>OY728119.1:373610555-376110555 GCA_963277665.1 Viscum album | reverse complement strand
CCAAAGTGGTACCAGAGCTATCCATGATCTTAATTTTATAAATTCACATTTCAGAAATGAAGTTCACCAAAGAAAACAGCACTGTGTAATCCATCACCATGAGTTGGACACCCATCACCATGACATAGATATGACCATTTCAGAATATCTATTAAGTACTATGCAATTTACCGACCTAGGTGGCACACACTAGTGCCCCGAGCCAGTTGGTCATATGACCTCAAGCATGCCTCCCGTATTCTAGAGGCTTTCAACTAGTAGAAATGGTCTAATATATATTAAAAAGGGGAGACTATACCCTCTTTATCAATATATCACAATAGCAAAAATAAATAGACAATAACCCAAAGACAATAACCAAAAACTAGGCTAAAGCCATAACCATAACAAACCAATAATACATGATGAAGTAGAATAGGAAAACAATATCCAAAACTAAATAGTAGATATGTCATGCCAAAAAAATTCTATGTGTCAAATGAAAAACCAAAAGAAAGAGACCATGACATAGCCAACAAGGTCCTGAAACCATATCTGGTTCCCTCATCCATAATCCATCATAACTCATCCATCTAACATAGGGATCTTTTCCTTATAATATCCTACAAATATGATGTATATTCGAGCATCAATCAAGAATCCCTTATACGGTGTGATTACAACTCAGTAGGCCACCACCAATGGCATCTAAAACAATATATAGTCAATAATAGTGCTTGCATTTATATAAATAATAAATTACAATGCATAATATAAATAGTTATCACATTTCATTATCCTTTAATTAACCATATATATTTATAGTCTCACAATGAAACACATATTCTCAATATATACTCTAGACCATGAAAGTGTCTTAACTATCCCCAAGAGATATCACATATCACAATACCTTGGATATCATTTATTTTTTCATTTAAATGGATATCACGACTAATTTAAACCATATACCAATGACAATGTCATGGGAATAGAACGTCGTGTCTAACACCTTGTGGGTATTTGGAGCCTCAGTCCCTATCCCACATATCAATATTTTTATTTTATTTTTTTAAAAGGTTGGGGCCGAAGCCTCAATTTATCATTTAAAGTAATGACTGCTTTAGTGTGGGTAGAGGGAGACCCATTACATAGCCCAAAGGACCAAGGCCAAGTGGCCTGAATACAAGGCTTGAAATCCCAATTTTTGGACCAAAGGACCCATCGGTGAACATCACTACTATAGTACCACGCTGCTACAGTACCTGCTATAGTATTGCTACCGCTACAGTGCCTCCGCCGCTATAGTGCCTCCGCCGCTACAGTGCCTCCGCCACTGCTACAATACTGCTACAATGTCCTGCTATAGTACCTGAAATTTTTTCCATACCTGGATGTGATCCTGGGTATTTTGGATGCCAAGAAAGAGCCTGTACCACTTGGGTACAAGCTCGTTGGCATCCCACATATCTATGTCACATGGGTATTTGGAGGCTGAGTCCCCATCCCTCAATTTCTATCATATATGGGTATTTGGAGACTTAGTCCCTGACCCACACTTACTATCACATATGGGTATTTGGAGCCTTATTCCCTTTCCCACACTCATTTATCACATTCATGCATTTGGTTCTAGAACTCCATGTTTAAAACCCCATGGGTATTTGTAGCTTCAGTCCCTATCCTACACCCCATTTATCAAATAGTCACATATTAAACACATATAAAACATATCAAATTTAACAAGGTTAATCAACATTAACCCTCTCATAAATATTTAAAATCATGGTATACCATTTCAACTATAAAAAAAACATAGTTTAATACCTCAATCACAAAGAATAATATGAAAAATTCACTATTAAACCAATTATTAAAAATTAATCAAATAATTCATTAAACCATAAAGGTTAATCCAAACATCCCTTTATTCCCATAAATTAACCAATTCAATATCCAATTAATCAATCAATTCCATAATTCTATCAATTTACCAATTACAAAATCCCATTAATTGACCAATTCACAATCCCATGAATTGACCAATTTTCATAATCTCATTAATCGATCAATTTAATGTTCCATTATTCACCAATTTCATGATCAAAATTATGAAAGTCAGTTTCACAAGTTTAACTCACTTCTTAATCACATGGAAAATCAATTAGTTAATTTCATGATTCTATAAATTAATTAATCAATTAATTTATTCAAATCAAGATTCATTTACCAAAAATTCCAATTAAAATTTCAAAAAACATACATGAAACTGGAATTCAAGAATATGGGAATTGAATTTAGACCCCCTACCTCAAGATCGTTAATGAATAATTTCTAATGGAAATCCCTAAATTGAAGAAGAATATTTAATTAGATAACTAAGAATGAGATAAAGATCCAAAACCTAGATCCAAGATCAAAAAAATTAGATCCATGAAAACATATATCTATATCCATTATCAATTGTGAAAAAAAATCCCTAAAAAGTATGAGATAATTATGGGAGATAAAGAGGAAATCAAATGGAACAAGAATATCTTACCAAGAGAGGTGCATATTCTTTGATCCAGTCTTCGATTCATCATGGAGGGTGTTAGAAAGGCCTCATAATCTTCCCAAGAGCCTAATAAATTAGATAAAACATATAGGGTCAAGTTGGGTATAATTGGGGTGAAATATAGGGGGTTTGGGATTTTAAAAAATTATTTTTAGAGAAAAACTCTCATATGCACGGTTTCCTGTGTAGGGGAACATGGTTTTCCCTAACCATATGCTTAACTATGCACCTCCTCCTAGGGGGTCACACGGTTACTACAAGGATGACACACATTTTGAAAAACTCTGAACCAATTATTCAAATCTCCTATATTTGGGTTTACACTGTTTATTGGTCTGGGCACACGGTTTGGGAAAACTGTGCAACAACCGTGCATTGTCCCTCTTCTTTCCAATATTCTACAATTTCACCCCAAACCCCCCCAAAGTAAAACCCCAAAAAGATACACTAAAACAAGGGTCAAATAGTACCTGTAACCAAGCCTGAGGCATCTCTAGAAAAGGTTAATATCTTACAAACTAACACATGAAAAATGATATGCTGGTCTTCATTAGGACATGGCGAGGAATTAATTTCAGTCCACAAGTTAAGTGATAACACTTGAAAAATTACTAGATAATTTTCACGAGGGTATGGTGTTTATTACATTTTATACAAGTTCCTTGGGTGTTCAATATGGATTTATAAATAAAACCATAATGTATACTACACCATGGTGGAATTATTTACCTTTATATAGGCAAGCTACATGAAGGTAGAAGGCCACAGGTTTCACCACGACTTAACACAAGCCATAGTGTAGTGGAAAAATAGTTTTCTCAAAATTTTTAATTTTGAAATGAATTAACTATTTATAAATGGTTTTTAAATTATAATAAAATGGATTTTAATTATATTTATTAATTAATAAAATTTTAATAAATAAATTAATTGTAAAATAAATTATAATTAATTAATAAATGTTTTAAAAACATTTATTATTAAAAACTTATTAAATATTAATGTTAACATTTAAAATAACTTTTAATTTTTTGAGGAATGTGTCATTGTCTAGAAATATATTTTTTATAAATCATATTATGTAACTTATAAAGAGTTATAAATTACATAAATATTGCTAATTTTTTTTTTTTAAATTATGATTTTTTCATAATTAATTTGAAATTTTCAAATTAAAATACCTTATTTAGGTTATTATTGAAATCACATTAAAATCATTTTTGATGATTGATATGATCATGGTATAAATATTGTTAAGTATATGATATTTAGTTTATGTAAAATGTTTACATAATATAAATTAGATTATAAATTGTATATAATTAATGAAAATATCATATATTTAAAATGGAATGTCATATAATGAAAAAATGTCAAAGTTAATATTGGAATTAAAATAAAATATTTATATTCAAAATTATGGAATGTCCAGAATTTTAAAGATAAAATTATAAAATGTTTATAATTAGATTTTATTTATGAATTATTCATAAATGATTATCTCTTTTTTAAATTTTTGAATTTTTCATTTATTTAAATATTATTACCTACCTCATTCATAGTTATGTATTATTTAAATGATGAATGGTGTATGATTTATTTCAAAAGTTTAACTGATTCTAGGAATAGATCCTTTCATTACATGCTCAGAATGAAAATGAATTTAGTTTTTCATCTACCTTGACCACAGTTTGTAATTGAAGTTATAAAATTGGATTTAGCCATTGAATATTGTTTATGAATATTATGTTTTATAGTTATGATGAGTTGGATTATATATTGAGTAAAGTCTCCTCGGGTACAGGGACTTGGGGTTAGACTACCAAACATCCTAGAGGCTTATGCCTTGTCTAGAAAGGTGAATGGGGTTGACTATATATTACTCTCGGCTTACTCATGTGAAGATTATCTATCTCATATAACTCTATTACATTACATAAAAGTTCATATACCTTGTGAATATGATGTATTTGGATATTAATAAATATAATTAACTTCTAATTTTGGTCTATTAACTCAAAATTATGTATTGTTTAAATAGTTACACATCAATATGGTATAAACATATTGGTTTGTTAGAAGGAATAATATTCCAAACTAAACTATTAGAAGTATGAATACATAGATGGGAAAACATGAGATAAGATAGTGAGATTAAATACCCATAAAATACTAAGTTTAAGATTCATTCTAAAGTGGCACTTTTCAAGATCTTGATCATCCAACAAATTATTGTCGAGATAAGCGAGAGTACCCCAAGATTATATTATGTAATGAAAGAAAGTTATAAGAAACATGATATTATCTTATTGGGTATTTTCAATATCATCACAAGTATTTATTGATTAATTTTTGTGACCATATTGTTGGAATTTTCTTTAGGTTACACTATCTAAGAAACCATAATGATTAGAATAATAGAAGATTAAAGTTGAGTTTTTTCATATAATGGATTGGATAAAGAGTTATCCACTAAAATATCCAAGAGTCACAATTGTTGTGATTGGAATGATACCCCACCTAAATAACCTTGTCTTATTTACCTAAAAAAACTAGTGTAAGTCATGTTGAAATATGAATCTTGGACCACTAATGGATATAATGTTATATAAAGGGTCATAATTTTTGTGGGACCCCATTTAGTGAAATTTCTTATTAAATTATATAACATGATACTTATTTGATAAAATATTCTATTATAGATAGTTTTATCATCATCATAAAGATAAATTTTAAGATTAATCCTTAAAAGAAAAGTTTAATGAAAGAAACTACTAAGATTAGAAACTTAATAAAAGTTCTTAAACAATATTGATGATTTAAGAAAATTTCTTAATAATAATAAATATTTTATGTGTTAGAGTAACACCTTCTTGAGTAACCAACTATTGAAATTGTTCAAAAAGTGAATCTATATGATTATGGAAGCATAGAGTAATTCAATTATGGTTTCAAAAGTATTAGATGAAAAATGACCAAAGGAATCTTAGTCTCCATGCTGATACTTAATATTATTGGGTACGCTAGTGATTTAATTAATTTTAGTATCATATGATCAATATGCTTGGTTATTCCACATGAATATGATTGAATATGTTTATGATTTAGTGAGACTAAAGGTTTTATTATGAATTATTTTGATATATATATGATATTTACAATAATATTTATAGGTGTTGTAAATATGTAGAATGCTAGAAGGTGAGAAATAATTAATGTTTATATCTTGAATTTGTTTTATATTAATCAAGAAAAAGAGTTACTGCATTAAAAACATGGATACATCAATCTTGGAAAAACATATCATAAGATGTGAATTTTATCTCATTTTTAATCTGATAAGATCATGAAAACATTGGTTTTTAAATAAAATGTGATGAGTGTTTCTGATACACATAGTTTATGATTTTTTAAATTCTATAACATGCTTTAAGGGAGACTAAAAATGGATTTTTTTGGTTAAGTAATTCATCCTATTTTAATGTATTAAAATTTTATGAAAATATGATTTAATTAATGAAAATTTTACTAGTATTCTCAAAGTTTTTTAGATAAAATAACTAGGCCTGTGATGTTTATGTTTCAATACTATATGGATAAAACTAGTGGGTAAAAGTTTAAACCAGAAGAATAAAAGTTAATTTAAGGGTTTAATAATGTTTCATCAAGAATCCTGTGAAGGTCGTTGAAAACTATAGTTATTGGGGAGGGGTAAAAATAATTTTATATATTGGATTATACTAAATACCTGAATATGTTTCGGAAACTCTAGGGAGCATCCATATTAGATATAGGGTTTATAGAAATCAATTCCTTAATTTTAATGGGTATGTGATACCGAATGTATATTTTACAAGTTTTCCAAATATAAGGGAGTTTATAATTAATATAATAATTGATATATCTTGTAGTTTATATTTAAATAATTAAGTAAAGAGTTTTTAAAATAAATATTTTATTTTAAAAACATTTATCATGCTCATATGAATCTAAGTAAACAATGTGCATCTTCATATTATATATCTTATATGATAAGAGATGTTGTTATCTACCAAAGGGTTAATATGAACAACATAAGATGATACACATGGTTTATGATTCATTAATTTATAGACCATATTATAAAAATAATATAATGAAATAAGTTTTTATCAAGGATAAAGAGTTTATTTGGAGATTTGTTAAAATAAGATGGAATGTGATTCCTAACCATCAGTGGTTTATTTTAATGAATAATATATTATTTTCAAGAAATGAGTCAAACACATAGAATAATATATATGATACATATATAATAGTTTATTAATTAAATATTACTATTAAGAGAAAATGATTGTTATTTATTAATAAAAAAGGGTTAGTGTATCTTATAAATATATTTTGAAAACAATATAGTGACTAATATGTTTGTGGGAGTGTGATTGGACTTTGAGAAGTTCAAATTTACAAAATAAAGGATTATAAGAGTGGAATACTAATTGTTTTTCAGTTAATAACCTAAAATAGTTTTAGGATATGTTATGGTAAATAAAAATGTAAAGTTTTACAATTAGATACCATTTATAAAGTTAATATCACCATTTCATAAAGAATCTTACCCATCTAAGATTAAGGTTCTTTTTTACTCTATATCCTAAAAATGTTTTATAAGATATATATTGGTATAAAAATATAAAGAGTTACATTTAGTAAGATTGATAAAGTGATTATCACTATTTCCATAAGTTTTATACCAATCCAGATTATAAAGTGATTTACACATTATCCTAAAAGATCTTATGGTATAGTGGTAAAGAAAAATGTAAATAGTTACATTAGTTATTCTGACATAGTGAATGTCACTCTATCCTAAATGTTTTTAGTATATTATAATAAATTAATAATGTAAAAGTTACATTATTTAATATTTCAAGGAAAAATTTGATGGAATTGGGTTCCAAAAATGATAATGATCCAATTAGAAAGAGTTCTAAGTAGAAAAAATTCAACATCATAAAAGTTTATGTTATGAGGTTAAACATTTTGAATAGGTTAAAAGAGTTTAATGTTATTAATATGACTCCTAAATCTCACCATTATTAAAATTGTATTATTTCATAGATTTTTCTCAATAAAGAGTTTAGTTGGATATTTTTATCACATGGTCACATAAATATGTGACATGAATTACATATGATGTAATGATTTAACAAAATCCCTAAGAGTAAAGTGTACATAAGGATGATATAATAGTTTATAATATCTGATATGGTAGATATATAGGTTCTTATGTTGGGTTTTTAAAATATTCTTAAAATGGTTTTAATGATATAAAATGTATCTTATTAGAGTCAATATACACTTTATCATTATTTCATGTGGGATTCATAAATGTATATATAGATATATATTCCATGGAGTGTAATGATAATTGACTTATCAAATTATGACGTTGAGTTATCCTTAACTGATGTTCATTATAGAGTATTATAGGTTATGAGGAAATGTTAAGGTTAGAATGGGAAAGATTATTTTATAGAGATACAGAATATTCCCATGATGCACCAAATAATGAATATGAATCTTTGTGTGTTTTGGATGAACCATGACGTATACCCCATGAATTTTTATAAATATTTATTTGCTATACTAGAGGTTCATGGATCATATTTGAGTTACCATTATCTAGTTTGGTGATATATATAGAATAATAAACTTTATAATTTGATACCTTATGAAAGTATATATATTGAATTAGATAATATAGGGGTAGTTGGGTATGTTTATGATCATGTTGTCGGTTGGAACTCAACTGAGATGAGATTTTTCCTCTCATACGATGAGTATGACATCTGGACCCATGATTGAGATATACTATCGAGTGTATGGCTACACATAGATAATACATATGATCTACATATCTATTTAGATAAAGTGAATGTGGTATAATTATCCACAAGGGAAAATGACATGTGATGTATTCACTGACCAGTTGAATCTATACCCTAAGAATTTAAAATTTATGAGTTTTCTTTATGGTATTGACATGATCCATGTATCAAGGTCACTTGATGTCTTATAAAGAATAAAAATATTACCATTCAAATTTATATATGATACATACTGGTGGAGACTAGTACAAAGATACATGTATTTGATGAAGATCATTACAGATCCCTTAATATCTTGAGTAGCATTGATGTTTTTCCAGTGGCCTATGTTTGATTACATTTATGGATTTTGTTATCCATATTTTTTATCAATACTGTAAATTCTCATAGGGTCACACATTGTGGTTTAATGAATTTGTATCATGTTTAACTTAGTGAGATGCTCTAAAATTATTTTAGAGTTAATCCAAAAGTAGTTTTGGATGGGTATTCATAAGGTATTACATATGATGTGATATAAGGTGATGTCAATGATAAATTTATAAATTTGGTTTGAAAAATATCTAAAAGGAGTTTTGGATAGGATTGTCACAAGTTATTGTAAATGATATAATATAAGGTGAAATATAAGAAAAGTCTATTAGGATTTAGTTCATGTGAGATATTGAAGGAGATATATGCCCTAAATCGTATTTTTTATATGATATGAATAGGTGGGTTATATGAGCTAAAACCTCATATTGTGCATAGTTATATCATATGCATGGGATACCCAGGATATTGGATATGGTGACTTAGGCGGATAAATTATTCCATGTAACTATCATTTAAGGAATAATTTCACAAGATGAAATGTAAAGGGGAGTTGAATTTATACATATGATGAATAAACTATAATTTGAGTAAAATCATGCATTATGAATTCATGAGTTAATGCTAACATCATTGAGGATCATCATTAGATCTATTTAAATACACTTCCATATGATGGGAGGTGTGTGAGGTGTCCATTGTTGATGATAGGATAAAACACCCCTTCAACAAAATCTCTTTTTTTTCTCCTCCTTTTCATTTGAGGAACTTATATTCCATGGAGATAGAATGGATCCCAACTAAATGTTAGATTATTATCTTAAACTTTTGATACCTTTATAGGTGAGACATCTTTTATCTTCCACTTAATGATTTTTATCAATCACATTAAAAGGTGTTCAAATATGATGAAGATGACGCAAATGATCCTCAATGAATTTTATACAAGTTTATGTGTTTCTTCATTTTTAGTTTTATGTTTTTTCATATTTATTCCATGGAAATCTGGGATTTATGATTTATTTATCTTTGAATAATTCAATTAAGTGTTAATAAACCCCCCCCAAAAAAACTCAATGAACTTCATTAAGGATCCTAATACTAGGGTGAAATACCCTTATCAAAAGTTATTCCAAAATAAATAAGGTGAAACCTCTTAGTGTCTAATTCTTCAATTAATGTATATTATTCCAGTCCTTAGCAATTGTAACTGGGAACCCATTTTCTAAAGTATATTACCTATAATTTATCTTACCCCCGTGAATAAATTGAATATTGTTCCAAAGTCCTTACAGTTGGACTCACACATAGTTCATCTAAGCAGGTTCTCATGTGCTCATCTCACCCAATAAGGAACCCATTTTGTGATGACATGCACCTATAATCTAGGATATGGTGCCATAAACAAATACTTTACATACACACATTTATACTAGATATAAAATCCTTTATATAACCATCTTTAATTATAAAAAACAATTACTACATATATTACATCTCTTGGATATTTTCAATTTTAGATCTTTGGAGAATTAGGATAAAACAATAACTAACAAATCCCATGTTCTTTACATCAAACATAAATTTTTTCATTATATATGAAACTAATTAATCCATAATGAGTTTTGAATATATACCATAAATTCTTTCACACATAAATTCATTTAAAAAATGCCACATGTACTGCTTTTCTTCATAACCTGTGGAAATGGAAACATAATAAGGGGTGAGATCAAACACTTAGTAGGGGAAAAAATAAAATTGAGGGAATCATGGTATAAACATGAAATAAATATTATGGAAGGAATAGGAAAACAAAATTAAGTAATAATAAACATGAAATTGAGAGAATTATATATACATGATAATAAATGAAAGCATGGATGTCAATAATACTAATCTCATAATAATGGAAAATATAATTATGGACATCAAAAACATTATATAATGGCCTCGAAGACACTATCTTGTTTTGGGGATAAGTATACACAAAAACCCAACCTATTTTGTCTCATGAGACCTATTGATTTATCAATGGGATGTATAATTATATCCCCCACCCTTTACCTATTTAATTCCAGTGCATTCACTGTAAGATTTGACAATACTTTTTATACCATTATTTGAGGAACATCTTACTAAATAAAAATGGATATCTATACAATTAAAGGTAATGTATGTCAATATATAATAAACCTATCTTATTAGTCAATAATAATCAATAATATCACCACTTTTTTGCTTGTTAATGAAAGGGATAATATGGTCGTAGCACATCTAAAGAAATAAGGTGTTTGGCTAAAAATTACATAGTTAACTTGAAAATAATATTCTATATTGGAATAAAAAAATGCAGAATTCCAACAACTTTCCCCATGTCAATAGAATAACATTATTTCTATTTGAACATCATCCAATATGAATTATGTACAATTTTTATGTTTACACAGTATAGAGTAATGCGTATATGGCTAAATAAATATTAGAATAACATGATCATAATCCATATATAGAAATAAGGTGGATATTTTCAAAAGAACATAACTAAGTGTTACAAAGGAAACTTTGGAGGATGTTGACATAGATGAAAAATATCCTTTGAAAATAATTATTTGAACGATATCACAAAATAAGATATCATGAATCAAATTTTCTGATACCATGAGTTCAATATCACAAATGATAACAAATATATCTATTATAGGATAAATCATGAAACACAAGACCCATTAGGGAAAATCCTTTTGAAAATAAAATGGTCAGTGGAAATAAAAATTTAAAAGAGTATTTAGAAAATATTTTTAAAGTTGACATAAAATACAATTTTACATGTCAATTTTAAAGGAAAATTTCGAAAAGGTGATGTGAAAACTTTTTCAAAACCTTTACTTTCAAAAATAATATCCAATAATAGAGACTTAAAAATTCATAAAGTTTATCTTGAATAAAATAGTTGAGTAAGATAAAACATATGAATGTGAAAGGAAAAAACATTTTTATTATTTTGAAAATACTTTTATTCAAAAATGAAATTATAAAGAGAGTAACAAAACTTTATTTTGTATCAAAATATATTTTTAACAACATAGGTAGATGAATTAACATACCATAAAATATTAGGGTTAGGTAACCCAAGCATGGAAGAAAGATGTTTAGGATGAAACAATACAACACATGGAATGAAGACTTGGGTTATAAACACCCCTTATCGTAAATATAATCTTTGAGACATGAAACATTTTAAAAGGGGTTTATGTGGTAAAAATGAAAAAAATTAGATAATAACACTATAAGGGGCTAGATCCTTCAAGCCCATTCTTTTGTGTGTTTTCAAGGTTAATGGGGCTTATAGGAATCCTAGAGTAGGATTAGTGGGGATTGGAAGTTGGAATTTGGAACTAGAAGAAGTTCAAGATGTGAAATATAGTTCATGATGTGAGACTTCAATCCGAATCCTAAAGGGAAGTTCATGTATTGAGTGCGGGATGTTTATAAGGTGAAATTAACGATGTGAAACATAGGTTCAAGATTTGAATAGATGGAGACTTATATTTCTCCAATATATATCTGAAAACTCATAATGTGGATGTGTAGTGCATGAAGTGAATTAATCTCAGGTTTTGTGGATATGGGTGTCACCTTTTTTTGGAGGATCTTAAACTCGAGACATTAATGATGTGAATAACCCATTCATGATGTGAATATATATCTAGTAGAATTCCCATAAAGAATATCAAACCCTTAATCTTATGATAAACTCTCTAATATTTCTCACAAATCTAGGTAGTTAGAGGATATTTATCAAGGTGTTTTGAATAAAATTTGATAGGTATTGATCCCCAGTATCCCTTGTTTAATATATAGTGATCCAAGGCGAGTTTTCCCTATTTTACTTATTGTATCTTCTCAAATAGTCCATATTACCTCCTATTTTATCTTACCATGTTTTGGTGGTTGATCTCCTTCATTATTATGGAGTTATTTTGATGTTTTCTAGCATTGTCATGGCACCTCATTCTTATGGGGATGTAGTTTCCTTACGGGAGAGGTGATAAGAGGTTTTTTATTTCTATTCCATTATATTTCAAAGAACATTGAGAGCCTTGAGGTAGTGGATTCATTGATTTTCCAATTATTTTAAGTTCAATAATAAGGTTATTTTTCTTTATTCCTTTGGATAATGGTGTAATTAACCTTAATAAATAATAAACTGTATTAATGAAAGAAATGGTTTTTGGTTGTAGTGATAATTTGTTTTTCCACCATAGAAACAATTTGATTCTTTTTTATTGATAGTGTGTTATCTATGGTTCTGCTTTAGTTAACCTATTTTTTATGCTATAGTTTAGCACATTTAAAATGATGAAAATGGTTAAATAACATAAAGCCAAAAATTTTGTTGGCTAAATAATTAAAGTGGCATGCTCATTAAATATGTTGATTCTTATAATTTTATAGAAATTAAATTAATGATTAATTCATGTTTAATTGAAAATTTTCTTCCATAGGTAAATGTAATTGGATAAAGAACATGAAACTATAAATGATTGTTATTGATAATAATAAAGAGGAATATTAATGAAATTGTTCTTTATTAAAGTTTATTGAAGATGGATATTATGTTTGAGAGCATATTTAATTAAATTATATCGTTTAATAGATGATTCCCTATGTTTATTATGGTTGTAACATATGAAAAATGAATTGGTTAATCTAAGATGGTAATAAAACCATTTGTTTGAAAATGATAAATTTTTGTGGATTAATGAGCCTATATATATGTGAAGTCTAGATTCCTTATTTTTAGGTCCTAGATTCCATGTTGAATATGTTTATTATCTTCTTCCTTCCATGTTTGTTTAGTTTTTGATCCTTTCTATGCAACTTGATGTGAGCCTGGGATGAATGATAGCTTGGTGAGATATGGGTGGGGAGGCCTGGGTTTGAGGTAGCATTTGACACTTTTTATGGTGGGATAAATGGTGATATTCATGGATATATTAATGGTGATATGCATGATGGTGTTAAGAATGGAACTAAGACAGATGGAATAGGTTGATGTTGGGATTTATCTTTGGTGTGTTGAATGATAGATTCTTTCTTGTTAATAAATATTCTTAAAGCCTAGATGACCAGATTTCTTGTTTTTGTATTCCTTTCCCCACTGTTTGAGATAGATGGTTATTATTGATTATGAATCTCTTTTATGTTATATTAGGATGTTTCTTAGAGTTTTTGGAATTATGGAATGTTAATGAATAATAAATGTTTTAACCCATGGGGTTGGTGATCAAAGAGAATGAAAATATTGATAATCATTTAGAACTATTGAATTGGTTGGATTATGCCTGGATTGAATGGAATTCACTTGGTGGTTATTGAAATGTGGAATGTAAAAATGTTAATTAATGTCTAATGAATTAATTAATGTAATGTGAATGTTTAATTGAAATAAAGTGACATGATTTGAAAAACTCACTCGATGAACTCGCTGGAGAACATGCCATTGGGTGAACAACCAAGAAACCCTAATATAGGCTCTCGATCCTTACAAAAATTCATTTCTAGGTGTGATAAATTTCTACGTGTTGAAAATGATTCAAAGACTACAAAACACATCGAACTAAAAATATATCGACACATAGTTCTCTCAGCGATATCCTTCTTGATTGAATATGTATAATTACTTTCTTCTGATATGTTTTTTTTCTAGTTGGAAATATCATCAAGTTTAGAACCTCACTCTATTTCCTTAAAAATAACTTGCAATCCATTGGATTTACTTTATTTCAGGCTGTACTTTTAAATTATTCAAATGTTGTTTTCCAATTCAGGTTTGAAAATGATTACTATCGACATTGGATGAAATGTATATTGTCCTTTAGTTTTTGTTCCCTAAATGTTTTAAAGTGGCCCCAAATTTTTTGTATTGAACTTGATCCTCTCAATGTCCCTATCTAGATAGGGTTCCCTATTTTCGCACTAAATTTATTTAAACATGAATCCCTTTTTTCAATTTCCAGTTTAATTAGATAGACCTTGAAGCTTGTTGATGCTACTAAAAATTTATCTCATCCTTCTATAGCTAAAGTTTATGTTGAAATTGAAATAACTCAATTACTTATTCCACACATTTGGATTCAAAATAGTGATTTTGAATTATTACTTGTGATGTTTTTGAAAACATTCCATCATATTGTAGTAAATTAATTAAAATTTGGCACTCTACAAAGGATTGTGGTTTCAGATATTATACTGAAACCCTTACACATAATATTTCAATTTTGGTAAAAAAAAGTGAGCATAAAATCAAATTTTATGATTCATTTTGACATTCCAATATTAGTAAGGATTCTAAGATGATTATTGTTGGGCCTTGTAATTCTTAGTTAGCTCCTATTTATTTTTTTGGTTTTGTAGATGCGTTTTATAATGCTTGGTCTATGAATAAAGATAAGGGGAATATCAACCGAGAGGATATGTGGTAGTAATAGGACAACCCCGTGATGATTTATATCCCTAATAAGTAGATTGAGATCATGTTGGTGGTCAATATTAGGGTTAGAGAGGCATTAGAGTAAGTTGTGGTTAACTATATGCTTTTGAGTATCCAAAACCTAATGATCCAGATGTTGTTCTAGGTACCCTTTTTTTATTTTCTACCTGGGTGAATGATTTGTTTGATTCAGGAGCTATACACTACTTTATATCACCTACCATAGTCCATGCTTCAATAATTGAGGTGGAGAGGCATCCAGTTTCCTTAACACTGACCATGCCTATTGGAAAATGAGCCTATCTGTTTGATGTATGTAGATACCATGAGCTAGTTTTGGGGTAGAAAATATCTTGGGGTGACTTTCTATTTTTATGAATATATCCACATAACATCATTATTAGAATGAAATGGATGTTTTGCGTGAAGGTTATTGTAGATTGATTGGGGAGGAAAATTGTATTCTATAATGATGATAGAGATATTTCCATGTTTGTTGAAGAGAGAAACCCTTAGATGGGTAGAGGTATATCCTATCATTATTTTTCTTGAGGATAGAATTGATGTTGAGTTTGTCATAAATTCATCTAATGATGTTTCCTAGGGTAATTGAAGAGTACAATGATGTATTTACTGAGGATGTTGTAGAATTACCCCTTTATAAGAGATCAAGTTTGGGATATAACTCTATTCAGGTGCTTCTATGATCTCAATTTATCCATATAGGATGGAGTCTTCTGAGTTGTGAGAGTTGTGGGTATATGTCAACAACAATTATTTGTGAGTTTTTTTTGGTAATGCATGTCACCTGAGGATACTTCCGTTTTTTTTGTGAAGAAGTCCTATAATAGTCTACATCTATGTATCAATTATTATTTCTTGAATTTTGCGAAAGTGAAGAAAAAATATCCTCTTACTTGAATTGATGATTTATTTAATCCACTTAAAGGAGCTAGTTAGTTCTTGAAGATTGATCTATGGTAGAGATATCATCCGATGTGGGTAAAAGATGAGGATATTCTAAATACCACTTTATATGATCTTTTTATTTTGATCATAACTTGATATTTAGGAATAAAAATTGGGTTATTATTATTGATATAGACATATGAACTGTTTATCTTCATTCAATTCAATAATGAAAAAAAGTTGAATCAGCTATTTGATATTTTCTTTTTGGCCCGAAGTCACTACAAAATTATGCAGTTTTCAGATTATGTTGTATACCAAATTTTGATGATATATCAAGATAAATAAATTTTATTGATGAGTTTCATTATCCATTGAAAATATATTGAAATTATATAAATATACATCTTCCATACTGAATAATGTATCAGATGTTTTGATGTCTTAAAAATAGATAGAACCTTGTGATATCATCCCTCTATGAATTTTCTGAAATTTTCAAGTGATATAATTATCAGATTATTTGGAAGGTGTTTCAAATTCAAATTGAAATATTTTAATAGAGATATCTGAAATTATTCTAATTATTTTCATGGGATATTTTCATGGTGATTATTAGTAAGAAAATTTTGAAGAATACATTAAAAATTCAAAGTTGAATATTTTAATGTTGAATACCACATTTACTGGATAAATTATAGAATATTTTAGTTTCATAAATAATGAAGATATTTGGGGGAAGATAATGTTTTAAATTAAAATTTAAAATTTAAAATTGAATATTTTAACCTTATTATGGGGGAATTGTTTTTGGGGGGGTTATTTTTTTAACTAGATTCAATGTGTAGAAATAGGTGTAGATATAATTTCAAAAACTATATTTAAATTTCAAATATGAATATCCACATGCTTTATGAAATATAATTTATGAAATTATCAAAAAATTAATCAAACTTTTATTTATGGAAATTCAAATTCAAAAATATTTTGAATTTTTCAATGGATATGTGCAGATTATCTTGGATATTATTTTAGAGAATATATTTAATTACTAATGGAATATTTGAAATATCAAATATTATTAGTTTTAGTTTATATTACTATATTCATAATTTATTTTAGGAATAATTCAATGGAAACACTAAAATTATGGGATTCATTTGAATGAATTATTTTCAAATTCAAAATTTGAATTATTTAAGTCGGAGATGAGGTATAAAATGGTAGAAAAGAATATATTATAACTATAAAATGAAGACAATGGTGATGTAACTGATAATCATAAAAAATAAAAACACTATTGAAATAGAAAACATAACTTTATTGTTCTTTTATTGCTACTACTCTCATTTAAGAAATCCTATACTTGTTAAACATATATTATATGTGCTATGGTTTTTTGAAGATCAAACCATCTATTAGTTGTGGGGGAAACTATAAGCTAAAGTAACATCAACTTTCTACATGTCATATCTTTTTACTGAAGTATCAAATACTTGTTCTCAGTCTTGTCAAAGTGTTAACTTATTAGGATAATCTATCATGGTTCTATATAAGAGATTCTAACTTATAATATGGTGTCAACTACCTACACTATATTTTCAAGGTCTCTATATAAAAGGATCTACTTAGTAAAAATCACCAAGCTTGCTGGGAGGGCATTGGTGGAGTGGAATAAGGGATATTTCTTCCTCTAACTACTATACATCACCATTTAATACTCTTTATTTTATCTATTTTATATTTAATTTCTCCATATTAATATATAAATACTTGACCAATTTATTTCAAGGGGGAAAATTTAAATTTTTCATGATTTTTGAAAGGATTCAATTCACCCCCTCTTGTGGCTTTTTCATCTTCATTCCAGACCAACAAGTGTTTTAAATGGAAATAATATATTTTTAGAAATATTTGAATATATAAAGGTGTTTCAATCTAATAAAAATAAAAGGTTTGCGATGAAGGTTTATTTTAGAGAACATTGATGGTTTTTTTCTCTGAAAATATTGAATTAGAGATCCAAATGAAGAATAATTTCAATAGATAATACTAGAGAAGGTAAGCAGATAATCCATGCTACTTACTTCAATGGTTATACGTATGAATTATAAAAATATCACATGATTATATATTTAAAAAATATTAAATTGACTATGTATTTGAAATCTATAAAACCATATAATATTCTTGAAGGTGAACCTAAAAAATGGAGTGTTTCTCAAGTAACTAATTATGATATTAATTTAAGGGATATGAATTCCATTATTTATTGATTATCAAATGAAAAATTTAATCTTGTTTCATAGTGTTATAAAGATTATGAAATGTCAGAAACCATTGTAGTCTCGTATGAAATAATAAATAATGATAGAAAAATGAGGTACAAAATGGATAAAATTAAATTAGATACATTCAAGATGAAGGAAGAGGATAAAATAGCTCAGATGAATATGATATTGATATAAATTGTCAATGATGTTGTTGCCTTGGGAACTAAAATTCTAGAATCCAATCAGGCATTAAATATACTTAGATTATTGTCTTCCAAGTTGAATGGAATCTCTAATGCTATCAGAAAATACACACAAGTTAAAGATTTAAATATAAAGGAATTGATCAGATCCCGGATGATGTATGAAGTTTAGATGTAAGCATAATCTAGAGACGATAGTTCTATCAAAAAGGAAAACATTTCACTCAAAGTTTAAATAGATGAATATTCTGATTCTGATTCAAGTGATCTTGTTTTAAGTGACGATTTATTGGATATTTCTAGATAATTAAGAAATTAGTATAAAAAGATAATGGATATATTAAATAAGAATAAATAGAATTAGTTCAGATACTTTCAATGTAAAAATAAATGTCATTTGAGACCCAAATTATCTTTACTTAAGGATCAAAGGAAAAAATGTTATAATCTAAAAGGTAATAGAGCCATGGAGTATACTTGGAGAAAATTTGGAGAGTCATGTTATGAATATAGTTAAACATCTGATGGTGTGTATGAACAAAAAGGTAAATCTATGTCTTATGACTCACACTATTGAGGTACAATCATCTTGCTCTCACAGTTCTAATTATGAAAATCTTTTTTTAGTGAACTTAATGAATATTTTTATGTTCTTAAAGATAAATTTAAATCCTAAAATAAGGATAATAGAAAACTTATTATATTTTATGATTATATTTTTATTGAAAAAGAGAGTTCGACCAAGTAGATTGTGGATTTAAGATCTATTTTTTTTAAAAAAATCACGTGATTTACATGAAAATAAAATTAAGGAATTATTGGTTGAAGTTGATTCATTAAAACAAGATGATATTATGTTTACCAAGGGATATAATTATATAAATCAAATTATTAGTAAGAATAAAATAATTAAAGGAAGACTTGGTATATGTAGTAATGGTAAAATACTGAAAGTATATAGGAATTATTTTTTTCCATGTTTTAAAAGAAAAATCACTCATAATATTAAATCTTTTCATTATAATATTATTGGAAATTAGGATAATCAATGATATTTAAAAAATACTTTATTTTGTGGTGTCAAATAAGTTTATTTTTCAAAATAATTATCTAGATTTATATTTGGAATTTATTTTGAAAATAAATAGTTTGGTTACCTAAATCATTACTTGATAACACAACCATACCAAAAATCATATGGGCACCAAAAGACATTTGTATTTGATATTTTTTAGGTTTATGATAATGGACTTAATTTTTATATCATTAAGTGGTTACATGAAAAATATAGATATTTTTTATTCTTATTCTATTTATGGAAGTCGAGGAAATAAATTAAAAGAAAATATCCATAGAGATGAAACTGTTAAAATCTTGGAAGTACTTTATTTCTATTTTAATTTTAATAGTTTTTTCTATCCAACGTGGATGTGCATTAAAATTTTATATACTTTTATGTTAGCATCTATAATTTTTAGTTTAATATTGAGTATAAATTTAAATATCAAATGTCTTAGCATGACTTCAAATTTTATATAATTTTTTGAAAATCATTTTACTATTCCTTGAAAAATTTTAAGCATTTTTATGGCTCCTTGTATTTAAATGTACTGTTTAGAAGAGTTCACTAGTTTTAAATATTTTTCATTTTTATATTTTAAATGTTTCAAAATTTTGAAAAAATTTTAAGGGGAGAATTAGTACTCTATTTTATATTTTTTTAGTTTTATTTAAATATTTTGTTAATTTTGAAATCAATTTTCTCAATGTATGTTATTTTAAAAGTTTAAATTTTTGAAGAATATATTATTAAAAAATATTAAGTATTTTCATAGGAAAAATAATTTATTTCAAGATTTTTCTTCCTTTAGTAAGCATATAATTAATATTTCATTGTGTAATTTACTAGTATCTTCTATTATTTCATGTGTGAGAATGCTAAAATATTATATTTAAATATTGTTTATTTTTCAATATTTTTGATATGTGATTTTTTTTAATTTTTAAATTATTTGATTTTTTTATTAAATTATTAGAATATATTATTTTTTAATTTCTTTAATATCCTTAATATTGATTTTTAATTTAGGGGGGAAATTAGTTTAAATATTTATCATGTGGTTAAATATTTTATTTCATGGCATATATTTAAATTGGAAGCTATTTATTTTAATTCATTTCAAATCCTTTATTATTTGTTTAAAATTATTTTAAACATTTAGTTCCTCTTTAAAATTAAATTTTGTATATTTTTAATTAGAAGCTCTTTTAAGGGGGATTTTATAGTAAAACTTTTAAATTTCATAAAAATATTTAAATTTCATGTTTCTTACACTTTTGAAGAAACATTATCTATTCATTATTTTTTATCTAAAGTGTGATTATGTTTTTTTTAAAAACTCTATTTTTTCATTCATTTATATTTTTGGAAAATATTGTTTTGAAAAATTATTTATTTTTTTTGTTTCCAGATTTTATCATTTTTCAAATTATTTATTATTTTATTATTTATTTCAAGCCCTCATATAACTTTTTAATCATTACTAGGGGGATTTATTTTATTTGACCATGTTTTGTAATTATAAAAGGGTAATATTATTGACGGGATCCCTGATACTTTATTTATATTTTTATAATTACTAAAATACACATTTGTTTATATTTTTGATAATTAATAAAACCCTCTCAACTTTTTTATTTATTATTCTTTATGATATTATTCACTTTTAATTATTTATTTTTAATATTTAATATTTATTTTTATTTATCATTTATTATTTTATATTTTATTTTATTATAATATTATTACTCCCACTTTTATATTGAGAAATTTTCATTGTACAGATTACATCATAACCATCTATTCAGATAAAAATTATATTCTTTGAAAAGGAAATGATCCCTATGTTTGGATTGATCCCCATGTATAGAAGTCAGAAACCCCACGTTTGGAAACCTACATTAGGTACCATCTTCACATTTGGGACCACAAATTTTGAATTTTACTCATGTATTGGAACCTCACCTTTGGAATGAACCTCACATTTGGAACTCATGTTTGGAATGAACTTCATGTATGAAACCACATGTGTGGAATATACCTAACATTCGAGATCCTCATGTTGGTGACATACCTTTTGTCATCGAGAATAATTATATAAATTCTATAGAATTGGGATGTTATCATACATTACTATTGTCATGGTTAATGTTTCATAAAGATTATACAATATGCATTATTTTATGATCACTTGCAGAATATATCATCACAGAATTATCTATTATCTTTCAGCATTCAAGTATACTTAAGCCTCTGGTATTTATCTTCTTATCTTAAGAATTTTCAGTTTTATATGATCTTTTTATTTTGTTCACAAATAAAGATGAAGGAAACATAGATAAGTGATTATTATTTTCATGTATAGATAATATGTTTATCTTTATTAAATTCAACTAAGACAAAATCTTAATCATTGGTTTGATATTTTTTGAATTTAAGTCACTGAAAAGTTTTGTAGTTTTCATATTATGTTGGCTTATTATTTTTGATGATATCTCAAGATATATTTGTCTAATTGATGTCACTATTAATATATTGGAAATATATTGAAATTTTATAAATTTAAGAATTCTCGACTAAAATTCTAATCAAATTTTTTGATTTTATAAAAATTGATCTAATATCGTGATATCAACTTGCAGCGAATTTTATGAAAATTTCAAGTGATATAATTATTGGATTATTTTGAAGGTGTTGTGAATTGAAATCAAAATATTTTAATGGAGATATTCAAAATTATTAAAAGTGTTTTCATGATATATTTTTATGGAGTTTGTTATAGAGAAAATATTGAAGATTATATTCAAAATTAAAATTTGAATATTTGAATTTTTAAGACGACATTTGTTGGAGAAATTTTGGAAGATTTTGTTTTCACAAATTATGGATATATTTGGTGTAAGATAAATTTTTAAATAAAAATTTAAATTTTTTTATCAATATTTCAGGATAAATATTTTTGGGTGGTTATTTTTTGACTGGATTCAATGTACAGAAATAAGTGAAGTGATAATTTTGAAAAATATATTCAAATTTAAAATTTGAATATATTCATTATTTATGGAGGAATTTTTTTTCAATTAATCGGTGAATGAGTCACTAGTGATTTTTGGAAATTTATATTAAAAAATATATGATTTTTTCAATGGCTATGTGTTTCTTATCTTGGATATTATTTTGGAGAATATCTTGAAACTTTAATAGAATATTTTAATTCTAAAATATTATTATGATCAATTTATATTATTATTTTCAGAATTTATT
This sequence comes from Viscum album, assembly GCA_963277665.1. Lineage (NCBI taxonomy): Eukaryota > Viridiplantae > Streptophyta > Magnoliopsida > Santalales > Viscaceae > Viscum > Viscum album. The sequence continues at coordinate 376,087,632 of OY728119.1, read as the reverse complement.
TTCGGAATGCTTCATCGGCAATGTAATAATTTTAGATAAAATTAGGGAATCCATTTGATTAAATTATTTTAAAATTATAATTTCAAATTATTATGGATGGAGACAAATCCAAAAATGACTTGAAAATTTCTACTATAAATACAGAATGAATATAGTGGTGATGTAATTGATAGCACAACAAAATGAAGAAAAAATTGACACAAAAATAATAATTGGATTATTATTTTGTTATTTCTGATACTATTCAAGAAATCCTATGCTCATTGTAGATCTATTGGCTGCTGGTGTGATTTTTTGAAGATCCAACCATCTGTCAGTTTTGTAGACAACTATGACCTAAAGTTTCTTCAACTTTCTTCATATTAAATCTAAATTCTGAAGTTTCAAATTCTTATACTCGATCATGGTGGAGAGTCAACATATTAAACTAATCTATCTAGGTTTCTTATAAAATAACCTGAGTTATTGTGAAGTTTAAACTACTTGTACTCAATTTTTTAGGTCTCCAGATAAAAGGACCTTCTTTGTGAAAATCACAAGATCACAAAGAAAGCATTGGTGGAATGTACTAGAGGATCTTTGTGCCTTAAAGCATTATAAATAACCATTTATAAAAATTTATTTTATTTATTATAAACTATATTACTTTATATTTTTATATAAGTAAATTATCACTTTATTTAAAGAGGGAAAATTTAAATTTATCTAGATTTTTGAAAGGACACAATTCACCCCCTCTTGTGCCTTTTTCATCATCATTCCAAACCAACACATGATTTGGATTATTTTATCCCATGAATTATAAGGAAATAATGTATTGAAGATTCATGGTATATTAAATAAATATAATACCATACAAAGTAAACATGGTTCATAACCTGTAACATTGTCTCAAAGAATCATAATTAAGACTAAGAAAACTCTAGTGGCTTGAGTAACACTTTAATAAAACCCCGAAAAGAGCAGGATTTTAATTTAAATTCCAATAACATGATTAAAATATAATTCATGATATGTTGTCTCAAATATGAATCATATACACTCTATAAATTAAATTAGGTTTATAATATCAAACAATTCTCAAAGAGAGTAATTTTAGATGAAAACACTTACCTAGGTCCTGATTCATTTTTCACTTTCCCCAAACATAAAAAATAATTAAATTAAGTTAATTAAATACATATACAAGAAATTTATTCATAAATATAACCATTTTTACTCTTAATTTATAATCACTATATTTATATTAGATAGTTTTTACCCATTTTCAACATTAGGTGTAAGTAATCTTTATCACTTTGAACTAGTTTCTTAAAAGTGGTGTTGGTATTCATTATTGTTACAAATTACACAATAATTAGTTCATATAAGGTACTGTAATAGATATTATATTATATTTTATAAATATATAATTTCATTCAATGTTTTTTTGGTTATAAACCATAAATATGAAATCATCGACGATCATGTTTCAGTGATTCTTAATAAACGAAAGGTGATTTTTTAATTAACAAGTTAAATGTTGATATAACTCCCCAGAACAAAACTATTATTTACATATTTATATCATAATAAAATAGTTAATAAGTTCTCATAGTCATAAATGATATAAATTCATAATATTTTTCAATTATGTTATTAAACCGACCAAAATATGAACCTATAATGATTAATCGATGATTATGAGGTGGTTTAGTTGTAATATCATTATACTAGAAACATGATTGTATTATATAGTGTTAATTGTTTTATAAATTAAATATTGAAGGAATTATAATAATAAATAATGGATATTAAATCATTTTGTAATATGAATAAAAATCTTTTCCTCTTAATATGCTTGTTTTAGACTGTTAATGTTACAATGATAACTTATTTATAATATTTGAAATCGATTGACTAATTTATATTTATAGAAAATAAATAATGAAATAAATAAAATATATGTTCACTAAACCCATTTCTATAACCATACTTTAATGGTGGTGATGAAATTTTTTTTTTTCATGGAGGCGTTAGTCCGCACACACGCATGAGCAACATTTTCATTTTTTGGATTAAATGGGAAAGGAATAAATAATTTTTATACCATAATAATAATAATATTTAAGTATATTATTTATACCTATCTAATTATATACATATATTTATAATTGTTTTGGATGAGGTTTTATGGGAAGGATAAAGAATAAAAGTAAAAGTGCAAGTAATACTTATGTTGAGAATTAGGATTTTTTGTTGAATTATCCTCTAGAAATGAAGGATTTGAGGTATTTTATGGGAAAAGGGTATGTCAAAACGCATATATAGTCTCTATAAGAAGTAAATTTTACATATTTTCAAGATAATTTTGAGTATAGTTGAGTCTTTAATTAGGAGGATGTGAGATCCATTTATTAGTTGAAAGGAGGGACAAATCTTTGGAGAAGAATGTTAAGTAAGGGATAAGAATGGAATTATAGAATAGTTAGGCGAGTTAGGTGGGAAAATAGTAGGTGATACATTTCGGTATGATTTTTATACCTAAAAAGGGATTCCTAGAAGTTTTAATCAAGCTTTTAATTATTTAAAATTTCTTATACTTCATATACCCATTTTTACCCTTATTTATCTTGATAAAAAATTAACCATGGTAAAGTTTTACTACTAAAAATATAAGATGGTTATTATTTCCCAAATTATATGTGTTGAATATGAATTTGGAATCCATTTAACCTAATTAAATTAATTAATTTGAGAAAATTAACTTTAAAATTAAAACCAATCATTTATTGAAAAACTGCTTTTGTAGAAAAATGTTTTTTAATCATCAAGTGTTATAAATTTTATTTAACATTTATTACCAACTAACTGAGTGTTAATTTATTTTTATATATTTATAAACATCACAATAGAGTATTTATTTAAAAAAAAATCAATTTAATTTAAAATCATAATATTAAAAAAGTATCATTCTTTAAAAAAATATCTGTTTTCCGTTGGTAACTAATATTTACCATGGTAACTTAATTTTAAGACTAAAAATGAAATTGACCCCATTATTTAATTTTATAAGTCTAATTGAAAATGTAAAAACATATTATTTGATTCAATTTTTAAAAGTGGTGCAAATTAATATTTTATTTTAAAAAATAAAAATATAATGAATGTTTTTTTTATAGAAAAATACTTTTTTTAAATATAAATTATTATTATTATTTATTATAAATTAATAATTAATTTTTTATTAACTTATTATACATTTAAAATGTATTTTTTCATCATTAATCATAATTTTCTTGATATATAAATGCATGTCTTAATAATGTAAATATTTGGAAAAGTACATTTCTATGTATAAAATGACCATATTAGTCATTTTATCTATACCTATTGAATTTAATTTATATTAAAAATAGAATTTATTTTCTTTTTATAAATATTTTATAAATTAGTTACTTCTATTCACTCCAATTAATTTAATGTATAGGTTTTAACAATTGTACATAAATATTTATATTTTATCGAAATATATCATTATTTCATTTAAGTTCAGTGTTGTGAGTGAAAAAAGATATCAAACACATTTAATTATCTAAAGGTAATCATTTATTAAGATATCTAGGTGTTAAATTCTTCACCATTAAAAAAATTTCCTCATAATTTTAATTATTACTTACTGAAGAAAGATGGCGAGGGTATTCTTAACATATTCATCATTCTATGTATAACAACTAATATGACATCTACTATACTCTCTTAGGATATATCAAGCTACTTATCATTATTAAAATAGATTTATCCATTCATACAATAATATTTTCAAGTATGTATACACCCTAATCATATATTCCCTATAATATACCTTTCCTAAAACAATTTTAATCTCCTAGTCAATTAACCACAATGAAGTTATATATTCCTCCCAGAAATTAACTTTATCATTAACCCTCAATTGGTATTAACCAATAGTTCATATGGTCACACAAATAATCAAAAATATTATATTAAAATTATAAAAAATATAATGAATTATCATAAATCCAAATCATATTCATACCGCATATCTTAAATTTTCAAAATCACTAAACCCTTTATTATCTCAACATAAAACATCACTACTACAAGAACAATCTTTATCAGCGCTCAAAATAGGCTTTATCATCGCTAAAAAAGTGTTGTAATGCTCGGTGCTGATAAAGAGGGGTACCCTTTATCAGCGCTAAAAGTGCGCTGATAAATTTTTGTTTTATCAGTGCTCCTTTGGCGCTGAGAAAATGATCCTTTATCAGCACTTATTTAGCGCTGATAAAGGTTTAGTTTGTCATCACTGATAAAAGCTCCATTTATCAGTGCTAAAAAAGCGCTGATAAATGCCCTCTCTATTGCTACGAAAAAAATCTACAACAGCACACCCGAACACCTGCAAAACAATTCAGCATCTCAATAATATAATTAGATAAAGTATACCCATAAAAAATTAACACATAAATCATAAGCTAATTAGACCAAGTATACCCATACAACAAGTATAACCGTCCACCATAAACACATAATTCATAAGTTAACAAAGTACATAAAGAATTAAATTAAGAATTCAGGGGGTTGGGGGGATGTTCAAGGGTTTGGGGTGGCTGTACAAGGGGGTGTAGGGGGTTTCCGGGGGGATGGGGGTGTCCAGGGGGGGGATTTCCAGGGGGTGGGCTACTGTCCAGGGTGTCTGGGGGAATTTACAGGGGTGGGGGGTGTCCCAAGGGGTGGGGGGTGTCCGAGGGATGGGTTGGTGTCCAGGTGGGGTGGGGGCAGTCCAGGGGGTTGGTGGGGTTGACTCATACATGTCACAAAAGACCCATGTATTATTCTTATAAAATATTAATATAATCTTAATGCGTTTGGTTGGATTTCCGTACGTCAGTTGTTTTCACTTAAAATTGTGTCCATTTTAAACCAAAGAGAGACCCTTTGAGTGCTACCAGCCACACCGTGCCTCATATTGAAGTGGGGATGACTTATACACATCACAAAGGACCCATGGATCGTTCTACTAAAGGATCAAGACAATCCGAATGTGTTTGGTCAGATTTTCCTAGGTCAGTTGTTGGTTTCACTTAAAATTGTGTCCATTTTAAACAAAAGAGAGACCCTTTGAGTGGTATCGGCCACACCGTGCCTAGTATTGAGGCGGTGTTTACTCTTACATGTCACAAAGGACCCATGGATAATTCTTATAAAAGATCAAGATAATCCTAATGCGTTTGGTCCGATTTCCATAGGCCAGTTGTTGTTTTCACTTAAAATTGTGTCCATTTTAAACCAAAGAGAGACCCTTTCAGTGCTACCGACCACATCATGCCTCAGATTGAGGCAGGGATGAATTTTACATGTCACAAAGGACCCGAGGATCATTCTCCTAAAGGATCAATACAATCCTAATGTGTTTGGTCGGTTTTCCATAGGTTAGTTGTTGTTTTCACTTAAAGTTGTGTCCATTTTAAACAAAAGAGAGACCATTTGAGTGGTACCGGCCACACCGTTCCTTGAATTGAGGTGGGGTTGACTCATACACGTCCAAAAGTACTCATGGATCATTCTTATAAAATATCAAGACAATCCGAATGCGTTTGGCCATATTTTCGTAGGTAATTGTTGTTTTCACTTAAAATTGTGTCCATTTTAAACCAAAGAGAGACCCTTTGAGTGCTACCGGCCACAAAGTGCCTCATATTGAGGAGGAGATGATTTCTACACATCACAAAAGACCCTTTGATCATTATCCTAAAGGATAAATACAATACAAATGTGTTTGGTTGGATTTCCATAGGCCAGTTGTTGTTTTCACTTAAAATTGTGTCCATTTTAAACAAAAGAGAGACCCTTTGAGTGGTACCGGCCACACCATGCCTCAGATTGAGGTGGGGATGAATCATGGACGTCAAAAACTACCCATGTATTGTTATTATAAAATATTAAGACAATTCTAATTCATTTGGTCGGATTTTCATAGGTCAGTTGTTGTTTTCAATTAAAATCGTGTCCATTTTAAAAAAAAGAGAGACCCTTTGAGTGATAATGGCCACACCATGCCTCAGATTGATACGGGGATTACTTATACATGTCACAAAGGACCTTTGGATCGTTCTATTAAAGTATTAAAACAATATGAATGCGTTTGGTCGAATTTCCGTAAGTCAGTTGTTGTTTTCAATTAAAATTGTGTCCATTTTAAACAAAATAGAGACCCTTTGAGTGGTACCGGCCACAAAGTGCCTTTTATTGAGGTGGGTTTGACTCTTACACATCTCCAAGGAATCTTGGATCTTTATTATAAAAGATCAAGGAAATCCTAATGCATTTGGTTAAATTTTCATAGGTCAGTTGTTTTTTTCAATTAAAATTGTGTTCATTTTAAACAAAAGAGAGACCCTTTGAGTGATATCGGCAACACCGTGCCTCGGATTGAAGCAGGGATGACTCTTACATGTCAAAAAGGACTCGTGGATCATTATTATAAAGTATCAACACAATCCAAATGCGTTTGGTCAGATTTTCGTAGGTCAGTTGTTGTTTTCACTTAAAATTGTGTCCATTTTAAACAAAATAGAGACCCTTTGAGTGACACCAGCCACACCGTGCCTCGGATTGAGGAGAAGTTGACTTTTACATGTCACAAAGGACCCATGGATTTTTCTTATAAAATATAAAGACAATACTAATTTGTTTGGTCAGATTTTTGCAGGTCAGTTGTTGTTTTCACTTAAAATTGTGTCCATTTTAAACAAAATAGAGACCCTTTGAGTGATACCGGACACACCGTGCCTCAGATTGAGCCGGGGTTGGCTCATACATGTCACCAAGGACCCATGGTTAATTATCCTAAAGGATCAACACAATAAGAATGCATTTGGTCAGATTTTTGTAGGTCAGTTGTTGTTTTCCCTTAAAATTGTGTCCATTTTAAATAAAATAGAGAACCTTTGAGTGGTACCAGTGACAACGTGACTCGTATTGAGGCGGGTTCGACTCATACATGTCACTAAGGACACTTGTATCGTTCTTATAAATGATCATGGAAATCGGAATGCGTTTGGTCAGATTTTCATAGGTCAGTTGTTGTTTTTAATTAAATTTGTGTCCATTTTAAACAAAAGAGAGACCCTTTGAGAGATAGCGGCCACACCATGCCTAGTATCGAGGTGGTCATGACTCTTTCATGTTACAAAGGACCCATGGATCGTTATCCTAAATTATCAACACAATCTGAATTATTTTGTTCAGATTGACGTAGGTCAGTTGTTGTTTTCACTTAAAGTTGTGTCCGTTTTAAACAAATAAGAGACCTTTTGAGTGACACTGGCCACAATGTGCCTCAGATTGAGGCGGGGTTGACTTTTACATGTCACCAAGGACCTTTGGATCGTTCTCCAAAAGGATCAAGACAATCCTAATGCGTTTGGTTGGATTTCCGTAGGTCAGTTGTTCTTTTCAGTTAAAATTGTGTCCATTTTAAACAAAAGAGAGACCCTTTGAGCGGTACCGGCCACACCGTGCCTCGGATTGAGGAAGGGTTGACTCGTACACAACAAAAAGGACCCATGGATCGTTCTTATAAAAGATCCAGACAATGAAAATGCGTTTGGTCAGATTTTCGTAGGTCAGTTGTTGTTTTCACTTAAAATTGTGTCCATTTTAAACCAAAGAGAGACCCTTTGAGTAATACCATCCACACCATGCCTCAGATTGAGGCAGGGATAAATTTTACACATCACAAAGGATGTGTGGATAGTTATTCTAAAGGATCAACACAATCTGAATGCCTTTGGTCGAATTTTCGTAAGTCAGTTGTTGTTTTCACTTAAAATTGTGTCCATTTTAAACAAAATAGAGACCCTTTGAGTGGTACCGGACACAACATGCCTTGGATTGAGGTGGGGTTGACTTGTACACATCACCAAGGACCATTTTATCATTCTTATAAAAGATCAAGTCAATTCGAATGCATTTGGTAAGATTTTCAAAGGCCAGTTGTTGTTTTCAAATAAAATTGTGTCCATTTTAAACAAAAGAGAGACCCTTTGAGTGATAGCGGCCACACCGTGACTCGGATTGAGGCGGGGATGCCTCATACATGTCCCAAAGGACCCATGGATCGTTCTCCTAAAGGATAAACACAATCCAAATTCATTTTTTTAGATTTATGTAGGTTAGTTGGTGCTTTCACTTAAAATTGTGTCCATTTTAAACAAAATAGAGACTCTTTGAGTGATACCGGCCACACCATGCCTTGGATTGAGGCGGGGTTGACTTTTACACGTCACCAAGGACCCTTGTACCGTTATAATAAATGATCAACACAATCCGAATGCGTTTGGTTGGATTTATATAGGCCAGTTTTTGTTTTCACTTAAAATTGTGTCCATTTTAAACAAAAGAGAGACCTTTGAGTGGTATCGGCCACACCGTGCCTCGGATTGATGTGGGGTCGACTTGTACACATCACTCACAGATGCACTCCATATATTAGAAAATTTTATTCAATCTAATAAAAAACAAAATATTGTGGTCAACCATTTTTTAAAATATATATTTCATTTTTTATAAATGAAAAAATTCACAAGGAATTATATTTTCCTAACTTAATCTACTTTTATAAAAAACACACATATTAAGAAATCCATTTTAAATGAAATCAACCCATGTCAAACATTCCCCAAATATTCTACATTTTTATTTACAGTAAAAAAACTATACTAATAGAAAATCCTCGAATAATGGAGTAATGATAAAAGAAAAAATAAATAATCAAGGTTAGATAAAAAAGAAACTATAGAAAAAGTAAATAATAAAGGTAATCAATGGGAGTAACTCATAATCACAAAATCATACATTAAAATAATTATGGGAAAGAAACTAATTTTAATTGGAGAAACATAGGATGATATCTGACCTATAGGTTCTAATGAAAATTGACTCACTCTTAGAACACCACCTGGTTATGTGACCATACAATCAACATAAACAAGGCCTCTTGGGGACATCAAAAATAGAATCAAGTGATCACCTCAAGGCTAACTAGAGTATAAACCATTTGATTACTCACAAATATAAGGTCTCCCATGTACCAAATACCAAACATAAAACAAAGTATTCATCACAATCATCCATAGTAAAATCCCAGAATCAAAAAATGATTTGGAAAAAATGCCTTAAACATATCATTAACTTATTTCAGGTATATCTAGAACCTTGTTTTGGTCTCCTTATATTTGGAGATTATCTAAAGATGTTTTGAGTTAATTTCGAGAAATTTTGGTGGTTTTGGGGGGGGGGTGTTAACAGTTGGATCATTGTTAGGGAAAATCATTTCATTGGGCCAAATAAACCATTAATCCTATGATAAGACACTACATGGGGGTTTATAGATTTTTAGACAGTGCAAAGTGAAGTTCGAAGGGCGGCGAAGGTCCGGAAACGTGAAGCTCAGCGGGCGGAAGAGGTCCAGCAAAGAGAAGCTTGAGGGCGGTGGAGGTATGGAAACACGTAGCTCAGCGAGCGGCGAAGGTCCGAAAACGAGAAGCCTGAGGGCGGCAGAGGTCCAGCAATGTGAAGCTCAGTGAGCAGCGGAGGGGAGTCGCAGGGTTCCAATACCGTGAGAGATTTAGGTCTTGATGAAATGAGGGCACTGTGCGACCGACTTTATAAAAAAATAGACTACGGTTTTATCAGGGCTAAAATTTTAGCACTGATATTTGTCCTCTTTATCAGTGCTAAAAAAGTGCTGATAAATCCTTCCGGTATCAGCGCTAACATTTTAACGCTAATAAAGAGAGTCTTTATCAGCACTTTTCTAGCGCTGATAAAGGTTCATTTTATCCGCGCTTTTTTAGAACTGATAAATGTTACCCTTTATCAGCGCTAAAAATATAGCACTGATAAAGGGAAACTTTATCAGCGCTAAAATTTTAGCGCTGATAAAGGTTGTCTTTATCAGCGGTTTTTGTTTAGCGCGTATATAAGGTGGCGCTTCCCTTGACCGTTTTGGTAGTAGTGATATATAGTAATCCTAAAACTTATCTATCCCTCAAACTTGTGTTCTTAAATAGTTATATCTAAAAATATAACATGTACATAAAATAATTTCTCAATGTTATTTATACCATTTAACATATGATTTAAAACGATTAACAATATCAAGAATTAATTTCAATTATGATATCAAACAAACTACTATAGGTAAGACTAGGGAACTATCCTTTTTTACTATAATCGGCTTATAATAAAATTATTAAACATTTCTGTTTTCTCCCTTATTCTGTTACAATACATAGTGGTTTTTAGATATATACCTCTCTCAACTTCATTTTCATGATCTTTTTTCAAACCAAATACTAAAACCAAAATTTCTATGATAATATCTTAGATATGAATATGAAAAAATAAATCCTAATATATATACCCTTTTAGAATAATTATTTTTAACATATATAATTTTAGATCAACCCATGAATACCATTGTTCAATCCTTGGTTATCCATGGTTATTTTTTTCTATTAGGTTCTCTAACATAATTAGTTAAAATCATTATTAAATACTTCATAATGGTTTACAAAGAGAATGTGATCACCCAAATCATATCCCCTAGGAGTTTCTATCAGGGTGTGTAGTCATAGGCCCATTCATTATGCATCATTGAGATGATCGATTTAATACTCAAGCAACCATTTTTCAGGGTGATCACCTCTAAGTGAATCTATTCCACAACCATATCCAAATTCTAGTACCTATATAGGGGAGTATTTCTAGGAAAAACCTTATAATCTCTTTTTTACCAAAACATCATGATTTTATCCAATAATTACTTATTCAATGGGTTTTAACTAAAGATATTTCATCCTAATCCACTAAAAATTTGCATTATTACCTTATAATTAAATCATATACTATTCTAAAGGGTTATCTATACCTATGAAATTATAACACCATAAAATATGGTAAAATATTTTTTTATAATTAAATTTAATCTTTTCAATATTTTTTACTACACAAAATGTTGAGTTTACCATGTTTTACATGGAAGATTGAGTTTTAATGAAACATTACATACCATTAAAAATATTATTATTTAATATTATAGTTATTTCCAAACATTTGGAATGAAGGGTATGAATATGATTAAAAAAATATGAAAATATATGTTTACACATCTATATATTACAAATTATTTGATGAATAATTAATTATAAGTTAAAATAAAAACCATTTGAAAATAAAGGAGGTATTTATATAAAAAACAAAATTTCCACGCAAAAACTTATTTTACCACAAGAAATTAAATTTTTTATTTTGGTGAATTATATTAATGAAATTTATATGTTATATATTCAATCAAATTTTTACAATTCATATTATGTGTTTTTTATATAATACATATGAATAAATCATATTTTACCCATAAAAACTATATTTTTCTAAAAAGTAGTTTTATCACGTTTTGCACACTTATTTTAATATTAATTTTAACAATTTTAGAAATTTTATTTGAAAAAATAAGCTTTATTTTAAATCATCAATTAAAAATTATCTTGGATTAAATTTTTGATAATTTTCTCAAAAGATATATATTTTGATTAATAATGAAAAATACTGGTTTTTATTAAGAATTGTCATTTATTTTAAAGCATTTTAAAACTTCCAATTTATTTTAATATATTTTTAAAAGTAAAATTAGTAAAATTATATGTATTTATTAAATCAATTTTGATCATATGAATAAATTTCATATTGATGTTTTATGTAATTTTTTTAAAATTTTGAAACTTTTCTTTTTAGAAAACAGCTTTTTCCTCACGTCTATGAGATTAATTTTAAATTATATTTTTTCACTTATGTGAATGGAATTTGGAAAAATGGATTCCATATTTATAATAATAATAATAATAATTTATATTATCTAATATTGTAAAATTTATTTTTTTCCATTATGGTTAGTAAAACTAGTAAAAATTAATTACCACAATTACGGTGAAAATGAGTTTATCAAGGGGTTAAACTAAAAAGATAAGGGCTGAATGGGCTATAAAATTTTTGATTTTTTTTATATCCTTATTTAGACCTTATCACCTATAGGGTTTGACAATTTCCCATTTTTATACTTTCGACATGTGAAAAACATGTGTACACATTTTGTTTTCAAATATTACAAGTGTGCCACTCACCTCCCTTATAAATTGCCACCCCCAATCCTATCCAATTAATACTTCAAAAAAAGATTCAGAAAATTAATGACCAATTAAATTAATTAATTCCCTATTATCATATTAGAATCCTTATTTTTTTATAAATCTAACCTAATAAACATTTTGGTGAAAACCAAAAGAAGTTGTCTCAAGAATATGTAACATCCCTAACAGAGTATTTTATTTTTTTTCTTCATCTACCTCCTTAAATTATTATTAAAAAATGATGATATAATAAAATTACTATATTAAGTATAATTATATGTTATTCGGTTAATTTAATAACTTAAACCCTTCTCCTCTTCTATCAAGGGGATATAAAATCATCACTCATGTGTGCGGCGGACTACCGCCTCACGGACTGATGTTATTCATTTCCTAGAAACAACTATCATGGATGGATATAATTATTAATTTAATGTTTATATGTTATATTTAATATATTATTATACTAATGTGATGTGTTTCTCATTTATATTTTACTTGGATGGTAACAAAGATATATTAGATAAATATATATGCTATTGTTAAAATATTTTTACCTTTTTAATTATTATATCACAAATTCATCTTTACATTTAATTTAATGGGAATGTGATAACGTCGTTCATGTGTACGACGAACTATCACCTCAAGAAGAGATGTGATTCATTCACGATTTAAATTGAAGTTAATATGGATAGTTTCAATGAAAATATGTGATATATATAAAATAAAAATGATTCTGGAATGGTAATATATTATTTAACTTTCTTTTTTTCATTTCATTAATCGATAAAATGGAAACAACGTTCATGAATACGTATGACCTACAGTCTTTATGAACGATGTATTTAATTTTATATTTATAAATTTAATGGATTACTATTAATAAATATATAATAAATATATATTATATTTATATCATTTTTAACATTGTGGGTATGATTTTACAATGATCAAAGTATGAGGACTAAAAATAAAAAATAAAAACATACATTAAAAACAAAGCAGTTATTACCAGAAACATGATTTTAACAAGGAATTGTTAATAAATGGGTAATAAAATTTCTTAATTAAATCATATATGGAATGATATATATAATTATGGTTATTAAATTTATTTATAATAAAATTATATTTATTATATATGAGGTTTGAATTTGTGCAAAGGAAGTTGAGACTTAATGCAAGGGATTTCTGTCTCACTTTTTACTATTGTGAGAAACATGATATATTTACCATCTATTTATTTTATGTGGTAAATATAATACCCAATAATTTATTTTATGACCATTCTATTGAAAATTATTTTCATTTACATATCCATCCTGAGATCTCTCTTTCATGGGTTTTATGGTTCAAAATTTTCCAAAGTGGTAAGGGATTGTTTTCTCAATTTGGCCTCTTTAGGACATAAGTTATGTTATGCACCTATTTTATTATATGAAATGTATTTAAAAACCCTTTGAAATGTTATATCCTGAATATAATTATTTTTATTATTTTCAAAGTTTCATTTAATTTATTCTTTAATGGGGCCTATGATTCAAAAGATACAAAAGTGGTAAAGGTTTGATGTTAAAATCTTATTGTTTATTGGGATTGTTTATGTTTATACTTTAGATGAGGAAATATTATGATCCATATATCAATAAACTCATGAGTTTTCTTATCCTCTAGTAATTTCATGAGAATATATGTTTTTCATTCATTTTTCTCTCTGTATGTACTCAGTAGATAAAAATAATATTTTTAAAGAAAATAGACTTTATTTATATCTTTGGTAATAAAATAATTTTCTTAAAAAGACATGTTTTAAAAAAATGTTTTCAAATTTTTTTTATAAAATTATAAAAAAATATTTATTAAATACATTTTTTCCCATGTTTTTATTTTTATGAAATTATTTTAAATGAATATTCATGTCATTTTTCAAACAATTTCCATTTTTCTTTTTCCAAAAATGTGATTGGAATATTTTCTTTAACATGTACGACATGAAAAATATTTTCCAACATCATGAAAACTCAATGTTTTTTATTTTTATATTATAAGGTTCAAAGTTTATTTTAAAATAAATTTATTTCCAAAATATTTTATAAAATATTTCTCATTTTAAAAATGGAATGAATATTTTACTAAAGAAATTTTATAAATGATTTTTAAATCTCCCTTTCTTAGTTTCAAATACTATTTTAAAAGAAAATAATTTTAAAAATATTTTATGCATTTTTAGTTCTAAATATTTATTTTCAAATAAATTTTTTCCCTTAACAAATGTTCAAAGTGTATTTTTAAAATCATTTTCCATCTAACATTAAAACCTTTGATGTTACTTATGTTTTACTGGGGATATGATTCAAGTATACATTTATTATTATTTATTTGAATGGTTTATGTTTATAATGATGATATGTTTATGAAAATCATTTATTTTCCATATGTTATACCATGATAAAATTCTTATGAAACCCACTTCTATTTCCATGGTTTATTCTATGATTAAATAATGAAATTTATATGAAACCCATTTCTTTTCCATGGGTTATAGCCTGATGTAATGCTTATGAAACCCATTTCTTTTAGTGGGTTCTAATACAATGAATGTTTTATGATATTATGAAACACACATGTATGATTTTCATTATGTTATGGTGGTTAAATTATAACTAAGGGAGTTTTCCACTTTATAACCAAGGACATTGTTTATGTTACAACCAAACTGTTGGGACCTATATCACCCTTCAATCTATTGGGTAATGATTAATGTTATATGATATCAAAGTGTACATTAGTGGTTATCCCAATTCTAAAATAGGGTACATGAGAGGTTATCACAATACCAAAATAGGGTATATGTGAGGTTATCACAAGACCAAAATAGGGTACATGGGAGGTTATCCCAATCTTGAAGTAAGTATATGGTTAGTTATCCCAAGACTCACATGTTACAAATATCTTGGTTGGTATCATTGACATAAGACTTTAAATTATTGTGTATATTCCATAAATCTACATTTTATTCTACTGTGATGATCTCATATATCATTTTCTTAGATTCCATAATGACTCATGTGTCATGAACTTCCAATATTTATTCCATGACACATGATTTTTTCTTTGATATATAGGTTATGGTTTTTATATGTTATACCAACATTCTCAAACTGTTATTATAACATTATGTTTGTATATTTCCCATGTTTACCTTTACTAAGAATCTAAGCTCACCATTTCTTATTTTTCCTTTCCTAGTTTATGAAGATAGGGTTTCAGGTTATGTTTTGAATAGTACAATAAGGGATGATATTTATGGGAGATGTTGAAGATATTTCACTAAATAAGAAGATTGTATACATAGTCTCCAAAGGTACTAAACCATTACAGTCCTTGGGCATATATTTGTGAAGTATAATGAATATTAATATATTAAGATGTGATATCCAGGTATTATAATTTTGGGTATCTATATTTTTTATCAAAGGAAATATTTAGTTAACCATTGAAAACTAGGATGAGAAAACTTCAGTAAGATTCCTAGGGATATTTTTAAGGATATATATAAGGATATGACTAAGGATATGTATATGGATGATTCAAATTATAGGAAAATGTCATGTAATCTTGGTAAAGTATAGAGTGATTGGTTTCCCAGAAATTACATCCCTATCTAGATACTAAAAGTGGATATGGATCTGGAATATAGTACATAGCGGAAATAACTCCAAAAAGGGTGCATTGAGGTGGAATCAATTGTTAATAAGTTCTTGATAACAAGCCATTACACACTACTGGGTTGACACTATTAGGGGATATGTTTTTCAAATTTACAAACTCTTTACGAACCATTATAAAGGATTTTAATAATGATAATTAATGACCAAGATTACACAAAAGGTGTTATAGATTAAAAAGAAGGTGTCATGATTCAGATATACTATAAATTATTTTTTCCTAATTATGTAGTTTCACACTATGATTAGTGTTTCTCACACTATGATTTCAAATTTTATTCAATTTCTATAACCTAAAGGAACCATTTTAATGATTAATACAATAGAAAATTCAATGATTGTACTCATGTGCAACTGAATGTTATGGGGGCCTGAATGCAAAACCATGTTTCTATGATCAAACAACTTTCTCAATCTATGATTCCCACCCACATTATAAATAATAAATGGAGTAAAAACGTTATATTGAGTCCTTAATGAGGTATTATACACCTTATTTTAGGTTTTCAACTGATCCACTAGTCACTAATAAATGGATAAGTACTACTAAAAAAGTATTTTCCATTCTATAGTGTTCAGAGCATGAAAAAAGCATTCTGGATATATATGATTTAGAAGAAGAATCAGATCAATGGTGAAACCTTATTAAGAATATAATTCAAGAGGAGGTAATTAAATACAAGGATTGGGATGAGTTTATTAGGATATTTTTTAGTAATAACTCCCCTTTTATTCTATAAATAATTATGGATAAGGAATTTCTGGATCTCAAACAGAAAGATGATGAATCTATTATTACCTAAGAAACTAATTTTATAATACTTTCTAGGTACACTTCTGGTTTAATAATCTATCCAAAAATCAAAATTGATTGATTATTTGGTGGATTAAGACCAAATCTACGAAAAGAGTTGGCTATAATATACTTTTTTGCTATGAAGAAGTCATTCAATGTGCACTGAAGGTAGAAATGGAAATTATAGATTTGGACTATTCCCCTGGATTTGATAAGAAAAGGAAGATCAAGTATCATGAGAAATATGATAAATCAAATGGTGGAAAGAAATTTTTGAAACCCACATGCTAGAAATATAGTAAGAATCACTCAGGTGAATTATTTAAAGGAATAATAAAGTTTTACAAGTGTGGGAATCCTAGATATTAATAAGAATAATGTAGAAGTTATGTGAGGAGGACAGTAAATCAAATGAATGCGTATAGATCTCAAAAGAATATACCACCCACACTCTAGTTTTTCAATCGAAGGAGTTTGAGAATTATATGAATCAATTCCCTAATACAAGGTCTAATTTGGATGATAATTCATAAAAAACTCTAAAGAAAAAGTCAAAGGGAAAGATTATCCAATCACATTCGATAAAAATAATCATGATCATTTTGGAAAACTTATCCTCCCCTCCTTAGTTGAGGATTTCATGTTTTGTTTTATAAGAATGAGCCCTATGAAAATATTATTGTTCTTCCTTTAGTGAAATTTCATGTGATTATCTCCGTCTACATGGATTTTGGAATAATGAAATCACATTTTATATTCTATTGGCATAAGGATGAACCCAAAATTACAATGATAATGTTTTTGTAAAATATAAGATCTTATATAAGAAATAAAGGTTAAATTAACTTTTTGAAGTGTATATGTATCCATGTATAATTAAATTAAGAGTTATGGATACCATTATGGGTTGATGTGTTTAAATTTATCATAATTTCAAAGTCATGGAAACCCACTTTTAGTTTTTATATGATGAGAGTTTAACAATATTAATGATATTTTTAGAGACACTTATGGGCACACAATTTTTTTTTACGTTTTATTAAAAAAAATTATTTGATTAGGAATGAATTTACACTTTGTGTACATATGATTAAAGGTATTGGTAACATTTAGGTTTTATATTAACTTTAATGTTCAGGTAATTATGGATTATATTTGATTATTTTATGAATTCAACAAACTTAATTTATATAATAGAATATTTCAATCAATATCTTCTTTCCAAAATATATATTAAATAATTGGTAAAGTTACATAGAGCACCATATTCAATTGTGTCTGATCGGGATCCAAAGTTTACCTCAATGTTTTGGTATTATCTTTAGTAATATCTTGATATAGAGTTGAGCTTTATCACTACCTATCATCCTCAGATCGATGGCCAGTCTTTAAGAGCAATTAAAACCCTAGAGGATATGCTAGGATCATGTTCTATAGATTTAAAATGTGTTTGGTATCCACACCTTCCTTTAGTTTAGATTTCTTACAAAAATAGATTTCACTTGTGCATTCAAATAGATTCATATAAATTCATTTATGGAAATAATTGTAGAAATCCAATGTAATAGAATGAAGTTTGAGAAATAAATATATTGGGATATGATCTTTCCAAGAAATTTAAGAGAAGGTTAGAGCCATTAAACAAAATTTAAGGGTAGAAAAAATGTTTATAGAAATTTTATGATAATAATTTTCTATACAATCTATAATTTAAAGTTGGTTAGAAGGTGTTTCTATGATTTTGATCATTAAACAAATAATGGAAAAATTATCTCTAGGTATACCGGTCCCTTTGAAATTATTGATTGTTTTGAGACAGTATCTTATTTATTAGCGCTTCCACCAAACCTCTCTCATGTTCATGATGTGTTCCATATATCCATCTTGAGTAATTACATACCTAATCCATCACATATATTGAATCTATAGGTTGTACCACTATAGAATGATATTTTTTATGAGGAAAAACCTATAAATACTATATAATAGATAATGTTCTAAAAAAAAGATCACTCTCCTAGTCATTTTTGTGTGGTGAAACCACATGATAGAGGAAGTTACATGGGAACATGAGGATGTAATGACGTATTAGTATCCTCATTTGTTGGTACTAAACTGATGGATTTTGAGGGTGATATTTATTTTAAGGGGTATATAATATAAAAACCTAGAATTTTTGTGAAATATATATATTTCAAATAAATTTAATCATTTTTATATTTTGTGTTATAAGAAACAATAATTTTAGATTTCTTTACAAGCAACACTGAGTTTTAACGAAGAATGACATACTTTTAAAATATTATTATTTAATATGATTATTATCACCTAACCATTGGAATGGTGTGGATGAATAATATTAAATAAATTATGAAAATATATGTTTAAACATGTATGTATAATTTTTTTAATAATCAATTGATTAAAAATAAAAATAATAATCACTTGAAATTAAAAGAAATATTTTTTTTGAAATTTTTTTTTTCTGCACACAAAAATGTTTTTCATCAATAAATCATACAAATAAATTTTAGAGAATTATTTTAATTAAATTATATATTATATATTCAATAAATTTTTAATATTAATCTTACATATTATATATATAATAGATTCTAATAAATCTAATTTAATGCTTTAAAAAATGTATTTTTCTAAAAATTAGTTTTGTCGCCTTTTGAACACTAATTTTAAAATTAATTTTGAAAATTTTTATTTGAAAAAATAGATATAATTTTTGAAATAATCATTTTAAAATTATCTTGGAGTTAATTTTTGATAATTTTCTTAAAAGATATTTTTTTTTTATAAATAGTAAAAATACTGGTTTTTATTAGTAATTGTCTTTTGTTTTAAAGAATCTTAGAAATTTAAAATTAATTTAATATAGTTTTAAAAAGTAAAATTAGTAAAATTATATATAAATTAAACCAATTTTGGACATTAGTATAAATTTCATATTTAATTTTGGTGTAAAAACTTTTTAAACTTCTGAAATGTTTCTCTTTAGAAAACCTTGTTTTTAGCTCGTCTGTGTGATTAATTTTGAAATATATTTCACCAATTATCAGAATGAAATTTTAAACAATAGATTTTATATTTTTAATAATAATAATATGTATTATCTAACTAGTTCAACTTAATTTTTGACCATTATGAGTAGTAAAACCAATAAAAATTAATTACCATGGTTAATTTGAAAATGGGTTTATCAGGGGTAAACTAAAATGATAAGGAGTTAAATGACCTATAAACTTGTCAAAAACCCATTTTATGGTGACTTTTAGACCTTATAACCTCTAAGGTTAAATAATGAACCATTTTTTAATTCTTTTTTCATATAAAAAATGTGGGTACCCATTTTTAAAAAAATTAAAAATGTGCCACTCACCTCACTTACAAAAGTCCACACTATATCCTCTCCTATTGACACTTAAAAAATAATTGGTTCAGACAAAAACTTTTCAAGACCCATCCCCCGGGGCTCGTGCCGTGACTACCCCAAGCCCGCTTTTCATAGTCTAGGGGCAGGCGACTGGAACCAAAGGCGTAATTCCCTAAAACTATGAAGACATTGAATTTATAACCTGTAAACACACACACAAGAAAGTAAATAGCTGGACGAAACACCAAATAAACTGTATAACAGAAGAGTGTTAAAAGAAAAAGGTGCCAGAATACAAGCCCAACAGAAAAGGTACAAGTACAACTGAAGTGCAATACAACTGAAGAAAGAGAGAATACAACTACTGGATCATCCTCCGAGGTTCCTACCTGAAAGGTTGGTAGAGATCGCCTCCTCACCACTCCACGTCCGTCCGTCTGCTCTGGGTACCAACACGCTGTATGGTCCACATTTGGGTATCGTCCTGTCCTGGTACTCTTAGCCTCCGTCAGCGTTGTCCGTTGTCTGCATCCAACGCAATGATGTGTGGGAAAATCCAGTGCAGGGGTGAGTATAAGGATACTTAGTAGGGACCCCAAGACCCTCAAGGTCTAAAAAAATCCAACAAGGATAAACCAAAAAGTATGAAATCAAGAGATAACCCTACTTAGGTATATTCCCATACATATACCTAAGTTATTAAGTAATCCATCTCAATCATGAGTAAAACACAAAAGTACTAACTCATGTCAACCAGGATTTTATTTTAGGGGTATTATCAAGTAACATCCCCAGTCACATTATCGAAACCTCAGCTACAGGAGAACTCTTTCTCAATCGAGTACAGTGGGCTTGCCGCGGCACCAAGCGTGCTTCCCACTAACCTTGGACTGCTGAGGTGCTCCTCCTATTGATTACCATGGGTATACCACCTCACACAGAGGCACTTCCCACTGCGGGTCTTCCATGACACCAAGGCGCTCCCCATTGGGCAAGTAGAGTCACTCCGAGTCAAATGGTTAGCAGTCGTCAGGTCTCAGCCAGCTACTAGGTCTCTGCACTACGCTCGCTCATATCCGGGATGATCTGCTCCACGAGCTACTGGTTTATACTCCAAATTTTACAATTTCCCACGAGGAAGTATCTCAAAGGTTCTCCATGTCATAGGGGTCTCAAAGAAACAGACGGTGTGTCAATCGGAAGCCCAATCTGTGAGTTATTAGCCTTTTAGTCCTAGGGGCCTGGTTGGATTCGTGCATGATCCAACCTAACCGTATCTCAACTATACTCCAAACTCCAGTGGGGTATACTCAAAGGGACCGCCATGCTCCAAGATTACCAGCGCCACTGGCTGTTCTTCAAACGCATGTCTGGTGCCAAATATATGAAAAAAATAAAGTAAAGGGACATAGTGGGCCCGGTTCCAGTCCGACCTGGTTGGATCTACCTGGCCCAACCCAGTTTTGGTCGACTCAGTTTGGGTCGACTTGGTTTGGGTTGACCTGACCTGATCCATTGAGTCTGGCCCGGACCGTTGTGCAGGCCAGCCCATTGGGTTCGGTCCGGCCTGCTGGGCCTAGCCGAACAGGCCGCGAGTGGCCGCGTAGAGCCGAGGGGGCGCGCACCGGCCATGGGGGCACAGACTGGCTACGGGTCGACGTGTGGGTAGTTCGGCCCGGGGGGTGGCACGTGGGCGGATCGGCCTAGTGGGTGCCACGAGGGTGGCTCCACCCGGGGTGTGGGGCCGGTTCGGCCGAGGCGCTGCGAGGGCGCGAGCCAGTTTGGATGGGGTGCCGCGAGGGACTGGTTTGGCTGGGGGCTCGGAAGGCAGGAATGCTTGCGTGGCCGGGGTGGCTCAGATGGCCAGTAGGCTGGCGCAGCCTAGGCGGCTCGGGAGGCTGGCAGGCTAGCGCGACCAGGGCAGCACAAATGGGCCGGCAGGCGGCGTAGTCGGTGTGCGGCGCATTCGGCGGGCGACACAGGTAGCGGGCGGTGCAGTTGACAGACACTTTTGTCGGTGGGTGGTGCGGCTGGCGGGCGGTGTGGTTTGGCTCAGGGTGCCAGAGCTGGTTCGGCTGGGGCACCAGAGTGTCACAGGGGCGGTTCATGTCATGGAGGCCGCCAGTGGCACGACCGTTTCCTTCATCACCTTCGACACTGTTTTCTCCTTCCTCTGTTTCGAAGAACACCACAAATAAGAATGGTGGGGGGTCGGGCCATGTTTGTTGGGATTGCAGCCTCCGTGTTTAGAGTGGTAGCAAGCAGTTCGTCCAGAACATAAACAAAGAATGAGCATGGAAGATATTTTAAAACATCAATTCCCATAATCCCTTGATAATTTCTATTCCGAACCCCGCAAAGGAAAAAGAGAGGAGAACATGGGAAGTGTTAATCAAATAATGAATAAACCCCTACAACTTCCCGCAACAATTTATTCCCAACCCGCAAGGAAAACATCCGTGGATCAACTTGATAATAAGTTAATCTGCATTCTTTGTCTTTAGAAGGAAATAATCAAGGGAATAAAATCATACTTAATTAAAAACCATACTTTGTTTGATGTTTGTTGACATTGGCACTAGATGACAGGCGTATAATTGTTGTAGAAGAACATGTCCTACGTCGAAGGAAGTTCAGAGGAAGAAGGTCAAAGTCATCGACATTCTTCATGGAGGAAGCGTTTTTCGGTGGATAAGCTTTCTCCCAAGAGCTCCTCCTGTCCCCAATTCCACTAAAAAGAGATAGACAATAATAAAAAGTGTTTCCACAATTTAATCGTAGGCACAATTCAAATTAGATTAAATTAAATTGGCTCAATTAAGTGGTTCATTGGAAAGATTAATGGTATGTGACTTGGTACAATTAAGGTGGAGGAGGTCAAGAGGCTCTCCCTCATTAATTGTGGAAGTTGAGGATTTTCTACCAATTAAAGGGGGGTTTCAAGGAGGTTAATTCCTGGGTGGTCCCCACCACCATAACCTCTCATGGGAGGTTATGGTTCGGGTGGTTCCCACCACCATAACCTCTCATGGGATGTTAAGGTCTGGTGGTCCCCACTTCTAAATTCCACATGGATGTTTAGTTTCGATGGAACCCACCTCCCAACACCCAGATGAGTGATTAAAATAAAAATAAAATGTTTGAACAATTTTAATTTTATTTTATTCCTTCACAAAAAACCCAAAAACTAATTTTCACCCTCAACCAACTGTCATCGAGGTGAAAGTATCCTTAAGTGAATACCGGCACTGCGAGTTCAACAGTGCCCTCAGATTTCAATTCTGAGCACCAGTTCAAAAGTTAGAAAAACTCACTCACACGTTTATTGAATTTACCTGAACAAAAGTTAAAAATTTCATTTCGAGCACTCTGTTTCTCAGAATCATGCACCGTAAACTTTCACAAACTGGTAAAATTCACATTTATTTTAAAAAACAATTACATGGAAATTTAGGGTCTTTACATTCTCCCCACCTTAGGGATTTACGTCCCAGTAAGCTACAACTTAATCTAATGGAACATGTGGGAGTACTAACCACGCATCTGAGCCTCCTGCTCCCATGTTCTCTCCTGGATGTTCCCGTTCTGCCAGCAAAAGCGCACCAAAGGTATCGAACATCCACGAAGGACCTGCTCCTGTCGATCCTCAATCTCTATTGGAACCTCTGTAAAAGTCTCCCCATTGTCGACGTCCAGCTCCCCATGGTCGATTATGTGGGAAGGGTCATGCATGTATCTCTTTATCTGGGATACATGGAAGATGTCTTGCACTCGGTGCAACTGAAGTGGAAGGTCTAAGCGGTATGCCACCTTTTCAAGTTTACTAAGGACTTGAAAAGGTCCGATGAACCTCAGAGATAACTTGCCGCCTCGGCCAAATCTCCATAGACTGCCTCTGGGTGATACCTATCGAAAGACGTGGTCACTATCCCCAAACTCCATAGGTCTCCATATCCGGTCAGCATAAGTCTTTTTCCTGCTCTGTGTAGTCTTCATCCACTCCTGGATGATCTGCACCTTCTCTGTGGTATCCCGTATCATCTCTGGTCCCTCGAGTGCTGACTCCCCTGGGTCTGCCCAGCACAAATGTGATATGCAAGGTTGCCCGTATAACGCCTCAAAAGGGGCCATATTAATGGTGGATTAATAGCTATTGTTATAAAAAAACTCTACCAAAGGAAAGTGATCCTACCAGCTACGACTAAAGTCGATAACACAAGCATGCAACATGTCTTTGAGGGTCTGAATGGTCTGCTCAGTCTGACCATCTGTCTAAGGATGGAAGGCGGTGCTCAAACAAAGCTGCATCCCGAAATCCTCCTATAACCCCTTCCATATCCGAGAAGTAAATTGTGTATCACTATCAAAGATAATCGTCGTGGGTACTCTATGTAGCCGAAAAATCTCCTACACATAGAGGCATCCCTAGATCTCAACTGAAGCTACTCTCTGATCAGTAGGAAGCGGGCCAACTTGGTTAGTCGGTCGATAATCACTGAAATCAGGTCATTTCCCCTGGATGTATGTGGAAGACCCATCACGAAGTCCATGGATATCCCATCCCACTTCTACTCTAGGACCTCTAAAGGCTGCACCAAGCCTGTTGGTACCTGATGCTCTGCCTTCAGTTGCTGACAAGTGAGGCATCGAGAGACAAACTCTGCAACTAATTTCTTTAATCCTGGCCACCAGTGCTTTCAAAAACCATATGTGATCACTGCACAGTCCTGCATCATGGAACATCCAAGTCTGGTCTCTGATGCATCGTAGTAGACAACATACCCTACTCCATCCTCTGGAAGTCTCAAGATGGGGGCACTAGTCAGCCTCTTTCTCAGATCCTGAAATCTCTACTGGAATCTCTCTGACCACACAAAGTGTTTCCCCTTCTTCATCAAGGCTGATAGTGGTGCTGCAACTCTGGATAAATTTGGAACAAACATCCAGTAATATCCAACCAAATCCACGAAACCCCGAGTCAAACGGTCAGCAGTCGTCAGGTCTCAGCCAGATACTAGGTCTCCGCACTACGCTCGCTCGTCTCTAGGAGGATCCGCTCCATGAGCTACTAGTAAATACTCCAACTGTCACGAAGTCCCATGAGTAAGTATCTCAAAAGTATTCCATGTCATAGGGGTCTCAACGCAATAGACGGCGCATCAATCGGACGCCCGGTCTGTGAGTTATTAGCCTTATAGTCTCGGGGGCCTGGTTGGATTCGTGCACGATCCAACATGACCATATCTCAACTATACTCCAAACTCCAAGGGGTATAATCAAAGGGACAGTCATGCTCAAAGATTACCAGTGCCACTGAGAGTTTGTCAAGCAAACGTCCGGTGCCAAAGATATGGCCAAAAGAAAGTAAAGGGTCATATTGGGCCTGGGTCCGATCCGACCCGGCCTGACCCAGTCTCGGCTGACACTGTTTGGGTCGACCCAGCCTGATTCATTGGGTCTGGCCCAGCTTTTTGGGTGGGCCAGCCCATTGGGTTCGGCCCGGCCCACTGGGCCCCACCGAGCAGGCCGCTAGGGGCCGCGGAGGGCCAAGAGGGCGTGGACCAGCTGTGAGGGCACAGGCCGGTTCGGCCCATAGGGCACCGTGAGGGAGGCTCGTCTTGGGGCGCAGGGCCGGTTCAGCCTGGGTGCCGTGAGGGCGTGGGCCGGTTCGGCCAAGGCAACATGAGGGTGCGACCCGATTCGGTCGGGGTGCTGTGAGGGGTCTGTTCGGCTGGGAGAGCAGAAGGCATGCAGGCTGGTGTGGCTGGGGTGGCTTGGAAAGCCGGCGGGCTGGCGCAGCTAGGGAGGCTTGGGAGGCTGGCATTCTAGTGTGGCCGGGGTGGATTAGGAGGCCGGAGGGTGGCGCGAGCCGGCAAGTGGCGTGGGCGGCGGGCGACAGGTTTGGCGGGCGGCCCAGCTGGCGGGCGGCGCTATTCGGCCTAGGGCGCCGGAGCCGGTTCGGCTAGGGAGCCAGAGCATCGTGGGGGTGGCGCAGGTTGCAGAGGCCACGGGTGGCGTGGTCATTGCCTTCGTCGCCTTTGACACCATTGTATCCTTCCTCTATTTTGAATAACACCACAAAGAAGAATGTTGGGGGGTCGGGCCATGTTTGTTTGGCCCGCACCCTCCACGTTTAGAGTGGTAACAAGCAGTTCATTATTAACACAAACAAAGAATGAGCATGGAAGGTATTTTAAAACATCTATTTCCATAATCCCATGATAATTTCTATTCCCAACCCCACAAAGTAAAAAGTGGGGGAGAACTTGGGAAGTGTTAATAAAATAATTAATAATCCCCTACAACTTCCTGCAATAGTTTATTTCCAACCTGCAAGGAAAATATCCTCATATCAACTTGATAATAAGTTGATCCACATTCATTGTTTTTAGAAGGAAAGAATCAAGGGAATAAAATCAGACTTCATTAAAAAACCTAGATTGTTCAATGTTGGTTGACATTGGCATGAGAAGGCGGATGTCGAGTCGTTGTAGACAAACACGTCCTATATCGAAGGAATTTCCAAGGAAGAAGGTCAAAGTTGTCGACATTCTTCATGGAGGAAGCATTCTTCGTTGGAGAAGCTTTCATCCAAGAAATCCTCCTCTCCCCAATTCGAAAAAAAAGAGATAGCCAATAATAAAAAAAATTTCTCCAATTTAATCGTAGGCATAATTCAAATTAGATTAAATTAAATTGGCTCAATTAAGTGGTGCGTTGGCAAGATTAATGGTATGCGAATTAAAAAAAATTAAGGTGGAGGAGGTCAAGAGGACCTCCCTCATTAATTGTGGGAGTTGAGAGTTTTATCCCAATTAAATGGGGGTTTCAAGGGGTTTTAATCATGGGTGGTCCCCACCACCATAACCTCTCATGGGAGGTTATGGTTCAGGTGGTCCCCTCCACCATAACCTCTCATGAGAGGTTATGGTCTGATGGACCCCACATCCAACTTCCACATGGAGGTTTAGTTCCAGTGGACCCCACCTTCTAACACCCACATGGGAGTTTAAAATAAAAATAAAATGTTTTCAAAATTATATTTTTATTTTATTCCTTCAGGAAAAACTCAAAAACTAACTTTTACCCTTGACCAACTTCTATTGAGGTGAAAGTCTCCTTAAGCGAATACCAGCGCTATGAGTTCAACGGTTCCCTCATATTTCAATTCCGAGCACCAGTTAAAAATTTAGAAACACCCGCTCACACATTTACAGAATTTACCCAAACAAAAGTTTAGAAATTCATTCAGGGCACTCCGAGCCTCGAAATCACGCGACAATAACTTTCTCAGACTCATAAAATTCCCATTTATTTAAAAAACATTTACATGGAAATTCGGGGTCTTTAAAATAAATGCTCAAATAACTTTCTCAATTCCATAATATCATCCTATGATCATTATTTTAGTCAAAAAATTCAACCTAATAATCCTTTTGGTGAAAACCAAAAGAAGTTGTTCGAAGAAGAGGAAACCCCATATTGAGCATTCTATTTTATTTGTTCCTCCACCTACTTAAATTATTATTAAACCATGATTATAAAATAAATTCAGTATAATATATATAATTATATTTTATTATGTTAATATAATTATCTAAAAACTTCTCCTATTCCATAAAATGGGATATGAAATCATCATTCGTGTGTATGATGAGCTTCCACCCCAAGAACCTATGTTATTAATTTTCCATAACCACCTTTCACGGATGGATATAATGATGGATTTAATGTTTATTTATGATATTAATGACATTATTAAACCTCTATAATTATAATAACACTTCTAAAATCTTACCTCCAAACCCTTTGTAAAAAAATAATGTCGCTTGTGTGTGTGACAGACTACAATCTTCTGAATAGATGTGATGTGTTTTTCATTTATATTTTACTTGGATGGTGATATGGATATATTAAATAAATATATAGGATATTGTTAACATATTTATACTTTTTTAATTATGATATCACATATACCTCCTGATTTTCCATTATGTGGGAATACGATAACATCACCCATGTGTACGACAGACAACTGCCTCATGAATGGATGTGATTCATTCACACTATACATGAAAGGTAATATGGATGGTTTTAATGAATATATTATATATATATGAAATAAAAATTATTCTATAATGGTAATATATTATTCAACTTTCATTATTTCATTTCATACATTAAGAAAATAGAAACAACATCTATTTGTACATATGACATACCGTCTCCATGAACGATGCATTTCATTTTCCATATCTAACTTTTATAGATTAATATATATATATAATGAATATATATTATATTTATATAATTTATATCATTTTTTAGATTATGTTACCATGATAAAAGTTTGAGGGTCACAAATAACAAATCAAAACACACACGGAAAACAAAGTAGTTATTATCCAAAACGTAATTTTAACAAGGAATTGTTAATAAATGAGTAATAAAAGGTTATAAGTAAATAACATATTGTATAATATATATAATTATGGTTATGGAATATATTTATAGTAAAATTATATTTATTATATATGATGTTATAATGTGTACTATGGAAATCGATACGTAAGGTAAGTGATTTCCATCTCACTTTTACTTATGTGAGACACAAACCATATTCACAACCTATTTATTTTATGTGGTATGTATACTATCAAGTAATGTATTTATGATTATTCCCCTGAAAATTATTGATATTTATATATCCATTTGGGGATCTACATTTTATGGGCTTTATAGTTCAAAAGTTACCAAAGCCGGAAGGGATTTTGTCTCAATTTTCCTTCTTTGGGACATAAGTTATGTTATGCACATATATTATTCTATAGGGTGTATATAATATAAATTTTACAATTCATATCATGAATATAATTATTTTCATGATATTAAAAGTTTTATTTTATGTTATTATTTAATGGGTCCAATGATTCAAAAGATACTAAAGTGGTAAAGGTGTGTTTTTACAATCTCATTTCTTATTGGGATTATGTACATTTAGGCTTCCAATAATGAAATATTATGATCTATATATTAAGAAAATAATGAAATTTCATATCATATGTTTATATCGTGAGAATACATGTTTACCTTTCATTTTCCTCAATTTATGTACTCAATATTTCAAAATAATGTTTTTAAAGAAAAGTGAATTTATTTTCCTCTTTGGTCAAAAATACTTTTTGTTCAAAAATAATGTTTTAGAAAAATGTTTGTAAAATTATTTAAATGATTTAATAAATACATTTTTACCCATTTTTTACTTTTTACAATTTATTTGAAATGAATATTCATGTTTTTTTCCAAACACTACCTATTTGGCTTTTATAAAAAATGTGAAAGAAATATTTGTTTTAACATGTATAGAATGAATGATATCTTCCAACATCATGTCCAATCAATGTTTTAATGATTTTATTAAAATTTTAAAATTTTATCTTCCAAGAAACGGATTTCCAAAATATTGTAGGAATTTTTAGTTATTTTTAAAATGGAAATGTTATTTTTTATCAAAAAATATTTGGAATTATTTTTAAAGATTCTTTTATAAGTTTCAAAGATTATTTTCAAATAAAATTATATCAAATTTTTTTAAAAGAATTTAGTTATAAAAAGTAATTTTCAAGGAAAATTTATTTTCCTCCATTAATTCACTAACATTCATTTCAAAATAATTTTTCATATAACATGATATCCTTTGGTGTTGTTTTTTATTTATTAGGAATATGATCCAAGGATAATATTCTTTTTATTTCACTAAATGGTTTATGATTATGATGATAATTTTTTAATGAAACCTGTTTATTTTCCATAGGTTATACCTTGATAAAATGCTTATAAAACCCACTTATTTTTCCATGGGTTATACTATGATGAAATGATGACATGTATATGAATTAAATTTCTTTTCTATGAGTTATGGTATCATGTAATAATTATGAAACCCAATTCTTTTCTTGTATTATGATATGATGAATGTTTTATGATCTTATGGAGCACACATGTTTTATTTTTTATGTGATGGTGGTTATTTTATAACTATGGATGGTGGTTACTTTATAACCTAGTTTGGTGGTTATCTTTTAACCAAGAAAACTTGGACTTATATCTCCCTCCATTTCATTGGGTATTGATTAATTTTATATGAGCTCAAATGGTACATGAGAGGTTATCCCATGCCCGAAACAAAGTACATGGGAGGTTATCCCAATCCAAAAATAGGTTACATGGGTGGTTATCCTTGTTGGAGTGGGTGTCTTAGATCCAAATTTTTGTACTTTTATTACATGAATATTTGATATATTGACTATTAATAAAATATCTTATCACATACTTTTAATTTTTCTCCATGACTATGATTTAATAATTTCCTAGAGTATATGTTGCATTGATAAGGTCATAGAAGCTTTTCACTACGATGAGAACTTTGAAGTGCTAGGATGATATTATTAAATAATGTTATGTGGTTGGATAACATACTATGATAAGACACATAGTTAATAGACTTTTAGTTATGAGTATTAGTAAGCAGATGAGGCTTCTTACCATAAAGTTCTCACTTGGTAATATTCATGATGGAATATTATGAAAATAGAATCGCTAGTTGGGATTCCACATGTTTTGGTGTCATCATGTATTCCTTTATGTGGTCATGTGTAATGATCCTTATACTTTAATATTATCATTAATTCTTGTCGTGAATTTAACACTTATATTTAGTGATTAAAACCATGGATCCATATGTTTATAAAGAGTTAGGGCATGTTGGGTGCGTCACGATAGACATGTCATTAATGGATAAGTCTAGGAAGGATTTGTCCCTTCCATATTTATGGATGCTGAAATCTAATACCATTTATTAGAGTAGAACCATTACCCTAAATTCCATGAACATGGTGTAATGATGTGTTTATTTCATATAGTCAAAGAAGAACATATTTATCACATAGGTTGGTGATATAGATATGCAACCTGCTTGATGAGATATTGTGTTAAAGGGATTATATTACATAGTGAGAATTCAGATGTGGTCCTCTTTGTTGCATCATTAACTTCTTTATCTTGGGTTCCTTGATCTATTTATAGATATTAATATCGAAATTTAGGTAATCCCACCAAATAACAACATGAAATAATCATAGAGGGTCACACACTACGTGTTTACATTGATCTTGATTAAATTATATTTTAATTTAATTAATTTAACAAATATAATTCTCAAGAAAAAGGGATAATTTTATTCTTGTTTTATCGATAAAATAAAATATTTAAATTAAATATTTACTCAGGTGTTCAATAAATTCTATAAGAGTTTAAATTATCAAAGGTCACGTTTGATGTAAAATATTAATTAATAGGCCAGTTAAATAAAATTTTTTATTACACAAGTTAGCATGCACCAACAAATAATAATAATAATAATAATAATATTATTATTATTATGTGATACAGAGTTTATTAAATATTTTAATATTATTTTAGATCCTACCTATAATTAAATAATATTTTAACCTAAATCCTAGCTCTATAAATAGACGGTTATGTCTATTTCTTATTAAATCCAAAATAGAAACTAGATAATTATTTCACACCATGAAATCTATCTTGACTCCTTATTATATCTCCCTCTCAAGAATTTGAAATTCAAGAGATATTCCTTCAAGACCAAAGGATGAGTGATAAATAAAAATAGTGAAAGACAATCGATTTCTATACTAGTACTTGAAGATTTATTATAATTGTTTGGATATAAAAGAAGAATGTGTTGATCACTACTAGAGGGATTCTATCCTTCGATCCATACAGTGCAATTAAGGATACCCAAAAGAGTCTTTTCAGACAATCAACATCTACATTGAAGAAATATCCTAATATAAATTATTTGTTTCTTATGATATTATATAAATTAATTATAAATTTGTAATGTAAGATTATCACTCGGGGTTGCGAGAAAATTAATATTATAAGAAGTTTTAATATATCACCTACCACCACACACTTCTGCTTTGCCCGAAACCAACAAGTGGTATTAGAGATGTCACATTTAAATTTATAATTATTGATTTGATTTTTGATATAATACAATCTTGGTTGAATTTTATTTTCATATTATTCATTATTTAATCTTTTTGGAATTAACTTGTTATAGAAATATTAATCACGTTCATTTAGTGTTTCATTTTATTAATTGTTAAAGAACACATGAAGAATGACTGAAGATCCCATCAAGAACTACCAATTTTTTTCTAGTAATTGAGGGTAAATCAGCATGTAGATGGAGTACACATTGTGTACCCTAGTACATTGTACCTAGCCAGGTCAAGGGATACACCACATGAGACACAATTATTACACATGGTATATGCCATGTGTTGACTGGCCAACCTGGCACATGTTTTGTTGGATTACACAAAATTTATACAATGTAGATTTTATGTAGTCTACATGGGTTGGTTTTATAAATTGAAAAATCCTTGTGGTATTTATACATATTTAAACCATATGATATAGACAACATGGAGAATTTATGATATACATGATGTTTATACGGTGTACACAATGTGTAGTTCATCAATTTTCCATATATGAGATACATGATGAGTCCTTTGTATTATTATTTGGACACACAAAATTAGAGACACATAATTTGTATTTGGACACACACATTGTGTTGTATCTCACTCTATAACATGCCAAGTCTTTTAGTAGGTTTCACAGGCATGAAACATTCAAACCAGACATCGTGTACCTAGCCTGTACATGTTGTGTAATTCACTAAGATACTTGATGAATACTTACGACAATATCTTCATAAAACCGAAATAGAATGCATGATGTGAAGCAATCATGTGTAAGTTATATAGTATAACTAAGTCAAAAAACTGAATCTTCATGCATGTGAATCGGATACACAACAAAAAAGGTACACAACATATATTTGGATAGTACACACCACGTAGTCTCCCAATTACTGGAATAATTAAATTACTTTAAATTGAAAATTGTATCATGAAAAACTTTTTGCGTTGATTGATACTAAGTGTTTGAATACTTAATTAGGATTTTGAATAATTTTAAAAGTTCAATTAATTTGTTATAATAAATCCACAACTACAAGTTCTGCAATTTATTTTCCACTAATTCCTTTATAATAGTTTTCTCCAAATGAATTCAGATGACCATTAAGTAGAAAAGGAATTAATTAATTAATTAATTCAAGTGAATATATCTTAATAATAAAGAAAGGATAAAGAAATTAATTTTCTCCATTTAATATGCATATACATTTTATGCATGACTGTTCATGATAATGACAATGAATAATGTATGTTTTGGAATTAAATTATTTTAATTTATTCCCTGAGTTTGTGATTATTTATTATTAAATTAAATATAATGTCCTCTCAGTCAATCCTACCTCCATAACCAATCCATTTACCCCCTCATTTTTCATGTGATTTATAAATTCTTTTAATTAACGGAGTTACCCAAGGCACATGGATGGAAGTCTCCGCTCACATAAATAATAAATTCATGTTTAAAGATGGAATTTAAATTAATAAATTATGCGTAAATGTTTTTGCCAACATTGTTAATTAATTAAGTAACATGCACTAAATATTAACAAGATATATAAAGGATAAAATAGTATACAATTTATTTATAATAAATTAAAACCCTCAACCAAATATTTAGTTAAACTAAGCCTTCTATTACATGATTGGGAATAAAACCATAGAACTAAGTGTAGTACATGTCCAAAGTTTGGATGATTACTTTTATTGGGGAGTTCTTTTGGGGGCTTTGTGTCGACTTAACTGAAATTGTATTGAGTTTAATTGCCAAATTATATTGAATACAAATGTGGAGGAAAGTCTTAAAGAAGTCCAAGTCATGATTTTAGGATAAGGGAATCTGCTCTATGGATATAGGAGTTGCAAGTATGCAGTTGGAAAGACCTCCTACCTAGTTAATTTATTATGGGTTTCATGGAAAAATTATGGATTATTAAAAATGTAATGGGGATATTTACCACTAAAATGTCTAATAAACTAGACATTCTGAGTTCAATGGTGATGGATATTGAGGCTTGATAAAATAATGATTGATTTAATTAATAAAACTAGAAAATTTAAAATTTATCATATAATTTATATTCAAGAAAAAGTAATAATAATATGATCTTTAATTATAGATTAAAATGGAATGATCTTCATCTACATTATACCAAGAATCAATATTAGAGAAAGATAACCTCCTCACAGATTGTAACTTCTAGGATTGGGTTAAATGCGTTATGGATATGCTAAGCTATGGAAACAATATTTTTTGTTATAATACTTAATGCTTAATCTACCTTCCAAGGAGGTGAGTGGTGAAGATTTACTTATGTATAATTTTTATAGAAATACAATCAACGCTCAATGTTTTATGATTTCATCTATGTTTAGTTAAATCATAAAGTCTCTTGAAAACATGGATGCATATAGAATGATTCAGAACCTATGTGGTCTTTACTAGAAGAGAGATAAATAGAAATAGTTTGATATTACCAATTCTCTATTTCAGAGAAATCTTAGATAGGGTTCCCCATTAGATCCTCACGTTGATAAAATCATTGACTACATTGAGTGACTTGATGTTCTAGGTTTCAAACTCCCTAAATAATTGGGAACAAATCTCATTCTTACATCACTCCCTTATATATTATTCAAATTAATTGTAAAATTTATTATGAAAAGTATTGATATGTCTCTTCTAGATCTTTTGAATCATTTTAGCCAAGTAGATAAGGATACAAAGTGTGAAACTTCTTCTGTACTTATGGTGAAAAAACTGAAAAGGAAAGAGAATAACTCTAAGTCCAAAGCTTCTTCACGCCATTCCAAGAAGTGGAAGTTAAAGGGGAAAGAAAGAGAATATGACATTATCTATTTCACTTATTGAAGGACGGGACACTTAAAGAAAAACTACATGAAGTGCACTGTGTTGCATTTGTTGTCAATGAGGCATGAAGTTGTCTTGGAATGAATGGAAGTCAAGGAATGTCAAGAGGTGAATGAGAAAGGTTGTGATGGTGTTGGTGGTGAAGGAGAATGACCATGGTACTAAGATGCATGTCACTTAGGAGATTCACTAAGTGGTATTGGAAATTGTGGTTGAAACATTCTCCATGTACATCTGACGATTGTTGAGCTGAGCTTTAAGTTCATAGAACTTGTATCAACTGGATACAAAGTCACAACATTGTTTGAAGACCATGCATTGTATTGACAATGCATGAGGAGCTGAAGAAGATCCATTCACTACTTCTAAGTGGATGAAGTGGTTTAATGAAGTCCATGCACTATCACTTAGTGCATGTGAACATGAAGAAGATCCAATTGATCTCTAATTGGATCAATGAAGCACATTGAAGAAATCTGTAATTCAGGGGTTCGATTGATGAAGATGAACCTTTTGAATTCCATATCCTAAGTGAAGATCATGTGAGGAGAAGAAATGGAGGAATTCTTAAGAATAAGAAGAAGAATAGAGATGGGAAGAATAATGGCTTGGTTGGCATTTTACATATGGGATACTTTGTTTTTTAACAAAGTGTTTATTCAATGCCTTAGACAAAAAATTAGGCCAGCCAAGGCACCTTGAGGGTTCAACCCCAAGGCATGGGCACTAGGGAACCACACCCGGGGGAACCCGTGGGGCGAGCCAGGGCGGCAGGACGCACCCCAAGACACCGCATGGGCGCCTGGGGCACGCCCGAAGGAGCGCGGCAGGGGCGTAGGAGCGCGCCCCCGAGAGAGTCAGTGTGCATAGTGGGTGCTAGGAGCGCGCCCGCAGGAGGCGTGAGTGGGCGCAGAGCGCGCCCGCAGGGAGAACACGGTGCGGGGCGGCACCGTGGAGGGAGGAGATTCCACTGGCGAGTAGCGGGCAGCGCCAGGGTGATAAAGCGCGAGAATTCCGCGGCCCGTTTCGATGTGGGACGCGGAAAAATTCCCGGGAGCGAATCCCAGCCGCTCATCTGATCTCGCGGACGATCGGCGCCGCTCATCTAATCCGCCGCACCCCCGATCTGATCCAAGCCGTCGAAGCCTTTTTGATCACCGCATCCAACGGCCCAGCGTCCGTCTCCTTCCTTGAGCTCAGCCGAGGGCCACCCGCGACATCGCCGGAACCAGAGGCCATCCGACCACCGGACTTCGAGTTCCCGACCACCTCTGAAGGAAGTAAAGCGTCCTTGAGGATCGTCTGGCCACACTAAATTCATCCATGCAATAAAATGGGCTTGCATATAATGTATGGAGAATTTCGGTCGAGGCCGAGGCAAACGAAGTTGCCGAGGCATAGGAGTGTTCCTGTTTTGCATGGGATGGGCCAAACAGAGGCCATGCATGCGGTTTCATGTGAATGCACGAGGAGGAGGAGAAAATATAAGGATCCCGCGTGAACCGAGGATAAAAATCAAGATTTGGAAATATTTTAAAAGCCCGAAAAACTCGGGGATTCAAGATATCTCACGCGGAAGATCTGAGGCATTCCTCTGCCTATAAAAAGAGAGGTCGAGGCATTCTAATGGCTTGCTGAAACTCTGTTGAAAATCCGAGTCCCGTGAGAGCTCTCCCTCGCGAAGACCTGCCCTGCGCGCACCACTTGCGCGGCAGTAGCCCGAAGCCATTTTTGGCTTCGCGAAGTTCCTTGCGCGCAACTCCTTTGCGCGACAAGAAGAAGGAGGTGAGGAGTCCCCTGCGCGTCTTTCTTTTGCGCGACAGGAAGTACCCGAGGCCGCAAGTACCTTGCGCGCCCTCGAGGTTTGTTGTGGCTTGCGCGGCAGTGTTGCACCCTTGCACACTTGAGCCTGCGCGGCATTTGAAGACAAGAAGAGGGCCACACCCCCTTGCACGACTTGTTTGAGTTTGGGTGGAATAGAAAAAGAAGGCCGAGACCACACCATTGTGTGTGTGTGCTAAAGTGAAGGCCGTGGCACTTTGTGCCTTGTGTGCAAAAAAGAAGAGAAAGGTCGTAGCCTTATGCAAGCAAAGAAGACCACCACACTTTGTGTGTGTGTGCATTTGAAAAGAAGGCTGAGGATAGCTTGGGTGTGTGCAAAAATAGTGAAGGCCAAATACATACTCATTGTGTGTGTGCAAAGCAAAGAACAAAGTTGTGTGTGCAAAACAACAAAGTGAAGTGGCCGAACCTTAGTGTTTGTGCAAACTAAAGTGTGTACACACTAAGAAGAAGAGAAGACATCCACACTAGTGTATAACACACATTTATGTGTGTAATCAAAAGAGAATAAAGTGTATGATGTTCAAGGAGTTGGTGTGTGCTTAAAGTGTTACACTCTTTGTGGGTCTACTGCACCAAGAAGAGGAAAGGGAAAGTGCATGCATGCATGCATGCACGCGCACACTGAACAAGCTTAAATCAGTGGTGTGCGTTTGAGTTGACCAAGACTGAAAGTTCTTGAAGAATATTTTGAGAAGTCCAGGAACAACAGTTCTTGAAGATTTTGAGAAGGCCATGCAATCAGTGCATGAGGATGCAGAGATGCCATGCACTCAGTGCATGAAGTAGAGTTGAACTGAGACTGGACCAGACTGAAGTTAAAGACATCATTTGTCTGAGTATTCAGTAGTTGGAGAGAAGCCAGGTCATCCTTAGAAGAAGGAGATAAATCCTGAGCAAGACGAGAAGACCTGATCATCACAAGTGATCAGAGGTACAGAGCAAGGCCAGCAGTCTTTATCCCAGACTGCTGAAGATACTTGAAGAAGCTTAAAGTGAAGAAGAGCTACTCGTGTGACTCGAGGAGCCAGGAGAAGACCCTGTGGGACTCAGGGAGAAGAAGTCTTCAGTGGGATTCTGGAGCAGGCCAGTGGGACTCTGGTAACACTGTGGGACGCAGTATAAAGACCCTCCTGTGGGACTCAGGAGAGATACGGTGGGAAGCTGTATCGACCATTGTAATTCTAACAAGTTATAATGGGAGAATCCATGCTGAGAGAGCATGGCAAGGATGTAGGCCTTTGGTGCCGAACCTTGTAAATCCTTGTGTCCTGTGCCTTTTCATTACTGCATTATCCGGGAAAGGTTGAGAGACATAAGAAGAGTGGATCGAGGCCTTAACAAGCCATAGAGGTTTAATTGATAAGAATCAATTAGTAAAAAGTTTTAAGGGATCACTGATTCACCCCCTCCCCCTCTCAGTGATTCACACTGATCTGGGCACTTCAATTGGTATCAGAGGGAGGTTACCTCTAAAAGATCCAAGGGAGTCTTTATGGAGTGAAGATTTGAGGAAATGAAAGAACAACCTCAAATGGAGATATCTGCCAAGACTCTGAAAAATAGAATGAAGAAACAGGCAAAGAAGATGAAGAAGAAGGTTGTTGCAATCAGAGAAACTCCTTCTATGGAAAGAAATGTGAAAGTCACATCAGATGACAATTCCTTTTATCATTCTTCTGATGAAGCCTGCTCTAGCTGTGATGAAGATGGAAGAAACAATGATCTTCTAAATGCAATCAAATATCTTCAGAAGAGAGTCCCCAAGGAAGTTTCAATGTGTATAGCTACAGGCCTCCTTGATCTTCAAGAAGAAAAATTACAGCTAGAAGATGAAGCCAATTCTCTGGAAGTCCAATTGGCAAAAAGGGTTGGCATAACCAACACTCTCAGAAAGCTGGTGAAGGCCAAAGATGAAACTGTTTCCCTTTGCAATGAAAGATATGAAGATACCTGTGAAGAATTTCAAAGGAGCTCTTCTGAGAAAGGAATATTTTTGATAATGATCAAAGATGTTTTCCGTGCACTGGAAAAGAGACATAGAGTATCAATGGTTGTTAAAGATGCTCAACTAGAAGACAAAGTCAAAAGGGTGAAGGAGCTTGACAACTCATTGCTTGAAATGAAAAAGGTGAATGATGACCAGATGAAGCAGCTAGAAGAGAAATGGGAAGGAAGGCTAAGAACTATTGAGGATGAGAAGAACTCCCTCAATATGAAATGCTTAGAATTAGAGGTGATATTGAAAAATCAGCAATCACCCAAAGCCAAAGCCTCCCAGTCAACTGAAAGGAGAAATGTTGCTACTCAAGTATGCTTTGAGAAGGATGATTCTAAGAGAAAGACATCCTCTAATAAAAGTGCAACATCTTCTAGAAAGAAGGTACCATCCATACCATCTTGTACTGATGCTTCTAATTGTGTTTCCACAAAAAGTGCAGGATGGAAGAATAATTCCAAACAAGTTTGGATGAAGACAATGAAGAAAGAATGCTCTCCTGAAGCAGCACAACAATTCAAGACAAGTACCCTACAATCAGAAGGAATCAAAAGGTCAAGATTTGTGGGTCAATGTTGGTGTTGTAATAAGTATGGGCACTGTGCAAAGGATTGTTGGTACAATCCACTGAATGTCAAAGCACAAAGGAAGCCCATGCCAAGGGGGAGCAAGCCAGAAGAAAAGAAGCAACATCCACAGGTCCAGAGACATCTGTTTACTGCAAATAGATTTGGATTACTTGACAACATCTGGGATGATTGCAAAAGTGGTCAACAAGAAGATACATGTCAATCTCCAACTGTATCCAGAGCTCAAAAGAAGAAAAGATCACTGAACCTGGCTAAGAGAGATTCCTTGGGAAGCAAGCAGAAGAAAGTGGAGGATGCTCCCAAGAAGATTATGAAAAAGGAAAAGAAGTCCTTGGAATTTAAATCCTAGAAGGGTGATGCATCCAGAAGGACCACCAAGAAAACATGCTTCTACTGTGGAAAGAAAGGACACATCATGGACCTTTGTAAAGAAGCCATGAAACTAAATAGAAGCAGACTGAACTCCAGAAGACAATCAATCTAG
Source organism: Viscum album (assembly GCA_963277665.1). Lineage (NCBI taxonomy): Eukaryota > Viridiplantae > Streptophyta > Magnoliopsida > Santalales > Viscaceae > Viscum > Viscum album. The sequence goes on along the minus strand of OY728119.1, from coordinate 376,047,662 downwards.
AAGAAGAAGGGATTGATTGAAAACAAGTTGCCTAAGAAAGGTAGCTTGACAGCATCTAAGGAACCATGTGGAACTTCCAGAACTGGGGCCACTCTTCCAAATGATTTACTTGTCATATGGCCAAATCAGTTGCAACTTGCCAAAGATCTGCAAAAAGATGAAGATAAAGTTCTGGCATTTTCTAAAGCAAAAGGGAAGAAAAAGATTTCACATGAAGATGTTTTGAGAACCACACCAGCACAATCATCAATGAAGATCAAATGTGCAAGTGTGAAGACTGGTGAAAATGGAACATCTCGGTTGAGAGAATCTTCTCAACCTTGTTGTTCACATTGATGAACCAAGGAGGTTCCATCTTATTCCCTTATACTTCTGGTATTTACATGTGATAACATTTCAGGGAATTGAAGATGATGATCATTCTCATCTGGAGAGTGGTTTGGACAAAATGGAATGCACCCCTTGAGGGGGAGCAAATCTGAAGAAGATGATGTTCTGAGATTAATATCATCTTGAGAAAAGTGAAGGTATTCCAATCATACTTTCATCCCTTGTTTCTTAATTGAGTTTATCTTTTCAATTAAGGGGGAGTATGGATTGAAGACAAATGGATGAAAGGGGGAGCTTTATCATTGCACTGAACTTTCTAATGAGTTTTGTGAAGTATGTGCAGGATTTAGCAATTCATTGTTATATCTGAAAAATTTTCAAACCCCTGAAGCATGATCTCACATGTGTAGAGAATTGTGGACAACATTGAAAAATATTGGTTATATCACTCTTGTTTTCTACACCGAGTTAGCCCAAGTAGACTTAGAGTTGATTTACTAAAGGTTCTTTGCTAAAGAGAACATGTGACATCATCCCTCTCTTAGTGATTTTCAAGAAGATGCTATTCAAAGGGAGGAAGATATTTTTGAAAGTGAACCACACCACACCTTTGCATTTGATTGCCAATAAGGGGGAGAAAATATTGGCACACATATTGACCCATTCATATGTGCTGAAGGAGTGTATTGACAACAAATACAAAGGGGGAGATTGAAGTGCACTGTGTTGCATTTGTTGTCAATGAGGCATGAAGTTGTCTTGGAATGAATGGAAGTCAAGGAATGTCAAGAGGTGAATGACAAAGGTTGTGATGGTGTTGGTGGTGAAGGAGAATGGCCATGGTACTAAGATGCATGTCACTTAGGAGATTCACTAAGTGGTATTGGAAATTGTGGTTGAAACATTCTCTATGTACATCTGACGATTGTTGAGCTGATCTTTAAGTTCATAGAACTTGTATCAACTGGATACAAAGTCACAACATTGTTTGAAGACCATGCATTGTATTGACAATGCATGAGGATCTGAAGAAGATCCATTCACTACTTCTAAGTGGATGAAGTGTTTTAATGAAGTCCATGCACTATCACTTAGTGCATGTGAACATGAAGAAGATCCAATTGATCTCTAATTGGATCAATGAAGCACATTGAAGAAATCTGTAATTCAGGAGTTCGATTGATGAAGATGAACCTTTTGAATTCCATATCCTAAGTGAAGATCATGTGAGGAGAAGAAATGGAGGAATTCTTAAGAAGCAGAAGAAGAATAGAGATGGGAAGAAGAATGGCTTGGTTGGCATTTTACATATGGGATACTTTGTTTTTTAACAAAGTGTTTATTCAATGCCTTAGCCAAAAAATTAGGTCAGCCAAGGCACCTTGAGGGTTCAACCCCAAGGCATGGGCACTAGGGCACCACGCCCGGGGGAACCCGTGGGGCGAGCCAGGGCGGCAGGACGCACCCCAAGACACCGCATGGGCACCTGGGGCACGCCCGAAGGAGCGCGGCAGGGGCGTAGGAGCGCGCCCCCGAGAGAGTCAGTGTGCATAGTGGGCGCTAGGAGCGCGCCCGCAGGAGGCGTGAGTGGGCGCAGAGCGCGCCCGCAGGGAGAACACGGTGCGGGGCAGCACCGTGGAGGGAGGAGATTCAACTGGCGAGTAGCGGGCAGCGCCAGGGTGATAAAGCGCGAGAATTCCGCGGCCCGTTTCGATGTGGGACGCGGAAAAATTCCCGGGAGCGAATCCCAGCTGCTCATCTGATCTCGCGGACGATCGGCGCCGCTCATCTAATCCGCCGCGCCCCCGATCTGATCCAAGCCGTCGAAGCCTTTTTGATCACCGCATCCAACGGCCCAGCGTCCGTCTCCTTCCTCGAGCTCAGCCGAAGGCCACCCGCGACATCGCCTGAACCAGAGGCCATCCGACCACCGGACTTCGAGTTCCCGGCCACCTCTGAAGGAAGTAAAGCGTCCTTGAAGATCGTCTGGCCACACTGAATTCATCCATGCAATAAAATGGGCTTGCATATAATGTATGGAGAATTTCGGTCGAGGCCGAGGCAAACGAAGTTGCCGAGGCATAGGAGTGTTCCTGTTTTGCATGGGATGGGCCAAACAGAGGCCATGCATGCGGTTTCATGTGCATGCACGAGGAGGAGGAGAAAATATAAGGATCCCGCGTGAACCGAGGATAAAAATCAAGATTTGGAAAGATTTTAAAATCCCGAAAAACTCGGGGATTCAAGATATCTCACGCGGAAGATCTGAGGCATTCCTCTGCCTATAAAAAGAGAGGCCGAGGCATTCTAATGGCTTGCTGAAACTCTGTTGAAAATCCGAGTCCCGTGAGAGCTCTCCCTCGTGAAGACCTGCCCTGCGCGCACCACTTGCGCGGCAGCAGCCCGAAGCCATTTTTGGCTTCGCGAAGTTCCTTGCGCGCAACTCCTTTGCGCGACAAGAAGAAGGAGGTGAGGAGTCCCCTGCGCGTCTTTCTTTTGCGCGACAGGAAGTACCCGAGGCCGCAAGTACCTTGCCTGCCCTCGAGGTTTGTTGTGGCTTGCGCGGCAGTGTTGCACCCTTGCACACTTGAGCCTGCGCGGCATTTGAAGACAAGAAGAGGGCCACACCCCCTTGCACGCCTTGTTTGAGTTTGGGTGGAATAGAAAAAGAAGGCCGAGACCACACCATTGTGTGTGTGTGCTAAAGTGAAGTCCGTGGCACTTTGTGCCTTGTGTGCAAAAAAGAAGAGAAAGGCCGTAGCCTTGTGCAAGCAAAGAAGACCACCACACTTTGTGTGTGTGTGCATTTGAAAAGAAGGCCGAGGATAGCTTGGGTGTGTGCAAAAATAGTGAAGGCAAAATACATACTCATTGTGTGTGTGCAAAGCAAAGAACAAAGTTGTGTGTGCAAAACAACAAAGTGAAGTGGCCGAACCTTAGTGTTTGTGCAAACCAAAGTGTGTACACACTAAGAAGAAGAGAAGACATCCACACTAGTGTATAACACACATTTATGTGTGTAATCAAAAGAGAATAAAGTGTATGATGTTCAAGGAGTTGGTGTGTGATTAAAGTGTTACACTCTTTGTGGGTCTACTGCACCAAGAAGAGGAAAGGGAAAGTGCATGCATGCTTGCATGCACGCGCACACTGAACAAGCTTAAATCAGTGGTGTGCGTTTGAGTTGACCAAGACTGAAAGTTCTTGAAGAATATTTTGAGAAGTCCAGGAACAACAGTTCTTGAAGATTTTGAGAAGGCCATGCAATCAGTGCATGAGGATGCAGAGATGCCATGCACTCAGTGCATGAAGTAGAGTTGAACTGAGACTGGACCACACTGAAGTTAAAGACATCATTTGTCTGAGTATTCAGTAGTTGGAGAGAAGCCAGGTCATCCTTAGAAGAAGGAGATAAATCCTGAGCAAGACGAGAAGACCTGATCATCACAAGTGATCAGAGGTACAAAGCAAGGCCATCAGTCTTTATCCCAGACTGCTGAAGATACTTGAAGAAGCTTAAAGTGAAGAAGAGCTACTCGTGTGACTCGAGGAGCCAGGAGAAGACCCTGTGGGACTCAGGGAGAAGAAGTCTTCAGTGGGATTCTGGAGCAGGCCAGTGGGACTCTGGTAACACTGTGGGACGCAGTATAAAGACCCTCCAGTGGGACTCAGGAGAGATACGGTGGGAAGCTGTATCGACCATTGTAATTCTAACAAGTTATAATGGGAGAATCCATGCTGAGAGAGCATGGCAAGGATGTAGGCCTTTGGTGCCGAACCTTGTAAATACTTGTGTCCTGTGCCTTTTCATTACTGCATTATCCGGGAAAGGTTGAGAGACATAAGAAGAGTGGATCGAGGCCTTAACAAGCCATAGAGGTTTAATTGATAAGAATCAATTAGTAAAAAGTTTTAAGGGATCACTGATTCACCCCCTCCCCCTCTCAGTGATTCACACTGATCTGGGCACTTCACTACATATAGAAAAATAAGCAAGGTTACGATTCAGGTACATTTTTTATCAAGTAATTTTTTTCTATTTCTAGAAATTTTGTAGTAGATACAACATGTGGTGCTAAAATATATATTCAAATAGAATAACCAAGTAGATTATGAAATATTGATTTATGGTAGGTATATATAAGAGTATCCAACATAGCTAAAATTCCTATTGTAGCTACTGGGGACTACTACCTCCCGTTTCTGACTAGAATGATATAGGCCGTGAAATGTTGTTATTATGTTCCATCCATTACCAAAAACATTATTTTTTATCTAAACTTTATACAGATGGATTTATTTTCAAATTTGGGATTAATGTTACTTTTTTTATAAATATAACATTTTTTATGGTAAGTAAAATTTAAATAATGATCCTTATGTGTTGGATTACACTAACCAAGTAATGGAAATCGATAATGAAGCTTATTCACAAGACTAATACCACACCCAAATTTGGAATCACCACCTAGGTCATGTAAACAAGAAAAGGCTTGACTAAATTATATAACGATGGATATTTTTATTATTTTTAACTAAAACCACTTGGGGTATGTCAAACATGTTTACAAGGAAAAATGAAATAATCCCCATTTAGTGGAAAAGGTGAAAGGGCTGAAGAGTTTATTGAATTAGTTCATACCGATATGTGTGGACCATTTCCTATTGAGTCAAGGGGTGGGTACTCATACTTTATAACCTTTACTGATGATTTTATTAGATATAGATATATCCACTAAATGTGGTATAAGTAAATTTCTTTTGAAAAATTAAAGGAATAAAAGAATTAATTTGAGAACTATCTTGGTAAGAAGATTAAAAAAACTACTAAGGATGTGGTGGAAAAAATCTAAATCCCGAAATCATTGATTATTTATGGGAGTTCGGTATACTATCTGAAGTCACTTCTTCTTATATGCCTTAGCGGAATAGTTTAATTGAAAGGAGGAACCAAAACTTTTTGTACATGGTGAGATTAATTTTGATTCATGTGAATGATCCATTATCATTTTGGGGATACACATTACAAATTGTAGGATATGTACTAAACCGAGTGCCAACTAAAGTAACAGATGGTGTACCATATCAATTATCAAATGGAATGAAAGCCTTGTTTTCTTACATACATTTGTGGGGATATGAAGCATTTGTTAAGGCCTATTCAAGTAAAAATATTGTATCCTGAAGCACAAAGTGTATATTTATAGAATATCAGAAAGAAACAAAGGGATAATACCTATACAATCCTTCATAAAAAAAGTTTTGTTTGAGATAAATCCCACATTTCATGAGAAGGATATTATCTATAAATGATATAGTGTAAGAGATATAGACTTAAATGAAGTATAGTATTAAGATACACATAATTTGGAATACTAATAAAATTCACAAATCCCTGTGTAAGATGAAGTTATTCTAGAGACATAAGTACAATGTATGAGTACTAGAGAAGTTAGATAACTAGAACAATATAGTTTTCTAGTCACTAAGGATGGTGACTTAATATTAACTGATAATAATGATTTTATAACCTATAGGGAAGTAGTAAGTGGAATAGATATTTCCAAGTGAAAAAAATCCATGAATTATGAAATAGATTTCATGTACTAAAACCATGTATGAAATTTGGTATATCCTCCAGTGGATGTAAATACCATTGAATTAAAATGGTAATTCATGAAGAAACTAGACAAGGAAGGATATTTCAATACTTATAAGGCATGACTGGTTGTAAAAGGGTTTAAACAGAATCAAGGCATTGAGTATAAAAACATTTTCACCAGTTGATTGTTGAAAACCATCAGAATTATGCTTAACATTATTTCTTAACATGACTATTAGATTTGGAAAATGGATATTAAAACAAACTTCCTTAATAATAACCTTTAGGAATATGTTTATATGACACAACTTGAAGGTTTTGTGACTCCAAATTATGGATTCAAGATATTAAAATTGTAAAAATACATTTATGGATTAAAGAAAGAATCTACGTTATGGAAGATTAATTTATATGAGGCCATAATGGAATTTGGTTTCATAAAGAATTAGTGTGGTATTTTTCTCTATAAATTGTTTAGTGGGAGTGAGGTCATTTTCTTAATAGAATTTTTTGTTGGAATATTACTCATTAGAAATGAAATACTAGTCATAGAGTCTCTTAATTCATGGTTGAATAAATGCTTTTTTATAAAGGACTTGTGAAAGGATTCATATATTCAGAGGATAAATATGTATCATGATAGACCCAATAGGTTTCTCAACCTAAGTCAATGTAGATACATGGATGAGACACTGAAGATATTTAGCATGGAAAATACAAGAGGGGATTGTTTCTGGAATTACATGGCATTCATCATTCCATGAAAATGTGTCCTCAATCACATGTGGAAAGAAAAACATTGGAAAGGATTCCATACAAAAAAGTGTTTGGTTTAGTCATGTATGGCATGCTTTGTACTATGATAGATGCCGTGTATGGATTAAGTGTGGTAGGAAGATATCAAGTTGACACTTGTGACCTCCATTATATGACATTCATGACTACCCATAAGTATCTGAGGCATACTAAGGATATGTTTCTAGTTTATAGAGAATATGAAGAACTAGTCATCATAGGATATGAAAATTATTATTTACAAACCAATTAAGATGACATGAAGTAAAAATTGAGATATATATTCTCTTTGAATGGAGGTTCTTTGAGCTGGAAGGGATCAAAGCAGATTGTGGTCGTAGATTATATAGCAAAGTCTAAGTGTATTAAATTTTTTGAGGTAGCTAAAGAAGCAGTATGCATGAAATTTGTTTTCGAAGTTATTGAAGTGGAACCTAGCAATACTGATCCTATCACACTCTATTGTGATAATTATACAGTGGTGAATCTCATAATAGAGTTAAGGTCACAAAAATGAATGAGGTATATACTTTAGACGTATCATATCTTTATAGATATTTTTCTTAAATAGGTGAGGCTACAATGAGTATTATTTTCATATAATAGAACATGGAAGACCCTTTGACTAAATACTAGACTTATTCAAAACAATATTATCATGTTAGGTCAAGTAGACTAAAAGTTATAGGAAATTATCTCTAGTCCAAGTGGTAGTTTTTTGGAGTTGTTGTTCTAAGACCAACTATTTTTACTTTTAATACATGTATATTGGATGTGTTGAATACTATAAAAACATATTATTATATATTGTTTATTTTTCTACATAAAACTGATGTAATGATGTCCTAGAGTATATATCGCATTAATATGGTTATAGTTGTTCCCGGCTATGATGAGAACCTTGAAGTGACATGATGATATTCTTAAATAATGTTCTATGGTTGTGTTATGTACTATTATGGGAAGCATAGTATATATACTATTAGGTATTAGTAATTGTAAGTGGATGAGTATTATTATAATGAAATTTTCACTTGGTAATCTACAAGATAGGTGATTATGAGAACATATCCTCTAGTATGAATTCTGTATGTTTTGGTGTCATAAGATTTTCTTATATTTGAGCATGTGTAATGGTCCTTTGAAATTAATATTATCATTAATTATTGTTATGAATTATTCACTTATATTTTCTTTTGAAAACCATAATGTCATATGTTTGAGGAGAGGTCAGGTATATTGGGTTCATTATTATCAACATATCATTAATGAATAGGTTAAGGTATTATTTTTCCATTATATATTTTTGGAAGTTGATATCTCATCTATTTGATAAGAATAAAACCATCTCCCTAAATTCCTTGTCAATGGTGTAATGGCATTTTTTTTCAGATAGTCAAATAATTTTGTATAAAGCATATAGGTTGGTGGTACAGATGTGAAAACTTCTTGATGAGATATCTTGATAAATGGATTATTTTTCATAGTGAGTGTTTGTATATGGTTTTCATCATTACGAAATTTGATTCTTTCTATTGGGTGCCTTGAAATCTTGTTATAAGGTGATATTTTAATTATGCAAGATTTCCTAATTCTAAAGAGAAATAATCCTAGAGGGTTACACACTATGTGTTTATGATGATATCAATTAAATTATATTTGAATTTAATTATCCGAATAAATATTATTCTCAATAAAAAGGGATAGTTTTATTCATTTTTTATCAATCAGAGATATTTATTGATGAATGAAATATTTAAATTAAATTTTTTTTGGATATTCAATAAATTCTAGAGGAGTTCGATTGGATCAAGGCCATGTTTATGAAAAATATTAATTAATAAGCTGGTAAAATAATATTTTTTATTACGCAAGTTGGTGTGTACCAAATAATAATAATAATAATAATAATAATAATAATATTGTTATTGTTATTATTATCATGTGGCATGGGGTTTATTAAATATTATAATATTATTTAAGAGAAAAAATGTAATTAAACAATATTTTAACCTAAACTCTAGATCTATAAAGAGATGGTTATATTTATTGTTTATTGGATCCAAAATCGAAACTAATGTTTTTTTTCATGCAAATAATTCTCTCTGAACCCATCCTTCTCTCTCCCCCTAAAAAATGAGAATCAAAAAAGATATTTCTTCATGACCAAATGATGAGATACAAAAAAAAACGATGCAATAAAATTTATTTTACATGCTAGCACATGGAGATCGATTGTCATTTCTTAGAGATCAAAGGGGTATGTAAGGATCACCAGTAGAGGGATTCTATCCTTGGATCATCATAGTGTAACAAAGATAATCCAAAAGAGTCTTTTCTGAAGTTAAATATCCAAATTAAATAAATTAATTATAAATTTGTCATGCAAGATCCTCACTCAGAGTTTTGGGAAACTCAATATTAAAAGAAATTTTAAAATATCACCCACTAACACACACTTCCACTACACTCAGAAACTACAATCCCAATCCCAAAATAGGGTATAGAGATGGTTATCCCAATCCTGAAGAAGGTACATGGGTAGTTTTTCCAATCTTAACATGTTATGAATGTCTTGGTGGGTATCCTTAACATTATAATTTATATGCTTATATATATGCCACAAATCTATATATTATGACAATGTTATACTCTCATAGTTCATGTTCTTTGATTCAATTATGATTTATGTCTAATAAACTACTAATATTTATTCCATGACACAATAATTTGATATTTAATATAAGTGGATGGTTTCCATATGTCCATACTATGTTCTTATACCACTATGATCACATTATGTTTGTATATTTTCTATGTTTACTTTTACTGGACATCTAATATCACTATTTATTATATTTCCTTCTAATGGTTATGTATAAATGTTGGAATTAGGTTATGTTTTGAAGAGTATAAAAGGGAAATATTTTTTGCTATATGTTTAATATATTTCACTAAATAAGAATATTTTGTAGCTTGTCTCCAAAGGATCTAAACCTTGTGGTCCTTGGGAGTGTATTTGTGAAATTTAATTAATATTAATCTATTACAATGTGATATCTATATATGAGAAGTTTCAGTCTCAATTTTTTTTGATATACCTTAACTTAGAAATTCTTAAATTTTCTTAAAAAAACATCCTAATATCTAAAGATGTCTAAAAAATTTATTTGATACCAACTGTGATACCCTAGACCTGCACTCCCAGATCTAGTTCTATAAACACACAATTTATACTCACTTTGATACTAGATGAAAAATATTGGGTATAAAAATCCTTAATTAAAAAATAAATAATTATTGTTGTATCTATAATATCACTTGGATGTTTTTTGGTTCAGATATTTATAGAATTAGGAAAAAACAATAACTAATAAATACAATGTTATTTATATCAAACAAATATTTTTTTCATTATATATGAAACTACTCCATCCATAACGAGTCTTCAATATATGAATTAAATTATTTTATATGTTCTATCCTTATAAACATGTCACATGTAATAATTGTCTTCACAACATGGTGAGATGGAAACATAATAAGGGGTTTTCTTAATTTCTCAACTAGTGAAAGCATACAACTAAGGCAATCATGACATAAACATGATATAAATATTATAACAATAATATGTAAAAAAATGAAGTTATAATTAACTTGAAATTGGTATCATTCTATATCGATGAAAATAAATGAGAACATGTATATGAATAATACTGATACCATATCTATGGAATTTATAATTTTGGAAATCAAAATCATGATGTCAAGGACTTATTCCAAGAAATTATCCTATTATGGGAATATGTGTACTCCCAAACCTAACCTATTTTGTATCATGAAACCCTTTGATGCATCAAGGGGATGTATAATTCCAATCCCCACCCATCACTTGTTTTATTATAATGCATTCACCATAATATTCAATAATTCTTTTTCAAACCTTTCCCTATGGAATTTATTAATAAATAAAACATGGTTATCTATATAATGAAAGATACATAATTTCAACACATAATCAACCAACTTTAGTAATAAATAATCATCAAGAATATAAATATCTTCTCCATGTTAATAAAAGGGATAATATAAAAACCCTGTATTAACATACATGGATGTTAAATCATTTTATATTAATATTCAACATATTAAGGAAATAATTTCCTAAGGACCATGATAGTTTAATATCTTTGGAAACTTAGAACACATTATTCTAGTTTGGTGAAAGATCATAAATATATCCCTTAAAGATCACCCCTTTATAACTCATACTTAAAACCATTATTCATAATCTATGGAAAGGAAACATAAGAAGGGTGTGTGGTCAAATGCTCCTAAAGGGTAAATAAAGGAAATACATAATCATAACATGAGAATAATGGTTTGAGAACATGAGAATAACATTTTAAGATCATAAACTATATTAAAATATCATAATCATGAGATATAGAATAAATATTTGAAGTTCATAAGACATGAATCACAATATTATCAAGAACACAAACCATGTGATCATATCAAAGGCATAAGACATAGAATTTGAGGCAAATAAAGAAACATGTTACATAATTCTCAATAAGTCAAGGATCATTGCCAAAAACTTATCAAGGAACTTCATGGGTACTATACCTACTGGGTGGGACACAACACCATACACATTTGTAGCACTTTCCTTATAAGGTATTAGGCTTCCCAATCTTCCTATAGTGAACCAAGACACCCCTATTTCCCATTTTGGATCAAGACACACCCGGTTCCCATTTTGGGTCAAGTCAGTTGATTTGTTTATCAACATTATCTCATCAGATATAAGTATTTAACTAATAAATTATAGATATATATAGGTCCCAACCATATCATAATGAATTTATAAATATGTGTGCTATAAAAAATTCATCTTATCATGACCCATAAAAATGACAGGTTTCATAAACATCATATCATAACCTATGGAATGATATGGGTATAAAAAAAATTCATATAATAAAAATTTTAAATAGGTTGTTTTTATAATTATTTAATCATATTTTAATGCATAAAAGTAATTGGGTTTCATAATAATTTATCATGGTATAAACTGTTGAAGATAAATGAGTTTCATAAGCATCAGAACATCAAAACATAGACCATTCAGAGAAATAATATAAATGTTATCTATGGATTATACCCCTAGTAAATAATAAAATATAACAAAGTATTTCATTTTATATGGAGAAGTATTTTGAAGTATCACTTGGAACATAAATATTTCTTTGAAAATAAAATTTTAAAACATATAACATTTTGAAAATACTTTTCCTTGAATCCAAGAAAAAATATAAAGGAATCCTGAAAACTCCTTTAACAAATTTCTTGAGAAAAATATCTTTTATTCTTATAAAAGATATTTTTAAATCATAAAACATTTTTAAGAAAAGTTTACTTGAAAATAACCTTGAATACTTATAAATAAGCTTGAAAACAATTTGAAAACATTTTTTCCTTGAAAATTTATAAAATAAGCTCGAAAACAATTTTGAAAACTGTTTTTCTTTGAAAACCACTTTAAAATAAAATATTTTCCCAAATTTTAGGAAAAATATTTTCGTTAAAAAAATAAACTTGTAAACTCTAAAGGGAATAATCTAGGAAATTACTATCAGGATGGTGGGTATGTTCGTACATAAAGAACAATACTTTGGCATCTGAAAATTTTAGAAAGTACCTTGAATAGAAAATGACAAGAATATTACGTTTAATTACATTTTGTAGAAAGATAATACACGGTTAAAAATATCCTTCAAACATCATAGGATAGTATTAAAATATTCTTGAAAACATTTATTTAAAACACTGATTTGAAAGAACATAAATTTCTTACCAAAAGGAGAAATAAATTAAGATTTTCGTAAAAATATTTCCTTAATTATCTTAAGTACCAAGGAGTGGAAAAATGGTACCATTACTTGGATATAACACTAATTAACATAGTTTAATAAAAATAATGAAATTTATTGAGATATGAATCATATTATTTCATCAATGGAAGAATAATCACAAACAATCTCTATAAATGATGAGATTATAGCAATAAACCGTTACCACTTTGGTAACATTGAATGATAATAAAATAGAGATAATAACATTAAATTCATAATAAAATATCATTACAATAATTATATTACTAATATAATATATATAATTCATTATATACATCTAATAGAAAAATATAGATGCATAACATGACATGTGTCTCAAAGAATGAAAATTGTGACAAAATTACTTTACTGATTTGGTAAATTTTGAAACACATACCCCATGAAATAAATGTCATAAAATGGATATGTAAATACCCATATATTTAATTATAATAATAATATAATACATACATGGGTGGTATACAAGACACATATAGTGAATATGAGGTGAACATGGCTTGTGTATCATGGAAAATAAAAGTGAGTCAAGAAAACCCTTAGTACTTGATTAACTTTTGAATCATGATACCCATGAAAGAATAACATAAATTAAAAATTATAATATAATTAAATAAATTAAATTAATGATATAAAATTTCATAGGTATGTATATACACCACACAATATAAGATAGTGGTGAATATGGAATATATCTCACATAAATAAAAAGTGAGATGAAATTTCATTACCTTAAGTTACAAAGTTCTTCATACACATTAAAAAATCCTATATAATTAATATAAGTTTATTATAGACATACCACTGAGACATATTATGATATATAATACCATATATTATTTTTTATGAATTTATATTACCTGTTTGTTGATAACTCAATGTTAATGTTACATTTCGGGTAATATGTGCTCTGTTTTTCATATATGTTTTGGTTTGTTATTATTGATAATTTTTATTATATAATTATTTAATTATTTATAGAATGTAAATAATTATATAAATATAATATATATTCATTATTTATTTATTTATAATAATCTATAGAATATATGAATATGAAATGGATTACATTGTTCATGGAAATGGTAGGCCGCACGTAGGCGTGAACACTGTTTCCGTTTTATTTTCTTATTGAAAGAAATAAAGTAAATGAAATAAATCTATATATATAGTATAATTACATTAGAATTATTATTTCATATATATCATATAATTTTACTAAACCCATCCTTAATACATTTCATATAGAGTGTGAATGAATCACATTACTTTGAGGAGGCGATAATCTACATTTCCCCAAACGTAATTATCATATTTACACAAAATGGAAATAATGAAGGTAAGTATTATATATTAATTATATAAGAATAAATATATCATAATTATAATATATATAATATAAAAACATATTTTTCATCCTAATATCCAACTATGAGGGGCGGTAAAGGAAAAATGAAAAAAATTGTTTTGTGAGGTGGTAGTTCACCGTACACAAGAATGGTAAGTTTATTACCCATTATATGGATGTGTGTGTAAGTGTAAATGAAGAAATTAGAATAATAAATATAAGTATATTTATTTTACTTAGGTTATTATATAATCATGGAACATTAATCTTTTAGGGGGTTTATAATAAAAATAAAACAAAAGAGCTTGAGGAATGATGTTACCTCTTCTTTGGGTAACTCCATTTGGTTTAAACCAAGTGGATTCATTGGATGGATTTATGAAAAAATAGGATAATAAAATAAAGGGACGTATTTTTGGATCCTATTTAATAAGATTTTGGGTGATCCAAAGGGCTTGACATGTGTGAATAAGTGGAAGGGGTGAGTGACTTTTTATAGTGGAGGAGGAGTGACATTCTTGTAAATTTTTAAAAAGGGAATTCCACCCATGTTTTTCAAATTAAGAGTGGATCCAATAATGTAAAAAACTTAGATCCATGGGATGGAAGGATCTAAAAACAGACATAAAATGGATTTTGGACAAGTTTCTAGATCATTTTGGCCCATAAGTGTAAGGTTTAGTCCCTAGTTAAGCTAACTTTCCTCTTAATCACTGTAATTAATTTTAATTACTTTCACAAATATTTTTTTAAAAACTAAGTTGATATTATTTGAAATTATATATTATTATTATTGTAAATATGAAATCCATTTTTACAAATTCTAATCACAGATGTGGCAGAAATTAATTCAAATTTAATCCCGCAATTGGGGCGACAAAGCTGGTTTTAAAGTAATATTATTCAAATGTTTGGTAAGTTTTTATATCCAATTTAAAAGTTAAATTGATTATAATGACCAAAATTGGATTAAGTTATTTATAATGGATCTCATTAATCTTTAAAATCAACAAAAAATATAATTTTACCTTATAAATAAATTAGATAAAAAAGATGTTTTGAATTAAAATTCAGTATTATTCACTATTCATCAAACAATTAAACTTCATAGGAAAATACCAAAAATTATCCCTAATATAATTTTTATGTTCCTATTTAAAAAATGAATTTTATTTTGTCAAATAAAAATTATATAAGTGTCAAAAATGATGTTTTAAATGGTTTCACTATTAAAAGGGGGTAAAACTTCCTTTAAGAAGAATACATATTTTTATTCATAAAATTAGATTTGTTCTTATCTTATACCTATCAAATATATTTTTTGAGTATAAAATTTATTTATTGAATATATAATATATAACTTTTATTGAAAAAATTTATCAAAATTCATTTTTTAAATTATTATGATAAAATTGTGTTTTTACTTAAAAAAATAGTTTTCTTAGAAAAGTAATTTATTTATTTTCAACTAGTTGTAACATTAAATTACATTAATTGATAACCAAATGATTAATTTTAAATACAGGTGTAGATAATATTTTAAAATTTAACTTAATACTATCCATAACTCCCATTCCAATAGTTAGGTGGTAACTATAATATTATGTAAATAATTAAATTAATAGTAAATTGTAGTTCGGTAAAACTCATCCTTGCATGTAACAAAAGCTATCGAAGGGTCTTATTATTGGCTAATATACAATCTAAACATAGAATTGCATGTATTGTAATCTAATATAAGTGTTTCATATACTATAAAATTGACTTGTTGTTCCGTATAACTTAATCCACACCTACTAATTTCGTATAAGAAAATCTATATTCAGTGTTTTGTGAAACAAAAAATATAAAAAGATTAAATTAATTCACAAAATCTTGTGGTGTTACATTATACCCTACTTAAAATTAAATATTCCCTCAAAATTCAGTTAGGATATTAAAAGTTTTATACTAGAATTTTCCTTTCAAAGAAACCCACATCATAATAAAGAATAATAAGGCTTTATTTGAAAGGAAAAGTTAAAAACATAATAGTTAACCAAAGTATCACACAACCAGGTTTCCACATGGAAGAACATAGGTGTGAAGGGAACATTAGAAATGGAAGAAAATGATAAATAATCACAAATATTGATAAAAATAACAGATCATAAGAAGGTAAGTGATCTAGAGAAAGTTAAAAATCACAAAACCGTAAAGTGAAGAAGCTTGAAAGAAAATGTTGATATCATAAAAAATGATGACAATATGATAGAATTTTATTTCAACACCCTTTTCCTAAAGTTAAATAATTTTTTCACAATAATATATACTTACTTGATTTCATTATATTCTATATTAACAATCTCACTATATGGTTGTAACTTTATCAATTCCCACGTCATCTATTACTCTGGGTAATTTAATTGATTTTTTCATTCTTAAATAACTAAAAGATAATGAGATACATAAATTGAATGACATGTTATTCCATCTGCCATTTTTATCACGAAAAATGGTTAACATGAGTTATCCAATATGAATAAATCCTCACGTGTTGAGATAATACTTTAATCTCCCAAACTTAATCCAAATTTTAACAAAAAATTTCTAGAAATAGTTAACAATACAACCATTCCAAATGATAAAATCCAAAACATTAGAAAGAAGTTCCTGAAATTATCTTAACATTGATGCCCTATATATCAAAATGTAACTCTTGGTTTTCACATTATAAATATGTGAATACCCTCATCATATATTCTCTTGAAACATGGTAGTAACCTTAATTAATATAAATCCTTTTGAAAACATGTATACTTATTTATTTAAATGATTAATGGATATATTCCTTAAATCCAATAAGTTTTAAATGTCATCCATAATGACATAGACCACTTTGTTAAAAAATAAACATTCACTTCTAGGGTAATTATTACTGTCTAGTTTACTTTATATATACCCATCATCTATTTATCTATTCTAAACACAATTTTCTTAGCATAAGGGACACATTAAGGGTTAAATTCCCTTAATACAAATATCACCATTACATTAAATCCCTTTTCTAGTTCATCATCACCATTAAATATATATTTTTCAAATACTTAATGGAAAACATTAACTTCATGATTCATATAACATAATTCTTGAATTTTTATACATATATACATCAATCATCCAACTTTATTCTTAAACTATTACTCAGCCTTCATAATAATATCCCTTAATACTCCTTTCCTAAAATATGAATTATGAATCAAGGATGAAGATTACTCAACCTAAATCCAATAGTTCTCTTTACATTTAATTTAAAAAATACTATATGAACATCCCATAACATTCACATGTCATTTGTGGTCTCTTTATCTCTAGTAGTATTACCAATACTCATTGACCTTCCAAATTCTCAACATGAGATTTCCACTTATAAAATAGTTTTCCATCATGTTCATACTTTCAACATCTGATATATTTAATGTTAACCCATTTTATTCTAGTTACCACTATTTACTAATACCATAAACTATAGGCTGAGAAACAATTATCACTATAGAAAACCACATAATCATGAAAAATTACTTATAGGATGTCTAAATAATGACACATACTTATTTAATCTATGAAACCTTAGGTTTCTCCTAGGTTATTCACAGTCATATTCTATTTGTTTCATTGATGATGGTTTGTAAAGAGTTCTTGAATTACCAAAGAAAATCCCCTAGGAGTTTCCAACCAGGTTTGCAGTAAGGCCCGTTGTTGTGTACTTGATCCCCATCGAGTCTAGCTCAATACACTTTTTTTAGAATTTTTTCCCCTATGTACATTTGTGTTAGAGCCACATCAACTTTTAGTATCTATATAGGAATTTATTTCTAGGAAACCTCTCCCTATATCATTTAACAAAATTCTAGGACATTTTCCTATAGTTTAATTCATTGTTAGACTCTTCTTTAGAGACATACCAAGAAATATCCTTAGTAATATATATAGGTATCTCCCTAATGTTTTCTCATCCATGTTTCCAATGTTTGACTAAACCTTTACTTCTATACCAACTATAAAGACCTAGGCTTAACATACCTATATATTACATAATTTTAGATGAATATTCCACACAGTACAAAAATATATTATTGAGTACCGTAATAGTTTTGTGTTTTTTGAAACTTGGAACACCTTCTTTTAGTTTAGTGAAATATATTCAAACTCTCACATAAAGATATCACAATTTTTATATCCAACTTAAAATATTTATTTATAACCTAGGGAAAGGAAACATAAGAAAGAGGTTAGTTTGAATGTTTAGTAAGGGTAAACAAAGGAAATACGTAATCATAACATGAGCATAAAGGTATGAGAACTTGAGCATAACATTTAAAGATCATAGTCTTTATAAAACAAACATAATCATGATAAATGAAATAAAAATTATCAATTAATAAGTCATGAATCCTAAATAATAAAACATGTTAACCATATGAGCATATATAAGTAACGATACATGGAATTTGAGGCATATACATAAATATTTGACATCATTCCCTATAAGTTAAAACTCATTGCCAAAAACTCATTATGGAAATTAATTGGGACTACACCTACTATGTGGGACACACCACCATCCCTAGTCATATTCATTTCCTTATAAGGGATTAGGTTTCCCCATATTCGTATAGTGGATCGGGTTTTTCTATCTTTTTATAGTGGATCAGGTTTTCCATATTCATATAGTGGATTGGGACACACCGGGTTCCCATTTTGGATCTGGATGCAGATGTTTCCCATTTTGGATCAATAGAGTTGACTTTTTTTCCCATCATTATCTCAATAGATATAAATCTTTACCCAATTAAATGGATAGATATATAGGTTTTACCCATATCATAATTAATTCATACATATGTTTTCCAAAGAAAATCATCTTATCCTGACCCATAAAAAAACATGGGTTTTATAAACATCATATCCTAACCCAGGAAATGAAATGGGTATCATAAACATTTAATCATATCATAAACTATGGAAAATTGTTAGGTTTAATAATCATTTCATCCTATAATAACCCATTAAAGTAAGTGGGTTTTATAAGAATTTATTTTGGCATAACCCATTGAAGAGAAATGGGTTTCATAAACATCAAGCCATCAAAACATAGACCATTTAGAGAAATAATATGAATTGAATCCTTGGATAACATACCAAGTAAAAAAATAAAATATAACCAAGAATATCATATTATTTGGATAATGATTTGAAATATCACTTGGAACATAACTTTTCTTTGAAAATCACTTTTTAAAATATATTACATTTTCAAAATCCTTTTCCTTGAAATCACTCTGAAAACATATAAAGGAATCATGAAAAATACTTTAAAACATTTCTTGAGGAAAATATCCTTTATTATTTGAATATTTTAAAACATAAAACATTTTGACGACCATTTTCCATGAAATTAACTTTGAAAACTTAAAAATATACTTGAACACAATTTTAAAACATTTTTTCCTTGAAAACATATAAAATAAACATGATTTTATTGAAAACTCTTTTTCTTTGAAAACAATTTTAAAATAAAAAAATTTCTAGAATATTTGGGAGAAAAGTTTCATTAAAAAAACCCAGTAAACTTACAAAGGAAATATCAAGGAATCGATAGTCATGACAATGGGTAAGTTCATACATTCCGAACATTTCTTTTACACCTTAAATGTTTAGAAAAGTTTCTTGATAAATAAATAATAAGAATATTACTTTTAAAACCATTTTTGAAAAGGTAATACATGGGTAAAAATTTAATTCAGAAATAATAGTATAATATTAAAAAAAACTGAAAACATTTTTTGAAAACATGGTTTTGAAAGAACATAGATTTTCTACTGAAAGGAGAAATAAAGTTAAATTTTATTAAAAATATTTTCTTAATTATATTAAGTACCAAAGAGCAGGAAGATGGTAACATTATATGGATATAAAATTAATAACCATACAGTAGTAATATTAATGATATTTCTTGAGATATTTATTATTATATTTCATCAATGGAAGTATAATCATAAACAATCTTGATTAATGATGAGATTATAGCAATAAACCGTTACCACTTTGATAACATTTAATTGTAATAAAATGGAAAGAATAAAATTAATTAAAAATTAAAATATCATTAAAATATAGATATTAATGATATAAAATTTCAAATTTAGTATATACAACTCATGGAAAAATATAGGTTCATAATATAGCATGTGTCTCAAAGAAGAAAAATCATGACAAAATTACTTTTCTGATTTGGTAATTTTTAAAAAATAGACCCTATAAAATAAATTTCATAAAATAGATATGTCAATAACCATATTTCTTTTTATGATAATCATATAATACATCCATTTTCAGTATACACACCACCTATAGAAAATAGGAGGTGAACATGGCTTGTGTATCATGAAAAATAAAAGTGTGAAAAGAAAACCCTTAATACTTGAGTAAAATTTGAATCATTATCACCATGAAATAATAAATAAATTTAAAATTATAATAAAATTTAATAAATTAAATTAATGATATAAAATTTCATATGTTAATATATACACCGCATAATATAAGTGAGTGGTGAATATGACAGGTATCTCACAAGAATAAAAAGTTTGATGAAATTCCCTTACCTTAAGACTTGAATGTATTCGTACACCATCAAAACTCTTGTATAAAAAAAATAAGTTTATTATAAATATTAAAAATAACCATATTATTATATATAATATCATATATTATCTCTTTAGGACTTTATATTACCCGTTTATTAACAACTACATGGTAATGATACGTTTTGGGTATTATCTGCTTGGTTTTTCTTATAGGTTTTGGATTATTATTCTTGAAACTCTTACTTATATCATGATTTAATTATTTAAATAATGTCAATAATTATATAAATAAAATATATATTCTTTATATATGTATTTATAATAATATATATAATATTATAATATGAAATGCAATACACCATTCATGGAGATGGTAGGCCGCACGTATGCATGAACACTATTTCTATTTTATATTAATATTTAAAGAAAGAAAGTAAATGATATATATATGTATATATAATATCATTAAATTATAATTATCATTTCATATATATCATATAAGTTCACTAAAACCATTTTCAATACATTACATGCAGAGTGTGAATGATTCATATCGCTTTGAGGTGGTGATAGTCCGCACTTCCCCAAGAAAAATTATTCTATGTATTAAAAATATAAATCATGATAGTTTGTGTTATATAATAATTATATAAGAATAAATATATCATAAATAACTTATATATAATATAAAAATATAGTTTCAATTATAATTCCCAACTATGAGTGGTGGTAAATGAAAAAAATGAAGAACATCGTTTCGTGAGGCTGTAGCTCACTGTACACCAGAATGGTAAGTTCGTTACCCAATAAATGGATGTTTGTGTATATTTAGGTAGAAACCTTAGAATAAAAACATATCAGTATATTATTTATAGTGAGGTTATTATATAATTATGTAATATGAATATTTTTTTGGGTGAATAATGAAAATAAAACAAAAGAGTTTGAGAAAGAATGTTACATATTCTTTGGGTAACACTTTTTGGTTTGCACCAAAGGAATTGCTTGGATGGATTTATGCAAAAAGGAAGGATTATTTGATGATTTTATGGATGTTGGGATATTTTTTGAACAGAGTTTGGGAGATCCAAAGGTCTTGAGATATGTCAATAAGTGGGAGAGGTGAGTTTCTTTTTATAATGGAGGAGGAGTGTCATTCTTGTAAATTTTGGAAATGGGAATTCCAACCTCATTTTTCACATGATAAGTGGATACAATAATAAAAAAAATTCAACAAAACAGTGTATAGGGTCTAAATATGGCCATACAATTGATTTTGGATAAGTGTATAGGTCATTTTTTTTCTTTAAGTGCAAGGTTTAATCCCTTGTTAATCTAATTTTCCTCTTAATCATTGTAATTAATTTTAATTACTTTTACTAATATTTTTTTAAAACTAAGTTTATGTTATTTGAAATTATAAATTATGATGATTAAAAATATTAAATCTATTTTTACAATTATAATCGTAATAGTGGAAGAAATTAATTCAAATTTAACCCCGAATATGGGACGATAAAGCAGGTTTTTAAAATAAAAATGTTCAATGGTTTTATAAGTTTTTATATCCAATTTCAAAGTGAAATTGATTACAATGAAGTAAATTGAATTAATGTATATATAATTGATACAATTTAAATTTAAAACCAATCAAAAATATAATTTAACCTTATAATTAAATTAAAAAAAGTAGTTTTGAATTCAAATTTAGTATTATTCACTATTCATCAAAAAATGAAACTTCATAGAAAACAAAACCTAATTTAATTTTTATGTTCCTATTTAAAAAAAATTATTTTTTCAATTAAGAATTATTAAAGTGTCAAAAATCATATTTGAAATGGTTTCTCTATTGAAAGAATGTAAAATTACATTTTATATGAATACATCTTTTATTCATAAAATTTGATTTATTCTTATCTTATACATATAAAATATATTGGATGAGTATAGAAAATATTTATTTAATATATAATATATATTTTTATAAAACATTAATCAAAAGCGTTTTATTCAATTTATTAATATAAAATTGTATTTCTATATAGAAAAATAACTTTTTTGAAAAGTAATTTCTCTATTTTCAAATAGTGCTTACATTTACTTATAGTGATTGATAACTAAAGGATTCATTTTATATACATGTGTAAATCACATTTTTATAATTTATTTAATATTATTTCTAGCTTCCTTTACAATGGATTAGTGGTAACTATAAAAATATTTTAATAATTATATTAATAGTATATTGTAATTTTGTAAAACCTAACCTTACATGTAAAAAAAGCTATTAAAGGGACTCGATATTGTGTGTAATAAAAGAAAAACATAGTGTTACATGTACCGAAATATAATCTAAGTTAGGTGTGTAGTGAAAGATTTACTTTTTATTGTGTATAATTCAATCCATAATTAGTGTTTTCATATAACAAAAGCTATATTCAATGTTGTGTTAAATATGAAATATCATAATATTAAGCTAATTCAAAAAAATTCACAAAATCTTGATGTGTTACATATAAAATGGTAATAAATCTCTCATAGAAAGAAAGTGGATATTCAAAAATTACATAATTTAATTTCCAATAATAATATATATTGGAGTTACAACATATGAAATACCAATATGTTTCCCTTGGCCAATAGAATAACATTTCTTCAAGGTGAACATCAACACATCCAAATTATGTAAACATGTAATGTTCACAACATATAGATACATGAGTATATGAATAAGTCAATACTTGAATGACATGATAATAATATATATAAACAAATACGGTGGATGAATTAAAAATAAGATAGCCTTATTGTAACAAAGGAAACATAGAAGTATATTGAAATAGATGAAAAACATATTGGAAAAAGAATGCTTCAAACAATATCAAAAAATAAGGATTTACGAATCGAATTGTTTGATACTACAAGTTCAATCCCCCAAATGATAATATATATATATATATATATATATATATATATATATTAGATTATAAATCATGAAATATAAACTCCATTAGAGTAAATCATTATATAAATAAAAAGTGAAATGGAAATGAAAAATTAAAATATTTTTTAGAAAATATTTTTGACATAAATATAAAATACAAATTTACACATCGCTTTTAAAGTTAAATTTTGAAAAGGTGACATGAAATATTTTGAGAACATTTAATTTCAAAATGAATCTATAATAATGGATCATTGAAAAAGGATAATGTTTATCTTGGAGAAAATAGGCAAGAAATACAAAACATATTAATGTGAAAGGAAAAATCCTTTTTATTATTTTGAAAATACTATTGTTCAAAACTAACATTATAAAAAGCATAGAAAAAAATTATTTTGTATCAAAATATTTTTTACCTATATATTTGGAGAAATTGACATTCAATAAAATATTAGTTTGGTAGAACCCAATCATGGGAGAAAGAAGTTCAATATGAAACAATATAACATATGAAAATGAGACTTGAGTTGTCAATATTCCTTTAGGAAAACATTCTCTATAAAGCACGAAACATTTGAAAAGGGGTTTATGTGGTAAAAATTATACTATGAGAGAATAAAACATGGTATAATAAAGCGTAATAATGTAACTAACTTATATGAAATAAGTTCAAGTGAATGATCTTAACTCAATAGATGAAAATTGAGATACCAAAAACACTTAAGACGGGGGTAACACTCGAGTCAAAATACATTCGAAGAAAAGAACTAGATTTGGATTATTTTGTCCCATGAATTACAAGGAAATAATTTATAAAACATTAATGAGATAAAAAATTAGTAAAACCCTATATAAATGAAACCCGGTGCATAACATGTAACATGTCTTAAAGAATATTAAATGAGACTAAGAAAACTCTAGCGGGTTATGTAAAACTTTAATAAAACCCCCCAGAAATAGTGGAATTTTAATTGAACATAAAAATAAATTAGTAAAATATAATTCATAATAGGATATATTAAATAGGTATAATATACTCTACATAACTAAAATTTGGTTCATATACCCAATATCTCTCAAAGAGAGGAATTCTAGATGAAAACCCTTACCACGGTCTTGATTTATTATGTACTTGCACCAAAGGTCTTTAATAATTAAATTAATTTTACTAGATACATAACCATTAATATTATTCATAACTATAACAACTTATAAACCTCATTTATAATTATTATTATTATATATATATATTAGTTAGTTTTTAAATATTTCTAATAGAGGGTGTAAATTATCTTTATCGCTTTGAACTAGTTTCATAAAAGTGGTGTTGGAATTTATTATTGATAAAAATAAAATCATTATTAGTTCATATAAGGGACTTTAATATATGTTTTATTATTGTTTATAAATTTAAAATTTCATTCCATGGTAGTTCTGTTTATAAATCATAAAGATAAAATCATCGGCATGCACGGTTCGATGATTCTTAATGAACGAAGGTCGATTTATAAATTATCTAGATAAATGTTGATATAAAATTCCCCCCAAAAAATATTATTTACATATTTATATCATATTATACCAATAAATATGTTCTTATAGTAATCTATGATATAAATTTATTGTATTGCTCAAGAACATGGTTAAATTAATCCAAACATGAATGTAACATGATCGATGGATGATTATGATGCGATTTAGTTGTAATATCAATAATCCAAAATAATAATGATCTTATTTAGTATCTATTAGTGTGATATATTAATATTTTAAGTAATTATAATAATAATTAACAAAAATAGAAATATTATGTAGTATGAGTAATAATATTTTCCTCTTAGTATTCTTATTTAAGAGAGTTAATGTTACAATGATTTATTATTTATAATATTTATTATAGAATTCATAATTTATATTTAAATAATATAAATAATCACATAAGTAAAATATCTATTTACTAAACCCATTTATAGAACAATTCTTTAAATTTGGTCGTGAAAATAAAACATGTCATTCATGGAGGCGGTAATCCGCACACACGCATGAGCAAAATTTTCATTTTTTCGATTGAATGAGAGGGGAATATATAATGGTTATTCCATAAATATAATAATATTTAATTATATTAATTACTCTAATTTAATTATATATATATTGTTATAATGTTTTTGGATTAGGGTGGATGAGAAGGATAAATAATAAAACTGAAAGGGTAAGTAATACTTACATTGAAAATTTGAATATTCTCTTAAAGTATATTGTGAAAATGATGGACTTAAGAAACATGACAAGGAGCCCATACCCGAGTGGTAAGGGCTTCTTCTTGGAATCCAAGAGAACTGGGTTTTGAAAACTGGGTGGAGGCAAATTTATGGGGTATTGTAGAAGTACTATAGAAGGTACTGTAGCAGGTGCTGTAGCAGTAACGTAGAAGGTATTATTTGGCACTGTAGCAACCAGAACTATTCCCCTGATTTGGGCCTTCGGGCCACCAGTTTGGGCCTACGGGTCTCAGGGCCTTCGAGTCATCAGAGTCTGTCGGGCCTCAGGGTCTTCGGGCCAGAGAGACGATGGAGTAGCCGAGTTTATATACAACAGGCTCCAGAAGAGGATCAGAGTGAAAGAGTAGTAGTCACCAGAAGAAGTGCTAATCAGATTGGAAGAATGAGAAGGTATGACGACCTATATTAGAAGCAAGCACTATGCTGATTTTTAAGGGGAAATTCTTGCCGATCAGCAATGTAAGGTGGTTAGCTAGTCAATCAATGATGCAGAAGTTGGGGGGCTAGTCCTAGTGGGTTGGTCTTATAGGTCATGTAATGGGAATAGTATCTCTCTAGGTTTTCGAGTCATGTATTAGCCTTCGGGTTGTGTCGGTCCTTGTGCCTTGGGCCTACGGGTCATGTGAGGGTTCCCCTTCAATCCTTAAAAGGGTGATTATCCATAATAAAAATAAAAAGAAGGCCTTCAGGCCATTCGAGCATGGACTTGATGAACTCTGTAGAGGTTAGGGATTGAAAAAAATGTAGAGTGGATATATAAAAATTTAATTAGATTGATTATAATGGGATTTTATAACTATAATTGTGGCTTTAAGTGGGAGGAAGTGACCTTGTTTTATAAGTGAAAAGGGGGAAAAATCTTTGGGAAAGAATGTTAGGTAAGGGATAGAAATAGAATTGCATGAGTGTTAAGTGAGTTAGGTGGGAAAATGGTAGGTGAGAAATGTGGGTATGAATTTCACACTTTAAAAGGTGTTAATAAAATGTGTATGTGACCTTTTAATCATGAAAATTTTGACACTCAATTTACACATTTTCACCCATATTAATTTTGATTAAAATTTAATCATGGTAATTATTTTATTAATAAAAATATAATATGAACCTTATTATCAAGTTTATATGTGATGAATGCAAATTTTGAATCTATTTAACCTAATTCAATTAATAAATAAGAAAAAAATCAACTTTTAAAATAAAACATATCATATGTTGAAAAATAGTTTTTGTAGGAAAATGTTGCTTTAATCATTAAATGTTATTTATATTATTTAACATTGATTAAAAATTAAATAAGGGTTAATTTATTTTTATTTATGTTTTAATATCATGTATATATTATTTATTTAAAAAATATCAATTTAATTTAAAATCAAAATATTTAAAAAATTATAATTCTTTTAAAAAAAGAACCATTTTACCGTGGTAACTAATATTTACCTTGGTAACTTAATTTTATGCCGAAAAATAAAATTGAACCCATTAATTAATTTTATCATTATGATTAAAAATATACAAATAAAACTACATTATTTTATTTATAAAAGTGGTGAAATTTAATTTTTTATATAAAAACCTAAAAATATTTTGAAAGTTGTTTTTATAAGAAACTATTTTTTTAAAATATCGATTATTCTTATTATTATTTATTATGAATTACTAATTAAATTAGTATCAACCAATTATTCATATAAAATATATTTTTTCAACATTAATCACAAGTTTCCTGATATATAAATACATATTTCATAAAAAATCAATATTTAGAAAAATACATTTCCAAGTATAAAATGACCATATTATTCATTTTAGCTATACCAATTGAATTTCCATTATATTAAAAATAAACATTATTTTAATTATATAAATATTTCATAAAGTTATTACTTCTATTTATTCCTTCTAATTAAATTGTTATGTTTTAATGGTTGTACTTAAAATATTTATATTTTATGTAAATATATTGAGGTTCTCTTTTAGTTCAGTTTTTTTATGTGGAAGGAAATGTCAAACACAATTAATTTTTTTAAAGATGACAATATATTAATATATATTGGTTTTAAACATTCACTTATTTCACCAAACTAAACGTTCCTTCACCTAGGTATTCTAACAAAGGTCACACCCAATTACCAGTGATAAACCACCATACAACTCAATAACGATCTCCCAATAAGGCCACACCCAATCAAAAGTAAATGATAAAGCATACAATCATACAGACCCACAGTCATGCTATACACATAAATAGTTGAATGTCCACTAAGACAATCACCTATACAAGATAATAAAGGAAAGTAAATCTATACATGGATATAATTTCATCCTTTATCTTTATCTCAATAAATAGTTTCCAAGATACCATTGGGCCTCTCCTATATGATCATGAAACTTTGCAACACCAGGCCCCCATCCTATCCACTAGACATCCCATGGTCACACTTAAAATAAAACACAATGTCTGTATATAAACCAAAGTTCCCATTCATGGGGTAAGAAATAAATTCGCATCAGGTCACCCCAAAAAATTACCTATCATCTACTATCATAAATAAGTGCCTATGCACGTGATATGCTCAGTCTAACTAAGTAAAAAATGAACTAGAATAAATAAATGACCACTGTCAATCTTTGGGTCCTATATAACACTTGAGATCAATCCAAACCTACTTTGTACCATGTTGGAGTGTCTTTGATCATGTCATAAAACTATGCCTACCCACAGTAGGATAAATGGTCAATTTATAGGAGTATTTACTAGACAATCAAGTGCGTGTCATTAGTAGGCACTATGACCAATTACCTATTATCCTAGGAAATCAAGTATCAATAATTATTTCACTTCCTAGGTGTACAAGGAAATCTAGTGTACATGTATATCATATTAAATTACAAGTTCCTTGGAATCCATGGAAACCATGTGTCATGCATATCATTCTCAATATCCAATTCTTAGCATCCTTGTAAATTTGGTGTCTTAGGATCAATGACTTATTCACAGGTATCTTGGTAAATAATGTGCTTGAATATCCATCTTAAAGGTTTATTCCCTAGAATCTAGGGAAATTTGATAGTATTAGGCTCAACAGTTGATTCTAGGAATCCTAATCAATCCATACAAACATAAACAACTGAATTATATCATCCTGGGAATCCAAAATCATCTGGAAACTTAATGGATTTAACTTCTATTAATCTAGGGATGAATTGAGACCTTTGGACATAAGAATCATGTCCAAGTAATCCCAAAACATTTCTCATATGGATCCAAGTAGTGTTATTATGGTAACCTAAACTGTATGTCTGGAACAAAGGCTGAATCCTATGATCACATTCTAGGAATCCTATGTATCAAAATAAATATCAGTGGGAAAATCATCCAACCCAAGTATCTCATGTAATGTATCTAGAAGAGTTCAAACTCCCACCCAAACCTATCCCAAACTTGAGGCCAACCAACCTTTTGCATAACCTATCCACACCACTTTACATAAATGGATTATCATTTATTTAGGTTCTAGGTTGTTGAGTCAATAAGGTTTTCTTATGACCTTTTCATTCCTTCATGTTTTGAAAATCACAAACACTCTATCTTAAGGAAAATTTCATTTTACCTAATATTTTTATTAATGAGGAAAAATTCCCTTCCCCAAGGAAAATTTATCCTTTCCTATTTTTCATTGTTCACATTTTAGTCTAACTATTTTTAGTCCTAAGTAAAAATTCGGTTTCAAATCTAAAACCTCAGAATTCTATAAATACTTGGATATAGAGTACTCTGTTTTCAATATCCAAATTCAGGTTCCAAATTCTCTAAAATTTAGAATCCGAATTCTCTAAAATTCAGAATCCAAATTCTCTGAAATTCAGAATCCGAATTCTCTAAAATTCAGAATCTGAATTCTCAAAAATTCAGAATCCGAATTCTCGGAAATTCAGAATCTAAATTCATCAGAATTCATACTCTGAATTCTCCAAAATTCCAAATACGAATTTCTTAGAATACCTACTCTGAATTCCTCAGAATTAAAATTCCCAATTCCTTAGAATTCAGACTTCGAATTCCATATAATTTAGATTCTAAATTCCTCAAAATTCAGACTCCTAATTCTTCAGAATTCTGACTCCAAATTTATTAGAATTTAGACTCTGAAATCTATATAATTCCGATTCCAAATTCCTTTAAAAATAGAATCCATATATCCTTATAACATAGAATCCAAAGGTTTTACTTTCTTATACTATGAATTCTATTTTATTACTTAGACTCCAAAAAATTGAATTTAGTTGAGAAACTATATTTTACTTACTGTTGTTTGAGTTATAAAATTATGTCATGCATTTTTTTACTAACTAACCGTTGTTTGAGTGACATGTGTACAGGTCCCTCTGAAATTCAAGAAAAAATATTATCATTGGATGAGGGAGATGACCATTGAAGATGTTCCTATAAATTAGATCTCATTTGAATGAGCTCAGAACATGTTGATCAATCTAGAGTTTAAATTCTACTGAATTGATTTCTAGAGAGAGAGACTTTAATGATTTGTGCATACTAAACATCTTCTTTAGAATTGCTTCATGCGACTCTTAATGTTACTGAGTACATTCGAGGGCTTATGGGGATATGAAGATAGCGGTGTCGACTACCTTGAAGTTCGAGGGATTGTGGGGATAGAAATACAGACTTCGATATTCGTATCGAGGGCTTACCTTGGTGTGGATAAGATAGAATTTCTTGATTATATAAATCAAGGTACTTTTATCTAATGTTGTTGGATATCCTACTCTTTGGGTTAAAATATTTCATACTTGTTACTTGTATTGTTTCAAGTTTGTTTTCCACTGCATTTTTGTTGATAAGGAAAGTATAACTATCTTATACTTTCTTATATTTGCACTCTTATTATTAAGATTCTATATGATTTAAGGTAGAATCTTTTTCCTTGAAAACTTTCCTTAAGTTTCATTTCCAGAACCATATATAAAAAATCAAGCATGTTTATAGTACTAATAGGTCTTGTGAATTTACCTTATTTAACCATATTAAACAATAGAAAGTTTTAACCAACTTTAAATGTTCTGAAGGAATTTTTTTAAAGTATACAATTCACCTCCTATTGTATATTGAGCATCTACATCATTATTTCGATCCTATAATTGGTATTAGATGAGGTATCTGAAATACTTATATTCACATATAAGTTTTCTTTCTCAAGTTTTTCCTTATTCTATTTTTTCCTTTCTTAGGATATTTTTATTCTTGTTTACAAACTCTTATCACTAACAAGTTTCTGTGGAATGTTTTTTTTCTTTGAGATGGCAGGAATGAATGTTGGTTCAATTTAAAATCTTAATCCCACTGAACCACCTATATTTGATGGGAATGATTATGAATATTGGAGATATCGTATGAAGAATTTTTTTATTAGCACTAGTGTGGACAACTTTGTAATGATTACTGGAGATTACAAGATTCCTGATAACGAAGTCAGAACTTTTACTAATCAAGAAAAGTCAAAATATCAACATAAATACAAGGTACACAATACTTTGTTGTGTTCCATGACTAGGAATATATATATCCATATTTCTTCTTGTGAAATTGAAAATTATATTTTGAAGAAGCTTAAAGTTACTCATTTTGGTACATCCAAAGTTAATGAAACTAGAAGAGCTATGGTTAGAGTAGAGTATCATGGTTTTTGATTTCTTTATAGAGAACCAACATGTAAGGTACAATAGAGATTCATGACTACTGGAAATAGCTTATAATCCATGGGTGAAAAATGTTTATACGATGAGGCACTTGTGGAAAAGATTATAGATATCATTCCTAATGAGTGGGAGTTAAAGAGAACTACTATTGATTAGAAGAGGAAATTATCACAAATTACTCTTGATGAAATTTTTGGAACTCTTCTTCAACATGAGACTAGAATGAACTAGCTAATCTTTCTCGAAGGATGAACAAGATAGTTAGGATGAAAGAATTTCATTATAGATATAAAAAGAAAGAAATAAAGTACAGGAAATACTCTGAAGTCACTTGTTATGAATGAAAAAAAGCAGGGCATATAAGTCCAGATTGTCCTATGTTTAAGAGAAAAGATAGAAAGGAAAATAATTCTGAAAGGAATAGAAAGAAATACAACAAAGATAAATATAATAATGTTTTTAAAGCCAATGACACATGGAGTTCTAGTGGTGGTGACTCTTCTGATGAATCCTCAGAGTACGAATATTCTGGTCAGAAGAATCTTGGTTTACTTACCAAGTCACCTATTGAAAATCATTGTTTAATGACCAAGGTACACAGTGCTGAATCTATAAACAATGTACCCTTTAATTCTAATTATATTGATAGTAAATATTATGAATCTTTATATGAATAATCTTCTTCCGATGAAGATAATACTTTACCTACTTATGAAGAAGTTTATAGGTTTTCTAATCTCCTTACGAATGAAAATTATAATATCAAGAAAAATACTGATAAGAAAAATTCTAGTATTTATATTCTTACTAAAGAAATATCAAATATTTCTAAAGATATTGATAAGAAAACCCTTTATTTTGAAATTATTTCAAAAAAACTTGAGGAAGTTAATTTTGAAAATGATAAACTTTATAAGGATCTAGAAAAGTAATTTCTAAGAAAAATGTTTTCAAGCCTAACTCTAGTGCTAAAAATAATGTTTTTGAGGATAAGAATTTAGTTATTAAGCTAAAGTCAGAAATATTTTCCTTGAGTAAGTGTTTTTCAAACTTAACCTTAGGTATGGAAAATTTTGATAAGATGTATTCCCAAATTCGACCTCTAAGGAGTAATTATGGTTTTGGTTATACTAGCTCAAAACTGATTTTTAGTAATAATTATTTTGTTCCTCAAAGTGCCCTGTTCTTCACTAAGTGTCAATGTGGTGGGAATTGGGAAAAAATTGTTCCTTAAACCAAAATTAGTCTTTAGGTTTTCATAAAGCCTATTTTTTTTAAGAAAATGTGGATCCCTAAAATTTTGCTTTCTGATGTTTCTGGATCCAAGAGAGTTTGGGTTCCCAAAGTCTAACACTCTTATTTTAAGAAAAGTAACGATAATACCAACATAAATACATGGTACATGGATAATGTATGTTCCCGGCATATGACTGGTAACAAAAACTTCTTTGAAAATATTATCAAGATGAAAGGAGGAAAATTAAATTTTGGAGATAATGCTTAGGGAGAAATTATTGGTATGGGTAATATTTTATTTCTTGGAAAAAAATTTATTTTGAATGTTTTGTTTGTTAAGGGTCTTAAGGAAAACCTTATTAGTATAAGTCAATTATGTGATGAAGGTTACCTTGTAAATTTTTGGAATGACAAGTGCTTAGTACACAATTCCAAGGAAGAGTTTATTCTTTCTACCAATAGGCAAGAGAATGTTCACACACTAATATTAGAAGACCTTAGGAGCTAATATCTTCCATTCCTAAGTGCAACGGAAGATCATTCTTTGTTATGGAATAGAAGGTTAGGATACTGTAACCTTAAGAACCTATGAAAACACTCTATGAAAAGACTAGTTAAGGATCTTCCACAGCTTAGATTTGATTCTTCAAAAGTTTGTGATCCTTGTTAATATGGAAGGCAACATAAATCAAGTTTTAAATCAGTCAGTGAAGTCTCAAATACTAATGCATTACAGTTGGTGCATATGGATATTTTTGGCCCAACAAAAACTCAAAGCATTGGAGGAAAATATTATATATTTTTCTTAGTTGATGGTTACACTATATTTACATGGGTCTATTTTCTAGAAAAAAATATGAATCTTTTTCTTATTTCAAAAGTTTTAGAGCCCAAGTTAAAAATAAGAAAAACATTTTTTTGATAACTATACATAGTGATCATGGAGGAGAATTTCAAAATTATGATTTTGAAACCTTTTTTAGTATAAAATTCATTACTCATAACTTCTCAGTACCCAGAACACCTCAAAAAATGGTGTTGTTGAAAGAATAAATAGAATTCTTTAAGAGATAACAAGAACCATGTTGAGTGAATATTTGGTAGACAAGAATTTTTCGGATGAAGATTTAAGTGCTGCTTCGTATAATATAAATCGTTTTTTGATTAGACCTTTTCTTAATAAAACTCCTTATGAGTTATGGAATGGTAGAAAACGTTGACTTTCCTATTTCAAGGTTTTTGGTTGCAAGGTATTCATTAAGAATACTAAAGATAATCTACACAAATTCACACCAAATATGATAAAGGAATTTTCTTAGGATACTCCACAACCTCTAAGGCTTATAGAGTTTTCAATAAAAATTATTGTACTATTGAAGAAACAATACATGTTAAATTAAATGAAACCAATCATTTTGTTTTTAAATAGCCTCAACCTAAATCCTCAGATGTGTTTTCAAAAAACTGATTATCAACCCTTGATAGAAGATCCTTCTGATAAGGAAAATGTAAAAAAAAAATCTGAACCATTTGCCTCTGAAGACTTCCTACCCTATGTTGATGAATAGGTTTTATAAAACCCAAATTAGTTGTTTCTAAAGAGTCATCATAGTGATAGTATAATAAGTGATGTAAATCAACCTGTAAGAACTATAAGTTAAAGAAATGAAGAATAAAATCTTGCATTCCTTTCCAAATTAGAACAAAAAAGAACTGATGAATCTTTAGGGGACGATGATTGGATAAAAGCTATGAAAGACGAGTTAAATGAATTCAAAAGGAATAATGTCTGGACCTTGGTTGAAAGACCTAAGGAAACTTCTGTTATTGGAGTAAAATGGGTCTTTAAAAATAAGTGTGATGAAAATGGAATCATTGTAAGAAATAAAACTATATTGTTTGATAAAGGCTATAATCAACAAAAAGGAATAGACTATGAAGAAACCTATGCTCCATTATCTAGACTTGAATCTATTCGTATTCTACTTGACTTTGTAGCATTCCTCAATTTCAAAGTTTTTCAAATGGATGTTAAATGTGTTTTCCTTAATTCTTATGTTCAAAAAGAAGTTTTTGTTGAACAAACTCCTGTTTTTGAAGATATAAAACATCTTGAACATGTTTTCAAACTTACCAAAGCTTTGTATGGACTCAAGAAATCCCCTAGATCCTAGTATGATAGCCTTACAGGTTTTTTGCTTCAAAAAAATTATGTTAAGGGAAAATATAATCCAACCCTTTTTATAAATAAAGATAATAAAAATGTTTTGATTGTTCAAATTTATGTTAATGGAATTATTGCCACGACCCGTCCTCGGGGCCCATGCCGTGACTACCCTAAGCCTGCCTTCCATAGTCCAGGGGCTAGCGACTAGCACCAAGGCGTAATTCCCAGTAAAAAGGGAAGGCATTGCCTTTGTAAAGTAAACAAACACCACAGAGCAAGCAAGAAGAAGTAAACACTAAGTAAAAACTGGGTACACCAGTAAGTGCGGAAAAGTAAGTGGGCCAAAATACAAACCCAAACTGAAAGAAAAGTACACTGAAAAAGGGAGTACAACAACTGAAAAGTAAATCCACAGCCTCGAGCCGTCCACTGGAAGTCCCACCTGAATGGTGGGTATAAATAGCCTCCACAGCTCTATGGGTCCAGCCGTTCGCTCCGAGTACGCCCCACCTAGTGGTCCACCTCTGGGTACCGACCTGCTCCTCGTACCTCAACCACGATCAGCGCTGTCCGTCGTATGCAACCAACACAGCGTAGTGCGGACATAGCCCGTGAAGGGGTGAGTATAAGCTACTCAGTAGGGACCCCGAGACCCCTGAAGGTCTCCTAGAAACCACAAAGGATAATCCACAAAGAAAAGATACAATCACGAAGTAACATCCGACACTACATAGGTATATTCCCATACATATACCTAAGTCACCAATTCTAGTTCGGCTCGAACATCCGAGCCCAAGTTCGATCAAATC
Source organism: Viscum album (assembly GCA_963277665.1). Lineage (NCBI taxonomy): Eukaryota > Viridiplantae > Streptophyta > Magnoliopsida > Santalales > Viscaceae > Viscum > Viscum album. The sequence continues at coordinate 376,011,884 of OY728119.1, read as the reverse complement.
CACACAGGATAGCACAACACAATCCACATAGAAAAGCAAATTAAGATTTAGCTCATACAGATATTCTTCTTCGTATGATGATAGAGATGATCAGGTGTAGCCACTGATTCATCTAAGCCATCGGACCCACACATGATCGATAGGTACTAACCCCTGCAATGACCCACAAAGGATCGATAGGTAACTAACCCTCGCAATGACCCACAAAGGATCGATAGGTAACTAACACCCGCAATGACCCACATAGGATCAGACCCACATAGGATCTGTAGGAACTAGCCCACACAGGACCGCTAAACGCTGACCCACACAAGATTTGACCCACACAGGATCAGTAGCACTGATCCAGGTAGGATCGCTGAGTGCCGTAGTCGTCGCCGTCGAATCCACGGAGGATTTGTGTATGGTCGTCATCGTCGTCGCAGTCTTAGCCACCTCTAGGGTTCCCGCACACCGCAAGCTCGTTCAGGAGGGTCTGCTCCATGATCCGAGGGGATGATATATCAACTGACACATAGTCTGGAGTTGATGTATCCAAAAGTTCATTATCGTCAATAGGAACTCAACGTAATAGACGGAGCGTCAATCAGACGCTCGGTCTGAGAGTTAAAACCAAGCTGACTGTACTCCAACTGCATCCAAACCTCGAGAAGAGTAAGACAAAAGGTCCGTCTCACTAAGAGGAATCCATCAAAGTCGACGGCACGTCAAACGGACGTCCGGAGCTCAAGTTATAAGGGTTTCCGCTCTGAGGGCCCGGTTGGTTTCGTGTACGAACCAACCCGGCCGAACTCAAAGTACTCCTAAACCTTGAGTAAAATATACCGAAACGACCGTCTCGATCCAAGGATCACATTGCAGCTAACAGTCCGTCGATCGGAGGTCTGTAGCCCAAGTTATGGGCAACAGACCAAAAAAATCCGGTATTAGGGGGGTTCGGGCCCGGTCCGACCCGGCCCGGTACCCCATTGGTCGGCCCGAACCGAGTCGACCTCACACAAGTCCGGGTCCGGCCCGCTTGGGTGCAGCCCGGCCCGGCTGGCGCGGCCCGGCCCGGCCTGGCGGCCCGGCGCACTGGTGCTGACCAGGTGGCTCAACCGTTTTGGCCGAGCGGATAGGGGTGCGGGGTGGCACACTGCCCCCCGCCAGCTTGTAACCGCGGCCCCCATGGGGGGCCGCTCCTTGCCAACGGACATGGCCGAGCGCCGCGTCTCGACTCCCTCGGTCCCGAGTGGTCGCTGGACCAGTGGCCTGCCGCCGCGGCGACCCATCTCGGGGGCGCGCCGAGCCCCACCGCCTCCTTGCGGCCGGCCGGTGCCGGCCGCCGCCTCTGGCCGCCGGTGCCGCCGTGCCGGCGAGGCGCACCCCCAGAGTGTTCCGCGGACCACCGGACGAGCTCCGGTGGTCAGTTTTGCCTGCCGTCTTCGCCAACAGCCCTCCCGGGATCGGTTCTTCACTGCGAAGACCTAAAGACGCCCGTGCGGCCTGCTTCATCGTCGCCCTCTGATCTGCACACCAAGAACGGAGAGACGGTGGGTTCAGACTTGTTCGTTGGTCCACACCCACCACGTTAGCAGTTTAAAAAGGCTTCTGAATTTTTTTTAAACACATGCCGAGGATATAAATCACATATATTTAATTGAACCAAAACCCCTACCTCAAGTGTCGTCGAGCGAGGGTTCGTCGCGGAAGAAGGCGTCACGGAAGCGGGATCGTCGCGTTGCGGAGAAAGGATTCGTTGGCGTCACGTCATCGATCTCCAAGGATCTGGCGTTCTTGTCTACCTTCATCGGAGGTCGGCGTTCTTCGCGTTCTTTGCGTCCTTCGCGTTCTTCGCATCCTTCGTGTTCTTCGCGTTCTTCGCGTTCTTCGTCGAGGATGAAGAACTTCAAGAACCTGAGCGAACTCTCCCTAGCCTCTCAACACAACAAGACTAATAAAATAATAGTTGTCTTATTTTATTTCTCAAGCCATGAGTTTTAAAATTCAAAAACTAATCAAACAATTAAGTGAATTAATTGCAACGTTTAAACCGCCAAATTAATGAGGCGTTTATTAACCAGAATAAACATTAGGGTTGACTTCATTAATAGGGGGTGCAGGTGCATTACTTAATTTAAGGAGGGGGTTGAGAAAATGTGGGGCTCGTGTGGGCCCCACCCCACAAATATCCTACACAGTGGTGTAGGATATTGTGGGTCCCACATCATCCACTTAACTTAGGTTAAGCAAAATAAAATAAAAATCGGTTGCACCACTTTTATTTTATTCCTTAACTTATCCCCCAATATTTAAAAACCACAGTCGAGCAAACGCAACTCCGGAAAAGGTGTTTCTAAGCAATTACTGGCGCTGCGATTCCGTCGGTGCCCTCATAATTTGATTCTGAGAACCAGTTTAAAAGTTAGAAAAACCCACTCGTTCGTTCAGTGAACGTACCCGAGCTAATCTTCGGAAAATGATTCCGGGCACATCGGGCCTCGGAATCAGGTGCCGTCAGAAACTGCGTTCTTGTAAAATTTCCAAGAAAATTAAGAGAAAAAAATTCCTTGAATTTTATGGGTCTTTACATTACTCCCGCCTCAGGGCTTTACGTCCCTGTAAAGATACATCAAAAACTAGGGGTACAAATGTGGGTAGTGAGCACACATCTGAGCCTCCCTCTCCCAAGTGTTCTCCTAGAGGTTCCTGTGCTTCCATCTGATGTGCACTAGAAGAATCGACTGTCCACGTAGGACCTGCTCCTATCGATTCTCAATCTCCACCGGGACCTCCACAAAAGTCACCCCATCATCAATGTCCAGCTCCCCATGGTCAATGATATGCGTCGGGTCATGCACGTATCTCCTCAACTGAGATACGTGAAAGACGTCGTGCACCTGGAGCAACTGAGGTGGTAGAGCCAGGTGATAAGACACCTCTCCAATCCTGCTGAGGACCTGTAATGGTCCGATGAAGCGCGGAGATAACTTGCCACCTCGACCAAATCTCCATAATCCACGTCGAGGTGAGACCCGCAAGAAGACGTGGTCACCATCCTCGAACTCTAGTGGTCTCCGCCTCCTGTCAGCATAAGACTTTTGCTGGATCTGAGGTGTCCTTATCCACTCCTCGATGACCAGGACCTTCTCCGTCATGGCCTGGACCATCTCCGGTCCCACAAGTGTGGACTCCACAGGGTCTGTCCAGCACAGAGGATATCTGCACGGTCGGTCGTACAACGCCTCATATGGTGCCATCTCGATGGTGGAGTGGTAGCTATTGTTGTACGCGAACTCCACCAAGGGTAGGTGGTCCTCCCAGCTATAACCAAAGTCGAGGACACATACACCGAGCATGTCCTCGAGGGTCTAAATGGTACTCTCCGTCTGACCATCCGTCTGAGGGTGAAAGGCGGTGCTCAAACGTAGCTGCGTCTTGAACACCTCTTACAACCCCTTCCATAGCCGGGAAGTAAAACGATCATCTCGATCGGAGACGATAGATGATGGAACACCATGAAGCTGTACAATCTCCTGAACGTAGAGACATCCCAAGCTCTCCACTAAGCCCTACTCTCTGATGGGTAAGAAATGAGCCGACTTGGTGAGTCGGTCGAAAATCACCCAAATGGAGTTGTGACCTCTAGAAGTGCGTGGAAGTCCAGTCACGAAGTCCATAGATATGCCGTCCCACTTCCACTCCGGGACCTACAAGGGCTGTACCAAGCCTGCTGGTACCTGGTGCTCTGCCTTCACCTGCTGGAAGGTGAGGCATGGAGAAATGAACTCAGCCACAACCTTCTTCATGCCTAGCCACCAATGATGTCTTCTGAGATCCTGGTACATATTCGCCACTCCAGGATGTACCGCCAAAGGGAAAGTGTGAAACTCTCTCAGCACCTCCTCCCGTAAAGCAACATGTACCAAGGTACGTCTTCTGAAAAGGACGTCGTGCTATCCTCCTAAGGAGAAACCATCATGTGCTTGTCCGGAGGATATTTGAACACACTGTGTCTCAAAGTCGGCGTCCCCACGGTGTGCCTCTCTGACCCACTGCATTAGTGGAAGAGTGACTGTGAGTGACTGAAGAAAGGTTGCTCCATCTCTATCCACGAAGGATATCTGCAAAGCGGCTAGCTGTTATGTCACCTCCCCAAGTAGATGAATGCCCATCCTCATGCTGAGAGCATCGGCTACTACGTTCCCCTTACCAGGAGTGTAGACTATCTCAAAGTCATAGTCCTGGAGGAACTCGAGCCATTGCCGCTGTCTCAGGTTTAGGTCCTTTTGCGAGAAGATGTACCTGAGACTCTGATGGTCAGAATAGACTGTGAAGTGCTCACCAATCAGATAGTGTCGCCACATTTTCAGAGCGAAGACCACTGTTTCTAACTCCAGTTCATGGGTAGCGTAGTTCTTCTCATGCTACCTCAACTGAAGTGATCCATAGGCGATCACGGCCCGCTCCTGCATCAGGACACATCCGATTCTAGTCCCTGATGCATCGCAGTAAACTACGTACCCAACTCCCTCCTCCGGTAGCCTCAAGATAGGTGTTCTGGTCAATCTCAGTCTCAGCTCCTGGAAGCTCTGCTGACATCTGTCTGACCATACAAAGGGTTTCCCCTTCTTTGTCAAAGCTGAGAGTGGTGTCTCAACTCTGGAGAAGTCCGGCACAAATCTCCAATAGTACCCAGCTAGTCCCAAGAAACTCCGCAACTCCGTCACGCTCCTGGGTGGCTGCCAAGCCAGCACTGCCTCGATCTTCGCAGGATCCACCGCAATTCCCACCTCAGAGATGACATGTCCCAAGAAGTGGAACTCACGTATCCAGAACTGACACTTTGAGAGCTTACCATAAATCTAGTGCTCTAGGAGTGTGTCCAGTACAACCCACAAGTGGTAGGAGTGCTCCTCCTCAGTGGTCGAGTATATCAAAATGTCGTCAATGAAGACCACGACAAATCGATCGAGGTATGGCTGAAATATCCTGTTCATGAGGCCCATGAATGCTGATGGAGCAGTGGTTACACCGAATGGAAAAACCAAGAACTCATAGTGGCCATACCGACATCTGAAGGCCGTCTTCTGCACGTCCTCATCCCAAACTTTGAGCTGATGATAGCCTGATCTATGGTCTATCTTTGAGAACCACCATGCTCCGTTGAGCTGATAGAAGAGGTCATCAATCCTCGGTAGCAGATAATTGTTCCTCACTGTCACCTGGTTTAGGCGACGATAGTGGAAACAAAGTCGCAAGCTCCCATTTGCCTTCTTGACGAACAATATAAGCGAATCCCAGGGTGAAACACTGGGTCAGATGAATCCCTTGCCATGGAAGTCCTCCAACTGTACCCGTAGCTCTCGAAGCTCAGCGGGGGCCATCCGATATGCTGGAGTGGATATCGGGGCTCTCCTGGGGTACAAGTCAATATAAAATTATACTTCTCTGTGAGGAGGTAGTTCTGGAACGTCTTCGGGGAAAACTTCCGCATAATGATCCACCACTGCAGGAAAACCAGGACTCCGCACGTCAAATGATCCTAGGATGAGGCTAGCCAACTGATGAGTGATGGGCTGTCCTCTCCTCTATGAGAGTCCATCCTGTGCTGCGAAGGCTCCCTTCTCGCCGGTGAAGGTGAACCTACTCCCGTCGGTGCGTACACATCGCACCTTGCGCCTAATATAGTCAATCTGACCATGGCCTGTATATAAAAAATCCATGCCCAAGATGATGTCGTAAGGCCTCGACACCGCTACAAGAAGATCCCAGCCAAAGCTCTCGCCTCCTAGAGTAAGCTCACACTGCCGACACCAGTGCGTAATCGTCGAGTCTGCTCTCGTAGGAGTCTCTAGTCGTACGGATCGAGCCAACAGCTCTGTCAGAATCTCTGAGATCCGAACAAGGGCAGTGTCTATGAAAGAATGACTCTCTCATGTGTCTATAAGAACTGCATCAAGGGTGGAATAGACACAGATAGTACCACGAATCATCTTTGGCGCGCCGTGGTTGTAGGCCTCCACTACCTGGAGCTGTGCCTGTCTCTGCCCGCCAGCTCCCTGTGGTCTGGGTGGACCTCCTGGTGGTGGTGGTGGTAGAGCCTTAAAGCATTGCCCACCACCTGCTGCTCAGCCAGCTCCTCTGCCTCATCCGCCTGCTTCCTGCGGACCGCCACGGTCGACCCTATGCCTTTTCCTGGGTGGTCCCTCAACCGTCTGCTGCTCCTCGGTACGGCGGGTCGGGCAGTCATGAGCCATGTGGCCCTGCCCGCCGCATGCGTAGCACTGTCTGCCTCTCGAAAGATTGGCTCTGCGCTGAGTGCCCCGCACCTCTGAGCCAGTTTCCTGAGGTCGTCTTCCTGAGGGTCTGGTCTTCCTGGACCGATGAGTCATCCATCGACTGCCAGCTGCAGAAGACTCTGCTACGTGCCACCCTGCGGTAGGTCTCACTGCTGATGTAGGCTCAGTAAGGAAGCTCTCGATCAGAAGGGCTCGCTCCAGTACCCCTGTCTGTGTCGGAATGCTGAGGGAGATCAGCGATGCCCTGATCTCATGCCTCAATCCCTTCTCAAAGGTGTGGGCCCGGAATAATGGGTCCCGTACCATGTCTATCAAATAGTGTGAGAGATCATTAAATCTCGCCGAGTACTGGGCGACCGTCAAGATGCCCTGCCGCAGCTTTAGAAGCTCCTGGATGCGCATCGCACGAAGGGTGGCTGGGACGAACTCCAATCGAAAGAGGCTCTCAAAGTCCTTCCAGAGGAGAGATGCCTCGTCGTGCACCTAGAGCATCAAGCTCCACCATCTGCCTGCTACCGCACGCAGGAGGCTCGCTGTGAGGGTCACCATGAGGTCTGCTGGTGTCCTCACTAACCTGAAAACTCATACAATTGCCTCCAGCCAATCCTCGGATGCCTGAGGGTCTGTCTCCCCACGGAACCTGGGCGGTCGTTGACACTTAAACTCGTGCAGTGCACTAAGGCGACGTGCATCGTCAGCGGATGGGGCTGGTAGCATCAGTGGTTCGGTGGGTAGAGGTACCGCCGGTGCCTCTACAGTCAAAGGGCCCTATACCAAGGCCTCGTCGCTCGGTGGGCTGTCGTACCGCACAACGCTCGGAACCCTAGCAGGATGCCGTCATGGGGCCATCCTGAAAAGAAACAGGTGCGCCATGGTCAAACAGTATACCTGGTGAGCTAACACAAAGTAATAATAAAGAAAACTTGAAACATATATGCAATCAATGTTTTCGTGCATTAAGTCGGAAATTAGAAGTCAGGGTCCTGGTGTACGGATACGTCGGTCGCCACACCAACACTGGACTGCCTAGACTAATAACCACACTCAATACTCTTAACACTATTGCTTCACATAGAAAAAGATCAGAGTCCTGAGTTCTGCGGTAGAACCGAACTCCTCTGATACCAATTTGTCACGACCCGTCCTCCGGGCCCATGCTGTGACTACCCCAAGCTCGCCTTCCGTAGGCCAGGGGCTAGTGACTAGCACCAAGGCGTAATTCCCGGTAAAAAGGGAAGGCATTGCCTTTGTAAAGTAAATAAACACCACAGAGAAAGCAAGAAGAAGTAAACACTAAGTAAAAACTGGGTACAACAGTAAGTGCGGAAAAGTAAGTGGGCAAAAATACAAAACCAAACTGAAAGCAAAGTACACTGAAAAAGGGAGTACAACAACTGAAAAGTAAAGCCGCAACCTCAAGCCATCCATTGGAAGTCCCACCTGAAGGGTGGGTACAGATAGCCTCCACACCTCCTCGGGTGTAGTCGTTCGCTCCGAGTACGCGCCGCCCAGTGGTCCACCTCCGGGTACCGACCTGCTCCTTGTACCTCAACCACGATCAGCGCTGTCCGTCGTCTGCAACCAACACAACGTAGTGTGGGCATAACCAGTGCAGGGGTGAGTATAAGCTACTCAGTAGGGACCCCGAGACCCCCGAAGGTCTCCCAGAATCCACAAAAGATAATCCAAAAAGAAAAGATACAATCACGAAGTAACATCCGACACTGCTTAGGTATATGCCCATACATATACCTAAGTCACCAATTCCAGTTCGGCTCCAACATCTGAGCCCAAGTTCGATCACATCCACACAGGATAGCACAACGCAATCCACATAGGAAAGGAAGTCAAGATTCAACTCATATAGGTATACTTCTTCGTATGACGATAGAGATGATCTGATGTAGCCACTAATTCATCTAAGCCGTCGGACCCACACAGGATCGATAGGTAATAACCCCCTCAATGAACCACAAAGGATATATAGGTAACTAACCCCCGCAATGACCCACAAAGGATCGATAGGTAACTAACCCCCGCAATAACCCACACAGGATCAGACCCACACAGGATCTGTAGGCGCTGGCCCACACAGGACCGCTGAGCGCTGACCCACACATGATCTGACCCACCCAGGATCAGTAGCACTAATCCACGTAGAATCGCTGAGTGCTGTAGTCCTCGCCGTCGAATCCACGGAGGATTTCTGTACGGTCGTCATCGTCGTCGCAGTCGCAGCCAGCTCTAGGGTTCCGGCACACAACAAGCTCATTCGGGAGGGTCCGCTCCACGAGACGAGGGGCTGCTACATCAACTGACACATAGTCCGGAGTTGATGTATCCAAAACATCAGTATCGTCAATAGGAACTCAATGTCACAGACGACGCGTCAATCGGACGCCCGGTCTGAGAGTTATTGGCTTTTTCGTCCTAGGGGCCCGGTTGGTTTTTAAGTCAAAACCAACCCGACCATACTCCAACCGCGTCCAAACATCGAGAGGAGTAAGCCTAAAGTTCCGTCTCACTAAGAGGAATCAATCAAAGTCGACGACACGTCTAACAGACGTCCGGAGATCAAGTTATAAGCGTTTCCGCTCTGAGGGCCCGGTTGGTTTTGTGTACGAACCAACCCGGCCAAACCCAAAGTACTCCTAAACCTTGAGTAAAATATACCTAAACGACCTCCTAGATCCAACTATTACATCGCAGATGATAGTGTGTCGATCGGAGGTCCGTAGCCCATATTATGGGCAACAGACCGAAAAAATCAAGTATTAGGGGGGTTCGGGCCCGGTCCGACCCGACCCGGTACCCCCTGGGTCGGCCCGAACCGAGTCGACCCGACCCGGGTCCGGGTCCGGCTCGCTTGGGCCTGGCCCGGCCCGGGTGGCGCGGCCTGGGCGCATTGGCGCTGACCAGGTGGCTCGACCGTTTTGGCCGAGCGGATAGGGGTGCGGGGTGGCACACTGCCCCTCGCCAGCTTGTAACCGTGGCCCCCATGGGGGGCCGCTCCTTGCCAACGGACGCGGCCAAGTGCCGCGTCCCAACTCCCTCGGTTCCGCGTGGTCGCGGGACCAGCGGCCTGCCGCCGCGGCGGCCCATCCTGGCGGTGCGCCGGGCGCCGCCGTGCCGGCGAGGCGCGCTGGCGGAGTGTTCCCTGGACCACCAGACGAGCTCCGGTGGTCGGTTTTGCCTACTGTCTTCTCCAACGGCCCTCCCGGGACCGGTTCTTCACTGCGAAGAGCTCAAAACGCCAGTGCGGCCTGCTTCATCGTCGCCCACCGATCCACACACCAAGAACGATGAGACGGTGGGTTCAGACTTGTTCGTTGGTCCGCACCCACCACGTTAGCGGTTTAAAAAGGCTTCTGACAATTTTTTAAACACATGCCGAGGATATAAATCACATATATTTAATTAAACCAAAACCTCTACCTCAAGCGTCGTCGAGCGAGGGTTCGTCACGGAAGAAGGCGTCGCGGAAGGGGGATCTTCGCGTCGCGGAGAAAGGATTCATCGGAATCGCGTCATCGATCTCTGAGGATCCGGCGTTCTTGTCGACCTTCTTCGTAAGTCGGAGTTCTTCGCGTTCTTTGCGTTCTTCTCATCCTTCGCGTTCTTCTCGTCCTTCGCGTTCTTCACGTTCTTCATCGAGGAGGAAGAACTTCAAGAACTTGAGCAAATTCTCCATAGCCTCTCAACACAACAAGACTAATAAAATAAGAGTTGTCTTATTTTATTTCTCAAGCCATGTGTTTTAAAATTCAAAAAACGAATCAAACAATTAAGTGAATTAATTGCAACATTTAAACCGCCAAATTAATGAGGCGTTTATTAACCAGAATAAACATAAGGGTTGACTTCATTAATAGGGGGTGCAGGTGCGTTACTTAATTTAATGAGGGGGGTTGAGAAAATGTTGGGCTCGTGTGGGACCCACCCCACAAATATCCTACCTAGTGGTGTAGGATATTATGGGTCCCACATCATCCAATTAACTTAGGTTAAGAAAAATAAAATAAAAATCAGTTGCACCACTTTTATTGTATTCCTTAACTTAACCCCAAAAATTAAAAACCACACCCGAGAAAACGCAACTCCAAAAAAGGTGTTTCTAAGCAATTACCCATGCTGCGATTCCATCAGTGCCCTCAGAATTTGATTCTGATCACCGGTTTAAAAGTTAGAAAAACCCGCTCGTTCGTTCACCGAACGTACCCGAGCTAAACTTAGGAAAATGATTCCGGGCACACCGGGCCTCGGAATCAGGTGCCGTCAGAAACTGCGTTCATGAAAAATTCCCAAGAAAATTAATAGAAAACAATTCCTTGAATTTTATGGGTCTTTACAATTATATTTGGTTCAACTTGGAAATACTTAACTCATTCCTTTGTAGATCTAATAAAATATCAGTTCGAAATGAGTATTATGGGTGACTTAACATTTTTCTTTGGTTTTCAAATTTCTCAAAAACCAGAAGGAATAAATATATCCCAACATAATTATATTAAATATATTATTAAAAAGTATGGATATGAAAACACTAAGAGTATAAGTACTCCCATTGGTACCTCAAATTCACTTGATAATGATGTAGCTAGGAAACCAATAGATCAAATATCTTTTAGAGGTATGATATAAAGTCTACTTTATTTGAGAGCTAGTCATCCGGACTTAATGTTTTCGGTATGCTTATGTGCAAGATATCAATCCCATCCTAAGGAATCTCATTTAAATGGAGTGAAAATAATTTTTTTCTACTTCAAGGGAACCATGAATCTAGGACTATTTTATACCTCTCGAAGTGATTTTGTTTTAAAAAGTTTTTCAGATTCTGGCTTTGGTGGATGTAGAATGGATAGGAAAAGTACATCCAGAACTTGTCATTTCTTAGGAGATTCATTAGTTTCTTGGTCACGCAAAAATAAACACTCAGTAGCACTTTCCACTGCTGAAGCTAAATATGTAGCAGCTGGAAGTTGTTGTGATCAAGTGTTGTCGATGCAACACACACTCACAGACTAGAGTATGAGTTTTAACAAAACACATTTTTTTGTGATAATACTAGTGCTATTTCCTTAATTAAAAATTCTAAACATCAATCTCGTGAAAACCACATAGATATTAGGCATCAATTTCTTAGGGATCACACGCAATAAAGAAATATCCTTCTTCAAATTATCTGAATGCAAGATCAACTTATTGATAATTTTACAAAATCTATACTCTCTGATAGATTTGAATACATTAAACTGATGTTAGGAATGATAATCGTAAGGTAATCTTCCTTATTAACTTCTTGTAGAAACCTATCTTCTTACAGTAAGAAACATTTTTTCATAAGGGTAGTACATTTTATTGTTTGTTAAAATTTTCATAGTAAAAATGTTGGTAGTCAAAATTTTGGTAGTTAAAATTTTTTAGTCAAAATTTTTGTAGTCTAAATTCTTTTTCATAGTCAAAATTTTCAGAATCTAATGTTTTACAAGAATAAATTTTCCTATTTATGAATAATATTCCTAGAAATCCGAAAGATATGTTTTCTGTCAAAGAATTTCATAATCATATTTTACTTGTTGGAATTATTTATTTGTTTTTAAAATTTTCGGATTCACTTTTCCTTAAATCTGAATGTTTTATCTTAAATATCTCAAAAGATCGGAATATATCAAAATCCTTCTTCGAGTATAATCTCAACCGTTAGATCTTCTCAAGATTCATTCAATCATTGGATCAATTTGGAAAGTTGAACCATCACTTTTTTTGCCTATATAATGGACCCCCAATGGTTATCCCACATCGAAATTCAAGCCTTTGTATACTAAAGCTTTGAATCTATTTTAACAGCTATTCTAGATATTCGAAGTTTCCTTACTTTCGAATGTTTTCTGAAGCCTCTTCTTAGAAAGAGATGTCAAGTGTTAAGGAAATATCTGAGTGAAAGATCTACCGTGAAAGGTTAGTCAATCCAATGTTTTATGCCAAGTATGATTCTATTGTGTATAATAATATCAATCTGAATAGTTGGGAGAGTGTTTGCGTATCGAAACCAAGAGCACATGATCCGATGTATTCATAATTTCTGGTTGAATTCTATGATACAATTAGCTTTTTCAATGAAGGAGTAAGAGATAATTTTTCATTAAAGAGATATGGAAATACTTATTCTCTTTCTTATAACATGGAAGCACATCTGATAAGGATTCCTTATGAGAGAGAAGCTGAGTTTTTCTCTCACAAGTTACCTGATGTAATAAGATCCTTTGATAAGAAAAAGGCTCTGTCTTGTCTTCATCTTGAGGAAGTTAAGACTCTGAAAATTATTCATCTCTCTACAAATCTTAGGATTCTTCTACTATGGGTTCAAGGTTTTCTAATTCCAAGAAAACGGGATAAGGATACCTTGAAGAAAAGTGATATTTATATTTTGGATTTCCCGGTGAACCTAAGAAAGAGAAAAATGGTTAATAATATGTTGTTTACGATTGAAAATATCAAGAATGGGAATTTGAAGTCTCATATTATCATGTATCTATCCATTATTTCAAAGATCATTGTTCTTTGTCTTCGTTCATTCAAGATTACTTGCAGTTCTAAGATGATAAACTGTAAGGTGATACTTTTCAGTGATGATACTCTAAGAAGGATGAAGATTGGCTTTAATAGTCAATATGGAGAGTTTCATGATTTTTCGAAAGTAGAAGTGGAAGATCTATAAAAAAAGACGGAGGTGGAAAAAAACTTTAATAAGGGTGGAATGAAGAGGAAAGAAAAGGATCCAGAAGAGAAAGAAATAACCCCATTGGCTAAGGAAAGTCAGTCAGCACCACCGAATAATAGGAATCAAAAGACATATACTGATGAAGTGTTTGCAAAGTGGATAGAAGATAAAAAGAACAAGAAAGTAGGGACCCTAGTTTTGGCTTGGATCTTGCTAAGGCAAAGGCTTTGAAAGAAAAGGTTGCTGAAGATATTGAGGAGAAATAGAAAGAAAAGAAGCAGAAGAAGAATATTTCAGAAGCTAAGATAGTCCAATACCTTCTCAAGGTAGCCGAGAATTCTTCTGAACAAGTTCAGGTACCAGAATTTTTTCTACAAGAATCACTTCTTGAGAATCTGGGAAATAAGTTTGTAATTCTGGAAAAACATCAAGAAGAAGTAGTTGAAGAAGAATAAGTAGAAGAATAATAAGTAGAAGAAGAAGAATAATGCAGTGGTGACAATGAATATGTGTTAAAGCAGGTAGAGGAATATCATGAGAAGGAAATCCCTCCCAAGGAATTATTATTCTGAACCTCTCAAGATGAATCATCAAAGCTTGCTACTCCTGAGAAGGATGAAGATAAGGGTGAAGATGAAGTAAATAAACTATCTAGGGAAGAATGCGTCAATAAATATTTAATTCACCCAGAGGATGTTGAGGTAGGAGTGGAGGAAGAAAAAGTTGATGAAGACAAAATTGTTCAGCTATTAGATAGTGAACATGAATATCTTGATCAAGAAGAAGTCATTCTGAAGGATGATAAGGTAACACACATGGTTGTGGATACACCTAGAAAAGCCGTGGTAAAAAATAAAGAAGTTGATGGTTCATCTAAGAGGAATGACATTGAATTAGAAAAGGAATCTTCAACAACCAAAGTCTTAGATTCAGAATCATCCTCTCTTGGATATGAATTTGATGTTATGTCTTTGAAAATTATTTTTGGGACTATTCCAATATTTCCCAGTATAGACTCGAGATTCCAGATGCTTCAACATTCATTAAATCAAAAATTGGATTCAGTATCCATGGTAAGGGATAATTGTGTCAAACTTGATGTAGACTTCAATACTTTTCTCATTAGCTATGAGGCTCCTAAAAGATCATAAAAAAAGATAACAAGATGGTCAAGGAAGACAATATAAGAGATGATAATCTTTGATGAATTTCAAGAAAGTTTCAAGGAAGTTCTTGACACTAAAGATGTGAAGATCAAGGATCTCACTAATAGTTTTTAGGAAAATCTAACTCTGGAACATACTTCTCTAAAGAAATAATTTAAGGATTTGAATGGGAAGATAAAATAAGTTGCTCAAAGTTGGAAAAGGGAAAGGGATCTCAGAATTGAGATTGAAGACAGGCTTGCTATGTAAGAAGAAGTTCTTAGGGACCAGGCAGAATATCTTAAGAATCAAGAAGAAAAAATTAAATCCTTAGAGAAGAAAACAGAAGATCAGGATCAGTTTCTCAAGCATGCAGAAGAGGATCACAAGGAGCTCAAGAAGTTAAAAACAATAGTTAAGAAGCTGATTCCAAAGGAGAAGGAAGGATAATCTTTTCCAAATCCAATCTTTTGTTTTATTTATTTCCTTATACAAATTCTTTCGAACATAATGAAATTTTAGTTTCTCTTCATATTTTTTGGTTATCTAGTACTAATATTTCAGGTACTATATTTCCTTACCATTACCTATATTCCTTTTCTAAAATCACAAAGGGGGAGAAAGGAATGTTAAGAAAGAATACTATGTAAATAATAAATTTCCCTATGTAAGGGGGAGTTCATCTAAGGGGGATCTTTCATCTTGAAGATTTTCTTATGCAAGAAAATGAAAAATCTCATTCAAGAAATTCAGAATATGTTCCTTAGTGTTTTCAAAGCCTAAGGGGGAGTTAGTCATATTCACTTTGATCCATAAGTAAAGGGAGATAAGTTTTTATTTACAAGCCCATAAAAATTTCCAAGTCCTTATATTCTTTTTTGTAAGGATGTCTGTGATTTCCAAAAAAGTGGGAGATTGTTGAGTAAATAAGGCTTCCTTATGAGTTTTTCATTCCTTCTTGATTTGAAAATCAAAAACACTCTATCTTAAGGAAAATTTCATTTTCCTTAAGATTTTTCTTAATGAGGAAAATTTTCCTTCCCAAAGGAAAATTTATCCTTACCTGTTTTTCGTTGTTCATATTTTATTCTAACTCTTTTTATTCCAAAGTAAAAATTCGGTTTCACATCTAAACATCAGAATTCTATAAATACTTAGATATAGAGTACTCTATTTTCAGGATCTGAATTCAGGTTCCAAATTCTCTGAAATTCAGAATCTGAATTCTCAGAAATTCAGAATTCGAATTCTCTAAAATTCAGAATCCAAATTCCTCAAAATTCAGACTCCAAATTCCTCAGAATTCAGACTCTTAATTCATTAGATTTAAAATCCAAATTCCTCAAAATTTAGACTCCGAATTCCTTATAATTAAGACTCTAAATTCCTCATAATTCAGATTCCAAATTACTCAGAATTTAGACTCTGAATTCTTCAAAATTCAGACTCTGAATTCTTTAGAATTCAGACTCTGAAATCTATAGAATTCTGATTCCAAATTCCTTGAAAAATAGAATCCGTATATCCTTGTATCATAGACTCTAAAGGTTTTACTCATTTAGACTCCAAATTCTATTTTTCCTTAGACTCTAAAAAATTGAATTTGGTTGAGCAACCATATTTTACTTACTCTTGTTTGAGTTATAAAATGATTTCATTCATTCTGTTACTAACTAACCATTATTTGAGTGACACATGTACAAGTCCCTCAAAAATTCAAGGAAAAATATGACCATTGAAGGAGGGAGCCGACCATTGAAGATGTGCCTATAAATAGAAGCTCATTTGAATGAGCTCAGAACGCGTTGATCAATATAGAGATTACATGATGCTGAAGTGTTTTATAGAGAGAGAGACTTTAATTCTTTGTGCGTACTAAACATATTTTTTCATAATTGCTTCATGCGACTCCGAATGTTGCTGAGTACATTCGAGGGCTTCTGGGGATAGGAAGATAGAGGTTCCGACTACCTTGAAGTTTGAGGGCTTGAGGGGATAGCAAGACAGAATCCAATATTCTTATCGAGGGATTTCCCTTGTGTGGGTAAGACAGAACTTCTTGAAAGTATAAATCAAGGGACCTTTATCAAAGGTTGTTGGATACCCTACTCTTTGAGTTAAAATATTTCATACTTGCTACTTTTATTGTTTCAGGTTTGTTTTCTGCTGCATTTTTTTGATAATGAAAGTATATCTATCTTTTATTTAATTATATTTGTACTCTGATTAGTAAGATTCTATACGCTTTAATGTATAATCTTTGTCCTTGTAATCTTTTCTTAAGTTTCATTTCTAAAACCATATTTCTGGAATCAAGCAAGTTTGTAGAACTAAGTGGTCTTGTGAATTTACCTTGTTTAACCTTGTTAAACAATAGAATGTTTTAACCAACTTTAAAGGTTACAATGGAATTTTTTAAAGTATATAATTCACCGCTCTTGTATATTGAGCATCTACATCATTATTTCGATCCTACATAGGTGACACCCAAAATACTCACTACCCCTTACTCATATGCACTCCCTCATGAGTATACATGTTACTGGGATCCCCAAGGTTTATCCAAAGCCGATACACCCCACATGGGATCCGATATCACAATATCATATTTTGGCCAATTACCATCATTTTAAGGGAATAACATCCCTCAATTCCGTTCAAGGTCAATCCAATCATCCAACCTATCCATTTACTTAGGGAATAACCGTGTTATGCTAACCAAGGAATGTTTCGTTATATCTCAAATTAAGGGCCATGGTGATACTATGCCAAGTCTATAAATCATACACATGTCCCTCTCATAGGTCTCATGCAATTTATTCCTCAAGAAATATTTCAATCCATCATTGAATGAAAAAACTCTCCATCAAAACTCACTCACCCAAGATAATCTCATGAATGCCCATGAATAATTGAATAGATTCCACCATTGTATTCTATATAGAAAAATACCAAGAATGGACTCCACATGGATCTATTTATATATTTAGGTCACAAAATCTTTGAAAACCCCTCAATGAGAATAATGCACAACTTGTTACCCTTCATACATGGCGTGTATTCTCAAATCCCATTTATGGGTCTGTACCTCAACCCAAATTGGTGTGCATTTCCCAAATACATGGCATGAAATATCCCACCACACTATGTAACCCACAAGGGTTACCTATCTATGTGTCTCAAATGGCCTCTAACCAAGAACCCCACATGTCCTCTGGCCATGTCCTTCACATGGGTTTTGTCCATGTACTATACACGACCATGTGTACCTTCTTAGGATGTCTAGTAGTGTGCTTAAACACACCCCAAAGCACTCTACACAACATCTCCACATAAAATAAAATCCATGTAGTATCTTTTTTAATCTATCAAAAAAATAAATAACTCAAAGTGTGTGTCCTTAAAAACCACACACTATGTAGTTGGGTTTCTCGAATATAAATTCCCCACGATATTCCCAAAATCCATGTTTCTCCCCAAATCATCACAGGGAGACCACTAGATCCATCCTGAAAGTCCACATCAGTATTTAATAAGTAAAAAACTAATCTATTGGGATATTGGAAAGATTAATAAGTAAATAGATAAATGTCCTACGTCAAGGTGAAATTATCGCAGCTTCTCACTCGTCCTTATCCCATAGCAATTGCACCCCGATCTGACATCATACAAGCTCCCCGATGAAAATATACACTCCCTAAACCTTTAACTCTCTCTTAACCCAGTGTAATTAACATGTTATGATACCCTATCATAATATGAATATAGGAAGGAAATAAATGTGGGAGAAAAGAGAAAAGGGAAAAAAGAAACACCCTCTAAAAAGGGTCAACCTGTGCCTTGGAACCAGTAGCAAGTTTTCACTGTGCCTAGGTGAAACCCCTATTCTAGACACAAATAAAAATATATAATTTCATTTTGATACTATGTTCAAAATATATTACCATTTCTATATATGAAATATTAATTTTTATTTAAAATATATTAATATATTCTGAAAACTTCAAGTGGACTAAGACCTCACCAAACTCCAACCCTAGGGTTAACACCCCATTCTGGAACCAAAATAATAAAAAATCTTTGGAGACCATATTATAGATTAAATTACCATTTTACGACTAATAATCTCTCATAAACTTGAGATCAAAATTTCCTCTCATTTAACAACATAGGGTTTTACAACCTCCCCCCCATAGAACTTATTATCCCCAAGATGGACCAATGGACCTTATCCACAAATTCTGACCCATCTTTATCATATATCCATCAATAACTCATTATATTATAATTTGGAATGATAACCAGGATTCCAATATTAAACTCCAACATGAGGACCACTGTTGTTTAAACCTGAGTCAACATCTTATCATCATCATGAAAACACTAAGATGGTGTTTACCCACACCCGTCTAACCCAAGAAACCACAATATAATTAAACTTAACCCATAAGGGCCAATTATGATCTATGATACTCCCCACCATCAATATCATCTAATGAAGCACATTTTCACTAGTCTGAAAACATGCTCAAGCCACATAAAAACCATTTTGATCCCACTGTCAACGTAATAACTTCATCATGACTTATGAATCCCAAATCTATTAATTAACAGAGTACTAGATAAATTGAATCCAATTTCTCACCAGCCTCCAAATTCCACTTCAATCTCCCAACCATCGGTCACATCATTCCCATGACCCTACCAACATGGGGTCATAACTCCAGGGCTCCTTCTCCATGCATTAACACACGTGATGATTGGATGAAACCATCCTACACATAACCAAAACTATACACAAAACATTAAACATAACCCATTTCTATCACATGAGTACATCATCATCATCACCCACCAAAATTTTATATGTAATGGGTTGACATCCTCCAACAACCAAAGGTGATCTTACCACCAAATAACTTTCCATATACTACTCCTCAAGTGAAAAATTAATAGGTTCCATCATATCATGTTCATATCTTCTCTTGATCCACACTCATACACTGTCAACCTTTGACATCAAGCCTTTTTAACAATAAATGTCAAGACCCATGATTAGGTCGATAGTCCGACAACACCTTATCGAAATACAATGTCTCCTCTACTATAGTGGCACATTTCCCACTCTCCTAAAACCTTGAAAAATTAGGCCCACAATGTTCCATCAAATTTCTTGGTTCTTAGCTCTCACACATTCACTCACCTAAATAACTTAGTTCTATTTAAATCTTATGAATTTACAATATAGTACAACCCAATCGTAGAGTAAGACTCATGATCCCCCATGCCACACATAAAAAAATATAGGACCACTCACCTAAACTACATACCATGCTCCATGACATGTCAAACTCATCTAGAAACAAGAACTCATAGTGATATCAACCATCAAGAAAGACACCCTTAATATGACCAATGTAATTGAAAAACCACCCTCTATCTAGAATCATCACTAAAAACACAAGTTTCTATTCACACTCTCCAGTGCTTTAGAAAGCGCATTTAAAATTAATATGGTTAGTTAACCACTGATCCTACCCTCCAAAATTGAATCCACAATATCAAATCACCAATATTCAAGGTTTTTTACTCATGAAAAGACAAGGCATCCCCATTCCTATACCATATACCAACAAAACCTTCATGAACTAATCTCACAATCCAACACAATTATCCATACTTCCCACCTCCAAGGAACTCATAAAACCTGGATAACCCCTCTCACAAGTTTCTATCAAAATTCTCATCTCATCTCATCAATATAACCTAGCTCACTAACATCCCAAGTCGTATCTCACAACACTATTCGCAACCACCTAGCCTATAGATCGCATCTCAAACATGTCACAACTTGTAGGGAACATCTTTACTATTTCTTTAAGTATCTCACTATATCTCAAATTCCCAACTAACTAATATAGGTTTCAATTTTCACATATCCATATCCAACATCACATTCCTAGTCATCCACCTACTGCGGAACTGACTCTCACGAGGCACAAGATTATGGGACTACCCCTCAAGAATCATGATCTCAAGTTGATCCTCACTTGGACTTTGTAGATGGGAGTCACTTCCTCGGGGATCAAAATATCATCCAAGTATACATGTATATATATAATAAGAATTTACCCACCATATTCAGTATCGATTATCCTATTGTCACCTGTTTTAGTTAAGTAGAATCCCACTAAGAAGCTATGAAGGATAACACCATATAGGTTGTTGGATACACTTTAAATAACCATACCCATTTTATTTTTATAACTGGTATAAAAATAACCCACAATGGGTTTATCTTTGAGGAATAAAATTCCTACACTGAACCACTATGGTCACTATGAAGACCATATATCTAGGGGCTACATAGTCATCATCATCATGCACTTAGATGTAGATCTATATGACCTTTCATATGAAAAAAAATATTATGTTCCAAATAAGAATAATTTAATTCCAAGTTATATGGGAAAACACCATATAAGTTTTTAATGAAATTTTAAAAATATGAATCTTTTCACCAGTGGTAAAATAACAATAAATCACACATATGTCATGTGAATCATATAAGCCAAATAGTATGCATGTACATAACCCCTTTCCACCGAGTCAAAATACAAAATAATATAAATCCTAAATAATAAATCCAAAATCCATTTTCATCATTCTAGTTAAAAATCATGCAACCATAACATTAGAAACCAAGAAAAACAATACCATATCCATGGTAACATGGAATTCCTACTAGAAAAGGTGTTATCGATACACCAGTTCAGTATCCCTAAAAATCTCTATCACATTCCTATATAAAATTTTCACCATCTCCCCAAATAGTAATACAAAATAAGACTCTAATATAACATGTTATATCAGCCATATAAATGCTCTAATATCACTTTTTAATATCCCCAACACAGTCCACTATGAATAATGACTCGACCAGAGAGTTACTAAAAATTAGGAGTATATCCTCATTACTAATGTTTGATGAATAATAGTGGGGGTCTTGGGTAGTATCGTGGGGATTATATACCCCATATTGGAGTGTGAAATACCATGATAATAAACTAAAAATCATCCATAATAATAAATAATTAGTGGAAACATAATAAATAAACATATCCATCAATATAAAAATGAAATTCTGAAGTATATAGTCCTACAAACTAATCTTCATGATATACACATAAATAGTTGATCACCCACTAGGTCAATCATATATTTATGATAAAAATGTAAAATAAATGTACACCAATCTTCACTTCCATCCCCAAGACACAATTAAATCACCAGACTCCAAGTTCCTACTAAGCCACTCCAAACTGAACATGTAACATTGACACTGGCCCTCCACCCAATCCACTACACTTCCCATTATCAATCCTAAAATAAGATATAAGGTATACACATTAACCAAATTTCTAGTATAGGGGATGAGAAATAAATAATCAGTAGGCCACCCCCAATAGTGAATGTACCATATAATCTAATAAACAAGTGCCTACAAATATTATATTCTTAATCTAGTCGAGTAATTACTGATCTGAAATAAATAAATAATCCCTATCAATACTTAAGTATAGTGTAACACCCAATATTGAACCAAACCTACTTAAAACTATGATAGGGTGTCTTTGTGCATGTAATATAACCATTACTACCCATATCAGTCTTAATGGATGATTCTTGTGAGTGTTTCCTAGGAAATTAGGTATGTATGAGCATTAGGAATAATGATCCTTTCAATCCTCACTAACTATTTCTAATACACACACTCGCAAGGATCAATATATCGTCACCCTCAAGGACTCATCATATCTAGGACATCCCATATAGGCTCCTCTATAATGTTCTCATATTTTAGGACAACAATTATCAATAAAATTGTATAAAGTCTCTCAATTCCATCCATGGTCAGTCCATTCACCTAACATAACCGTCTTCTTAGGTCATAACATAGCCCCACTAACTAGTGAAATTCCCATGCTGTCTTAAATTTTGGATCTTAGTGATCCTATTCCAATTCCATCAACCATCCTCATAACTCTCACCTGGGTATCATGTCATGTGTCCCTGAAGAGATCTTTAAATCCATCATTGAAGGAAGAACCTTTCCATTATAACTCGTTCTCCCTAAATCGTCTCTTGAAAGTTCTCAAATTACCCAGATGATTTCAATATTTAATTCTTTATAGAAAATAATAAGAATTTACTCATCATGATTCCATTTCTATATCTAGAGTATGAAATCACTAAAAACATCTCAAAGGGAGTATTACACGATGTGTTCCACTAGGTACATGGTGTGTACCCTCAGAAATCCACTATGGATGGTTGTAATATTGATGGCTAGGTACTCCATCTATCCCACTATTCCCTAAATAATTTTGTGTGGCCTATGTGTGTGTGAAAATCTTGTGATGTGATATGTGGGTAATGTTTTTTGATGAGATGTGATGTGTGGTCCCATGTGTATTTAGGATGAGTTATGATGTGTCATAATTAGTGTATTTAGGATGAGATCTAATACGCTGTCCCATGTGGCTTCAGGATGAGATGAGATGTGATGTGATGTAATGTGTGGTCAAGTAGTGTGAGGGTTGGATTCTATGTGATGTAACATTATGTGTGGAAGGGATGGGAACATAGAACATTGAACATTGGGGCTTGATATGGGAAAATAAGTTGGGAAGTAGAAATGGGGAACCTTTTTAGTCACAATCTCAATATCATATTATTATATTGTATGTGGGATTTAGTGAGTGATCCTCGGTGAGTCTTGGTTTATTAGGGGACCTATTCAGGTTCTTATTGAATCAAATGTTTGTTCACTGGTGCATTAGAATTATATTTTTACATATGAACACAAGGGCTTGGTTATGTCGCAAATTATTATACTTGTTATGATCACCCTATGCATATAATCTATTTTAAAGATTCCAGGAGGACTTTAGGACCGATCTCAATATTAATAGCTTAGCTGGAGTTATTGTTGAGTCATTTCTGTATACTTGACTTGTGGGTCTTTACATTGGATAATTTTATATGAATCAATTTTATTTTACTCATGTATTTTTAGATGGTATTTGGTTTACCTTTATATATTATGTTTTTCATATACTTATCCTATGACTTAATATTGTTCTTTTATATAGGAAAATGCGTCCCATATTGTTATATTTTTATACCAATGGTCCTAGTCGTGAAGCAGGGGCTTGCTGGTAAAAAGACTCATGGGGTCATTATCTCTCTCCCTTAATTGAGTGACCTTCAGTGGTATGGGGTCATGAAAGTGTCGTATCATAGACTATGGTTGAGGGATCTGATAGTGTTTTGAGTTAAGAACAATGAGTATTACATGGGTGGGTATGGAAGCATTTTCAGTTGACCTTAGTGTGTGATATAGGCTAGAGAGATTGTCTATGACATGAGATTTTTTCATGCCCCCATGATCAAGTGCACATACTCTAAGATTAATGAAAAAACCTGATAGGTGGTCATGTTTGTAGGGTATAGAGAAGGGAATGATCCATGAATGATGGTGTCTTTTGTTCAGGATTGAATTGGATGTTTTGGGAAAATAAATCAAATAAAATTTAAATAATATTTAATAAAATTCCATGATACAAGGCTTAGGTTGTTCTACTTGTTTTCATAAATTGATATTATTCTTCATCCATGACATTCTCAACAAGATGAGGTTCATAAGTAAGATCTGTTTTACCTTCTGATTATTGATCCAATAGATTTCCACAGGTTAGGGAAGTTATGAATAATATTGTCTTTTCCCATGTTCAAGATTTCATGCTATTTACTTAATTCCCAAATATACTAGAATTAGAGATATTATGGGTTGTATTATGTATTTTATTATGTAATAAATCATGAATTAATGTATAATAAAATCAGGTATTGTCATAGTTTGTATCAAAGGAAAGTTTTTTTATTTTTGGGATTAGGATTATAAAACTCTAGAAAAATCTTTAGGTATAATACTAATCATAAGAAAACATCCCTAAATTTTTGTAATGCATCGAGTAAGTTTTTTCCAATAAAATACACCCATGTCTAGATAATATAAGTGGACATGACTCTAACATAGATGTAAATAGTGTTAATGCCCCAAAACACTGTATTGAGATAGACTTGATCAGAAACTGGTGTATGACAATGGGCCTTACTGTACACTTGGTGTGACACTCTTAGGGGATATGCTTTGGTAATTAACAAGATAATTATGAACTATTATTATAAGAAGAAGAACACCCATAAGATTCTATTTTAGGAAATAGATAATTTATAACTAATATTGAATCCTAGAAATTCATAAGTTAAGGAAATACATGTAATTTATAGGTTATTCATTTAATGTTATTTTCTTTCTAGTTTTTTCATCCCTAATTTTCCTTTTTATTCTAGTAAGTTTATAGAAATAAGAATAACTAAGTCAATAACCAATGTGATGGGAAATGCAATGACTACCCAAATGAGATGCCTAATATGACAAGATCTAATGTAAGACATATTGTGATTATTCCAAACCAGATATCAAAAATCACAATTAAAAATTAAAACATATTTGAATGTAGAATGACATAAAAGAATAGGAGGAAAAATTGTCAAGGAAGTTAAACTACTAAAGAAGATAAAGTAAAGAATATTCAATTTCTTGCATGTAAAAAATGTAGAAAGAGCCAACAAGGGAAATGCCACAAAGGAACTCGAAGGTGTTTTAAGTGTGAAAAAATAGGGCATAAATTAACTATTTTCTATATAAAAAATTAAGATTATAATAGAAGAGGAATAAATTACATCCTACAACACCCATTTTTTGTTCAATGTCTTATGTATAGAAAATATGGGATTTATCAGAGTCAATTCACTAATTGAGGCATTAAATACTAGACTAAGGAAGGACCATACTATGTAAATTATTGAAATATAAGGATTAAAGAGTTTATGCATTTGTATTTTAGAGTTATGTCATAGAAGTAGTATATTAATGGGTTCATAGATATAATAATCAAGAAAAATCTAAGGATTCTTCCATAGTAGTTTTTCTTTAAGGATTTTAAATATATGTTGAATGGTACTGATAACTTATAAAAATGATTTATTAATATGGTTATTGATAACCCTTAATATATGTTTGATGTGGGGATAAACCAAAAGAGTCTTGGGATGATATTTATAAGGCCAATATCATGTTTAAAAGAATTGATACAAAATTTGATGATTTATGTGATGAAAGTTTAGTATGATTAAGGATATTTTAGGAAATATATTATTGGATCAATTTTTTTGATTTTGATGTTATTAGTTATATTTTGGGAGATTCTTTAAAGGGTTAAGGTATATATACCCATTGGGTTTAATATAAAGGATTATTTTAGAACAATGCTATTATATTTTAGGGACATACAAGGTGAAGGGTATGAGACAACCTTTGAGGTTAAGAAATTCATTAATGTTTATGTTATTAGTTTTATTTGGGACATATGGTTATTTGTTTAAGGAAATATCTATGTTAAACATTTGGGCTTATTTTTGGAGTTTTGGAGATTAATGTATTACATTTTATTAATTTTTGTATTATCTTAATTTATTCAAAAAATTTTGGATTTAGTAAATATGGGAGAAATATATTGTTATTATTTAGTGGATTATATGATCTGTTAGAATATTTTTTTAATGCTTCATGCATTACAAAATTTATCTCGAGTATTCATCATTGGGAGAAAAGATGAGATTGTAGTATATATTGATTAAAGGATGAAATTATACATTTCAAGAAACTTTATTTTTATATGTACCTAGTATAAATGGTAACATAATTCCTTAACAAGAGGAAAATAATATTAAAACCAAAATTTGATCATATTACGATCATTTTTGATGAATTGATGGTCCTTTTACCGATTACAAATTTTTGGGTTTTTGGTCATTAAATTTCCCCTGACCATTTTCTCTATCACAATCTATTAGTTATTTGGGGTTAGTTTTCTCTTCCATTTTTATGTTTTCATTTACCTCCAATGTTATTAGACTTTGAAACCTAATTATGTGATGAATATCATACTTCTCTTTATCTCTTTTAAAGTAGATGTTTTATTAACCCTTTTTATGATGTGGGTTTTCAATTAAAATATTTTCTTATGTCAAAATATTGATTATAGAGTTAAAGTGTAAATTTAAATGATGAAATTTATTAAATTGGGGAAGAGTT
Source organism: Viscum album (assembly GCA_963277665.1). NCBI lineage: Eukaryota > Viridiplantae > Streptophyta > Magnoliopsida > Santalales > Viscaceae > Viscum > Viscum album. The sequence continues at coordinate 375,985,511 of OY728119.1, read as the reverse complement.
TAATGGCCTGATTTTTTAAAATATAATACTACGGTCGATTGTATATGCGATACGCAACACCAAACCCAAACAAGCAATGATTTTTTAAATATGACCGTTTTAATATTTGCATTAAATTTGCAGATATAAGTTGGATTAAATAACTTATGATATATATATATTTATACTTTGTACTCATCGTAAATTTATTGATAAATTATAAGTAAATAATCACTCAATTGTTTTGGTAATGTTCTGTTGTTCTTCAAAATGTGTTTTCATCAAAAATGATTTTTATTTCTTTTTATTAAAAGAGTATTATAATTATTTTATAGAACATTTAGATAATTTATTTGAAAAAATTATCTCTATTTTTTATATAATAATATCAAAATTAACTTAATTTGAAATTTGGTATTTTTGAGAAAATATTAATTTTTCAATGAATAGTGAAATACCATTTTTATGTAAAATTGTCATTTCTTTTGATAAATTAAGTAATATAAAATTCACAATAATATTTTAATTTTATTTCAAGGTAACTTAAGTATTAATTAGTTATATTTAATTTAATTAATTAAATTTATGTAATCATTATATTGGATTTTAGAAAAAGTTTTTTTTAGGGTTTAAACACATTTTTCTTAAAACTTTTTAAAATAACTAATTTTAATATATTAAAATTATTTAAAATAAAAAATAATAAGGAATAAATTAAAAGAATTATTTATATTATATATCTATATTTATTAATTTCAATTCATATAATTAAAATTACTAGTTATAGAGTTCAAGTAAAATAATCTTTTCCTTGAAAAATTTCTTTTTTAGAAATCCACATTCCATCTTTCTTCCGTGTTTTATATTAAAATAAATTCTTCCACCAAAGGGAATTAATTTTTATAAAATTTATTACATAATTAGAATAATAATAATTAATATTTATTAATTTTGTCAACTTAATTTTTGAAAAATATAAATACTAATCGTAGTAAATATTTATTACCACGGTAAAAGGAGAATGGGTTAAATCAGGGTACAAATAACAATGAATAGAAAAAAAGTAACCCTAAGAGTATAAATATTTATATTTTAATTTAAATTAATTAATTATTATATATTTTTTCTATTAATTTATAAATTACAAAAATAATTATTTTGATAAATATTAGATTTTGAGGCATTAAAACATAAATTTTAGTTGGGGTTATATAAAAAAAGTCATTTTTTATTAATTAAATAATTTTTGAAATAGAATATATTTTAATTAAAAATTATTTTTAAATAGTATATATTAAATTTAAATGATCATATAAATTTTTATAAAGTCAGATATAATTGTTATAAGCATTCAGAAACTGCTATTGTCAGAAAACAATCATTTCTCAATAAATGTCCATTTATGTTTTAAAAGTGAAAATTCACATATTTATAAAATTATTTTCAAAAAATAGATATTATTTTTGGAATTAGAACATCAAAATTATTCAATGGTTATTTTTTCATAATTTTCTGAGACATTCAAATTTTCAGGCAAATATTAAATAAGGTATTAATATACAATATGTATTATGACATCATAATGACCAAAAAGTGTTATAATAAATGATATGATAGGCTTAAATAAAAAATCTAAGTTTATCATTAAAAATATTTTATTTTTGATGTTATTGTATTAATTTTATAAAGCCTTTATGAATCCTTCGAAACCTATATAATAATTTAGGTATTTAAAAACATTTCTTTATAAACATGACTCACTTTTACATCACCAAGGGTAATATTTTAATTATTTATGACCTTTTAATTCTAAAAAAATAAAAAAAACTTCTATTTGGAATAAAAATTTGGCAAAAACCATGGGAACATTTGTGGTTTTTATTATTTTAATGCATAGAGTTCGAAACATATGTTTGGGAAATAATAAAAAACTCCCTCACTTTTCCTATATAAACCAACCCAATGTTTCTTTCATGTTAAAAATAAAACCATAGAACACATCCTTAATATTACCTTACCTCTATAGAATCCTAAAAAGGTATCCCCAAGCTCTCAATAATCTCCTCCCAAGTTTTTTTAATCACCCTATCAAGGTAAGGGATTTCCCCTTATTCTTTTTATTCGAGAACTTATTTTATGTCGTGCCTATTAATTTCTATTTTATCTTGTTTAGGTTTGTTTTTATAAATAACTATTAATAAAAATTTTATTTCTATGTGATGAGATACCCATTTAACTCTCATTATACCTCCCATGAACTTTTTTATACATCTATTATTCTTCCAAAATTGTCCTACGATTTTCCATAACAAAATTAAGGGATCTCTCCCTCTTATTTTCAATTAAGTACACTCATTATATTTATCCCATTTAATATGAATTCGTTTTGTTTTCATGAAATGATAAATATACATCTACTATAAAATTTATTTCATAATAATGATAGATCATTTATCCCATTTCATTATAGAGTTTACCTAAGCCGTTACTGTATCGAAATCCCCCCCTTCACCTATTTATTCAATTATATTCATAATATTATAAATTTATTCTCCAATTAATAATTTTGGGATATGTTATTCTATATTAACCATACTTCCCTTATGATTTATAAATGATGAGAAACCCATTTCACTCTCATTAATCCCACCCATTAACATTTATTTCCCCCTATTATGTTGTCGAAATTTCACTACGATTTTCCATGACAAACAATTATGTAGTTAATACCTATAATAATTTACTATCAAGGGTTTTCAAATTTATGAACTTATAATCATTTTATTTTGGACTTACATGTATGTAATTCACACTCCAATATCATGGTATTAAATTTTATGAAGTATGTTCCTATATATATGATCTATGTGGGTCACTTATGCATGTACATGATATTATTATGATAGGCGTGCCGAGATAGCATCCCAATGAATTGGGTAATGTTTTAGTATCATTATATTCCAAGTATTTTGTAAAAAAGTTTATCCTAATCACATTATTTTATATTTTCTTAGTGGTTAGTCTTGAATTATTCTTATGATGTCTTATTGAAAGTTGTTCCCATATTCCCATGCTGCCTTTACATTATCATTCTATATCATGCGTTCTTGTTCATGTTTATGATTATAACCCTTTTTATGTCCAATCTCATTTAATATTTTCTTACATGTAATAATTTATTCATGTTATTATATGTTTATTTCCTTACTGGGATTTATAGCTCACCCATTTCTTAAGTATATTCCTAGGTTATCCCATGTAGTTTTGGAGGACTGATGATTTCGAGGAGAATGTTAGGGAAGTTTTTAATAATGTTGTTTTATCACATGTTAAACATGTCAAGATATGTACCTAATTTTCCAAGAAACTATACTTAGTAATGTTTTGGGTTTTATTATGTGTATTATTCTAGAATAAACCATGAATGAATGTGTAATAAATACATGGGTTGTTATAGGAAAATAATATATTGATATGTTCTATTTATAATGGTTTTCAGATGTCATGAAAAAAGAGATTATATAAGTTTATATATGATAAATATGATACGTATTTTTGTGTAAATGTTCTTATTGAAATATGATAATGTTTTATTGAGATCACACTAGACCCCTTAGTATCTTGAGGAGCATTGATGCTTTTCTGGAGGATACACTTTGATTACGTCTATGAAATATGTATTTCATAGTTTTTTCAGTGCTATTAAGGTCTGTATGATCACTTGATTAGGTCTATGGATGAGGATAAAGTTTTGGAGAAAGTGTTTGATTAAAATGAAGAGGGTTTAACAAAAAAACACATCTAAAAGTATTTGGATGGATTCACAAAGAGTTATAAAGTTTTTCATAATGTCCTTATGATATTTTAGTTCAAGTGGGAGATTGTTAGATGTAAAAAAAAATGTAAATGAATGAGATGAATGTACCCATGCATATGATGAATGAAAATCCATCAAAAGGGGCTTAACTGGGAAGATACAGTGGGATGATGTGGTTATAGAGTGGGTAGTAAAAGGATTACAATAATATTTGGGTCATATACTGAGGTGTAGTCCCAGAAAAGGTTAAAGAAAAAAGAAACTACCAGTATTACTCTCATATTTGGATGAATGTGAGGGTATGTATTTTCCATTGATACCAAGACAATGTATTCAGGCATTGATATTTCTTGGTTTAGAGCTTTTCAGGTCGGTTTCTATGGTCCAAATAATTTGTATCATCTAGGTGGGGATTGATGTTGGGTATTTGATCCTTGGGATTACAGTAAAAAATGTACCAAGGCTTAGTTCCTCTGGGTCTACAGACCATTTTAAGGTTACTCCTAAAATTGTTGAAGGATATTATTAAAAATAAATAATAAAATATAAGCCTATGGGAATTCAGGCATATATATAGTGTACATTTAATACATGCATATAATGTATCTATTTTTCATGAAATTAATTCATGAATATAATATATATGTATGATATATATATATATATTACTCATCTCTCTCCTTGAATAATTTTCATTTATTTAAAAACAAAATTTTGTTATTTTAAAGCTTGTCATTCATTCGAAAACCATTTAATAGGATGAAACATAAAGGAGGATATGAATTCATACGATGAATGTATATATTGAACATGACATTTATTCATTTGTTGTAACATATGAATAAATGATAAATCAATTAAGGATAATCCTTGATTGCATATATAAACCACTACCATGCAATAGAATAGTGTGTGGGGTGAAATACTTGTGAACCTCTACTGAATATCTGTTCTTCTCGAGTATTGTTCATCTTAACCAAGAAGGTGCTAGCACCCCTTCATATTCTTGGGTATCCTCAAAAAGTATCTGTGCATCCATTGGATGGTGTATCACCTCATAGGAAAGGTGCATTCTTTCACTACTCTTCATGGTCTCCGTTAACCATTCTCCTTCGAATGATTATGATGGTTGCTGTAATAGACAATTTATAGGTACTAGGTTTTACGATATTATTCACACATTGAATTCTTGAAGATACATCTTCCTATTTTTTGGGTTGTCTTCCAATGAATATGATCATTAGTTTTTCATACGAAACCCATCAATTTTTATATTTATGTAATTAGTAATATACATTTTAAATCTTTTTTGTATGTTAATATATATTTTTTAATATAATTAATGATGTAATTTAATAAATATTAATTAATTTATATAAATAATAATATTTTTAAATATCTTTATCAGTAGTAGAACATTAATAATAAATTGGTTCAAAAAATTAATAAAAATTAATATATATATATATATATATATAAATAATATATATACACAAACATCAATATATTGGAAAATGTAAATCTATTTAAATATAATTATTAAAATCATTATTTTTAATTTTTAATTTTAATAATTATTAACATATTGTAAAAAAAAATATAAATTTATATTTTTAAAGTAATTAATAAAAAAATACTATACTATCACATTGTCATTGCTCAAATTTTGATTAAAGGAGGAATTATATAAATCCTGTAGTGGAATTTAAAGACTTTCAAAAAAAATATGTATAATGGTTAGGTGTCCCCTACATCACACCCATTCCTAGGATCCACACCCCTTTCATGCATCTTTTGCTCTATTTAGTAGTTCCCACATCATGTGTTCGATCCCATATAGCATGCCACCCAACCTGTTCTCCTCATGCCAGCATTTCACACCTTATCCAAATGAATCCTTTACTTGAAACAGTTACCGACAGGCTCCCAACTCCCCTCGCCTATATAAGGACCCCAGTCATGTGATTTAAAAAACCCAGGTAAATAAGGATAAATATCGATAACATTTGAGTGCATAAGGCTACTTTTGTTTTCATGCCTATTTATTCCAAACTTACCTTTGGTTTATTTTTGGATAAAAACCTTGTGGTAAATGATGGGATTAAATGGTATTTGCATCCTTAAATGGTTATAATAATCTAAGTGGCCACTTTTAAGGAGACATATTCCCTAAATACTATATTTTATATGATAAAAATTAGTGAGTCATATGAATTGAAACGTGCATGTGATTCATGGCTATATCGTGTGTATGGGAAACCCATGCTATTTAATATGATGACTTAGGCAGATAAATTCTTCAATGAAGTTATCATTTAAGGAAACTCTTGATAAGAAAAAATATAAAGGGTAGTTGTATTCATGCATATGATTCATGAACTAATATTGTAATTACCTCATGCATTATAAACACATGATTTAATGTCAACATCACCAAGGAGTATCATCTGGTGTATTTAAAGACATGTATATATGATGATAGGTGTGTGTGGTTGTCATTATTAATGATAGGATGAAAATCCCATCAACTCAATCTCTCTTTGTTCTTATCCATAATGTTTTTGGTACTAATATTCCGTGGAGATAGAATGGATCCCATCATAACGTCGGTTGATTCTCTCAAACCACTGAGAACTCTAGAGGTGGGAATTCTTTGGCCAACACTCAATGATCATTATCAAGAACTTTCAAAGGTGTTTTAAAGATATAAATATGATAAAAATTCTCTTTATTGAACAATATGCAAGTTTACACATTTCTTCATTTCCAGTTTTATGCAATTTTATATTTTCCATAGAGATCATGAATTTGTGGTTTCTTTTACTTCTGGTTATTTAATGTAGTGTTAATCAACCCCAAGAAAAAACCCAAAGTGGTACCAGAGCTATCCATGATCTTAATTTTATGAAATCATGTTTGATAAATGAAGTTCACCAAAGAAAAGATCACTGTGTCATCTGTAACCTTGACTTGGACACCCATCACCATGACATAGAGATGACCATTTTAGAACATGTATTAAGCACTATATAAAGTCTCGACCCAGGTGGCAGACACTAGTGCCCCAATCTAGTTAGTCATATGACCTCAAGCATGCCTCCCCATATTCTAGAGGTTTCCGACTTGTTGCAAAGGCCTAATATATAATAAAAAGGGGAGAATATACCCTCTTTATCAAAGTATCACAATAACATAAATAAATATACAATAAAAAAATAAAATAAAAAAAAACTAGGATAAATCCATAACCATAGCAAACCAATAATACATGATGAAGTACAATATAAAAACAATATCCAAAACTAAATAGTAGATATGTCATGCCAAAAACATGCCATCTGTCAAATGAAAAACCAAAAGAAAGACACAATGACACACCCAAGCAGGTCCTCAAACCATATATAGTTCCCTTATCCATACTCCATCCCAACTCATATATCTAACATAGATATATTTCCATTATCCTATCCTATAAACATGAATTATATTCGAGCATCGATCTAGTATCCCTTATAAGGTGTGATTACAACTCAGTAGGCCACCACTAATGGAAACTAAAAAAATATCTAGTCAATAGTAGTGAATGTATTTATATAAATAATACATTAAAATGCATAATCTAAATAGTTATCACATTTCATTATCCTTTAATTAACTGTATAAATTCACAGGTTCACAATAACACCCATATTTTCAATACCTACTCTAGACCATAAAAGAGTCTTAACTATCCCCAAGGGATATCACATATCAGAATACCATGGTTATCATTTATTTTTTCATTTAAATTGATATCATAGCTAATTGAAACCATATCCCAATGACAATATCATGAGAATAGAATGTCGTGTCTAACACCTCAAGGGAATTTGGAACCTCAGTCCCTATCTCACATATCAATATCACATGGGTATTTGAAGGCTCAATCCCCATCCTACAATTTCTATCATATATGTGTATTAGGATACTTAGTCGTTATTCCACACTTACTATCACATATGGGTATTTGGAGCCTTATTCCCTATCCCATGGGTATTTGGAGCTTCAGTCCCTATCCTAGACCCCATTTATCAAACCATCACATATTTAACACATATAACATATATGAAACCTAACAAGTTTAATCAACATTAACCCTCTAATAAACATTTCACATCATGGTATACCATTTCAACTATTAAAACAAACATGATTCAATACCTTAATCACCTAGAATAATATGAAAAATTCACTATTAAAAAAATTCTCAAAATTTAATAAAATAATTCAATAAACCTTAAAGGTTAATCCAAACATCTATTTATTCCTATCAGTTAACCAATTCAATATTCAATTAATCGATCAATTCCATAATTCCATCAATTTACACGTTACACAATCCTATTAATCGACCAATTTCGTAATCCCATTAATTGACCAATTTTCATAACCTCATTAATCGACCAATTTAATGTCCCATTATTCACTAATTTCATAATAAAAATTACCAAATTCAATTTCAAAAGTTTCATTAATTTCTTAATAACATATAAAATCAATTAATCAATTCCATGATTCTATAAATTAATTAACCAACTAAATTATTCAAATCAAGATTCATTTTCTAAACATTTCAATTAAAATTTTACAAAAAAAACATGAAACTAGAATTCAAGACTATGTGAATTGAATTTAGACCCCCTACCTCAAGATCGTTAATGGATACTTATTAATGGAAATCCCTAAATTTAAGAAGTATGCTTAATTTCACAACGAAGAATGAGATAAAGATAAAAAAACTAGATCCAAGATCCAAAAATTAAATCCATGAAAACATAGATCTATATCCATTATCAATTTTGGAAAACATCCCTTAAAAGGATTAGATAAATATGCGAGAGAAAGTGGAAATCAAAAAGGACAAGAATATCTTACCAGGAGACGTGCTAATTCTTTTATCTAGTCTTCGATTCATCATGGAGGGTGTTATAAAGGCCTCAGAATCTTCCCAAGAGCCTAAAAAATGATATAAAACATATAGAGTCAACTTGAGTCGAATTGGGGTGAAATACATGGGTTTTGGGATTTTAAAATAATATTTTTAGTGAAAACATTCTCGTACGCATGGTTTTCTGGGTAGGGGAACATAGTTTTCTCTAACCATACGCCTAACTATGTACCTCCTCCCAGGGGGCCCTATGGTTACTACTAGGTTGACACACATTTTGAGAAACTACAAACCAACTATTTGAATATCCTCTATTTTGGTTCACACGGTTTGCTGGCCTGGGAACACGGTTTGGGAAAACTGTGCGCCAACCATGCACTATCCCTCTTCCTTCCAAAATTCTACAATTTCACCCCAAAACCCCCCAAAGTAAATCCCAACAAAAATACACTAAAACAAGGGTCAAATAGTATATGTAACCGAGCCTGATACAAATTTAGAAAGGGTCATGATCTTAAAACTAACACATGAAAAATGACACGCTGGTCTTTATTAGGACATGGTGAGGAATGCATTTTAGTTCCCGAGTTAAGTGCTAATTCTGGAAAAATTACTAGCCAAATCTCCCCAAGTTATGGTGTATATTCCATTTTATACAAGTTCTGTGGGTCTTCAAAATGGATTTATAAATAACACCATAATGTACACTATACCATGGTGGAATTATTTACCATTATATAGCCAAGCTACATGATGATAAAAGGTCACAGGTTTCACCACGACCTAACATAGTACAAGGTATAGAAGAAAAATAGTTTTCTCAATTTTTTAATTTTGAAATTAATTAATTATTTATAAATGGTTTTTAAATTATAATAAAATGGGTTTTAAGTATATTTATTAATTAATAAAATTTTAATAAATGAAATAATTATAAACTAAAATATAATTAATGAATAAATGTTTTTAAAACTTCTATTATTAAAAACTAATTAAATATTAAATGTTAACATTTTTTTATGGAATGTTTCATGATCTATAATTATTTTTTTTATAAATCATAATATGTAATTTATAAAGAGTTATAAATTACATAAATAAGGCTAAAATATAAAATGTTTGTTTTTAAATTATGATTTTTTCATAATTAATTTGATTTTTTCAAATTAAAATACCTTATTTAGGTTATTATTTAAATCACATGAAAATCATTTTTAATGATTGATAAGATCATGGTTTAAATAATGTTAAGTATATGATATTTATTTTATGTAAAATGTTTACATAATATAAATTGGATTATAAATTTTATATAATTAATGATAATATCATACATTTAAAATGGAATGTCATATAATGAAGAAATGTCAAAGGTTTCATATTGGAATTAATATAAAATATTTATATTCTAAATTATGGAATGTCCACAATTTTAAATCTAAAATTATAAAATTCTTATAGTTAGATTTTAATTATGAATTATTCATAAATAATTACCTCATGTTTAAATTTTTGAAAGTTTTATTTATTTAAATATTATTACTTGCCTCATTTATATTTATGGATTATTTAAATGATGAATGGTGTATGATTTATTTCAAAATTTAAACCGATTATAGAAATAGAGCCTTTCATTACATAGTCAGAACAAAAATGAATTTAGTTTTTTATCTACCTTGACCTCATTTTGTAATTGAAGTAATGCAATTGAATTTATTCATTGAATATTGTTTATGAATATTAGGTTTACAGATATGATGTGTTGGATTATATATTGAGTAAATTATTCTTTCGTATAGAGACTTGGGGTTAGACTACCCACCATCGTAGAGGCTTATGCCTTGTCTAGGAAGGTGAATGAGGTTAACTATATATTACTTTGGGCTTACTCCGAAGATTATCAATCTCATATGACCCTATTAATTTATATAAAAATTTCATATACCATATGAATATAATGAATTTGGATATTTGTAAATATACTTGACTTCTAATTATGGTCGATTAACTCAAACTTATGTATTTTTTAAAGAGTTACACATCAATATGGTATAAACATATTGGTTTGGTAGAGGGAATATGATTCCATACTAAACTATTAGAAGTATGAATACATAGATGAAAAAAAGAGATAAAATAGTGAGATTAAATCCCCATCAAAAACTAAGTGTAAGATTCATTCCAAAGTGTCACTTGTAAAGACCTTGACCATCCAACAAATTATTGTCAAGATAAGAAAGATTACCCCAAGATTTTATTGTGTAAGGGAATAAAGTTATAAGAGATTTGGGATTATCTTTTTGGGTATTTTCAATATCATCAAAAGTATTTCTTGATTAATCTCTATTACCATATTATTGGAATTCTCTTTAGGTTACACTAACCAAGAAACCCTTGATTTGGATACAAGAGGATTAGAGTTGAGTTTTTTCACATGATGGATTAGATAGAGTTGTCCACTCAAACATCCAAGAGTCCCATCTTCTATGATTGAAATGATGCCCCAACTAAATAATTATGGCTATTTTACCTGAAAAAAACTAGTGTAAGTCATAGTGAAATATGAATATTGGACCACTAATGGATATAATGTTATATAGAGGGTCATCATTTTTGTGGGACCCCATTTAGTGAAATTTCTTATTAAATTATATAACATGATACTTGTCTGATAAAATATTCTATTTCAGATAGTTTTATCATCATCATAAAGATAAATTTTGAGATTAATTATTAAAAGGAAATGTTTATTTTATTAAACACCTAATATTATTAAATTAATAAAAGTTAATAAATAATATTGGTTATTTAAGAAAATTTATCAATAATGATAAATATTTTATGTGTGGAGTAACACCTTCTCGAGTAACCAACTATTAAAACTATTCAAAAAGTGAATCTATATGATTATGAAATCATAGAGTAATTCCCTTATGGTTTCCAAAGTATTATATGAAAAATGACCAGAGGAATTTTAGTCTCCATGTCGATACTAAATATGATTGGGTACATAATTGATTTAAGGAATCTTAGTCTCATATGATCAATATGATTGGGTATTCCACATGATATTTAATATGATTGTATATGTTTATAATAAAGTGAGACTAAATGTTTTCATATGAATGATTTTAATATATATATATGATATTAACTATAATATTTATAGGTGTGGTAAATATGTAGAATTCTAGAAGGTGATAATTAATTAAAGTTTATATCTTTAATTTGTTTGGAAATAAGTAGGAAAAAGAGTTAATACATTAAGAACATGGATGCTTCAATCTTGGAAAAACTTATCATAAGATGTAAATTTTACCTCATTTTTATTTTTATAAGATCATGTAAACAATGGTTTTAAAAAAAATGTCATTAGTGTTACTGATACACATAGTTTATGATTTTTTAAATTTTATAACATGCTTTAAGGGAGACTAAAAATGGATTTTTTAGTTAAGTAATTCATCCTGTTTTAATGTATAGAAATGTTATAAAAATATGATTTAATTAAAGAAAAGTTTACTTGTATTCTCAAAGTGTTTTTGATAAATGAACTAGGAATGTGATGTTTATTTTTCAGTACTATATGGATAAAACTAGTGGGTAAAAGTTTAAACCACAATAATAAAGGTTAATTGAAGAGTTTAATAATGTTTCTTCAAGAATCTAGTCAAGGTCATTGAAATCTATAGTCATTGGGGTGGTGGAGGAATAATTTTATATGGGATTATACTAAACACCTGAAGGTTTTTGGGAAACTTGATGGAGCATTCATGTTAGGTATAGGGTTTATAAAAATAAATTTCTTAATTTTAATTGGTATGTGATACCGAATGTATATTTTACAAGTTTTTGATATATAAGGGTGTTTAGAATAAATATAAGAATTGATATTTCTTATATTTTATATTTAAATAGTTAAGTAAGGTGTTTATAAAATAAATATTTTATTTTAAAATCATTTACCATGCTCATATGAATCTATGTACAAAATGTGCATCTTCATCTTATATATCATATATAATAAGAGATGTTTTTAGATACCAAAGGGATAATATGAACAACATAAGATGATACAAATGGTTTATGATTCATCAATTTATAAATATTTTTATGAGAATAAAATAAAAAAATAAGTTTTTATCAAATATAAAGAGTTTATTTGGATATTTGTTAAAATAAGATGGAATGTGATTCCTAACCATCAGTGGTTTATTTTAATTAATAAAAAATTATTTTCAATAAATGATTCAAACACATAGAATAATATATATAATACATAGAGAATAGTTTATTTATTAAATATTACTATTAAGATAAAATAATTGTTATTTCTAATTACAAAAGGGTTAGTGTTTGTTATAAAGATATTTTTGAAACGAATATAGTGGATAAGAGGTTAGTGGGAGTATGATTGGACTTTGAGAAGTTCAAATTTACAAAATAAAATATTATAAGAGTTGAATACTAATTAATTTTTTACTAAATAACCTAAAAGAGTTTTAGGATATGTGATGGTAAAGAAAAATGTCAAGTTTTACAATGAGATACCATTTATAAAGTGAAGATAACCATTTCATAAAGAATCTTACCCATATAAGATTAAGGTGTTTTTGAATTTATATCCTAAAAGATTTTCAAAGATATATGTTGGTAAAAAATATAAAGAGTTACATTTATTTAGAATGATGAAGTGATTATCACTATTTCCATAAGTTTTATACTAGTCCGGATTATAAAGTGATTTAAACTTTATCCTAAAAGTTTTTATTTTATAGGGGTAAAGAAAAATATAAATAGTTACATTAGTTATTTTGATATAGTGAATGTAACTCTATCCCAAACGTTTTTAGTATATTATAATGAAATAATATTATAAAAGTTACATTATTTAAAATTTCAAGGAAAAATTTTATGGAATTGGGTTCCAAGGATGATGATGAGCCACTTAGAAAGGGTTATAAGTAGAAAAAAGTCAACAATATAAAAGTTTTTGTTATGAAGTTAAAAGGTTTGAACAGGTTAAAAGAGCTTAATGTGATTAATATTATTCCTAAATCTCACCATTATTCAAATTTTATTATTTCATATATTTTTATCAATAAAGAATTTAGTTGGATAGTTTTATCACATGGTCACATATATATGTGACAGGAATTACATATGATGTAACGATTTAACGAAATCCCTAAAAGTGAAGTGTACATAAGGATGATATAATAGTTTATAATATTTGATATGGTAGATAGGTTCTTATGTTGGGTTTTTTAAATATTCGTAAAAGGGTTTTTAAGGATATAAATTGTATCATATTAGAGTCAATATACACTATATCATTCTTTCATGCGGGATTCAAAAATTTATATATATATATATATATTCCATTAAGTGAAATGATAATTGAGTTATCAAATTATGACATTGAGTTATCTTTAACTGATGTTCATCATAGAGTATTATAGGTTATGAGGAAATGTTAAGGTTAGAATGTGTAGGATTATTTTATATAGATACAAAATAGTCCCATGAGGCACAAATTAATGAATATGATTCTTTGTGTGTTCTGGATGACCCATGAAGTATACCATATGATTTTTTGTAAATATTTATTGGGTATACTAGGGGTGCATGGATCATATTTGAGTTACCGTTATCTAGTTTAGTGATATACATAGCACAATAACCATTATAATTTGATACCTTAAGAAAGTCTATATATTTAATTAGATAATATAGGGGTATTTGGGTATGTTTATGATCATATTTTCGGTTGGAGCTCAACTGAGATGAGATTTTTACTCTCATACAATGAGTATGACATCTATACCCTTGATTAAGATAGACTATAGAGTGTATGTCTACACAGAGATAATACATATGATCTTTTTATCTATTTAGATAATGGGAATGTGATATAATTATCCACAAGGGAAAATGACATGTGATGTATTCAAAGACTAGTTCAATCTATACCCTGATAATTGAGAATGTATGAGTTTTATTTATGGTATTTACATGATCCACATCTCATGGCCACTCTATGTATTAGAAAAAAAGAAAAATTTTACAATTCAAATTTATATATGATACATAATGGTGGAAATAAGTATAAAGATACATGTATTTGATGGATATCATGCCATATCCCTTTATATCTTGAGTAGCATTGTTGTTTTTCTAGTGGGATCTGTTTTATTACATTTATAGATTTGGTAATCCACATTTTTTATCAATTCTATAATGGTTTATGGGGTCACACTTTGTGGTTTAATGAATGTGGATCAAGTTTAACATAGTGAGATACTCTAAAATTAATTCAAAGTTAATCCAAAAGGATTTTTGTATGGGTATTCATAAGGTATTATACATGAGGTTATAAAAGGTGAAGTCAATGATAAATTTCAAAAAGTGGTTTAAAAAATATCTAAAAAGATTTTTGGAGATAATTTCCAAAGGTTATTGTAAATGATATAATATAAGGTGAAATAGTAAAAAGTCTATTAGGATTTAGTTCAAGTGAGATATTTAAGGAGATATATGCCCTAAATCCTATTTTTTATATGATATAAATAGGTGGTTTATATGAGATACAACCTATATATTATGTATAGCTAAGTCATATGAATGAGAAACCCCTGATATTTTCTAGGGTTACATGGGCGGCTAAATTATTCCATGTAATTATCTTTTAAGTAACCATTTCATAAGATGAAATGTACGGGTGGAGTTGAATTCAAACATATGATTCAAAATTAGAATTGGATTTAACTCATTCATTATACATTCATGAGTTAATGCTGACATCATTGGGGATCATCATTAGATCTATTTAAAGACACTTCTATATGATGTAAGGTGTGTAAGGGGGCCATTTTTTATGATAGGATAAAACACCCCTTCCCCTAAATCTCTATTTGTTCTCCTCCTTTTAATTTGAGGAAGTAATATTCCATGAAGATAGAATGGATTCCATCTGAATGTTAGATGACTCTCTTAACCTGTTGATACCTATATAGGTGAGGCATCTTTTATCTTTAACTTAATAATCTTTATTAAGCACATTAAAAGGTGTTAAAATATGATGAAGATGAAACATATGATCCTCAATTAATGGTACATAAGTTTATGTGTTTCTTTATTTTTAGTTTTATGTTATTTCATATTTATTCCATGGAAATACTAGATTTTTGATTTATTTTTCTTTGACTACTTCAATTAAGTGTTCATTAACCCCCCAAAAAACTCAATGAAATTCACTAAGGATCCTAATATTAGGTTGAAAGACTATTATCAAGGGGTATCACAACATAAATAAGGTAAACCCTCTTAGTGTCTAATTTTTCTATTAATTAATGTTCTTCCAGTCCTTAGCGATAGTAACTGGGAACCCATTTTATCAATTATATTACCTATAATTTTCTTACCCCATTGAATCGTTCAATATTGTTCCAAATTCCTTAAAATTTGAGTCACAACCTATTCATCTAAGAAGGTGCCCATGTGCTCATCTCACAAAACCAGTCACCCATTTTGTGATGACATGAACCTATACTCTATGATCTTGTGCCATAAAAACATAATTTACATAATCCCATTGATACTAGAAATAAAGTACTTGATATAACCATCCTTAATTATAGAAAATTATTATTTCATATATTACATCTCTATGTTATTTTCATGTTTATAGCTTTAGATAATTAGGATTAAAAAATAACTAACAAATCCCATGTTCTTTACATCAAACATACATATTTTTCATTATATATGAAACTAATTAATCCATAATGAGTTTTCAATATACCCTATAAATTATTTCACATGTAATTTCATTTTAAAACTGTCACATGTACTACTTTTCTTCATAACCTAGGGAAATTGAAAAATAAGAAGGGGTGAGATCAAACACTTAGCAGGGAAAAAATACAAATAAGGAAATCATGGTATAAACATGAAATAAATATTATGGAAGGAATAAGAAAAAAAATAAGTAATAATAAAATTGAAACTGAGATCATGAAATATCCATGATAAAAAATGAAAGCATGGATATCAATAATACTGATCTTATAGTGATGGAATATATAATTATGGACATAAAAAATGATATCATGTACTTTTTCTAAGACAATATCTTGTTTTAGGGAGTGGTATACACAAAAAACAACCTATTTTGTCTCATGATACCTATTGATTCATCGATGGGCTATATAATTATATCCCCCACCCTTTACCTATTTAAGGCCATTGCAATCACTGTAATAATAGACAAGACTTTTTATACCACTCCTTAAGGAACATCTTGCTAAATAAAAATGGATATCCCTGTAATTAAAGATAATTTATTTTAATACATAAGAAACCTATATTATTTGTCAATAATCATAAATAATATCTCAAATTTTCCCCATGTTAATGAAAGGGATAACATGGTCATAGAAAATCTATAGAAATAAGGTGTATGTCCAAACAATACATAGTTAACTTGAAAATAATCATCCATATTGGAATAAAAACATACAGAATTCTAATACCTTTCGCTATGTCAAATGGAATAACATTATTTCTAGGTGAAAATTATCCAATATGAATTATGTAAAAATTTGATGTTTACATAGTATAAAGTAATGTTTATTTGGCTAAGTAAATATTAGAATAACATGGTCATAATATATCCGTTAAAATAAGGTGGATATTTTCAAAAGAACATAACCAAGTGTTACAAAGGAAACTTAGGAGGATGTTGACATAGATGCAAAATATCCTTAAAAAATAATTATTTGAACGATATCGCAAAAGAAGATACCATGAATCAAATTTTTTGATACCATGAGTTCAATCCCCCAAATGATAAAAAATATAAATATTGTAGGATAAATCATGAAACACAAGACCCATTAGGGTAAATCCTTTTGAAAATAAAAT
The DNA here is from genome assembly GCA_963277665.1 of Viscum album. Lineage (NCBI taxonomy): Eukaryota > Viridiplantae > Streptophyta > Magnoliopsida > Santalales > Viscaceae > Viscum > Viscum album. Next base: position 375,967,863 of record OY728119.1, on the reverse strand, counting down.
GGTCATTAGAAATGAAAACATAAATTAGTTTTTAGAAAATATTTTTAATATTGACATAAAATACAATTGTACACGTCAATTTTAAAGGAAACTTTTGAAAAGGTGATGCAAAACCTTTTTAAAAACCTTTACTTTCAAAAATAATCTCTAATAACATATCCTTAAAAATTCATAAAGTTTATCTTGAAGAAAATAGGTGGGGAAGATAAAACATATAAATATGAAAGGAAGAACCCTTTTTATTATTTTTAAAATACTTTTATTCAGAACACACATTATAAAAAGAGTAAAAAAAACTTATTTTATATCAAAATATATTTTTACTAATATAAGTAGATGAATTAATATACCATAAAATATTAGGGTGAGGTAACCCAAGCATGGAAGAATGATGTTTAGGATGAAACAATATAACACATGTAATGAAGACTTGGGTTATAAACATCCCATGCTGTAAACATACTCTATGAGACATGGAACATTTGAAACGGGGTTTATGTGGTAAAAATGAAAAAAAGAGATAATACCACTATAAGGGAATAGATACTTCAAGACCATTCTTTTGTATGTTTTCAGGGTTAATGTTGCTTATAGGAATCCTAGAGTAGGATCAATATGTAATGAAAGTTGAAATTTGGAACTAAGAGAAGTTCAAGATGTGAAATATAGTTCATGATGTGAGACTTCAGTCCATAGACTAAATAAAAGTTCATGACTTGAGTGGGGGTGGTTTATGAGGTTAAATTAATGATGAGAAACATAGGTTCAATATTTGAATGGATGACGACTTATATTTCTCATATATATATATATGAAAACTCATAAGGTGGATGTGTAGGGAATAAAGTTAATTAATATCAGGTTTGTTGGATATGGGTGACACCTATTTTTGGAGGATCTTAAACTAGGTACATTCATGATGTGAATAACCCATTCATGAAGTGAAAACATATCTAGTATAATTCCCATTAATCATATCACACCCTTAGTTTTTTGAGAAACCCTCTAATTTTTCTCCCAACTCTTCATAGCCGGAAGATATTTATCATGGAGTTTTCAATCAAATTTGATAGGTATTGATCCTCAGTATCCCATGTTTGATATGTGGTGATCCAAGATGAGTTTTCCCTATTTTATTTATAACATCTTCTCAGATAAGTCATGTTTCCTCCTATTTTATCTTACCATGTTATGGTCATTTATCTCTTTCATTATTATAGAGATATTTTTATGTTTTATAGAATGGTCATAGCACCTCATTCTTATAGGGATATAGTTTCCTTACGGGAGAGCTGATAACAGGTTTTTGATTTTTATTCCCTTATCGTTCAAATGACATTGGGATCCTTGAGGTAGTGGATTCATTGATTTTCCAATTATTCTAGGTTCCCTCATAATGTTGTTATGCTTTATTCCTTAGGATGAGGGTTCAATTAACCTTAATAAAGAATAAACTATGTTAATGAAAGAAATGGGTTATGGTTGTAGTGATCATATATTTTTCCACTAGGATAACAATTTGATTATTTTTTATAGATAGTGTGTTATCTATGTTTCTGCTCTAGTTAATATGTTTTTATGCTATAGTTTTACACGTTTAATATGATGAAAATGGTTAAATAACATAAATCCAAAAATTTTGTTGGATCAATAATTAAAGTGGAATGCTCATTGAATATGTTGATTCTTATAATTTTATGGAAATTAAATTAATTATTAATGCATGTTTAATTGAAATTTTTATTCCATATATAAATGAAATTGGATAAAGAACATGAAACTAGAAATGATTATTATTGATAATAATAAATAGACATATTAATGAATTTTTTCTTACTTAAAGTTTTTTGAAACTGGACATTATGTTTGAGAGCATATTTAAATAAATTATATCCTTTAATAAATGATTCCTTAGGTTTACTGTGGTTGTAACATGAAATAAATTAATTGGTTAATCTAAGATGGTAATAAAACCATTTGTTTGATAATGATAAATTTTTGTGGATGTGTGAGCCTGTATAGATGTGATGTCTAGATTCCCTGTTTTTAGGTCATATATGCCATGTTTAATATTTTTATTGTCTACTTCCTTCCATGTTTGTTCAGGATTTTATCCTTTATACGAATCTTGATGTGACCCTGGGATGAATGATGGTTTGGTGAGATATAGGCGGGGTAGCCTGGGCTTGTGGTAGCATTTAACACTTTTATGGTGGGATGAATGGTGATATTCATGGAGATATTCATGGTGATATGCATGATGGTGTAGGGGATAGAACTAAGACAGATGTAATAGGTTGAAGTTGGGTTTACCCTTTGGTGTGTTGAATGATAGATTATTTCTTTTTAATAAATCTTCTTAAAGCCCATATGTCCAGATTTCTTGTCTCTGTATTCCTTTCCCCACTGCTTAAGGTAGATGGTAGTTATGGATTATACATCTCTTTTATGTTATATTAGGATATTTCTTAGAGTTTCTGGAATTATGGAATGTTAATGAATAATAATATTTTTAACCCATGGGGTTGGTGCTCAAATGGAATGAAAATATTGATAATATTTTAGAACTTTGGAATTGGTGGGATTATGCATGGATGGAATGGACTTCACTTGGTGGTTATTGAAATGTGGAATTTAAAAATGTTAATTAATGTCTAATGAATTATTAATGTAATGTGAATGTTTAATGGAAATAAAGTGATATTCTTTAAAAAAATCACTCAATGAACTTACTAGAGAACATGACCTCAGGTGAATTACCAAGAAACCCTAATATATGCTCTCCATCCTTCCAAAAATTCATTGTAGGGTGTGATAAATTTCTACATGTTAAAAATTATTCAAAGACCGCAACACACATCAAACTGAAAAGATATCAACACATAGGCCTCTTAGCAATATACTTCTTGAATGAATAGGTATAATTACTTTATATTGATATGTATTTTATTCTAGTTGGAAATCTCATCAAGTTTATAACCTCACTCTATTTCCTTATACATAATTTGGAAGCCATTGGATTTAAATGATTTCATGTTGTACTTTTAAATTCTTCAATTTTTTTTCCGACTCACATTTGAAAATGATTATTGTCTTCATTGGATGAAAGGTAAGTGATCCTTTAGTGGTTGTTCCCTGAATGTTTTGAAGTGGCCCAAAAAGTTTTTGTACTAAAAGTGATCCTCTCATTTTCCTTATCTAGTTAGGGTTCCCTATTTTTACACTAAATTTATTTAAACAGGAATCCATTTTTTAAATTTGTAGCTTAATTAGATAGACCTTGAAGCCTGATGCTACTACTAAAAATTTATCTTGACGTTCTATAAATAGAGTTTATGTTGAAAATGACATATCTCAATTACTTTTGCCACTAATTTAGATACAAAATGGTGATTTTTCATTATTAATTTTGGGTTTTTTGAATGTATTACATCATAGTGTAGTAAATTTATTAAAATTAGACACTCCACAAAGTATTATGTTTTCAAATCTTATACTGGACCACCTTACCGATAATATTTCAATTTTAATAAAAAATGGAGCATAAATTCAAAGTTTATGATTACTTTTGACATTATTGGGTTGTTAAGGATGCTAAGATGACTATAGTTGGGCCTTGTAATTCTTAGTTACCTCCTATTTATTTTTATGGTTTTGTAGATGCGTTTTATATTGCTTGGTCTATCAATAAAGATAAGGGGAATATAAAAAATACTGAGCTATATGATTTTATGATTCTGAGAGTTGTTCAACCAATATAAAAGGATGATCAAGATTTACACTCTAATTCTTGTGAATCCTTCTATGATATTGATGAGAGATTTTGCCAGATTTAGGATACCTTCTTAAAATCATGTTCTAGGAAAGGAAAAAAAATTGATGGTTAACGCAGATGGTTTTATTACTATCAGTCATTAAAAGACTCAAAAACTTGAATATTACTATAAAATTGAGAGAAAAATTGTTTCTATATCCATATATGCCTCTATGAGGGAAATGATTTTCAATCCTCTACAATATATGGGTGATGATTTTACATCCTTAGGTAAAGAAATCTTGAATGATATCAATATTGTTATAGAGGAGGACCCTGTAGTGAGGGATGAATATCTTATTAAGGAGGGTTTGGGAGAAGATCTGGACTCTTGGATGGAGAAGAAAGATGAAATTGTATTACATAAATATAAGGATGGTATAATTTTTTTGGAGAAATAACTTAAAATCATATAGATATTGTTCAAAAATACAAAGGTATAATTTAATATAAATATTTATTTTAACTTTAGTGAACTTATAAGAAAATGATTTCTTTTTGTTTTTATCATTTTTTGAATCCTTATTGCCTGAATTTAAATGCTGATAAGTTCCTTATTTTCTTGAATATTTTAATCTTTAAGCTATTTTATGATTCCTTTTATAGATGTTTTTCATTCTGTTTTTGTTTTACTTTCATTTTTTTATTATGGATGGGATAAATTTTGTTTTTGTTGAATCTATGATTGGCTATAGTTAGTATGAGAAAATTCACTCCATTTTATTGTCTCTCCTTGTTTTTTGATGGAAGTTATTTAGAGCTATGATAGAACTAATTTTATTCCCCAGTTGGCCTTAAGGATTTTAGAGGTTTTCTTCCAAGGTTATATTTTGTAAAAATGTGGATTTTTTAAGCTTGACACCATGAGGAGCACCTGTTATTTAGGTTGGAATTTTCATATGATATTTTAATGACTTGATATTGAGTATGACTTGAAAGGAATTTTATTTATTTTTTATTAAAGTTTCTATATGAAGTTGTTATTTTGATGGTACAATCTCATTTGGACTACAAGATATTGGAACTGTTGAGATGTGATGCCACTAGAACTTGATGATCTGGTCGATTGTAACATGAAAGTGAGTTCTTCTTCTTGTGGTCTGTTAACATAATGAACTGAAATGAATGATTTTACTTGGACATTGGTTTTCCAAATAGTACAAGGATATTCAAATGCTGAAGGATGTACTCTTTTAGTGGTGATATGATTTTTTATGCTTGATTGTAAATATTTATGTCATCACTTTCATTTTCTTGTTTGTCTAAGTTAATGACACATCATGTATGCCTTGTAATTATTATTATACTTTAATAAATTCCTCATAGTTATGGGTTATATGACTAACACATATCTTATTTATTTTATAAAAAATGGAAAGAAAGTATTAAATTAAATCATTATTAAATGTTTATGTGCTTATAGGATATCTAGTTCTTAGCAGTGAAAATCAAGTGTTATTGATATGATAGCTACATTTGAGCTTAAGACTATTTTAATGCCCATAGTGTGGCTGTGTGATATATTATATCCTATATATTTTGTGATTTCACATGACCGCCAACCCATGTCGTTAGGAAAACTGATAACAAGTGGACTATGGTTGGGTGTTTTCCCCGACATTTAGGTTGGTGAGGACTAGATGGATAAATTCCCCCTTTAACCCTTATCTTATGTTCTAGTATACATTGTGGTTATATTTACCCATATATATGTGTGGAGTGTTGTAATAAATTGTGGTTATTTAATAAATATGTATATATATATATATATATAATCCAATAGATTATTATAGTTATAATGTGTATGGGATGTGATGGCTTGAGGTATAAGTCACAAAATATAGGTTTTAGTGGATACTAGAAACTACACAGTTTCTATATGGATATGTGGTATGGGATGATGATGTAATGTGATGAATGGGGAATATGGTATGCAATTATGTGATTATGTGTTGCATGAGATGCATGTTATGATAAATCATCCCAGGTGTCTTCTGGAATGATTCCTTTTGGAGAGAGATGACTCAGGATGTGAAACATTAGGGCAGAGTAATAAAATTGTAGGTAAGTGGTAGAAAGGTACCTTGTTTTGATATTACATTATATGTTAAATTGTATGTGATACTTGGTGATAGATATCCATGATGAGGTTGTGAATGAAAATAATGTTTAGGGTATGATTTAGCTTTACCTTTTGTTTACCAATCATTAGTATTCTTTCTTTATCTTTTTCATTAGAGGCTCTATAAAGAATCCTACTGAGTATACATATCAGGATAACCCTATTAATATATATATATAAAAACTAATTTTAGGTAATTAGGCAAAATTCATTGATTGGGCTGGACTCTACTGGATTGTGGTTGTACAAGAGTTGCTAGGATTTTGTGGTCAATCTGGAATATTTTATTTTGGTACCTGTAGTTTTATTTTTTTTATTTTTTTCTATTATATAAAATTATGTGCATATATTTTGGATCTTTTATTTTTAACTTGATTAGGATTTGTTGGGTGTTTTTATCTTATCTCTTTTCTTCTCAAATCTCAGAGGTAAATGCCACCGATTTGTGTATATGTTATACCCTTAGTGATTGTCACTAACTTGTGACATATTGGAGATGGTATTCAAGTTTCATTATCACTGTTATCTCATTTCCATCCTAGGATGGGTACCATTGGTAGGAGGGGATCATGACTGAGTGGTATAAAATTTTTAGGTTGAGGGATATGATTGTGTTTGATGGTAGACACTAGTGAGGACTAGATTGGTTGGTAGGGAAATATTACCAGTTATTTTTAGTATGCAATGTAAATAAGGAATATCGACCGAGGAATGAGTATTTAGGTTCTAAATAAGTTTGTTCAGTGGGATATTACAGTATATTAGAACAAAGTATAAGTCAAATATGATGAAACTTATAGATGGAAACTCTAAGTGTTTTATCCCTAGACTTTTGAGAATTATATGGGATCCCTTTCAGACTCATTGATAGAGGACTTATTGGAGGATGTGGAGAGACCCTTCAGTTTGATCTAGGATTAGAAGGAGAAATGGGTTTCATTGGTGGTGATGATACTATAAAGGGAAATGAGGAAATGGTGGTTCTTTTTCTTTAGGGATCACGAGGAGTAGAAAGTTTCATGGTATAAGTTCAGATATCACTTCTGAGCAGGGTTTTTTTCTTTGATTGAAAAGTTGTCCAATATCCAAGAGCTACTTACCATTCGACAGGGGAGTTCTAATATACAAGAGTTCAATATCCCTTTCTATACCCTTCTCTATTATTCTACATACCCATTTCTAGATAAGTGGTCTAGGGAAAAACATTTATAGGAGGCTTTTCACCCATATATCTTGAATTAGGTTACCCCGTTTATGGTGTGAACATATCTAGAGGTGCTAAAAAGAGTAGAGTGTATTGAAAGGACACCGACTAGAACCACATTTTTATTAGAGTAGAGTCATAAATAATCTTAACATAGCAGTGATATAGTCTATGGTTACCAATTTCTCATAAAAAATGATATTATATAGTCAGGGGTAGGTCTTAGTTCTCATCAAATTTATTTGGGGGTGGAAGATCTCAACCCTCTAACAAGATATCATATACATGGTTTTTTTATAGAGGCTGAGGTCATCACAAGTGAGAGTCCCTGAATTTTTGAGCAAGAAATGTATAGCAGGTGTCCCAATTCAGGTTCCTTTATTGAGGTAGTTTCAACTGAGCATCAGGTCCTGGGTGCTCCATATTTGGACAAATAGAGAGGATATTTTGTAGGGAAAGGACAACCTTGTGATGATTTATATCCCAAGGGAGTAGAGTGATACCATTTTGGGGGTGACTATTAGGGTTTTGAGAGGTTGTGGAGTAATCTGTGGTTAGCTGCATGCTTTAGAGTTTCCTTCACCAAAAGATTCAGATGTTGTTATAGGCACCCTTTTTTTATTTTCTACTTGGGTGCATGATTTGTTTGATGTGAGGTCTATACACTCTTTCATATCACATACCCTAGTACATGATTCAAGACTTGAGGTGGAGAGGCTTATAGTTACCTTATCGTTGACTATTCCATTTGGACATTGAGCTTATCTGTATAAAGTATGTAGAGACTATGAGCTAGTTTTGGGGTATCAATGCTCTTAGGGTGACTTTCTATTTTAATGGATATATCCACGTAAAATAATTCTTAGAATGAAATGGATTTATTGGGTAAAAATTACTATATATTGACTTGGGAGGAAAATTGTGTTCTGTAATGATGATTGAGATATTTCCATGTTTGTTGAAGAGATAACCCCTCAGATGGGTAGAGGTATGTACCATCATTATTTTCTTTGAGGATAGAGTTAAAGTTGATTTTTCCAGACATTCATCTAATGATGTTTCCTAGGGTCTAGGAAGAGTACAATAATGTATTTACCGAGGATGCTGTGGAATTACCCCTTTATGAGATACCAAGTTTACGATATAGCTACATTCAGGTGCTTCTATTATCTCAATTTATCTTTATAGGATGGAGTCTTCTGAGTTGTGAGATCTATCTATATATATCAATGATATTTTTTAGTGATGTTTTTTTGGTAAAGCATGTCACCTGGGGATACTTCAGTTATTTTGGTGAAGAAGTCTAATAATATTAAACATCTATTCATCAATTATTATTTCTTGAATTTGGTGAAAGTGAAGAAAAAAATATCCTCTTACTTGAATTGACGATTTCTTTAATCCACTTAAAGGGGCAAGTTGGTTCTTGAAGATTGATCTGTGGTCAAGATATCATTAGATGTGGGTAAAAGATGAGGGTATTCTGAATACAACATTATATGATCTTTTTTATTTTGATCATAACTTGAGATTTAGGAATCAAAATTGGGTAATTATTATTGATATAGACATATGAATTGTTTATCTTCATTCAATTAAGTGATGACAAAAGTGGAATTAGTTATTTGATATGTTTTTGGCCTGAAGTCACTAAAAAATTCTGTAGTTTTCAGATTATGTTGTATACATATTTTTGATGATATATCAAGATAAATAAGTATTATTAATCAGTTTCATGATCCATTGAAAATATATTGAAACTATATAAATATAAATATTCAAGATTTAATAATAAATCAGATGTTTTAAGGTCTTAAAAATATATAAAACCTTATGATATCATCCCTCAATGAATTTTATAAAATTTGCAAGTGATATAATTATGGGATTATTTGGAAATTGTTTCAAATTAAAATTAAAATATTTTAATAGAGATATTTTCATGGGATATTTTCATGCTAATTACTATTAAGAAAATTTTAAAGAATACATTAAAAATTAAAATTTGAATATTTGAATGTTGAAGACCACATTTTTTTGATAAATTATAGAATATTTCATTTTCATAAATCAAGGAGATATTTGGGGGAAGATAAAGTTTTAAATTAAAATTTAAAATTTAAAATTGAATTTTTTATCGTTATTATGGGGGAATTTGTTTGGGGGGGGGGTTATTTTTTTTACTGGATTCAATGTGTAGAAATAAGTGTAAAGATAATTTTAAAAACTATATTTAAATTTCCAATTTGAATATCCACATTCTTTATGAAGGATAATTTATGAAATTATCAAACAATTAATCAACATGTTATTTATGGAAATTCAAATTCAAAATTATTTCTAAATTTTCAGTGGATATCCGTAGATTATATTGGATATTATTTCGGAGAATATATTTAAGTTCTAATGGAATATTTTAAATATCAAATATTATTATTTTTAGTTTATATTATTATCTTCATAATTTTTTTTGGAATAATTCTATGGAAACACAAAAATTATGGGATTCATTTGAATGTATTACTTTCAAATTAAAAATTTGAAGTATTTAAGTTGGAGATGAGGTCTAAAATAGAATAAATGAATCTATTATAAATATAAAATTATGAAAATGGTGATGTAACTAATAACAATAGAAAATAAAAACACTATTGAAACAAAAAACATAACTTTATTGTTATTTTATAGCTACTACTCCCCTTTTATGAATCCGATATTTGTTTGAGATATATTGGATGTGCTATGATTTTTTAAGATTAAACCATCTATTAGTTTTGTGGGAAACTATAAGCTAAAGAAACATCAAATTTGTATATCTGATACATTTTTACTAAAGTATCAAATACTTGTTCTCAGTCTTGGCATAGTGTTAACTTCTTAGGATAAGCTATCAAGGTTCCATATAAGAGAGTATGACTTATTATAAGGTTTCAACTACCTACACTCTATTTTCAAGGCCTCTTGATAAAAGGATATACTTATTGAAAATCACAAAACTTGTTGGGAGGGTGTTAGTGGAGTGGACTAAGGGATATTTTTTCCTCGAACTTCTATACATCACCATTTAATACACTTTATTTTTTATATTTTATATTTCATTTCAGAAAATTAAGATATAAATACATGAACAATTTATTTCAAGGGGGGAAATTTAATTTTTTCAGGAGTTTTAAAAGGACACAATTCACCCCCTCTTGTTCTTTTTTTATCTTCATTCCAGACCAACACGTCTTTTAAAAAGAAATAATCTATTTTTAGAAATATTTAAATATATACATTTGTTTCAATCTAATAATAATATTTTTTTTTGCGATGAAGGTTTATTTTGTATAATAGTGATGATTTTTTTCTCTAAAAATATTGAATTAAATATCCAAATGAAGACTAATTTTAATGGATAATATTTTAGAAGGTATACCGATAATCCATGCTTCTTACTTCAATAGTGATAAGTATTTTTTATAAAAATATCACATGATTATATATTTAAAAAATATTAAATTGACTATGTATTTGAAATCTATAAAACTATATAATATTCTTAAAGGTGAACCAAAAAATTGGATGTTTCTCAAGTAACTGATTATGATCTTAATTCAAGGGATATGAATTCCATTATTTATGTATTATCAACTGAAAAATTTAATCTAGTTTCATAGTATTATAGAGATTATGAAATGTGGGAAACCATTGTAATTTCCTATGAAAGAATAAATAATGATCGAGAAATGAGGTAAAATAAAGATAAAATTAAATTAAATACATTCAAGATAAAGGAAGAGGATAAAATTGCTCAGATGAATGGTAGATTGACAGAAATTGTCAATGATGTTTTTTCCTTGGGAACTCTAATTCTAGAATCTGATCAGGTGTTAAAGATACTTAGATTATTTTCTTCTAAGTTTAATGGAATCTCTAATGCTATGAGAAAATCCACACTAGTTAAATATTTAAATATGAAGGAACTAATAAGAACCTTAATGATGTATGAAGTTTATATGTAATCATAATCTAGATATCATAGTTATTTTAAAAAGGAAAATATTTCACTCAATGTTTCATTGGATAAATATTCTGATTCTGATTCATTTGATTTGGGTTTAAGTGATGATTTATTGTATCTTTCTAGAGAAATAAGAATTTAGTATAACAAGATAATGGATATATTAAATAATAATAAAGAGAATGAGTTCAGATACTATGAATGTAAAAAGAAATGTCATTTGAGACCCAACTTCCCTTTAATTAAGGATCAAAGGAAATAATGTTATAATCTAAAAGGTAATAAATCCTTGGAGTCTACTTGGAGAAAATTTGAAAAGTCAAGTTATGAATATAATTAAACAATTGATGCTATGTATAAACAAAAAAGTAAATTTATGTCTTATGTCTCACACTAATGAGGTACAACCATCTTTCCCTCATAGTTCTTATTATGGAAATCGTTCTTTTGGTGAACTTAATGAATATTGTTATGTACTTAAAGATAAATTTAAATCCTTAAATAAGGATCATATAAAACTTATTATATTATAGGATTCTATTTTTATTGAAAAAATAGTTCAACTATATAGATTATGGATTTAAGATCTATTTTTTTAAAAAATCAAGTGATTTACATGAAAATAAAATTAAGGAATTATTGGTTAAAGTTGATTCATTAAAAGAAGATGATATTATGTTTACCAAAGGATATAATTATCTAAATAAATTATTAATAAGAATAAAATAATTATATTAAGACTTTGTATATGTAGTAATGGAAAAATAACTAAATTATATAGGAATTATTTTTTTCCATGTTTTAAAATAAAAATCATGCCTAATATTAAAAACTTTCATTATAGAATTATTTGAAATTATGATAATCACTGCTATTTTAAAAATCATTTATTTTGCGGTGTAAAACATGTTAATTTTTCAAAATAATTATGTAGATTTATATTTGGAATTTATGCTCAAAATAAATAGTTTGGTTACCTAAATCTTTACTTGATAACACTACCAGACCAAAAAGAATATGGGTACTCAAATACATTTGTATTTGATATTTTTTAGGTTTATGACACTGGAATTCATTTTTATATCATTAACAGGTTACATGAAAAATATAGATATTTCTTATTCTTATTCTATTTATGGAATTCTAAGATATAAATTAAAAGAAAATATCCATAGAGATGGAACTGTTAAAATATTGGAAGTACATTATTTCTATTTTAATTTTAATATTTTTTTCTATCCAACATGGATGTGCATTAAATTTTTTTATACTTTTATGCCAGCATCTAAATTTTTTTAGTTTACTATCGAGTATATATATAAATATCATATGTCTTAGCATGACTTTCAATTTTTCACAACTTTTTGAAAATCATTTTTCTATTCCTTGAAAAATCTTAATCATTTTTGTCTCTCATTGTATTTAAATGTACTGCTCAGGGGGAGTTCACCCGTTTTAAATATTTTTCATTTTTATATTTTAAATGTTTCAAAATTTAGAAGACATTTCAAGGGGAGAATTTGTTCTCTATTTTATCTTTTTTTGGTTTTGTTTAATTTTTTTGTTAATTTTGAAATTAATTTTCTCAATGTATATTATGTTCAATGTTTAAAATTTTGAATCATATATTTTTAAAAAGTAGTAAGATTTTTCATTGGAAGAGTAATTAATTTCAATATTTTTCTTTTTTAGTAAGAATGCCATTAATATTTCATTATTTACTTTAATAGTATCTTCTATTACTTCATTTGTCAAAATTCTAAATTATTATATATAATTTTTTTTATTTTTCAATTTTTCAACATACAATTTGTTTTAATTTTTAAATTATTTGATTTTTTTAAAATTCTTTGAATATATTTTGTTTTAATTTCTTGAAAATCCATAATATTGATTCTTAATTTAAGGGGTAAATTATTTTAAATATATAGCATGTGCTTAAATGTATTATTTTTATGGAATATATTAAAATTGTTAGATATTTATTATAATTCATTTCAAATCCTTTATTATTTGTTTATATCTATTTTAAACATTCACTTCCTATTTAAATTTTTTTTTTATATTTTTAATAATAATTTGTTTTCAGGGGGATTTTATAGTAAAACATTGAGATTTCATAAAAATATTTAAATTTCTTGTGTTTTAAATTTTTAAAGAAACATTTTTATTCATTATTTTATCTCTAAAGTGGGAGTATGGTTTTTTTAAAACATTATTTTTCCATTCATTTATATTTTTGGAAAATATTGTTTTGAAAACTTATTTAATTTTTTTGTTGTCAGATTTTATCATTTGTTCAAATTATTTATCATTTTATTATTTATTTCAACCCCTCATATAACTTTTTGATCATTACAAATGGAGGGGGGGGGGGGGTTATTTTATATAATCATGTTTTGTAATTATAAAAGTGTAATATTATTTAGCGTATCCTTGATACTTTATTTATATTTTTATGATTACTAAAATACATTTGTTTATATTTTTGATAATTAATAGTATCCTCTCAACATTTTTATTTATTATTATTTATGATATTATTCACTTTTAAATATTTATTGTAAATATTTATTGTTTATTGTTTATTTATAATTTATTATTTTTTAATTTATTTTATTATAATATTATTACTCTCACCTTTTTATTGAGAAATTTCTAATATACGTATTACATCATAACCATCTATTTATATAAAAATTATATTCTTTGAAAAGTAAAAGATCCCTATGTTTGGAATGATCCCCATGTATGGAAGTCAGAAACCCCATGTTTGGAAACCTATATTGGGTAACATCTTCCCATTTGGGACCACACATTTATAATTTTACTCATTTCTTGGAACCTCACCTTTGGAATAAACCTCACATTTGGAACCTCATGTTTGGAATGAACTTCAAGTATGAAACAACTTTTTTTGAATATACCTAACATTTGAGATCCTCATGTTGGTGATATACATTATGTCCTCGAGAATAATTAAATTAATTCTATGGAATTGGGATGTTATCATGCATCAATACAGTCATGACTAATATTTCATGAAGATTATAATATATGCATTATTTTATGATCACTTGCAGAATATATCCTCATAAAATTATCTATTAATTTTCAGTATTTAAGTATACTAAAGCATCGAGTATTTATCTTCTTATCTTAAGAATTTTCTGTTTTATATGATCTTTATATTTTTTCACAAATCAATATGAAGGCATCATATATGAGTGATTATTATTTTCATGGATAAATAATATGTTTATTATTATTATATTCAACCTAGACAAAATATTAATCATTCATTTGATATTTTTCTCGCATTAAGTCACTGAATCGTTCTGTAGTTTTCATATTATGTTGCGTTATGAATTTTGATGATATCACAAGATATATATGTCTAATTTATTTTGTTATTGATATATTGGAAATATATTGAAATCATATAAATTTAAGTATTCTAGCCTGAATTTTTAATAAATGTTTTTTGATGTTAAAAAAATTATCGAATATTGTTATATCAACCTACAATGAATTTTCTAAAAATTTCAAGTGAGATAATATTGGATTAATTTTAAGGTGTTGGAAATTGAAATAAAAATATTTTAATGGATAAATTAAAAAGTATTCAAAGTATTTTCAAGAGATATTTTTATGGAGTTTTTTATGGAGAAAATATTGAAGATTATATTCAAATTTAAAATTTGAGAATTTGAATTTTTAATACCACATTTGTTGAAGGAATTTTAGAAGATTTCATTTTCACAAATTGTGGATATAATTGGGGTATGATAAATTATTAAATTCAAATTTAAAAATTTTATCATTATTTCAGGATAATGTTTTTTGAGTGGATATTTGTTGACTAGATTCAATGTGTAGAAATACGTGAAGTGATAATTTTGAAAAGTATATTCACATTTAAAATTTGAATATCCACTTCATTTATAGAGGAAATATTATCAAATAATCAGTGAATTAGTCACTAGATATTTTTGGAAATTTATATAAAAAAATATATGAATTTTTCAATGGCTATGTGTTTCTTGTCTTGGATATTACTTTGGAGAATATCTTGAAACTCCAAGAGAATTTTTGAATTATAAAATATTATTTTTATCAATTTATATTATTATCATCAGAATTTATTTTTGGAATGCTTCATTGATAAAGATATAATTTGAGAGAAAATTATGGATTCCCTTTGATTAAATTATTTTAAAATTACAATTTCAAATTATTATGGATGGAGACAAATCCTAAAATTATTTGAGAAGTTTTATTATAAATACGTAATTAAGACAATGGTGATTTAATTGATAGAACAACACAACGATGACACTCTTGACAAAAAAAATAATTATATTATTATTATATTTTTTTTGATACTATTCAAGTAATCCTACACTCATTGAAGATCTATTGACTTCTGGTGTGATTTGTTGAAGATAAAACCATCTGTCAGTTATGTAGAAAACTATGAGCTAAGGTTTCTTCAACTTTCTTTATATTATATCTTTATACTGATGTTTCGGATTCTTATACTCGACCATTGTGGAGTGTCAACATTTAAAATAATCTATATATTTTCCTATAAAATAACCTGACATGTTGTGAGTTTTAAACAACCTGTACTAATTTTTTTTGGTTTCTAGATAAAAGGACCTACTTTGTAAAAATAACTAAGATCAAAAAGAAAGCATTGGTGGAGTAGACTAGAGGATCTATGTTCCTTAAATCACTATAAATAACCATTTATGACACTTTATTTTATTTATTATTTACTCTATTAGTCTATATTTTTATATAATGAAATTATAACTTTATTTAAAGTGGGAAAATTTAAATTTATCAAGATTTTTTAAAGGACACAATTCACCCCCTTTTGGGCCTTCATCATCATCATTCCAAACCAACACATGATTTGGATTATTTTATCCCATTAATTAGATGTAAATTATGTATGGAATATTAATCATATATTAACTAAATATAATACGATACAAAGTAAACATGGTTCATAACATGTAATATTGTCTCAAAGAATCAGGATTAAGAATAATAAAATTCTAGTGGCTCGAGTTACACTTTAATAAAAACCCCTTGAAAGAGTGGGATTTTAATGTAAATTCAAATAACATGATTAAAATATATTTCCTGATATTTTATCTCAGTTATGAATTATATACACTATATAAATGAAATTAGGTTCATAATACAAAACATGTCTCAAAGATAGAAATTTTAGACGAAAACACTTACCTAGGTTTTGATTCATTATGCACTTACACCAAACATCCCAAATAATTAAATTATGTTAGTTAAATACATATAAAAGAATATTATTCATAAATATAACCATTTTTACTCCTAATTTATAATCATTATATATATATTAGATAGTTTTTACCAATTTTTAACATTGGGTGTAAGTAATCTTTTTCACTTTGAACTAGTTTCTTAATGGTGGCGTTGGTATTCATTAATGTTAAAAACTACATAATAATTAAATCATATATAGTAATTTAATTGATATTAAATTATATTTTATGAATATATAATTTCATTCCATGTTTTTTGGTAACAAACCATATAGATGAAATCAGCGATGATCATGTTTCAGAGATTCTTAATGAACAAAGGGTAATTTATTAATTAACAAAATAAATGTTGATATATAGTCAGTAGAAAAAAATATTATTTACATATTTACATCATATTAAAATAGTAAATAAGTTCTCATAGTCATCCATGATATAAATGCATAATATTGTTCAATTATGTTGTTAAACTAATCGAAAAATGATCCTACAATGCTAAATGGATGATTATGAGGTGGTTTAGTTGTAATATCATTATAATAGAAGCATAATAATATTATTTAGTGTTAGTTGTTTTATAAATTAAATCTATAAGGAAGGATAATAATAAATAATGGATATTAAATCATTATTTAATTTGAATAAAAATATTTTTCTCTTTGTATGCTTTTTTTAGACGATTAATGTTATAATGATTGCTTATTTGTAATATTATTAATTGAATGACTAATTTATATTTATATAATATAATTAATGAAATAAATAACATATATGTTCACTAAACCCATTTCTAGAACCATCTTTTAAAGGTGGTGATGAAAAACAAAATGTGACGTTCATGGAGGCGATAGTCCGCACACACGCATGAACAACATTTTCATTTTTTTTGATTAAATGTTAGAGGAATAAATAATTGTTATACCATCAGCATAATAACATTTAATTATATTATTTATACCTATGTAATTATATATATATGGTTATAATGGTTTTGGATGAGGGTTTTATGGGAAGTATAAAGAATAAAAGTAAAAGGGCGAGTAGTACTTATGTTGAGAGTTACGATTTTTTGTTGAATTATCCTTTAGAAATGAAGGATTGAGTTATATTTTGAGGAAAGGGGCGGAAAAAATTGTATATAGTCTATAGAAGAAGTAAATTGTACATATTTGCATGAGAATTTTGATGTATAGTTGAGTCTTTAATTGGGAGGATGTGAGATCCATTTATTGGTGGAAAGTAGGGACAAATATTTGGATAAGAATGTTAATTAAAGGATAAGAATGAAATTTGTGAATATTTAGGTGAGTTAGGTGAGAAAATAGTAGGTGATATATTTGGGTATGAATTTTATACCTAAAAAGGGCTTTCTAGATGTTTTAATTTACCTTTTAATTATTTAAAATTTCATATTCTTTATTTACCCATTTTTACCCTTATTAATATTGATCAAAAATTAACCATTGTAATGATTATGTTACTAAAAATATAGGATGGTTATTATTTACTAATTTATATGTGTTGAATATGAATTTGGAATCCATTTAACCTAATCAAAATTAAAGAATTTGGGGAAATTAACTTTAAAATTAAAACATTTAATGTATTAAAAAACTGCTTTTAAAGAATTTTTTTAATCATCAAGTGTTCATAATGTTATTTAACATTTATTACCAATTAACTGAGTGTTAATTTATTTTAATATATTAATAAACATAACATTAGAGTCTTTATTTAAAAACATATCAATTTAATTTAAAATTAAAATATTTAGAAAAGTATCATTCTTTAAAAAAATAATTGTTTTCATATGGTAACTAATATTTACCATGGTAACTTAATTTTATGACTAAAAATGAAATTAAGCCCTTTATTTAATATAATAACTCTAATTAAATATATTAAAACCATATTATTTTATTCAATTTTGAAAAGTGATGAAAATTAACATTTTATATAAAAACATAAAAATATAATTAAAGTGGTTTTCATAGGAAAATACTTTTTTTAAATATTATTTATTATTATTATTTTTTATAAATTACAAATTTATTTTTTATTAACATATTATTCATTTAAAATATATCTTTTCATGATTAATCATAATTTTTTTGATATATAAATGCATGTATTAGTAATGTAAATATTTTGAAAAATGCCTTTTTAAGTATAAAATGACCGTATTAGTAATTTTTACTATACCAATTGAATTTCATTTTTATTAAATTTATAATTTATTTTCTTTAAATAAATATTATATAAAATAGTTACTCCTATTCATTCCTTTTAATTTAATGGAAAGGTTCTAACAATTGAACATAAATATTTATATTTTTTCTAAATATCTCATGATTTCATTTATGTTTGGTGTTGTGTGTGGAGAAAGAAATAAAACACATTGAATTATCTAAATCTAATCATATATTAAGATATAGAGGTGTTAAATTCTCTACCATTAAATAAATTTCATCCTGAAAATTTTAATTATTACTTATTGAAGAATAAATTGAAGGTATTCTTAACATATTCATCATTCTGTGTATAAAAATTAATATGACATCTACTATACTCTCTTAGGTTATATCAAGCTACTTATCTTTATTAAAATAACTTTATCCATTCATACAATCATATTTTCAAGTATGTATACACCATAATTATATATTCCCTATAGTATACCTTTCCTTACAAAAATTGAATCTCAAAGTCAATTAACCACAATGAAGTTATATATTTATCCTAGAAATTAACTCTATCATTAAACCTAAAATGGTATTAACCAATAGTTTATATGGTAACACACATAATCAAAAAAATTAGATAAAAATTATAAAAAATATAATGAATTATATTCAATCCAAATGATATTGATACCATATATCTTAAATTTTTAAAATCACTAAACCCTTTATTGTATCTATATCAAACATATACTAATCCTAAAACATATCCATCCCACAAACTTGTGTTCTTCCATAGTTATATCTAAAAATAGAACCTTTACAAAAAATAATTTCTCAATGTTATTTATACCATTTTACATATGATTTAAAACCATTAATAAAAAACTAATAAAGAATAATCATCACATATTCCACATAATTATCAATAACATTTAAAATATACCAAAATGTCATCGATCCATATAACTTCACTAATTAAAATAACTAACAATACCGAGAATTAATGTAAATTTTGATATCAACCACACTACAATAGGTAATAATAGGGAACTAACTTTTTCAATGTAATAGGCTTATACTAAAATTTTTAACCATTTATGTTTTCTCCCTTATTCAGTTACAAAAAAATAGTGGTTTATATATATATACCTCTCTCAAATTCATTTTAATGATCCCATTTTAATCCAAATACAAAAAAAAAATGTTTATGATAATATCTAAGATATGAATATGAAAACATGAATCTGAATATATATCCCCTTTTAAAATAATTGTTTTTAACATATGATAATTTTAGATCAACCCATGACTCCCATTGTTCAATCATTTGTTATCCATGGTTATTTTTTTGTATTAGGTTCCCTAACCTAATTAGTTAAAATCATTCTTAAATACTTCATAATGGTTTATAAAGAGAATTTGATGACCCAAATCATATCCCCTAGGAGTTTCTATCTAGGTGTGTAGTCATAGGCCCATTAATTATACATCATTTAGATGATCGAGTTAATAATCAAGAAACCATTTTTCGGGGTGATCACCCCTAGGTGAATCTGTTCTACAATCTTATTGCATTTATAGTACCTATAGAGGGATGTATTTCTAGGAATAAACCTATAATCTATTTTTTACCAAAACATCACGATGTTATCAAATAATTACATGTTCTAAGGGCTCTAACTAAATATCTCTCATCATAATCCACCAAATATGTGCATTATTACCTTATAATTAAATCATATAATATTCTAAAGGGCTATCTATACCTATGAAATTATAACACCACTAAATGTAGTGAAATATATTTTTTCAAATAAATTTAATCTTTTTGATATTTTGTGTTACACACAACACTGAGTTTACCTTGTGTTACATGGAACATGGAGTTTTAATGAAACATGACATACTATTAAAATATTATTATTTTATATGATAGTTAATTCCAAACTTTTAGAATTAAGGGTATGAATAGGATTAAATTAAATATGAGAATATATGTTTACACATCTATATATAACAAATTCATTGATGACTAATTAATTATAAATAAACAAAAAAATCATTTGAAAATAAATGAGATCTTTTTATAAAAAACTATTCTTCCATGCAAAAACTTATTTTACCTCAATAAATTAGAAAGATTTTTTTCGGTTAATTATATTAATGAAATTTAAATATTATATATTCAATCAAATGTTTACAATTCACCTTATGTGTTTTTTATATAATACATAAGAATAAATCAAATTTTACACATAAAAACAATATTTTTCTAAAAAGTAGTTTTATCACGTTATGCACACTTATTTTAAAATTATTTTTTACAATTTTAGAAATTTTATTTGAAAAAATAAACTTTATTTTTTGAATCATCATTTCAAAATTATCTTGGCGTTAATTTTTTAGAATTTTCTGAAAAGATATATATTTTGATGAATAGTGAAAAAATATTGGTTTTTATTAAGAATTATCATTTATTTTAAATCATGTTAAAACTTACAATTTATTTTAAGATATTTTAAAAGTAAAATTTGTAAAATTATAATTATTGATTAAATCATTTTATATCATTTGAATCAATTTCATATAAATGTTTTATGTAATTGTTTTTAAACTTTTGAAACTTTTCTCTTTGGAAAATCGCTTTGTCCTCACATCTGTGAGATTAATTTTAAATTAAATTTATTGAACTTATATGAATGTAATTTGGAAAAATGGATTAAATATTTATAATAAGAATAATTTATATTATCTAGTATGGTAAAATTTATTTTATACCATTATGATTAGTAAAATTAGTAAAAATTAATTACCATGGTTAAAGTAAAAATGGGTTTATAGGGGGGTTAAACTAAAAAGATAAGTGGTAAATGGCCTATAAAAATTTTCAACACAAATTTTATGTCCATATTTCAACCTTATCACCTATATGTTTTGATAATTTCCCATTTTTATACGTTTTGAATATAAAAAACTTGTGTACAAGTTTTTATTTTCAAATATTATATGTGTGCCACTCACCTCCCTTATAAATTTCTACCCACAATCCTCTTCTATTCGTACATAAAAAAAACAATTGGTTCAGAAAATTGATGACCAATTAAATTCCTTAATTCTCTATTATCATATTATAATCCTTATTTTTTAATAAATCCAAACTAATAATCATTTTAGTGAAAACCAAAAGAAGTTGTCTCTAGGGGAGGTAACATACCTAACTGAGCATTTTATTTTATTTCTTCATCCACCCCTTGAATTATTAATAAAACATGATGATATAATAAAATCAGTATATTAAATATAATTATATGTTATTAGGATAAAGTAATAACTTAAACCCTTCTCCTCTTCTATCAAGGGGATATAAAATTATCTTTCATGTGTGCGGAGAACTACCACCTCGTGAACTGATGTTATTCATTTACCATAAGAAACTATCAAGGATGGATATAATTATGTATTTAATGTTTATATGTGATATTTATGATATTATTATACCTATTTAATTATAATAACACTTCTAAATTATTACCTCTAAACTCGTTGGAAAACAATAACATCGCTCATGTGTACGACATACTATCATATTGCAAACCAATGTGATGTCGTTTTCATTTATAATTTACTTGGATGGTAACATGGATATATTAGATAAATATATATTATATTGGTTAAATATTTATACCTTTTTAATTATCATATCACATATTACTCTTTACTTTCCATTCTATGGGAATACGATAACGTCGTTCATGTGTACGACGAACTATCACCTCACGAAGAGATGTGATACGTTCACGATTTAAATAGAAGGTAATAAGGATGATATCAATGAAAATATGTGATATATATGGAAAAAAATTATTCTTGAATGGTAATATATTATTTAACTTTCTATATTTTATTTCATTTATCTATAAAATGGAAACAACATTCATGTATATGTATGGCCTACCGTCTCAATGAACGATATATTTCATTTTCTATTTATAAATTTTATGGATTACTATGAATAAATATATAATGAATATATATTATATTTATATCATTTTTAACATTATGGATATGATTATAAAATGATCAAAGTATGATGACCAAAAATAAAAAATGATAACATACATGAAAAACATAGCGGTTATTACCGAAATCATGATTTTAATAACGAATTATTAATAAAAGTGTAATAAAATGTCATAATTAAATCATATATGGTATGATATATATATTTATGGTTATTAAATTTATTTATAATAAAATTATATTTATTATATAGGATGTTTGAATGTGTACAATGGAAGTTGAGGCATAAGGTAAGGAATTTATGTATCACTTTTTACTTTTGTGAGAAACATGCTATATTCACTATCAATTTATTTTATGTGGTGTATATAATACCCAATATTTTATTTTATGAATATTATACTGAAAATTATTTTCATTTACATATCCATCTTTATATCACTCCTACATGGGGTTTACGGTTCAAAAGTTACCATAGTGGTAGGGGATTGTTTTCTCAATTTGCCTTCTTTGGGACCTATGTTATATTATTCACCTATCTTATTATATAATATATATATAAACCATTTGAATTGTTATATCCTGAATATAATTATTTTTATTATATTAAAAGTTTCATTTAATTTATTCTTTAATGGGGCCTATGATTCAAAAGATACTAAAGTGGTTAAGGTTTGATGTTAAAATCTCATTGTTTAACGGGATTGTATTTGTTTATGCTTTTGATGATGAAATATTATGATCCACACCTCAATAAACTAATGAGTTTTTTATCCTCTAGTTATGTCATTATAATACATGTTCTACATTCATTTCTCTAGCTGTATGTACTCAAAATATAAAAATAATATTTTTAAAGAAAATAGACTTTATTTATATCTTAGGTCAAAAATTACTTTTCTTAAAAAAACATGTTTTAAAAAAACGTTTTGAAATTTTTTTATAAAATTATAATTTTTTTATTAAATACATTTTTACCCATTTTTTCTTTTTTATGGAATTATTTTAAAGGAATATTGATGTTATTTTTCAAACAATTACCATTTGTATTTTACCAAAAATGTGAAAGGAATATTTTTTTTAGGATGTACGATATGAAAAATATTTTCCAACATCATGAAAACTCAATGTTTTAATTTTTATATTATAAGGTTAAAAGTTTATTTTCCATGAACTATATTTCTAAAACATTTTATGAAATTTTAGTTATTTAAAAAATGGAAATATATTTTAATCAAGAAATGTTTTAAATGATATTTAAATATCACTTTATGAGTTTCAAACACTATTTTAAAGGAAAATAATTTTAAAAATGTTTTATGAATTTTTAGTTCTAAATATTTATTTTCAAAGAGAATTTTTCCCTTAATAAATGTTTTAAGTGTATTTTAAAAATAATTTTCCATCTAAGATGACATTATTTGATGTTACATATGTTTTACTGGGGATATGATTCAAGTATACCTTTCTTATTATTTCTTTGAATGTTTTATGTTTATAATGATGATGTGTTCATAAAAATAATTTCTTTTCCATATGTTATACCATGAAAAAGTTCTAATGAACCAAAATTCTATTTCCATGGTTTGTTCTATGATTAAATGATTAAATTTATATGAAACCCATTTCTTTACCATGGGTTATGACATGATGTAGTGATTTTGCAAACCATTTCTTTTAGTGGGTTCTGATATGATGAATGTTTAATAATATTATAAAACACACATGTATGATTTTAATTATGTTATGGTGGTTAAATTACGACCAAGGGTGGTGTTTATGTTATAACCAAGGACATTGGTTATGTTAGAACCAAAACTGTTGGGACCTATATCTCCCTCCAATCCATTGGGTAATGATTAATGTTATATGATATCTAAGTGTACATTAGAGTTTATACCAATACTGAAATAGGGTACATGAGATGTTATACCAGTAACAAAATATGGTATATGTGAGGTTATCACAAGACCAAAATATGGTAAACGGTAGGTTATCCTAAGCTTGAAGTAGTTACATGGGTAGTTAGGCCAAGACTCACATGTTATGAATATCTTGGTTGGTATCATTGACTTAAGGCTTTCAATTCTTATGTATATTCCATAAATCTACATTTTATTCCAATTTTATGATATCATGTATCATGTTCTTAGATTCTATCATGACTCATGTCTTATGAACTGGGTATATTTTTTCCATGACACTAGATTTTTTTCTTTGAAATGCAGGTTATGGTTTTTATATGTTATAACCATGTTCTCAAACTGTTATTATCACATAATGTTTGTGTACTTCCCATGTTTACCCATACTGAGAATCTAATCTCACCCTTTCTAATGTTTCATTTCGCAGTTTATGAAGACAAGGGTTTCAAGTTATGCTTTGAATAGTACAATAGGGGATGATATTTTTGGCAGATGTTGAAGATGTTTCACTAAATAAAAAGATTGTATACCTAGTCTCCAAAGGTACTAAACCATTAGAGTCCTTGGGTATATATTTGTAAAATATAATCAATAATAAAAAATTAAAATGTGATATCTATGTATTAGAAGTGTGGGTCATTACATTTTTTATAAAAGTAAAGGTTTAGTTCATCTTTGAAAACTAGGATGAGAAAGCTTCAGTACGGTTCCTAGGGATATTTTTAAGGATATATATAAGGATATTATTATGGATAAGTATATGGATGATTCAAAGTATAATAAAATGTCATGTAATCTTGGTAAAGTATAGAGTGAGGGGTTTCTAAGAAATTATATCCCTTTCTAGATACTAAAAGTGGATGTGGATTTGGTACATAGTGCCTAAGGGTAATAACTCCAAAAAATGGAGCATTGAGGTAGAATCAATCATTACCAGGTGCTTGATAACAATCCTTTCCACACTCATGGGTCGACACTATCATTGGATACATTTTTTAAATTTTCAAACTCTTTATAAACCACTATGAAGCATTTTAATAATAATCATGAATGACCAAGGTTAAGCATAAAGTGTTATAGATTAAAAAGAAGGTGTCATTATTTAGACATACATTAAATGATTTTCTAAATTATGTATTTTCCCACTATTATTAGTGTTTTTGACTCTATGATTTCAAATTTTATTCAATTTTTGGAACCTAAAGGAACAATGTTAATGACTAATATAATATAAAAATCAAGGATTGTACACATGTTAAAATAAATGTTATGGGGGTCTGAATGCAAAACCATGTTGCTAAACTCAAATAACATTCTCAATCTATGATTCCCACTAAACTTCCAAACTATTAAAGGATGGAAAAAAATTATATTGAGTCCTTAATGAGGTAGTATATGCCTTATTTTAGGGTTTCAACTGATCCACTGGTCACTAATAAATGGATCAGTACTACTACAAAAGTATTTTCCATTCTATAGCATCTAGAGAATTAAAAAGTAATTCTGGATATCTATTATTTCAAATGAGAATAAAATAAATGGTGAAAACTTATTAAGAATATAATTCAATATGTGGTAATTGAATACATGGATTGGGATGAGTTTAATTGTATATTTGTTTTGTAAGAACTTCCCTTTTATTCTAAAAATAAGGATGGATGGGGAATTTCTTAATCTAAAACAGAAGGATGATGAATCTGTTAGTTCCAAAGAAACTAATTTTACAATACTTTCAAGGTACACTTATGGTTTAATCATCTACCCAAAAATAAAAATTAATTGATTATTTGGTAGATTAATACCAAGTCTATGAAAGGAGTTGTCTATAATATACTTTAGTAGCTATGAATAATTCATTCAATGTATACTGATGGTAGAAATGAAAATTATAGATTTAGACTATTCCCATGGATTTAATAAGAAAAGGAAGATCATGTCTCTTGAGAAATCTGATAAATAACATGGTTGAAAGAAATTTCAGAAACCTACATGCTAGTAATATGGTAATAATTACACAGGTGAATTATTAAAATGAACAAGAAAGTGTTCCAAGTGTGAGAAGACAGAATATCAAGAAAAATAATATAGAAGTGATGTGAAGAGGTTAATAAATAAAATGAATGGGTATATATCTTAAAAAAATAAACCATCCACACTCTAGTGTTTCAAGTGAAAGGATATTGTGAATTATACAAATCAATTCCCTAATACAAGGGCTAATTTGGATGACAATTCATAAAAAACCCTAAATAAAAAGACAAAGGGAAATATTATACAATCACATTGAATGAAATGAATCATGATCATTTGGGCCCTTCCCTATTTTTTGGGAATTTCATGTTTGGTTTTGTATGAATGATCCCTATGAAAATCTTATTGTTCTTACTTTAGTGAGATTTCATATGATTGTCTCCCTCTACATGAATTCTAGAATAATGAAATCTCATTTTATATTCTATTGGCATAAAGATGAACCAATGATAATCATTTTGTAAAATATAAGATCTTATATAATAAATAAAGGCTAAATTAACTTTTTAAAGTGTATATGTATCCATGTAAGATTAAATTAAGCGTTATAGATACCATTATGGGTTGATTTGTTTAAGGTTGATCATAAGTTCAAAGTCATTCAAACCCATTTTTATGGTTTATATGTTGAGATTTCAACAAGATTAATGATATTTTAAGAGATATTTATGAAAATACAACCCTTTGTTTTTTATGTTCTTGTAAAAAAATTATTTGAAGAGGAATGAATTTACACTTTGTGTACATATGACTAAATGTACTGGTAACCTTTAGGTTTTATCTTAAATTTAATGTTCATGAAATTATGGATTGTATTATATTAGTTTATGAAGTCAACTCACTTCATTTATATCATATAATATTTCTATCTAGATATGCTTTTCAGAATATAGATTAAATAAGTGGTAAGGTTGCATGGAGCACCACATTCAATTTTATCTGATCGGGATCCAAAGTTTACCTCAATGTTTTGGTAGTGTTTTAAGTAAGATCCTGATATATATTTGTGTTCTATCACTGCAAATCATCCTTAGATAGATGCTCTGTCATTGAGAAAAAATAAAAACCTAAAGGATTTGCTAATATCTTGTTATATCGATTTCAAACGTGTTTGGTATCCACACCTTCCTCTAGTTTAGATTTCTTACAACAATAGATTTAACATGAGAATTATTATGGATTCATATGGATCCATTTATGGAAAGAATTATATAAATAAAATGTACTAGAATGAAGTTTGGGAAAGAAATATATTGGGACATGATCTTTCTAATGAAATGTTAGAGAAGGTTAGAGCCATTAAGTAGCATTTAAGGGTAGAAAAAAAGTTGATAGAAATGTTATGATAATAATTTTCTATACATTCCAGAATTTAATGTCAGTGAGAATGTGTTTATGTGAATTTCATTGTGGAAAAAATTAGGAAAAACTAATCCCTTGGTATACAAGTCCCTTTGAAATTATTGATTGCATCGAGACAGTATCTTATTGCTTAGGACTTCCAGCAAACCTCTTTCAGGTTCATGATGTGTTCCATATATCTATCATGAAGAATTAAATACCTAATCCATCATATATATTTAATCTATAGGCCGTACCACTGGAGAATGATATTTATTATGAGGAAAAACCTATAAAGATTCTAGAATAGAGAAAGTTCTAAAAAACAAGATCTCTCCCCTGGTCATTTTTTGTGCGGTGAAACCACAAGCTAGAGGAAGTTATGTGGGAACCTAAGGATGTAATGAGGTATAAGTATCCTCAGTTGTTTTCTCTAAACTGATGAATTTTTAGGGTGATATTAATTTTAAGGGGGGGGGGGGTAGAATGTAAATACCAATAATTTTGTGAATTTTGTTTTTCAAATAAATTTAATCTTTTTTATATTTTATGTTACAAGAAACACTAATTTTAGCTTGAATTATATGCAACACCATGTTTTAACGATGAACAAAATACTATTAAAATGTTATAATTTAATATGATTGTTATAACCTAACCATTGGAATGGTGGAGACGAATTAGATTAAATAAATTATGAAAATATATTTTTAAATATGCATGTATAAAAAATTATTTAATGGCCAATTTATTAGAAAGAAAAATAAAACCATTTGAAATCAAGGGAAATATTTTTTTTGAAAAACTATTTTTAAGCACACAAACATTTTTTTCCTCAATAAAATAAACATATAAATTTTAGTGAATTAGTTTAATTAAATTATATATTATATATTCAATCAACTTTTTAATATTAATCGTATGTATTTTATATATAACAGATAATAATAAATATAATTTAATGCTTAAAAATTGTATTTTTCTAAAAAGATATTTTTCACCTTTTGCACACAAAATTTAAAATTAACTTTCAAAATTGTTATTTCAATAAATAAATATATTTTTTTCAATAATCATGTAAAATTCATCTTATAGTTAATTTTTTATAATTTTCTTAAAAGATAATTTTATTGATAAATAGTAAAAATACTTGTTTTTATTAGTAATTATCTTTTGTTTTAAAGCATTTTAAAAATTTAAAATATATTTAATATAGTTTTTAAATGTAAAATTAGTTCATTTATATATATATTAATCCAATTTTGGTAATTCGAATGAAATTTATATTTAATTTTGGTGTAAAAACTTTTTAAAACTTTTGAAACGTCTCTCTTCGGAAAACCTCATTTGCAGCTCGTCTGTGTGATTAATTTTGAATTATATTTCACCAATTATGTGAATGGAATTTTAAAAAATAGATTATTTATTTTAAAAAATAATAATATATATTATATAACAATTTCAAAATAAATTTGTACCATTATTAGTAGTAAAAGCAATAAGAATTATTTACCATAGTTAAGTTGAAAATGGATTTATCGGGGGGGGGGTGTAAACTAAAAAGACAAGAAGTTAAATAACCAATAAAATTGTCAAAAACCAATTTTATGGTCATGTTTAGACCTTATAAACTATAAGGTTAAATAATGACCAATTTTTTATCATTTTTTCATATGTAAAATGTGGGTACACATTTTAAAAAAAAATTAAAAATGTGCCACTCACTTCACTAACAAAAGTTCACCCCAAATACTCTCCTATTAAAACTTTCAAAACTCATTAGTTTAGAAAATAAATGCTGAAATAAATTTATAAATTATCTAATATCATTATATCATCATTATTTTAGTAAAAAAACCAACCAAATATATATTTTGGTGAAAACCAAAAGAAGTTGTTCGAATAAGAGGTAACCCCTTACTTAGTGTTTTATTTTATTTAGTCCTCCACCTACTTAAATTATTATTAAACCATAATTATAAAATAAAATAATTATATTATATATAATCAGATGTTATTATTTTAATATGTTTACCTAAATACTTCTCCTCTTCTATAAAATGGGATACAAAGTCATCATTTGTGTGTACGATGAGCTTCCACCTCACGAACCTATGTTATTAATTTTCAATAACCACCTTTCACAGCTGGATATAATGATGTATTTAATGTTTATATATTATATTTATGACATTATTAAACCTCTATAGTTATACTAAAACATCTAAATTATTTCCTTCAAACCCTTTGTAAAATAATAACGTCTTTTGTTTGTGTGACAGAATACAATCTTCCGAATCGATGTGATGTGTTCTTCATTTCTACTTTACTGGGATGGTGATACAGATATATTACATAAATATATATGATATTGGTAACATATTTATAATTTTTTTAATTTTGATATCACATATACCTTCTTACTTTCCATTATGTGGGAATATAATAACATCACACATGTGTACGACAGACAACTGCCTCACGAAGTGATGTGATTCATTCACGCTTTACATGGAAGGTAATATAGATGTTTTTAATGAAAATATTATATATATATATGACCTAAAAATTATTCTATAATGGTTATTTTTTATTTAACTTTCTTGAATTCATTTCATACATCGAGAAATTGGAAACAACATGCATTTGTACGTATGACATACCGTCTCCATGAATGATGCATTTTATTTTCCATATCTAACTTTTATAGATTAATATATATATATATATATAATGAATATATTTTATACTTATGTCATTTATATCGTTTTTTATATTTTGTGACCATGATAAACATAGGAGGGTAACAAATAACAAACCAAAACATACACCGAAAACAAAGCGGTAGTTACCTGAAATAAGATTTTAACAAGGAAATGTTAATAAATGGGTAATAAAAAGTTATAAGTAAATAACATATGGTATTATATATATAATTATAGTTATGAAATATATTTATAATAAACTTATATTTATTATATATGATGTTATAATGTATACTATGGAAATTGATACTTAAGGTAAGTGATTTCCATCTCAATTTTACTTTTGTGAGACATAAACCATATTCACAACCTATTTTTTTATGTGGTATATATACTATCAAGAAATTTATTTTGGATTATATCCATGAAAAATTGTTGATATTTATATATTCATTTGGGGATATATATTTTCCGGGCTTTATATTTCAAAATTTACCAAAGCGGTAAGGGATTTTTGTCTCAATTTTTCTTCTTTGAGACATAAGTTATGTTATGCACATATCTTCTTATATCAGGTGTATATACTACAACTTTGACAAGTAATGTCATGAATATAATTATTTTCATGTTATAAAAAGTTTCATTTTATGTTATTATTTAATGGATCTAATGATTCAAAAGATACTAAAGTGGTAAAGGTTTGATTTTACAATCTCATTTCTTATTGGGATTATTTACATTTATTCTTCCAATAATGAAATATAATGATATGTATGTTAATAAAATCATTAATTTTCTTCTCATATGTTTATTTCATGAGAATATATGTTTTCCTTTCATTTTCCTCTATTTATGTACTCAATATTTTAAAATATTTTTTTTAAATAAAACTGAATTTATTTTTCTCTTTGGTCAAAAATTATTTTTATTCAAAAATCAGGTTTTAGAAAAATGTTTATAAAATTATCTAAATGATTTAATAAATAAAGTTTTACCCATGTTTGAGTTTTTATAAATTTTTTTGAAAGGAATACTCCTTTTTATTTCTAAACAATACCTATTTTACTTTTATAAAAAAATTTGAAAGAAATATTTGTTTTAACATGTATAGAATGAATGATATTTTCCAACATCATGTCCAATTAATGTTTTAATGATTCTATTATAATTTTAAAAGTTTATTTTCAATGAAAATTATTTGCAAAATATTTTATGAATTTTTAGTTATTTTTAAAATATAAAGTATATTTTTTATCAAGGAATGTTTTAAATTTTTTAAAGAATCCTTTATAAGTTCCAAATATTATTTTCAAATAAAATTATATCAATTTTTTTTAAAATAAAATGTAATTTTTCTAGAAAATTAATTTTCGTCCATTAATTCACCAATTTACATTTCAAAATAATTTTTCATATAAGATGATATCGTTTGATTTTATTTATGATTTATTAGGAATATGATCCAAGGATACTATTCATATTATTTCACAAAATGGTTTATGATTATGATGATAATATTTTAATGAAACATGTTTATTTTCCATAGGTTCTACCATGATAAAATTCTTTTAAAACCCACATATTTTTTCACGGGTTATACTATGATAAAATGATGAAATGTATATTAATCCAATTTCTGTTCTATAGGTTATGGTATGACGTAATTATTATGAAACCCATTGCTTTTCTTGGATTATGATATGATTAATGTTTTATGATCTTATGGAACACACATTTTTTATTTTTTTATGCGATGGTATTTATTTTATAACTATAGATTGTGGTTACTATATAACCTAGTGTAGTGGTTATGTTATAACCAAGAAAACTGGGACTTTTATCTCCCTTAATTTCATTGGGTATTTATTAATATTATATGACCTCAAATATCACATGGGAGGTTATCCCATGTGCAAAATAGAGTACAAGGGAGGTTATCCCAATCCCAAAATAGGTTACATGGGTGGTTATCCTTATTGGATTTGGTGTCCTAGATCTAACTGTTTTTACTTTTATTACATGAATATTTGATATATTTAATATTTATAAAACATATTATGACATATTTTTAATTTCTCTACATCACTTTGATTTAATAACATCCTAGAGTATATGTGGAATTGATAAGGTCATAGAAGCTTCCTGCTATGATGAGAACCTTGAATTTCTAGAATGATATTCTTAAATAATGTCATGTGGTTGGATAACATACTTTGATGGGACATATAGTAAATAGAAATTTAGTTACATGTATTTGTAAGTATATTAGGATTCATCTCATAAAGTTCTCACTTAGTAATATACAATATGGAAGATTATTAAAATAGACTCGCCAGTAGGGATTCCACATGTTTTTTTGTTATCAGATATTCCTTTCTATGATCATCTGTAATGGTCCTTAGACTTTAATATTATCATTAATTCATGTCATGAATTTCACACTTATATTCAATGATTAAAACCATGGCTCTATATGTTTATGGAGAGTTAGGGAATGTTTGGTGTGTCATGATAAACATGTCATTAATGGATAAGTCTAAGAAGGATTTTCCCTTCCATATTTATGGATGCTGATATCTAGACCCATTGATTAGAATAGAACCATCACCCTAAATTCCATATCCATTGTGTAATGATGTTTTTATTTCATATAGTAAAAGAAATACATATATAGCACATAGGTTAGTGATATAGATATGAAACTTTCTTGATGAGATATTATGTTAAAGGGATTATACTACATAATGATAATTCATATGTGGTCATTGTTGTTATATCATTAACTTCTTTCCGTTGGGTTCCTTGACATATTTCTGGATATTAATATTAGACTTTAGGTAATCCCATCTAATGAAAATAGGAAATAATCCTAAGGGTCACACACTAAGTGTTTTCTATGATATTTATTAAATTCTATTTTAAGTTAATTATTTTAATAAATATTATTCTCAAGACAAAGGGATAATTTTATTCTTGTTTTATCGATTGAAAATATTTATTTATAAATAAAATCTTTAAATAAAATATATATTCAGGTGTTCAAAAAATGATATAGTAGTTCAAATGACAAATGGTCACGTATGATGAAAAATATTAATTAATGAGCTGGTTAAATAAAATTATTTATTACATAGATATCATGCACCAAAAAATAATAATAATAATTTTATTATGTGACACGAGGTTTATTCAAGATTATAATATTATTTAAGATACTAAATTAAATTAAATTAAATTTTAATCTAAATCGTAGATCTATTAATAGATGGTTATGTATATTTCGTATTAAATACAAAATATAAACTAGATAATTATTGCACACCATGAATTCTATCTTGAATCCTTCTTTTATCTCCCTATCAAGAATGTGAAATTCAAGATATATTCCTTCCAGAACAAAGGATGAGTGAACAATTAAAGAAATGAAAGAAAATAGATTCTCCATTCTAGTACTTGAAGATTGATTATCATTGATTGGATGTCAAAAGATCATGTGTGGATCACTACTAGAGGGATTCTATCCTTCAATCCCCAGAGTGAAATGAAGGAAACCTGAAAGAGTATTTTCAGATGATCAACATCTACATAGAAGAAAGACCCTAATACAAATTATTTGTTTCTTTTGATATTAAATAAATTAATTATAAATTTGTCTTGTAAGATTCTCACTAGGGGTTTCAAGAAAATTAATATTATAAGAAGTTTTAATATATCTCCTACTACCGCACACTTCTGCTATGCCCAAAACCAACATGTGGTATTAGAGTGGTCTCATTTAAAATTTTAAATATTTATTTGATTTTTGATATATATGAAATCATGGTTGAATTTTAATTTCATATTATTCTTTATTTAATCTATTTTGAATGAATATGTTATAGAAATATTAATCTTGTTCATTTAGTGTTTCATTTTCTTAAAGGTCAAAGAACATAAGAAGAATGAATGAAGATTACATCACGAACTACCAATTTTTTTGGCTAGTAAGATAGGGTTAATCGGCATGTAGCTGGAGTACACATTGTGTACCCTAGTACATTTCACCTAGCCGAGTCACAAGATACACAAAATAAGACACAGTTATTACACATGGTGTATGCCATGTGTTGACCGACCAACCTAGAACATGGTTTGTCAGATTACATGAAATTTATATATTATAAATTCTATATAGTCTACATTGGTTGATTTTATAAATTCCCCCTTGTGGTCATTATACAGATTCAAACCACAGGATAGAGACAACATGGAGAATTTATTACATATGTGATGTGTATGCGGTGTAGACACTATGTAGTTCATCAATTTTCTGCATATGAGATACATGATGAGTTATTTGTCTTATTATTTGTACACATGACATTAGATACATACAATGCGTATTTGGTGGAACACATTGTGTAGTATCTCACTTGATAATAGAAAAAGTCATTTAGTAGGTTGTACGTGAGTGCAACATTCAAACCACACATCGTGTAGCTAGCTGTTACATGTCGTGTAATTCGCTAAGATAAACGATGAAGACTTATCAGAGTATCTCAGGAACACTAAAAGAGAATTCATGATGTGTAGATATAATATACATGTTATTCAGTCTAACTATGCCAACACACTAAATCCCCATGCCTGTGACTCAGATACACAACAAAAAAGGTACAAAACATATCGTTGGATAATACCCACCGTGTAGTCTCCCAATTATTAGAATAATCAAATTACATTAAATTGAGAATTTTATCATGAAAAACTTGTTTAATTGATTGATACTAAGTGTTTGAAAGCTCAATAATGGTTCTAAATAATTTTAAATGTTCAATTAATTTTTTGTAATAAATCTGCAACTACAAGTTCTGCTGCTTATGTTCCATTAATTCCTTTATATTGGTTATCTCCAAATGAATTCAGTTGGACATTAAGTTGAAAGGGAATTAATAAATTAATTAATGAAAGTAAATTTATCTTAATAATAAATAATGGATAAAGAAATTAATGTTTTCCATTTAATTTGAATATACATTTCATGTATGACTGTTCATGAAAAAGATAAAGAATAGTTTATGTTTTGGCATTAATTTAATTTAATTTATTCCAAGAGTTTGTGATTATTTATTGTTAAATTAAACATGATGGCCTCTCAGTCATTCCACCCTCCATAACCAATCCTTTTAACCCCTTAATTTTCATTTTATTTATAAATATTTTTAATTAATGGAGTTACCCAAGGTGCGTGGATATAAGATTGCGGTCACATAAATAAATAAATTAATGTTTATAGATGGAATTTAAATTAATAAATTATGTGTAAATGTTTTATACAACATTTTTAATTAATTAATTAACATGAACTTAATATTTAAAAGATATATGAAGAAAAAAAGAAGATAATATTTATTTATAATAAATTAAAACCCCTCTACCTAATATTTAGTTAAACTAAGACTTCTATTACATGATTCAGAATAATTCCATAGAACTAAGTGTAGTACATGGACAAAGTCTGGATGCTTAATATTATTGGGGAGTTCTTATCAGGGTTTTGTGTCGACTTAACTAATATTGTATTGATTTTAATTGGAAAATTATATTCAATAAAAATTTGGAGGAAATCCTTAAAGAAATCTAAGTCATGATTTTAGGATAAGGGAATCCGCTCTATGGATAAAGGAGCTACAAGCCTGTAGTTGGAAAGACCTCCTTCCTA
Source organism: Viscum album (assembly GCA_963277665.1). Taxonomy (NCBI): domain Eukaryota; kingdom Viridiplantae; phylum Streptophyta; class Magnoliopsida; order Santalales; family Viscaceae; genus Viscum; species Viscum album. Next base: position 375,931,496 of record OY728119.1, on the reverse strand, counting down.
GATAATTTATTATAAGTTTCATGGAAAAATTCTGGATCATTAAGAATATTAATGGTGATATTTACCACTAAATTTATTAACAACTAGAAATTCTGAGTTCAATGCTGAGGGATATTGAGACTTTATAATGTAATGAATGATTTAATTAATAAAACCAGAAAATTTAATATTTATCATATACTTTATAATCAAGAAAAATTAATAATAATATGATCTTTAATTATAGAATAAAATTAAAATATCTTCATCTACATTATCCCTAGAATCAATATTGGTGAAAGATAACCTCCTCACTGATAGTAACTAATAGTATTGGGTCAGATTCCTTATGGTTATACTAAGCCATGAACAAAAATATTTTGTGTTATAATCCTTAATTCTTAACCTAACTTCCAAGGAGGTGAGTGGTGAAGATTTAATTATGTATAAAAAACATTTTAGAGATATGATCAATGATAAATGTTTTATGATTTCATCGATATTTAGTGAAATCACAAAGTCTCATGAAAATTTGGATGCATATAGCATGCTTGAGAACCTCTGTGGTATTTACTAGGAGAGAGATAAAAAAAATGATTTGATATTAAGAAGGCTCTGTTTCAGAGAAATATTGGATAGGGTGCCCCAGTCGAGCCTCATGTAGATAAGATCGTTGACTACATTGAGTGCCTACAGGTTCTAGGGTTTAAACTCCTTGAAAAATTGGGCACAAATCTCATTATTGCATCACTCACTCATAGTTTCTACAACGTTTTTGTAAATTTTTTTATTAAAATTATTTAAAAGACTATTCTAGATCTTTTAAATCCTTTTATCCAAGTAGATAATGATTCGAAGTGAAAAAATCCTTCTGTACTTATGGTAAAAAAACTGAAAAGCAAAGAGATTAGCTCTAAGTCCAAAGCTTCTTCACGCCCATCTAAGAAGTGTAAGTGAAAGGGGAAAGAAAGGGAATGATACATTATATATTTTAATTATGGAAGTAAGAGACACTTGATTAAAAACTATATCTAGAAAAATAAGCAAGGGGAAGCTTCAGGTACATTTTTATCAAGTAAAATATTTCTGTTTCTAAAAATCTTGTATTAGATACAACTTGTGGTGCTAAAATATATATTAAAAAAGAATAACCAATTATATTATAAAATATTTATTGATGATAGGAATATATAAGAGTATCCAAAAGATCTAAAATTCATATTGTAGCTATTGGGGACTACTACCTCACGTTTCTGACTAGAATGATATAGGTTTTGAAACATTTTTCTTATGTTACATCCATTACAAAAAATATTATTTTTTATATAAACTTCATACAGATGGATTTATTTTCAAATTTGGGATAAATGTTTCTCCTTTTATAAATATAACATTTTTTTATGGTAAGGAACATTTAAATAACGATATTTATATGATGGATTACACTAACTAAGTAATGTAAATCGATAACGAATCATCTTCACATGACTCATACCACACCCAAATTTTTAATCACACCCTAGTTCATGTAAACAAAAAAAGGATTGAATAAATTATATAAATATGGATATTTTTATTATTTTTAACTAAAACAACTTGGGTTATGTCAAATATGTTTACAAATAAAAATGACCAAATCCCAATTTAGTAGGAGAGGTGAAAGGGCTAAAGAGCTTATTTAATTAGTTCATATCGATGTGTGTAGACCATTTACTATTAACTCAAGGGGTGGGTACTCATACATTATAACAGTTACTAAAAATTTTAGTAGATATGGATATGTCAACTAAATGTGGTATAAGTCAATTTATTTTGAAAAATTAAAGGAATTCAGGAATGAATTTGAGAACTAGCATGGTAAGAAGTTAAAAAAAACTACTAAGAATGTGGTGGAGAATATCTAAATCTAGAAATCATTGATTATTTATGGGATTTTGGGATACTATCTAAACTCACTTCTTTTTATAAACCTTAGTGGAATGGTTAAATTTAAAGGAGGAACCAAATTTTTTTGTACATGGTGAGATTAATGTTGATTCATGTTAGTGTTACATTATCATTTTGGGGATACACATTATAAATAGTATCTTTTGTACTAAACCGAGTGCCAAATAAAGTAATATATGGTATACCATATCAATTATCGAATGGAAAGAAATAAATTTTTCTTACAAACATTTGTGGGGATATGAAGCATTTATTAAGGCCTCTTCAGGTAACAAGTTTCTACCTTGAGGCACAAAGTGTATCTTTATAGAATTTTAGAAAGAAACAAAGGGATAATACCTATACAATCCCTCATAAAAAAGCTGTGTTTGATAGAAATATCATATTTCATGAGAATGATATAATCTATAAATTATAGAATGGAAGAGAGATAGACTTCAATGAATTCCAGTTCTAATATACACAAGATTTGAAATAAGAATAAATTTCACAAATTCCCATGGAAGATGAAGTTATTCTGGAGACAGATGTACTATGTATGAGTACTGGTGATTTTAGAAAACTAGAACAATATAGTTTTCTAGTCACTGAGGATGGTGACTCATTATTAACTAATAATAATGATCCTCTGACCTATAAAGAAGTAGTAAGTGGAATAGATGTTTCAAAGTGAAAAAAATCCATGAAATATGAAATAGATTTCATGTACCAAAATGATGTATGAACTTTGGTATATCTTATAGTGGATGTAAATACCATTGGATTAAAATGGTGATTCTAGAAGAAACTATACCTGGAAGGATATTTCAACACCTATAAGGCATGACTAGTTTCAAAAGTGTTTAAAGATAATCAAGGAATCAAGTATAAAAAAAAACATTTTCACTAGTTGAAATGTTTAAAACCATCATAAATTATGTCTTAACATGACTATTAGATTTTGAAAATGGATATTAAAACAAGGTTCCTTTACAAGAACCTTCAGAAATATGTTTATATGACACAACCCGAAGAGTTTTTGACTCCAAATGATGGAGGCAAGATATTAAAATTGTAAATATACATTTATGGATTAAAGAAAGAATTTGGGTCATGGAATATTAATTTTTATGGGGCTATAATGGAATTTGGTTTCATAAAGAATTAGTGTGGGACTTGTGTCTACAAATGGTTTTGTGGGAGTGAATTCATTTTCTTAATAGTTTTTTTGATGTAATATTAATCATTAGAAATGAAATACTGGTCGTAGAGTCTCTTAAGTCATGGTTGAATAAATGCTTCTTTATGAAGGAATTGGGAAAGGATTCATTTATTCATGGGATAAAGATCAATTATGATAGACCCAAGAGTTTTCTTGACATAAGTCAATGTACATACATGGAAAAGATACTGAAAATATTTAGTATGGAACAATACAAGAGGGGATTGTTTTTATCATCACATGGAATTCATCATTCCATGAAAATGTGTCTCCAATCACATGTGGAATGAAAAATATTGGAAAGGATTCTATACAAAAAAGTTGTTGGTTCAGTCATGAAAGAAATGCTTTGTTCTAGGCTAGATGTTGTGTATGGATTAAATGTGGTGGGAAGATATAAATTTTACCCTGGTGACCTCTATTAAATGAAATTTATGACTACCCTTAAGTATCTAATGCGTACTGAGGATATGTTACTGGTTTATAGAGGATATGAAGAAATAGTCATCATAGGATATGAAAATTCTTTATTTCTAAACTTATTTAGAAGACATGAAGTAACAAATGGGATACATATTACCTTTAAATGGAGGTTATGTGAGCTAGAATGGATCAAAGAAGGATGTGGTCGTAGATTATAAAGCAGAGTCTTAGTTTCTTGAAGTTTTTAAGGTAGCTAAATAAGAAGTATAGACGAAATTTGTTTTCCAAGACATTGAAGTGGAACCTGGCAATAATGATCTTATCACACTCTATTGTGATAATTCTATAGTTTTGACTCTCATAATAGAGCCAAGGTCACAATAGTGAATGAGGTATATAATTTAGAAGTATCATATATTTATAGATATTTTTCTTAAATACGTGAGGCTGTAGTGAGTAGTATTTTAATAGAATACAACATGGAAGACCCCTTTACTAAATCCTAGACTTAGTAGAATCAATATTATCATGTGTGGTATAGTGGTCTAAAAGTTATAGGCAATTATCTCTAGTCCAAGTGGTAGTTTTTTGGAGTTGTTGTCCTAAGACCAACTGTTTGTAATTTTAATGAATGTATATTTGATATGTTGAAAATTAGAAAAACATATAATTATATATTGTTTATTTTTCTACATGACTCTGATGTAATGATGTCCTAGAGTATATATTGCATTGATACAGTCCTAATAATTCCCCGCTATGATGAGAACCTTGAAGTGACATGATAATATTATTAAATAATTTTCTATGGTTAGATTATGTACTATGATGGGAAGCATAGTACATAGACTATTAGGTATGAGTACTCATAAGTGGATGAGTCTTATTATGATAAAGATTTCACTTGGTAATATCCAAGATAGGTGATTATGAGAACATATCAGCTAGTAAGAATTCTGTATGTTTTGGTGTCATCAGATATTCTTATATTTGAGCATGTGTAATGGTCCTTAGACATTAATATTATCATTAATTATTTTCATGAACTGTGCACTTATATTTTCATATGAAAACCATAATGTCATATGTTTGTAGAGAGGTGGGGTATAGTGGCCGCATCATTATCAACATATCATTAATGGATGTGTTAAGGTAGTATTTTTACCTTATATCCTTATGGAAGTTTATATCCCTTGAATTTGATATGAATAAAACCATCACACTAAATTCCTTGTCCATGGTGTAATGACATGTTTTTTATTTATTAAATAGTGATGTACCGAGCATATAGGTTGGTAACACAAATGTGCAACCTTCTTGATGAGATATCATTATAAATGGATTATTTTTCATAGTGAGTGTTCATATATGGTTTTCTTCATTGTGACATTATGTTCTTTCTCTTGGGTTCCTTGACCTCTTACTATAAAATGATCTTTTAATTTAGGCAAGACCGCCTAATTCTATTGAGAAAGAATCATATAGGGTTACACACTATGTATTTTTGATGATCTCAATTAAATTATATTTGAATTTAATTAACCGAATAAATATTATTCATAAGAAAAAGGGATAGTTTTATTCATGTTTTATCGATCAATAATATTTATTGATGAATCAAATATTTAAATTAAATATTTATTTGGATATTCAATAAATTCTAGAGGAGTTTGAATGGATCAAGACTGTTTCCTATGAAAAATATTAATTAATAAGCAGGTAAAATATTATTTTTTATTTCCAAGTTGATGTGTACCACAAATAATAATAATAATAATATCATGTGGCATGGGGTTTATTAAATATTATAATATTATCTAATAGACAAAATGTAATTAAATAATATTTTAACCTAAAATCTAGCTCTATAAAGATATGGTTATATCTATTGTGTATTTGATCCAAAATGGAAACTAAATATTTTTTACACAAAAATAATTCTATCTTGACCCATCATTCTCTCTACCTCCCAATAATGAGAAACACAAAAGATATTTATTCATGATCGATTGATGAGATAAAAAACAGTGCAAGAAAATTGATTTTCCATACTAGCATCTGGATATCGATTGTATTTTCTTAGAGATCAAAGAGGTATGTGAGGATCACCAATAGCAAGATTATATCCTTGGATCATCATAGTGCAAAGAAAACAATCCAAACGATTCTTTTTTGATGCTCAACATCCAAATCAAAGAAATATCATAGGGTAAGGTCTTCATTTCATCAAAAAATAATTTTTTTTTATAAATTTGTCGTGCAAGATTCTCACTCATAGTTTTTTGAAACTAGATATTAGAAAAATTAATATATCACCCACCAACACACAATTCCACTACACTCAAAACCTACAATACCAATCCCAAAATAGGGTATAGAGTTGGTTATCCCAATCCCAAAGAAGGTACATGGGTAGTTTTTCTATGCCTAATATGTTATGAATGTCTTGGTGGGTATTCTTAACATTAGAATTTATATGCTTATATATATGCCACAAATCTATGTATTATGACAATTTTATACTCACATGGTTCATGTTCTTTGATTAAATTTTGATTTATGTCTTTTGAACTACTAATATTTATTCCATGACTTAAGACAATGATCTTTGTTATATAGGGTATGGTTTCCATATGTCCTTTTTATGTTCTTATACCGCTATGATCACCTTATGTTTGTATATTTCCTATGTTTACCATTACTAGAAATATAATATCACCATTTGTTATGTTTTCTTTCCAAGGTTATGAATAAATGTTACTAGTAGGGTATGTTTTGAGGAGTATAAAAGGTAAATATCATTATGGTATATGTTTAATATTTTTCACTAAATAAGAATTTCGTGTACCTAGTATTCAAAGGTTATAAAAATTTGTAATCCTTAGAAGTGTATTTGTGAAATTTAATGAATATTAATTTATTAAGATGTGATATCTATGTATGGAAAGTTTCAGACTCAAAAAAATTGTGATCTGCCTCAACTTATAAATTCAAAAATTTTCCTAAAGAAGCTTCTTAATATTTAAAGATGTCTAAAACTATTATTTGATACCAACTGTGATGAACTAGAGCAAACTCCTAGAGCTGGTTCCATAAACACATAATTTACATACTCAATTCAATACCAGCTGAAAAATCATGGATATAACCATCCTTAATTAAAAAAATAAATAATTATTATTATATTCATTATATCACTAGGATATTTTTTGGTTCGAATATTTGGAGAATTAGAAAGAATAACTAATAAATCCCATGTTATTTATATCAAATAAATAAGTTTTTCATTATATATGAAACTAATTAATCCATAACAAGTATTTAACATATGAAATAAATTATTTAACATGTTTTATCCCTATAAAAATGTCACATGTAATACTTTTTTTCACAACCTGGAAAAATGGAAAATAATAAGGGTTTTTCTCAATTTCTCAATGAGTGAAAACATATAGCTAAGGAAATCATGACATAAACATGATATAAATATTATAACAAGAATATGTAAACAACATGATGTTATATACAACTTGAAACTAATATCATGATATATCAATTAGAATAAATAAAAAATTAGATATCAATAATACTAATACCATATTGATGGAATTCATAATTTTGGAAGTCAAAATCATGATGTCAAATAATTATTACAAGAAATTATCCTATTATAGGAAGAGGTGTACTCCAAAACCTAACTTATTTTGTATCATAAAACCCTTTCATTCATCAAGGGGATATATAATTCCACTCCCCACCCATCACTTGTTTAATTCTAATGTATTCACCATAATATTTAACAATACTTTTCAAACTTTTCCCTATGGAATATATTAATAAATAAAACATGGATATCTATATAATGAAATATACTTAATGTCAACACATACTCAACCTTATTTAGCAATAAATAATCATAAAGAATATAAATATTTTTCTGAAGTTAACAAAAGGGATAATATAGCTACCCAATATTAACATACATGGATATTACATCATTTTAGATGGACATTAAAAACATTACAAAAATAATTGCCTAAGAACCATGATAATTTAATATCTTTGTAAACTTAGAACAAATTAATCTAGTGTGGTGACAGATCTTTAATATCAACCTTAAAGATCACCACATTTATTACTCATACGTAAAGCCATTATTCATAACCTGCGGAAAGGAAATATAAGAAGGGTGTGAGGTCAAATGATTAGTAAGGGTAAATAAAGGAATTATATAATCCTAACATGAGAATAATGGTATGAGAACATGATAATAACACTTAAAGATTATACCATATATAAAAATATCATAATAATGAGACATGTCATAAATATTTGAAGTTCATAAGACATGAATCACAAGATAATCAAGAACACAAACCATGTGATCATATCAAAGGTATAAGACATAGAATTTTAGGTGAATTAAGAAACCTGTAACATCATTCCAAATAAGTCAAGAATCATTGCCAAAAACATATCAAGGAACATCATGGGTACTATACCTACTGGGTGGGACTCAAAATAATTCCCATTTTTAGCCCTTTCTTAATAAGGGATTAGGTTTCCCAATCTTCTTATAGTGGACGAAGAAACACCTATTTCCCATTTTGGATCAGGGCATACCCATTTACCATTTTGGGTCAAGTATGTTGACATGTTTATCATCATTATCTCATCAGATATAAGTATTTACCCAATTAATTATAGATATATATAGGTCCCAACCATATCATAATGAAGTCATAAATACATGTGCTATAAAACATTCATCTTATCATGACCCAAAAAAAGACGGGTTTCATAGACATCATATCATAACCCATGGAATGAAATGGGTATAAAAAACATTTAATTATATAATAACCATTTTAAAATAGATAGTTTTTTTAATAATTTCAACCTATATTAACCCATGAAAGGAATTTGGTTTTATAAGCAGTTATCATGGTATAAAATGTTGAAGAGAGATGAGTTTTATAACCATCAATCCATCAAAACATAGACCATTCAGAGAAATAATATGAATGGTATCTATAGAATATACCCCTAGTAAATCATAAAATATAACCTAGTATTTCATCTTAGATGGGTAAGTATTTTGAAATATCTGTTGGAACATAAATTTTCTTTGAAAATAATATTTTAAAGCATATACCATTTTTAAAATACTTTTCCCTGAAACTATTTAAAAAACATATAAAAAATCATGAAAATTCCTTTAACAAATTTCTTGAGGAAAATATCATTTATGATTATAAAAAATATTTTTATATAATAAAATATTTTTAAGATCATTTTACTTGAAAATAACACTGAATACTTCTAAATAATCTTGAAAAAAATTGGAAAATTTTTTTTCCTTGAAAATTTATAAAATAAACATTAATTGTTTTTGAAAACCGTTTTTCTTTGAAAAAAATTTTAAAATAAAAAATCCTAAATATTAGGAAAAACATTTACTTTAAAAAAAACTTGTAAACATTTAAATAATTAATCAAGGAAATTATGGTCATGATGGTCAGTATGTTCATATATAAAAAACGTTCCTTTGGCTCCTTAAAACTTTAGAAAGTACCTTGAATGGAAAATGACAAGAATATTAATTTTGAATTTTTTTTGTAAAAATATAATACATGGTTAAAAATATCCTTTAAAAATCATAGGATAATATTAAAATATTATTTAAATCATTTATAGAAAACACTACTTTCAAAGAATATTGATTTCCGATGAAAAGTAGAAATAAATTCAGATTTTCATAAAACAATTTCTTAGTTATCTTAAGAACCAAGGAGTGTAAAAATGGTACCATTACTTGGATATAACATGAATGAACAAAGGTTAATAAAATTAATGAATTTTATTAAGATCTTATTCATAGTATTTTATCAATGGAAGCATAACCACAAACAATCTCTATAAATAATGAGATTGTAGCAATAGACGGTTACCACTTTAGTTACTTTGAATGATTATAAAATATAAATAACAACATTAAATGAAGCATAAAATATCATAAAAATAATTATATTCCAAATATAACATATCAAATTCATTATATACACCTAATAGAAAAATATAGATGCATAACATGACATGTGTCTCAAAGAAGGTAAATTGTGACAAAATTACTTTACCAATTTGGTATCTTTGGAAACGTAGACACCATGAAAGAAATTTCATAAAATGGATATGTAAATAACCATATATTTATGTATAATAATAATATAATACATACATGGGTGGTATACACACCACATATAGTTAATAGTAGGTAAACATGGCTTGTGTATCATGGAAAATATAAGTGAGACGAGAAAACCCTTACTACTTGAGTAACATTTGAATCATGATACCCATAAAGGAATAACATCAATTAAAACTTATAATAACCTTAACTATATGATATAAATGATATAAAATTTCATAGGGAATTATATACACCACACAATAGAAGATATTGGTGAATATGGAATGCATCTCACAAAAATAAAAAGTGAGATGAAATTTCCTTACCTTAATCATGAAGTTATTCATACACATTAAAAAATCCTATATAATTAATATAAGTTTATTATAAATATACAACTGAAAAATATAATGATATATAATAAAATATATTATTTGTTTATGAATTTATATTACGTTTTTATTGATAACTCCATGTTAATGTTACGTTCCAGGTAATATGTGCTCTGTTTTTCATATATATATTGGTTTCTTATTATTGATACTCTTAATTATATCATGATTTAATTATTTAAATAATGTAAATAATTATATAAATTTTATATATATTCAGTATATATGTATTTATAATAATATATGGAATATATAAATATGAAATGAAATACATCATTCATGGAGATGGTAGGCCGCACGTATGCGTGAACAATGTTTTCGTTTTATTGTCATATTGAAAGAAATAAAGTAAATGAAATATATATATATAATATCATTAAATTAGAATTCTTATGTCATATATATCATATAAGTTTACTAATACCATCCTTAATACATTCTATATAGAGTGTGAATGAATCACATTGCTTTGAGGAGGCGATACTCCACATTTTCCCTAACATAATTATCATATTTACACAAAATGGAAGAAATGAAGGTATGTTTTATATATTAATTATAGAATAATAAATAGATCATAATTACAATATATATATAAAAAAAAATTTCTATCATAATTTCCAACAGTAAGGGGTGGTAAAGGAAAAATGAAAAACATTGTTTCATGAGGCGGTAGTTCACCATACAGAAGAACAGTGAGTTCGTTACCCATTAGATGGACGTGTGTGTAAGGGTAAATAAAGAACTTATAATAAAACAATATAAGTATATTTTGGGTACATAGGTTATTATATAATCATGGAATATGAATATTTTAGGGGTGAATAATGAAAATCAAACAAAAGAGCTTGAGGAGTGATGTTACCTCTTCATTGGGTAACTCCATTTGGATTGAACCAAGTGTATTCATTTGATGGATTTATGGCCAAAATAAGGATTATAGGATTAAGGGAGGGATTTTTTTTATCTCCTTTAATCAGATTTTGGGCGATCCAAAGGGATTGAGATGTGTGAATTAGTGGAAGGGGTGACTGCCTTTTTATAATAGAGGAGGAGTGACATTATTATAAAATTTTGAAAAGGGAATTACACCAATGTTTTTCTTATTAAAAGTGGATAAAATAATTTAAAAAATTATATAAAAGAGAGGATATGATCTCAAAATGGACATAAAATCGAATTTAGACAAGTTTCTAGGTCATTTTGGCCCTTAAGTGTAATGGTTTGTCCCTTTTTAAGCAATTTTCCTCCTAATCATTGTAATTAATTTTAATTAGATTCACTAATATTGTTTAAAAAAAACTAAGTTGATATTTTTTGAAATTATATATTATTATTATTATAAATATGAAATCCATTTTTACAAATTCCAATCGCATAAGTGGCAGAAATTAATTCAAATTTAATCCCGCACACGGGGCGACCAAGCTTTTTTTTAAAGTAATATTATTCAAATGTTTTGTATGTTTTTATATCCAATTTAAAGGTTAAATTGATCATAATGATGTAAATTGAATTAATTAATTAATAATATATCTAATTAATTTTATAAATTCAATCAAAAAAATAATTTTACTTTACAAATAAATTAGATAAGAAAGAAGTTTTGAATTAAAATACAGTATTAGTCACTATTCATCAAAAAATTAATCTTCATAGGAAAATACAAAAAATTGTCCCTAATATAATTTTTATGTTACTATTTAAAAAATGAAGTTTATTTTTTAAAATAAAAATTATAGAATTTTCAGAAATGATAATTTAAATGGGTTTACCATTAAAAGGCGGAAAAACTACCTTTAAGAAGAATACATATTTTTATTCATAAAACTAGATTTGTTCTTATCTTTAATCAAAAGTCATTTGTTTAAATTATTGAGATTAAATTGTGTTTGTACTTAAGAAAATATTTTTATAATAAAAGGAATTTCTTTATTTTCAAACTATTCTTACATTCAATTATAGTAATTGATAACCAAAGGATTAATTTTAAATACAGGTCTAAATAATATTTTAAAATTTTACTTAATTATATTCATAACTTACATTCCAATGGATATGTGGTAACTATAATAATATGTAAATAATTAAATTAATAATATATTGTAGTTTGGTAAAACTCAGCCTTGCATGTAACAAAAGGTATCTAAGGGACTTATTATTGTCTGAAATACCATCCAAACATAGTGTTTCCTTTATTGTAATCTAATATAAGTGTTTCATGTAGAATAAAATTTACTTTCTATTGCATATAACTTGATCCAAACTTACTAATTTCATATAACAAAATCTATATTCAGTGTTTTTTGAAATGTAAAATATAAAAAGATTAAATTAATTCACTAAATCTAGGGGTGTTACATTCTACCCCCCATAAAATTAATTTTCCATCATATTTCATCTAGGATATAAAAAGTTTTATACAAGAATGTTCTTTTCATAGAAACCCACATCACAATAATTAATAGTAAGGCTTTATTTTAAAGGTAATGTTGATAACATAATGGTTAACCAGAGTATCACACAACCAGTTTTCCACATGGGAGAACATAGGTGTGAATGGAAGATTGGATATGGGATATAAGCATAAATAATAATAGATATTAATAAATATCACTGATCCTAATAAGGTGAGTTATTTAGAGAAAGTTAACAATAACAAAACCATAAAGTGAAGAAGAATGAAAGAAGATGTTGATATCATAAAAGAAGATGAGAGTATGATAAAATTTTATTTTAACACCCTTTTCCCAAAGGTAAATAATTTTTTTTCATAATAATATTTACTTACTGTATTTTATTTCATTTCATTCGCACAATATCACCATATGTTTGTGATGTTGTCAATTCACACATCATCTCTTACTCGGGGGAATGAAGGTGAATTTTTCTTTCTTAAATAACAAAAAGACACCGAGATACTTAAATTGAATGACATTTCATTACATCTTAAATTGTTATAAAAAAATGGTTAGCATGAGTTATCCAATATGAATAAATCCTCATGTGTTGAGATAATACTTTAATATCAAAAATTTAATCCAAATTTTAACTTAAAATATCCAGAAATGGTTAAACTTACAACCCTTTCAAAATAAAAGATCCAAAACTTTAGAAATAAGTTCATGAAATCAGCTTAATAATGAAGTCCCATATATCCAAAAGTAACTCCTCGTTTTCACATTCTAAACATGTGAATACCCTCATCAAATATTCTCTTGAAACATGGTAGTAACCTTAATTACCAAAAATCCTTTTGGAAAACCTACATACTTCCTTATTCCAAAGATTACTGGATATATTACTTAAATACAATAAGTTTTAATTGTCATCTATAATGACATAGACCACTTTTTAAAAAAAATCAATAATCCGTTCCATGGTAATTAATACCATCCAATTTACATTATCCATACCCATTATCTCTTTATCTTTTCTAAACACAATTTTCTCAACATAAGGGACTCATTAAGGATTAGCTTACTTTAATAAAAATATCACCCTTCCATTAAATCCCTTTTTTAGTTCATTGACACCATTCAATATATATTTTTTGATAATACTTAATGGAAAACACAAACTTCAAGATTTATATAACATAATTATTGAATATTTATACATATATACTTTAGTCATTCGACTTTATTCTTAAACCATTACTCAACATTAATTATATTATCCCTTAATACCCCTTTCTAGGAATATGAATTATGAATCATGACTGAAGGTTACACAAACTCAATCCAATCATTCTCTTTACATTTAATGTAAATAATACTGTATGAACATCCCATACCTTCCACATGTTATTTTATGGTCTCATTATCTTTAGTATTATAACCAATTCTCATTGACCTTCTTAATTCAATTCATGATATTTCCACTTTGGAAATAGTTTTTCATCATACTCGTACTTTTGATATTTGAATCATTCAACGTTAACCCATTTCATTATAGTTCCCACTATTTACTAAAACCATAACCCATAGGGTGAGAAACAATTATCATTTTAAAAAACCACATAATCATAAAAAATTACTTATAGGATGTCTAAATAATGACACATACGTCATTAATCTATAAAACCTTAGGTTTATTATAGGTTATTCATTGTAATATTCTATTTGATTCATCGATGATGGTTTGTAAAAAGATTTTTAATTCCCAAAGAAATTCCCTCATGAGTGTCCAACTAGGTTTGCAGTAAGGCCCGTTGTTGTGCACTTGTTTCTGACTGAGTCTAGCTCGATACACTATTTTTAGGATTTTTACCCCTATGTATATCTATGTTAAAGCCACATCTACCTATAGTATCTATCTAGGCATGTATTTCTAGGAAACCATGATCTCTATCATTTACCAAAATTCTTGGACATTTTTATATACTTTAACTCATTGTTAGACTCATTATTAGAGACATCACAAGACTCATCCTTATAACTATATTTCGGTATCTCACTAATGTTTTCTCATCCACGTTTCCAAATGTTGACTAAACCTTTCCTTTGATACCAACTATAGAGGCCTAGGCTTAAAATACCTAGATATTACAAATTTTTTGATGAATATTCCACACATTACAACAATACATTCTTTAGGACTATAATAGTTTAGTGTTTTTAGAAACATGAAACACTTTCTTCTAGTTTAGTGAAATATCTTCAAACTCTCTCATAAAGATATCCCCATTTAGAAATCATACTTAAAATATTTATTTATAACCTGGGGAAAGGAAACATTAGAAAGGGGTTAGATCAAATGCTCAGTAAGGGTAAAAAAAGGAAATACATAATCATAACATGAGTATAAGGGTATGAGTACTTAAGAAAAACATTTGAAGATCATAACCTCCATCAAATGACAATAATCATGAGAAATTACATAAAAATTAGTATATAATAAAACATGAATCATAAGATAATAAATAACATAAACCATGTGATCATATAAAAGTAACATGACATGGAATGTGAGGTAGATACACAAACATTTAACATCATTACCTATAATTTAAAACTAATTTACAAAAAATTATTAGCAAAATTAATTGGGACTGCACCTATTGGGTAGGACACACTACTATCCCTAGTCATAGTCATTTCCTTATAAGGGATTAGGTTTCCCCATATTCCTATAGTGGATCAGGTTTTTATATCTTCCCATAGTGGATCAGGTTTTCCATCTTCCCATAGTGGATCGGGACACACATGTTTCCCATTTTTGATCAGGACGAACTTATTTCCCATTTTGGATCAATAAAGTTGACACGTTTCCCATAATTATCTCAATATATATAAATCATTACCCAATTAAATGGAGGGATATATAGGTTCCACCAATATCATAATTAAGTCATACAAATGTTTTTAAAAAAATCATCTTATCATGACCCATAAAATAACATGGGTTTCATAAACATCAAATCATAACCCATGAAATGAAATTGGTATCATAAACATTTAACCATATCATAAACAATAGAAAATAGTTAGTTTTAATAATAATTTAATACTATAATAACCCATGAAAGTAAGTGGTTTTCATAAGCATTTATTAGGGCATAACCTTTTGAAGAGAAATGGGTTTCATAAAAATCATCCCATCAAAACATAGACCATTCAGAGTAATAATATAAATGTAATCCTTGGATAAAATACCTAGTAAAAAAATAAAATATAACCAAGAATATAATCTTATATGGAGAATGATTTTGAAATATCACTTGGAACATAAAATTTCATTAAAACTTAATTTTTAAAATATATAACATTTTCAAAATCCTTTTACTTGAAATCACTCTAAAAATATATAAAGGAATCATGAAAAATACTATAAAAATTTCCTTGAGGAAAATATCCTTTATTATTTGATTTTTTAAAACATAAAACATTTTGAAGACAATTTTACATGAAAGTAACTTTGAAAACTTATAAAAGTACTTGAAAACCATTTCAAAACATTTTTTTCTTTGAAAACATATAAAAGAAACATGATTTTTTCAAAAAACTTTTTTATTTAAAAAGAATTTTAAAATAAAAAATATCTAGAATATTAGGGTAAAAAATTTCTTTAAAAAAATCCTATAAACATACAAAGTAATTATCAAGGAAACCATTGGTATAGGTCCATATAAGTGAACTATACCAACAGTTTTCCCAAAACTGTTGGTATAGATCTTATTTCTAGTAGTGTCAGATGCACTTGTTTCCCATTTTGGATCAATAAAGTTGACTTGTTTCCCATAATTATCTCAATAGATATAAATATTTACCCAATTAAATTGAGGTATATATAGGTTCCACCCATATTATAATTAAGTCATACTAATGTTTTCCCAAAAACATTCATCTTATCCTGAACCACAAAAAAATGGGTTTCATAAACCTCAAATAATAACCCATGAAATGAAATGGGTATCATAAAAATTTACCCATATCATAAAATATAAAAAATAGGTAGTTTTAATAATCATTTAATACAAGAATAACCCATGAAATTAAGTGGGTTTTATAAGCATTTATTATGGAAAAACCCATTGAAGAGAAATGGGTTTCATAAAAATCAATCCATCAAAACATAGACCATTCAAGGAAATAATTTGAATGTAATCCTTGGATAAAATACCTAGTAAAAAAATAAACTATAACCAATAATATCATATTATATGGAGAATTATTTTGAAATATCACTTGGAATATAAATTTTCTTTACAAATAACTTTTTAAAATTTATAACATTTTTAAAAGAAATTTCCTTGAAATCACTCCAAAAATATATAAACGAAATCAGGAAAAATACTATAAAACATTTATTGAAGAAAATATCCTTTATTATTTGATTATTTAAAAATAGAAAACATTTTTAATTCCATTTTCCATGAAAGTAACTTTGAAAACTTATAAAAAGACTTGAAAACAATTTGAAAACATTTTTTCCTTGAAAACATTTAAAAGAAACATGATTTTTTAAAAAACTTTTTCTTTGAAAAAAATTTTAAAATAAAAAAATATCTAGAATATGAGGGAAGAAAATTTCTTTAAAAAACCCTATAAACATACAAATGAAGTATCAAGGAAATGACGATCATGAGAATGGGTAAGTTCGTATATGCCGAACATTCCTTTCACATATTAAAAGTTTAGAAATGTTTCTTGATTAAAAAAATAAGAATATTACTTATAAAACCATTTTTAAAAATGTAATACGTGGGTAAAAATTTACTTTAGACATAATAGTTTAATTTAAAACAATTTTGAAAACATTTTTTGAAAACATGATTTTGAAATAACATAGATTTTCTATCTAAAGGAGAAATAAAGTAAAATTTTCTTAATTATTTTATTAATTATCTTAAGTACTAAGGAGTGGGAAGATGGTACCATTAAATGGATATAAAATTAATCACCATATGGTAAGAAAATATATGATATTTATTGAGATATGTATTATAATATTTCCTCAATGCAAGTATAATCATAAACAATCTCGGTTAATGATGAGATTATAGCAATAAACTATTACCACTTTGATAACATTAAATTGTAATAAAATTGAAATAATTACATTAATTAAAGATTAAAATATCATAAAAATAAGGATATTAATGATATAAAATTTCAAATATAGTTTAAACATCTCATTGAAAAATATAGGTGCATAATATGGAATGTGTTTCAAAGAAGGAAAATTACGACAAAATTACTTTATCGAATTTGTAATTTTTAAAACCTAGACCCCATAAAATAAATATCATAAAATAGATATGTAAATAACCATATTTTCTTATTATAATCATATAATACATCCATGCTCAGGATACACACCACATATAGGAAATAGGAGGTGAACATGGCTTCTGTATCATGAAAAATAAAAGTGTGACGAGAAAACCCTTAGTACTTGAGTAACTTTTGAATAATTATCACCATGAAATAATAAAATATATTTTAAATTATAATACCATTAAATAAAATAAATTAATTACATAAAATTTCATATGTTAATATATACAATGCACAATAGAATCAAGTGGTGAATATGACATGTATCTCACAGAAATAAAAAGTTAAATGAAATTCCCTTACCTTAAGTATTGAATTTATTCATACACATTAAAACATCTAATATAATAAATATAAGTTTATTATAAATATTAAACATAACCAAATTATTATATATAATATCATATATTATTTGTTTATGACTTTATGTTAACTGTTTATTAAAAACTACATGTTAATGTTACATTTTGGGTATTATCTGCTTTGTTTTTTGAATATGTTCTGGATTATTATTCTTGAGAATCTTGATTATATCAAGATTTAATTATTTAATTATTTAAAATAATTATATAAATATCATATATATTCATTATTTATTTATTTATAATAATATATATAATATATAAATATGAAATGCAATACACGAGTCATGGAGATGTTAGGCCGTACGTATGGATGAACGTTTTTTTCATTTTATTATCATATTTCAAGAAATAAATTAAATTATATATATATAATCATTAAATTATAATTATCTTTTCATATATATAATATAATTTCACTAAACCCACCTTTAATACATTCTATGTAGAGTGTGAACAAATAACACCGCTTTGTGAAGGTGGTAGTCCACACTTCCCCAAGAAAAATTATCCTATTTATAGAAAATGTAAATCATGATAGTATGCGTTATATAATAATTATATAAGAATAAATATATCATAAATACCCTATATATAATATAAAATAGAGTTTGTATCATAACCACCAATCATGAGTGGTGGTAATGGAAAAAAATAAACCACATTGTTTCATGAGGTGGTAGATTTCCGTACACCATAACAGTAAGTTAATTACCCATTAGATGGATGTGTGTGTAAGTTTAGGTAGAAAAAATAGAATAAAAACATATAAGTATATTAATTATAGTGAGGTTATTATATAATCATGGAATATAGAGATTGTTTTGGGTGAATAATGAAAATAAAACAAAAACGTTTGAGGAAGGATGTTACGTCTTCTTTGGGTAACTCTTTTTGGTTTAGAGAAAAGCAATTCCTTGGATTGATTTATGAAATAAGGGAGGATTATTTGATGATTTAATAGATTTTGGTAGATTTGTTTAACAGATTTTGGGTGATTCAAAAGTCTTGAGATATGTCAATAAGTGGTAGGGGTGAGTTTCTTTTTATAATGGAGGAGGAGTGTCATTCTTATAAATTTTTGAAAAGGGAATTCCACCCACATTTTTTCCATGATAAGTGGATCCTATAGTAAATAAACTTCTAAAAAAGGGATTATAGGGTCTAAATATGGCCATAAAATTGATTTTGTATAAGTGTATAGGCCATTTTTTCCTTTAAGTGTAAGGTTTAATCCCTTTTTAAACTAATTTTCCTCTTAATTATTATAATTAATTTTAATTACTTTTACTAATATTTTATTTGTAAAAAACTAAGTTGAAATTATTTAACTTTATATATTATGATGATTAAAAGTATTAAACCTATTTTTTCAAATTTTAATCACAACAGTGGAGGAAATTAATTCAAATTTAACCCCACAGAGAGGATGACAAAAAAGGTTTTTAAAGTAAAAATGTTCAAATGTTTTATAAGTTTTTATATCCAATTTAAAAGTGAAATTTATTCCAATTATGTAAATTATAGTAATGTATATATAATTGATAAAATTTAAATTTAAAACTAATAAAATCTATAATTTAACCTTATAATTAAATTAAACAAAAAAGTAGTTTTGAATTCAAATTTTAGTATTATTCACTATTTATTAAAAAAATGAAACTTCGCAACAAAAATACAAAACAAATCACCCTAATCTAATTTTTATGTTCCTTTTAAAAAAAAAATTATTTTTTCAATTTAAAATTATTAATACGTCAAAAATCATATTTTAAATGGTTTCTCTATTAAAAGGTAGTAAAATTACCTTTCAGATGAATACATCTTTTTATTCATAAAATTGGATTTATTCTTATCTTATACATATGAAATCTATTATATGATTATAAGAAAATATTGATTTAATATATAATAAATTTTTTTATAAAAAATTAACCAAAAGTGTTTGGTTTAATTTATTATGATAAAATTGTATTTATATTTAGAAAAAATAGCCTTTTTAGAAAATTAATTTCTTTATTTTCAAATAGTGCTTACATTTACTTCTAGTAATTGATAACCAAAGGATTCATTTTATATATATGTGTAAATCATATTTTCACAATTTATTTAATATTATTAGTAACTTCTGTTACAATAGATTGGTGGTAACTATAAAAATATTTTTATAATAATATTAATTGTATACTCCAGTTTGCCAACAAATGACCTTACATGTAACACAAGCTATGAAAGGGGCTCAGTATTGTGTATAATACAAGGCAAACATAGTGTTTAGTGTACCTAAATATAATCTATGTGTTGTTTGTATTGAATATTTACTTTTTATTATGTATAATTCAAGCCATAATTATAGTTTTGATATAAAAACATTTATATTCAATATTGTTTGAAATGTGAAATATCAAAATATTAAACTAATTCCAAAAAAAATCACAAATTATTGGGGTGTTACAGATAAGATGGTCATAAATCACTCATAAAAATAAGGTGGATGTTAAAAAAATACATAATTTACTTTCTAATAATAATATATATTAGAGTAACAACATATAGAATACCAATACATTTACCTAGGACAATATAATGACATTCCTTATAGGTGAACATCAATGCATCCAAATTTTGTAAAAATGTGATGTTCAAAATATATAGATAAATGAGTATACGTCTAAGTCAAGGCTTGAATGACATGATCATAATACATATAAATAAATAAGGTAGACGAATTCAAAATAAGATAACCCTTATGTAACAAAGAAAACTTATAAGTATATTCAAATAGATGAAAAATATCTTGGAAAAATAATTCTTTAAACAGTCTCACACAAGAAAGAATAATGAATTGATTTTTTTTGATACTACAAGTTCAATCCCCAAAATGACAACACACACACACACACACACATATATATATTAGAGTATAAATCATGAAAGATAAACCCCGTTAGAGTAAATAATTATAAAAATAAAAATTGAAATGGAAATGAAAATTTAAAATAGTTTTTAGAAAATATTCTTGACATAAATATAAATTAAACATTTACACGTCGCTTTTAAAGTTTACTTTTTAAAATGTGACATGAAATATTTTGAGAATATTTACTTTAAAAATAAATATATAATAATGGATAATTGAAGAGACATAATGTTTATATTGGAGAAAAGATGCAAGGAATAAAAAACATATGAATTTGAAAGGAAAATCCCTTTTTATTATTGTCAAAATACTCTTGTTCAAAACTAACATTATAAAAAGAGTAGAAAAACATTATTTTATATAAAAATATATTTTACCTATATATTTAGATAAATTATCATACCACAAAATATTAGTGTGGTAGAACCCAATCATGGAAGAAAGAAGTTTAATATTATAGAGTATAACATATGGAAATGAGAATTGAGTTGTTAATATTATTTCAGGGAAACATACTCTATGAAGCATGAAACATTTGAAAAGGTGTTTATGTGGTAAAAATTTAAACAATGAGATAATAAAACATGGTAAAATCAAGTGTAATAATGTAACCAAATTATATGAAATATGTTCAAGTGAATGATCTTAACTCAATATATGAAAATTGAGTTACTAAAAACACTTTAGATTGGGGTAAAACTTGAGTCAAAATACATTTGAAGAAAAGAACTAGATTTGGATTATTTTTTCCCATTAATTAAAATTAAATAATTTATATAACATTAATGAGATAAAAAATTATTAAAACCCTATACAAAGGAAGCATGGTGTAAAACATGTAATATGTATCAATGAATCAGAAATGAGACCAAGAAAACTCAATGGATTATGTAACACTTTAATAGAACTACCTATAAAGAGTAGTCTTTTAATTGAACTTATTATGAAATTATTAAAATATAATTCATAATATGATATCTTAAATAGGTATAATATACTCCAGATAATTAATTTTTTTTTTCATAAACCAAATATCTCTCCAAGAGTGGAATTTTAGATAAAAACCCTTACCATGATCTTGATTTATTATGTACTTTCACCAAAGGTCTTGAATAATTAAAGTAAGTTTACTAGATACATACCCAATAATATTATTCATAACTATAATATTTTATACAAATCATAATCATTATATATATATTAGTTAGTTTTTACCTATTTTCAACATAGGGTGTAAATAATCTTTATCGCTTTGAAGAAGTTTCCTAAAAGTGGTGTTGGAAAACATTATTGTTAAAAATTAAATAAAAATTAGTTCATATAAAGTACTTTAATATATGTTCTATGATAGTTTATAAATCTAAAATTTCATTCCATGGTAGTTTTGGTTACAAATCATAAAGATAAAATCATCGACGGGCATGTTTCGATGATTCTTAATGAACAAAGTGATATTTCCTAATTATTAAGATAAATGTGTATATAAAATTACCCAAAAAAATTATTTACATATTTATATCATATTATACCAATAAAAAAGTTCTCATAGTCATCTATGATATAAATTTATGGTATTTTTGAAGAACATGGTTAGACCGAACCAGACATGAATATAACATGACAAATGGATGATTATGAGGTGTTTTAGTTGTAATATCATTAAAATAGAATAATAATGATATTATTTAGTATTTATTAGTGTGATATATTAATATTTTAATTAATTATAATAATAAGTAACAAATATAGAAATATTATGTAGTATGAGTAAAAACTATTTTCCTCATAGTATGCTAATTAAGAGAGTTAATGTTACAATGATATGTTATTTATAATATTAATTATATAATTAATAATTTATATTTAGAAAATATAAATCATTACATAAATAACATATCAATTTACTAAACCCATTTATGTAACCATTCTTTAAATTTGGTAATGAAAAACAAAACATGTCATTTATGAAGGTGGTAATCTGCACACACGCATGAGCAACATTTTCATTTTTTCTATTGAATGAGAAGGGAATATATAATGGTTATACCCTCAGTATAATAACATTTAATTATATTATTTATACTAATTTAGTTATATACATATTGTTATAAGTTTTTTAGATTAGAGAGGATGAGAAGGACAAAGAATAAAATTAAAAGGGTAAGTAATACTTACATTGGGAATTTGCATCTTCTCTTGAAATATCTTTTGAAAATGATGGACTTGAAAAAGTTTCCAACAAGCCCATACTCGAGTGTTAAGGGCTTCATCATGGAATACAAGAGACCCAAGATCGAAAACTGGGTGGAGGTGAATTTATGGGGTCACTATATTTGTATTTTAGAAGCATTGTTGCAGGTATGGTAGCCATACTATGGTAGGTACTATTCGGTAATGTAGAAATCAGAACTATTTACCCGATTTGGGACTTCGGGCCACTGGTTTGGGCCTACAGGTCTCAGGGCCTTCAGGTCATCAAAGGCCTTCGGGCCTCAGGGCCTTCGGACCACATAGACCTTGGAGTAGCTGAGTTCTCATAGAGAAGGCCTCATAAGAGGATCAAAGTAAAAGAGTACCAATCACCAGGATAAGTGCTAATCCGATTGGAACAATGAGAGGGTTTGGAAACCCATATCAGAACTAGGCACTGTGGAGATTTTTACAAGGAAATGCTTTCTGATAAACAATGTAAGGTGGAGAGCTTAGAAATTAATGATACATAAGGTAGGGAGGGGTAGTTCTAGTGAGTTGGACCAATGGGTCATGTAATGGGCATAGTATGCCTCTAGGCCTTCGGGTCAGTTATTGGCCATGGGGTCCTATTGGGGCTTGTGCCTTGGGTCTACGGGTCATGTGAGGGTTCCCCTTCAACACTTAAAAGTGTGATTATACATAATAAAAATAAAAAAGAGGACCTTCAGGACATTCAAGCATGGACTTGATGAACTTTGTAGAGGTTATGGTATAAAAAAATGTAGAGTGGATATATAAGAGTTTAATTCAACAGATTATAGTGGGAATTTATAACTATAGTTATGTCTTTAAGTGGGAGGAAGTGACCTCCTTTTGTAGGTTAAAAGAGGGAAAAATCTTTGAGAAAGAATGTTAGGTAAGGGATAGGAATGAATTTTCATGAGTGTTAAGTAAGTTATGTGAAAAAATGGTAGGTGAGAAATTTTGTTATGAATTTCACACTTAAAAAAGTCTCTATAAAATGTGTAAGTGACATTTTAATCATGAAAGATTTGAGACACTTAATTTACCCATTTTCACCCTTATTAATTTTCATTAAAAATTAATCATGGTAATTATTTTATTAATAAAAATATAATATGAACCTTATTAATAAATTTATATGCGATGAATCCAAATTTTGACTCTTTTTAACCAATTTAAATTAATAAATAATAAAAAATTAACTTTTAAATAAAAACATATCTTATGTTGAAAAATCATTTTTGTAGGAAAATTTTGTTTTAATCATTAAATGTTATTAATCTTATTTAACATTGATTAAAAATGAAATGAGTGTTACATTTATCTTTTTATGTGTTTAAACATCATTTTAGATTATTTATTTTGAAAATATCAATTTAATTTAAAATAATAATATTTAAAAAAGTATATTCTTATAAAATAAAGAACTATTTTACCGTGGTGATTAATATTTACCTTGGTAACATAATTTTATACCTAAAAATGAAATTGAATCCATTAATTATTTTTATCATTATGAGTAAAAATATACAAATAAAATTATATCATTTAATTTATAAAATGATGAAAGTTAATCTTTTGTACAATAAACTAAAAATATAATGAAAGTTATTTTTATAAGAAAATATATATATTTTAAAATATCAATTATTCTTATTCTTATTTATTATCAATTAATAATTAAATTATTATTAACCAATTATTTATATAAAATACATTTTTCAATATTAATCACAAGTTTCATGACATATAAATACATATTTCATAAAAATGCTGTATTTAGAAAAATACATCTCTAAGTATAAAATTGACATATTAGTCATTTATGATATACCAATTTAATTCCATTTATATTTAAACTAAACTTTATTTTAATTATATAAATATTTCATAATTTTATTACTACAATTTATTCCTTCAAATTCTATTGTTATGTTTTAATAGTTATACTTAAATATTTATATTTTATGTAAATATATCAAGGATCCATTTTAGTTCGGTTTTTCAAGTGGAAGGAAATGTCAAACACATTTAATTTTTTAAATATGACCATATATTAAGATATAGTGTTTTTACACATTCACTTACTTCACCAAACTGAACGTGCATTCACCTAGGTATGTTAACACAAGTCACACCCAATTTCTAGTGATAAACCACCATACAACTCAAGATGGTTCTCCCAATAAGGCCACACCATATCAACATGAAATATTATTATGTAATCTATTAACCCAGTTCTTATAATTGGGATAAAAAATTAACTAGAAGACATTTTTGAAAATATTTAACCTAAACCAACCCAGTGTTATGTTTCATCTATTCAGACCTCCTCTATGGCCTACGAAATTACAAATAAATTTTATACACACTAGTGTACTTCACTTCAATCATGTATTCCTTTGATAATAGGAATTGATCATCCTGTATGAGATATCCATTAATTTTCCTCCAATAATGATAAATTCCTTGGGATATATCCAATCATGTATTCCTTTAATAATTGTTACTCACACTTTTGGAGGATTGGTGGAAGTTTCCTTGACCCAAAACTCTTGAGTCACATGAATTGGGATTTTGGAATCGAAACAATATCCACTAATTATCTAGTTGATTATTGGATTAATATCCTCATTCTAATCCATTATCCATGATCATTAATGGTAATTCAACATATTATAAGGTCTTACTTACCTTTACCTAACTCACCTATCATGTTAAACCAAAAAGGGTCTCTCACACATAAGTTCCACAAATGGAATTTTAACATACCTTCCTCAATCCACTATAAAAAGTAACTGAACCATAGAATTACTATAGCTCAGGCATGCCTCCCCATATTCCAAAGGCTATCGAATAGTAGAGTAGGTCTAGGGTAGTATTGTGGGTATACCATAACCCTATACCAGAGTGTAAAAAACCAAAAATAATCCATAACAGTAAATACTTATAGGACAAATAAGCAATAAGAATATCCATTAATATGAAAAGGAAATGCTAAAGCATACAATCATACAGACCCACAGTCTTGTTATACACATCAATAGTTTATTGGCCACTAATATGATCACATATATAACATAAGAAAGGAAAATAAATCTATACATGGATCTAATTAAATCCTTTATCCTTATCTCAATCAACAGTTTCCAAGATCCCATTGAGCCTCTCTTATATGATCATGAAACTTTGCAACACCGAGATTCCATCTGACCCACTAGACATACCATGGTCACTCCTAAAATAAAACATAATGTCTGTACATAAATCAATATTCCCATGTAGGGGTTGAGAAATAAATTCTCATTAGGTCACCCCAATAGTGTACCTATCATCTACTATCATAAATAAGTGTCTATGCACGTGATATGCCCAGTCTAGCCAAGTAAAAACTGAACTATAATAAATAATTGATCACTATAAATATTTGGGTCCTATGTAACTCTTGAGATCAATCCAAACCTACATTGTACCTTGTCGGGGTGTCTTTGATCATGTCATAAAACTATGCCTATCCATATTGGGCTAAATGTTCAATTCATAGGATCATGTACTGGACAATCAGGTGTGTGTCAGTATAAGGAATTATGACCAATTCCTGAGTATATTAGGAAATGAAGTGTCAATAATTATTCCAATTCATAGGTGTACTAGAAAATCTAGTGTGCGTGTTTATCATTCTCATTGTCATGTTCCTTGGAATCAATGGAAACTAAGTATCATGCATATCATGCTCAATACCCAATTCTTAATATCCTTGGAAATTTGGTTTCTTAGGATCGATGATTGATTCCCAGGTATCCTGGGAAATAATGTGCTTGAATATCCATCTTAGAGGTCGATTCCCTAGAATCCAAAAAAATTTGATAGTATTATTCTCAACAGTCAATTCCCAGGAATCCTGATCAATCCATACAAAAATCAATTACTAAATTATATCATCTTTGGAATCCAAAATCATATGGAATCTTATTGGATTTTCCCTTCTAGGAATCCAGTGTTGAATTAGAACCTTTGGATCCAAAGATCATGTCCATGTAATCCCAAACCATTTCTCATATGGATCCATGTAGTATCTTCATGGTAAACTAAACTTTATGGCAGAAAAAAAGGTTGAATACTATGATCAAAATCTAGGCATCCTGTGTATCAGAATAAATATCAGTGGGAAAATCATCCCACCCAAGTATCTCATGTAATGTATCTAGAAGAGTTAGAACTCCCGCCCAAACCCATCCCAAACCTGAGGTAAAAAAACCTTGTGCATGAACTATCCACACCACTTTCTATAATTGGATCATCATTTATTTAGGTTCTAGGTGACACCGAAAATCCAAACTAGCCATTCCTCATATGCACTCACTCATGAGTCTCCCTGTCAATGGGATCCCAAGGTTTATCCATAGCTGATACACCCCACATGGGATCCTATATCATAATATCATATGTTGGGCCAATTATCATCATTTGGAGGGAATAACATCCCTCAATGCCATTCACAGTTAGTCCAATCATCCAACCTATCCATTACCTTTGGTCAAAAACTTGTTCTGATAAACAAAGAATGTTCCATTATATCTCAAATTGAGGACTTTGGTGATCCAATTCCAAGTCCATCAATCTTACACATGTAACTCTCATAGTTATCATGTAATGTCTTCATCTTGAAATATTTGAATCCATCATTGATGGAATAAACTCTCCCTCAAAACTCACTCACCCATGATAATCTCCTCAATGTCCTTGAATAATCGAATAGATTACACCATTTCATTATACATAGAAAAATACCATGAATGGAATCCACTTGAGTCTATTTCTATATTTAGATCACAAAATCATTTAAATCCCTTTAGTGAGAATAATACACAACATGTTCCCCTTCGTACATGGAATGTATTCCCAAAGCCCTTTATGGGTATGTACCTCAACCAACATGGTGCGTATTTACAAAATACATGGCATGAAATATCCCCAGAAACAATGTAACCCACAATGGGTACCTATATATGTGTCTCAAATGGTCTCTAACCAAGAACCCCACATGGAATATGGCCATGTCCTTCACATGGGTTCTATCCATGTACTATACACGACCATATGCATCCACATAGGATGTCTAATAGAGTGCTCAAACGAACCCCAAAGCACTCTACATAGTTTTTCCACAAGGACTACAAACCATATATTATCGTCTTTAATCTATCACCAAATCAAATAACTCATAATGTGTTTCCTTAAAAACCACACATTGGGTAGTTGGGTTTCTTGAATATAAATCCCCTACGATCTTCTCAAATCCCCCGTTTCTCCCCAAATCATCACAGGGAGACCACTAGATCCATCCTGAAAGTCCATACATGGCCTTAACAAGTAAAAAAAAACTAATCTATGTGGATATTGGAAAGATAAATACATAAATAGGTAAATGGAATACCTCAAGGTGAAATTCTCATAGCTTCTCACTTGGATCCTCATCCCATAGCAACTGCACCCCGATCCGACATCATGCTAGATCCCCGATGAAAATCTACTCTCCCTATACCTTTACCTCTCAATCAACCAAGTGTAATGAACATGGTAGGATCCCATCTCATAATATGAATATAGTAAGAAAATAAATGCGGGAGAAACGAAAAAGAAAGAAAGAAAAGAAACACCCACTAAAAAGGGTCGACTTGTGCCTTAGAACCTGTAGAATGTTTACACTGTGCATAGGTAAAACCCTATATCCTAGATTCAACTAAAAATATATAATTTAATTTTGAGACTCTTTTCCAATGATATTACTATATATATATATATATTAAACAATTAATATTTTTTTAAAAAATATTAATATATTCTGAAAACTTCAACAGGAATACATTCTCACCAAACTCCAACCATAGGGTTAACACCCCATTCTGGAACCAAAACAATAATAAAATTTTAGAGACCATCTTTTTGAGTGAATTTCCATTTTACCCCTCATAACCACTCAGAAAATAAAAATCAAAATTTTCCCTCATTTCACAACATATGGTTTTACAACTTCCCCACCATAGAACTTATGATCCTTAAGATGGACCAGTAGAACTTATCCACAAATTTTGACCCATATTTATCATATATCCATCAATAAATCATTGAATTATAATTTGTAATGATAACCATGATTCCACTATGAAACTCTGACATGAGGCCTACTATTTTTTAAACCTGATTTAACATCCTATCATCATCACGAAAAAACCGAGATGGTGTTCAATCACACCCATCTAACCTAAGTAACCACAGTATCATTAAACATAACCCACAAGGGCCAATTATGATCTATGATACTCCATAATATAAATATAATCTAATGAAGCACATTTTCAGCAGTCTGAGAACATGCTCAAGCCACATCAAAACCATTTTGATCCCACTTTAAACACAATAACTTCATCATGACCTATGAATTCCTAATCTATTATTTAACATGGTACTAGATAAATTGAATCCAATTTCTCACCAGAATCCAAATTTCATTTCGATCACCCAACCACCGGTCACATCATTCGCATGACCCTACCATCATGGGGTCATAACTCCGAGGCTCACACTTCATCCATTAACACATATAATGATTGGATGAAACCAACCATCTCATAACTGAACCTATACACTAAACATTAAACATAACCCATTTTATTACATGAGGACATCATCATCATCACCCACAAATATTCCATATGTAATGGGTTGACATCCTCCGACAACCAAAGGTGCTATCTCCACCACATTCCTTTCCATATACTGCTCCTCGAACGCAAAATTAATAGGTTCCATAATTTTATATGCATCAATTCTCTTGATCCACACTCATCCACTGTAAAAATTTGACATCAAGAATCCTTACCAATACGTGTCAAGACCCACACTTAGGTCGATAGACACACAAAACCTGATCCAAATATAATGTCTCCTCTACTATAGTGGCACATTCCCCACTATCCTAAAACCTAGAGAATTTAGGCCCAAAATGTTCCATAAAATTTCTTAGTTCTTAGCTCGAAAACAGTTACTCACCTAACCAAATTAGTTTCATATAAATCTAATGAGTTTACAATCTAGTACTACCCAATCGTAAAATATGACTCATGATCCCCCATGTCACAAATCAAAAAATCCAGGATCACTCACCTAAACTGCTAACCATGCCCCATGACATGTCAAACTCATCTAGCCACAAGAAATCATAGTGATCTCACCCATCAAGCACGAAACCCCTAATATGACCAGGCTAATTGAAAAATCACCCTCCATATAGCATCATCACTAAAAACACAAGTTTCTATTCACACTCTCTAGTGCTTTAGAAATCGGATTTAAAATTAATATGGTTTGTTAACAACTGATCATACCCTCCAAAAATGAACCCCCAATATCAAATCACCAATATTTAAGGTTCGATACTCATGAAAGACAAGGCATCACCATTCTCACACTTTATACTAACAACACG
Organism: Viscum album; assembly: GCA_963277665.1. Taxonomy (NCBI): domain Eukaryota; kingdom Viridiplantae; phylum Streptophyta; class Magnoliopsida; order Santalales; family Viscaceae; genus Viscum; species Viscum album. The sequence goes on along the minus strand of OY728119.1, from coordinate 375,900,595 downwards.
TCCATGAACTAATCTCACAATACAACACACTTACCCATACTTCCCACCTCCAAGGAACTCATAAACCTAGGAAAACCTCCCTCATAAGTTTCCCTAAAAATTATCATCTCATCTCATCAATATCACATAGCACACTAACATCCCAAGTCGCATCTGAAGTCTCTATTCGAACCACCTAGCCTATAGGTCACATCTCACACATGTCACAAATTACAGGGAACCTATCTACTATTTTTTAAGTATCACACTATATCTCACATTCCCAACTACATAATATTGGGTTCTGTTTTCACATATCCAAATCCAAAATCACATTTTTAGTCATCCAACTACTAGGGCAGTGATTCTCACTGGGAATATGTTTATGGGACTACCCCTCAAGAATCATGATCTCAAGTTGATCCTCACTTGGTCTCTGTAGATGGGAATAACTTCCTCGAGGATCACAATATCACCCAAGTATACATGTATATATATATAAATAACAATTCCCCACCACAATATGAATCAAGTATCCTATTTTCAATTGGTTTAGTTAAGTATAATACCACTAAGAATCTATACAGGATAACACTATATTGGTTGTTAGAGACACTTTAAATAACCATACCCCCTTTATTTTCATAACTAGTATAAAAATAAACCTAAATGGGTTTATCTTTGAGGCATAAAATTCCTACAATGAACCACTATGGTCACTGTGAACCCCTTATATCTAGGTGCTACATAGCCATTATCATCATGCACTTAGATGAATATCCACATGTCCTTTCATCTAAAAAATATATTTTATGGTTCAAATAATTAGAATTTATTTCCAAGTTATTTATGAAAACACCATATAAATTTTTACTAACATTTTAAAAAGATGATACCTTTCATAGGTGATAAAATAACAATAAATCACACATATATCATGTGAATCCTATATGCCAAATATTATGCATGTACATAACCTCTTTCCACCGTGTCAAAATCCAAAATCATACAAATCCTAAATAATAAATCCAAAACCCATTTGCATCATGCTAGTTAAAAATCATACAATAGTAACATTATAAAACAAGAACAATAATACCATATCCATGGTAACCTGGAATTCCTACTAGAAAAGGTGTTATCGATACACTAGTTCTGTATCTACTGAAATCTCTAACACATTCCAATATCACTTATTCACCATATCCCCAAATATAAATACAAAATAAAATGATGATATAAAATGTGATATCAGTCATATAAATGCTCTAATATCACTTTTTAATGTCCCTAAACTAGTCCACTACTAACAATGACTCGACTAGAGGGTTATCGAACCTTAGGAGCGTATTCTCCTTACCAATGGTTGATGAATAGTAGCGGGGGTCTAGGGTAGTACCATGGGGATACTATACCCCATATTAGAGTGTGAAATAGCATGTAAATAAACCAAAAATCATCCATAATAGTAAATAATTAGTGGAAACATAATAAATAAATATATCCATCAATATAAAAACTAAATACGGAAGCATATAGTCATAAAAAATAATCTTCATTCTATACACATCAAAAGTTGATCACCCACAATTTTGATCATATATTTAAGATAAAAAAGTAAAATAAATGTACACCAATATTTGATTCCACCCCCAATACACACTTCAATAACCAGTCTCCAAGATCCTACTAAGCCACTCTAAACCGAACGTGAAAAATTTCATCACTTGGCCTCCACCGAATCGCCTGCACATCTCATTCTCAATATTGAAATAAGATATAAGGTATAACCATGATCCAAATTTATAGTATAGGGGTTGAGAAATAAATACTTTGTATGCCACCCCCAATAGTTTACGTTCCATATAATTCAATAAAAAAGTTCCGATGGATATTATATGCTAAACATAGTAAAGTAATAACTAATCTGAAATAAATAAATAATCCCTATAAATCCACAAGTCTAGTGTAACACCCAAGATCAAACCAAACCTACTTGAAACTATGATAGGGTGTCTTTGAGAATGTAATACAACCATTCATACCCATATCAATCTTATTGAATGATTCCTGTGAGTGTTTCCTAGGAAATTAGGTGTGGATGAGCATCAGGAATAATGACACTTTCAATCCTCACTAACTATTCCTCATACACACCCTTTCAAGGCTCAACATATCATCACCCCCATGGTATCATCATATCTAGGGCACCCCATATATGATCCTCTGTAATGTTATCATATTTTAGGCCAACAATCATCAATCAAATTGTATAAAGTCTCTCAATTCCGTCTATGTTCAGTCCACTCACATAATATATCCATCTTCTCTGGTCATAACATAGCCCCACTAACTAGTGATAGTCCAATGATATATTAAATTTAGCATCTTGGTGATCCTATTCTATGTCCTTCAACCATCCTCATGACCCACACCTAGGTATCATGTCATGCATCCCTCAAGGTATCTTTGAATCCACCATTGAAGTAAGAACCTATCCATTATAACTCGTTCTCCCTGAACAGTCTCTGGAATGTGCTCAAATTACCAAGAGGATTTCACTATTTCATTATTAATGGAAAAATACTAATAATTTACTCATCATGATTCCATTTCTAGATCCAGGGTATGTGTAACGCCCCGACCCTAATTACCTAGAGTCGGTGCATTATTACATAACATTGGCATGATCACGAGAAAGATCAAGTCTCGAAAGACCGATTAGTTTAGTAGCCTTGGAATAACTAGATACATCCATAAATTTTTACATTACATCATAAAAAAAACATCTTGTCTTCATATCCCCTCATACTATCCCGGCAGGTCATTCATAAATTACTTCTTCATAATCCTGGGAAAAAAATAAAACATTGAAAGGGGTGAGCTCAGATGCTCAGTAAGGATAACATTATAGCAGAAGCTTTCATAAATAAGCATAAACACTTAAGGCAATTTATAACTAAAACAAAAGCCTTTTAAACTTGAACTTCAGCATAAAATGGCAAAGGTAAGATGAAATAATGCCATTTACTTACTCACATGGATATTCTACTAGTCGAATGATCACATGAAATATCAATATCCACTTTCATAATGATGGAATGCATAATGACAGACTATCATAACCACATAGCCAAGGCCTCGTGCCAAGACTACAAATAAGATTTTGCCAAGGCCTTGTGCCAAGACACTAGTTTGTCTCATGAGACCTACCGATGCATCGAGGAGCTATAGCGGGCTCCACCCGTCACTTATTATGTCCAATGCATTCCTCATATGAATAGGTTTAAGCATAAAATAAACATTCGTATTAAAACTAGCATACGAAATGTCAATACTTTAACCACAAAACATGAATGGTATAAAAATAGAACATCCACTGTCAAACATAACTCATTTGATACAATATGGAAGATTGTATTGTATCACATTAACCTCAATCATGAATAATGAAGGATGTTGACATAGATGAAAATAATCATCAAAACTATTTGAGGGAAATATCCCCCATTTCTTGAAATCATTTAAAAGTCACACTATTTGTCAAGAAGCCATTTAAAAATAGATTTTTGAATCAAAGTGTCCCATACCACTTTGAAACTTTTAAAAGGAGTTTTAATTTTAAAACTTTAATGTCCATATAAATAAATCCTTAAAACCATTTTTTTAAAACATGGACATTAATGAGCAAGATTTAGAAGAATAAGTCTTTAAAACATTTTAAAAATGGTATTTTAGTTAGAGATTCTAACCAAAAGAGACACTTGAATACAAATAATTGAGGTAATCAAAACTTTGTAATATCATGAGAATAAAGGGAATCATGATATACTATGTCAAAGAACATTATATACACCACATAAAAGTGATTTGGTGTATATCATCAAAGAAGTATCAATGGAATGTAAATTGATATGAAATCTCTCATAAAGGTTGTATCCTTAGTGTAGAGATCTGAAGCTTGACATACATGAACATTATCAATTAGATTTAACTCAAAGTTAAATAATTTAACTTTTACCGTGTCTTTTTGTTTTCTTTAACTATATGGTTAATACACTTACTATAACATGCCAAAAGAACCCCAAATTGTTTATTATTAATATATATATCCTTATATAAGTCATTTGGCCGAACCTTATATTTTTAGGAATAAAATAACAATTAATAATATAATATTTTATTTAAAAACTATTTTGTGTCAATTTTGACACTATTTGATATATGATTTTTTTGAAAGTCATAAAAGAATTATATGTTCGAACCAAGTTGATTAAATCAACACTAATATTTCATAGTAACCTAGAAAATTAGTGGAATTCATAAAAAGTCTCAAATTACATTCATTTGAGTATTTATAACATCAATTATGTTAATATTTCCTTAAAAGGTTAATTACTGCATCATCGTTGTGTCATAAATAAATTAATTTATTTAAAGTCTAAAAATTATAAATAAAATATCATTATGTAGTAAATCGTTTTAGCTTTCTAATGAATATTTATAGTCGAATTTATCTTATGTATTACCCCATATTAAAAATGTTTTAGTAAATAAACTTTGATTTTAACTCTTTTAACTCTTCTTTGAATCAAATAATAATAAATGTCCTAATCTAATCCAAGTGGGCCTAAATGATAATATTTTAAACTTAAGGTTGTTTTTGGTCGAGATACACTTGTCCAATAGAATTAGTACATGTGTTAGGGTAATATTAATATCATTTTTACCCTTAATTACCTTATTTACTTTTAACCGTGGTAAATAAAAGTAAAAAGTTACTATTCACCAAAAATTATTTTCATCTCATTGAACCACATTTTACTTACTGACATCAACCGTGTCTCTCGGATTTTTGAAATTCCATTCACAGAAGCGGTAAAATTAAGTTTAATGAAAAATTCAGTTTTTTTAACTACCAATGTGTAGTTTCACTATTCATCAAAAATTGATGTTTTTCAGAACAATGCCAAAATTTCATCCTAAGCTATATTTCATATTCTGAATTCAAAAATGAAATCTATTTTACCAAATTCATAACATAGAAGTTGCATTAATTAATTTTATAATTAAATCCCGTTGTTAAAATAAATAGCGTGTTTTTAGGAAACAAAATATATCAAAAGATTGACACTTGATTATGTCTGGTTTAAATGTGAAATTACAACCAATGACAAACATTGTATTAAATTGTAAAAATATATTCTAAATATACTTTAAAACCACTAAAATTAATAATTTATCACTATTAATTATTTCGATTAAAAAAGTTGTTTTTAATTATAATTTAGTAATTTTCACTATTCATCAGAATATGAAAGTTATCCGAAAAGTACCAAAATTTCACCTTAGGCTAAATTCGATATTCCGAATCCAAAAATGAAGTCCATTTTGAGAACTAAATTTTCTAAAATTTAAAAAGGTGGTTATTAATATTCATAACGGCTAGTTTTAATAATATTTTAATATCATATCGTTGTTTAGTGAAAATCGATAATACTATTGAGGAAGGTCGCGATTGCATGTAATACAAGGCAGGTCAAGGATGCGTGTTGTGCAAGATCCTTTTGGTGTAGCGTACAACACAAGACATTAGTGAAATTAAAAAGAATATTTTTCATAAAATCTTGGGCTGTTACACTTAGGTTAAGGATAAATCAATGACATAATTATGTGTGACAAATATAAATACACTAAATATGATTGGATATTCAGTGCAAAACAATCAAAGGACATTCACACATATTCTTGTAAAAACAATACCAACGAATTAGATGTTTAACTCAAAAAATGGAGAATGAGTTAAAATTACTCTTATCAAATTCATATCAATGACTTGAGAATTATCAATGGAGTGATTATGTGTATCAAACTTATATCCACAGGAAGGGGAGTGGAAATTATGACATAATCAAATGAATAGTGATTCCACACATAATCATGGGGTAATATAATCAATGAAATATGCGTAAAGCCAAATGAGTGGAAATTGAAATTTCAAATTCCCTTATCGATTAGGTAACTTACGAAATATACACCCATGAAAGAGGTATCATACCATGATGATGTAAATACCCATAAATTAAAGTATATTACACAATGAATGCAATCATGGGCAGTACACATACCCCACATGCAATAATTAAGTGGTGAATAATGGAAATCTCACGAAATTAAAAGTGAGATAAGAAACCCCTTACCACGTTAATCAACTGAGTCGTATGGCCAAAAGTTAATAACCACCAAATGATTTACAGAATAACATGAATATAAATAGAATCATGATAATATATATCAAATGGCAGTACACAATACACCACTTTAAATAATTTAGTGGCGAACAATGGAAATCTCATGGAATTGAAAGTGAGATAAGAGAATCCCTTACTTGTACTTTTTCCTTGGTCGATGGTAGGTTTACCTCCTGTATAATGGTGAAATAATTGTTATTGAATAATACAAGAATCATTTACTTTAATATGATATCATATATGATATTTTAACATTGATTTGTTAATAATATCTTAGAATTATCGTTATTTCGGGTGTTAACGGGTTCATTTTACTTTATATTCTTTGTTATGTGAGCCATATTCGATATTAATGGGATGTATATTATTCATATCCAGAATGATATCAAGTCCTTAGATACTATTTTTAAATCATCAAATTATAATTATACTTGAATGGATATGATGGACAATGAATCTCATCGCGTTCGTGGAGACGGTAGTCCGTACGTACGCACGAACACTACTTCCATTTAATTTTTCATTTTAAAAGAATTGAAACCAAATGATACATAGGTATATTATTATTCCATTATAATATAATATTTTATATATGTTACTTATGTTCATTAACACCATTCTTTATACGTTCCATGTGTGGTATGAACGAGTCATATCATTTTAAGGGGGCGGTAGTCCGCACTTCCTCAAATGAAATTATCGTATGTATATACAACATGAAAAGAATAATGGTATGAAATAAAATGGACTTACAGAAGCTTATATATAAAATATGTATCATTAATATCACACATAATTACAGTGCCATCATAATGGCCACCATGAGAGGTGGTAAGATGTATTTGAACAATCATCGTTTCGTGAGGCATTAGTTTGCCATTCACAGAAACATTATGTTCATCATCCATTAGATGGAGGTGTGTGTATGTGTAGTTCTAATCCTTCTTATAAAAACATCCTAGTATATTTAGGATACTTTTGTTGTTACAAAAGAAAGGAAATAAAAAGAGTTTGGGGTTTGGAGAAGCAAAATAAATGAAAATAATTTAAGAGAAATTGTTACCTTTAATTTTGGTAACTCACTTTGGTTGGAACCAAAGGACTTCTTGAAATGCTTTCTGACTAAGGGGAAGCTTCAAGGAGGAGGAGAGGGATGTGGGGAGCTTATTTGGGCAGGTTTTGGACGAGCCAAGTGGCTTTAGAGGTGTGAGGAATGAGTAGAAGTGGTCTCCTTTTATAAGGGAGAGGAGGGGCTCTTTAGGAAAGAGTGAAAGTATTACTTTATAATATAATTATATTCGGTTTATAATGGTCCCGAAATCATTGAGGTCGAATATAAGATGACTCATATTCTAAATAACATCAACCAATAAGAATTGGACAGGTTTTAGATAATATTTTAATCATTATAATCTTATTTATTTGAATGATTTATTAATGAGGTAAACATTGCATCATTATTGTGTCATTAATAATTTAAATTATTTGATGTCTAAAAATTATAAATAAACTATCATTATGTAGGAAATCTTTTTAGCTTTCTAATGAATATTTATAATAGAAAATCCAACATGTATAACCCTATGTAAAAATTGTTCTTCTAAAAGATGTAAGCTTATGCCATTTTTATTTTTATTTTAACTTTATTAATATAATGTGTCCCTACCACATACAAGTTGCTCCAAGGGGTCCCCAAATCGACCCAAGGATGACCATGGTCGGGTATGTGTCCACCAATAAGGTTAGGACACGTTTTAGTGTAATTTTGTATTATTATAATATTATTTTTTAACCCTTATTTACCGGATTTACCCTTTAACCATGGTAAATAAAATATTTACCGCAGTAATTATTCAAAATGTGTAAAAAAAAGTTACCTATTTACATAATTTGGACATCCTGATTCCAAATATGTAATCCATTTTTCCAAATTCAAAACACAGAAGTGGCAGAAATTAATTTAAAATTAATTCCCGTTGTTAAAATAAAAAGCGTGTTTTTAAGAGACAATAACTATCAAAAGATTGACACTTGTTTATGTCTGGTTTAATTGTGAAATTATGTCCAATGACAAACATTAAATTAAATGGTAAAAATATATTCTAAATATACTTTAATACCACTCAAATTCATAATTTATCAATATTAATTATTTCGATTAAAAAAGTTGATTTTAATTAAAATTTAGTAATTTTCACTATTCATCAAAATATAAAAGTTATCCGAAAAGTACCAAAATTTCACCTTAGGCTAAATTAGATATTCCGAATCCAAAAATGAAGTCCATTTTAAAATATAAAATATATATAATTTCAAAATTTAGGTATTACTATTCATAACGGCTAGTTTGATTGGTTGTGGCGTGTGTTAAAACTCAAGGTTGCGTACAACACACGCTACTATTTTATTCAAAGGAAAGCGTACCGTGGAAGCATGGGATGTTTCATTTTAAATTTTTTGATATCCCAATTTATTCAGATAGTTTTAAATATTTTATTTAAAAAGGTTTCACTATTAAAAGTTGATAAAAGTGAAATACTGAAAATGAATCTGTTCTTGCATTATGACTAAGAAACTCATAATAGGGATTCTAAAATTATAAGGATTATATAAAGTTCAAAATGTAGTTAATAATATTCATGACCTCTTTTAATGGCTTTTTTTTTGTACTCCATGGTGTGATTGAACTCGGTGTTGCGTGTAGTGCAAGTTATTGAATTATTTTTAAGAAATAACACACTATGAAATCCTAGGGTGTTACATTCTCCCCTCCTTCAATAAATTGCGTCCTCGCAATTTGAAATTGTTCTTTGAAAATAAAAGGTTGAAAGTAGAAAATATATTTGTGGGAAAACCCACATCGGAAATTGGGTTACTAAAATTTAGTCTTAATATAAGGAAAAGAGAAATAAAAGGGTCACCACCAAATTATGATCTCGATTAGGAGAACATTGGTGGCAATTAGAGACATATAATTGGAGGAAAAACGTAAATATTTATAGGTAGTTATTGAGGTCATCAATCACAAACAAGTATAAAATTGAGGTCCTTAAACTCATCAATCTATGATGATTTGAAATACCATCGGTCCAAGAAAACATAGGGTATTGGGATAACACATTTTTGACGTTTCAAAATATCTTAGTTGAAATCACACATCGAAAAATGAATTAATGAGGCCTCTATTTAAAATAAAGAGTGGAAAGTATGAAGATTACCGAAAATAACACATACTAGGGTTCCATGTAGGAAAATATGGATATGGAAGAGAAATATAACCATCAATTATCTGATGGAGAGTGGTAGAGAACATGGCTATGAAAAGGCCAACAATCCCAAGGCCATAAATTAGTGATGATTTAATGTACCATCTAGGACAACATTTTTTTTAAAGATACATTACATAAGGAAGAGGAATTCATTTATGATATTGACTAAGAACATTATGAGATATACTTAAATTTTAAGTAGATTTTCATTCTTTAATAAATGTCCACCACTAACTCAATTTTTTTTTAAACGATGAGTATTCAAGAAGACTTGGTCACACTGGAAGAACTAGAATAAACTTCTATAGAATCACATGATCCATGTAGGATAAACCATATATTTACATTGTCTTTGAATATTAATCAAAACCAAAATGTTTAGTGAATGATCTAATGATCCCCCAAAAGGATATTCATTGAGATAAATATGCACTAATCTTAATTTCTAAAATTAAACTAACAATACCCCAAAGTTAAATAAATACCATTCAATAACGAATTGTCCTTACAATCCTTTAATATAATCCAAACTAATATTGAAACCCAAAACATAGAAGAATTTGATTATGTAGTCTCCCATGTTACATTTTATCTCCAAATGACATCAAATACTCTTAAAGTCACATACTTAAAAGTGATTAACATCATCACATATTCTCTGTTATAGGTTAATCATTTCCATAAATAACACAAATCACTATAAATCCACAATAAAAACGTAGATAAAAAATCTACCATTACTCTACAAATGAAATCCCATTGTATTCTATTTTCCTTGAGCATATAGTGTTCCCAACAAAGCGAACATCTTCCAAAATAACCTTTATCACTTAATCAACAAATCATTTTCCTATACCAAGGGTATTCATTTGATAAGACATAAGAACCCAAATCATCTTATTATTGATCAATAAAGTCATTTAACAAAAAAAATAGTCACACTAACCAGGGAATTCACGTAGTCCAGTGGTAGGCGATAAATCCCAATCGCACTTTGGTTGTGGGTTCGATTCCAACAGCTTTGTCCGACGCGATGGGTTGTCACACTGTCTACGTGTTGTCCTTTTTCAAAAACTATATTTTATAATATTACCAAAATGAGATAAATTCCTCAAAATAACATAATTTAACCACAAATGTTATATCATACTTTGCATTTTCATCCCACATTATAATAACTTATCATTTTCTCAAACCCCAATGACCATATAAAACCAAATGGTTATTTATACCTATATCCACAAGAGAAGAGGCAATTCTTCCTCAAATATCATTCTCACATGGAAAACTGTGGTGTTACAAATACAAGAGAAAATTATTCCAAAGTAAACCCATCAACAAGGAGTGCTAATACTTTTTAAATTTTTCTCCAACCATTTATTTCCACATAGCTTCTTCTTTGACCAAGAAAATATCCTATAGAATAGGACATTCACTCGGGTAATGGTCAGGTCCCCTACATTTACGGCAAATGACTGTAAATGGACTCTTGGGACCATTTTTATCTTCTTCCATAGTACTCTTCATTTTTCTTCAGCAATTCTTCACTTTATGTCCTTCCTTCCCGCACGTAAAACATTTCGTTGTCCCATTGAGACACTTTCCTGGGTGTCTCTTTCCATATTTCCTGCATGATGAAAATTGAGGTTTCTTTTCTCCATGGTCTCCATTGCTGGAGATCTTATCATTTATCACCTTTCTCTTCCTTGTTGAGTCTGGGAGTTGGTTAATATATATGTTGTTGATCATATTTTTGGAAAACTGATTTGGTATAAAGATGATATCTTTTACGCCTATCAACATTCCATTTTGTTACTCATCTCCACCACCGTTCCCACCTTGTACATCATTCTCAAAGTCACTATGACTTCCTTGGAATCCAGCCATTGACTAAAACGAGAAAGCATTGTGTGAGTAATAGTAGTCGTAAAATCATTTAGAGATTAAAATGTCACCATATTCTCAATTTGAAACATATTAGGATTAACCACGGTCATTTACTCTCATCTTATGTATATATTACTTAAATGGGTTTGTAAAGAAAATGTAAATTATCCTAAGTATATCCCCCGGGAGTGTCGTAACCAAGAGTGCAGCAAGGCCCGTTGTCGTGCACCAGTTCCCGTTCGAGTCTAGCTCAAAGCGGTGTTTTTGGGTTTTACCCCTAGGTACATCTGTGCCAGAGCCGCCTCTACCTGCTCGTATCCAGACAGGGATGTATTGCTCGGAAAACTCACAAAATCTCTACAATACCAAAATTCTAGGAAGTTCTTTTATACTAATCCTCAAAGTTCATATTAGGTCTATGTGCTATAATCAGAGTTTATCTAAATCTAGCTACCAAGGTTTGTACTAAACTTCCTCTGATACCAACTGTAACGCCCCGACCCTAATTACCTAGAGTCGGTGCATTATTACATAACATTGGCACGATCACGAGAAAGATCAAGTCTCGAAAGACCGATTAGTTTAATAGCCTTGGAATAACTAGATACATCCATAAATTTTTACATTACATCATAAAAAAACATCTTGTCTTCATATCCCCTCATACTATCCCTTCAGGTCATTCATAAACTACTTCTTCATAATCCTTGGAAAAAAATAAAACATTGAAAGGGGTGAGCTCAGATGCTCAGTAAGGATAAAATTATAGCAGAAACTTTCATAAATAAGCATAAACACTTAAGGCAATTTATAACTAAAACAAAAGCCTTTTAAACTTGAACTTCAGCATAAAATAGAAAAGGTAAAATGAAATAATGCCATTTACTTACTCACATGGATATTCTACTAGTCGAATGATCACATGAAATATTAATATCCACTTTCATAATGATGGAATGCATAATGCCAGACTATCATAACCACATAGCCAAGGCCTCGTGCCAAGACTACAAATAAGATTTTTCCAAGGCCTTGTGCCAAGACACTAGTTTGTCTCATGAGACCTACCGATGCATCGAGGAGCTATAGCGGGCTCCACCCGTCACTTATTAAGTCCAATGCATTCCTCATATGAATAGGTTTAAGCATAAAATAAACATTCGTATTAAAACTAGCATACGAAATGTCAATACTTTAACCACAAACCATGAATGGTATAAAAATAGAACATCCAGAGTCAAACATAACTCATTTGATACAATATGGAAGATTGTATTGTATCACATTAACCTCAATCATGAATAATGAAGGATGTTGACATAGATGAAAATAATCATCAAAACTATTTGAGGGAAATATCCCCCATTTCTTGAAATCATTTAAAAGTCACACTATTTGTCAAGAAGCCATTTAAAAATAGATTTTTGAATCAAAGTGTCCCATACCACTTTGAAACTTTTAAAAGGAGTTTTAATTTTAAAACTTTAATGTCCATATAAATAAATCCTTAAAACCATTTTTTTAAAACATGGACATTAATGAGCAAGATTTAGAAGAATAAGTCTTTAAAACATTTTAAAAATGGTATTTTAGTTAGAGATTCTAACCAAAAGAGACACTTGAATACAAATAATTGAGGTAATCAAAACTTTGTAATATCATGAGAATAAAGGGAATCATGATATACTATGTCAAAGTACATTATATACACCATATAAAAGTGATTTGGTGTATATCATCAAAGAAGTCTCAATGGAATGTAAATTGAGATGAAATCTCTCATAAAGGTTGTATCCTTAGGTTAAGGATAAATCAATGACATAATTATGTGTGACAAATATAAATACACTAAATATGATTGGATATTCAGTGCAAAACAATCAAAGGACATTCACACATATTCTTGTAAAAACAATACCAACGAATTAGATGTTTAACTCAACAAATGGAGAATGAGTTAAAATTACTCTTATCAAATTCATATCAATGACTTGAGAATTATCAATGGAGTGATTATGTGTATCAAACTTATATCCACAGGAAGGGGAGTGGAAATTATGACATAATCAAATGAATAGTGATTCCACACATAATCTTGGGGTAATATAATCAATGAAATATGCGTAAAGCCAAATGAGTGGAAATTGAAATTTCAAATTCCCTTATCGATTAGGTAACTTACGAAACATACACCCATGAAAGAGGTATCATACCCTGATGATGTAAATACCCATAAATTAAAGTATATTACACAATGAATGCAATCATGGGAAGTACACATACCCCACATGCAATAATTAAGTGGTGAATAATGGAAATCTCACGAAATTAAAAGTGAGATAAGAAACCCCTTACCACGTTAATCAACCGAGTCGTATGGCCAAAAGTTAATAACCACCAAATGATTTACAGAATAAAATGAATATAAATAGAATCATGATAATATATATCAAATGGCAGTACACAATACACCACTTTCAATAATTTAGTGGCGAACAATGGAAATCTCACGGAATTGAAAGTGAGATAAGAGAATCCCTTACTTGTACTTTTTCCTTGGTCGATGGTAGGTTTACCTCCTGTATAATGGTGAAATAATTGTTATTGAATAATACAATAATCATTTACTTTAATATGATATCATATATGATCTTTTAACATTGATTTGTTAATAATATCATAGAATTATCGTTATTTCGGGTGTTAACGGGTTCATTTTACTTTATATTCTTTGTTATGTGAGCCATATTTGATATTAATGGGATGTATATTATTCATATACAGAATGATATCAAGTCCTTTGATACTATTTTTAAATCATCAAATTATAATTATACTTGAATGGATATGATGGACAATGAATCTCATCGCGTTCGTGGAGACGGTAGTCCGTACGTACGCACGAACGCTACTTCCATTTAATTTTTCATTTTAAAAGAATTGAAACCAAATGATACATAGGTATATTATTATTCCAGTATAATATAATATTTTATATATGTTACTTATGTTCATTAACACCATTCTTTATACATTCCATGTGTGGTATGAACGAGTCATATCATTTTAAGGGGGCGATAGTCCGCACTTCCTCAAATGAAATTATCGTATGTATATACAACATGAAAAGAATAATGGTATGAAATAAAATGGAATTACAGAAGCTTATATATAAAATATGTATCATTAATATCACACTTAATTACAGTGCCATTATAATGGCCACCATGAGAGGTGGTAAGATGTATTTGAACAATCATCGTTTCGCGAGGCATTAGTTTTCCATTCACAGAAACATTATGTTCATCATCCATTAGACGGAGGTGTGTGTATGTGTAGTTCAAATACTTCTTATAAAAAAATCCTAGTATATTTAGGATACTTTTTTTGTTACAAAAGAAAGGAAATAAAAAGAGTTCGGGGTTTGGAGAAGCAAAATAAATGAAAATAATTTAAGAGAAATCGTTACCTTTAATTTAGGTAACTCACTTTGGTTGGAACCAAAGGACTTCTTGAAATGCTTTCTGCATAAGGGGAAGCTTCAAGGAGGAGGAGAGGGATGTGGGGAGCTTATTTGGGCAGGGTTTGGACGAGCCAAGTGGCTTGAGAGGTGTGAGGAATGAGTGGAAGTGGTCTCCTTTTATAAGGGAGAGGAGGGGCTCTTTAGGAAAGAGTGAAAGTATTACTTTATAATATAATTATATTCGGTTTATAATGGTCCAAAAATCATTGAGGTCGAAGATAAGATGACTCATATTATAAATAACATCAACCAATAAGAATTGGACAGATTTTAGATAATATTTTAATCATTATAATCTTATTTATTTGAATGATTTATTAATGAGGTAAACATTGCATCATTATTGTGTCATTAATAATTTAAATTATGTGATGTCTAAAAATTATAAATAAAATATCATTATGTAGGAAATCTTTTTATCTTTCTAATTAATATTTATAATAGAAAATCCAACATGTATAACCCTATGTAAAAATTTTTCTTCTAAAAGATGTAATCTTATGCTATTTTTATTTTTATTTTAACTTTATTAATATAATGTGTCCCTACCACATACAAGTGGCTCCAAGGGGTCCCCAAATCGACCCAAGGATGCCCATGGTCGGTTATGTGTCCACCAATAAGGTTAGGACATGTTTTAGGGTAATTTTGTTTTATTATAATATTATTTTTTAATTCTTATTTACCGGATTTACCCTTTAACCATGGTAAATAAAATATTTACCGCAGTAATTATTCAAAATTTGTAAAAATAAAAGTTACCTATTTACATAATTTGGACATACTGATTCCAAATATGTAATACATTTTTGCAAATTCAAAACACATAAGTGGCAGAAATTAATTTAAAATTAATTCCCGTTGTTAAAATAAAAAGCGTGTTTTTAAGAGATAATAACTATCAAAAGATTGACACTTGTTTATGTCTGGTTTAATTGTGAAATTATGTCCAATGACAAACATTAAATTAAATGGTAAAAATATATTCTAAATATACTTTAAAACCACTCAAATTCATAATTTATCAATATTAATTATTTCGATTAAAAAATTTGATTTTAATTAAAATTTAGTAATTTTCACAATTCATCAAAATATAAAATTTATCCGAAAAGTTCCAAAATTTCACCTTAGGCTAAATTCGATATTCTGAATCCAAAAATGAAGTCCATTTTAAAATATAAAATATATATAATTTCAAAATTTAGGTATTACTATTCATAACGGCTAGTTTGATTGGTTGTGGCGTGTGTTAAAACTCAAGGTTGCGTACAACACACGCTACTATTTTATTCAAAGGAAAGCGTACCGTGGAAGCTTGGGATGTTTCATTTTAAATTTTTTGATATCCCAATTTATTCAGATAGTTTAACATATTTTATTTAAAAAGGCTTCACTATTAAAAGTTGATAAAAGTGCAATACTGAAAATGAATCTGTTCTTGCATTATGACTAAGAAACTCATAATAGGGATTCTAAAATTATAAGGATTATATAAAGATCAAAATGTAGTTAATACTATTCATGACCTCTTTTAATGGCTTTTTTTTGTACGTCATGGTGTGATTGAACTCGGTGTTGCGTGTAGTGCAAGTTATTGAATTATTTTTAAGAAATAACACACTCTGAAATCCTAGGGTGTTACAGTATGGAATCACTAAAAACCTCTCAAAGGGAATAGTACATGACGTGTACCATGGTACATAGTGTGTACCCTTAAAGACCTACTCTGGGTGTGTACCTCAACCCAACCAAGAATGTATTTCACAACTACATGGCATAAAATATACCCAAATTTCATATAACCCTCATGGGTCACCTATCCATGTTCCTCACATAGCATCTTTCCAAGAACACTACATGACCTCTGGCCTTGTCCTTCAGATGGGTTCTAGCAGTGTACCCTATATGCAATTTGCCTCCACATGGGCTGTTTTTCTAAGTGATCAACCACACACCATGTCACCCTACACAAAATTTATAGAAGGAATAGACACCATTTAGTCTCATATTATAACTCTCACTAAAATAAAATATAGACGACAAGAGTTTTTAAAAACCATGAGCCATGTTGTTTGGTTTCCTAAATGGGAATCCCCCATGATCTTCCCAAAACCCCCATTTCTCCCAAATTCATCACATGATGACCACTTGGTCTATACAAATTGTATATATAAGGAAATTAAAACAATTAATTACTAATATATGAGGATATTAATGAATGACAAAATAAAAAACCTACCTCAAGGTGAAATCACTTTATCCTCTCACTTAGATACTTGTCCCATAGTTGTTAGGCCCAGATATGACGTTGGATGATCTCACTAATGATGATCTCCTCTCCATATAGCTATCCATATCTCTTGAACAAATTACATGAATAGGGTAAGATATTATCTCTAAATACATATAAATTATGAAAATAAAAAGGGAAGAAAAGAAAGAAATGTAAAAAAGAAGTGTTGGCTAAAAAGAGCAAACCCAGGCCCCAGAACCCAAAGTGAGTTTACCTCGTACCTAGGTACAACCCCCTTTCTATGATCAACCAGAATAAAAATTTCAATATTAGAATACATTAAAAATATATCTTTGATTCTGTAATCATAATAATTAATATTTACTTAGTAAATATTAACATATTCTAAACAGTTAAACTTGATCAAGATCACACCAACTCCATACCTAAGGCAAACACCCCATTCTAGAACCAAATAGTTATCAAATATTTTCAGAATCATCAAATGGATTAAATTACCATTTTACCCCTTATATTAAGTTAGAAACTAGAAATTCATATTTATTCTAATTTTCATAAAATCAGGATTTACACCATTGCTAGGCCCCTTTTACCTAGTATACAATGAATTTAGTTTTTATGATTGGAACCTTTGAATATTTTTAAATATTATTCTTTGTTTTGTTTTAGAGTTGGCATTGGGTTTTCTGAATCCTAGATCCCCTGTTACGAACTATCCCGAGTCAACCTTGAACTGATCACCCGAGCCTGCCCGTGATAAGTCCCAAAGGGCGTTGCCGATCCCCCCGAGATGGAAACTAGTGTCAGGCATCAAAAATAAATAGGTGGGAACGATTTTTCCCAAAAAAATAAAGACAAATAAATTAATAGAAACTGAACAAAGAAAATTAAAAATATAATTGGCAAGAAAACAAGAATATACAAAACTCCAGGTGACCTCTTGGTCACCTCTAACAACAAACAACCTGCCTCACATGGGCAGAAGAAACAAGAACCTGAACCAAACAGCTGAAAATGCATCTAAAAGGAAAGGATAGGCATGAGCATTAAAATTCTCAGTAGGAATTCCAAAAGTGAACCACTAAATCCATGAATTTAAAAATTCCAATACAATCCAATAATACAAGTTTGAACTATAGTTATAAAAATAAGGATTTCATATATACAATTCATTTTGAAAACTGACAATCACAAATCCCTTTTCCCTCATAATTCAAAAACAAGGAAAATAAATAGATAGGGGCACACACACACTTTTCTGAAATAGCAACTATGAAATCCTTTTTAAAATCAACTATACATGAACAATTTTTCCAAGAAAACACCAAAACCAAGATCATGTTTATGATTATACACACAATAAGGGAAATGGTACTAATAGTGCAAGTATCAAAGGATCACAAAAAACCTAGGAACTCAAAGGAAGACCAGAATATACTGTACATGTGACTCATCCTGTAGGCATGCCTACTCTCAGTGTGTAGTCTAAACTAGTGAAGAAATCGTTCTCACTAAACCCATTTGCTATGAAAAGTTTCCATGATATATTTACAAAGAGGAGTGACACACATTCAAACAACAATCCATACATATATAACCATTCACACGACACAATCTGGAACCACCCTGACCACCTCAAGATTAGTTTCATGCCTTAAAATAGATATGCTCAAAAAGAGGCCCATACCGAGGACCCTGTTGTCTCATGATCAATCCACATGGAAAGAGACCTAACCAAAGAGTGGTTTTCCAACATACAATTTCAAAGATTCCAAATGGGACTTTATCTTTACCTCATTCAACAATTTACCAAAACATTAATAAATGTTTTTAAAATAGTAATAAACATCATTTCATATAAACATGGTTAGACTGACCAAAACATACCAATATTCTTTCAAGAAAAAATGCGTTTACCAAAACACACATTTATAAAAACATTCCAAAACAATAAACATTTACAAACCATTTTCAAAACAATGTTGGACACAAAATCATGTTTCAAACCAAATGTTCAAACCTTAAAGAACCCATTAAAACCCATGTTTTCCAAAACACTTAAAGCAACTATTTATAAGACCTCATTCAAAACTCTCATTAGAAATCACTCAAGGGGACCAACTTTATTTGAAAATTAAAACTCCATTTATAAAGAACAAGAAGCATTAGAAAACATGTCAAATGACCCCTTAAACAGATATAAACAAGAACACGCCCAAATACCTAATATTTGTCAAGTGAATGGTTTTCCTTTCTAAACTCACACCAAACCATATTCACTATGTCTTATAAAAACTCTAAAGTGATGGAAACTTTATAAAAAACCAAACAATTTTTCAACAGTTACATGAACAAGAAAAAAATTATAAACAATTTAATAAATAGATCAAATGATTTATAAATAGTTTTACAATGAATGAAATAGTTTATTAAAAATTTTATAAATAGATCAAAAATATTACACAGACTAGAAAACGCCATACACAATACTTTTAAAAGAACCCACTAACATGAAAACACTATTGCATATTGACCAATTATTTTGCAAGATGAAAATAAAGTAAAATAATTAATTTAAACACACAAGTATTAAATGGACTTATTCAGAAAGGAAAATGTGGATTCTCCAACCACAAAGAACAACCAGATCATGTAGAACACTTTGGAACTTGACAAAAAAGGCAGCGACCACCTGTAATCGGCCCACACTCGCATACACATACCTATATATGTACATATATCCACAATCCAATGCATGAATTCCCTGATCTTTGAGAGAATATATACTTGGAGGAAATATATATATTATATATATGTACCTTAAGTATATGTGTGTACGCCCTCCATTGTTGACAAAAAAAATCACTATAACAACAAAAGATACCCAAGATTATGGAGGAAACATCCAGTGCATGACCAAAAAGGTACCAAAGACTCACATAAACTAAATGCACAAGTCATAAATCACAACCAAACACTACTTGAAAAATATTTATATCAAAAAACACAAAGAACATCTGAAGGTGCCAAACGAGATTTTCACAATTCTCACAAAAAAAATTCATTTCATAAAAAACCAAACACGAACCACTTTTAGAACCAAATTGGAACCCATTTAAATGATCCAACCCATCATTCAAATCGAGAACACATTTACAAGGAACCATTTAAAAACCAAACACTTTTTCAAATCCAACGGTCCTTAATCATTATGATTTTCATGAACAAACCCCATTTTACAACCCAATTCACTATTTTAACATCAAAACATTTTTACAAAAAACTGAATCGTGCCATTATAAACTATTTTTCACCTTAAAGGGCCAACCGGAATATTTTCCAAAACACCAAGCAAGATAAATGGCTCCAAAAATCCCAAAAAACACATATAATCAAGCTGAAACCAACAAATTATATAAGATAAAATTAATTTACAAACATTAATTGTCTAATTAACAATTAAAAATGATGAAGAAACAATAAACAAAGTAAAATTAATTTAAAATTACATGAAAAGGGGTTCCTACCTCAAATTTGGAGAAACATCCAAAAACCTAGAGCAAAACCTCCTTCGTACCATCATAGCACCCAAAGAAGACAATGACCGATATAAAACAACAAGATCAAAATAAACGAGTCATGATCATACCCCTAATATTAAACCCCTGAAATGGGGTATGATCAAACCCACCATGTTCAAGAAAATCTGGGTATGTCTTTAAGAGGGATCACTGGGGAAGTTTCACGCGTCGATTGGACATCGGTGGTGAGGTGGAGGCACAGTGAGTGTGTGCCGGCTGTGATGAGGGTGGAAAGCGGCAGTGTGATTAGAGATATAGAGAGGGAGGTCGATTGGGAAGGGAGGTTTCAAAGGGGTTGGGCTGCATGCACTTGGAGGATAGCCTCCCAGGACAACCACATGCCTGAGGTGGTGGAGGAGGCGACGTTGGTACAAAGAAACAATAGAGAGGTTGGATGTGCATCAGCCAGCCGTGAGCACAAGAGGATCGAGGGGAGGGGTTTGTTGTGCCACTGGGAAGAAAGAGGGCACCTCACGTCAGATGTAAGAGGGGGCAGAAGCCTGGTCTGCTTCTGATGGAGGTGAGGGATGCACCTGCAGCACCTCGTTTAGGATGAAAAATGGGGTTGGGGGGGGAGGGGGGTGGGATTTCCCCCCGTAGGGTTCCGATTCTTTTTTTCTTCAATTTCATATAATAATAATAATAATAATAATAATAATAAAACCTATAAAAATTAATAAAACCAATAATAATTATTATTTCGTTTCCATTTTATTTTAAAAAATAATTATATTTATAACAATTTAATATTAACTGTATTTCCATCTGTGCAATAACATTATTATTATGGTTTAAGAATGCCCTCCATGTTTTATCACAACAAAATTTCATTTAGCTTTATTTTTCAATTATCTTAATTTATTTATTCAATTCATTGTTTATTTAAACTATTGGGAGACTGCACATCCACCTGGACTAAATTAGTGGTGATAGCTAGTGGTGTAGTGACTGCGCGCTAGTCCGAGACCCACAAAAAATATCAAATTTTAAAAAAACACCAACACCCAACTGAACCCCATCCAAACGATTCAAGACTGGAAAATAAATAAAATAAAAGGGAATCCGAGGTCTGGGTGTGACAATTAACCCCACCACAATCACTTTATTCCCACAAAAAGTCACCAAACATTTCTCTAATGAACCCAACTAAGACCAAAATCAAAATTAGAACATGTCCATTTATTCACAGGCCCAATACCCCTTCAAAGAATCTGAATGACTTAGAAACCATGGTAAGAGTAGATAAGGCCACTTGGATTGCGGTAGAACATGCTCATCACACCACCCTAATGAGGTTGAGCTTATGAAGGAGACCATAATTGAACAAGGAGACATTCTAAATTTACATCAAAAAACTGTAAACATAAACTAGACTGAGGTTCCACACACCCACGGAAACTCTTGAATGTGTGCGAGATTCATCCTGAGACCTGTGGTTGGGGCCATGATGGCTGAAGCTTATCCTACTACATAGTTAGGCATTCACATCCTCTAGTCCCCAAATTCTTCCTCCTCTCGATGATTCAAATAGATATAATGGTAGAAGGTTTTCAATGGGATGGAAGATGATAGCTTAGAATGCCTGAACTGGCCATACTAATGGCACACAAGAGAACTGTCTGACAAACTAAGAGCTGGTACCGACGAAGATAGCTTCTTGGAGATAGGTTCCTCTGGCATAAACTCCTTTCCAGATGGGTAACCTTTTAGAGATCTGACCACCATTAACCACGACAAATACTCTAACGATGATGTGACATCCTAGCTTTACTAGTCAAGAATTGAACCCTCAAATAACTCAGGGATGGTATGAAATTTAACACCCATAGAAGTTCCCAATAACCCGGAGGCCTAATATAATTACACAAACCACACAACTACCTCTAACATACTTTTATTGCCTTGATAGATAGGTAACACATGAAAGAATATGAAGACTGGGCACAACTCAATGAAAACCTTAGCGACTTTTCTGGGTGGTATACTTAGAACAACACAAAAAACCAAATTGTGATCAGCATCAAGACAAGGATTAATCAAAGTAATAACCAAAGCCAAGGGCAACATAAAAATTATTAAAACATAAAAAAACACAAGTAAAATTTTCTTTTTCAAAAAAAATACATTTCTTTTAAAATTTTAAAACCCACCTATGGAACCTTATGAACCTTCACATGCGCGATCATTCAATCCTTCTTACATCATCTGTGAACAAGTTCCCCCATACCAACTCCACACATACTAATGAACATGTGACCCTATATAAAGAATTCCAAGGTTCAAACATATCTTTACATTATCAAATCCAAACACACACAAAAAATTTTCCAAATTGAAACACTTGCTCTTTGAAAACCCACTTTACCAATTCCAAAACAATTAAAAAGAAACACTTTTCCATTTCAAAATCAATTTCACTTTTAACGCACACTCACATAAACTGAGATTAAATTGAAACACAACAAAAAAACCCATTGAAATGAGGAACTAGTGCATATTCCTGACATAGCGACATGGTGGTGACCTATACCCCAAGTAAGGAAAAACTTTAAGAGGACCTTGAGTCAGGAACTTGGGATTTACATTGGTCAACACCCCATGTGAGGTTGCAATGTGAACCTATTTACCTCCATTTCCATCCCTCAATCCAAAACCACCCAAGACAAAAGACTTGAAACCTGGACTACCCCTGGTAACTCAGGTCTCGTCAGGAGCGATGGTGATCACGAACTGATCTATAACATACCTCATAAGCCCCGAAAATACTAATATCCATCTACTAAACATCCCAAATATAAAGGGCCCCATTGATACCATTTTTCATCAACCAGCTTGAGTCGAACCTGAACCGGTCACCCAAGCCTGTCTGAGGCAAGTCCTGAAGGGAATTCCCAATCCACATTGGATGGTAACTAGTGTCGGGCATCAAAAAAAATAGGTGGGAAAAATTTGGCCCATAAAATAAAGAAAAATAAATTAATAAAAAATAAAAAATAAATAAAAATACAACTAGAATTGACAAGAAAACAAGAATGCACATACCTCAATGTGTCCTCTTGGTCACCTCTAAAAAATAACAACCTACCTCACACAGGCAGATGAAATAAGAACCTAAACTAAACAGCTGAACCTATATATGAAAGGGGAGGATAGGAATGAGCATTAAAATGCTCAATAAAAATTATAAAATTAAACCACATAATCCTTGAATTAAAAAATTCAAAAATAGTCCAATAATACTATTTTTTACTCCAATTATAAAAATAAGGTTTTCATATATACAATGCATTTTGAAAACTAACAATCACAAATCTCATTGCCTTATAATTCAAAAAAAAAAGAAATAAAAAGGGGTGCACACAAACTTTTATAAAATAGCTACTTTGAAATAATTTTTAAAATCAAACATACATGCACAATATTTCCAGGAAAACACCAAAACCAGGCTCAAGGGTATTATTATAAACACAATATGAGAAACGATACTAATAATGCTCATATCAAAGGATCACAGAAAACCTAGGAACTCAGAGGAAGAATAGAATATACTATACATGTAACTCATCCAAAAGTAATGCCTACACTCAATGATGTCATAACGCCCAAACGCTTGGTGTTTCCCTACCTGGCCTAACCAAGGGGCCCGATCTCCTAGCAAAGCAAAGTTAGTACTAAGGTCCATAGCCAGTGCGTAGTCTAAACTAGTGCTATAATCATTCTTAGTAAACCCCCTTGCTATGCTAATTTTCTATGCTATGTTCACAAATAGGTGTTCCATACATTCAAACAACAAGTCATATATATATATAATCAATCCTGAAACACAATCCGACACGGTCCGACCACCTCAATATGAGTCTCATGCCTTAAAATAATTATTCTCGAAAGGAGGCCTATACCAAGGACCTTCTTGTATCATGATCAATCGAAGAGGCAAGAGACCTCACCAAAGAGGGGTTTTCCAACATACCATTTCAAATATTCCAAACGGTCCTTTATCTTTACTCATTAAACAATTTACCAAAACATTTAGAAATGTTTTCAAAATAGTAATAAAAGTCATTTCATACAAACATGGTCAGAAGGACCAAAACTAGCCAATATTCTTTCACGAAAACATGCATTTACCAAAACATACCAAAACAATAAACATTTATGAACAATTTTCAAAACAATGTTGAATACCAAACCATGTTTCAAACCAAATAGTCAAACAATAAAGAACCTATTAAAAACCATGTTTTCTAAAACACTTAAAGAAACACTTTACAAGGCCTCATTCAAAAATATCCTTAGAAACCACTCAAGGGGACCAAATTTATTTTAAATTTAAAAATTCATTTAAGAAAGATAATAAACTTTAGAAAACATGTCAAATGGCCCCTTAACCAGATATAACCAAGAACACACCAAAATACCTCACATTTGGCAAGTGAATGGTTTTAATTTCCAAACTCACTCCAAACCATATTCACCATGTCTTCAAAAAACTCTAAAGTGATGGAAAAATTATAAAAGAAACCAGAAAATTTCTCAAAAATTAGAACAAAAAAGAAAAATAATTTATAACCAATTTAATAAATAGGCAAAATTATTTATAAATAGTTTTATAACGAATCAAACATTTTACAAAAAAATTATAAATATATCCAACAAATCACACAAACTAGAAAACACTATACACACTACTTTTAAAAAAACTAACTAACATGATAACACTATAGAAGATTGACCAATTATTTTTCAATACACAAACCAAATAAAATAATTAATTAAAATAGACAAGCATTATATGGACTTATTCGAAAAGGAAAATTCAGATTCTCATACCTCAAAGAAGAACCGGGTCATATCGAACACATTGTAACATGACAAAAATAGAAGCCACCACTCGTAACTAGCCCACACTCGCACACACATTACAATATATATATATATATATACATATATTTGAAATCCAATGAACGTATTCCCCATGCCATGGGGGAATACTTAATTGGAAAACACACACACACACACAGATATATATATATATATATATTATATGTACCTTATGTATATGCGTGTTTCCCCTATGTCGTTGACAAAAAAATAACTATAAAAATAAAATATACTCAAGATTATGTTGGAAAAGACCAGAAGATGACCAAAAAGGTACCAGGGACTCACGTAAACCAAATACGCAAGTTATAAAACACAACCAAATTCTACCAAAAAAAGATTTATATAAAAAACACATAGAACATCTGAGGGTTCCAAACAGGCTTTCCGTCATTCTCACAAAAACAATTCATTTTTTAAAATACCATACACCAACCACTTTTACAACCAAATTGGAACCCATATAAAAATACAACCCATACTTCAAATCAAGAGCACATTTACAAGGAACCATTTGAGATCAAAACACTTTTTCAAATCTAAAGGTCCTTAATCATCAAGTGTTTCATGAAGAAACCCCATTTGAAAACTCAGTTAATTGTTTTAATATTAAATCATGTTTAAAAAACCAAACCATGCCATTATAAATCACCTGTCACCTTAAAGGGCTAACTGATTTATTTTCCAAAATTCGAAGCAAGCTAAACCGCTCCAACAATTCCCAAAACCACATATAATCAAGGGGAAACCAACAAATTCCACTAGATAAAATTAATTTACAAACATTAAATTTATAATTAATAATTAATAATAGAACAAAAAACAAGAAAAAAAGTAAAAATAATTTAAAAGTAGATGAAAAGGGGTTCCTACCTCAAATTTGGAGAAACATCCAAAAACCTAGAGTGAAACCTCCTTCGCGCCATTACCACACCCAAAGAATACAATTACCAACCTAAAAAAATCAAGATCAAATTAAAATGGTCATGACTAGACCCCTAAAAATAAACCCTATCAATAAGGTTTGATCAAACCCTACAAGTTCAAGAAAACCCAGGTAAGGCTGCGAGAGGGCTCACCGGGGAACCATCACATGCCGGATGGATACCGGTGGCAAGGGGGAGGGGCGGCGGGGGTGGTCTGACTATGATGAGGGTTGATGGAAGCAGCGCAAAGGGAGATCAGGAGAAGGAGGGTGGTCAGGAAGGGAGGCCGCTGAGAGTTCGGGTCGTGCGCGCTAGGAGGCTGGCCAAGTAGGACCACCGCATGCCAGTGGTGGTGGGGGAGGTAATCCCAGCATGAGGAACACCAAGGAGGTTGGATAGGCACCGACTGGCTACGAGCACAAGAGGACTGAGGGGAGGGGCTCATCGTGCCACTGAGAAAGAGGAGGTTGACTCGGGCCAAATGTAGGTGGAGAATGTTGCCTAGTCTGTACTTGATGGAGGGGAGGGCTATGCCTACAACACCTCACAAAGGAGGAAAAATAGGGGCGGTTCCCCCCATCAGGGTTTGAATTTTTTTCACTTTCATATATTAATAATAATAATAATAATAATAAAAATAAAACCAATAAAAATTAATAAAACCAATAATAATTATATTTATAAAAATTTAATAATAATAGTATTACCATTTGCGCAATAACATTATTATTAGAGTTTAAGTATGAAATTCTTCTTTTATCACTAAGAAATTTAATTTATCTTTACTTTTCAATTAATTTAATTAATTAATTTAATTATTTATTTATTTTAACTATCAGGAAACCTCGCATCCACTCAAAATGAATGTGCGGTGACCGCTAGCGGTGCAGTGATTTCATGCTGGTCTGAGACCCACCAAAAACATCAAACATCAAAAAAAAAAAAAACAAATCAACACCCAACTAAACCTCATCCGAACAACGTGAGACTGTAAAAATAATAAAATAAAATGACATCTGAGGTTGGGGTGTGACATCCCCGATGTTACCATATTACAAAAATTAAATAGATATTAACCTACACACACATTATTTTATAAAAATGAATTTTTTCTTGAATGAGGTCCTTAATATGGAAAATGAGACCTCTATTGGATATGTAAATCTATATGAACCTTAGGAATGAAGAGAATTACATTCACATCAGTTCCCTCAGAAGTTCAAAATCATGGTAAGATTTAATGGAATAAAATTGGATAATTGATTAATTGATTAATTTTTTGTTAAATTTCCTTAACCTGGAGATTCCATCTATTTAATACCACTTATAAATATTATCTATGATTATCAAAATAACCATGATAATTAATATCCACCATGATGAAATCCTCTGATGAGAGCTTGGAGAGGGATATCAGATCAATGATCTAAATCGATGAGGATCACCAATGTCATCAACATCGATTAATTCTTCTCAAAAAAATTGATCTTTTGATGAGGTAATACTTTGTTATTTGTGTATTCTTACCCTGTTATTTATTATTTCATGTTTTTATTGATATAATAATTTTAATTTATGAATCCTCCCCATTATTAGTTTGAAAATGTAAATTTATTGTTTTTTCCATTGTCCATAGAATTATTTATTTTCCTCATTCTTCATATATTCTTGGTTCCTATGTTTAGAATTTTTGGACGGGTTCATGGTGGTCACTAATTATATCACTTTGTTTTTTTTGGGTTTTTATTTTTATTCTTCATGTATTCATCATTGTCCAATGGTAATTTTGTGACTCAACTACCAGTCCAATTCGAATAGTGATCATACCTCAGACCTATATTTGTTTATACAATGGATGATGGAGGCAATTTATTATAGGGATATTTATAAAGGATGGATTATTATAGAAGTTAGATGAGATGAATGACCCTATAAAGTGGCATGAGGCATGATAGATACATGTGGGTTAATGAAGGATTCCAATTTTTGGGGATCAGAGGATAAATATCGATGACTAAAGGAGTTTATGTTGAGATTGGGACATCATAAAAAGGTTTGAATGCAATATGTTGTGAGATCAGTGGAGTTGTTAAGAATCAAGGTGACAAGTATTGTTTGGTTAAAGGAACCCTACTACACAACATGTAGTTTGAGAGAACACATACCATGTACTTTGGGATATGTGAAAAATACTGTTTCAGAGTGTGATAAATATCATATTTAGTGTGTCCTAATCCATATGTCATGCGATGCTAGTCGACTAGCTTGACATTTACAATGAGTATATGCCTAGGAATATTAGTGTCTCTATATGCCTTGTTTTCTATAATCACACACCATGTGCCCCTTGGTAGAACATTAAATGAGAATCTGGGAACACAATGAGTAACCTTCTTGAATTCATACATTGTGTACCCATTTTAAACATGATTTTTACCTTCTATAGGATGATTTACATATCATATATCCTTCCTTGGGCTTGTAATTTGAACATGAATAGTCCTTCTGGAGTGGAATGCCATGTTTGATGTGATGGTGGACACTATTTCAATATTAGAGATATGATGTGAGGTTGTTAAAGAATGTCACTTATTTAAATGTATTTGGTTGATGTTGAGATTCAAGTATTATCTCTAGAGAAACATCAGGGTTGGTTTCCTCGGATAGAATATG
The DNA here is from genome assembly GCA_963277665.1 of Viscum album. Classification (NCBI taxonomy): domain Eukaryota; kingdom Viridiplantae; phylum Streptophyta; class Magnoliopsida; order Santalales; family Viscaceae; genus Viscum; species Viscum album. The sequence continues at coordinate 375,871,368 of OY728119.1, read as the reverse complement.
TGTTTCAGGGAGTGGGGCCCCCGTTTCCTAAGTATAGATAAGATCCATACCCCCATACCCACTTGGGGAATGATTTTTCTATCTCTAGAGATTCTATACCCATATCTATGACCTCATATAAGGCATGGGACCTCTACTTGGGTCAGTACCCCCTCAGTCATGAAATTACATAGGTGATGCATGAGTCTTCGATTACAGACCTTGAGAGCTTTACATTGGATTATTAGCATTGGACAACAAAAATGCATGGAACTATGAGAAAAATTTTCATATAGAATTGGATTTATATATCAATATCCATATTTATCTCTTCAACATATATATTTTATGAGCATATCATTCTTATAGAGTTTTCTTTCTCCCATTTTTTCTTATGGGTTGAGTTGACTATTGTTTTATACTTCTTTCCCTTCTGGTAGTTGGGGCATCCTTTTTGGTTTGTATTTACTCACCCCTGAATTAGAATTTGTTACATGTGTCCTATCTTATATAGATGATAAGATGTTGGATGGTGAATTGGGAAGGCTTGGTGTTTGTGGATCTTAACAGTACTTTGTGGCTATGGCCATAGACGGTGGTAAATTTATGGAGTTTGTGGTCATGTCTCTCCTTTATCATCAGTTATTTGGTTGGAAATCACTTTATTTATTTTTTGTTATGTATTTTTCAATTCCATGATTTTGATTTATTTATGTTTCTCCACTCTGAGTATTCTTAGAGGTTGTTATATGGATTTGTTTCCTCTTGAGATAGTATAATTATCATCTTCCTATATGTATAGGGTATAATCAGAGTTGTGCATGTGTATAGGATCATTATTCTAAGGCATCCCATTTGAGTTATTTTCTAATGTGAAACATTTCTCCAACCCCTAAATCATTGGAGGTGGGATTGGGGTGGACCAATTGGCTTATGATAAGCCCATTTGGTGCATCGGTGGGTCGTGTTGTGTCCAAGTAGTTATAGAGAGAAGTTTTCCTAGGTATACAGTTTTCAGGTAGATGTGTTCTAAGGATTGGTTTGGAAAGATAGATAAATATAGTTAATGTTTCTTAATTTTGGATCTCAATCCAAGTATCCCATTGATGGTGCAATGACCAACATATAGATACACCAGGACTCTGATAACCATCATGTTTAATCGACACACTGAGACCCCAGTTTGAGGGAAACCAATGGTACATCCGTCACACAAGAAAGAGTCTTTGACTTTTATTTACTTATTGATTCAACATCCCAGATATGTTCATCTGAACATGGTTTATCTTGTTAAAAATTTAAGGATTCTACCACAATGATAGTTTGGTATGATATTGAGACAGTATCATGATGACATTCAATTTAGTGATGAGGATTTAGTATATGGGCTTGTTTATAAGGTTCTCCATTTGTATAGGATGAGAGACATTCTCACACATATCGAGCAATGGGAACACCCATTCATAATCATTAAATATGATTTTTTTTAATATTGAGTAGATGATAGTTCCATTAGGACAAGATGATGATGTACATAGGTTTAGCATGATTTGTGAATTTCATTGAGATATTTTACTGAGGGTCTAAGCTGAGATTGATCCATAGGAAATTAAGGATTGGATGGAGTTATTTATTTGATTATTATAATTCATGTGAACACCATTTTATTATATGGTAAAACTATGATCCATCATTATTCATGGTGAAATAGGTAACCAGTGGGGTTTTTTCAGCTAGACTCATGATGAGATTCCACTCCCCTGGAATAAGATTGAGTACTTCTTTTTCAAGTAGGATTTATTGAAAACCATGTAATTATAAAAAATTCAAGGTCTTATTGAGCTACAATAGGGTGATATAATCATGGTGGATTTTTCATTAAGGTTCATTTAACTCATGTGATACTCTCTAAACATGTTAAAAATTGATTCTTCTATGTCCATCAGTTTGAGAGAGGTATTCATAGGTACATTTGAGCTGGAGTGGTTCATATGTGGATTCCCACTTATGCGAGAGTGATAGAGTGGGCCTTAGTGGTTGATAGAATCCTAGAGAAGTATCTATAGGCAGACAAAGTAAGTGATGAACAATATAATACAGATTTATCTACCACAGCTAGAAGGAATCAGTCATTAGGTTCTTATCATATAAAGAATTCATGTATGCATGATCAAAATATGTGATTAGTGAAATAAGGATATAAATGAGGATCCAATTATATCAAGTGTAGAAAATTCTATACTTGTGAGGGTTGGGGTAACTTGGAATATAACAGCCTAACCTTATTTTCCTTAAAGGGTGGATAGATAGTCGATGAGATCATATTATAAAGATAATATCATGATTAGGGATCCCCTAGGGGTGATAGGGAGTCCCCCAGGGGAGGAGTTGATAAAGAGTTAGAGGATCCCTAAAAGGAGGAGATGCAGGCGGATGATAATTTTATGATCTCCTACCACCACCACCACCACTAGATGGACCACTCTAGGCTTATAGGGATGAAAGTTAGGGTAATGGAAAACTACTAGCTTTAGAGGGATTTGATTAGTACAAATATGATATGATTCAATATATGATATACCTCTTTTCTACCTTATCATTTGTACTTTTATAGATAGGCATTAGTCATTAATTTATTACTTTTTCCCTTGTTTCAGATCTTGAGATTCAAGTGGATCCTTTAGCCAAAACTTTGTGGCTAGAAACTCCTACTTGGGAGTTATTCTACTATTTATCACACCTATTGAGAGTATGATCTTACACTTGATGGAGAAAGTTTCATGTGAGATGTATTCATGGATAAATTAATCCATACAATTCTATACTTGGTATGGAATAGATATCCAATGTCCATTCTCAAATAAACTATCACTACAAGTGACTAAAGTTCATATGGGAAAATGGAATGAGAATCTCCTCCATGGGTTAGAAGGATTTTTAGATGGAGTGAGTTGGGACTGTGTGTCTTAATCTACAAGTCATATATTATCAATTATAAGGTTTATAACTTGGTGTGGTGATCTCTACTGATGTCCAACTTCCAGTGATAATAGAGGAGTACATGGATGTTTTCCTAGAGGATGTCGCAGAATTACCCCCTAACTAAAAGATCAACTTCTACATTGAATTGCACCCAAAAACCAATCCAATATTGTCTACATTATATCATATATATCTTAATATGATTTTATAGTTTAGGGTAAAGATAAAGGACCTTTTGGATAAGGGATTTATTAGGCCTAGTGTCTCCCCTTGGGCATCTCCAGTGATGTTTTCCAAGAAGGAGGATGAGATATTGAGTTGTTGAATTGATTACCATCACCTGAATTATTGGGAAATCAAGAATAATTACCCACTAACAATTATTGATGACCTATATGAGTAGAAAAAAGGTAAATTATGTTTCTTGAAGAATTAACTTAGGTCTGGTTATCATTAGTTGTGAGTTCATGTGGAGGAGGTTCCAGAGACATCACTTTAGTTTCTCTATAGTTATTATATGTTCTTGGTGATTCCCTTTAGTGGGATGAATTCACCTGCAATATTAATGAGACTGGGATATTTAATACCATGATATACTAGTTAATGGTAAAATTCATTGATTAAATTCTCATTTATTCATTATTAGGGGAAGAGCATGTTGAGCATTTGTGGATAGTCTTGGATGTACTCTAAAGAACAAGCTATATAGTAATCTGTCAAAGTGTAACTTCTAGATTAGAGTGGTCTACGTAATGGGTATGTTATCTCATATGATGTTTAGTAATGGACCCAACAATTATTAAGGCAATTCTTTCTTGGGACCCACCTCAGAGAGTAACAAATGTGCATTTTTTCTCTCGTCTGGCTAGGTACCATTAGATATGTTTGGTGGATTTTTAGAAGGCTGTGGTCCCTTTTAACAACTTGAAATTAAAGGGGTAGTAAGTTGTATGGATTGATCAGTGCATATGTATTTCAAAGATAAACGGAAAAAGTTGACCAATATTCCCATTATGATACTTCCATATGAAGGGATTGAGCACCTAGTGTATTGCAATTCCTATAGAGATGGGATTGTATGTGTGTTGATGAAGAGGCATTAAATAATTACTTATGGGTCTCAGCAGATGAGACCACACTAGAAGAAGTACATGAACCATGACCTAGAGTTTATAATAGTTGTATTTTCCTTGAATATGTGGATTTATTATCTTCTAGGAGAGCAATTTTTAGCATACTCTGACCACTAGAGTCTTAGGTGCATCTCTTATCAGATATAACTCAACCTCAGATAGTGATATCAGCTGAAATTTATATAAGACTATGAATTTTAGAGTGTTTACTCCGAGAAAGGTAAATGTTTTGGTAGAATCCCTTAGAAAGAAATACCAATAATGGATGATGGAAGGCACATCAAAATAGTTATCCTTGTTAAGGCTATCCTTGCTGAAAGATAAAGAAGTAGTTTATCTTAGATAGATTATGTTTAATCCCCCATTTCTCTATCATGTGATGGAGGCACAATTGGGAGGCATAAATTGTGTGGTTTTGTGCGACCATAGTTCTTCAGGAGATACACCAGAAGGATTTTGTAAAGGTGGTAAGAATTCCATCCTTTTCCAATAAAGGACATTAGTTCTGATTTCGATGCCTAGGGAGGTGGTGGTGGGGGGGTGGGGGGTTCATACAAACCCCTTTTATGTGACTCTTGGAGTAGAGAAGATATACCAAGACCATCAATGGAAGTTTTGGTGGTTGGGTATGAATAAGAGTGTTTCCATGTTCTTCACCCATTTCCTTAGTGGTGGATTTCAATGGAATATCTTATAACCCTTGGTAGAAGAATAAAATCCAAACATAGATATATCTATATCTAATGAATCAAATGAGTAAGTGAAATAGAGAACTAGAGCATAGAATGGTATACCTATAATTCCTAAACATCAATAGGTTTCATCATTCTTCTTCAACAAGGTAAGATTTATGATGATCATAAGTAGTTGTACAAGAATTCTTCCTACCTATAAGGGGAAAACCCTAGCCAATACATATATGAATTATTTTAAGGACTCCCAAATTCTAAAAGGGGTACTGATGACTTCTCTAATTGATTAAATATATTCAGGATGAGAAGATAGTTTTGGCTATGGGTCAATCATGTCTCATACATTTATCCACTATCAGATTCACTAAAACACCCCAAAAGGAGAATGATAGTATCCATGAAATTGAGTGACCACTAAACATGGAACACGTCAATATAATATATCCAACACATCTTTTATTGATTCTATAAAAAATACCAACCATGTCAATGAAGTCCTGACATTTCATTCATCTATATTATGAGTACATTACATGTCAATCATCCAAATTTTTGATCACATCATATGTAAACCAGTGAATAATGTCCATTAATTTTCTAAATCTAATTAAATCATGGTCTAAATAGATTTTAATTTTCATACAAGTGAAAAAATTCTATCTTTTTTGGGCTTAACCGATGACATGATTAGGAACATACCCAACCATCCCCATATTAGAAAAGTCAATATGAAAACTTTTGTATGTTGGGAATCACATTATAAAGGTTATTATTTTAGGTATATCACCAAAATCATGTAATAAGGATTGATAATACGTATATACCCCTAATTATATCATTTATTGTATGAAATTCTAGGAGATATACTTTGGTGGGTCAGTTTTAGTAATAAATCTATACTTATTACTTCATGAATCGTGTAGGATATTATCTTTTTTATGCAAGTGTCTCTTTAAATATTTGGATAAATCTTTTTGAGTTAGGTTGAATTTCATTTATAACTTGTTTATTAATCTTAGTTCTATGTTGGATTAAGTGTTTTAGGGGTGAAACAAGAATAAGAGGTGATTTATGGATATATAATGAATTCATGTCATGAACCCAACTAATGAACTGAATTGTTCATAGAGGGCCCTATGAATTATATTAATGACATTAATTATTATGGGATTCACCATGAATTATATTCAAGACATGAGTTATTCTTGTTATACTCCATGAATTTAATTCACCCTCTGAAAACACCCCATGAATTATTTCACATCTTAAATAAACCCCATGAGTTTAATTCACCCATTGAATTAATTATACCCCCTAAATTACTTTCACCCCCTGAATGAATCTAATTTAAAGGGCCTCAATTTACTAATATATTGCACAACATAAAAGGTTTATGTTTTTTCTTTTTTAATGTCTAGATGATAAAATTTATGGAAAATATAGGGGTCAATATTTTCCCAATGTTAAATCAGTTAATGTTTTGAATTAGTGATTCCCATACTTTTAAAAAACCCAAAAACATTGTGCATTTTGTGAATGTGTTCCCCTCTCTCCACTATAGACATTTACCAAACGACATGTGAGAACACTTTTCAATTGATAAGAAAGAAAAAATTGTATCTTTGTGTTCTATACCTATATTTTAAGGGTATAAGTTCCGGTTCTTCTTCTGGTTCTTGATCCAATTTAAAAAGAATTTATGGTTCTCATTAAAAGGAAGGAATAATCCAATCACTACCTTGGATTTGAGATTTTTTCATCACTTTTCCTCTTTATAGGTTGGTGCTGTAAATATTATTCATTTTTTATGATTTGATTATCCATAGGATGTTCAATATGTGAAATCATTTCAGAATTCCATGCACACGACATAATTAATTGGAAAATCACTATTAAATAATAATTATTTTTTAAATCATCCATTGAAACCCATTAGGTCCATAAGCAAGGAGAATGAGACATGGGGCCACCTAATAGGTGTGTTATACTTCGACATTATTGAGGATTGGATAGTTAGACATTATAGAACGAGGATATATTAGAAAAAATGTTTAATTGATGGATTAATCTTTTGAAATGTCATAACACGTAATTTTTGTGATTATATAAGGTATAATCACATAAGTTAAATTTGGTTAACTTAAATGTTAATGAACATAGGGTTATATGATAAGTGAAACAATTTTGATATATATATATATAAGGATAATTGAGAAAATTGAATTATGAAACACAACAAGATAGAAAAATGATAATTTGACGAATTGATCATTATTCCTTATAGTGATATATATTAGATGTTTGATTTTTCCATTGAAAATTTTTTTCTTAGATTTTTAGATTATGAAACATTGATGTGATTGACTCCTAGGGGTGGGATACTTATTATCATACTGATTTTTCTTGATATGACTCAAGATTTGCGTCGACTCTTGAGGGAATGGCACATGATTTAAAACATTATGATGGCTAGGTGCATAGGTACTTGGTGAATAAGAGAAGAGTGCATGAATATGTTAGATGTATTAAGAACAAATGAATAGTATCTAAATGCCTGAGGGTGAGATTATAGATGGCCTATGGGAAGAGGGCATTTGTTAAAATGATGTTTATGTGATTCAACCTCAGCGGGAGAATATTCCACAAGTTGGGTGATTCGTTTGGATGTAGGAGGATACAAGTTTTTTCAAGAGATACTAGATAGTGTGCTGAAGCAGGTTTGGATGACCCTAGGTGCCAACTTGGAGCTTGTGGGATCAATAGATTTAATTTATATGTAGTATTAATTTTTTAATTAATACTCAATTTATCACTATATTGCATGCACTATATTACTTAGAATGGATTGTTTTTACATGATGGTGTTGACCTATGGGGTTATACTCACACCATTGATGGGGAACTTTTTGGTACTAGGATAGATTTAATGGATGTAGGTTTTGACAAGGTCAAGGGACCCTATTGTTGATTTGTAGCTTTTTGGTTGGGTTGGAGCTTAGAGACAAGATCAACAAGGGGTTCCAGATCAGTGTCTTTGAAGTTTTTATTTGAGTCTTATTTTCTATTGTTTGTATTAATTTAAACTAATCATTTAGTTAAATTTAGATTTAATTTAAATTTTACAATTTCTATTTGGATTTATTCAGTTTTTAGATTATCATATTTAGTTTCTTGTTAAATTATTCATATTGTTTCCATTATTTCTACTACTCTGCTATTATTTTTGTGCTCTCATTAAAATTATTTACCATACAATATATTCTACTCACTATATTAATTACAATATTACTACTAGTAGGAATACTTTATAGTACAGAGAGCCACACTTGAGGTCACATAGTCAACTAGATCAGTCACTTGAGGGAGCATCGAGTTCAAGACATTACAAAGTGGTATCAGAGGTAGGTTTCCTTCCTATTGCTTTACTATTTGGGAAAGGTAAAATAGAAACTTGTATGTTTCAAGACTTTGTAATGAGTTTGTTCATGGGAGTATGTACCCCATGTTTGGGGGAAATCTGAGTGCCTCGGGATAGGATTGTTGTTCATGACAATCACCTGTGCTGATTAATATTATTTCACCTTGGGTGATTCACATGTCGTATGATGTTATAGTTTCTTGATATTTATATTCATGGACTGGTATGACACAATATGAGTATGTATGAACTGTGATAGGAATGTAGGGATATATATTGACATGAATTGTTCATGACAAGGACATATTTATTTCATGTGATATATTTTCATGTATGAACGATGAAATGAGATACCTATAATATTTGATGAAAAAGTGAATAAATGAACTATTATTTCATGCCAATACACTTGTTGATACATGTTTATATTGAAAATGGTATGTTGTTTCTCCATTTTTATTGTTGGATGAGGTTGACCATGATGTTATCTAGTATTCTAAGGAGTGAGTTATTCCGGTAGAGAAAATGCATCCTCATCATATTTGAATTGTTGTTAGGAGAGTGGAAATTAGAATTCTCCAAACACTCCTGAACTAAAGCTTTATATTTCTCTTGATAACCAGATGGATGATGATATCTATAAAAAATTCATCAAGGTTATGTGATCCATGTAAAGGGATACTGTTCACACTATTCTATCGATGTTTGAGTTGATGAGAGAATTCCATCTATAACATCCACCTATGTTCACAAGGGAGGGAGACACCATACAGTTGACTTATAGATTGAGTTAGTTTAGATGATCTTGAAGAATCTAGATACACCTAAAGATAGGAGTATGAAGCTTATTTATTACATAATCCACAGACCATCCAAACATTTGTGGGACATTCTAGCGAAATCTAAGTAGAAAGAGAGGTTATCCAGCAAGCACTTTGAGGAAAAGTTTCCAAGAAACTTTGATCCTAAGATGTTGAAAGATAAGAAGGTTCATGAGTTCTAATATCTGATATAGGATGGCATGTCAGTGATGGACTATTCTAGTTGCTTCACTGACCTGTAGTGATTTTCTCATCCTTATAAACTGACAAGATCTACAGGGTGATACATTTTCAGGATGGGATTCACTATGAGATTAGGTCACAGGTGAATGTATTTTTTTTGAGTATTGACAAAGATAATATTTTAATTATTTTTCATATGAGTTTCAATTATTTAACCCCTACCAATTAATCAATTTTATCTTATTTGTATCATTTTTTGTGTTGGTGAACTATGATCTAAATTGTGAAAATTGGTTAATTCTGGAAAGTTATCAGTTTTGTGGAGCTTCTGTATTAATGGAATATCTTTTAACATTTTAATAAAAATAGATGGATTATTTTTTTGGATTTCCCTACTCATGGGATTCAACTTTTTCATCTGGACCCAGGTCCAATTCGATCGAAAATGACCCAAGAAAATTTGTTAAGTGGGAAACATTTGCTGGTCGACAGAATGGACCCCACCTTAATTAATGAGGCATATCTAGGCCTACATGTTTCTAAATGATGTGATTACAGCTGGAAAATCGATAGGACTCAACTAATCACTCTCACAGTACATATCATGAATAAATTCTGTCATTAAGGAATCCATTTCATGCAACTAAAAAGAGGAAGTTGAAGAGACACCTCAAGAATAAAAAGTTTACTTCATTAATTCGAGTAAATTTTTTTCTAAACGTGTCCAATCTCATTGAACGTTTTATATTATATATCCAACTCAATTTGGAACATATTTTTAGAAGATACCTTGGTGATTTTTGGGGGTCTGCAGGGCAGAATAGAAGGCAACATTTGGTAGAAGGATTCTGGAGGAGAAATTATCTATTTTTCCTTTCCCCTCTTTTCTTTATTTTTATTTTTGTAATGTCTTATTCTCCCCCTTCTACATGGATTCCCTTCACATGGAGGGGTAATAATCTGAGTGACTTGGGAAGGAGAGGTTTTCCATTTTTTAATGTTTGAGTTCATGCACTTAATGCTATGAAATCTTTTCTGTCTTTTGTGAAGTTGGTTTCAATTTCTAATAATGGTTTTTTCTATCAAGTACGATAATATTTTGTTTTAGATTCTGTTGTTTATTTTTCTTTGTTCAATGATAATTTTATACATCAATTAGGTTATGGTATATATATGATGGAATAGATCATGGATTAGTGGTGAAGTACTTGGTGATCATCGGTACATGTGGAAGGGGTAGTGGATATTCTTGGTTGTTTGGGATACACATGACCCGATCAGAAATTGCCTTAGTCAATTGGGGATATATACTGAAAATCTTTCACACATAGGTATGAGTGTAGAAAAATATTATATCTTAGAAACTTTTACTCTCACCATCACCATTTGACCAAGGGAGTGAGAGGAAGCGATCGTGGAAACTCACTTTAATTAGCTTAGTAGAAGAGGATGAGATAAATTGGAACTATTATAACATTGAAATTGAAAAACTAATCCTGATCCGATCACTCAATTCATATCACGTTTTTCAATATCTTTCTTTATAAATTTGTTTTTAGTATTTTTCTTCAATTATATGTTTTGTTTGTCACTTTATTTCCTTTTCAAAATCAAATAATTTCAAAAACAATATACACATTTTTCTAAAATTTAAGGTGACATATTCATTGTTGTGAACTCCTCTTTGGAGACAACCTAGGTTAACCACTTTACTACATTTTAACTTAATTATTATTTGTTTTTGTCACAGACCAAGATAGGCACATGTCAATTATCCTTATAGAAATGATGAATTAATCTCTCATCATGGAAGGTAATTTAGGAGAGTCCCCAAGTGGTATCCATACACTTTCAATAGAGCGATTTGAGTCCTATTATTTTGGTGTTTAGAAGTGTCGCTATAGTAGTTTCCACCAGGAATGTAGTGGGTAGAGCAGTTAAGGTAGTGGATTTCTAACTCAGGACCACAGTTTGATGTAGTGATTTTAGTATTTTAGGTTGGGACAAAAGCACCAGAAACTTCCTCACCCTGTACTGTATTACTATGTTTGTATCAGGTTGGGATATCATCAAAAGTTTTATAGGAACATTCCACAATAGAGTAGTGTTAGGGGGTCAGAATAGACTCATGATACTGGAAGGGGCCCCGCTTCACCTTAACCAATCAGTAGTCGGAGTTCCATTGGCTGTTATAACCGAGGTAGGGGATGTGGTACCCCAGTTTAGGAGTGGTGGTACCACTAAAAGGTAACAACATATGGTAGTCATACTAGATCATATAACATAGGGGAAATACAAATACATGATATACAATCTTCTTTGACTGATTTTGATGTAGTACCTTCTACCATCAGAGGTACAATTCTTATATAATCTACCTTACCTTGAACTTATTTGATATATGAAAATAACATTCCTTTCTATATTCTATTTTTAAAAATGGTTTTCAGTTTGTATGTGGATAGAATAGATGGTTTCATTACCATTCAATCATAATTGGGAGTGCGGTTAGAGGTTATCAAGTGTTAAAAGGAGTGTCCTCTTAAAATTGGGGGCTATCATTTCTGTTGGGAATTTTTATGCTGGAAATGAAAAGATTCTATTTTATACTTGATATGGATTGGATAGTTATATACCAGGATTATATTGATTGATATTGGAGGAGATTTACCTTTTATCTCTAGTAGGGGTAGCTACACTCACAATGGTGAGTAGTATTTTTAGGATTGTTATACAGTAGAAATTTAGTTCAAATTGGATTTCCTCATAGATAAGGTAAAAAAATATTATTGTGTGTATTAGAGGAATTAAACATGATACTTTTCCTCTAGTGGTGGAACATTATCTAGATGTATTTCCTAATGAGTTATTTGGATTACTACCCGAGAGGGAGACCATGATTTAATTGAGTTAGTGTGAGAAGTAGATATTGGTTTTATCACACCTTATAGGATGAAATAAATAGAGATTCATGAGTAGAAGGTTTGTTGAACGATATGGAAGCCAAGGGTATCATATGTACTAGTATATCTCGGTGGGGTTATCTAGTTCTTTTCGAGAAGAATGATGATGGTACATTATGCTTATGTATGGATTAGAAAAGACTAAACTAGATGAAATTCATGAACCAATACCCCTTTCTAGTAATTGATGATCTATTCAATTAGTTGAGAGGTTTTAATCGTTTATTCATCCTTGAATTGTGGTTATGGGGCCCCCATTTGAATTTGAGACCATTGGACATGTACTTATCTACTTTAGGCGTATGTATGGATTATATTATTTTGTAGTGATGCCATTCAGATTAACAAATGCACCAATGGTATTCATGGGAATGACGAATTTGATCTTTAATACATTCCTAGATTATTTCTTTTTGTGGTAGTTTTTATTGATTAAATCTTAATGTAATCTTAGTATACAAACAATCATTCCCAGTTTCTTAACATCATCTTTTGTACACCGAGGGAGAATCGACTTTACACTAAGCTATCCAAATGTTGTTTCTAGATTGAAATCATACACCTCATGGGCCATGTTATCTCAAGGAATGGAGTATCAGTGGACCTATAGAAGGTTTCATCAATGGTATCTTGGGAGATACATATGAATTTATTTGATATTGGGAGTTTTTTTTGGTCTACTTGGTTACTACTGGTGATTTATCCAGGACTTATCCAATCTGAAATACCTGATGTTTGGACTGAACAAGGGGTTATGTTTGTTTGGTTATATTCTTGTGAGATAGATATCCAATATCTAAATATAAGGACAACCACATCACAATTCCTCAACTTAGTTGAGCCCGGTAAGAAGTATACAATGTATTATGATGTATATAGAGTCAGACTCAGTGAAATTTTAATGTAGGAGGACCATGTGGTCTCTTATGGATATAGATAGGTGAGATCACATGAGAAGAATTATCATACTCATTATTTGGATATGGAAATAGTGGTATATTCACTAATATGTTGGAGACACTATCTTCTTGGAGGGAGGTTTGTGGTGTATATAGACCATAAGAGCCTCAAGTACATCATTTCTTAGTGAAGTTTGGACCTTCAGTTGAGGATGTGGGTTGAGTATATGTAGTATTTTGACTTCAATATGGCTTACACACTAGGAAAGGGAAATTTCATTTCTGATTCCTTGATTTGAAATATATATAAAGAGACAGTGTAGGAGTCTTGTGATGAGTTTCGGTTGTTGGAACTCCTTTTTGGAATGCATAGAGATGCTCACATGTTCTAGATACAAGTAACTCTAACTTCAAAATTTTTTTATACCCGTGATACTTGATTGGATCAATATATAACAGTTATCATATTTATATGTATTTTCTTATAAGGGAAAACATATATGGTTGGGATCCACCCCCGATATTATCTCTTGGATGAAAAGATTTTATTATTATCTGTGGTTGAGAATGAGATTCTATGGGCTTGTGTAAGAAGTTGACGAGAGATTATTTTGATTCTATATGGGTGGTACACCTCAGTTTTACAAAGATTTATTGTGATCTATATAGATATTAATGGTGTATTAGGATAAATAATAAGATAATTGGTATCATGGTGAGTTGTTTCACTTATCAGCAGGTGAAGGCTGAGCATAAGAGGTCTAATGGGTTGTTGAAGCCTTTTCCCATTATGGATTGGAAGTGGGATGATTTGGCTATGGATTTTGTGAAAGGATTACCTTGGAAAACTCAAAAGTATTATATAGTATGTTTGACTTCGGATCAACTAATGAAGGTATCCCACTTCTCTTCTATCAGGGAGACCTTCACCATTGATGACATGTATAGACTTTACATGTGTGAGATAGTTTGGTTGCATATTATTTTGAGTATCATTATTTCTAATTGAGATCATCATTTCACTTATTAGTTTTTTTGGGATATTTAAAAGTATTTGGAATCATAGGCTCTATTGAGATCAACCTATAATCGATAGACCGATGAATAATCTAAATGGACTATTCAAATTCTATTGGATATGTTATGTTCCTTTGTTTTTCATTTTGGTGGTTCATGGGAGTCATATTTGGCACTCATGAAGTTATCCTATAATAAAATAATTTAATAATTGATCAAAATGTCTTATTTCAAGGAATTTTATAGAATACCATGCCATTCACCTCATATATGGTTAGAGGCAGGTGAGTTAGTGGTTTTTGGGCCTAGTCTCATGCTGGAGATGACTGAGCAAGTTTTGTTGATTAGAAAGCCATTGGTGACCATATATATTTGATATAAATAATAAATTAAACATCGAAGATAAACTCTTGAGTTTCATGTTGGTCATAAAGTATTTTTTTAGGTGTTTATTAGGCTGGGGAAAAGTCTTATTAGAAAACAAGGGAATCTAGCACCTAGGTTTTTCGGGCCGTTCAAGACAGTGGAGAGGGTTGACAAAGTGAAATACCATTTGGACCTTCCACAACACTATAGTTCCATGAAAAATGTTTTAAAAATTTCATAACTTAAAAGATATAATTTTGACCCTTTTCACATTATAGATGTTGATGATGTCGATATGGATGTTAATGAGTCCTTTTTGTAGCATCTAATTTGTATGATGGACCATAGTGAGAAGAATATCCGAGGAAAGACCGTTCCTCTAGTATAAGTGCAACTCTATCATGGGAATTTTTAAGAGGATACCTAAGAGAGAGAGTTTGATGTGTGAGTATAGTGGATATAATTTTTCAATGATTCCCCATAGTTATGCATAGAGCAACGTAGAGATGAGATGTTATTTGGTGAGGAGGTTGAAGGATCCCATATTTTCCAAGTATGTATCTCTTAAATTTTTTAGATAAATCTTTTTGAGTTGGGTTGTATTTCATTTAGGCCTTCTTTATTAATCCTAGGTCTGTTTTGGGTTTTGTGTTTTAGGGTTATAGCTGGACTAAGAGGTGAGTTCTGGCTGCAGAATGAATTCACATCATGAAACTAATTCATGACATAAATTGTTCTCGGTAGAACCCCTGAATTATATTCATGAAATGATTTTTTTCCAGACCCATTGAATTATATTCATGGTGTGAATTATTATTAGAATACCCCATGAATTTAATTCACTCCAAAAAACTAATTCACACCCTAAAATCACCCCATGAATTAAATACACCCCATGAATTATTTTACATCTTGAATACACCCCATGAGTTTAATTCACCCCTAAATTAATTACACCTCCAAAATAAATTTCACCCCCTAAATGAACCCCATGAAAAGGAACTCACATCATGAATATATTTAACAACAATAAATATTTATTTTATCTTTTTTAATGTATATATGACATAATTTAAGGAAAATAAGGGAATAAATACATTCAGGACGTGAAAAAAATTCACATCGTGAATTAGTCATACCCCCAAATTTTTAAAACCCTTTAACATCATTCATTTTTTAAATGTATTCCACTATCTCCACTATAGAACTTTTTTTGGATTACTATTGATAATCCACTTTGATCCAGAAGCAAGACCACATTGGATCTTGGTGTTCCAGACCAATATTTTTAAGGTACACCTTTTAATTATTTTTCCACTTCTTAATCCATTTTGACATAGTTTTAGATTCTAATTTATCAATGGAAGAAGAATATCACTACCATGGATGTGTGGTTTATTCATCACCTTCTTCACTTTTGAGGTGGTTTGTCTAAATCTCATCCCTTTTGTTTGAATTAATTATCTCTAGTATGCGTGATATGTGTGATCACACCAGAACTCCACATGTGCCACCTAATTAATTTTATCATACATTTTAAATAGTAATTATTTTTATAGATATTCCATTGGATTCCATTATTACAAAAGTCATGGAGACTAAGACATGTGACCACCTAATTGGTGTTCCATCCTTGTACTTTGTTGAGACTTGGTCAGTTTGACATTAGAGACCTAAGATATATTAGAAAAATTGATTAATTATTGGATTAGTATTATGAATTGGAAATAAGTATTTTGTATGATTTCGTAAGGTAGAATAACCTTGGATAATTTTATTTAATTAATATGTTAATGACCACTTGGTTAAATGATAAACAAAATATGTTTGATATATTTATGAGGATAATTTGAAACCTGGATTTAGGATAAATAACTAGCTAGAAGAATGATAATATGATGAATTCATCCATATTCCTTGTGGTGATATATCTTGCATGTTTTATTTTAGCATTGAAAATTGATTTCTTATCTTTTGAGCTTATGTGACATCGATGTGATTTATTCCAAAGGGTAGGATTCTAATTCACATGTTGAGTTGTTTGGATATGACTCATGATTTATGTTGACACATGAGGGAATGGTGCATGATTTATTCTGACTAAGGGCTAGGAAAATATATACTTGATGGTAGAGTGAAGGGTTTATGATTATGTTTGATATATGAGGACAATATTTATATTCTCTAAATTATTGAGGGTGAGATTCTATATATCCTATGTGAAAAGGATTTTTTTTAATTTTATATAAGTGTGATTCACCCTCAATGGGAGAATATTCCACCGTTTGGGTGATTTATCCTCATGAAAGAGGATCCACCTTTATTCAGAGATACCTTTCAGGGCATCGAGGAAAGTTTGACTAACCCTAGGTGTCAACTCAGAGCTTAGGGGATCAACAAATTTACTTTTTATAGTATCAATTTAAATCTATATTTCATGCACAATATTTCATAGACTAAAATTTTAGAAATGGTGGAGTCAAATTACTAAGTTTTACTCACACCATGGATGGGCCATTGTTTGGTACCTGAATAGATTTTATGGATACAGGTTTGGAAAAGGGTAAGGGAACCTATTATTGATTTATAGATTTCTAGGTGGGTTAGAGCTTAGAGATGGGATTGATATGGAGTTTAGGATCAGGGTATTTGAAGTCTTTATTTGAGTCTTTTTGTCTTTTATTTGTATGAATTTCATCATGTCATTTAGTTAAATTTTTCTTGAAATTAAAATATAATATTTTTATTTGTATTTATTCACTTTTTCCTTTATCAGCTTTGGTTATCTTCTAAATATTTATATTTTTTCCATTATTTCTTTTACTCTGTTATTATTTTTCCACTCTCATTGTAACTCTTTACCAGTTGGAATAGTATCCATACTATATTACTTACATCCTTGAAACTAGTTTGAAGCCTTTAGCATACGAGGAGGAATTTCTGATGTCATATAGCCAACCATCTCTGTTACTTATGGGAGCACCAAGTCATGGATGTTAAAAATATATTCTTCATATCTCATACACAACTCTTTATAATGAATAAAATATTCTATTCGTACTAAACTTATCATATTATTATAAACCATAATACTCTTTAATGATCATTAGTGAGGGACAACTATAATTCATGCTTTAAGGGGATATTATCATTCGACTATTCATATAAAAAAATTACAGCACATATAAATGAATGATAATTAGAGGATGCCTTTATTATAATAAAATTATACATTCACAACTCTTACAAAAAATATACACATTTCTTACACACAGATATTCTACATTAACCTCATGGGTTGACTACGACAATGGTTTTTCGAAGGATTTTATATATTCGTCTATAAATCCACCCAACAATTCTTTACATCAACACTGTCAATGATATCATGTATGATATAGTGCCTGCGAATGATGTATTTGATCCCTCAATGATAAGAATCATTATTTTCATAATATAGATCGATTAGTCCCTTGATTCCACGAACCACTTCACATTCAAAAATAAATTTATTAATCTAAATTTATTTCTTCACAATATATAATGAAGTAATGTATTGTACCTACATTATCGAGTTCTTTTTGGTGGCCTACTTGGCACTCTTCCAACTGATAGCTACAAAATTTAAGAAAAAGTGAACATATATTGATATTTCATATCATGTTTATCAGATTGGAAAATAGAATAAGTGTAACTATTTACAAAAATTTAATCCCCTCTTACAAAGACCAATGACATATCCTTAGTATTTTTAATTACATAATATTAGTCTGCACAAAACTCCATTGAATCTCACCTGGATTATATTAGTATTAACTTGTTATGCTAAAATTATAAGATTCATGGGTTGAAAAAATATAGAATACATGATATATAATATAGTAGTAATATAAGAAATTCTATTCACCATTTTTTACACTTTATAATGTTACTTAATATTTCTAATATTCATACCATGTAACACTGATAAGTACCCCTTCATGGAGTTTTCCATGCTAAAATGCTTCAGAATTTTAATAATATAAGTGTTTTTGAATCAGTTTAAGAAATTTATTAGATATATCTCTCTATATATTAATAACTATTATCTAGGATAACTCTCCCATGTGATTCATTGAAAACATTTACCCAACCATGCCTTTACTGAGTGAAATTTTGAGACATCATATTATATAAAACGTATTTCATCTATATAAAATATTAGAAATACTATTATACGTCTAATAACCAACTTATATATAAATGAATCATAAATGTTCTTTATGAATCTAAAATCTTTTATTTCGTCATCAAATCAGATATTACAACTCTGAGAAGCATGATTCAATCCAAAAAGTGACAATTGTAACTAGGATAGCTTAATAGTCTCCTTTGGAATTTTAAAACCTTATATATATATCATGTGTATGTCCTTGACTAAATTAAAATTAAGGAAATTAGTTTTGATATCAATTTCATATATCTTATAACTATATTGAGAATATATGGGAATAAAAATATGAATGGGATTTATCATCAAAACATGTGAAAATGTTTCTTTATAGTCAACACCACGATTGTTTTGAGGATTCTTCCACTAGATGTTCTTTATAGGAAAAAATTCAACCATATATTTGAGTTTTTTATAAAAACCCCACTTATAACTTATGAATATTACTCATTATTTTGTATTTACCATGTTACAAATTTATTTCGTGTAGATGGAGTCCATTTATGATTCCATGGATTTTAACCATTTCTCATAATTATAACTCTTAATAGCCATAAAATTGGAAGTATGTTCACCACCTATGAACATTAATTCATAATCGTTATCCACAATAATTCCATATCTCTTGTATTATTGATGAATCCTACCATACCTTTGACTTTCAAGTATAACTTGAGTCAATTACTCTTCCACAAATATTTGTGGAATCGTCTAAACTTCTATATTAGTAAAATTTCTAATTTATGGGTCTTGAAATTCTCAAAGTACAACTTTCCACCAACTAATACATTGAATATTATTTTAATTCTTAAGGAAATCATTATATTGTTCCACAAAACATTGTTTTCAGTAGGTTTATAGAATTAATATCTTTCTTTTTCTTTGGGATAACCAACAAAAAATAATTTTTTAGATTTGAAGTGAAAATTATCAAAATCCAAACATCATATGTATGCTTCAATACCCAAAATCCTGATAAAAAAATAATTGGAACCTAGTTTTATCTCATATGATGTCCTCATAACTACTTTAGATGTAATATGGTTTAATAGTAATATATTAATCTCTTCAGAATAACCCTAGAATGAAATAATAAGGTTACATAAACACTTCATTGATTGAACCATATATAACAAGGTATGATTCCTCTTCACAAACACATTATTTCATTATAGCATCTTAGAAGGTGTGATCTTTGAATGAATTCCAAAATTTTTCTGATAATTTATGAATTCCTAGATCAAGTATTCACCACCCCAATACGATCATAGAATCTTAAAATTTTTTCCCTATTGAATTTTTTACCTTTTTCAAAAAATATTTGGACTTTTTAAAAGTATCATACTTGTGTTTCATCAGAAACACATAACCATTCCGGCTAAAATCATCATTAAAAGTAGTGAAATGCATATAACCAATGCTTAATTGGGTATGAATTGGTCTCTATACATCACTACATATGATATTTGGCCGTATTTCCCTAAAGAATAATATTTATTAAGTTTTTAAAGTTTATTTATAATGTTGGTAATAATATAGGTCATATCTAAAGCGGTTTTTATGAGTTTAGAGTATGCATTTCCAATATGTTTTTCGAAAGAAAATAAAAATAAGGGGGTTTTTGAAAATAGTTAAAAATAAAATAATTTAATTTAAAGAGTTTAATAGTTGAAAAAAGGCAGTGTTTTTAAAATAATGAAAGTTGGAGGTCATATAAAGTTCACTACACATATTTTTCAATTCATTATTCTAAAAAATACACATTGTTTTGTGGAATCCTTTGGTTGAGGGTTTTCCAAAACTTGATTCCCCTTTTACCTCTTAAAATGATGCCCAAAAAACCAACCCTCGACACAAAAATATTATTTTCAAGTTTTGGAAATAATTAATTAAATTGGGGATATAAAATTAAAATAAAATCTATTTTATGTGAAATAGAAGATGGATTCTTGTGTTGTCCAATAAAAACAACCCAAGATTCCCACTTCAAATATCAACCTAATCGGCATTGATATAAAAATTCATTCACTTAATGATACCAAAAAATTAATTAAAGGAGAATAATGTTATTTTTAAACTTAAATAAAATGTTCCACACCCAAATTAAACCAAACCACTAGAATAAAAAGTGTCATGACTCTCTATCCATATGCATGTAGCTCCATCGAAATGGTAGTCCACTTTTTAGATCCCCATAAATATAAGGAGGAGGCTCAGGTGGAACTTTTAATTCCTTATTGATATCATCATGAGGATATGAGACTCCAAATATTATATTATGAATAGAGTAATAATTTGTGTTTCTAAAATAGTATCACCTTTCCCCCTGGTTGATCTTACAAATTGGGTGCCAAAGGTTCCCATCTAAAGGAAAATTGGAATGTGGTTTTGGGCACCCAAATATCGTGATACCACTTCGATTAGGGTTTTGGGTGGCTATAAAGTATTTTATAACCTATTAAAAAACTAAAAAGTTATTTACAAACTTCTTTAGAATATCCAAATAAAATTTGGCTTCCTTTGGAGGTCTAAAACTTGTGATATAACCGAATTATAAAAGTGACCTCAAGAATTTTAATAGTGAAGATTATCTTTAATGATGGCTCATTGTTTTTCCTCAAAATGGATGAATTTAGGTTTATAGTTTTTTATAGATATGTATCTGACATGGTTGGTCATTATTTTACGAATTTATATCCTAATTGGATGCATGGATTAGTCTCAATATTCATTTTAGTCCATATATGTACTTGATATCTTGCACAGTTTGGCCTTTGTTTATTGACTTTTATTGTGGGATCTCTAAATAACCTCCTCCAATAATGTAATCATAAAACAAAGTAAGGTTTACCATTTAAATAGTGATAAAAATTAACTATTTGATTAAAATTTTAAGTAAAATTTGTTATTATATTTTTAACATTCAATAAAAAATTATTTTAAAAGAGTGGTATAGGGGTGGAAAAGAAAAACTGAATCATGGTGGAATCACACACCCACACCTAAAACTTTTAACACCCGGGAAAAGTCACATTTACAAAAATGATTCTTGGATATATTAAAAACATCATGGAGATTTATCATTCAAATAAAATATATTTCATGATAGAAATGAAATAAAATAAAACCAAACCAAGGAGTTATTCCTAGTGATCATGGAAAAATATGTCCCATAAATTATATCAGAATGAAATTCAAGGAGATGTATGATACATGTTTGAGAAAGGAAATGAAAATTCAACCATGTCGCTAACTATCCAAATGAATCTGTGATAACCATTTCATCTTATTCTTTCCACTTCATATCCAATAAATATATGTTATTTTATAATTTTTCTTCTTGTATGATACTTTCCATAGAACCTATCCTACACCATTTCCAATCAAATTTCATGACCCACTCATTTAAGAATTATTAAAATTCAAATATTAAGTTCCTAGCCTATATATCCCCATATTTTTTACATTTCATCCCTCCTTTCATTATTAATTTTTGTTTTTTTGTATATTTTATTATTTTTTGTTTTTTGAGGGAGTAAAACAGTTAGATAATAGGTACACATGAATTTTCTAATATGATAAAGTAATAAAATAGACCAGATAATAAATGAACATATGTAGAAATAATTTTCGAAATATGATAAACATTAAACTAACTTTTATTTACATTCTATTAAATAATAAATACTCACATTTCATGGTTGGGTGAAAAGATTCTGGATATATTAAGTGACATAATTTCCCATAAACTAATCAAACATACATTATCAATCATCTCAAAGGTTTCATAGGGACAAAACCATTAATATCATAAAAACCTATTTAATAAAAAGAATCACACCCCAATGTTAGATTCTTAATAAAACTCACATTCCATAACTGAAATAAAATTTCATTAAATATTAAAAAACATGAAATATAGAATTTAGAAATTAATTTTCAATAATTTTCATGATTAAGTGGGATTTAAAAAAGATTATTCCAGTACAAAAGTGAGGGGGGGGGGGGGTGGGTGGGTGAAAATAACATATAACAAGCCAAAAATAGTAAAATAAAAAAGATGATTGAAATGTTAACTAACCTAGGAATGTACCTATAGACACAATTAGACTCTGAAATGCTCTAATTTAAATAAAATAGAGTATTGGAAGTAAGGATAAAACCCAGTGGGTCTCCATTGGAGGTTGCTTCATGAAGGTGGTGTATCTCCACTAGGGACTCTATAATGGGTTCATGAAAGTGCTTCAACCACCGCCCATTGAAAATGAATGTTTGTTTGGGTTTTTCTTTTTGAAAATATACACCAACAAAGTTATATATATTATTAATAGTGTATGGTCTGAACACATGGGAACGAAGCTTACCTAGGTGAAAATTTATCCTTTTATTGAAAAGTAGGACCTTCTGACCAATGTGTAGTTAATGATGAAGGATAAGTTGGTCATGGGAAGCCTTCGTTCTATCCTTATAGATCTAGGAGTTCTCATATGAGTCACTCGAAATTTCCTCCTTATCATGAATATGAAACTTCCAATTTTCACTTTCATTTGAGAGCTTTATATAATATTGTTTAATATCCCAATATACATGGAAATATACCTCCAAAGTGAGGCAACATTCCTTCCTAAACAAAATCTTATATGGTGAAATTATGATTGGGGTTTTAAAAGCTATATTTTATGAACAATGTGAATCATCCAAGCATAAAATACAATCTTCACTATTAAGTTGTACCATATTTTCCAATATTCTCTTAACTTTATAATTTTAAATTTATACTTGTCTATTAGTTTCGGGATGATATGTTGCAAAGATTTTATGAAAAAAATCCAAATTTACAGAGAATTATTTTACGTTTAAATCAAACAAATGTGAACCTTGATCACTAATTACGAATCTCAGAAAAATAAACCTACTTGAATTATTAGATCTCCTAAAAATATTCGAGAGTTATAGGTCTTAGTATCCTTTTATTCCACCAATTTATAGACAAATTCAGTAACCAAAAAGATGTATAAAAATACAAATGAATTTGGAAAAGGGACTATGAACTCAATGACGCATACATCAAACTATCTCTCAAAATAACATGGGTTGGGGGGGAATTTCATTCTCTTTAGATGTATTCCATTTGAATTAACATCATGTGAATTAATTATAAAACCTATGGGAATCTCAATACAACGTTAGCCAATGAATTCTAGAATCAAGGACCTTTTGAACTGTACAATGAGTGCCAAAATGGACCCCATAGTATAGAGTATTAAGGATTCTCCAAATAGAGGTAAACTCATGGTCAATGATAAACTAATTAATAAACTTTCCACCATA
Source organism: Viscum album (assembly GCA_963277665.1). Lineage (NCBI taxonomy): Eukaryota > Viridiplantae > Streptophyta > Magnoliopsida > Santalales > Viscaceae > Viscum > Viscum album. The sequence continues at coordinate 375,847,374 of OY728119.1, read as the reverse complement.
AATTATACATAATTATGGATCATCTAAAATTTAACATTGTGTTTCATGCTTATAACTTTGGTATTGTGAAGTTCTAATATCAATGAGGATGTTATGTGCCATAAAACAAATTCACAATGTCTTTATACTAATGTGTATGGTCCACTACATCACAATGGTGCTCATTAAAGAATAATTCGCCAATAGGGAGGGTTGAGTCAACTTGGTGGTACTGTGGTGGAATAATCCTACAAATGTGGTCATCCACCACATTTCCTCTCTGCTCTTATCTTGAATCCCTATGTCAAAATCATAGAGGAGGAGAATCCACCATATGAGGAAAGGATTAGCTTCAATTTTCTTAATAAGAATCTAAAGGGATGTGTGATTTGGAAACATAATGAATTTTGACCCAAGAAGATATGAATAGATTTTTTCAAAGGAAGAAATGATAGAAATAAGACATTTTAAATTGAATATATAGTTTTATATGGATGGGTCAAGGGTAAATGAGGTATACAAAATGACATGAATATCCCTCTCAACAATTTGTAATAACGCTACACCAAATGAAAATCTGGTGTCATCAACCAAACTTATAAGGGAAGATCCCACCTTGGTGGTTGGATGCTGGAAGGTGATTTGAGACTTCTTTTTAGTGAATCGAATGAATCATCACAATTTTTATAAAAAAACTCAGAATGTTTTATAAAAATCAAGAAAAGGGAAGTGAAATATAAAGAATGTCTTTAATGAATCAGTGGAAAAATTAGTATGACCCAAGAAATATCACACCTCATGAACACATTTGGATACGGAAGGGAAGAAATTATTTTAAATTATTATTTATTAGCATTAATTCCCTTACTATAAATAACACGCCCAAGAACTATCCCTCACTCTACAATGAAATTGAATTTCACATAATTTAATTTGAGACATTTTTTAGTCCAATGGTGGAGGATTTTACCTAGGTGCACCATAAAATAATCAAAGAATGAGATATATACTGTGAAATAATTCATAAAAACGTCTATAAAATTCTCAAGGTACATAGAAAATAAACACAAGATAAAATTGTGAAAAGTACTAGGAGTATTATAGAGGCCAAATTCCATCCTTCTGTATGAAACATTTCCAAATGGATAGTTAAATGTTATCATTTCTTGATCCTTAGGGGATATATGGGTTTGAAAATAAACTGAATAGCCATTACTGAAACAATAATGGGACTTAACTGCCAATATTTTTAACATTTAATCGATGAAAGGTAGGAGAAGATGTTTGTTTCACATGGTTTGGCTTACACAATGCTAGTCAATAAAGGCTCACCACCTATTTTTCACACATGTTGGAACTAATTAATTCCATTAATTTGAATCTATTATTATTCTTGTTTTATCAGGGTTAATTTGTAATGGGATAACCCATTTACTATCAAATATGTGATACATGATCCCAATAGTCAATAATTTACTAACTTTTAGGGGGTGGGATTTAACTAGTGTTGTTGTTTTCTTTTTGGGCATAACCTCATCATCTAAAAGTATATGTTTTATTTAAATAGATTGGATAATCCAAGGAATATCAGTTAATTTCTATCCTATCACCTTTTTACACTCCCTCAAAAGGTCTACTAGTTTTGATTCATGTTTTAGAGAGTGGTTATTAGTAATAATGTAAGGAAGTTGGTTAATAACCTCAAGATATGAATATTTTAAATTATAAGAATTTTGTTTTAATTATAATTCCAATGATTTTTGGATTGTGTTTAGGGATTTTGGAGGAGTGAGGTCCATGAAACCTTTTACATGCTAATATTTATTCCTTACGGAAAGAGAATTAATGGAAATGATATTTTTATAATCAACGATGGTCATGGGTACCTCATAATGAACACACTAATCAATTAAAACACAAAATTTTCACTTTTCCAAAACTACACAACACTTAAAAGATGAATCACATCCCAAATAATTAAGGAGTGAAGAATGGGAAAAGGAATCAAATATGGGTTAAGGAGATAATGTTGTTTGTATGTGTCTTCAAAGATAACTTCCCTTGAATAGACATAAAGAGTGGAGTGATCATAAATAGGGTGTTTCATAGAATAAAGGATACCGAAACATACATTTTCTCGACCAAAATACAAGGAAACCATACTATTTTGAACATTTATTATTGTATTTGATGTTTTAAGGAAATTGCTTCCAACTATGAGAGGATTATGTCCTTGGGTCTGATTATCTTCAATCTCATGAACATAGAACTCTATAGGAAATATTTGATTCTTTAATCACATGATGATGTATTAAAGCACTCATGTTGGTTGTGTTCTCCATGTTTGGAAAGTTTCATGACAATGAATGTTGTTTGAATCTCTCCAACATATAGAGAATTATAAATAGAGTGAGGCATCACATTAATCGAAGCACTTAAATAAAAATTGCATCAGAAAAAAAAATCTCCCATATGGTGAAAGGTATCATACAAGTGTTTGGATACTTTCATTTTCTCGGAATCACTGGATATATCAAGGTTGAGAAATTCCTTCCAAGGTTGACTCTCTCATTCTACTTCAATCATTGTCTATGGGTTCATTTTTCTTTAAGAAATTTATCATAATGAGGAATTTGTTTAACTGAATCCAAGTGAAGAATATTAACTTGTACCTTCTTTAATATATCCACATTATCTTTATCAATATCATAATAAAAATTCTTCTTTTATTTAGATAGTCACTGGGGAAAAGTATGATGAATGGATTATTCCAGGGAATCCTAAATGTTAACTTTTTTTTACCCTATTTCTTTTTTTTCTTCACTTGATTATTTTAAAGGCAGTGAAAGATATTTATAGGATGAGGACATAACTGATGAAATGCCCAAAAGTTTTAAAAATAAATTTATTATATAATTCAATCAATAGTGAGTCTATGTGAAACAAACACTTTTATTTTTACATGAGATAATTATAACCTGGCAGTTATATATAATTTTGCCGCTTCTGGGGCTTGAATTTCGAAAGAATAACACACACAGTTGCAATCAATAAGATATTTAGAGTCTTATAGGATCAACTGAATTTTTTTTGTGAATAGTATCCTCACCCATGTGAGTTAATTAAAATCTAGGTACCATATAAATGAGAGTGAATATTTAAAAAAATAATATTTACTTGTTGATATTTTTGTGAGTAATAAATATTTAATTAAAATTTTAAATTAATAAATTTATTTAAAATAAATTTCTTTTTCATAAAATGTACTATTAAATAAATATTTTGTTTTTCTATAAAATTTGGATAATTTTATGAGACCTTAGTTAAAATTTTAAAGTATTATAAAATCAGTTTTAAATTTAAAATATGTGTTTTTGAAGTACATAATGATTTTATATAAAAATTAAAATTATCTTATTTATAAAATTATTTTGATAAAATTGAGTTCATTTTTGAATTCTACGCGTTTAAAAATTGTTAGGGTGAATTTTTAGTATTTTTACGAAATACATGAATTTTTGGTGAATAGTGAAATTTGATAATTAATGAAAAGTGGTTGGCATTGAGTTCAATGGGATCGGTGTTAAAGGATACCAAAGATTGAAACTGGCTGTTTGCATTAACATGCTGTATATGTGGGGTTTCTGGGTGCGTCCTAGTGGGTCCCAGTTACGGAGATGGGTTGGGGGATTGCTGTTGCAGCGAGGCTGTGGGGCCGTATCGGGGCGGGGGGGGGGGGGGGGGGGTTCCTAGGCCAGGTGTCCTAGTGTGTCCCACATGGTTCCAAATCATAAAATAGATATATTTTAGGATGTGGTACCTAGTGGGACCCACTAGGACACCTGGCCTAGGAACCCGGTCGATACGACCCCACAGCCCCGATGTAGCAGTAATCCCCCACCCATCACCACAACTGGGACCCATTGGGACTCCTAGACTTGGAACCCCAGATATACGATAGGTTGTTGCGAATAGATGGTTTCGAACTCGGGTCGCCTTTAACACCGAGCCCATGGAACTCGATGCCTACCACTAGGCCGGAAATTAGTTGTTGGAATCAAGTTCCATGGGCTCGGTGTTAAAGGCAACCCGGGTTAGAAACTTGATATTTGTAACAATGTGTCGTATATATGAGGTTACTATCCTAGGTTTCCCAGTTGTGGCGATGGGTAGGGAGATTGCCGCAGTAGCAAGTCTATGGCGGAAAATCATATTAATGATGCGAGAGGTACGGTGGCAGCACCAGATGTGGTAGGCGTGAAAGGGGACGTTGTTGTGCTAGACGCGTGTGATGTGGAATTGGTTATCGTGTTGGATTTGAGTGGTAGGGAAAAAACTGGGGTGACATGTGGGGTGGTGATGGATACAGTTGTGGTTGTGAGCAGTGGAGCGATCACCCCTGCAACAGCTGTGCCTGATGCGTGTGAGGCTTCTGTTGGTGCGAGCGGTGGGGTGAACTCACGGGCCGCAGTTGTACCTGATGCATGCGCTGCACCAGAAGATAATTCTATGGTTTCTGCACCTCCTAACTTTATCGGGGCTACAGTGGTGGTATCTAGTATGGTTGTCGTGGGGGTGTTGGTACCTGGTGCAGATGGCATGCGTAATGTGTGAAAATCCACAGTGGTGGATGAAACCGTTCTCGCTGGAAATGCCAAGGTTTCATTTGTTTCAGCAGCGACGATTGGCAAGGTTATATCATCTAAGGTGACACATCCATCTATTAAGGATTATCTAAAGTCTAGTAATTTACAATATAGAAATCTCAATAAAATTACTTTGCACTTGTGAAAGATATTGCTCTAGAGTGAATGGTCAAGAGAGGTGATACCGCCTATGTTACAGTTAGCAGGGAGGTGATTCTTGTCCGATTTAAAATCTCTAACCACTCAATAATTTCTAGGATTGTAATTCCCATAGGAGTAAAATTGTGTAAACATGATGACTTAGTTAAAAATCTGAGTTCTATATGGAGTTTTCTTGACTGAAAATGCATTCCCCTTAGTCGGAGTTTCTATCACATTATTTTTCAATCAGAGGCTCTAAATTGAAGGACGCGTGGAATTGGTTCAAGCACATTAAAGCTAGGTATGACATACTTTCAAGAGTGAGATTTTAATTTTAATCCATTTTCCATAAAAAATAATATTTCTCAAGTCCGGATTAAAATTATTGGGCTTAATTGGATATCGTGGAATCCAAAAATATTATTTGATATTGCATCAACTGTGGGAATTCCTATAAAAATGGATATGAAAACTGATATTTCAAAATTTGGTCACTATGAAAGGGTTCTAGTGGAGGTTGATCTAAGCCCTTGCTTGATCTATAATGTTTTTTATCATCACTATATGATAACATTCCTTTAAAGGTGTAATATGAAAGACTTCTTAACTTTTTTCTAGAGTGTCAAGTCATTGGTCATGAGAAGGATAAATGTCACAAGAATGTTGTTTTCTCTTTTTTTCATCAAAAGGGCACTATAAATATTTTTATAGGAAGATAGTATAGGAGCACACCTCACCAAACAAGGGAACCACTCATGACCAAGGCAATGTGAGAGGTATAGATGGTACACGACAATCGGCTAAGGCTCTGGAGGCTCATGAATCAGAGAATTTAGTGTTTGGACACAATGTGGGTGCCCAAGATCCTCCAAAAGTTTCTCATGTAACTGACAGGAAAAATATCCCAAGTGATTAAGGTAATATTTCTAGGATTCAAGAGGAAATTAACAAATTAAGGGAAACGCAGGGCATCCATGGAAGGTGGGATGATATCGTAGATGATACCCCGAAAAAATCATCTTATAGTCTAGAATTTTCCAATGGAAAAAATATTATTGTGGATGATGAAGGATTTCAATATGTTCCTCCCAGGAAAGCTAGGCACAGGAAGGACTACTCTTAGTTGTAGCCAACTATGGTCCCTTGGTCTCATGGTCCCTTATCTAACTCTGATTTTTATGTTGATTATAATGATTCATATCAGTTTGATTATAATACTTGATCTTTTTTGGTTTATTTTGGCATGAGGTCATGATTCTTGTATGTCCACATGCATTCCCATTATGTACTATCTTTCTTTTTCTTTAATAAAAGGGCTTTGCACGAACCTTCCTAGTAAATGAATTTCTGAATAATGCTTGAGTCATGGATAATGTCAATGACCATTGATTCTAACTGAAATTATCTTTTTACTATTTGAGTCACAAAAATCATGACAATTCATATTCCTAAGCCAAAATAAGAAAATAATAATTAAAATAAAAGAATAAACCCTCATCTCTTCCACTATAAAAACTACCCCTCACTCCCTCTTCTCTTCACCGCTCTCAAGCCTTTTCCTTTATCTAAATTATTCTATAATCTCCTCCTAATCTCCTACCCATGTTCATAAGTCCTTTTTATCTTCAAAAGACCAAATCCTGTCCCCTAAAAAGGTTCTCATGGAAGATAAATTCAAGAGATAAATTCCTCTTTTCATTTTTTTTTTTTTTCAAGTTTATTTATTTATTTTTATTTCCTCACCTCCTTTCCTCCAAATGTAATGAAAACTAAATTACCTTAAATATACTACAATTTTGTTATGATAATATAATAATTCATCACCATCTCTCTTTTCCTCTACTTTTATACTAGAAATTAAAATACCATCCGAGATGTGTTAATTTATCACATTCAAGGATAAAGAGTTTTCAAGTTATATTATCATATAAAATTAGGGACATGAAACCATTTTTACGACTGAACGAGATCCTAACATATTTAATATATTCTATGTAATGTTCTGGAATAATTTTTTTACACATGGTATTAATTTATAGAACAAAATGAGTTTGTGGTGACAGAAAAACCAGCAACTTAATCCAAGCATTTATCATTAAAATTTCATCTAATTATTCATCCTCAACCAAAGTAATCAAATAAAATATATGATCATTTAACCTTATGTGTGAAAATTAAAATCATATAACATCAATTCTATAATTCAATTTCCATTTTACATTAACATCAATACAAGCAAACCGACCATGAAAACTAATGCAACGAGCACTCACAAACGATGTATTGAATCTATTAACACATAAAAAGACCATAAATAAACTAAATAAAACTATAATAAATCAAATACATGTCTAATAGGTTCCTAATTAAGTTATTAATATGTTTAATTTCATATTTCAGGACCATAAGTTCAAGAGTGGAACATATTCGGACATAAGGTAAGGGTTTTCTACCCAAACTTCCATTTTATTTCGGGTTACTATTTTACTCGATTAATCTCAATGAAATTATTATTAATTATTATTTACTACTCATAAAGTTTGTTTAAATGTTCTATATATCTGTACCAATCAGAATCCTTCTTTATTTTATGGGGAGTTACATGTTTTAAAAGGATATTTCAAAAAGCCTTCTTGAAATACAATCATAAGTCAAGGGAACTTGTTGAATTCTTAAATGTGTTCAAGTAAACTCTATAATCTATTTTTATTCATAATTATTTTTCTAAAATAAATTATTTTTTTATGAGAAAACTATATTATTTCACTTATTGTTTGTACAGATTTATTTTTCCAAAATAACTCATCTTTTTAAATTAAAAGAGTATTTATGTTTAGAATTATTCGATGATTTTATAAGAGTATTTTCATTTGTTTCAACAATCTTATTGATTATTATGTATAATTGAGACCAATATTTTATGATATTAACTACCACATTTTATTGAATGATTTGTGATTAGTTTGACTATGGATGTGCTATCTTGAAACCATTCACCATATTTAACTCAATGGTTAGTGTTTATGTTTGGGGAAATTTATTTACATTTCAGATGATAGATTGAATTTGAATGTATATATTATTTATGGATATCCAAATTCATATGAGGAATGAATTGGACTTAGTAAGTGATTTTTGGGGCCCGATATAGCTTCTTGATTCATCGGTATGTCTCATGGGACAAATCAGATATGGACTTGGCCGAGGAATTATAATGACCCATAATTTACATACATGGTTATTACTTCAAAATTGAAGTACACTTATTACAACATATAACAAAACCAGGAAAAGACCATATAGGTATATTGTCTTTAGAAACTGGGAAACATAAACAATTGGTTCATAAATCATCTACATTGTCTCCCATTTATTTCATCATATCTAGAGTCCCTTTTGGCATATCCTACTTAAAAAACTTATTCCTAACTTGGGGAAAGAAAACATACAAAAGGGTGAGCTCAAATGCTCAGTAAGGGTAAAAAAAAGAAAAATCAATCACATCATATTCCTAAGAACATAACATTTTGGAAATCTTAACCTGCAAAAGAAATCATAATTTCATTACATGGGATAAATCATAGTAGTGAAATGTAATACCAATAATCTTAAAATAAAATATGAAACTTTGTGGAATACACACATAATCATAGAGAATCATTTCTTAGTAGTCAAGACTCATTTCCAAGACTATCTTAGTGGAAAAAGTCCATTTCTGAACCGAGTTCACTCCTCGTTTCAGTCCTGTTTCACTGAACTGGTTTAACCCGCCGTTCCAGCCATGTCTATCTCATGAGATATAAATCTTTACCCAATGCATTGGAGGAATATATAGGTCCCACCCATCTCATAATGATACCATTCTTATGTGTGCCACAAAATCATAAACCATATATCATAGCATAACCCATGTAATAAAATTGGGAATCTTAAACATCATGCCATCATAACATAATCTATATAAGATAAAATGACATCATAAAAATAATTCCATCATAACATAATCAAATTAATGTAAAAAATAGGGATAGAAACAGAACCCTATATTATCTTAGATGGAAAATAATTTTGATAAAACACTTGAACTCCATTCTTGAGAAAAATATCCTTTCTGCTTCAAAAACATTTTCCTTTCTTAAAATGTCATATAATTTTAAACTGAAAGAAGTTTATTAAAAATAAACTTGAAGATTTTTAAAGTAAGGTTCTTGGAAATAATTTTTTAAAAATCCATTCATTCCGTATAAGTTAAAAAAACATTCTTCCCGTACTTTGGCCGAAAAAGTCAAAAAGTACCTCGTACGAAAAACGACAAAAGATTCCTTTCATATCTTTTACTAAAAACTCACCAAAGGGTAAAATTGGATTTAAAAAATTGTAGGTGGATGGAAATAATATTACATATTGAGGAAACATGAATGTGGATGATAAATATTCCCTAGTAAATTTTGAAGTATAAAGAATCTCGGATAAAAATTGAGATTGCGCAATTTTCCCTTACCTTAGGTCCAATTTTCTTCGTAAGTGTCTGAACCTCCTGTATAATGATTTAAATAATGTTATTGACTTATTTCAGAGTCATAATTATTTTTTATGATATCATATATGGTCATATTTTTTGCTTCTTATTAGTAATATTTCATTGTTACTTGTTATTCGGGTGTTTATTGCTTTTTGTTCTTATGCGTGTTTTGTCGAATAAATTATTATTCTTCTTTTTAGGTTATAGTTACCTCATTTAAATAATGGTATTAGTGTAATACATATCATATGTATTCACTAAATTCATTTATGTAATCATTATGCAATGAAAATCATGTAGAACGAGTCGCATCACATCGTGGAGACGGTATTTCGTACGTACGCACAAGCGATGATATCGTTCCCATGATCGTGGAATTGTATTGAAGTGTATGTATACTATTTCAGAATCAATATCAATTTACAATAATCATATATATTTATTATTTACACCATTATACCCATCCAAGTAAGGTGGTGGTGGAAAATAGATTACACCACGACGTGGAGACGGTATTCCGTACGTATGAACGTGCGGTGATTTCGTTTCCCGTAGGATGGATTGATGGTGAAATAGGGTTGTTTAATACTTATAATAACATATCAGTATATGAGTGATACTGATGTTATTACATCATAATGAAAAAACTAAAGAAGAAGAAGTGGAAGAAGAAATAATGTTGAATGAATCGGTAACAGACATTACCTCTTCTTTGAAGCGCCTCTTTGAGACCTCCTCTTAGGGCACTAAAATTGGTCTTTGAAGAAGTACAAGACCTCTAGGATGTTTTTAGGGAAGTTCAGAAGAGAATTTGGCCGGGGTTGGACGATCTTGAAGGCTCAATGTGGTGTGAGGAAGAGAGGGAGGAGGTGCCCTTTTATAAGGGTGGAGAGGGGCGCCTTTGGAAAAACTAAAAATATTATTTTATTATAAAGTCATATTTGGTTTTTAATAGCTCAAAATTTATTTATTTCTAAGATAAGGTAGGGATGGGTTTAAATCCTCGCATCCAATAGAATTTATACAAGTTTAGGTTTCTATTTTAACCTTATCATTTAGATTTAACTTTAAGTTAGATAATTTAACTTTTACCGTGTCATCTTTTTTTCTTACACTATAAGGTTAATAAACTTACTATAACTAGATAAAAGAACCCAAAGTTGTTTATAATTAATATATATAACCTTTCCTAACTCATTTGGCCGAAACATTGATTTTTAAGAATAAAATAACAATTAATAATATAATATTTGTTTTAAAAACTATTTTATGTCAATTTTGACACTATTTGGTAATTGATTTTTGTGAAAATCATAACAGAAAGATTAGTTCGAAAAAAGTTAATTAAATCAATACTAACATGTCATATGAACATTTAAAATTATTGTAATTCATAAAAAGTCTCAAATTACATTTATTTGGGTATTTATAACATCAATTAGGCCAATACTTCATTAATAATATAATTACTGCATCATCATTGTGTCATTTATAAATTACATTATTTAAAGTCTAAAAATTACAAATAAAATACAATTATGTAGGAAATATTTTTATATTTCTAAGGAATATTTATAGTCGAATTTATCTTATGTATAAACCTATATTAAAAATGATTTAGTTATTAAACATTGATTTTAACTATTTTAACCCTTCTTTAAATAAATTAATAATAAATGTCCTAATCTAATCCAAGTGTGCCTAAATGGTCATATTTTATTTCTAAGGTTGTTTTTGGTCGAATTACACTTATCCAATATCATGTTTACCCTTAATTACCCTATTTACTTTTAACCGTGATAAAAAATGTAAAAGGTTACTATTCACCAAAAATTATTTTCATCTTATTGAACCACATTTTAGTCCTTGATATTAACCGTGTCTCTCGGATTTTTGAAATTCCACTCACAAAAGCGGTAAAATTATGTTTTATGTGAATTTAGAAATTTTCCTAGGATGTGGGTAAAAGACGGTGAAAAGTTCAATAAAATTTTTATATATCTAAAATTATTATAAAATGACTTCAATGAATTGCATTGAACTTATATAGGTATTATGTATCAATTTTAACCTAAAATAAATTTAAATAAAATAAATAATTATTTAAATAAAATGTCGGTTTTTAAATAGTAACCTAGTGTTTTCACTATTCATCAAAAATTGAAAGTTTTTAGAAAAAAAACAAAATTTATACCTAGGCTAATTTAGATCTTCTGAATCCAAAAATGAAGTCCATTTTGAATGATAAAATTTACAAAATTTCAAAAAGCGGTTATTACTAGTCATAACAGCTAGTTTTATAAATATTTTAATATCATGTCGTTGTTTAGTGAAACTCGATTTTTTGTATGACATAAGCTATCAAGGAAGGCCGCGATTGCGTGTAAAGAAAGCCAAGATAGTGTTGTGTGTAGTGAAAGATTCCTTTGATGATTTATATTACATAAAAACAAAATATTTCTTATAAATTTCTCGGGTGTTATATTCTACCCCCCTTAAAATGAATTTCGCCCTCGAAATTCATCACTTTGTAACAAACAGATGAGGATACCTCTCCCTAATCATATCCTCAAGCTCCCATGTAGCTTCTTCTAATTGGTGGTACCTCCATAAAACTTTCACCAAGCGAGTGGTCTTGTTCTATAGGACTTTTTCTGTACGATCCCGATTCTATATCAGCTGTTCTTCATAAGAAAGATCTTGCTCCAGCAGTACAACTTCTGAGCTGAGTACATGTGAAGGATCAAGTATGTACTTTCTCAGGAGAGATACATGGAACACATCGTGAACTTGAGAGAGATTCGGTGGAAGCACCAATAGGTAAGCAAACTTTCCAACACGATCCAGTATTTCGAAAGGACCGATATACCAAGGGCTCAGCTTTCCCTTCTTTCCAAATCTCATTACTCTCTTCCAAGGAGATATTCATAAGAACACTTTATCACCCACTTCAAACTCTAGGTCTTTTGTTCAGTTATCAGCATAACTTTTTTGTCGACTCTGATATGCTCTTATGTGTTGTTGAATAGATCTGACCTTTTCTACCATCTCATCAACAAGATCAGGTCCTAATAGCTTCCTTTCCCCAACTTTATCCCAGCAAGTTGGAGTCCCACATTTCTTTCCACAGAGAGATTCATAAGGAGCCATCTGAATACTAGAGTGAAAGCAATTATTATAAAAAAATTCCACCAAAGGTAGGTGTTGATCCCAGCCACCTTTAAAATCCATAGAGCAAGATCTCAACTTATCTTCTAGAGTTTGAATTGTCCTCTCAGACTGACCGTCTGTTTGAGGATGATAAGTAGTGCTGAAACTCAACTCTGTTTCTAGAGTATGCAGAATACTTCACCAAAACATTGAGGTAAACCTTGGATCTCGGTCAGATATAATAGAAAGTGGTACTCCATGCAATCTTGCCACTTCCTTCACATATAGCCTGGCAAGTTGATCCAGAGAGAAATCATCTCTAATACCAATGAAGTGTGCCGACTTTGTAAGATGATCAACTATGTCCAATATAACATTATTGCCTTTGGATGTTTTAGGAAGTCCAGTGACAAAGTCCATAGTGATGTTTTCCCATTTCCATTCTGGTATGGGTAATGGTTGTAACATCCCCTTAGACTTCTGTCTCTCAGCTTTAACTTTCTAACAAACCAAGCATCGAGATACATATTCAGCAACATCTCTTTTCATGCTATCCCACCATAAGTACTCTTTCAGTTCCCTATACATCTTCGTGATTCCAGGATGAATAGAGAATGAAGAACTATGAGCCTCATCCAGCCGCTCCTTTTTTAATTCGGGGATGGGAGGAACACAAACCCGATTCTTGAACCTTATTATTCCATCACAATCAAGGTTGAATTCATGAACAATTCTCACCTTCTTTTGTAACTCTACATCATCTTTCTGTGCATCTTTAATCTTCACATGTATGGATGGTTGAACATTAATTTGAGAAACATATGATTTTTCCCCTTCCATTATTATTCCAAGATCCATCCTTTGTAAATCCATAAATATTGTTTCTTTTGTGATCCCCATCATGGAGAAGCAAGCATGGTCTTGTCGACTTAATGCATCTGTCACCTTGTTTGCTTTCCCAGGGTGGTAATGAATTGAGGAGTTGTAATCCTTAATTAGCTCCAACCATCTTCATTGGCGCATATTCAGCTCCTTTTGTGTGAAGATATACTTTAAAATTTTATGATCAGTATAAATATCACACCTTTCTCCATAAAGATAATGCGTCCAAATCATTAATGCAAAGATTACCGCAGCTCACTCCAAATCATGTGTTGGGTAATTTTGCTCATGGATTTTCAACTTTCGTGAGGCATAAGCTATCACCATATCATTTTGCATGAGAACACACCCCAATCCCTTCTTGGATGCATCATGGTAGATCACAAACCGTTCTCCACTACAAGGCAGTGTGAGCACAGGTGCACTGGACAACCTTCTTTTCAACTCCTTGAAATTCTCTTCACATTCCTCCATCCATATGAATGTAAATCATTTACGAGTCAACTTGGTGAGTGGATTAGATAATAGTGAAAAATCTTTCACAAAACATCGATAATATCCAACCAAACCAAGAAAACTTTGGATCTCAGTTACTGTTGTTGGTCTCGACCATCATTCGACAGCCTTTGTTTTTAGTGGATCCACATATATCCCCTCTTTTGAGATTATGTGACCCAAAAATGCAACTTTTTGAAGCCAAAATTCACACTTGGTAAATTTGGCATAAAGCTTCTCCTTTCTGAGGGTCTTCAATACAATTCTCAAGTGATCTTCATGTTCTTATTTTCCCTTTGAATAGACAAGAATATCCTCTATAAAGACTACCACAAACTGATCAAGATTGTCTCTAAAGACTCTATTAATTATATCTATGAAGATAGCAGGGGAATTAGTAAGACCAAATGGAATTACTATAAATTCATAGTGTCCATACCTTGTATGGAAAGCTCTCTTTAGTATATCCTCCATTTTTACCCTTAATTGATGATACCCTAAATGAAGATCAATCTTGGAAAAGTATTGAGCTCTGAGTAGTTGGTCAAATAAGTCATCAATGTGCGGGAGAGGATATTTGTTCTTGATAGTGATCTTGTTAAGTTCTCGATAATCAATGCAGAGTCTCATTGATCCATTTTTCTTCTTAACAAACATAATAGGTGCTCCCCAATGTGACGCACTAGGGAGTATGAATCCCTTATCAAGATTCTCTTGGAGTTTCTTCTTCAATTCCTGCAACTCAATTGGGTCCATTCTATAAGGTGTCTTTGAAATAGGCAAAGCACCTGGAATGAGTTCTATTGAAAACTCTACTTCACCATTTGGTGGATGACCCGGTAATTCCACTGGAAAGACATCATCAAACTCCCGTACAATGGGAATATTTTAAATCGTGAGTTTCTCTCCAACCATTTGAGATAAATAACTGTCATTTAGTGGAATCAAGACCCATAAGATGGAAGAAATTTACACTAGAAGGTTATGTTCATCCTTGCATCGATAGATGATCATAGATTGATCTGGAATATGAAATGTGAATTTCCTTCTTTGACAATTGATATGATCTCCATACAAAGAAATCCAATCCATGCCAAGAATCACATAAAATTCCACTATAGTAAGGATCACAAGATTTGCAAGAAGCACTTTCACACAAAATTCAATCAGAGAAGAATTATAAACTTTTGATGCGACTCTTGTGCCATTAGGGGTTGTCACAGCTAACTCAACATCTAATTGTTTAGGTAATATGGTGATACCCTTAGAAAATTCTTCAGAAATAAAGGAGTGGGTGGATCCAGAATCAAATAAAACATTTTCTACTTTAGAGTGGATGTTAAGTGTACCTTTCACCACTTCATTATCTTACTCCACATCGCTGATAGAAATTGCATGTGACTTTCCTTTGTCTTTAGCCTTAAGAGTTTTTTGATGTCGATCATCATCAACAACCCTTGGATTAGGGCGTTGATTAGCATAATGACCCATTTCCATGCACTTTTAACATTAAAGTGTAGGAGGTGCACTCTGTGTAGCCTTTTCTTTGTTCGCATCACCAGATATCTTCTTCCCATCATTGCGGCATTCAAATGCCTGATGACCTTCCTTTCCACATTTGAAACATTTAATTGTCCCTTTAAGACAACTCCCTCCATGTTTCTTTCCACACTTTGAGCATAAGGGAAAACTCATATTCTTTTCAGTGTGTACTTTAGATTTTCCTTTGAATTTCATTTTCCTCTTCTTATCAAACACATATGACTGATCGGTTACTCCAATCTCCATCTCAACTTTGAGAGCACATCGAACGATTTACTCGTCGCTATTGAAGTCCCTTATGAATAACTCCCTTCGAAGACTTGGTTTTAAGCCACTAATGAATCGATCGATCTTAGTCTCAGGTTGGATAATAATACCAGAAGAATACCTTGCAAGTCTTGTAAAATTTGCTTCATAGGTACCAACAGATTCATCATGCTCTTGCTTCAGTTCAAGAAACTCCTTCTCCGTATTTGTTCGAAGAATACGAGGAAAGTACTTATTGAAAAATAAGTTCTTGAACTTGTCCCATTCGATGGACTCGATTTTATCTCTTGGCCTCGTATTCTTGATAAGATTCCACCATTGATCATCATCTCCTTCCAAACGATACACTGCTAAGATGAATTTATCATGTTTAAAACATTGGAGAACTAAAAATATCTTTTCAATAGTACTGATCCATTGTTCAGCAACTAATGGATCAGTAGACCCGCTGAATGAAGGTGGACGCTGCCTCATGATGGATTCAACAGAATGTTCTTCCTTCCTTTGCTAGTTTGGAAGTCTTGCACGATTCATAGCTTGAGAAAGTTGTGTGAGCATGGATACAATATTTTGAATTCTAGCTCCCATAATGTTTGGTTTCTCAGGGGGACAATCATTGCATTGCCCGTCGCATTCTGCATTAACATGGTTCCTTTGGGTTCTGGCCATTGACTAAAACCAAGAAGAATAGTGTGAGAAACACTAATTATAATAGAAAAAACACATAATCAAGAATAAAATTTTACACTTAAGGTATTATCATAGGTTGTTCAAGGCCATTTCTAAAACACGAAGATTGTGTTCTATGCTTATACTTATCCTTAGGGTTCTTACTAAGGCTTTCACATCCTAGTTTCCAAAGGTTGACTATACCTTTCCTCTGATACCAGCTATAATGACCCATAATTTACATACATGGTTATTACTTCAAAATTGAAGTACAGTTATTACAACATATAAAAAAACCATGAAAGGACCATATAGGTATAGTGTCTTTAGAAACTGGGAAACATGAACAACTAGTTCTTAAAGCATCTACATTGACTCCCATTTATTTCATCATATCTAGAGTCCCTTTTGGAATATCCTACTTAATAACCTTCTTCCTAACCTGGGTAAAGAAAACATACAAAAGGGTGAGCTCAAATGCTCAGTAAGGGTAAACAAAATAAAAATCAATCACATCATATTCATAAGAAAATAACATTTTGGAAATATTAACCTGCAAAAGAAATCACAATTTCTTAACACGGGATAAATCATAGTAGTGAAATGTAATCCCAATAATCATAACTTAAAACATGAAACTTTGTGGCATACACACATAATCATATTGAATCATTTCTTAGTAGTCAAGACTCATTTCCAAGACTATCTTAGTGGACAAAGTCCATTTCTGAACCGAGTTCACTCCTCGTTTCAGTCCTGTTTCAATGAACCGATTTAACCCGCCGTTCCAGCCATGTCTATCTCATGAGATATAAATCTTTACCCAATGCATTGGAGGGAGATATAGGTCCCACCCATCTCATAATGATACCATTCTTATGTGTTCCACAAAATCATAAACCATACACCATAGCATAACCCATGTAATAAAAATGGGAATCATAAACATCATGCCATCATAACATAATCCATATAAGATAATAGGACATCATAAAAATAATTCCATCATAACATAATCAAATAAATGTAAAAAATAGGGATAGAAATAGAACCCTATATTATCTTAGATGGAAAATAATTTTGATAAAACACTTGAACCCCATTCTTGAGGAAAATATCCTTTCTACTTCAAAAACATTTTCCTTTATTAAAATGTAATATAATTTTAAACTAAAAGAAGTTGATTAAAAATAAACTTGAAAACTTGTAAACGAAGCTTCTTGGAAGTAATGTTTTAAAAATCCATTCATGTCGTATAAGTTAAAAAAACATTCTTCCCGTACTTTGGCCGGAAAAGTCAAAAAGTAACTCGTACAAAAAACGACAAAAGATTCCTTTCATATATTTGACTAAAACTCACTGAAGGGTAAAATTATATTTAAACAATTGTAGGTGGATGAAAATAATATTATATATTGAGGAAACATGGATGTGGATGATAAATATTCCCCAGTAAATTCTGAAGTATAAACAATCTCGGATAAAAATTGAGATTGCGAGATTTTCCCTTAACATAGGTCCGATTTGCATCTTAATTGTCCGAACCTCCTGTATAATGATTTAAATAATGTTATTGACTTATTTCAGAATCATACTTATTTTTATGATATCATATATGGACATATTCTTAGCTTCTTATTTAGTAATATTTCATTGTTACTTGTTTTTCGGGTGTTTATTGCATTTTGTTATTATGCGTGTTTTGTCGAATAAATTCTTATTATTATTTTTAGATTATAGATATATCATTTACAGAATGTTATCAGTGTAATAAATATCATATTTATTCACTCAATTCATTTATGTAATCATTATGCAATGAAAATCATGTAGAACGAGTCGCATCACATCGTGGAGACGGTATTCCGTACGTACGCACGAGCGATGATATCATTCCCATGATCGTTGAATTTTATTAGAGTGTATGTATACTATTTCAGAATTAATATCAATTTACAATAATCATATATAGTTATTATTTACACCATTATACCCATCCAAGTAAGGTGGTGGTGGAAAATAGATTACACCACGGCGTGGAGACGGTATTCCGTACGTACGCACGCGCGATGGTTTAATTTTCCGTAGGATGGATAGATGGTGAAATATGGTTGTTTAATACTTATAATAACATATCAGTATATGAGTGATACTGATGTTATTACTTCATAATGAAACAACTAAAGAAGAAGAAGTGGAAGAGAGGGGCACCTTTGGAAAAACTAAAAATATTATTTTATTATAAAGTCATATTCGGTTTTTAATAGCTCAAAATTGATTTATTTCGAAGCTAAGGTGGTTATGGGTCGAAATCCTCTCAGAAAATAGAATTTAGACAAGTTTAGGTTTCTATTTTAACCTTATAATTTAGATTTAACTTTAGGTTATATAATTTATCTTTTACCGTGTCTTCTTGTTTTCTTACAGTATAAGGTTAATAAACATACTATAATATGCCCAAATAACCCCAAGTTGTTTATTATTAGTAAATATAACCTTATATAAGTCATTTGGCCGATACATAGATTTTTAGGAAAAAAATAATAATTAATAATATAATATTTGTTTTAAAAACTATTTTATGACAATTTTGAAACTATTTGGTAATTGATTTTTGTGAAATTAATAACAGAAATATTAGTTCGAAAATAGTTAATTACATCAATACTAACATGTCATATTAACACAAAAAATTATTGGAATTCATAAAATGTCTGAAATTACATTTATTTGGGTATTTATAACATCAATTATGCCAATATTTCATTAATAATATAAATACTGAATCATCATTGTGTCATAAATAAATTAAATTATTTAAATTCTAAATATTAAAAATAAAATACCATTATTTAGGAAATCATTTTATCTTTCTAATGAATATTTATAGTCGAATTTATCTTATGTATAAACCTATATTAAAAATGATTTAGTTATTAAACATTGATTTTAAGTATTTAAACCCTTCTTTAAATTAATTAATAATAAATGTCCTAATCTAATCTAAGTGGGCCTAAATGGTCATATTTTATTCCTAAGGTTGTTTTTGGTCGATCTACACTTATCCAATATCATTTTTCTCTTAATTACCTTATTTACTTTTAACCGTGGTAAAAAAAGTAAAAAGTTACTATTCACCAAAAATTATTTTCATCTCATTGAACCACATTTTAGTCCTTGATATTAACCGTGTCTCTCTGATTTTCGAAATTCCACTCAAAGAAGCTGTAAAATTATGTTTTATGTGAATTTGGAAATTCTCCTAGGAGGTGGGTAAAAGACGGTGAAAAGTTCAATTTTTTTTATATATCTAAAATTATTATAAAATGACTCCAATGAATTGCATTGAACATATATAGGTATTATATATCAATTGTGACCTAAAATAAATTTAAATAAAATAACTAATTATTTAAATAAAAAGTCGGTTTTTAAATAGTAACCCAATGTTTTCACTATTCATCAAAAATTAAATATTTTCAGAAAAATACCAAAATTTCACCCTAGGCTAATTTCGATATTCTGAATCAAAAAATGAAGTCGATTTTGAAAGATGAAATTTACAAAATTTCAAAAAGTGGTCATTACTATTAATAACGACTAGTTTTAATAACATTTTAATAGCCTATCGTTGTTTAGTGAAACTCGGTATTGCGTACGACGCAAGCTATCGAGGAAGGCCGCAGTTGTGTGTAAAGCAAGACAAGCTAGTGTTGTGTGTAGTGAAAGTTTCCTTTGATGATTTATATAACATAAAAACAAAATACTTCTCATAAATGTCTTGGATGTTACATTCTACCCCCCTTAAAATGTATTTCTCCCTCGAAATTCGCCACTTTGTAACAAACAGATGAGGATACCTATCCTTCATCATATCCTCAAGCTCCCATGTAGCTTCTTCTAATTGGTGGTTCCTCCATAAAACTTTCACCAAGCGAGTGGTCTTTTTCCGTAGGAATTTTTCACTATGATCCAGAATCTATATCGACTGTTCTTCATAAGAAAGATCTTGCTCCAGCAGTACAACTTCTGAGATGAGTACATGTGAAGGATCAGGTATGTAATTTATCAGGAGAGATACATGGAACACATCGTGAACTTGAGCGAGATTCGGTGGAAGAGCCAATCGGTAAACAACCTTTCTAACATGATCCAGTATTTCGAAAGGACCGATATACCTAGGGCTCAACTTTCCCTTCTTTCCAAATCTCATTACTCTCTTCCAAGGAGATATTCGTAAGAACACTTTATCACCCACTTAAAATTCTAGGACTTTTCTTCGGTTATCGGCATAATGTTTTTGTCGACTCTGAGCTGCTCTTATGTGTTGTTGAATAGACCTGACCTTTTCTGCCATCTCATCAACAAGATTAGGTCATAATAGCTTTCTTTCCCCAACTTCATCCCAGCAAGTTGGAGTCCTACATTTCTTTACATAGAGAGCTTCATAAGGATCCATCTAAATACTGGAGTGAAAGATATTATTTTAAGAAAATTACACCAAAGATAGGTGTTGATCCCAACCACCATTGAAATCTATAGAGAAAGCTCTCAACTTATCTTATAG
Source organism: Viscum album (assembly GCA_963277665.1). Lineage (NCBI taxonomy): Eukaryota > Viridiplantae > Streptophyta > Magnoliopsida > Santalales > Viscaceae > Viscum > Viscum album. The sequence continues at coordinate 375,826,514 of OY728119.1, read as the reverse complement.
AGTTTGAATTGTCCTCTCACACTGTCTATCTATCTGAGGATGATAAGCAGTGCTGAAACTCAACTCTGTATCTAGAGTATACTGAAGACTTCGCCAGAACTTTGAGGTAAACCTTGGATCCCGATCAGATATAATAGAAAGTGTTACTCCATGCAATCTTACCACTTCCTTCACATATATCATGGCAAGATGATCCAAAGAGAAATCCTCTCTAATAGTGATGAAGTGTGCCGAATTTGTAAGACGATCAACTATGACCCAGATAGCATTATTGCCTTTGGATGTTTTAGGAAGTCCATTGACAAAGTCCATAGTGATGTTTTCCCATTTCCATTTTGGTATGGGTAATGGTTGTAACATCCCCTTAGACTTCTGTCTCTCAGCTTTAACTTGCTGACAAACCAAGCCTCGAGAGACATATTCAACAACATCTCTTTTGATTCCATCCCACCAGAAGTACTCTTGCAGGTCCCTATACATCTTCATGCTTCCAGGATGAATAGATAATGAAGAACTATGAGCCTCATCCAGCAGCTCCTTTAATTCGGTGATGGGAGGAACACAAACCAGATTCATGGACCTTATTATTCCATCACAATCAAGTTTGAATTCAGGAACATTTCTCACCTTCTTTTGTAACTCTACATCTTCTTTCTGTGCTTCTTTAATCTTCACATGTATATATGGTTGAACATTCATTTGAGAAAGTTACGATTTTCCCCATCCATTATAATTCCAAGATCCTTCCTTTGTAAATCCATAAATATTGGATCTTTTGTGATCCTCATCATGGACAAGCTAGCATGGTCTTGTCGACTTAATGCATCTGCCACCTTGTTTGCTTTCCCAGGGTGGTAATGAATTGAGCAGTCATAATCCTTAATTAGCTCCAACCGTCTTCTTTGGCACATATTCATCTCCTTTTGTGTGAAAATATACTTTAAACTTTTATGATTAGTATAAATATCACACCTTTCTCCATAAAGATAATGCCTCCAAATATTTAATGCAAAGATTACCGCAGCTTACTCAAAATCATGAGTTGGGTAATTTTTCTCATGGATTTTCAACTGTTGTGAGGCATAAGCTATCACTATATCGTTTTTCATGAGAACACACCCCAATCTCTTCTTGGATGCATCACTGTAGATCACAACCCTTTCTCTACTACAAGGCAGTGTGAGCACAGGTGCACTGGATAACCTTCTTTTCAACTCGTTGAAATCCTCTTCACATTCCTCCGTCCATACGAACTTAACTCCTTTCCGAGTGAACTTGGTGAGTGGATTAGATAATCATGAAAAATCATTCACAAAACGTCAATAATATCCATCCAAACCAAGAAAACTTTGGATCTCAGTCACTATTATTGGTCTCGACCATCTTTTGACAACCTCTGTTTTTGCTGGATCTACATATATCCCCTCTTTTTAGATTATATGACCCAAAATGCAACTTCTTGAAGCCAAAATTCACACTTGGTAAATTTGGTACAAATCTTCTCCTTTCTCAGGGTCTTCAATACAATTCTCAAGTGATCTTGATGTTCTTCCTTGTTCTTTGAATAGTCAAGAATATCTTCTATAAAGACTACCAAAAACTGATCAAGATAGTCTCTAAAGACTCTATTCATGAGATCCATGAAGATATCAGGGGAATTAGTAAGACCAAATGACATTACTATAAATTCATAGTGTCCATACCTTGTACAGAAAACCTTATTTGGTATATCCTCCCTTTTGATCCTTAATTGATGATACCCTGAACGAATATCAATCTTGGAAAAGTATTGAGCTCCGTGTAGTTGGTCAAATAAGTCATCAATGCGTGGGAGAGAATATTAGTTCTTGATAGTGATCTTGTTAAATTCTCAATAATCAATGCAGAGTCTCATTGATCCATCTTTCTTCTTAACAAACAAAACATGTGCTCCCCATGGTGAAGAACTAGGGCGTATGAATCCCTTATCAAGATTCTCTTGGAGTTGCTTCTTCATTTCCTGAAACTCAATTGGGGCCATTCTATAAGGTGTCTGTGAAATAGGAAAATCACCTGGTACAAGTTCTATTGAAAACTATACTTCACGATTTGGTGGAAGACCCAGAAATTCCTCCGGAAAGACATCATCAAACTTCTGTATAATGGGGATATTCTAAATCGTGAGTTTCTATCCAACCATTTGAGATAAATAACCCTCATTTAGTGGAATCAAGACCCATAAGATGGAAGAAAGTTCCACTGGAAGGTTATGTTCATCCTTGCATCGATAGACGATCATAGATTTATCTGGAATATGAAATGTGACTTCACTTATTTTGAAATTGATATGAGCTCCATATAGAGGAAGACAATCCATGCCAATATTCACATCAAATTCCACTATAGTAAGGATCACATGATTTGCAGGAAGCACATTCCCACAAACTTCAATCGAAGAATAATTATAAACTTTTGATGCGACTGTTGTGCCATTAGGGGTTGTCATAGCTAACTCAACATCTAATTGTTGAGGTAATACAGTGATACCCTTAGAAAATTCTTCAGAAATAAAAGAGTGGGTGGATCCTGAATCAAATAAAACATTTTCTACTTTATAGTGGATGGTAAGTGTACCTTTCACCACTTTGTTATCGTACTCCACATCACTGGTAGAAATTGCATGTGACATTCCTTTTTCTTTAGCCTTAAGAGTTTGTTGACGTCGATCATCATCAATGACCCTTGGATTAGGTCATTGATTAGCATAATGCCCCATTTCCTTGCACTTGTAACATTGAAGTGTAGGAGGTGCACTCTGTGTAGCCTTTTCTTTTTTCGCATCACTAGACTTATTCTTCCCATCATTGCGGCATTCAAATGCCCGATGACCTTCCTTTCCACATTTGAAACATTTACTTGTCCCTTTAAGACAACCCCCTCCATGTTTCTTTCCACACTTTGAGCATATGGAAAAACTCATATTCTTTTCAGTGTGCTCTTTAGATTTTCCTTTGAATTCCATTTTCCTCTTCTTATCAAACCCATATGAATGATGGGTTACTCCAATCTCCATATCAACTTTGAGAGAACATGGAATGATTTCCTCATAGTTATTGTAGTCCTTTATGGCTACCTCCCTTCGAAGACTTGGTTTTAAGCCACTAAAGAATCGATTGATCTTAATCTCAGGTTGGATAATAGTACCAGAAGCGTACCTTGCAAGTCTTGTAAAATTTTCTTCATAAGTACCAACAGATTCATCATCTTTTTGCTTTAGTTCAAGAAACACCTTCTCCATCTTTGTTTGAAGAATATGAGGGAAGTACTTATTGAAAAATAAGTTCTTGAACTTGTCCCATTCGATGGACTCAATTTCATCTCTTGGCCTCATATTCTTGATAAGATTCCACCATTTATTTGAATCTCCTTCCAAACGATACACTTCTAAGATGACTTTATCATGTTCAGAACATTGCAGAATTGAAAATATCTTTTTAGTAGTACTGATCCACTGTTTAGCAACTAATGGATCAGTAGACCCGCTGAATGAAGGTGGACGTTGCCCCATGAAGGATTCAACAGAATGTTGCTCCTTCCTTTGCTCGTTTGGAAGTCCTGTATGATTCATAGCTTGATAAAGTTTTGTGAGCATGGCTATAAGATTTTGAATTCCAGCTCCCATAACGTCTGGTTTCTCAGGGGGACAATCATTGCATTGCCCGTCGCATTCCGAATTAACACGATTCTTTTGGGTTCCAGCCATTGACTAAAACCAAGAAGAATAGTGTGAGAAACACTAATTATAATAGGAAAAACACATTATCAAGAATAAAATTTTACACTTAAGGTCTTATCTTAGGTAGTTCATGGTCATTTCTAAAACACTAAGATTGTGTTCTATGCTTAGACTTATCCTTAGGGTTCTTACTAAGACTTTCACATCCTAGTTTCCAAAGGTTGACTATACCTTTCCTCTGATACCAATTATAACGACCCATACATTAAATACATGGTTATTACTTAAAAATTGAAGCAAACTTATTACAAGATATAACAAAATCATGAAAATACCATATAGGTATAGTGTCTTTAGAAACTAGGAAACATAAACAACTGGTTCGTAAAGTATCTACATTGTCTCCCATTTATTTCATCATATCTAGAGTCCCTTTTGGAATATCCTACTTAATAACCTTCTTCCGGACCTAGGGAAAGAAAATATACAAAAGGGTGAGCTCAAATGCTCAGTAAGTGTAAACAAAAGAAAAATAAATCACATCATATTCATAAGAACATAACATTTTGGAAATCTTAACCTGTAGAAGAAATCATAATTTCATAACATGGGATAAATCATAGTAGTAAAATTTAATCCCAATAATCAGAACTTAAAACATGAAACTTTGTGGCATACATACATAATCATATAGAATCATTTCTTAGTAGTCAAGACTCATTTCCAAGACTATCTTAGTGGACAAAGTCCATTTTTGAACCAAGTTTACTCCACGTTTCAGTCCTTTTTCACTGAACCGGTTTAACCCGTCGTTCCAGCCATGTCTATCTCAGGAGATATAAATTTTTACCCAATGAATTGGAGGTAGATATAGGTCCCACCCATCTCACAATGATGCCATTCTTATGTGTGCCACAAAATCATACACCATACACCATAGCATAACCCATGTAATAAAAATGGGAATCTTAAACATCATGCCATCATAACATAATCCATATAAGATAAAAGGACATAATAAAAACAATTCCATCATAAAATAATCAAATCAATGTAAAAAATAGGGAGATAAACAGAACCCTATATTATCTTAGATGGAAAATAATTTTGATAAAACACTTGAACTCCATTCTTGAGGAAAATATCCTTTCTACTTCAAAAACATTTTCCTTTCTTTAAATGACATATAATTTTAAACTAAAAGAAGTTGATTAAAAATAAACTTGGAAAATTGTAAAGGAAGCTTCTTGTAAGTAATGTTTTAAAAATCCATTCATGTCGTATAAGTTAAAGAAAACATTCTTCCCGTACTTTGGTCAAAAAAGTCAAAAAGTACCTCGTACGAAAAATGACAAAAGATTTCTTTCATATATTTTACTAAAAAATCACCGATGGGTAAAATTGGATTTAAAAAATTTTAGGTGGATGGAAATAATATTACATATTGAGGAAACATGGATGTGGATGATAAATATTCCCCAGTAAATTCTGAAGTATAAACAATCTCGGATAAAAATTGAGATTGCAAGATTTTCCCGTACCTTAGGTCCGATTTGCTTCGTAAGTGTCCAAAACTCCTGTATAATGATTTAAATAATGTTATTGACTTATTCCATAATCATTCTTATTTTTATTATATCATATATGGTCATATTCTAAGCTTCTTATTAGTAATATTTTATTGTTACTTGTTATTCGGGTGTTTATTGCTTTTAGTTCTTATGCGTGTTTTGTCGAATAAATTCTTATTATTCTTTTTAGGTTATAGATACCTCATTTACAGAATTTTATTAGTGTAATAAATATCATATTTATTCCCTCAATTCATTTATTTAATCATTATGCAATGAAAATCATGTAGAACGAGTCGCATCACATCGTGGAGACGGTATTCCGTACGTACGTACGAGCGATGATGTCGTTCCCATGATCATGGAATTGTACGGGAGTGTTTTTATACTATTTCATAATCAATATCACTTTACAATATTCATATATCATTTTTATTTACACCATTATACCCATCCATGTAAGGTGGTGGTGTAAAATAGATTACACCACGACGTGGAGACGATATTCCGTACGTACGCACGTGCGGTGATTTCGTTTTCCGTAGGATGGATAGATGATGAAATAGGGTTGTTTCATACTTATAATAACATATCCATATATTATTGATACTGATTTTATTACTTCATAATGAAACAACTAATGAAGAATAAGTGGAAGAAGAAATAAAGTTGAAAGAATCGGTAACAGACATTACCTCTTCTTTGAAGCGCCTCTTTGAGACCTCCTCTTAGGGCAATAAAATTGGTCTTTGAAGAATACCAGGACCTCAAGAATGTTTATAGGGAAGTGGAGAAGAGAATTTGGCAGGGTTTGGGTGAGATTGAAGGATCAAAGTGGTGTGAGGAAGAGAGAGAGGAGGTTCCCTTTTATAATGGAGGAGAGGGGCACCTTTGAAAAAACTAAAAATATTATTTTATTATAAAGTCATATTCGGTTTTTAATAGCTCCAAATTGATTTATTTAGAAGCTAAGGTGAGGATGGGTCGAAATCCTATCCTCCAATAGAATTTAGACAAGTTTAGGCTTCTATTTTAACCTTATCATTTAGATTTAATGTTAAGTTAGATAATTTAACTTTTACCGTGTCTTCTTGTTTTCTTACACTATAAGGTTATTAAACTTACTATAACAAGACAAAAGAACCCCAAGTTGTTTATTATTAATATATATAACCTTATCTAAGTAATTTGGCCGAACCTTAGATTTTTATTAATAAAATAACAATTAATAATATAATATTAGTTTTAAAAAGTATTTTATGTCAATTTTGACACTATTTGGTAATTGATTTTTTTGAAAATCATAACAGAACGATTAGTTCAACTAAAGTTAATTAAATCCATAATTACATGTCATATTAACATATAAAATTATTTTAATTCATAAAAAGTCTCAAATTTCATTTATTTGGGTATTTATAACATCAATTATGTCAATATTTCGATAACAATATAATTATTGCGTCATAATTGTGTCATAAATAAATTAAATTATTCAAAGTATAAAAATTTCAAATAAAATACCATTATGTAGGAAATAGTTTTATCTTTCTAATTAGTATTTATAGTTGAATTTATCTTATGTATAACCCTATATTAAAAATGTTTTTGTTATTAAACTTTGATTTTAACTATTTTAACCCTTCTTTAAATAAATTAATAATAAATTCCCTAATCTAATCCAAGTGGGCCTAAATGGTCATATTTTATTTCTAAGGTTGTTTTTTGTCGAATTAAACTTATCAAATATCATTTTTACCCTTAATTACCCTATTTACTTTTAACCGTGGTAAAAAAAGTAAAACGTTACTATTCACCAAAAATTATTTTCATCTCATTGAACCAAATTTTAGTCCTTGATATTAACCGTGTCACTCAGATTTTCGAAATTTCACTCACAGAAGTGGTAAAATTATGTTTTATGTGAATTTGGAAATTCTCTTAGGAGGTGGGTAAAGGACGGTGAAAATTTAAATAAAATTTTTATATATCTAAAATTATTATTAAATGACTCCAATGAATTGCATTGAACATATATAGGTATTATGTATCAATTTTGACCTAAAATAAATTTAAATAAAATAAATAATTATTTAAATAAAAATTCATTTTTTAAATAGTAACACAGTGTTTTCACTATTCATCAAAAATTTAAAGTTTTCAGGAAAATACTAAAATTTCCCCTAGGCTAATTTAGATATTCCAAATCCAAAAATGGAGTCCATTTTGAAAGATGAAATTTACAAAATTTCAAAATGTGGTTATTACTATTCATAACGGGTAGTTTTAATAATATTTTAATAGCATATCATTGTTTAGTGAAACTCAGTATTGCGTATGACGCAAGCTATCGAGGAAGGCCGCGGTTGCGTGTAAAGGAAGAAAAGCTAGTGTTGTGTGCAGTGAAAGATTCCTTTGATGATTTATATAACATAAAAACAAAATATTTCTCATAAAAGTCTTGGGTGTTACAGGACTTACCCATTTTCATATATGGTTTGTGCCGAGGCCTTAATCATTTTCAGTTGTCTTATTTGAGGCCTTGATGGTATATTTCAGAATCTTCAACATTATTCATTCCTTCATTATGAAACTAGATATTGATAGTCGATGTGATTATTCGACTAGTCTAATATCCATGGTTACATTTTATGGTATTATTTAATAAGTTTTTATTCTTTCCATATTATGTTCAATTATTTTTTAAAGGAATTAATTTTTGTTATTATTCTGGCATAGTGTTTGTATTTTCATTCCCTGTATTATTTACCCTTACATAGAATCTGATATCACCCATTTCACATGTTTTATTTTCCCAGGTTTTGAATAAGTATATTATGAATGAGTTTCAAGGATAATCTAGGATATTATCTGTGATTCAAAATAAGTTGTTATGTTGTATTTCCTTTCAATTTTTAATGTTGAGCTTATGTATGTATTTGAATTTTCAAAACTAAAAAACTATTTGGTCTGTCCGGATGTATATTTCTTAATTATATTCCAATGTACTAAATTAAGGCAATGAATTTTGGAAACAGGGGTCAGGTCCTTATAGTTGTCATTAGAAGAAGTTTAGTAAAAAAATTAGAAACTAGATTTAGAAAACACAGATTAGGGAACAAAACCCTAAGTTATTCTTTAAGGATAAACATACTAGAACATCTTATAATTTTGGTAAGGAATAGATTATATGGATATTTCTAAAAAATACATCCCTATCTAGATACTACAAGTGGAAATGGTTCTGGCATATATGTACCTAGGAGTAACAACTCCGACAAGGAGATTCAGGCTTGACCTAAGGTATCCTAGGACATGAAAACAGGCATTACTACATACCTCATTTGATACTCCTAGGGTATATGCTTATGATAATTCACATTTTCTTTACAAACCATTAAGAAGGAAATAAATGTAAATTTTCCTCAACAAAACCACGATTAAGAGATTAGTTATGGATAATATTTCAATTTATGGTATGTATTTTTATAAGTCGAGATTATACATTATGACTCATAACCTAATCTATTGTATTCACTTATTTAGAAATTCCCCAGGTGGAAGGAATGGAAACTGCATGAACATGCGTATCCCATGTAGAGATTTCCCTCCTATTAAAGATAATGATTTTGGATATGAAGCTACGACTAGTGTTGAGTAATGAATAACTATACTGGGAAAACTGTCTCAAGTTATGAACAATAACCTTACCCATATGGAGTATCCTGATCCAAAATGTGGGGGAGAAATGTTCGACCGCATTATGTGACAACAACCTCCATCATTGAATGGGACTACAAACCCATTCATATCAGAGCAGTGGATAAGTTATTTAGAGGTGATATTTCTTGCTCTGGGATGTAACAAAAGAGAGAAGGTTTTCATGGTGGTTTATCATCTATCATGAGTTGTGGATTATTTATTTTCTTTAATTCAAAATTAAAAGTAGGATTAAGAAATAGAAGAAATGGAATAGAGGAATTCCAAGTAAATTTCACTAGGAAAATATTTTCCTCATAAACAATGAGGGGATATGGAGAATTAATTATTGAGTCTCATATATAAAGATCATGAAAATGTTGCAAAGTATAAAGAAAACTTTACAAGGATAGTGAGGAATGCTATAAACAATATATGTAATCCAAGGAGTAATATTGGTCAATTCTTTGTTGGTTTAAAACCATTCCTCTAAAGGGAACAAGTCTCCCAAAGTTTCTCATCATACGAATACATTGTCTAAAGTGATATCATGATATAGAAATAATTTTATTAGTCTTATGACTTTAAGGAAAAACAAGAGAATAAGAGTGTGGAAGAGGATAAAATGGATAAATGGAATAATAAAAAGGTGAATTTTCCAACATTTGATACTTGTGGAAGGAAACACCATGGTGTATGCTTAAAAGGAAAAGGCATGTGCTATAAGTGTGGAAAGAAATTCCATCATAATTGTGATTTCAAGGGAAGAAAGAACCTATTAATGTTCAATTCTATTATTTTAGTGATATGGGGAACTGTGATAATGATTTTCCAAAGCATCAAGAAAACAGGCCCCAGAAAAGGAAAATAGAGAAAGGATAAGCTTTTGTTGTCACAACTAATAAATTTTAAGTTCCTAATGATGTTGTGGAAGGTACATTAATCCATTTCCTCAAACTTAACAAATTATTTATTTGATTTTGTATCATCACATTCTTTTATATCTTCCCAGTTTTCCACGAAAATTAGACATTTCCAATTGATTTAATAAAAGATATTTCAGTCAAAACTCCAAAGGTAAGTATCATTGCAATAAATATGTGTGGATAAATCCATCTCATGAAAAATAAACATGACTTTGTTTCAAAAATTATCATAATATTCAGGATTTAGTTTGATATAATCCTTGTAATGGATTGGATGTCAAATTATGATGAAAAAGTCATTTTCAAGAAGAAGGAATTTATAATTTTTGATAATGGTGTAGAATTGTTTATCTTTAGATTAAAAAACTCTCCATCTAATTCTCATGTAGATCCACCACTAGTATATCTACATAATTCAATTATTAGGGAGGAATAGAATTCAATATCAATGGATGAGGAAAGGAATGTTCAAATAGTGGAAAAACCTATTGTGTAAGAATATGTTGATGTTTTTCTAGAGGATTTATTTATACATCCTCAGGAGAGCTAGAAGTTGAGTTCTCTATCGATTTAATTTATAGTTCAAGACCTATATCAAATAATCCTTATAGAATGGACATTTTGGAGTTAGTAGAACTAAAGAAACAACTAGAATAATTAAGTGATATTAGATTTTTCCACCTTATAGTTTCTCCATGGGGATCCCCTATGCTTTTCTTTAAAAAGAAGTATGGATCTATGAGGCATTGCATTGATTATAGGGAGATCAATACTGTAACAATAAAGAATAAGTATACCCTGCCTTTTATTGATGATTTATTTGAACAAATTTATAGAGCTCAAAATTTTCCGATGATTAACCTTCGATCTGGATGTGATCAGTTTCATGCGAGGAAGGAAAATATTATAAAGAAATCATTTAGAACTAGGTATGGTAATTACACGCCTACTGTAATGCCTTTTGTATTGATTAATTCACCCTCTATTCTAATGAATAAGGTTACCAAGGAATATCTTAATGAATTTTTTTGTAGTATTTATTGATGATATCATTGTATACTCCAAAATCTACAAAGATCATGAAAATTATTTGCGTATTTTTCTAAAGACTCTTAGAAGAAATGTATTATATGGGATGTTTAGAAAGTTTAAATTTTGGATTCAATCAGTTTCTTTTCTTATCCATGTTGTATCTATGGATGGAATATCTATTGATCATGCAAAGACAGAGTCTATCCAAGAATGACCTACACCAACAAACGTAACTGAGGTATGTAGTTTTATTGGTTTAGCAGGTTATTATTGGAATTTTTTCTATAAAGTTTCCCGATTACCCATCATATTAACCAATATTACTATTAATGGGGTTAATTTTCTATAGAAAAAAGAATGTGAAAAATGTTTCAAATAAATAAAGAGGTGATTAGTGAATTCTCTGATCCTAACTCTATCGTGAGGGATTGATTAGTTTGTGATCTGTAATGATGCATCAATAAAAGGACTTGGTTGTGTCCTTATGTAGAATGATAGATTTATTACCCTTGTATGAAGGAAGTTAAAAAATAATGGACAAAACTATCATACTCATGATATTGAGTATGAAGCTATAATTGTTTCTTTGAATATATGGATACATTATCTCTATGGTGAAAGATGTGTGATATATACGAATCATAATAGCTTGAAATATATCTTCTCACAGAAATAACTCAACTTGAGGAAAAGGAAATGGCTCTAAATACTGAAGGATTCTAATTATTCCATAAAATACCACCTCGGAAAGTAAAATAATATAGTTGATGGATTGAGTAAGATGGATCATGGATTTTTAAATAAAATGAGGATCTAAAGGGATCCTGTATTCATGGATCTAGTAAGAATGGATATGGTAATTATAAAACAAAGTGAAACATCATTAATTTTTCAATTGGTTTCCCAACAATATTAATTAGAAAGGATTAAAATTTATCAGCCTAATAATGAGAATCTTCAAAAGAAAATTAATGATGTGAATGAAGGGAAGTTGCAAGACTTCATATATGAAGATAAAATTCCTAACTTGGGAAGCTGATTTGTGTTCCATCTATACCCAAGACAAAAAGGGAGTTATTGGATGATTCCCACAGTTCAAATTTCTCTATACATCTTGGTCTCACTAATATTTATAGATATTTAAAGCAGCATTTCTAGTGGGATAACATGAAGAGGGAAATTTATGATTATGTATCAAGATGTTTAGTCTTTCAATAAGTGAAGGCTAAAAGAAAAAATCCTATAGGAATTATTAAATATCTACCTATTTCTACATACAAATGGGTTGAAGTCACCATGGATTTTGTCACTATATTACCCAAAACTCCAAGAAAGAATGATGCAATATGGGTAATTATTGATCAGCTTACAGAATCTGCACATTTCCTCTATATAAGGGAGGATTTTCCACTAACGTTCTTTGCAAGACTCAGTATCAATAATTTTGTGATACTTTATAGAAAACACCTCTCTATTTATTTTGATCGTGATCCATGATTTATGGCAAAATTCTGGAAAAGTCTTTAGAATACTTTGGAAGTTGAGCATCATTTGAGTACTTCTTATCACCCCCAAACTGATAGGTAATTAGAAAGGACAATCCAAACACTACTAGAAAATGAGGCTATAGCCATGGTTTACTAAACCTTGGATAGTATTGGATTGGATATAGGGTAAACCCAATACCCATAGTTGGAACAGTGGCTACAACCATATAGCCATGGTTTAAAAACCATGGAAATGGCTAAAATCACTCATTATTTATAGCTATATTTCTCAACTATGGATATAGACATATAAACACAGTTGAAAGCCGTGTCTATTTACCTATCGACATGGTGTTGAACCATGCCTATATGCCTTCACATTTTCTATAAAAAACCAGCACTATTCAGCCGATGTTGGCCCATTGCACCCCCTGCACACCCATGCCCCCTTCCACCCCCTACACAACCCCCTTGCACCCTCCCCCTTACACACCCATTGCACACTCGATCCCCCTGCACCGCCCCTGATGGACATCCCCACTACACCCCCACTGGACAGACCCCCTCTCCCCCACCCCTAAGAAAGACACCCCTCCCCCCTAGACAGACAACCCCTGGAAAGACCCCCTCCCCCTAGGCAGACACCCCCTAGACAACACCCCCTGGATAGACTCCCCCTTACACGTCTCTTACACCAATCTTCACTCCCCAATCCCCTTCCACACACCCCCTTGCACACCTATATACCCCCACTACACACCCCTCCCCCCCGCTGGACCCCCTTACACCACCCCCACCCCCTTGGACAGACACCCCCTGGAAAGCAGCCCCCACGACCCCCATTGGACAGACACCCCCTGGACTTTAGCCCCCCCACCCCCTGGACATACATCACCCATCACACCAATTCCCCCTTGCACCCCCTACATAGCCGCCTTTCACCCCCTGCACCCCCAGTCCCCTTGCATACCCCCAGCACACCTACACATCCCTATGTACACCCCTGCAAGACACCCCTTGTACCACCCCAGATAGACACCCCCCTTCACCCATGTCCCCTTAAACCCCCACTACACACCTTCACACTCCCCTACACACCAATACTAGACACCCCTTGCACTACCCCTGCTGAAACCCCGCTACACACCAATTTCCCCTGCACACCAATTTTCCCTACACAACCCCCTTTCACCCCCTACACATCCCCCCTTGAACCACCCCTGCTAGACAACACCCCCACCCCCTTTCACCACCCCTACTAGACACCACCCCCACCCCCTGAATAGACACCACCTGGACAACAGCCCCCCATGGACAGTCACCCCCCTGAACAGCAGCCCCCACCCCCTGGACAGACACCCCCTGCACACCCATGCTCCCTTGCACCCCTGCACATCCCCCAATGTTACCATGTCCCCTTTCACCCTCAGCATAGCTACACATCCCCCTGGACACCCCCGTTGGACTTTCCTTGCACCACCCCAGCTGGACACCCCCTGCACACCCATGCACCCCTGGACAACACCCCATGCACCACCCCAGGTGGACCCCCTACCCACCCATGCCCCTTTCACAAACCCCCTTTTACCCTATGCACAGACCCACTTTAACCCCCATGCACATCCCCCTTTCCCCCCCCCCCCCGCACACCTGTACATCCCTCTACACACCCCTACTAGGCACCCCTTGCACCCCCTGCACAACAATTCCCCCTACAACCCTTGCACCCACATAAAAATCCTTGCACCCCTACACACCCCTGTCCCCTTGCACACCACTCTGCACACCCCCTTTCACCACCCCTGATGAACCCCCTTACACCCCCTGCACACCCCTATCCCCCTGAACACCCCCTTGCGCCACCCCCTACTGGACCCCCTTGTACCCTCCTCCTAGAAACCCCCCATAGCCCCCACTCTTGGACAGAACCCCACACACACACCCTTATCCCCTTGTACACACAACCATTCAAACACACCTTGCACCACCTTTGCTAGACCCCCCTTGCATCCCCACCTACAGACCCCTGTCCCCCTACACACCCCCTTGCACTATCCCTGCTAGAACCCCCTTGCACCACCCCTACTGGACCCCCTTGCACAACCCCTGGACACCCCCACTCTTGGACACCCCCCACTATTAGACCCCCCCTCCGAGACTCCCCCCCACAGAGGGTTAGACCTTAGCCTCTGGGAGTGGTCTTCTTATACTTTATCCTCCATTATTCTATCATTATTTGTAATTAATGTATATAGTAATTGCTGCATATAAATATATCCATTATTTATTAGTATCTATCTTTTGGATACCTATAATATTATTCTTTAATTTAGAGGTTTTAGATAAGGGAGAATTTTTATTTAATAATGATAACTCAAGACATTTCCAAACCTGTAGATAACTTAGTTGATTCAGGCTGTCATCCATATAGTGATAGAGGGTAATTAATAGTGGAATAATGGCCATAATATTTGGAGTAGTTATCTACTCACACAATAGATGAAATAAAAAAACAATCCATTAAAAAATGTTGTCTGGTGTGTGGTTACACTTGATGGGAATGATAGAGGAAAATTTCTCAAACCAAAAAACACAATAAAATGATGAAGTTATCAATGGAAGAATTAATTATGCATAGAATTCCTTGGGTTTGTTATTTCTTTTTTGAACTGAAAAAATTTCCCTACCTAGATTCACTTCAATGTAGTGTCTATTAAGAGATTTGGAGGTGAGGTGGTTGAATAATTAGAGGCTATGACTACTCAAACAAAAGAAAAACATAAAACTACTGGGGAAACATAAACTGTGGGTGCAATGGGGAATTCTGAGCCTGTAGAGATGTAGTCAAAAGGATTATAAAGAGGTGTTTGAACTAGCACATGTTCGTGTTGAACTAACTAGTCACCAAGATCTATCTTTTTCTTTAACACTATAGTTTGAGATGAAAGATGGGGAGAAATTGTAGAGGAATATAGATTCAGCAATGCAGGTTACTGTTATTTTTCTTGTAATCATGCACATATTGGATTATTTATATGTGTTGTGGGGTGAAAAGGGATTTCATTTCAAGTATGACATTGCAACAGGCTCCTGCAGATTTTTCATTCCAATGAACAACATCTGAATTTATGAAACCTATTTGGTTGAAGGGAAAACCTATGGAAAATATATATGTATATAAATATCTCAATGTGGTGGAAGGATGCAGGGAGGGATGTGAATCTAAAAATAATACAGAAAGGTTCATTAAATGGTTTTTTGTTGTGATCAAAATGGATTAGGACTGAAGTTAATGTATTGAGGATAAATACCATTGCACTAAAAAGAGTCTCATCATATTTATCTATTGGTTCTAGTAGCATTTAAAACCCAATTGCAGATTTATTTGGATAATATGACTCCTTTGGTGGTTTTCTGGTGTGGTAGTAACTACTATGAGAATCCATATATAAATTTGTTTGATTTTAGTGGTGATATCAAAAATAAAAATAAGAAAGTGAATATATATTATAAACATAATTCTGTTAAGGGAAGTGATTCAGAATAGGCTAGTCTAGTTTTTTTAGCGTTAGGAAACCACTGTTCAAAACCACAGAGCCATCAAGAATTCTAGGAAATTCCAAATAGAATAATCCTCATTGAGAATTATTTTTTGAAAAATTACATGGTATATACATATTGGAAATATCTAATAGTTTATGAGAAAACTCACTCTGAGAATAAAATAAAGAGAAATATTCTTGAATGATCACTTTAGATGCCTATAAGTTGAAATTTTTTGGAATGAATATGCAATTCTTGATGAGAAAAATGTAAAATATAAACATGTATGTTATGGTTTCTCTTAGAATTATATATATCATAACTCGTAATGTTTCTAATCCTTCTCTCTATGTCAAATAAAAAATCTGATTAAATTGTCTGTTTTCTTTAGTTTTTTCCTTAAAAACACTACTAAAGGTGCATGTTTGGTTGTGGGACTAGTTTAGATGTCGAGGAAAATTTTTAAATGAAATCCAAATTGGAGATTATTGGGGCACTGCTAGATGTTTTAGAACCTAGTTGAAGAAGAAGTCAATTATAAGAAGATGAGGGATCCTTTAAAATTAGTGATTTAGAACAACAATTTCAATGTTTGGCTTCAATATGTATGAAAAAAAACATTACCTAAAATTGATATTCCCATGGAGTACTTTTTCATCTATATTGGAATGAAATGTGAAGATGAATACCATAATGTTGAAATATTATAAAAAAAATAAATGGAGGAGGTTAGGTTTTGTGATGTTCTAAAGTGGTAGATGTAATTGTATCAAGAAATATATAATCTATGAGAAGGTGGTAGTTCTATTTGAATTAATTAGTCTTTCCACCTTTAGTAATAGTTATAATTTCAAGATATTGGTGATGATGGGAACATGAGATTTAGTTGTAGATTTAGAGAATAGTGTGGGGTGGTGTTGCATTGGGGGTAGGTGAGTGTCTAATAACTGCTAAGAAATTATTGTTAAAGGTATTGTATTGTTGTTTTCCTACTATATGAGAGTAAGTTGGGGCTGATGATATTTCTCTATTGGAACTGTTGACTTCTATATAATTCATTATCCACTAATTTAATTGGTTATATCCTACATTTATTTGACCCATATCATCTCTCAATGAACACACCAATGTTGATAGAACTGTAGGTCAAAAAAATACTTTCCAACATTGTTTTTATTTTAATTGTTACAATCATGTATTTGAGTTCATGATTTATGTATGTGAAATCAATTAAAAAAAATGAAAAATATATTTTCTCAAGAAAAATATAGGGAGAGTAGAGAAGAAGAATATAGTTCTCATGTTCATATATTAGGATCCTTATCAACTACAACTAGGATTGGGTGGTGAATAAGGAACAAAACTCTAGTACGAAGTGGTTCTATGATAGGGAAATAAAAACATAGTGAGAGATGGCACCAAGAAGTATTCATGAACTAGTGGTTTTTGTGATTTTGGTAATATTGGAATTTGTCTCTGAGAAACTATGAGTCAGAAAATATTTTGAGATGCTCTCAGTGTCTCAAGTGAGGGAAGAAGAGATAAGTATTATAATAGAAAACATCAATGCAATAATTTAAAGAAATCTATATAAGAATAAACTACCACAGTGAGTTTTCACAGACATCGCACCTCTGTTGGAGGGGTTTTATTACAAAACCAAGACTTGTTTTTCAAATGAAACGGTTATCTTAAATAACACTTATTCAAGAATTTCAATTTAATATAAGCAAGAAGAATTAAGTAGTAATCTAAATTCAATTTAAACAATTCTTGAATTAAAAAGGCTGGGAGAGGGACCCTACCTCAAATGAGCTAATCCACACTTGGCGCTTGATACTTTTATCAGTGACAAGTCTAAGCTGCTCAATCCATCCTCCAGACATCTTCACCATTTCATATACATAAGGACACCCTAACCTCTATGTACGTGTCTACATGGTCTTGAACATGCACAAGAGGATCCTTATATATATGCTCACATGCATAAGTCCGTTATCACCCACACACGTATGCATTTTTAATATATATACATAAGAACACCTAGCCCCTTATATATAATTACGCTGCCATGGGTGAACATACATATAATGGGATAACATATTATATATATGCTTACCTATGCACACATGGTGAGTCGCCTTCAAAAAGTGGCTCTAACGCACCTAAAGGATATCCAAAACACACTACAAAAGTATAGGAATCCCAAAAATCACAAAATCCCTATTTAAAATTAGGCCAAAGAATAAAACATAAGAAACATTAACCGAATCCCATGTCGAATCCACTACCTTTCATGGAGGTGAATAGAACCGATGTCATCATAAGAAACCACCTGTAAGGAAATAACGAAAAAATAAGTGAGATATAGAGACTTATTAAATATTCGTAATCAGTGTATCAACTGTGCTTGATAAATGATACATGACTCCAATAACAACATGATCAAAAGAATAATATTATTGATTTCAAAAACATAATATAATCCAAATGATCAAGAGAATTAGTAATATAAAGAACACCTACCTCAAATGATAATCTATAAATCGATCTCAAGCTTGTACCAACCACCAATGATCCTAATATCCCATGTATCAACCATTAATACATATGAATCAAAAAACAAGACATTTTAAAATTAGAACTACAATCGGTATAATTGATGCTAAAATCATTGGGTAATATACTACACTTAGACAACAAGCTAAGTGTGGGGTCCACTCCAGACACCCACTGAGACCTAAGAAACACAAAAAATTAAATTTATCAACCCAATAAAACATAAAATATCATCAAAATTAATGACAAAACCATAAGTAAATCCACTAAGTAGTAATCTTAAACTCAAATGACATGTAATAATGACATTTAATGATGTCTAAGTTTCCTCTATATACTGCACATGAAATCCCCATCACATAGAAGTGATCCCACCATGGGTTTAAATAACAATACAACCATGATTTTAACTTTTGGATATAAACTAAGCTATAGTCACAAAAGTATCTTTGTTTTGGTTTGTTTTAGTGGTATAGGAAGACTTGAGTTTCCTTTCTTCCCTTAAGGTATTGAGTTTTCTTTCATCATGGAAATTTTACCAATGGGATCATGGGTGATTAGGTATTTTTTAGTATACACCTGATAGATCATCCAAAATGTTGGGAGTATGTATTTTATTTTGAAGGTTGGGAAGTGGATATAATATAAGGCTCACCCCACCCCCTGCTACCCCCACCTACAACCCCACTACCCCCTGCACCCCCACCTCCTCCCCCACCCCCACCTGCACCCCCCACACACCTGCAACCCCACTGTCAATTCAGAAGACGATGATGTAATTGAGGGATAGTGCTTGCAATGCTCTTAGTAGCTGTCCTCATAAACACAAATGTATGTATGAATGACCTACATTGAATATGAAAAATATGATTTAAGGGTAAAAAAATAATGATTTGGAATAAATAGACATGAGGTCTACTCAAAATATCCCATCGCCGAACATGCTTTCACTTTTCATTTAAAAAAACCATAAATAAAGATTAAAAAATGAAAAAAAAATTGAAAGATAAAAACATAAATTTAAAATAAAACAAAATACTAACAGCAAAATCAAACCACCTAAACCATTTACCTTACAGAAGCCTCCCCAAAAAACCTATATATGTATAAACAAAAATATTGGGGAATCATATCTTAACAATTTCACATTGCTAGTTAAAATTAAACATAATTTCTTAAGAAATGGATTTCTCCCCATACTGTCCACCAAGGCTATGATTTAAAGATCTTAGAAGCCATGGTTTTGAATTTTGATATTCCTTAGTCCAACATCTTTGGAAACTACAAAAAAAAACAGAAAAATATAAAATAATAATAATACAAAGATATAACCTTAAAAAAATAAAAAACTACCAAAAATACCTAAAAGAATTAAGAGTACATACTTGTTGATCAATGTTTCAGTTCGATCCCACAAATCTAATTTCCAGATATCCTTATTTATGATGGACCGTCTAAATCCTTAGTACATAACAAGATTCATCGAGGCTAATATAATTTCTACAAATACGATAAAGAACAAAGCTATTTGATGATGCAAGATAACTTCAAAGGAAAAAATATGTAATTGTCAAGAAACTAATAGGAATAAAAGTATTTGACCCAATCCAGGAGAAAAAAATAGAAAACGTTAAAATGCTCCCATGCATACAATAAGTCATAAAATATATTGAGAAATATTTAGAAAATAAAAAATAAAATTTTCATTTAGAAACATTGTGATTCATAGATCATGTACTTTAGCGGCCACACAGTGACATGTATTATTTAGGTCAAGTGATGAATTCAGCTGTAGTTTGAATATAATGAGTCTCTAGAATCTTTTATCACCACTATTATTTTTTAATAAGATAGTATGATCAAGAATAGTATATTTATTGAAGAAGGATTTAGTTCAAATAATGTATATTTCTATCTACAGTGATATCATAGCATGCATTACTAATTATCTGCCTCAAAATTTGATCTTATAAATTATTGGATGCCTAATCATTTGCAAGATTTGTTGAAACATGGGTATTAGTGGGAAAAACATCCACAACTTCGGGTCCTATTTTTCTTGGTCTATATGGTCATTAAATTCAGTTTCCTACTGATAGAGATACCATTTTTTGATAGAACTGAATCAATGTGTTCAAATTTTTGAATGAAAAACCCATATAAATATTGGTCCTCCCTCCAATATTGACACTCATTTTCAAGAATCCTAAAACAAAATCTTTTTAAGTCTATAGCCACTAATAACAATCATAGCCATACTTCGAAATTATCATACAACCAATAGCCATAAGATACATATCAATGGATAATTTGTCTTATGTCAGTATAAATGTTTTACCCCAAATAAAAAGAGTAAAGTCATTGCATAGTTCTTGAAAGTTGAGTTGAATTAATACGATGGAGTTTAGAGTTTCATCAAGACAAATAGCTATATTTAAGTCATGAACAAAGATTTATAAATATTTTGGATCATGCTATTTAAAAAAATAATTATGATGATGTATATGATGATGATAATGAAGAAATACTAGAAAAAATGTTGGAATGGCACCCATGGAATATGTGTTCTCCTCCATGAAGTTCTTCATATTCAACGTCATCAAGAGATTCATCTCTTATGGGAGTGTAACCCAGGTAAGGTTCTAGAGAAGAAACATACACAACCAAGAGTATTCCAAACAAAACCTATAAAAAACACATTAATAAATTAATAACATCGAAACATTTGAATTGAATTAAAATATTTTAAAATTTAATTCTTGCGATTTAAAAAAAATCAACCATCCCTTTCATGACAAAAGAACTTTCTGTCTACTCTGCAAAACTTATGAGTGAATTAAACCAAAATACAATCATATTACCAGAAAAAGTGTCTTGGAAAATAAATACTAAACCTTTCTAAATGTACTAAAAATTATTCATGAAGTTAAGCATTGTAATGGCGTTAAATACCACCTGAAGGAGGACCTCACTAAAGTACACATATAGCTTAGATCTTCAAATCAAGAGAAAAAGAAAGAGGGGGATAAATCAGAATGCTCGAAGAAAAATATGAAATAATTTCTAGTTTACCCACAAATAGATACACTTAGGGTAGTAACAAAATCCTTAATTAATTGGAATTTTGTTTCCTCAAGGATAAACAACTAACAATTCCAACTATCTAAAAACATCATTTAAAATTCAACATTTTTATACATATATATCACTAAACAATGAAATTAATTATTAACTCCTAAAAAAATGCCTTTCCATGGCATAAGAATTCACTAAGAAATGATAATGGAAAAGATATTAAGAGGTAAAGGCAAGTTCCAAATCCTTAATAATTAACAGTGAGTTTTTATTTTATGAATAATAGAGAAAACCCTCAATGGTGTAAGACAACTTAGCCGCAAAACACTATACATGGTTCCCAGTTCTTATTGTGGGGTGGGTTTAGTGTATTTCATTGGTGCTCGGTGAAAAAATAAAGTTAGAAAACAACACCATTCTATTATAATTCACATTTACACATTTGGAAAGGGGTATGATCTATGAAGTGGTAAATAAAACTCCAATACAAACCACCCTTTTAAACATAAACAAGAAAAGAACTGACCTCTTGTAGAACTCTCTTACAGAAAGAATGAGATTAAACAACACAACATATCAAACCAATGGATAAATGACTGAAAATCTTAGATACCTCCATAACTCCAGAATATAGACCTTAGTTTCTACACCAATCATAACCAGAACAAAACAACATGAAAGAGTTTAAATGACCAAATAAACCACAAACAAGCACACAATACTAGTAAAGATGAGCCATGATTGGAGAGTCTGTGACATGAATAAAGGAACCACAATGAGGGATGGAGGGAACAAAGCTGACTAGGATGAACAAGATCGGAAAACTTAGAGGGAGATAGAGGAAATATATGAGGTAAGATAGGAGGGCATGGTGAGAGAGGTCGTTGGGGAGGAGGAGAGGTCATCAGGGGAGGAGGGATCCGCGGTGAGAGGGTCAAGTGTCGGGGAGGAGGGTGCTGCCACTTTGAGAGATGTCATCCTGGAGGAGGGTCATTAGGGAGGAGGGAAATGCACTGTGATAAGGTTGCAGATCAGGGGAGGAGGAGGATCCCGATATTGATCGAAAAAAGGATAGCCATGAGATACAATGGATATAGCCTTGAAGGTTTATTAAAATCATGGAAGTAAACAATCTATAGCCACAGACCTATAAAATCGTGGCTATAGTTCCATGGATATAGACTAAATCTATAGTAGTGAAACATTATAAGACATGTTGATATCTTTCTTGATCAACTTTCATGGTATGTGGGATCAATATTTACCTTTGGTGGAGTTTACCTACAATAATAGTTTCCATTATAGTATTCAAATGAAACCATATGGAGAATTTTATGGAAAGAGATTTTATACACCGTCATATTGGGATGAAGTTGATGAAATAAATATTGTGTGACCATAGATTATAGAGGAAACAACAATAAAGGTAAAGACTATTCAAACCCATATCAAAGAATTTCAAAGTAGGCAAAAGTGATACGTTGGAAATTGAAGGAAGGATTTGGAATTTCAAGTGCAAGATCAAATTTTCTTGAAATTATCTCCATAGAAGTGTGTTATAAGATTTGGAAAGAAAGGGAAATTGACCCCCAAGTACATAGGCTCTATTAAAATTATGGAGAGAATTGGAGTTGTGGCTTATTGTTTAGAAATGCCTCCTATCATTTCTACAGTACACAATGTGCTCTATGTCTCAATATTTAGAAAGTACATGCCATACCCAACACACATCCTCAATTTTAAAGGTATAGATTTTGAACCTGAATTCTCTTACTGTGAAGACCCTACCATATTATAGACACTGAAGAACAAGTTTTGAGGAATAAAATGACTCAGCAGGTAAAGGTACTTTGAAAAAATCATAAAATTTAAGAGGCAACGTGGGATCCTAAATGACATATGACGAAGACCTACCCAAATTTTTTTATGAGGTAACATTTTGGTAATTTCAAGGATGGAATTTTTGTAAGGTAGAAATAATGTAACACCCCAAGGTTTTACAAATAAATTTATTATAAAATTCATTCAAAACTGAGTCTATGTGAAACAAACACTTAAATATTTATTATATATATTGATAACATGGCGATTAGATATCATTTTTCCACATCGGTGGTTTTGATTTTGAAAAACAGACATATATGATTGAGATTATTAAGATATTTTGAGTTTGATTGGATCAAATTACAATTTTGGTGAATAGTAACCTCATCAATGTGTGTATAAAAAAAATATAGGCACTATATAAATGAGATTGACTTGTTGAAAAATTAGTAATTAAGTGTTGATATTTTTATGAGTAATAAATATTTAATTACAATTTTAAAGTAATATATTTATTTAAAATAAAAATCATTTTCATAAAATTTATTCTTAAATAAATATTTTGTTTTTATATAAATTGAGGATAATTTTATGATACATCAGTTTATTTTTGAATATATTATAAAATCATTTTTAAATTTTAAATATGTATTTTTCAAGTAAATAATGGTTTTATTTAAAAGCAACAAAATTAATCCTAGACTTTATCATTAAAATTTCATCTAATGATTCATCCTCACCCAAAGAAACCAAATGAATTATATGACCATTTAACCTTATGTATGAAAATTAACAACATATAACATAAATTTTTTAATTCAATTCTCATTTTACATTATCTTCCATACAAGAAAACTAATCATGAAAACTAATGAAACAAGCACTCACAAACGATGATATTGAATCTATTAACCCATAAAAATGACCATAAATAAGCTTCATAAAATTATAATAAATCAATAAAATTTATAATTGGTTCTTAATTAAGTTATTAATATTTCTAATTTCATATTACAGGACATTAAGTTCAAGAGAATAACATCTTTAGACATAAGGTAAGGGTTTTCTACCCAAACATCCATTTTCATTCGGGTTACTCTCTATCTCTATTAATCTCAGTGAAATTATTATTTATTCTTATTGAATCCTAATAAATTCTCTATAAATGTGGTATATATTTTTACCAACTAGAATACTTATTTATTTTATGGAGATTTACATGTTTAAAAAGGATATTTCAAAAATTCCTCCCAAAATACATGCCCGATTCAAGGGAACATCTCAAATTCTTACATGTGTTCAAGTAAACTCTATAATATTTTCCTAACCAAAATTATGTTTCTAAAATGACTAATTTTGTTAGGAAAAAACTATTTTTTTAACTTCGGGTTTTATGAAAATATTTTTCCAATATAACAATTCTTTTAAAAGTAAAAGAGTATTTATCTCAAGAATTACTCGATGATTTTATAAGAGTATTTTAATTATTTTGAGCACAATTGTTGATTATTATGTATGATTGGGACTAATATTTTATGATATCATATAATATATTTTAATTAATGGTTTTTATTAGTTTTTTAGGATGTTCTATCTAGATACCATTTACCATATTCATCTGAATGGTTAGTGTTTATGTTTGGGGAATGTTATTTACATTACATATATTAGTTTCAATATGAAAGTATATATTGTTTATATTTATCCCCATTTATTCGATGAATGAATTTTACTTATTATGTGATGGGAGGGTCCCTATATAGTCCCTAGATAAATTAGAAAGTCTCTTGAGACAAAATAGATAAGGGCTTGGCTGACGCCTTACCCATTTTTAGATATGGTTTTGGCTGAGGCCTTAATCATTTTCAGATGTATTTGATGAGGCCTTAGAGGTATATTTTATAATTCCCTACATTATTAATTCCCTCATTATGAAACTAGATATTGATAGTTTATTTTATTATTTGACTACTAGAATATCCATGGTTATTTTTTATGGAATTTTTTAATATGTTTTTATTCCTGCCATATTATGCTCAAGTATTTTTTTAAAGGCATGCATTTTAGTTATTCTACATAAATAATGTTTATATTTTCTTCCATTTAATTATTTAACTTTAATGAGCATCATATATCATACCTTCCATATGTTTTATTTACCACCGGTTATGAGGAAGTATATTTTGAATGACTTGTAAGGATAATCTAGAAGATTATATTTGATTGAAAAGAAGTTGGTATATTGTATTTCCTTTCAAGTTGCAATTTATAACTTATGGATGAATATGGATTTCCAAAAATACTAAACTATTTTTCCCTTAAGGATGTCTATTCCTTGTTTATATGACCATTTTACAAATTAAGGCACCATTTTTTGGGAAACTAGGTTCGAGTCCTTACACATAATATGAAAAATCATTATATGGAGATGTTTTTTACCACTACTAAGTGTTATAGAACATACATTAACATTGTCATTAGGATTGAAAAAATGTTGAGATTGTATTCATACATACCCTTGGCTTTGGATTTAACCCACTGAGTTGTATAGTTAGCTTAATAGAGTTTTTAGGTATTATAGTACCTATTGTGTAGTTTTTTGAGGTTGGAGATTATTTAACTCCATTTTTTAAATCATGTTATCAAGGATATGCTCGGATTTTGGATGGAGTTGATGGAGAGAACTTTTTGGTGACTGAGGATATCTAGGTGGCTGAGGACGGTGACTACTCTTCCCCATATGATTCTAGTATTTTTGAGGTTGGTTTGAATACAACTTTTCATATAGTATTGGTTTTCTTTCCACCCAAAGTTGGATGTGTAGTGTGGTTATTTACTAATGGGTTAGTTATAGTGGTGGAATGGGAAGATTGCCTCATAAATTTAAGAAGGGTCTCTCAAATGAGGGAACTGTTCAGAATTGTTGGTGTTGGAGACAAAGATACAACATTAAATTGGAGGAGGAGGTTAAAATTTCCCTTGGGAAAGAGCAAGTTATCAGGGTATGGTATTAACCAGTTCAAAATTAATTTACACCTTCTTCTCAAAATTAAAAACATTTCATCTCATGGACACCTATGATGGTTACACTGGACCTTTTACTAAAAAATTGAGTATTTTGTGCCATCTTTTAGATGAAAGTTATTATAGTGATTGGGGTATTTTTTACTAGGTAACCAAATAGATAATCATAAATTATGTTAAGATTTATTTGGATTAAACCTTCATAAAAGTAATGTATTAAAATTTTCATGCTTATTTGATGGTATAGAAAACATGAAAAAATACTTTTAAAAAATTTCCAGTATTTATGAAGTGTTTCCTTATTATATTATCTTATTGAAAATTTCTTTTTAATTGTTATTTCAGTTTTACTTTTTGGAATTAGTTTTCAAGAAAAAGTCATTTCATGTCTGCCCAGCCTCTAGTTGGGGAGTTAACATTGTATAACCATTATTTTTAGTGTCTTATAAAGGGAAACATGATGCCCTAAGATCAACCAATTATTCATCCAAATATTTAGGTTTTAATGTTAAAAACACATTATGAAATTACTTTAAGTACATTTTGGATTCTTCTTTATCAAGTCCATGAAATGTGGTAATAAGTGAATGATTCTAGATTTTAATTCAAAATTATATTCTTCTCCTGGT
This sequence comes from Viscum album, assembly GCA_963277665.1. NCBI lineage: Eukaryota > Viridiplantae > Streptophyta > Magnoliopsida > Santalales > Viscaceae > Viscum > Viscum album. Next base: position 375,799,430 of record OY728119.1, on the reverse strand, counting down.
ATTTGACTATATTTGAGTTGGATATATACATCAAGAAAGGTTATTCATTTTATTGTATTGTTAATTTTAGGAATGTTTTGAAGTTTTATTTTACTCTTTATATTGGTTGCATAAGAATACTGAGTACTAATAAGAGTGTCAATGTTATGTGTGACATCCTTGAAAGGACCGTTCAATGCTTCTTGGTGTCGATGATGCAAGATTTTCTGTATTTTTTAAAAGGAAGTAGTTAATCCAATGAATATCACATCATATAAAAGTCATAAAAAAGGAATATTTTCTAAAACAACTTAAAATAATTCAAGTAAGAAAAGAAGCACACAAATATTTACAATATACATAAAGTTCTTATAAAAAATGCACACTAGAGGATAAAGTACTCCCAAAAAATGGTGTCAAAATTTGATTTTTTTTATGAAACATTAAAATGATTATGTTTTTAAAGTTTATTTATATTCTAGGATATACCCTATGTTATATCTCAAGTAAATTTGATGATTTTAGAGTGTGTATACAGAATAATGTTTTCAAAATAAAAAATAAAATAAGTTGGTGTATTAAAACAACTAAAAATAAAATTACTTAATTTAAAAAGTCTAATAGTTTTAAAAGTGTGTATTTTTTAGAATAATGTGAGAATTATACCATTTTAATTTCACTACACTTATTTTTCAGTTAATTATTTTGAAATATACCCATGGTTTTATGGAATACTTTGGTAAAGAGTTGTCAAGATCTCAATTATCCTTTTACCTCTTAAAATGATGCATAAATAATGAACCCTTGATAAAAAATAATTTTTTCATGTTTTGGACCTCAAGAAAGAAATAGGGGTTTCCAATATCACATTGAAATCTAAAGTAAGAGAACATGAAAAAGAAAGTTTGTATTGTCCAATCGAAACAACCCAAGAGTCCCACTTCAAATATAAACCCAATCAATATTGAAATGAAAAGTGTTTTACTTAATTATACCAAAATAATACATTTAAAGGAGAAAAATTATATGATTAAACTTAAATTATATGTTCCACACACAAATTACACCAAACTAGCAGAATAAAAAGTCTTGAAACTCCCTCTCAAAGTGTCGGTAGCTATCTTAAAATGATAATCCATAATTTAGATTTCCATCAAGAAGAGGAGGAGGCATGGAAAAAACTTCACCTTCATCATTTATCTCCATATAGGCAGTGGAAGATGGTTTTAGGAACCCAGATTTCATGATAAAACTTTTATCATGGTGTTTGGTGACCCAAATGACTTATATAAATTTTAAAAAATCTAAAATGTTTTACTACCTATTTATTATCTTCAAATAAATTTGGAATCAATTGGAGGCTTATAACCCATGATAAGTCTTAATTACAGAAGTGACCTTGGGACTATGAACAATAAATATTCTCTTTAATGATGACATGTTTTGGGTCTCAAAATATGATAATTGGTATTTATAGTAATATATAAAAATGTATAACACATGTTTGGGAATTGTTGTACCAAATTTTATACCAAATTTATGCACATATTATATTTTTTATGCATTTTAGTTCCCATATGTACTTCGGATATTATGCAGTTTGGCCTATTTTTCTTGAATTTCATCATGGGATCTCTAAATAATATCCTCTATAATGTAATCATAAAAATATGTAACAATAATATTTTTAACAGTGATTAGAATTAACTAATTAAAAAATTTGGAAGTTCAATTTATTACTATATTTGTAAGTTTCAATACAAAATCAGTTTAAAATAATGGTATAAGGGTATAAATGAAATAATGAATCACAGTGAGATCATGATATAATAGTATAATATCTATTTGATCTTTCCTCCCAAAAGGAAACTATATAATTTATCAAAATAGATAATATTATCATGTATAAAATGATTCATATTAGTATGATTCCAACAATCCATCTCTATAGAGTATTTGAACATGTTTTTCATTTATATGACTAATGTTAAAATGATAAAAATAGGTGGGATTAGAATCAACCCTAAAATTATTATTATAAAAATTATAGACAATATTATACATATTTAGAATATATAAACCATTCATTATATTTTCAATACCACAAAACATTTCATTCTTATATATTGGAAAACTCTTATTCGTAATAATGAATGAAAATACCATATTGTCCAAATAAGATACAAAAATTAAATTTCTATTTATAGTGGGAACATAAAAATAGTTCTTAAATTATAAGAGTGTTCCACTGGGTAGACTTATAACATAAGCTATTAATTTTAATTAAATAACTTTTCATCCATTGCCGACATGAATATTTACTTCACGCTTCATCAATTCCTTCATATATCTAAGTCTATTCTTGTCAGTACAATCATTCCACACACACATGATATCTAATTCCAATGGGTCACAATTTTTGGAATTAATATCTATAAAATTCATTATGGAACTCTTAATTTTTATTCTTTGTAACACTTCTAAACTTTAGATACTGATATTTAACTATATTATAGGTGATACCTATTTGTGATGTCAATATGATTGTGATTAAGTATTTCATAATCTATAATAAAACTATTTTAAAAATAAAATTAGTTCAGTTATATTATAATTACTCAAATTTAGGTTAGTTTAATCAAATATATGTTGAATTTTTATTTAAGGACTTTGTATATTTATTAAAAACATTTCTTTAATAAAATCACTTTTTTGTCACGTCTGTGGTTTTAATTTTAGATTAAATCTTTCAAATAATATGTCACAACCCACCTTACTCAAGATGAGGGAGGAGACATAAATTTTCCAAACCCTTCCATCTTCAAGATGAATGAGAGATAATGACCCCCATGTCCAACCTTCAATTGGCCCCAGAGTGGTGACTAGCACCAAGGGTATGAAATATCACACAAAATGGAAGACATTAACCTTTTTAAGGAAAATATGATTGAGAGATAAGATGATAAGAATCCTGAATAACACTAAACTTTTATATAATGGAAACCAAAATCCAACCCATACATGATTTAAAAATAAATTTCCATTGAGGTACAAAAAAAATCAAAAGAGACGTACCAAAAGAAATGATTTTGTAGCAGCACATCAACTATCCCAACACCCGAGCTAGTAAAGTCCATAACAATACTCAAAGCCCTCCTAGAAACTAAAAAACAGTTTATATCATAGGGTGAGCATACAATAATACTCATTAAGGAAACCAAAGTCACTCATGAATAAGTGGTAGAAGGAAACTAATTCCCCCGTGAAAATAGTAGAACCTAACAGAACCTAACTAAGGAAGAAAACATGCATAGCCTCACTATGGCACACTCCCTAAATAACACAAGTCAATTAACATTATAATATAATCACATTGATGATTTGGGTACCCCCACCACTTTCTCATTGGTTATTTTCTCCTCCCTAACGACTAACATCATGATTCTACAACTTTTCCCAAATGTAGTCCCACTTCTACAACTGCCTGCACACACCTGGGCCACAAACCACACATATCCCACCTACAAACACCTAGGTCACAACACCACACCTGCCACCAAAAAACACCTGGACCTCACCCCAAAGACACCTGGGAATCAAACCTGGACCACAAAAACCTAGGCCTCTCACCCACACCATAACCTTACTAAAGTATCTTGGGCTATAGTAAAACTCAATCTATTATATCCTACCTAGATATTATTGAGTGGTATGAACGAAGAGTGGGTGAAAAGAATAAAGTCAATAACCATCCATCCATCCTTCTAATAAGATGTTTGGAAATTCCCCTACCCCATAAAATGGGGGGTATTCGGCACGTACTGATCAACATGGGTAGGGTTCCTATTTAAAATAACAAGAAACTACAAGTTTATACATATAGGTAAACAAACACTCAGTCCAAAATATGGGTTTCAAACAAGAAACCAGCCCACAAAAACCAACTTTGCTTCTACCCATACATGTATGTATCACCATAAATGAAAACCAATTCTGTAAGTAAAAGTATACCCCCAACCAATCCATTTAACCAAATTTTATTATGTATTTATCAATTATTAATTTATTCATTCCATCCTTACACAAGAAACTAACAACCACAACACCAACAACTATTCTCAGAAGGTGAAGAGCCTAATTATCTAAATTTGGTTTATGCTTATTCCATGAATTCACCCATTGAAGGCACAATAAGTAAATTATATCTAGATAATGAGTGAGACTTTAGAAACTTCCAACATTAAACAATTTAAGAGGGACCATGGTAATGGATTTCCATTTTAACACCCATTCATAAAAACAAACTGGAAACAACCCTCTTCCAATCCAAATGTGAACCAACACTGCCTAGATGCAGTCCCACTACAGAACAAGTTCATACAGTCCACAATAAATCAATCTATCAACCTGATATTCTATCACACCTCCTATACCACCTCATACACAAATCCCACAACAAAAATACACCAAATAACATCCCCACTGAACAAACAACCCATCCACCAAATTCAAGTTCATTCCCTCTGTCCAACCCCAATACCCGTAACAAGGTTACCAACAAAAACTTCACACAACCCCCAAAAATTACTAAACCCAACTAAACATAGCACACGACCAAACCATTAAGACAATAATATTCAGATTTAGCAAGAGGGGTCCTTTATTTACACTTTAAATAACATAGGTGATCACAGAAAAATTTTGATCCTAGGGAATCCATTTATTTAACCAAGTATACGTGATTAAGAATATTTCATGTTACAACAATTTATCAAGCATAAAATATACAGAACACCACTAGTTCTCAAGAAAAGAACACCAATGACCGTGATTTTAATATGGCCTTAAAACCCATTCAATTTAGAACAGGGTTCGTGGATAACAATTAAGACAACATACATAACGTCATCTCTACGTTTCCATTATTTCATTAAACCATGTTATCTTTTGATCATCATATCCCCTTCCCCATATTTGTTAATTTTAAGGAAAGGGATTCAACCATTCTTCATGAATAAAAATATCTACACCCACCCGCATGATATACAAATAAAGGTAGATAAAATAATCCCATCTTGAAACAAGATGCGACCAAAATTCCTCTTTGCGCTAAAATAGGGGGGTCGCAAAAGCTGTAGGAATTAATCTAAAGAAACTTGATCGATGGGTACAAAACATAATGTGACTCCAAGAGGAGGGAGAGATCAAGGTGCATCATGAGAAAATAGAAGAGAGGACCTTCACTTTAGAAAAAGTCATATCATATATCAATAGAACTAAAATGGTTTCACAAGTCATTAACGTGGGATCTTAGTTATGATAACATGCTTGGAAATCTAAAATTCCCAAGAGAATTAAGATATTAAATCAATACATAGTATACATTGAAAAATCATTAAAGATTCCCAAAAAATTATTTAAATTCAGTTTACATCAAATTAAATGTAATAGGGGAAAAACAGAAATAACTGGGGGAAACTAGGAAAAACTAGAAATTTGGAAAAGTGGGAGCTACCATTTTGTGTGCCACTATCATGGCGCCACTATTACGATACCACCATTTCAGTGTACCCCTGTTTCTATGTGACACCATTATAGTTACACCATGTCGGTGTTCCTCCGTTATGGTGTCACCATATTGGTGGTTCACCATTATAGTGTCCCCACCATAGTCCCACTATTTTGGTGAAACCGTTTGGTGAAACTTGAATTTTGGAAAACTCCCAAAACAAACCATTGCGACCTCCATGAACACAAAAATCACTATATTTTCAAAAAGGAATGGCCTAGAGAAATCTATTTCATTACATCAGATATATCTAAAACTTTTCTTGTCTCCCATAATTTACAACCAAACTTATAAAAAAGGGGTCCGAACAACCACCCTGTAAGATACCACTTAGTGAAAAAACCACCCGCATTGTTTGAAAATAGGAGAGAAAACCTCAATATCCAAGAACACCTCACCAACCACTACTACCCAAAAAACTATAAAAACACTGAATTTCACACTATCTAAACAAATGGATTAGGTATCTACTTCCTCTATGTAAAGATACTATCCAATTTGGGTGGAATTGACTCACTCTCACTGGTTCAATCACATCTGATTTAATACTTCTTGATTAGGGATTATGTCGTTCCCTCCCCATAGTCAAAACTTTTTCACACACATTTAGAGAATAGAGAGACAAATCTTATAAAATTAAATAAGGTCAAGAATTACATCATTTGAAAAGCACAATGGAAAACACAAGAGAAAAACTCAAAACAACTCTGGGTACTAGGCATGCATCTGTGCCTCTCGCTCCCAAGTACTCTCCTCAAGGCCACCATGCCTCTATAACACACGAACCAATGGAATGGTCCATCCATTGAGAACCTTCTCCTCACAATCCTCGATTATTAATGGTTTCCCCACAAATGTTGTGTCATCCTCAAAATCCAAATCTCCGCAATCAATGTCGTGGGAGTTATCATGTCACTACTAAAGAGCTGAGATACATTGAAGACATCGTGGATCCTCTCCAACCGCGGTGGCAATGCTAGCTGATATTCCACCTCCCCAACTTTCCCCAACACTCGAAAGGTTCGATAAAACTTCTAGAAATCTTGATCCTTCTACCAAACCATATCATCCCACATGGAGAAGAAAACTTAAATAATATATGGTCCCCACCATCAAACTCCAAAGGCCAACTACTATGATCAGAATATGACTTCTGTCAGTCACCTTCTACCTTCATCCTATCATAGACAAGCTGCAACTTCTCCATCATACTCTACACCACGTCTAGACCAAGAATAGATAGTTCCTCAACTTTGATCCAACACTAGGGTGAATGACAAGGCCTCCTGTATAGATCTTTGAACATAGACATACCATTGGAATAGTGACAACTATTATTGTATGAAAACTATACCAAGAAAAAGTGTCACACCCAAGACCCACTAAATTCCAGAACACATGACTACAACATGTCCTTCAACATTTGGATGATCATCTACGTCTATCCATCCATATGAGGGTGGAAAGAAGTGCTGAGGTGTAGCTGAGTGCCGAAGGAATTCTACAATACCCTCCAGTATTGCGACATAAAACATTTATCATGATCTGAGATAATAGATCTCGGAACTCCTTGCTTCCCCACCACCTCATCCACATACCTATTTTCTAAGGAATCCACTATTCTCAACTCCCTGATCACTAAGAAGTGAGCTAATTTCATCAACCAATCCACTACTACCAAAAGGGAATCACATCATCCCTAAGTCATGGGTAATCCTGTGACAAAATCCATTGAGATGTCATCCCACTTCTACTCGGGAACATCTAAGGGCTGTAACATACCACTGAAAACACGATGCTCATCCTTCACTTACTGACACAAGAGCCAATTTTCCACACACCCCACCACTGTCCGCTTAACCCTGGGCCACAAAAACTATTACCTCATACCTAGGTATATTTTAGAAACTCTGAGGTGCACCGCCATGTGTGAGCTGTGTTACTGCTAGAGAACTCTCTCATACATTACCAGTGGGACAAACAGCTTCCCACAGAACAACATCTGACTCTAAATATCCTTCGACCACCCATCCGGAGCATCACCCTGGATAGAATGATAACGCATCACCTCTGTCTCTGAGTCTCCCCACTGAGACTCCTCCACCTTCCACTCCAAGAAAAACTGGGCTGTCATTTAAAATAGACATCCTATGTCACATCCACTCTCACTTCTAGAATCAAAGTGAATAACTCCTCTATTTCCCTCCAATAATCCGTGGATTCCTAAACTACCTTATTCTAAGACTTCTTACTTAACGCATCAGCCACCACATTCCCATTTCCGGAGGTTCAAGAGATCTCGAAGTCATATTCCGAGAGAAAATCCATCCACCTTCACTGTTGTAAGTTCAGGTCTCTCTTAGAGAAGACATACTTTAAGCTCTTGTGATCCATGAAGACCACAAAGAACTCCCCAAAGAGGTATAGTATCCATAGCTTCAGTACAAATACAACCACTATAAGCTCCAGATCATGGGTGGAATAGTTATGTTCATGTTGATGTAACTTCCTAGAAACATAAGAGATCACTCCCCACTACTGCATCAACACACATCCCAATCCTTGTTCAGAAGCGTTACAAAACACCTCAAATGCCACCCCTTCCTCTAGTAACCTAAGCACTAGGGAATTGACCGGCTTCCACTTCATGTAGCTGAAAGATGTCTGACACTACATACTCCACATGAAGGCCATGTGTTTTCTTTTCAATGTCGTCAACCAAGATACAACTCCAGAGAAATCTGGTATGAATCTTTGGTAATAGCCCACTAGTCCCAGAAAGTTCCAAACCTCTTCCATGTTCTTGGTTTCTACCCAGGAAACAACCACCTTGACCTTTAATGGGTCGAATTTTATCCCTTACTGAGATACCACATGTCCAAGTAAGTGAACCAATCACATATATAACTTGTACTTGGAAAACATCTTATAAGTATGGTCGTTCCGAAGGACCTCCATGATTGTTCTGAGGGGATTAGTGTGCTCCTCCTCTGACGTTGAGTAAATAAAAATATCATCGATGAAAATAATGATGAACCTATACAGGATCTTATGAAAGATAGAGTTCATGATCCCCATGTACACGACCAGTGCATTCGTAACACCAAATAGCATGACCAAAAACTTGAATTTCCCATACTTACACCTGAAAGTAGTATTCAGGATTTCACCCTCCACCACCCTCAACTAGTTATATCCATAATAAAGATCAATCTCGGAGAACCAACCTGATCCCCTTAACTGGCTGAAAGGATAGTATATTCTTAGGAGAGGGTAATAGTTTTTGACCATTACTAGATTTAGTCTCGGACAGTCTAGACACAGCCTCAGGCCACTGTCTTCTTTCTTGGGAAACAAGACTGGAGCATCCCATGATGACACACTTTTCTAGATGAAACCATTTTTTATCAAGTCTTTAATCCGAATCCACAAATCCCGCAACACAGAAGATGCCATCCAATAGAGAGCCATCAAAATTGGACGGGCACCGGGTTGCAAGTCTATTCCAAACACAACGTCACATCGAGGGGGTAGAGTCACAACTTTTTCAGGGAAATTATCCATGAACTCCATGAAACTTACCTGAACATACAACATCTCAGCACTATTTGACTATTATGACATCTTGGATAACACAAAAAGAGGAGGCTTTACATGACGACTGTCATTCTGACAACTGCGCACTCCAACAAAAGGTACACACTGACCATCGATATATGAAAACAAGATTATCCTCCATAAGTAGAAGATAATTACATGCATAATGAAAAAGAAATTGACGGTAAGTATGAAATCATATGGATGCATTTTTAGAATAAGAAGGTCCCCACTAGAATGAACCGGCCCCAATATCAGTCTACATCCTCAAAAAACATAAAACAGACTAGCCAGACCTCCAACTGGTGTGTTCAACACTAGGGTCATGGAAAGTATCTCTATGTATAGTCTCAAGTAATGGGCTAGAATGGGTGAATAAATGGAGTGAGAAGTTCCTAAATCAAAAAATAACTTTTAAGAGCATATAAACAGACTTTTCGTGCTTCAAAAAACCTTCAACGCCACTATAACTACTACCTCTTCTGCATGAAACTACCCACACCCAACTCCTCTACCCCTCTGTTGTTTACCACCTCACCGCCCAATACCTGGTTGAGGTCCTTAAGTATAACCCTGAGGTCATCCTCCTTTAGCACCACCTACTCTTGGTGGAGTATGAGCCCACTACCCCTACTGTTAGAGAGGACTAACTAGAAACTACTGTTGTTGAGGTGGGTGCTGAACCTGCCCACCCCCACCACACTAAGATCAAACTAGGAACTAGCTCCGAATATGTTCTCTACCTACACAAAAAAAGCATCATGGTACTATAAACATAAGGAACATGTGAGGGCTATGAGATTAGAACTGGAAAAGAATAATCCACATTCCCGATGGTCGAAACCTAGAAGGCCTTGACACTAGAGACTTGCGGCTGACTACCACCCCCTTTGACAAACTGAGATAGCTCCCCTACCATGGTACACCTTCCTATGAGTTCATTATCTCCACTAATTTGACATTCTTCTAAACTTCTAAGTATTTCATAACGGTAAAGGGAGTGACGACATATTGAATAGATGGTTAGAGTGCCTCCTCCTAGAATCTCACCCATCACTCATCATTCGAAAAGAGATCTAGAGAAAAGAATAGGATATCCTTAAACTGGACCCCATGTTCCCCCAATGACATACTCCTATGATTGAGGTAGATAATCTCTATCCTCTTCTCAGCCTTCATCGTTAAGGAAAGAAACTCTTCCTGAAACTCCTTCTCATAGTCATCCCATGAGATGTAAATCTCTTTTCTCTCCCTAAGGTAAAGTGTCCACCACAGACACACCAGTCCTCAAATCTTCTTCACTGCCAGAGGAACCCAGTACTCCCTCAGAGCACAGATCAATGTAAATGTGATTGTCAACTCCTCATCTCATCCCTCCATATCTAAGTCTTAAACGCTGCCTCCGTACTTCACCAGGGTCTACTATTGGAAATCACAAAGGGTCTTTTTCCACAAGTCATATTTATCCTCTTGATCGACCCTCCTCTAATCAACCAAGTTAGCATGCTTGGCCTCAACAACATGTACCACAATTGGGAAACGTCCAAGTTCCATAGATAAAAATGTAAACAAGTAACTCCTAATCTTGGTTAGTATGAAATTTTCTTTTAAGATTTATTTTTACTCTTTATTAAAATTAAATTCCCAAAACTCCCAAGACACACAAGAAAACAATCCAGTATGATGAATGTACCTTTCCTAATTTCTCTACCTGGTAATTAGTGTAGCCTCACTTCATCATTTTTTAGGCCTAGAGTCCTTGCATCGGATTATAGAGGGCCCTAAAATCCAGTGTTCTAGACAATTTTTCCTAGCCTATTTTACACACCAATATTACTTAATACCATTCCCCTACAATCCCAAGAAATCTTTAATATTCTTAACTCTAAAATCCATATAATCTCCCAGCCATCAGCTTTGATACCATTCTGTCATGACCTACCTTTTTCAAGATGAGGGAAGGGACAATAAAGTGCCACATCCATCCTTCTTCAAGATGAAGGATAGATAATGACCCCCAGATTTTTACTTTAAATAGGCCCTAGAATGGTGACTAGAACCAAAAGTATGGAATCTCACAAAAAAATGAAGGTATTACCCCTTTTATAGAAAACCAAATTAGGAGATAGCATGGTAAAAATATAGAACGACACCAAACTTTTATGTAAGGGAAACCAAAATCCACCCTATGAATGATTTAAACATATACTTCCACATAGTTATAATAAAAACACCAAATAAAGGTACCAAAAGATAAGAATATATAGAAGAACAAAAACTATCCTGAAGCCCAAGGTAGTAAATTCCATCATGGTCTAAAAAGTCCTCATTAAAACCTAAAAATAGTTTTATATTGTTGGGTGAGCATACAAGTATACTCAGTAAGGAAACCAAAGTACCTCATGCACATGTGGGAGAAGAAACCTAATACCCCATTAAAATAGTAGAAACCAACAAAAACTAACAAGGAGAACTAACCATTCTAGATTCACTAAGTTACACTCCCCAAATATTGCAATTCAAGGAATATAATAATATAATCACATCAATGATTTGGGTACCCCTCACCACTTTCCCACTATTTATCTGCTCCACCCTAATAGATAACATCTTGAGGCTACCAATCTTTACAAATACAACCCCACTACCACAACTTCCCACATACACCTAGGCCACAAACAATACATATCACACACACAGACACCTGGGTTACAATACGACACCTCCTTCCCAAAAAATACATGGGCCTTATCCCAAAAACACATGGGAAACAAAACTATCCCACAAACACCTATTCCTATCACCCACACCACAACCTACTTGAAAGATCATCAGCTTTAGTAAACCTCAAGCCTTTACAGCCTTCCTAGATATGCTGACGCTGTATGAAAGGAAATATGGTGTGAGGAATAAAGTTAGTAACCATCCATCCATCCTCCTATTGGGATGTTCGGAATGACACCCTCCCACATGAAATGGGGGTGTTTGGAACATAGTTTTCAACATGGGTGTGGTGCATATTGAAAATCACAAGAAACTATAAGTTTATACATATTGGTAAATAAACAATCTGGCCAAACTGTGGGTTTTTGAACCAAAAAACCATCCCACATAATCCACCTTTTTTGCTACCCCTACATGAACGTATCCCGACGAATGACAGTCACTTATATAAGTAGAAGTATACCCCCAACTAATCCATTTAACCAAATTACATTATTTATTTATAAATTATTCATTTTTTAATTCTATACCAACCAGTTTATCTAACAAATACAAAAACAAAAATTGTTATAATAATGTGAAGATCTTGGTTAAATAAAGTGAGTGTATGATTATTCTATAAATTCACCCATTCAAGGCATAAAAATGCACCAATATTGAGAGAACATGTGAAAAATTAGACACTTAAATCATTAAACAAGGGAAGATTGACCAAGGCAAGGGATTTACATTTTAACACCCATTAATAAAAACAAACTAGAAACAATCTACTTGTAGTCCCACCACACACCAACACTTCCAAGAAGTAGTCCTACTGTAGAACAAGTTCAACTATTCCATGATCAATTAGTCTCTCAACCTGAGATTTCGTAACACCTCATGTACCACCACATACACATATCCTATAAAAAACCCCACCAAACAGAAAACTTGCTATAAAAATAGGCCATCCCCCAAATGCAAGATCATTACCTCTTTCCACCCCTGTACCCATAACATGGTTACCAATAGAAGCTTCACACAATCCCCAAGAAGTAAGAAACCCAACAAAATACAGAACACAACCACACCATTAAGCCAAGAATATTCGTATTTAACAAGAGGGGATCTTTAATTCCACTTTAAATAACAAGGGTGATCATAGAACAGGTTTGATCCTAGGGAATCCATTTATTTATCCCACTATACATGATTAAGTAGATTTCATGTTACAACCATTTATCAAGCATCACAAAAAATACAAAACACATCCAATGTTAAATAAAAGACCCCCAATGACCATGATATTTGGAGGTACTTACAATCCATCTAATTAAAAACAATGTTCATGGATAATAATTAAAAATACATACATAGTGTCACCAATTTCTGACCGTTATTTCATTAACCCATGTTATCTTCTGATCATCTTATTCCCATCCTCTCATTTATTACTTGTTAAGGAAAATTATTCATATGTTCTTCTTGAAGAAAAATTATTACACCCACCCTTCATGATACAAAAATAATGATAGGTATAATAATACCTACTTGAAATTGCAAGCGACTAGAACTCCTCTTTGTGCCAAAATAGGGAGGGGAGTCATGCGAGCTGTAGGAAGGGCTCCAAAGGAACTCGATCAATGGCTACGACACAACAGGTGAGTCAATAGGGAGGTATATATCAAGGCCACAAAGATAAAATATATGATATAACCTCTACTTTAGAAAAAGTCATATCCTATATCAATATATTGGAAACAGTTTCAGAATTCATTAACGTGGGATCATGGTCAAGATCACACGATTTGCATATATCAAAGTCCCAAAAGAATTAGGATATTAATGATATTATTAATATCCTTTTAAAATACCTTATAAATTCCCAAACAAGGATTTAAAATCAGTTTACATAAAAAAAACGTAAGAGGGGCGAAATTGGAAAAACTTGGAGAAATTGGGAAAACTGGAAATTTGGAAAAGCGTGAGCCACTGTTTGGTGTGCCACCATTTTGTTCTGACACAGTTTCAGTGTGCCACAATTATGGTTCCACTATATTGGTGTGCCACCATCATAGTGCCACCATTTTGTTGAAACCTTTTGGTGAAACTGGATTTTTGGAAAACTCCCAAAACAAACCACTACAACCCCTAAGAACACCACAAACACTGAACTGTCACAATGGAATGGTCCAAAGAAATACGGGTCCTTACATTATACGAGTTAAATTTTTTTTAAAAATTTATTCAATATTTTTAATCCTAATGATAATTATTATATTATAATTTTAACTTAATTTATGTTCATAGATTCAAAATAAAAAAATCAGATGCACAAAAAACAAAACGAAAAGTCTTTAACAGGAGCTGCGCGTCAATAGAAAGCCTTGAAAATCATGTTACCCTCCTAAGAAACCCTACATCAAATATTAATTTATGTTCATAATTAATAGTAAAAATTAATTATAGCAGTTAACGTTAAAATGAGTTTACCTAGGGTTAAACAAAAAAAGATATGTGTCAAAATGACCTATAAACAAGTATTATTCAAATTTTATAGAAATATATTGAATTTATATCATCTAATATTTTATAATTATCCAAATTAAATCCTTGTTTCATGTGTAAATCATGGATATAATTTATTCTTTTCAAAAATTCCACGTGTTTCCTCTCGCACACTTAAAAAAGGGAACCCCTCTTCTATCCTCTTAAGAGTTCCAAATCCAATTGGTTCCGAAAATACCCACCCAAATACATTTATTACATCCCTCACCACAAATTGGAGTCACTTTGTTCATCATAAAAAAAATTCTAGTATGGTTTTAAGTATAAACATAATGAGGATTTCTAAAGAATATGTATAGTTCTTAACCTTATGTCTTCATTTTATTTCTTCATATACCCCCTTCAAATATTATCCTAATATTATAAAATTATAGAATAAATATATTTCATATAATGATATGTTATTATTTTAATTTAATAACTCATATTTTTGTCCTCTTCCTTAAAATGGGAAATAAAACCATCAATCGTGTATACGACGGACTACCGCCTCAAAAACTAATGTAATTCATTTTCAATCACCACCTATCATGGATGAATATGAAGATGAATTTAATATATATAATATATATTACAATTATGGAATAATTATAATTATAAAATTATAATACCAAATATACCTTTTTACCTTCTAATCCATTGGAAAACAATAACATGGATCGTGTGTATGTATGAACTACTGCCTCCACAAAGCAATGCAAAACATTTTTCATTTTTTTCAAGGATGGTAATAAAGATATATTTAATAAATATATATTATATAAATTATTTTTGAATGAATCTGAAATTGTGTATTAATATTTACCTTACTTTCTTTCCATCCATAAAAAATTAAAATTATGATCATGCATATGTACAACCTACCATCTCCATAAATAGTTAACTCATTTTTATATATTTAGCTTTTATGGACTATTATAAATACTTATATAATTAATATATATGATATTAATATCATTTTTAACATTTTTTATATTATTTATCTCTAATCAATGTAAAAGTACCAAAACTACTAAACCAAAACACAAATGAAAAACGAAGCGGTCATGACCTGAAATAGTGTTTTCAATATATAATTGTTAATAAATGGGTGAAAAAAGTTATAAACAGTTTATATATGGTATTTTATATGTTATTATGGTCATTTAAAATATTTATAAAAATTATATATTTATTATAGATGAGTTTTAAACATGTATGAAAGAAATTCGTCCCAGGGTTAGGGTTTCTCGTCTCATATTTACTTTCGCAAGACAAATGCCATATTCCACACTTTTTCTTTTGTGTGGTGTATATAGTACACCATTTATTTGTTATATTATTAATATAATTATATATATGATATTTAAAGATTCTTTTCAAGTTATTATGGATATTATTTAAAATTTACCAAGGCGGTAAGAGTTTATTTCACAGTCTAACCATTAGTCAAGATTGTTTATATTTGAGTCTCCATTGGGAGAATTATTTGATATTTCTATCTTTAACAAAATAAATTTTTTCTCCTGTGTGTTTTCATGGAATCTTCATGTAATATCAAAATGATCATTCCTTTTTTACTTATAATTATAAGAAAAATTTATTTAAGAAAATATAACTTTATTTCTCTCTCCTATCGAAAATATATTTATTATATAACTATGTTTCATTAAAATATATTCCAGAATAATGTGAACATTATAAAAAGAATTTATTAAATAAATTTTCACCCTTGTCTAATTTTTTACAAAATGGTTTGAAAGGGCATTTTTTTATATTTTTTGAATGGGGTACTTTTTGACAATTTTGTAATATTGATAAATAAATACTTTTTTGATAGAGTATAATAAAATACCCTCCATTATGACCACTCATTTTTTAAAGATTCCTTTGAAAGTTTCCAGAATAATTTTCAAATAAAATTTCCCTAATTTTTTTGAATTTATTAGTTTTTAAAAGTTATTTTCAAAGAAAAATGGATATTTTTACCAAGAATATTTTTAATGGAATTTTATGATATTTCTATCAATCAAAGAAAAAAAATCCCATTTTTCATATTCTCCATTAGGAATATATTATAATGATAACAATATTATTATTATATACATTGATTAAGTTTCTCCACTTTTATTTGAGGAATGCATTGGATATAATAATTTATGTTTAGGGTCCTATATAGCCCCTATATTTATTGGTAGATATCATTAGACAAACTAGATTGGGTATTTTGGAATAAGGTCTTGAAGGTATGGTTATGATGTCCAAAATTATGAATTTCTTCATTATAAAACTAGATATTGATGTACATGTGATTATATGATTAGTTATGATATTCATGGATGTATTTAAAGATAATGTGATTATTTATATGTAATTATTTTGTTATCATTTATTCTTACAATATTATGTTTCATGTTCAAGTTATTAAATAATATGTATTTGTTTTTAGTTATTTAACTTGATATATTGATTATGCATTATGTATTCATGATAGCTTCCATTACTGTAATAGAATTACTTATCATTTTATCTCAACCCTTTATTATGTTTCATTTTCCAAGGATATAAAGAAGTTTATTATGATTGATATACAAGGATATTCTAAAGAGTATAATGGTGTAATCAAAGGAAAAACTATGCTTTGTTTTTATGTTTTAAATTGTAATGTGGGATTGATGTATATATCTTGTTTACTACGACCGCTAAATTGTTTGATAATTTTGAATGAGATAACTTGTATCTTATGAAAATGTAATAAAGTAACAATTGATTTTATGATTCTAGGGTGGGGGTGTTTACAAGATGCAACCATCATAATATTATGATTTATTTTATTGAAAACTGAACATCTAATTGATGTGGACACAAATGAATATCCCAAGTTACTTATTATGATATAAATGAATTCATATGTCTAAGATAAAATAATATACCTCAACATTTATAATTAATATCATCACCTAAACTTCATCTTTCTATCTTCCTTTACTTAATAAAACCAAAATGGTTATCCGGATCATAAAACTTCATACCTAGTAATCTTGTAATCATGAAAAATCATTCATAATATTTATAAAACATAACACCTTACTTTATATTTATGAAACAATAGGTTGGACCTTGATAATTGATGGTCATAATATACTCAAATATTTTATAATGGTTTATAAGGAAAGTATAAATTAACCAATTCACATTCCACGGGAGTATCTATCTTTATGTATCATCAAAGGCCCACACATCGTGAACTGATGATGATAGAGTTAATTACCAATCTTCATCTTTTAGAGTTTTCATTCCGAGGTTCATCTGTTCCCTAACCATATGTACTTGATAATGCCTGAACATGGGTTTATTTTTTAGGAAACCACATAGTCACTATTTTATAAAATCTTCAGGATGTTATCCTTTATTTATTCTTATCCTTTGGTATTTCAATATGGTTATCTAATACTAATATCTAAAAAAATAAATAAAACCTACTCTAATATAAATTACACAATATAATTATTACATACATAAATATTACAACATTTTAGATGAATTTACAATGAATCTCCTAACAATACATGCCCCATATCAATAATGGTTTAGTTTCGCTGAATACTAGATACATAATAATCTTATTTAATTAAATATCTTAAACATATCCCATAGATTTCTTCTCACATAGTAAAATTATTATACACTACCTACTTAAAAAGTTTCTTCCTTACCTGAGGGAAGGAACAATAAGAATGAGTGATATGAGATGATAAGTAGGGTTAAATTTATGATATTTCAATTAGTGATCATAAATGAGAATTAGATAATCATATAGGTATGATAATATGATTATAAATTAAAAAATTCATAACCAATAAGTCAAATATATTTAATCATAAATCATTACATAATGATTTTTTAAAATAAAATACATGAGTCAAAAGTGTGCAGAATCATCAATAATTAATAACAAAATATGAGAACATATCATAATCAAAAGACATAGGATTTTGGAATAAAAATAAGGATAAAAACTCATTACCTTAATTAAAGATAACTTCTAAAACTATCATAGTGGATTGGGTTTACTTTATATAATATCATTTCCTTTGTTAAGGTTCACTCCTCAGGCTATCATAGTAGAGAGAGTCCCTTATGGAAGTAGGTTTACTCACTATTCTGGTCTTTATTATCTCATGATATATCATACTTTAACAAATTAATTATAGGAATATAATGCACCGACTAATATTTGGTTTATAAGGTAACCAACCGTACTTGTTTTATAATAGAGACACCAATCCTTGGTTTATAATTTAAATATATGCCACACAATGGAAACCATACATATATGTTCTTAAAGTACATAAAACATTCAATACATGATCATAGATTTGTTTTTGAAAAAAAAATGGATTTGATAATCAATGAATGATCAGATATTTATATGGAATCTAGATAAAGGAAGTGGTTGTTATAATAAGATAATTCCTTAGAAACTATGGAATTATTGCAATGGCAGGCACTATAGCAGCGAAAAGTCACTGTAACGGCAGAAAAGCACTGTAGCGACGACGGGTACTGGATGGAAGTACAACAGGCGGGTTCTTTAGGAGTTCTATTCACAAAATGGGCCTTAGGCCAAAAATTTGGGCCTATGGGCCATGTAATGGTCTAATTACCCACTGGGCCTTCAGGCTATGTATTTGGTCTCCCTCTACCCAGTTAAAGAGGTCTTTGATTTGATTTAATAATAAATGAGGCTTCGACCCCAACCTTTAAAAAACTTCTAAAGGTCATCGTCATCATATTTTGCGGTGACCCAAGTTGAAAAAACATTATTTAATAAAAACCATTCACTAATTTGACATGAAATTACATAATATTTACAAAAAACCCAATAGCCTTAAATGGTTTAGTGTATTGGGAGACTGACAAAAAAAAGCCTTATTGCACTTTTGTAAATTTTTTTCCATAACCTAAACCCTTTTCTATACGTTCCAATTTTTTTTTCATCTTTATACCCTAGGGAAAAAACATAGGAAGGCGTATGATCAAATTCTCAATAAGGGATAACCTTTAAAAGGGTCATTAATGCTACATCATAAACATGTGAGAATACATGAATAGAAAGAATTATTTAATTAAAAATGAATATAAATCAATAAGTGTTAACCTTAAGCGTGAAATTTAGATATATCAATTAGAAAGGTCCAAAAATTCCCATGGAATAATGAAACAAAAAATGAATCATAAATCATGATCCATGTCACATAAGAAATAATGTATCAAAATCATAATATAAGGTTTATTATCTTTATAAACTTGGATACCTACCAATCTCTTTACACATAAAATATTCAGTAGAGGTATTTTCCACAACACTCACCCTTTTTGATCCTAGATACTCTCTAATATATTCACATTAAATTTAAACATCATTTTATATAATAATTTCCCTAATACATTAGAGGGAGATTTGGGTTACACTAATCATATAATCCATACACATGTGTGCCATATAAAAATAAATAATCCCAATATAAGATAACCCATAGAAAGAAAATGGATTTCATAATTTTTTGAAATCATTATTTAAATAACCCATAGAAAGATAATGGTTTTCATTTAATTTTTTAATAGAATTAAAAAAGGAAGTAATTCAAAAATACACCAATAATCCTAGTAAACTAATTAAAAAGAAACTGTTATCAAATTTTATTAGGTTAATTTGTTGGAAAACACCTTTTAATGAATCATATGTAACATAAACAATATAAGAAAAATGTATCAAGTTTATTCAATAATTTAATTAACCAATCAATTTTTCTTCAATCTAGGTGAACACCCTTCAATATAAGAAATAAAATATAGGGAATTCATAAAGAAAATCATGGGAAGAAAGATATTTTTTTAAACAATCAATTACTAGTTTTGAAAATGGTAGTGATGGATCATTACTCTAATAGGAAAGATCATTTCATAATGTGTCCAAAAAAATAATGTGCGTGCTTTCATTTGTAAAATATTATTTTCAAAGTATAAGATATAGTAAAGTTTGGTAGTATAGATGAAAAAACATTCTATATGTCTTTTACAAAAGTGTTTTTAAATTAAATAAATTAAAATTAACTTTTGAAAACAGACTAAAATAAAACCTTTATAATTCATTAAAATAAAAATTTGTTTTATAGACTAGGAAATCATAGATATAAATGATCAATGATAATGAAAGTGGTGGTATAAAGCTACATTTATATGGAAGTGATAAAAGATATTTTTATTCGTTGAGATCGACCCATGTAGAAAATGTTAAATGATTTTTCTTTAAAAAAATTTCAAAAAATTTCAAAAAAGTTTAATATTAAAACATTTAATTCTAAAAATCAGTATAATTGGATAACTACAAATTTGGAGTTTATGAGAAAAAATTATTGAAAAAGAGTTACAATTTTATGTTTTAAAAATACTTATGTTGAAAACCAAATCATCTAAATGATTATAAAACTTACATTTTAAGACAAGGTATATAAAAAATGAAACTCAGAAAATATATCTATAGGGGAAGGAAATTATATAGGGTTTATTATAAAAAACCATACAAATTCCATATATAGAGGTATTATTATGCATGTACACAAGATTAATAGTCCCATTTCATAATAAATGGATTCAATGATAATGTATAAAAAATTAAAATTATGAATGTTAACATTATAATTCCACAAGTCTATCCCTTTTACTATCCATGATATTCAATGGTGAATGACAAACAAAATCATTTTGTGGAGGCTTTAGGCCGCACATTGGCACCATTGATGTTGTTTTGTTTTTCCACATTGATGGAAAAATGAAAAATAGTTTTTGGTAAAATTAATTAAATTTAATTATAATAAATTTAATAATTTCATTATATTGACAAGGTTATAGATTATTGGTAAGTTTTACATGAAAATAATGACTAAGAAAAAGTAACAGTCATGTTGGATTCCTGAGTTTTGTCTAGGAAAACTCTTTAGAAATGATGACCTTAAGAAAAATAAATGTGATTAAAAGCTTATGGGTGTGGGAGAGGTTTGTAGTAGGGTATTATTTCATGTTTTTAGGGAAAAATTCAAACAAAATAATGTATCTTGAAGGGGTGGAAGTGATCCCTCTTTTATAAGTGAAGATAATTGTAGTTTTGAAAATACTCAATAAATTTCAATAATGTTATTTCACTATTAAAGGGTTAAGTGATTGAAAAAGGAAAACAATGAAGAAATATGGGGATGTTTGGTTGAGAAACACCTCATCCATCCATTTAGAAACATGTTTTCACATGTTTTGGTCTTTTTCCCTTAGTAAAAATATATTTACCATTTTTACATTTTATGTGGGTAATTGTTTTGTAACCTTAGTAATTATTTTTAATAAAAATATTTAAAATTAAGTTTATTACATAATTTTAAAGTTATAATTTTAAAATTTAAAATTATTTTACAATATTTCTAAATAAATAAAAATTTATTTTTAAATATAAACGCACATAATCACATAAAATCTTTTTTTTGTGAAAAAGGTTTTCTTTAAGATTAAAATTTATGTAGTAGGTGAAATTATCATGGATATTTATTTAATTAAAATAAATTGATTTATTATTAAGAAATTATATTTATGAATCTTTAAAATCAATCCAAAACATAACTTTACTTTAAAAATTCATGATTCTTAGAAAAGATAAAAAATAATTGTTTTATATAAAATTAAAGTATTACTTAATTTAAAAAATACTGGACAAGGGTTTTCTAAGTTAAAATAATTTAAATAAATTCATAATTGTATTCCTTAAATAAAAAGACGATTACTTAAATGGTTTTTTACTCTTATAGGTCATTCTTATATAATTATAAAATCACAAAAACCATAATGTTCATAATTATTTTGACTAAAATTTAACCTTTTTGAATGAAGCTACAATTTCCATACTAAGAAAATTTTGGCATGTTGAATTTAAAAAATAATTTTTTTTATAAAACTGAAATTATAGAATTAGAAAATTTATCTTTTAAAAGAAAAATATAAAATATAAGGAAATCTATTTTTAAATATAACAATATTCAATAATTAAATATATTTATTTTGATCTTATAAAGGTAATTATTTTTAATTGTTTACCATATTAGAGTACATTATAGATTTATTACTAATTTTATTCTAATTTTATGTGGTTTTTTATTTTGGGTGTAACTTATAATGATTGTTATCAAACATAAATAGGTTTTAAAAGTTCTAGACTATTGGGTCGTTGCATTATAACCCCCTTAAATAAATTGCATTATTGAAATTTTAATTATTACATACTAATAAAAATACCTATGGGTGTCTATAGGTAATAAATTTTTAATATTTATATTCTATGAGATAATAACCTTTCTATCTTATGGAATACTAGGTAATACTACTTATCTAAAATTATAGGAATAGATTAACATTCTTAACCATTTATTCCAAATGAGCCTCTATATCTATGTGATAGAATCTTATAGAGACATAAATTACATGATTTCATTTTCAAGATCATATTTCCTACCAAATATTAGAACCAAAATTTTTACGGTAATATCCAATATAATTAATATAAATGATTATATTAATATTAATGATAAATCCTGAGATGTCTTCTATAATGACACCTTTATTTCAACTTATTTGACATACATTTAAACTCTATCCAAATTGATTCATCATATAACTTTATTTTTTAAACCTAGGTTACTTGAAGATTTTTTATAATTTTTAACCTTATCCCTTTAAGTAACTAGGAAATAAATACTTAAAATCAGTTTGTAATGTTTATATGATCAATAAAAGCATATCCCTAAGGAGTGTCTATCTAGGCATGTATTTAAGCATGTTTTTTTAACACAATGGGTATATTTGAGTATATACCCAACACAACATCTTTGAGTTTTTTACCCATTTGTAAAATTATGATAGAGATTGCATTCAACTTTTCGGCATCTTCAAAGTGATATCTTTTCTACGAAAATAACATAATCTACACTATACCAAAATATCAGGATGTCATCTTAGACTTGTCCTAAGTGTTTTCCATAATATTCTGTCAATAAAACCTCCAAAAATAATTAAAACATGACCTCATACAAACTACAACAACTCAAGATAAATGAAACATTATTTTACAAAATATTTCACAACATTGAAATAATATTACATAATATTGACAAAAAACCTAATAACAAGTAATATTTAGTTTCTTTATATATTAAGAACATAAAATATTTATTACACCATTATAGAAATTTATACATAATCCAAACCATCTTCTATAAATCCCAGAAGACATTTTCATATTCAGAAAATGGAGAAAATTAACCAATGGAAAGGGTATAATGACCTAGGGTTCTCATAAATAGATATTACATCTTTTAACATGAATGTTAATTACATTACACAAAAACATTCTTGATGGTCATAATGGTATAATGACTTTGGAATCCTAGAAATAGAAAAAACTAGTTCATAAGAGTTCAAAATCATCTGTAACTTAGTTCTCATAACAATAACCTTTCTTAGTTATTTCACATGTAATATATATCATCATAATCTAGGGTAAATAAACATAAGAAAGGGTGATTTTAGATGCTCACTAAGTGAAAACAAGGGAATAACGTAAACATAACCTGAGAATAAGGGTATTAGAAAATGGGAATAACATATAAAAACCATAACCTTTATATTAAAGATTAAAATATGGATTCATGACATAAAAATTGATTTTCTATAAGACATGACTCATATTGAAATTAAATTACATGAGTCATAAGGAAATAAAATTAACATAGGATGTCATTTCCATAGTTACAGTAGGTTATTTCCATGGAATCATAGTTGAATGGGATCACTCCGCACACTATTTTCATAGTCACAGTCCACTCCTAAGACAATCATAGTGGAAAAATTCCCTTAATGAATTAGGTTCATTCCCCATTCTAGTCATATCCATCTCATGAGATTTCAATCTTAACCCAATGCATTAGAGATAGATATAGGTCCCATACATCACATAATTAAAATCATCAAAATTTGTTTATTAAGATCATTAACCATTCATCATATCCAAACCCACGAAAATAAATGGATATCATAAGCATTTAATCATAGAATAACCCATAGAAAAATGAGTTTCATATAAATTTCATCATAATTAAACCCATGGAAAAGAAGTTTATTCATTATAATTTTGTTATTTCATCACTGAATAACCCATGAAAAAATAATGGAGTTTCATAAAAAAGTTTTCATCATAAACAAAAACTATTCAAGGAAAGAATAAAGATGGTATCATAGTATCATATCTCTTGTAAAGATTAATTAATGTCAAAGGATGTCATCTTAGATGGAAAATGGTTTTGAAATTAAATCACTTGGAAAATATCTCGAGGAAAATTCCAATACCACTTTGAAAAAACACATTACAAAACATGAAAAATTTTCCAAGTTATTTTCTATAAACATAACCTTATAAACTTATAGAGGAAGTTTAAATATCATAAAGAACATTTCTTGAGGAAAATAACCTTTCTTAGAAAATAAAATTTTTAAAACTAGAAATAAATAAGATACTGGGTAAGTCATTTTATTTTAATATAAAATTGAAAACTTATAAAGTAATTTTCAAATAAAATAATGGTCATTATGGTGTAAATCCCATTCACATCATACCTATTAAACCAATGATTACTTTAATATTTTTTTTGGTAAAATAAAAATGTTCCTTATTTGGAAAACTACATTAATAATCATTTTAAAACACTTTGTTAAAAAATAAATCATGGATAAAAATTTATTTAATAAATTTTTTGGATAATGTTAAAAGGTTTGTGAGAACATTTTTAGAAAACGTCGATATGGAAGGAAAAATTTATAGATAGAATAGATAAATAAAAATAATTTTTTATAAACTATTTTTTAAATAATGAGTATTTAAAGAGAATAAAATTAATGTAAAACATGTATTTTCATGATATAACTATATGGTAATAAATTTCATGAGTTTCTTGAGCAGTGGTGATGGAAATTTCTAACATCGGTTCACATGGTGGTAGTCTTCCAAACACATGAATAATGAATTGATATCCCATTTGTTATAATGTGTTATTAATTTAGGATATTAAATTAACATAATAAAATATAATTATATAGGAGATATATGTGCTATTAATTTATTATATTTGAAAAATATTTTATGGAGTTATAAAAATAATCAAAATAAAGATGCATAGGTAAAAACTTTACATGATCCTCATAAAACCTTTTTAGGTTTATCCAAAAACATTCCTAAATTGGATTTAAGATCTCACCATGACATATAGTATGTGTTTAACGAACTAATTAATACATATTTTTAGGTATTTTATGAACTAAATGGTTTTTTTATGTTTGAAGATGAGAGGAGCGGGTGGACTTTTATAAGTGAGGTGAGTGGTACATTTGTAATTTATGAAAAGAAAAAGGTGTATCTAATTTTTTTACATGAGACAAGGCTAAAAATAAAGAATTATAAAAATATATAGGTGATATGGTCTAAATATAGACATAAAATGATTATTATACATTTTTATATCTGATTTACCCCTCCTCTTTTTTAATTTAACCCCCGACAGACTCATTTTAACCTTAACCACTGTAAATAATTTTTATTATTTTACTATTCATTATGGTAAAAATTTAAGTTAAAAAATTAGATTATATTTATTATTATAATTCCAAATATTTAATCCTTGTTTTCAAATATTATTTGAATAATAATAAAAAATTAATTTAAAATTAGAACCGTAGATGGGATAAAAATTGATTTTCCAAATAGAAATTATTCAAAACATTAAAAGTTTTTCATAACCAACTTAAAAATGAGATTGAATAAAATTACCTGAATTGGATTAAAAGATATATAATTAAATTAATTTTATTTTTAATACAATATTATAACAATTTTTATGTTTTTAAATTCTTTATAAGAAATGAAAATTATTAGTAAAAACCAATATTTTTCAATATTCATAGAAAAATTTATCTTCTAAAAAAATTATCAAAAATTAATTTTAAGTTAATTTTGAAATTATTATATGAAAAATGAATTTAAATTTTTATAATAAATTTTATAAAGTTTCAAAAATAAATTCTCAAAATATGGTAAAATAGCTTT
Source organism: Viscum album (assembly GCA_963277665.1). Taxonomy (NCBI): domain Eukaryota; kingdom Viridiplantae; phylum Streptophyta; class Magnoliopsida; order Santalales; family Viscaceae; genus Viscum; species Viscum album. The sequence goes on along the minus strand of OY728119.1, from coordinate 375,772,839 downwards.
TTAAATAATATATTTTTAGCTTAAAATTGGATTTATTCTAATCTCATGACTAGAAAACAAACAAGATGAATGTTAAAGAATTTTATTTATTATAAAATACATAAATATCACAAAAATATTTCACTCAAAATTAATTTATTTAATTAATTGAGATAAAAAAATTTGTGCGCATGATTATAGTTTTTGAAAAAATGATTTTATGTATTTTCAAATGTTTTTATTTTAATTTCTAATTAATTGGTATCCAAAGAATTAATTTTATATATAGGTTTAACCCACTTTTTTAATTTATTTAATCATATTTATTCGTACTATTTTTTTTCTAATTGAAAAATATTATATTAAATGATAATATTTTTATATTATGTCATGTTTTGTTTAAACATGGTGTTTCAGGTAACACTAGCTATCAGAGAAATTAAATTTATTTGAAAAAAATCATAAAATATCAAGGTGCTACATTCTACCACCCTTAGAAATTGAATTCAACTATAAAATTCATCAATTTAGTATAAAAAAATAAGGGGTAATTTTTTCTCATTACATCCTCTGGTTCCCGCTTTGCTTTCTCAAGGTGATGGTTCAATAAAACATTGACCTGGTGAGTTGAATTGTTTCGAAGAGATATATCTATATATTCCAAAATATATACTTGTTATTACTCATAAGAAATATCTTAATCTAGTGGTATGACCTATAAGTTTAGTACATGTGAAGGGTTAGGTATGTACTTTACCAAGATAGATACATAGAAAACATTGTGGACATGAGAGATATTTGATGGATGTAGAAACTTATAGGGTAAGATCTAAATATTATCATGAATTTGAAAAGGACCAATATTCTTAAGGACTAGTTTTCCCTTCTTTATTCCACAAAGAAACCCATAAAAATATGTTCTCACCAAAAATAAATTCTATATCACCTCATATATTATCAGCATAACATTTCTATCAATTTTGGTCTTCCCTTATGGGTTTCTTAATGGCTCTGACATTTTATACCAATTCATTAGATATATTAGGTTCCCAAAAAATTCTTTATGAAAATTCATTTTGTAAAATGGATTTCTACACTTATTTCTATAATGGGATTCATAAGTATCCATCCAAATGCTAGATTAAAGTCTATTATTGTAATAAAACTCAACTAGAGGAAGGGGTTGATCCTAACAACCTTTGAAATAAAAAAATAGGATCTAAACATATCCTCTAGTGTTTGAATTGTTATTTTATTACAACAATCTATACGAGGATGACATGAAGTGATGAAACACAACTCTATATCAAGATATTATAGAAGACTTTTCTCGAACATTGATGTAAACCATAGATCCCTATCACACACAATGGAATGTGGTACTACATAAAACCTTACCACTTAATTAATTTATATCAAAATAAGCTGATACAAATTGAAATATTATATGATAGAGTGTAAATGAGATAAATTTTTACAAAGATTAACTTCAACCCATATAACATTATTTCCTTTTTACATTTTGAGGGAGTCAGATAAAAAAATCCAAGGTGATGTTTTACCATCTATATTCTGGTATGGGTAATGTTCGTAATATCCCCTTAGAATTTAATATCTCAAAATTAATTTAATGATATACTATGAAATGATATTCGTATTATGTAATATATCTCTTAATGTTTTTTCAATAAAAACACTTTTTAAAATATTCAATTGGTAGGATATATACCCTTTTAATCCTTCGATTGTGGGTCCATACTCCATGGCCTTACTAGATGCAATAGGTTGTCTCCTGACTTATGGGTTATTTATTTTCCAAAACTATATTAATATAATTCCAAAGTTAAAATAATCCATATTTTTCTCAACATCAGAGATAAGATAAACCATTAAGGTTACCAATACCTTTAATCTTATCCACAAAATGTAAAGTCATTATTCCTAAAATAATATTTTCACTAAAACATACACAAAACCAAAGGGTTATTCTACTATAAATGTCTCTCAATATATTCTTAATCTTGATAAAAACCCATCACATAAAACCTAAAATGGTGTTTCAATGAATTTTAAATTATGATAAAAATTAAAATCATAAAACAATGATGGTATCCATAAATCATAAGTTTGTTTAACATGAATACAGTCATGATTATAAAATTAACATAATCCATGGATGTTTCATAATTTTTATAACAAAGATACAATTGCTGAAATAATTCTATAGCATAATTCATGAACCGAAATATATACATAGTCCAATCATTTCATTTCAGTGGTTCTAATAGAATAATTCATTCCATGTTCTATGATCTAACCATGAGTTTATGGCATTGACATGGATAATTCCGAAGTTCCCAACAAAAAAGACATTGAATTTCTTAGAAAATCATTTCTCTAGGACCTTCATTTCCACGTAAAAACATCTTACCATCCATTTGAGATTTTATTCTATGTGATTCTTCTTACCTTAGAGAAATTTAGAAATCTAAATATGATTTTCTTTATTTCTTTTTACCACATGAACTTTCAAAAATGTCTATTTTCCTCACATTTTATACATTTGTATTCTCACTGAACTTTATGTTGCTAATCATACACCATGACATATGATTAGGAATAATAAAAAAATCTTTATATTCTATCAAAATTAAATTTAGTTTCTCATAGTCACAAAATTTTATATCACAATTAGTGTTAAAATGATTCTTTCTAGTTCCAACCGTTGAATAAAACAAAAAAGAATAGTATAAACAACAATAATCATAGTGGGAAAGCACATGATCATGAAAAATCACTTATAATATTTCTAAATTAGGACACATTAATTTCAATTTATTAAACCATAAGTTTATGCCAGGTTATTCATAGTCATAAGCTGTTTAAATCCTTCATGATAGTCCATAAATAGGTTCTGAATTTCCAAAAGAATATCCTCCGGGAGTGTCAAACCAAGTGTGAAGTAAGACCCCTTGTCCTATACTGGGAGATGACCGGGTCTATCTTAATGCATTTTTTTGTAGTTATTTCCACTATGTACCTCTATTGCAAATACATATCCACTTGTTTGATCCATAAAGGGATGGAATTTATTATAAACTAATCAATATTTCATTTTTCCAAAATTATAGGACATTTTTATATACTTTGACTCATCCTAAGAATTATCTTTAGACATATCCATATTTATCTCCATTGAAATATCCTTGGGGATATCACTAATGTTTTCTCATACCAATTTCCAATGTATAACTAAAAATTTAATCTAATACCAAGTAAAATGAATTTTTCTTCTCATACATAGATATTACATATTTTTAGATGAATATTTATTACATTACAAAAACACACTCTAAAAGATCACAATGGTATACTGCCTTTGGAATCTTGGAAACATAAAAAATGGTTTATAATTGTTCTACATTTTTTGACACTTAGTTCCTCATAACTATCACCCTTCTTAAACATATAATACATAATAACTATCTTCATAACCTATGGAGAATAAACATAAAAAGGGTTATCTTATATTCCTAGTAAGGGAAAAGAAGGGAAATATGTAAACTTAAAATAAGAATAAATGTATTAGAACATGAGAACAACATCTAAAAATAATACTCTGCATATTAAATATTAAATTATCGAGTCATGAAATAAATATTGAAATTTAATGAGACAAAAATCACAAGAAATTAAAAGAACATGTGCAATAAGAACATAAAATTGATAGAAGATATGGAAATATGGAATACATATAATCATAGAAAATCATTTAAAAAGAAATCATGGTTCACTTCCAAGGATATCATAGTGGACTTGGTTAACTCACCAAACCATCAGAGTTTTCAAGGTTCACTCCTAATACTATCTTATTGGAAAAAGTCCCTTACCGAATTTGGTCAACTCACTACTGAAAAAATGCCATATTTAAACAGTTCAAAACCATAGGTATATCCACCAAAACTATAAGTATAGCATATACCCACAGTTTTGGGAACCTTTGGAAACTGGGGAATCGTGATTGGTCCCTGGAATATACTTATGGTTTTACAAACCATGGGTATAGCTTTTTTCCCACACTGTTAAAGCCTCATACCCATTGCTACACTGTTAAAGGGTTTTAACAAAAGTTTTAAAACTGTGGGTATAAATAGTAAAAAATGGTGCATATATTTGTTAAACCCATGAACTTCAAGGCCTTATATTTTCAGTTGATTCATCTCACCACTTAATCTATGACACTTATATTAACATATATCAATATTTGGCTAAATATATTAATCTGCATCCATATTAGAAAAAAAATATGGCACATGTTTCGATCCCAGGGAATTCTCTCTAACTCTATAGTGCCTAACCAACCCATAAATGCTACATGTAATTAAAAATATCTATATTTAGTTTAATATATTATTATTGCTTGATATATTTGAAAAAAAACCTGTAATGAGATTCGATCCTGAGACTGATAGAAGTAACAGATAGTGCCTCACCAACCACCCAACACATCTTAATTGTCTGAATATGTGCATCCATTTGAATATATTAATTCAAACCGTGGGTATAGGAGGGAAAACTGAGGGTATAGCTCCCACCGCCAAATATTCTTTATATCCCATGGATGTTTTCCCTCCATAACATGGGAAATCTATACCCATGGTTTTACAAAACCTTGGTTATATGTCTTCGAAAAAAACCCTACATCCACAGTTTTGGAAAAACCGTGGGTATAAGCCTTGAAAAATACACTTATATCCACAATTTTCCCAAAACCTATGATATAGGTGACCTATACCCACAATTTCCCAAAATTGTTAGTATAGGTATAGTATACGAACCTGTACCCACGGTTTTCCAAAACCATGGGTATAGGTCACCCCTGTACCCACAGTTTTAAGAAAAACCGTGGGCATAAGGCTATTTTCTAGGAGTTAATCCCCATTCTATTCTTTTTTTCTCTATTTATATTTTAATATTTATGTAATGAATTAGTCATAGATATAGGTCCCGACCATCACATAATGAAAATCATTTAAATTTTATTCAAAAGAACATGAAATTTTAATTATACCAAAAGACATGAAAATAAACCAATTTTATAAGTATTACATCAAGTGATAACCCATGTAAAATAAATGGGTTCATTTAGATTTCATAAAAATATGACACATATTATAATAAATGTGTTTTATAAACATTTCATCATTTCATCATTTAATAATATTGGAAAAAGAAGTGGGTTTCTTAAACATGTTTTCATCGTAAACATAAAAAATCCAAATTAAGAAAAAAGTATGGTATCATTTTATCGTATCCCTAGAAAATATTATGTAACATAAAATTATTTCATATTATATATAAAATTATTTTGAAATAAAATCACTAGGAAAACTTCATTAAGAATATCATCTTACTACATTGAAAAACCTTTTTAAAATAAAAAACATTTTCGAGATCATTTTCTTTTAAAATAACCTTCAAAAGATATAAAGGATGCTCCAAATATAATTTAAAACAATTTCATGAGAAAAATAAACTTTCTTAAAAAAATATAAAATAGTAAATTCATATCAAATCGTTGAAATCCATATCTTTGAAAGTAACCTTGAAAAATTATAAAGGGATATTAAATAATAATAATGTTCATGATGGTGGAAATCCCATTAATGGTATACACGTTAAAACAATTATTCCATTCATATTTTTAGTAAAATTTAAATGGGACTTATTTGGGAAATGACATGAACATTCCTTTTAAAACACATTATGAGAAATTAAAAATGTGTAAAAATATATTTAATAAATCATTTAGATAATTTTAAAACATTTTTGAAAACATATTCAGAAAACTTTTATATGGAAGAAAATGAGTTTTCAACCGAAGAGAAAACTAAAGACGATTTTTCATACAAACATCATTTTGAACTCTTGAGTATATAAAGAGAGGAAAACGAATAGAAACACATATTATAATGATATAACCATGAGAGAATAAATTTAATTATTTAAATGAGATATTTATCATAATATTAAATCACTATAAGAATAGACATAAATAATCCAAAAAAATGATGAGATTGTATCATAAAACCATTAACACTCGGGTAAAATTTAGTCATAAGAAAAATAAAATAATAAAATTAAATGAATATTAAAATATGATGATAATAAATAAATTGATTTTATTAAATGTTAATATGTTTGTATATATGCCTCATAAAAAATAATAGTTTCATAACTTAACATATGTCTCAATGAAGGAAAAATGAGACAAAAATACCTTAGCTTAATTATTGACTTCCTTTGTACGTTTTCAAACCTCCTACATAAAAAATTTATGTTTAATATAAATATATTATATAAACATAATTATGTATAACATAACATATATGATTTAATTATGATATTTTATAACTTGTTTATTAATGATTTCTTCTTAAAATCACATATCAGGTAATAACTGCTTTGTTTTTCTTGTAAGATTTCATTTAGTATTTTTTGTCCTATTTCTCTGATAATGTTTAAATACTATCATAAATTTTAACCATGAAATAAATATTTTATATATTAATTATTTATTTATTTAAAATAATCCAAAAAGTTAGAGAAATAAAATGAAAATACTCTTTTCATGGAGACGTTATGACATACGCACACATAAGCACTATTTTCATTTTCTTGAAGAATTGTTTAAAAGGAAGGAAAATGATACATCAAATTTAATTAATAAATTTTTATTCATAAAAATCACATATATTTACAAAATTTATCATGTTTACCTTCCATGTAATGAATTAGAGAAAAATTAATCACATCACATCGCGAGGAGCTAGTCTTCCGTACATAGGAATGACATTATCGTATCCCCTATGAATTAGAAAGTAAGAAGGTTTATATGGTATCATATTTATAAGAGTATAATTATTATAAAAATATCATATATATTATTATAATATAGCTTTATTACTATCCTATTAAAATAGATAAGAAAAACAGAACACATCATCTAGTGAGGTAGTAGTCCGCTGTACACACAATCAACATTATTATTTTCCAATTGGTCGGGTGGGAATAAAGTCAATTTTTTATTATAATTACATACATATAAAAATATCCTAAATATAATATATAAAAATTTAATCCATTAATATATCTACTCACAAGATATGGTGATGGAAAATGAATAACATTGATTTGTGAGGTGGTAGTCTGCTAAACACACAAATGATAATTTCATATCCAATTTGATGGAATAGAAGTTAGATTTAGGTTATGAAATTCAAATAATAAAATATAAGTTTATAGGATACACTGGTGTTTGATAAGTGTATCTCGTGCATACATTTTAGACTGTTCTAATATATGTGTTTATGTAATTAAATTATGAATCTTTCCAATATTTGGAATGTTTTTATTTGTTTTATATTTTTATGGTAGGAACAAGAGATTTATGAATTAGAAGCTTTACAAAGCAGTGAGACCTTGGATGTCTAAGAGTGAATAGGGGCTGTAAAACTAGAACAAAACAACTCCATGCCATTTAATAAAGTTACAAATTGATACTTATACAAAAATAAATTGTCCCACTAGACAGGCCGTGAAGTCATTACAAGCTAAAAAATGAAGATGCACGCCGTCAGTCCCGATGTCACATTGTAAAAGTAGTCAAAGTTTTAAATCCAGGTATGAAATTAAATAATATTGAAAATTTGTTGAGGAAAATGTGTATTGATATTACATGTTGTGTAATCACATTACATATCATGAAATGTTCGAGGTAAAATCCATTCAAAGCCTATAAATTGATGTGTTTCCAAATGCAGAAATTCATTCCATCAGAGACCAGGATTGGAGTAAGAAGCTACATTACATCGGTCCCTCCATGTGCCCTCTATATTTTCATTATGAATTTATTTTATTTTCTCATTTACTCTAAATCTATCATCAATAATATGAGAGGGTAATCCTTTCATGTGATAAGGTGATGTAATCAATGGTAGAATGTGTATTGGATTTATTTATTTTAATTATTCATGTTTTTGGTTTTTAAAATTTAGTATTCAACTTCCAATACCTTTAATTTCTTTTTATCATGAACATTTATAATTGAATATGAAGGGAACCTTAAAATTTCACAATTGATAACCCAAAATGAGGCATGGCCATTGTCAAATTTATGGGAAATTGGGTTTAAAAATCTTATTGAGAGAAACTCAATTTGGAGAAACACTAAATTAATAGTCCCAGGGAAATAGGGTATTTTCTCATTGAGGGAGGGATACAATAACCATTAGATCTTCATCATCTCAACTCTGACACCAATCATGAAATAATCAACATATTCTCTATAATCCAATTTTATTTGAACCGAACAAGTTCTGAAACATATTGTACTTTCAAATATGTTTTCAAACAAACCAATCAATCTGATTTCTTCCATTTCTTTCATTTTTCAATCAAACCCAATTTTTCTCAAACATTTCTTTAACTTAATAGAATTAAATGTTTCTAAATTATAATAAAACTAATTTCTACATCACTGTGGGTTTGACCTTGAGCTACCATTTTACTGCCTTTTAATAAATTGAGTAGCATAGTTTTAGTTTTTACAGATTTGTTTTTTTTCCAAATATCACATGAAATTAAAAATGCCCCAAATGGCTATTAAACTGGTTATGTTTCCATGTTCAGTAGAATTTTAGTCTTTTTGGATTTCAACATTTTATTTTATTTTATTGTTTGATTTCTATATCACTATTTATGCTGGGTGTGTTAGTGCTATGAATTTCATATTTTTTAATGCATAATTATATAAATCGATCAAAGAAGAAAGACATCCTTGAGTCCAGCCATTGTAATAAAGCAACCTCAGAGATCAAAGTAACTATAAACATGGTAGACGCAGAACAAAATCATCATGCTGGAATTCTTCAAAGAGATCAGGGGATACGAATGCTCACTGACTATGGGTGACCATCCATCTTAGGATTACAAGTAAGAATCCAATCTCCACCATTGCAATGAACCAATTAGAAACAAATCTGGGGGGAATTTCGATTATATCAATCATTTTAAATTCATCAAATATCCACATGATTATCCAAACAAACATTTGGTATGTTTTCTCGAGCTATATGATACTTTCCAATTATATAATATCTCAGGTGATGCCGTAAGACTTTGTCTTTTCTGATTTTAATTATTAGATCGATCATGAGATTTGATTCAATGTATTCTTGTGCATTCTGTCATTACCTGGGAAGCGTTGGATAGAAACTTCCTCAACTGATTCATTTGACCTTCCAAATCAATGGATATATGGGTAGATATTATTATTTTTTGTCAATTTGAAGACAAGTCACTATATTCTACAAGGTAATGTTATAAAGATATAAACCTAAAGTTACGCCATCATGGTATAGAGCTATGGATACTAATATAAAAATTCTATAAGGGTTTATAATAGAGAAATGTTTCAATTCTTAATGCTGCAGCTAGAAGATCATTAATGAAGAAGTTGCCTGAAGTGAGATAAAACATGTTGGATGAAATGGAAAGAAACATTTTAAAGTGGCAATGATAAGAAGAACAATATAAAGGAGTTTATGGAGTAAAAAACAATGACTAGATCACATAAAAATTGGATTCACTAACCAATAATATAGACTTAATGATTTACTAAGAGTAAACCCCTCATGGTATATGTGTAGAAGATATAAACTATTTTGATTATAATAGGGGTAATCAATTTCAGGGTTAGAGGCCACAACAAAAAGAAGTACAAGGGAATAAACCCAGATAACAAGGATTTGAACAAGCACCTCCAATGAACCAAAATGAAAATCCATGTCCATTCGATGGAAGAGATGATATAAATATTCAGGAATAATTCGGAGGTTGCATTTAGATAAATAAAAGAAGTATCAAACCAAAAGGTCATATTCTGGAATCTAGAGCTTCAAGTTGGCCAAATTACTAATAAACTTAGAGGGAGACCTAGAGGTAAACTTACAAGATCCCTTAAAGTATATCCACAAGAATATTTAAAATCTACACAACTTATAAGTGGGAAGAAAACACAAGGAAATGGTATAGAAGTTTCTGGAAAAAAACCTACGGAAGAAAGGTAAGAGGAAGCTCAATCAATTAAGGAACAATTAGCCTACGATGAAGAAGAATAACCACCTCAACACAATACAAGGATGAATTTTATAAAAAAAATGTTTCAAGTAAAGCATAATGTGTAAAGAGGTATGTTTTTGCAACACTTTTAAAAAATTCATATCAATATATATTTTTCATAGGCACTTTCAAACATGTCAAAATATGAAAAATTCATGAAAGAGTTGGTAACCAAGAAATAGAATCTAGAATATATTAGAACCATTCCAATCAAATGGGAGGGTTCAAAATTTGTATAAAATGACATACCTAAGAATAAAATAGATCCATTTAGATTTTCAATTTCCATCTTTATCAGAGCTAACAAATGTTTGAATGATTTTTGTGACTTAGGTTCAAGTATCAATATAATGTCATACAAAACATTCAAGAGTCCGGGATTGGATGGACTAAAGTCAAAAATATTAATTCTTCAATTATATGATTCAACATTAAATTATCCAAGTGGATTCAATGATGATATCTTTATTAGGGTTGGAAAATTTTAATTCCATGTCTACTTCCTAGTGCTGGATATAGAAGAGGTGTGAAATACACACATTCTGGGAAGTCCATTTTTAGCCACAGGGTTTGTGCTGATCGATGTTCAAAATGGAGAACTATATCTGAGAGTTGATAGTGATAAAGTAAGTTTCAATATACTCAAGTAAATAAAGAACTATGATGTGAAAGGGGAAAAAGTGTTTGGATAAAGGAAAAAACATAAAGCTAAGGATGTTTTTGAAATTGAAGAGGTACATGAGTTTGATGTTATTGTGGAAGAAGATGATTAAGTGAAGAGGAAAGGGAAGCTGAAGAACTAGGTCGATAACACCGAAGGAGTGACTGAATGCAATACATTTTAGAAAGTAAAATAGTTATAGATAATACATGATCTTCCACTTAGTTCATTGAGTTTGAGGAAGAAATATTTGGTCTGTCTAATGGAGATCAATGAAGTACTACCATTGGGGAGAATAAATCTAGTAAGGGAAGAAGGAAAGGGGATGACCTATTTAGATAGGATGAAACTGAGTCATTCATGGACCCTGAAGAGGTAAAAAAATTCAATCATATATCATGTAAATTGAATCTAAAGGATGTAAGTTCTAGCCAACAATGTAAAAAAATCACTTATGGGAGGCAACTCGAGTTTTTTGTTTTTCTTTATATATTTTATATTTTTAGAGGTATTCATGCTCTTGGTCCAAAAATTTAAAAAATTGCATGGATAAGGAATTTTCATTTACTTGTTTATTTTTAATTTTTGGGACCATCAAGAGCCATGATTGTAGTAGGATAAGGATTTGAAATAAGTGTCTGCTGAAAAATTACATGTTGAGAAGAGGTGCATGTAGCATCTACACAACCCAACTTTGAATAACTAATTACAAGTTGAGTAAGCATTTTAATTCAAAAAATTTATCCCACATTCCTCACATTTGAAATATTTTAGTTCTTTAACTGGCAATTTCTTTCCCCACATTTCAGTCACACTTAAATCAAATGATCTAGGAGACATCAACAAATTAATATAATCACCATGATATGCATTTAAATTTCTTTTTTAATAAGTTTTAAGGAGAATAATTGGAAAAATAATTAATAGAGATAAAAATGTGGATTAGGATTTGAAAAATCATGATTTTAGGAGCATGGTTATCGTTGTAGATGAATGTTTTCTATGATTTGAACATACTTTGAATTTATGATATTTTCATTAATTTATTTAATTATTTGTATTCATTTCCATGAGTAATTGTCCCAACTATTCATCTCATTCCCAAGACATTCACAAAACCAATATTTTACACTATTTATTTTATATATTTCTTGTGAAACCTGGGTGTGATTTATTTTAGAAATTTCTGTGCATCTTATTTATGCTATGACTGCACGGAATCAATTTTAAAATTATTGAGTCATTGTATTTGTTTGTCCTTATATGAAGACCCACCTTACATTAATCCATTCTAGTCCCTTGGAATCCATGATAATCATTCTTAGAAAATTATCCATGTTAGAAGCCTATTTTTTCTATTCATACCTACCTCTAAATATTTTCAATATATTTAAATGAATAAGTTTGAGGGAGGGACTTCTAAGGTGTAATAGAATATACATTCTTATGGATATTTAGCAGGGGGAGGGATTTTTCATTATGATATGGGGAGAGGCCATGAAATATTTCATTACATTTTCTTATTTAGATGTCTTTATAAAATAAAATAAAATAAAACAAATTAAAAATTAATAAAAAAATAAAAAATTGGGTTGTGTTTTGGGATGATAAAAAACAAACATTTTCCAAACCAATTATCTTTTGATCATATGTGGTTAGGAGATGGATGTGAGATTTTACTAAAGAATAACCTTCCAAAAACAATATATAAAAAATAAAAAAACTGTAAGAGAGGATGATTCATTAACTATGATGATATCATTAGGATATTTTTTGTTGAGAGAGAACTGAAACTTTTAAAATGTGATAATTATTGACATTATATTTATGTATCATGAAAAATTATTTAGAGTCAATGATCATTTTTTAGACTTAATTGATTTTAAATAATTTTGCCACCTATCTTGAATCCCCAAAGTTATTTGATCCTTCATGTTGAAGCCCTCATGATTAATTTGGATATCAGTCATTACACGATAGAGATGTTAGATGCCTGAAAAGAAGATGGTATGTTGCATGTTTTTGTGGTATGTTCATAATTATAAAAACATTTATACCTAGATAATGAGCGGAAAAATTCTAGTGAGGTAAATTTCAAGTGGCATGCATACTGATAATGTATTAAAAATGAAATTGGATGAATAAAGAAACTTGTATATTGAAAAATAAGAAAATTAAAATACTTAGTTAGACTATTTAATTGAAAAATTATGCGTTGAAATTTTTTCCCATGCAGTGGTCAAACCCTTACTTTTCTATTTGATCAATTGTATTTAGTGAAATTGAATTTGAAGCATGGTAAGGTGAACAACCTTTGTATTATGTTGAGATTCCATCTATAAGGGAATGTACGAATTCAAGTGTGGAGATATTTTATAAGTGTATCTAATATATACATTTTAGATTGTTTTTGATATATAAATTTATGTTATTAAATTATGAATCTTGCCTATATTTGGAATGTTTTGATTTTTTTTCTATTTCTATGGAAGGAAAATGAGAATTATCAAATATGAGCATTGTAAAGATTCGTGAAACTGATTTTTTGAGAGATAAGCGGAGATATAAAATCAGAACAACATGATTACATGTTGTGTAAGAAAGTTACACATCGTGACTTATTCAAAATAAAATTTCCACGTTGGAAAATCCATGAATTTATTACACATTGTGAAATGAATACACACAAAATGAGCCCCTATTAAATGTCAAGAAAGCAGTCAAAGTTTTAAATCAATGTATGAGATTCAAACATATTAAAAATACACAGATGAAAACATGGATCAGGATTAAAAAATGTGTAATCACATAACATGTTATTAAATGTTCCAGGAAGAACCCACTTGAATCCTATTAATTTATGAGTTACCTGCTGCTGAAATTCTTTCCATTAGATACCATTCTTGGAGTGAGAAGCTGCGTTGTGCAGGGCCCTCCCTATGTCATATCTATTTTCATTATGCATATTTTTTATTTTCTCCTTCCCTATAAACCTCTAATTTCTAGGATAAGGGGGTAATACCACTATGTTATAGGGTGATGTAATCAAAGGGTGGTGGTATAAGGACCCAACCTTAAACATTACATAATATTGAGTTAAGTCAATAATTCACATTGACGATCTTTTTAGGTTGATATTTTTAGATAATTAGGCCATACCTATTACATTATATCTCAAAAAATAAAAAGTGGAAACTTCTACTTAGTTTCCATTTTTTATAAAATAAAAAATCTTAAAAAAGAAACATGTATAGTTCTATTTCTTAGACAGAATGACTTTTCCTTGATCCCATCCTTGACCAAATTCATCTTTATGTCTTATGAAAGACATTTCAAAAACTTGGTATGACCATAAATATATCAGTAAAGGTTATATAATAAAAAAAGGAAACATTAACCCATCAATAAATACACATCAATGAAACCATTCTTTTCAATCATAACATACCTCATGAAATCATAACATTTATGAATAACATACATAAATCATAAATCATAAATGAAACTTATGGCATACAAAACATACATACATTTTAGCTTTCACAGCTACGTAGGGCGTTACATTTGGAATACCAATCATAGTATATTCCCAAAATATATTAGGAGAAAAATTAACGTTTACCTCATTAGAATTACCCAATTCATTAGAGAGGTATATCAGGCTCACCTTCCCTAGGTTTATCAAGTAACAACCCGTGTATGTAAATAATGCCCAAGAACTATAAAATAATCATAACACATGAACAAGTAAAAAAGAAAATATAACATTTCCGCATTGCAATAAAAATATAAAATTTTAATTTATTGACATAATCAATCAATTATGAAAACCATTTTCAATACCAAAATATGTAAAAAGAGTATATGGTATTTATTTTCTTTTTAAAATCATTATGCCTTGTTAAGGAAGCCAAATATCAAATAATTCTCACGGTGGCGGTAAGGTCATTGTTTCAAAATACTTTAAAAACAAACATTCTTTTTTTAATTTTGTAAATAGATTTATAAAGATAATATTACCTTTGAATGAAATTAAAATTGAAAGAGGTTTATACACTATATAAAATAAAGTAGTGTATAAATCAAAGGAGGCCTCAATGAAAGGATATAGAGATGAATTCCCTTACGAAAATTCAGCAGCCTAACAACGTCACATTAAAAATGAAAAAAATGAGTTGATGTGATAGAAAATGATCTTTAAAAACATGGACATAAAATATACAACAAAAAGGATATATAAGAATATATACCAACATAAGAAAAATGAAATTAAAAGACATATCAAAAAAGAAGTCTCTGACTAAAAGAGGATGGTGAAAGGTTCCCTTACAAAGATCATATCATTATATTTAAGAAACATCAATAAAACAATTAATTGTGAAAAATATAAATACACCCAATATATGTTTATATTAACTTTAAAACAATCATATGTCATTAAAACATACATATATCATAAAATAATAAATAATTAGAAGTTCCACTTAAAGAATGAAAATTGGGTGAAGAAGTTCCCCTACCACGTGTCTGACTTGACTCGTTTGTTCCTTGTTCTTCATGAATAATAAAATTAAATTAATTTATAATTTATTCATAACCTTTTTAAAGTTTATTATTTATTTTATATCACTTATTACCTTGTAATAACTATTTGTTAATTATTTGAGTTCATATCGGACATTCTGTCGATGTTCGCAATTTGAGTTAAAAATGAACTTCTTCTAATTACAATTTTTCCATGTGGTCAAAAGTACAATATCTACAGAATGATATTAATGATTTAGACATCATATATATTTCCAGTATATATGTATTTATAATATTCCATAACATTTTTACATAATAAATGAAATGCTCTGTTCATAGAGATGGTAAGCCGTACGTACGCATGAACGATACTTTCATTTCTTTTTTTCATTTTTAATGAAATGAAAACATAATGATACATAGGTATATTATAATTAAATTATATTATAAATTTTTATATACATTAAATAATTTAATTAACACCATCATTTATATGTTTTATTTATGGTCGAACAAGTTACGTCACTTTCAGGGGGAGGTAGTCCACACTTCCTCAAATGAAATTATCGTATTCATACAACATGAAAAGGAAAAAAGGCATGTTCTAAATAATAATTATAGAATAATTTTTATTAAATAAAATAAAATAAAATATAAATAATATATAATTAAAGTTCCATCATAATGGCCACCATGAGAGGTGTTAGATGAAATTTGAACAAACATCATTTCGTGATGCAGTAGTTTGCCGTCCACAAAAATAGTATGTTTGTATCCATTAGAGGGAGGTGTGTGTAAGTGTAGTTTGAATCCATTTCATAAAAAAACTAGTATATTGAGAATAATGGGGTTTTTATTTAAATAATGAATAAGGAGAGCATGGGGAATGAAGAAATAAAATAAAAGAAGATAACTTGAGGGAGACATTACCTTTAAATCGAGTTACTCCCTTTGGTTTGAACCAAAAGGCTTTCTTGAAGTGCTTTCATCCTAAGTTAAGGCTTCTAGAAGGAAGATAGGGTTATTGAAAGATTATTTGGGTAGAGTTCGGATTATCCAAGAAGCCTTGAGAGGTGTGAGTAAGGGCTAGAGGTGATGAATTTTTATAGGGGGTGCTCTTTAGGAAGGTTGGAAAATATTATTTTATTTTATAATTATTTTCAGTTTATAAAGGTAAAAAACATATTTAATTTGAATATAAGGTTTATATAAGTCAAAATAAAATCCTCCAATAACAATTGGACATCTTTTAAAATTTTTTAATCCTTATATTGTTTATTTAACCCTTTGTTAACTTATTTAAGCTTTACCATGTCCTCTTATATATTCATAATATATGGTTAATATATTTACAATAAAATTACAAGAGACACAAAATGGATAATTAATGACATTTTTAACAACATATCTGTCATTTGGAGGAATTATATATTTTTTTGACTTTTTTATCATTTAATAAAAAATTGATTGATTTAAAAACTCTTTTATGTCATTTTGAATAGTATTCATATCATGAGTTTTTTTAAAAATCCAAACCAACTTTATTATTACAAAAAACCATTATTAATTCAAAGATAATAAGTCATAATAATCTATAAAATTAGTTGATGACATAAAAAGGCTCAAAATAAATTTATTTTAATATTTATAATATCACTTATTAGAATCCTTTATTAATGAAGTAATTACTTCACTGCCATTTTGTCATAATTAAATTTGATTATTTAATGTTTTAAAATTATAAATAAAATACCATTATTTATGAAGTTGTTTTATATTTAGAAATAATATTTATAGTCAAAGATATGAATTATATAGCCCCATATAAAATTTTTTTTAGTAAAAATATTTATGTTTATGTTATTTGTGTCCTTTAAATTAATTAATACAAAGTGTCATTATCACTCTCTAGTGGAATAACAGGGTCTCAAAATTGACCCACATATTCCCTTGGTCTGAAATTTATCATCTAATAGGGTTAGGAAAAGTTTAAGGGTAATTAAATATTATTATAATATTATTATTTACCCTTATTTACCAGATTTACCCTTTAACCAAGGTAAATAAAATATTTACTAAAGTAAATATTCATAATGTCAAAAAATAAAAGATACCTATTTACTAAATTTTGGACATCATAAGTCAAAATATTGAATACAATTTTCCAAATTCATAACACAGAAGTGGCAGAAATTAATTTAAAATTAATTTCCATTGTTATAACAAAAAGCATGTTTTTAAGAAATCATTACTATCAAAAGATTTACCTTTGTTTATGTCCAAATTAAGCGTGAAATTACTTCCAATGACTAAAATTGGATTAAATGATAAATATATAATCCAATTACACTTTAAAACTTATTAAAATAACAATCTACCTATATAAATAAATTATATTAAAAGGAAGTTTTGAATTAAAATTCAGTATTTTTCACTATTCATTATAAAATGAACATTATCAAACTAATACCAAAATTTAATCCAATGTAAATTTTGATGTCCCAATTCTAAATAATAATATTATTTTGTCAAATAGAACTTATAAAAGTGACAAAAACTAGATTTGAAAAGAGTTCTCTATCAAAAGGTGGTAAATGGACCTTTTAAAGAATATTAGAGTGTTTATGCTTAAAATTGGATTCCTTCAAATTTTAAGCTTCTAAACTTTTTTGGATAAATGTATAAACATTTAACAAACATGTATAATCATATTTTAGTTATTCTTATTCATTCATGCCAATACAAAAACAATGAGTTAACTACCACTTAAAATAATAATAATAATATATTATTTTTTGGTATAACTCAATGTTGTGTGCAACATAAGATTTCAAAGAAACCTATTGTTGCATGCCGAGTATTCAATCATACAAATAATCCATTTTAAAGTAAAATTTATATTTAATTCAAAAATATTAATAAATATGAAAATGATATTTTATTTATTTACCTGGGATGTTACATCCATCTCCTCTTTTAGGAATTGTGTCATCACAATTTTAAAATTGGTCTCATAAGCTTCATTAAAAGTCCCACATCAGAAAAGATTCAATAAAATTATCACTTTAAAATAAATAAATAGAAGTAAATAGGTTACCCAAGATAACACATACATGGATTACTTGTAGGAAAACATGGATATGGAAGAGAAACTAACCATCAAGTTCTGATGAAGAGTGATAGAAAACACGATCAAGAGAAAGTTGACAATCTGAAAACCACAAACTTGTGATGGGTTAAATGGTATTTAATTCTAAATTATTAAAAGAGAACAGAAAAAGTTTTTGTTTTAAGTTACCTTTCATAAAGTCGAGGAATTTATTTATGAGATTGACTAAGAAAATAAGAAAATATACTTACCTTTGAAGTAGAGTTTCATCCTCTAATATTTTCGTTCAAAAAATCATCTTTTCTGCGAACAATGAGTATTCAAGAAAACATGGTCACACCTCAAGTGAAATAATCAACATATAGAGAATCAGATAATCCAAAAAATAAGAACTATATATTTCCCCTATCTTTAGACATTAACCAAAACGAATAATGGTTAGTGCGAGATGATATATTCCCCCAAAAGTACAATCCTTTATAAAAATAAATAATACTTTTTGTCTCCAAAATTCAACAAAAATTACCCAAATTTCAAGAAACACCATTCAATAAAAAAATGTCCTTAAAATTATTCAAAATAATCCAAATTAATATTGAATCCCAAAATTCAGAAGGATTTAATCACATAGTCATCCATATTAAATCTTAACATTTATCCCCAAAAACATTGACTACTCGTAAATTCTCATACTAAAGTGCAATTAACCTAATCAAATATTATTGTTGATAAGTTAATCATTTCTAAAAATAACTCAAATCACCATATGTTCAAAATAAAAACATCAATTCTTCCAAAATAAAATTTCAACCATTACACCACAAATGAGATCCCATTGTATTCTATTTTCTTTAAGCATATAGTGTTCCCAAAAGAGAGAATGTCTTAAAAAATAACTTTTATAATTTAATCACCAAATAATTTTCCTATACTAAGGATATACATTTTTTGAAACATAAGATCCCAAATAAAATTATTATTATCAATTAAATAATTTAACTAAAAAGAATAAGTCATACTGACTAGAGACTTATTGTAGTCTAGTGGTATGTGAGAAATCATAGTCTCACGATGGTTGTGGGTTCGATTCCCATAGCTTTGTCCGACACGACAGGTTTTCACATAGTCTGCGTGTTGTCATTCATATAAAACTCAAAAAATAAACCTAAGATATTTTAACCTAAAAGTTTTTCTTATACCTTTCATTTTCATCCCAATACATTAAGACCTCAACATCTTATATATTATAATTTGTTTCACCTCTATATAATAAAATAAAACTATTCCCAAGAGAAAGAACATTATACCTTGATCATGGTGTCCATATGGTTTCATCATCATCTTTTTCACATAGGGAGAAGATCCATGCATTGAAAAAAATAATTTATAGATCCTTTAAAATCATTTTATTTATTCATCCAAATACACCTTGTACAACTTGGATCATATGGGTGTTCGAAGATAAATAGTTCCAAAAAATAATCATGTATGACATATAATTTCAAAAAATCTGGTAAAACATGATTATTATGAAACAGTCAAACCATGTTTGATATGAAAGATTAAATCAATGGTCCTTTTAAAAAACCCTATGTATGTGCTGAGAGACTATATTTTAAAATAATATATAAATAGGTTGTGCAAGGGTCACCATCTTCATCACTTTTTTCAAAATTATAACATGCTTCAGAATCTTGTGATAAGTTAAAATATTTGAAAATTATTTGATAATATTTTCCTTTATTGAAAAAATGAGAATATTGTGAAAATATGATTTGATGAAATACAACCCATGATCCACAATGATATTGAGGTATAGTGGAGGTGTTTGATATCTCAAACAATTTTTTTGCAAGTGAGTTGTAAATTAGAAAAAGTTTCACAATAATCCCAACATGAATTTGAAATAATTATTTCAAGTATGTCATTAGGAAGAGATTGGAATTTTTTTTGATATCATCCTCCTTCCATCTGTAACTGACTTTCTTTGATCAAAAAAGTTACAAAACAATGATTTAAGTGAAATAATAGACATATGGACTAATCATGTGTTTACCAAAAACTCTTAATCCCTCAAGTTGTCTAAATTGACCTCTGCTACCAACTATAAGGACAAAACCTTAAACATTACATAATATTTAGTTAATTCAAGAATTCACATTGAGGATATTTTTAGGTTTAGAGTTTTATATAATTAGGCCATTACTATTACAATAAATATCATAAATTATAAAGTAGACACTTTAACACAGTTTCTATTTTTTTCATGAATTAAAAATTCTTAAAAAAAGAAACATGTCTAGTTACATGTTTTTGAAATAATGAATTTTCATTGATCCCATTATTTACCCTATTCATCTTTAAGTCCTATGAAAAACATTTCAAAACATGGGATGAGCATAAAAATCTCAGTAAGGGTTATAAAATACGAAAAAGAAAAATTAACCCATAAATAAATACAAAACAATGAAATCATACTTTTCAGTCATAAAAATACCTCATTAAATCATAATATTTATGAATAACATACAAAAATCATAAATCATAAAGGTAACTTATGGAATACATAACATACTTACATTATAGCTTTCACAGCTACATAGGGAGTTACATTTGGAATTCCCAACATAGTATATTCCCCAAATCAATTAGGATAAACATTAACGTTTACCGCTATCCTATTACCTAATAAATTGGAGATCTATCTTGGGCTAACCCACATTAGGTTTATCATAGAATCGCATGTTTATTTAACCAATTCCCAAGAACCATAACATAATCATAACACATGAACAAGCATAAAACAAAGATAACATTTCCACATTGCAATAAAAATATGAAATTTCAATATATTGACATAATCAATCAATTATCAAAACCATTTTAATTCTCAAAATACAGAAAAATAGTATATGGTATTTATTTTCTTTATAAATACATTATGGCTTGTTAAAAAAATCCAAATATCAAATAATGCTCGTGGCAGCGAAAAGGTTATTGTCACTGCATACGTTAAAAAAAATTATTTTTGTCATTTAGTAAAATGAATTATAGAGAAAATATTACATTTTATTGAAATTAAAAATTAAATGGGGTTTATACACTGTATAAAATAAAGTCATGTATAAATTAAAGGATGGCTCAATGAAAGGATATTGAGAAGAATCTCCTTAGGAAAATTCAGCAGCCAACCGACGTCACTTTAAAATTGAAAAAATTAGTTGATGAGATAGAAAAGCATATCTAAAAACTTGTACATAAAATTTAAATAAAATAGGATATATAATAACCTATCCCAAAAAAATAAAAAGGAAATTAAAATACATATCAAAAAAGAAGTCTTTGACTAAAAGAGGAGGGTGAAAGGTTCCCTTTCGAAGACCGTATCATTAAATTTAAGATAAAGAAATGAAATAATTATGTGTGAAAAATATAAATACACCTAATATAAGTTTATATTAAGTTTAAAAACATATGTTTTCATTCAAACATACTTATATCATGAAATAATCAATAAGTATAAGTTTAACCCAAAGAATGGAAATTGCGTGAAGAAGTCCCCTTACCTTGTGTCCGACTTGAATCATTTGTTCCTTGTTCTTCATGAATAATAAAATTATGTTAATTAATACTTTATACATACCATTTTAAAGTTTATTTTTCATTTTATATAACTTATTACCTTGTAATAACAATTTTTTAATTATTTAAGTTCATATCGGACATTTTGTCGATGTTCGGAATTGGAGTTAGAAATGAACTTGTTATAATTACGATTTGTCCATGTGGTCAAAAGTAAATTATCTTTAGAATGATATTAATGATTTATATAACATATATATCATTTATATTTCCTTTATATATGTATTTATAATAGTCTATATCATTTTTACATTAGAAATAAAATGCACCGTTCATGGAGACGGTAAGCCGTACGTATGCATGAACGCTACTTTCATTTCATTTTTTCATTTTTAATGAAATGAAAATATTATGATACATAGGTATATTATAATTGAAATATAATATAATATTTTATATAAAATACATAATTTCATTAACATAATCATTTATACATTCCATGTTTGGTATGAACGAGTTATATCACTTTGAGGGGGCGGTAGTCCGCACATCCTCAAATGAAATTATCGTATTTATAAAACATGAAAATAATAATGGTATGTTATAAATAATAATTATAGATGAATATTGATATCACAAAATAAAATATATATCATATATAATAAAAGTTCCATCACAATGGCCACCATGAGAGGTGGTAGAAGAATATTGAACAATCATCATTTCATGAAGTAGTAATTCACTATCCACAGAAATAATATGTTCGAATCCATTAGATGGAGAAGTGTGTAAGTGTAGTTTGAATAATTTTCATAAAAAAAACATATTATATTGATTATAATGGTTTTTTCATTTAATTAAAGAATAAGTAGAGCATAAAAAGTAAATAAGTAAAATAAAATAAGATAACTTGAGGAAAGACGTTACCTTTAAATCGGGTAACTCCCTTTGGTTTGAACCAAAAGGCTTTCTTGTAGTGATTTCGGCCTAAGGTAAGGCTTGAAGGATGAAGAGAGGGATATTGAGAGATTATTTGGGTAGAGTTTTGACAATCCAATGGGGTTTGAGAGGTGTGGGTAAGGGTTAGAGGTGATGGATTTTTATAAGGGGGGAGGAGGGGCTCTTTAGGAATGTTTGAAAATATTATTTTATTATATAATTATTTTCAGTTTCTAAAGGTCGAAAACTTATTTGATTAAACGATAAGGTCTATATAAGTCGAAATAAAATACTCCAATATTAATGGGATAGGTTTGGGATATTTTTATTAATGCTTATAATTTTTATTTAACCCTCTGTTAACTTATTTAACCTTTACCATGTCCTCTTATATATTCCTACTATATATTTAATATATTTACCATAAAATTAGAAGATGCCCAAAATGAATCATTAATAAAATTTTTAACATTTTATATGTCATTTGGGGGAATTTTAAAATTTTAGGACTATTTTATCATTTAATTAAATATTGATTGATTTAAAAACACTTTTGTGTCAATTCTAATACTATTCATATCATGACTTTTTTTTAAAAAAATCCAATCCAACTTGATTATTTCAAAATACCTTTATTAATTCAAAGATAAAAAGTCATAATAATCTATAAAGGTAGTTGATGGCATAAAAATGTTCAAAATAAATTTATTTTAAAATTTATAATATCATTTATTTGAATTATTTATTAACAAAGCAATTACTACCTTACCATTGTATCACAATTAAATTTGTTTATCTAATGTCTAAAAATTATAAATAAAATACCATTATGTAGGAAATAATTTTATATATACAAATAATATTTATTGTCAAATAGATAACTTATATTACCCCATATAAAAATAATTTTAGTAAAATGATTCATGTTTATGTTATTTTTGTCCTCACATTAAATTAATTATTATAAAGTGTCATTACCACTCCCTAGTGGCATCATGGGGTCCCAAAATGGTCCCAAGGATACCCATGGTTGGACATGTATCATCCAATTGGGTTAGGACAAGTCTAAGGATAATTTAATATTATTATAATATTATTTTTCACCCTTATTTACCAGATATACCCTTTAATCATGGTAAATAAAATATTTATTAAGGTAAATATTCATAATGTCAAAAAATTAAAGTTACATATTTAATTTTTTTTGGAAATCCTAATTCCAAATATAGAATCTATTTTTCTAAATTCAAAACACACTTGTGGGAGAAATTAATTTAAAATTATTTTTTGTTTTCAAAAAAAGCTTGTTTTTATGAAATAATAACTATAAAAAGATTTACCTTTGTTTATGTCCAAATTAAGAGTGAAATTACATCCAATGACTATAATTTGATTAAATGGTAAAAATATTTTCCAATTACACTTTAAAAACAATTATAATAATAATCTAACTATATAAACAAATTAGATTAAAAGGCAGTTTTGAATTAAAATGGAGTATTTTTCACTATTCATTAAAAAATGAACATTAGCAGAAAAATAACAAAATTTCATCCAAAGTAAATTTTGATGTCCCAATTCTAAAGAATAATATTATTTTCTCAGATAGAACATATAAAAGTGACAAGAACAATATTTAAGAATTGTTCTCCATCAAAAGGCGTTAAAATGGCCTTTTAATGAATATTAGAGTGTTTATGCTGAAAATTGAATTCATTCACAATTTAAGCTTCTAAATTTTATTGGATAAATGTAAAAACATTTTACAAACTTGTATAATCATATTTTTCTTATTTCTTCCCATTACCTCCAATACAAAAACTATGAGTAAACTACCATTTAAAATAATAACATTATTATATTATTTTTCGGTATAACTCAAAGTTTTGTGCAACATAAGATTTCAAAGAATCCCGTTTTTGTGTATTGAGTATGCTATCAGACATATAACCCCCTTTAAAATAAAATTAATATTTAATTCAAAAATATTAATAAATATGAAAATTTCATATTCTTTGTTTACCTGGGATGTTATAGAAGGTTTTAAATAATAAATTGAGGCTTAGACCCGAACCTTTAAAATAAAAAATAAAAAAATGTTACAGAAGGTGAATTGGATTTTTTTATTATAATTATTCATGTTTTTGTTTTGTTCAATTTTTTATTCAAATAATAATCTCTTTTATTTCATTTTATCAGGAATATTGATAATTGAATATAAAAGGATCCTTAAAATTCTGCAACTGATAATCCTAAAAAAGGCATGACCATTGTCTAATTTCGGGGAAATCAGGTTTAAACATGCCATCAAGACATACTCGATACATTGAAACCCTAAATTAATACTCCAAGTGATGTAGGGTATTTCCACATTGAGGAGGGGGATACCATGACCATTGGATCTTCCTCATCTTGACTCCAAAACCAATCATGAATTAATCAACATATTCTCAAAAATCCAATTGCATTTAAACCCAGATATTAAAAAACCTTATCACAATATAAAATATGTTTTCAAATAAACCAATCAATCTACTTTCATCTATTGATTTCGTTTTTCAATCAAACCCAACATTTTACATATCTTTCTTTAAATTAATAGAATTAAATGATTCCAAACTATAATCAATGTAATTTCAGAATATCTGTGGGTTAGATGTCGAACTACCATTTTACTACATTTTTATTTATAGAGTATCATAGTTTGAATTTTTACAAAAAAAAATTCATAGTACCGTAGGGAATTAACAACGCCCCACAAGGCTATCAAACTGTAACCATTGCTAGGGATGGTAGAATTTTAGTTTTTTATGTTAAATTTTTATTTAATTTTATTGTTTTATATCATTTTCTCTATTTACATTGGGTATGTTCATGCTGTGAATTTCAGATTTTTCTAATGGAAAATTTCAACACTCGATCGAAGAAGAAATATACCATTAATTCTACCCACTATTATGAACTAACCTCATAGATCAAAGTAACTGTAACCATGGTGGATGCAGAACAAAATAAACCTATTGGAGTTATTCGAAGAGATCATGGGTAGTGGATGCTTGATGACTATGGGAGTCTATCAAACATAAGATTACAACCAATAATACTAGAACCCCCGTTGCATCGAACCACATCGAAATCTGTGCTGCGATAATTTCAATGATATCAAACATTATGTGATTCATTATACTTCCATGTAACACCCCAGGTTTAAAATTAAGTTTTATGTTTTTCCAATGTTTCCAAGATGTAATAAAATAAATTACCGAATGAAAATATATAATTAGCAAGAACTTTATTCATATAAATTCCAGAATACACCCTTGATACACAATAACTAACCCATTAAACCCACTGCTATTGATAATAAAACAATTATAAGACTACCGAGAAACACAATGATGCCGATCGAGTAGTTATCATCTCTTGGATCTGATAGAAGAAAAAACGTTATGGCAAGGATGATAGCAATAAAACTAAAAATAAGAGGAACATATAAAACCATCTCCAAAAGCGATGGCGTGAGCGTCGAGGTATTTTTCTTCTGAGTGTTTGAATAACCCATAACACATTAGTATTTATAGATTTTTATCCGACCGTTACAAAAAAAAACTATCCGTTACTACTTTTTAAAATTTAAATAAAAATGACTATTGCTGTATTAATAAAATAACTGAATGAAAAAAATAACTAATTTAAATATTATTACTGAAATTAATATGTAATAAACAAACATTGTGTTTTTAATAAATTTTATTAACTAATATATATATATATATATTTATAATGTTAATTTGAGATATTAATATTATGTTGTAATTCATCATCTAATTTAACATTGTTTAAATATAGAAATACATATAAAGAACATTAAGTGTTTAATATTAAAATAAAACCAAAATAATGAAATTATAAAATTAATGTAGTATATTAATATTAGTTCGGTAAAGATAAAAAAATGATATGTTCAATAGGGGTGAAGAGGGGTTCCATGCAGAGGTAGGGTTTTCGTCGAGGAGGGTTCGTCATTGCGAAGAGGAGTATTAGGGTTTGTCGCGGATGAGATCTACCAAGCCAGGCAGAGCCTTCAGGAACAGGTCGCGATTCGGGGGATTGGGTAGCGTTCGATGCCAAGGGCGTTGATGCCGAGGCTTTGGGGGCCATCGATTTTCGTCAGGTGTTCATCCGAGAGTTGAGTCCGAGCTACAGATCGATGTTGCAGATGAAATGAAAAGCCATCCTTTCTTTCTTCCTGGTTCGTTTCATTTAGATCTGCAATTTGGTATCTGAATCTTGATTTAGATTCAAATTTTTAGATGTCGATCTGTTGTATTTCTAGATTTTTCCACCTCCGTACGTTATTCTATTTCTGGTCATTGATGTTGTGGTATTTTAAATAGTAGTCATTATCCAGTATTATATGTGATCTATCTGGTCGACATTTGTTTTTATCTGTTTTGTATCATTTGCTGTGTGGATTAAGTTTGATGATAGTTTGTCAATTTGCTTCGAAACTAGTGGTCCTGTTATCAGATGATTTCGTTTTGGAATTTTTTTATTTCACACTAATTGAACTCATCTGCATCCTTTGAATTTAGCCCAGTTTTTCAATGTTATATCAATTACATATAATAAATTTGGGGACACAGTTGTTGTTTTCTTTATTAGGATAATCCAATTGTATAAAATATTTATATCTCTCTGTTTTGGCTTGACATTGATTAGCTTGTAGTGAAAGCTCATTTTCAAGTGGAAATAAAATATACTAATAGTTTCGTCCCACCAAATGAATAAATAGAGGATTCTGAGAGGGGTATGCGATATATATATTTTTCTTTGTGATGTGTTGTGTTTTTCGGTCCTGAATATGAGATACGAGTAGAAGTTTTAAGGAGTGAAGTATTCCAGCCTTTCAAAATTTGGTAAGGGATTTCTAAAATTTATTTTAGAAACTTATTTTGCTTCCTAAAATAATAATTGTGTAAGGGACTATTTAATTTCAATTACGTAGTATGCAATTCCATTTTACATTAGGTTAGGGGAAAATATTAATTTTCCAACATTTGGTTCTTTTGAACTCTTATTTCCGTAAGGAATTATGTATTTTTAAAACAATTCTATGAAATTACATGTTATTGTTTTTGTAAGGGAATAATTGTTTTACTCTAAATTTTCCTATGAGAAAATATTATAGTTTTTATGATTTCTTGGTTTGCATAAAGACCTATTTCCAATCATTTGAATTTCTACAAAACCTTTATTATATAATTCTATGCAGATTAATAATCTTAAGTAGACTTCAATCCCTCCTATATTATAGTCATCCAAATAGGTTTAGTGATGCTTTGTTGGAGTTTGTATACCTAATATCAGCGTAAGGGATAAATTATTTTTAAATTTATATTGTTTATGTATAGGTTGTAATGATCATTTACGCTCAAAATGATGATTTTTATTTTATGATTTTAATGCGAGGTTCGAACATCTATTTATTTTCCAGAAGTATTTACAAGCTTTGATTTTAATTGTTTTCTAAAATTATATAAAGTTATATAATCTGTATTTTTGAATATTCATTTGACATAATCCCAAAATGGTTAAAATGTTATAATAAGTTAAGATTTATTTTTATGGATATACATATATATATTTAGATTAAATTACCATGTTCATAATCCTACTACCATGTTTATAGTATTATTTTCAGTTTATTGTCATGTTTCACATTACGTATCAACATGTTTTATCAATAATATCGGCATCACACTTGCATATACATTTTCCATGTGTTTATGCATATCATCGACGTTCATTTCGCTAAAAGTAAACTTATAATTTAATTTAAAAAGATAAGGTTCTGTTCTCAAATTCACCAATTACAAGAATTTCATTATAAAATTGAACGTCAAATTTATACTGTTTTATTCATAACTTTATTAATTGTTAGAGTTAATTTAAATTAAAACTGCACATATTTGCAACAAAGAGGCTTTGAGAATGAATGATTAATCGCAGGGATATACCTTGTAAAGTGTAGAAGAGTTTTTCATAACCAAACTTGTAGATGATAAAAATATGGAGGTCTTTATTTAATTATGTTGTTTTTATAAATACATGTGTACTTTAAATACATTGATAAATTAAGGGCAAAAACTCCAGTGACCAATACTAGTATATATGTAAAGAAAACTTTAAACGTTTTCTAAAAATATCGGCTCTTTTTCATTGTAAAAATAGAAGGTCATTGGGAAGTGAACCCATCCTTCATTAAGTGGGTAGGCCCAAGACAGCCTTCGACGAATTAAGTTGCCTCAAAATGATGATTTGTTTTCATGAAGTTTGCTTAATATTTTCCAAATAAAATCACTGGAATAGTTTAAAAGTTTTTTTTAAAAGTATAACTATTTTTCAAAAGGTTTATATTATTTTATAAAGGTTTTTTTACAAATGAATTTACAATTGAAATTTTTCAAATGTATTATTGAAAGGATATTTTTCTGAAAGTGATTTATCAAAGGTTTTAAAAACCCCTTACTGGGCAACTTTTGTGCTCAACCTACGTTTCTGAAATGTTTTTCACAGGTTACCTTGAATCCCAGAGTTGGTCATCTTTGTTGTAGCGCGTAGTGGAAGAGTATTGGACAGTTGTTTTATTATTTCAGCTCTGATAAATGTAGGGTTATGTCTAAATCTTCCAGAACCTAGACTGGTAAAAGATCCTCGTTTTGTTTAAAGTGTTGTGAAATTTTTAAGTTAAGTTTATAAAAAAATTATTACACAACATTTTGAAGCAACGAGTCCAGAAGAGCGGGCTCAGGGCGTCACACTTGGTATCAGAGGCACGGTCTAGATAACTCTGGGAATTTAGAACCCTTCAATAAATTGAATATCCTTTTCAGTCAACATACTTTTTTGTAATTTTCAGATGGATGGAAGGAGAACTCAAACAAGTCTCTTAGATCTTCCGGATGAATTACTTGCTATGATCATGGAAAAATCATGCAAATAAGAATCTGATCCCTATGAAGCCATGTGGATTTCTTGTAAACGTCTCTATAATATATTAGGAACACCAGATATACTTCATTTTCATCATGGTTCTGGTTTCGTTTTCGAAGAAATTAGGTAGATCCAACATCATTTCTATCGACGCCAAGGAGCATATTTTGAAAGACTTTTTAGGTGTTTTACAATGTTTGAGCAACCAGAATCAATCTCCAATTTTTATAGAGCAGCTGAAGAAGGTAATCTTTGCACAACATTTATGTGTCAACTTTTAAGCTTTTGCTTCACTGGAAGAATTTATGATGAATTCAAAACATTTGAAGACGAAGCAATGAGACTTTCTTATAGGAATCAAATTCAAGACGAACGTCTCGGATACTATATTGATTATCATTCCTTGAGGACTGTTTTCCAGTGCCTACATCCATACAACCCCTCTTTCACTAGTTGCATATGGGCGAAGGAAGTGGAAGATTTCGAAGCCACATTGAACTTTAATTTCTTAGGGAGACATGGAAACTATGGAAGACAACTATACAGACCTTGGGGACATCATGTGAGACTCAGAATAGATGAGAATTGAGAGCGATAAGTGTAAATGAATTTCGAGGACGAAATTCTATTTAAGGGGGGTAGAATGTAACACCCCAGGTTTAAAATTAAGTTTTATGTTTTTCCAATGTTTCCAAGATGTAATAAAATAAATTACCGAATGAAAATATATAATTAGCAAGCACTTTATTGATAACAATTCCAGAATACACCCTTGATACACAATAACTAACCCATTAAACCCACTGCTATTGATAATAAAACAATGGGAAGACTACCGAGAAACACAATGATGCCGATCGAGTAGTTATCATCTCTTGGATCTGATAGAAGAACAAACGTTATGGCAAGGATGATAGCAATAAAACTAAAAATAAGAGAAACATATAAAACCATCTCCAAAAGCAATGGCGTGAGTGTCGAGGTATTTTTCTCTGAGTGTTTGAACGACCCGTAAAACATTAGTATTTATAGAGTTTTATCCGACCGTTACAAAAAAAACTATCCATTACTACTTTTTAAAATTTAAATAAAAATTACTATTGATGTATTAATAAAATAACTGATTGAAAAAAAATTACTAATTTAAATATTATTACTAAAATTAATATGTAATAAACAAACATTGTGTTTTTAATAAATTTTATTAACTAATATATATATATATAATGTTAATTTGAGATATTAATATTATGTTGTAATTCATCATCTAATTTTACATTGTTTAAATATAAAAATACATATAATGAACATTAAGTGTTTAATATTAAAATAAAACCAAAATAATGAAATTATAAAATTAATGTAGTATATTAATATTAGTTAGGTAAAGATAAAAAAAATGATATGTTCAATAGGGGTGAAGAGGGGTTCCGTGCAGAGGTAGGGTTTTCGTCGAGGAGGGTTCGTCATTGCGAAGAGGAGTATTAGGGTTTGTCACGGATGAGCTCTACCAAGCCAGGCGGAGCCTTCAGGCACAAGTCGCGATTCGAGGGATTGAGTAGCGTTCGATTCCAAGGGCATTGATGCCGAGGCTTTGGGGGCCATCGATTTTCGTCAGGTGTTCATCCGAGAGTTGAGTCTGAGCTACATATCGATGTTGCAGATGAAATGAAAAGCCATCCGTTCTTTCTTCCTTGTTCGTTTCATTTAGATCTGCAATTTGGTATCCGAATCTAGATTTAGATTCAAATTTTTAGATGTCGATCTGTTGTATTTCTAGATTTTCCACCTCCGTACGTCATTCTGTTTCTGGTCATTGATGTTGTTGTATTTTAAATAGTGGTCATTATCCAGTATTATATGTGATCTATCTGGTCAACATTTGTTTTTATCTGTTTTGGATCATTTGCTGTGTGGATAAAGTTTGATGCTAGTTTTTCAATTTTCTTCGAAACTAGTGGTCATGTTATCAGATGATTTCATTTTGGAATTTTTTTATTTCACACTAATTGAACTCATCTGCATCCTTTGAATTTAGCCCAGTTTTTCAATGTTATATCAATTAAATATAATAAATTTGGGGACACACTTGTTGTTTTCTTTATTAGGATAATCCAATTGTATAAAATATTTATATCTCACTGTTTTGGCATGACATTGATTAGCTTGTAGTGAAAGCTCATTTTCAAGTGGAAATAAAATATACTAATAGTTTCGTCCCTCCAAATGAATAAATAGAGGAGTCTGAGAGGGGTATGCGATATATATATTTTTCTTTGTGATGTGTTGTGTTTTTCAGTCCTGAATATGAGATACGAGTAGAAGTTTTAAGGAGTGAAGTTTTCGAGCCTTTCAAAATTTGGTAAGGGATTTATAAAATTTAATTTAGCAACTTATTTTCCTTCCTAAAATAATAATTGTATAAGGGACTATTTAATTTCAATTACGTAGTATTCAATTCCATCTTACATTAGGTTAGGGGAAAATATTAATTTTCCAACATTTGGTTCTTTTGAACTCTTATTTCCGTAAGAAATTATGTATTTTTAAAAACATTCTATGCAATTACATATTATTGTTTTTGTAAGGGAATAATTGTTTTACTCTAAATTTTCTTATGAGAAAATATTATAGTTTTTATGATTTCTTGGTTTGCATAAAGAACTATTTCCAATCATTTCAATTTCTACAAAACTTTTATTATATAATTCTATGCAGTTTAATAATCTTAAGTAGACTTCAATCCCTACTCTTTTATAATCATCCAAATAGGTTTAGTGATGCTTTGTTGGAGTTTGTATACCTAAAATCAGCGTAAGGGATAAATTATTTTTAAATTTATATTGTTTTATATATGGGTTGTAATGATCATTTATGCTCAAAATGATGATTTGTATTTTATGATTTTAATGCGAGGTTAGAACATCTATTTATTTTCCAGAAGTATTTAAAAGCTTTGATTCTAATTGTTTTCTAAAATTATATAAAGTTATATAATCTGTATTTTTGAATATTCATTTGACAGAATCCCAAAAGGGTTAAAATGTTATAATAAGTTAAGATTTATTTTTATGGATATACATATATATATTTAGATTAAATTACCATGTTCATAATCCTACTACAATGTTTATAGTATTATTTTTAGTTTATTGTCATGTTTCACATTACGTATCAACATGTTTTATCAATAATATCAGCATCACACTTGCATATACATTTTCCATGTGTTTATGCATATCATCGACGTTCATTTCGCTAAAAGTAAATTTATAATTTAATTTAAAAAGATAAGGTTCTGTTCTCAAATTCACCAATTATAAGAATTTCATTATAAAATTGAACGTCAAATTTATAATGTTTTATTCATAACTTTATTAATTGTTAGAGTTAATTTAAATTAAAATTGCACATATTTGCAACAAAGAGGCTTTGAGAATGAATGATTAATCGCAAGGATATACCTTGTAAAGTGTAGAAGAGTTGGTCATAACCAAACTTGTAGATGATAAAAATATGGAAGTCTTTATTTAATTATGTTGTATTTACAAATACATGTGTACTTTAAATACATTGATAAATTAATGGAAAAAACTCCAGTGACCAATACTAGTATATATGTAAAGCAAACTTTAAACGTTTTCTAAAAATATCGTCTCTTGTTCATTGTAAAAATAGAAGGTCATTGGGAAGTGAACCCATCCTTCATTAAGTGGGTAGGCCGAAGACAGCCTTCGACGAATTAAGTTGCCTCAAAATGATGTTTTGTTTTCTTGAAGTTTGCTTAATATTTTCCAAATAAAATCACTGGAATAGTTTAAAAGTTTTTTTAAAACTATAACTATTTTTCAAAAGGTTTATATTATTTTATAAAGGTTGTTTTAGAAATGAATTTACAATTGAAATTTTTCATATGTATTATTGAAAGGATATTTTTCTGAAAGTGATTTATGAAAGGTTTTCAAAACCCCTTACTGGGCAAATTTTGTGCTCACCCTACATTTTTGAAATGTTTTTCAAAGGTTACCTTGAATCCCAGAGTTGGTCATCTTTGTCGTAGCACGCAGTGGAAGAGTAGTGGATAGTTGTTTTATTGTTTCAGCTCTGATAAATGTAGGGTTATGTCTAAATCTTCCAGAACCTAGACCGGTAAAAGATCCTCGTTTTGTTTAAAGTGTTGTGAAATTTTTAAGTTATGTTTATAAAAAAAAATTATTACACAACATTTTGAAGAAACGAGTCCGGAAGAGCGGGCTCGGGGCGTCACATTCCACATGAATAAAAAACACATTTGGGAAGATTTATCAATATCTATGATACATTCCAATTCTATTATCAACGAGATGTGCCACAATAAAAAATCACTCATGTATTAAATAATAATGATTGGATGGAAGCACAAATGGAGTCACTAACCATGATGATGGATAACATGAAGGGAAAATATCAATACCCCTAAGGTATATGTGTAGAAGATGAATAAAATGCTGATTTTTATAGGGACAATCAATTTTAGGTTTGGTTCCCATAAAAATAATAAGTACAAGGGTTTATAGCAAGACAACAAGGATTTCAACAAGTACCCCAAGGGCCCTTCTTGACATGCCATGACTATTCATTGGAGGAGATGTTGGCAACATTCATGATTGATTTTGGGGCTTCATTGAAAGAAATAAAAGAAGTAGCATGGAACCAAAAGGACATATTAAAGGATTTTGAGCTTCCAGTTGGCTAAATTGATCATTATCTTAGAGAGATACCTAGAGGCACACTTCTAGGATGTCCGGATGTGAGCACATGTGAAAATATTAAAGCTATACAATTTAGAAATGGGAATAAAAATACAATGAAATGACATAGAATATTTTAGACAAAAACCTATAGAAGTAATCCAAGAGAAAGCTGAAGCATCTAAGGAACATGTAAATGAAGATGAAGAAGAACAACCACCTCAGTACAAGCCAAGGATTCCTTTTCAAGAATGAATAGTTAAAATGAAGAACAATGTAGAAAGAGTTAAGTTTGAGGAACAATTTTAAAAACTAAATATCAATATACCTTTTTCATAGAAACTTGTGAACATGCTGACATATGAAAATTTAAAGAAAGAGCTAGTAACCAGAAAAAAGAAACTTGAATAGATTAGAACCATTCCACTCACACAGGAGTGTTTTGCAATGGTATCAAATGACGAACCTATTTAGTAAAGTGATCTAGATATCTTTCCAATTCCAATATTTATTAGAGATAAAAAAAATGGGAAATATGTTTCTGACTTAGGTGAAAGTTTCAATATCATGTTGTACAGAACACTCATGATTTTGGTACTGTATGGACATAATTCGGCAAGAGTACTTATTTAATTTTCTGATTCAATATTAAAGTAATTAAGAGAGTTCATCGAAGATATCCTAGCTAGATTATAAAAATTTTACTTCCCCGTCAACTTCTTGGTGATGGATATCGAAGAGGAGGGAAATCCACTCATTATGGGAAGGCCATTTTTATCCACATAGAAAGCTCTAATCAACGTTCAGAATGGAGAACTATACATGAGAGTTGGTAGTGATCAAGTAAGTTAAAATATCCTCTAGAAAATGAATAATTATGATGTGAAAGAGGAAACGTTTTTTGGAGAAGGAGAAACAACCTGAACCAATGGATGTTTCTGAAATTGAATATGTACTTGAGTTAGATGCTATTGTTGATGAAGATTCACAAGTGAACAAGAAAGAGAAGATGAAGAACAAGGTCGATGAAACAAAAGGAGTTACAGAATCCACTAAATTTTAGAAATAAAATAGGTATGGATGATACATAAACTTCCATTGAGTTTATTAGGATTGAGGAGGAAATTTTGGGTCGGTCTAATGGATCAAGAAATTAATACTATCATGGAGAATAAAGTTGTTCAGAGAAAGAGTATAGGGGTCAACCTATGTAGATAGGATGAAACTGAGACCATTTATAGACCCCAAAGTGGTAAAAAGATTCAATAAAATGTCATGTAAGATAAATAAAAAGGAGGTAGGGTCATTCCAATAGTGTTATACAAAAGTTCTTTCTAAAGTCTGCCTGAGTTTTTTTCATTATATATTGCTTTTTAATTTTAGAGGCATGCAATCTCTTGATCCAAACACATAAAGAATTTCATGGATAAGAACTATTATTTCTATTTTTATTTTTTATTTTTAGGACTATCAAGACCCAAGAAAATAATAAGAATTGGGAATTGAAAGAAGAGGATGTAGAAAATTTACACATTAAGAAATGTTGTAGGCAATACCTGCACAACCCAACTCATAACAACAATTTTCAAGGAGAGAAAGCATTTCAATTCGAAATATTTATACTACATTCCCCACATTTGAAATGTATCATATATTTAACTTCAAATTTCATTCCCCACATTTGATTCACACTTTACTCAAATGAAATAGAAGACCTAAAATACTTAAGAAAATCACTAGGTCGTGTATTTAAATTGCTTTGTCAATAAAATTGAATTAGAAAAATGGGAAAAATAATTATTAGAGATAAACATACAAATTTGGATTTGAAAAATCATAGTTTTAGGAGAATTTTGATCCTTATTGATAAATTGTTTTCTAGGATTTGGAAATCATATGAATTTATGATATTTTCATAAATTGAGTTAAATATTTGTATGCATTTCCATGAGTAAATTTCCCAACCATACATATAATTCCTAAGATATCCACTGAACCAATATTTTCTTTTATTTATTTGGTATATTTCTTTATAAACATTGGCATTACTTCTTCTATAACTCTCTTTTCATATTATTGATCTTATGAATGCATAGAATCACTTTTAAATGATTGAGGCATTCTATTTGTTAGCTCTAATCATGAGACCCACCTTACAGTAATATTTTTTAAGCCCGTAGATGACCTGAAATGACTTTTTAGGAAATATTCCATGTAAGAATCATAAATGTTCTATTCCTACCATCCTCTAAATGTTTTTCATGATATTTTAATGAATATGTTATAGGGAGAACATATAGGTTGTAATGAGATTTATATTTTTATGGATATTTTGTGGTGGGTATTTTTGAATATGATATGGGGAGAGGCCATGAAATATTTCATTGTAATTTATTATTCATCTCTCATTCTCAGAAAAATCAAAAAATGATGAATCAAATTGGGTTGTGTTTTGGAGGGATAAAAAATCTCCATTTTCTAGACAGATTATCTTTTGATCGTATGTGGTTAGGAGATGGATGTAAGATTTTTCCTCGGAATGGATTTCAAAAATATATATAAAAAAATAAAAAAATAGAAAGGGAGGGTTATTCATTCATTATTATCCCATGTATTATGAACCCACTTTTAGGTTTTTTGGGGAGAGGGAGATAACCCTCGTAAAGGGAGATATTCATTGAGCATATATTTCAATATCATGAAAAATGATTTAGATTCAATACTCCTTTTGAGAAATAATTGATTTACATCATTTATCTACCTACCCTGAAGCCTCAGAATCAATTTATCCTTAATGGTGAAGCCCTTATGATTAATTGTGATATATGTATTTATATGGAAGAGATGTTAGACTAAATACAAGTATATGGTAAGTAAAATGTTTCTCAGGTTTGTGCATAATTATATACTTATTTATACCCAGATAATGAGAAAAAACATTCATGTGAGGTAAATTTCATGTGTAATTCATACTAATAACGGTTTAAAAAATTAATAGGGATGAATTAAGAAACTTTTCTATTTCAAATGTAAAAATGTAAAATACTTTGTTAGCTTGTTTCATTGAAAAATGATGCGTTGATATTTTTTCCCATGTGATGCTCGAACATTTAATTTTTCATTTGATCAATTTTTGTTTTTGAAATTGTGTTTGAATCATGGTATGGTGAATATCCAATTTAGTATATTGAGATTCCACACTTGAGGAAAAGTATGAATTCAAGTGTGGGGGTATTTGATAAGTGTATCTCATAAATACATTTTAGATTGTTTTAATATATGAATTTATTTAATTAAATTATGAGTCTTTCCAATACTTGGAATGTTTTGATTTGTTTATGTTTTTATTGTAGGAGGAAGATATTTATGAAATATGAGCTTTACGAAGCTTCACGACTGCAGATTGTTTAGAGAGAGGGAGAGTGGGAAAAGATGAACAATGTGATTATGCACAGCGTAATAAAGTTAAATGTCATGACTTATTCAAAAGGAGATTTCTACTCTCGATAAGATGTGTTGTCATTACACATTGTGAAATGATGTTACACATTGTTAGTCCCAATTAAACAAGATGAAAGTAGTTACAGTTTCCAATACATGTATGAGATCCTTGAAGATTCAAAATATGTGAAGGAAAATAGGGGTTGGGATTAGACGACATGAAATAACCTTACATGTCATGAAGTGTTCTAGATAGAATCCATTAGAATACCATAAATTGATGATATTCATACGACAAAAATTAATTCCATCAATGAACAAGCATGGAATGAGAAGATGCATTGCACATGGCCTTCCCCGAGTCCTCTATATTTTCACTGTGAATTTTTTTCTTTTATCATTCCCTCTAAACCTCTCATCTCTAGGATGAGGGGGTAATCCCACCATGTTCTATGGTGATGTAATAAAAGGTGAAGGTGTGTTGGATTTAATTATTTTAATTATTCATGTGTGTGGTTTGTATAATTTATTATTCAACATTCAATTCATTTCATTTCCTTTTATCATGAACATTGATAGCTGAGTCTAAAATAAACCTTAAAATTTCACAACTGATAACCCTAATGAAGGAATTACCATTATCAAATATAGTATACATTAGTTGTAAACATAGTATTGAGAAAAAATCTATTCAGTGAAACCATAAATTTCTAGTCTAAAAAAATATAGTATTTCCAAATTGAGGAGGTGATAACATGACCATTGGATCTTCCTCATCTTAACTTCGACACCAATCATGAATTATTCAACATATTATCTAAAATCCAATTTCATCTAAACCTAGAAATTACAAAACACTTCTGTGATTTATAATATTTCTCCAAACAAACCAATAAATGTTATTTCTTCTACTGATTTGTTTTTTCAATCAAATCCAACTTTTGTCACATCTTTTTTCAACTTAATAGAATTAAATGTTTTGAAATTTTAATGGTTCAGATTTCACCATCTATATGAGTTCAACCTAGAACTGTAGTTTTACTAAATTTAAATTAATTAAGTATCATAGTTTTATTTTTAAAAAATTTGATTTTTCGTAGTTCCATAAGGAATTAACGATTACCCATGAGGCTATAAAAATTGTGTTGTTGCTGGGGATGGTAGTTATTTAGTTTTTTGGATTTCATTTTTTTAAATTTCATTTTCTAAATTTATGCTGGGTGTGTTTTTGTTGTGAATTTCATATTTTTAATACACAATTATTACACTCAATCAAATAAAGAAGACATCGTTGAGTCTATCCATTTTTATGAACCAGCCTTAGAGATCAAAGTATCTACAACAATGGAAGGCATAAGAAAAAATAAACATGTTGTAGTTATTCAAAGTGATCAGGGACTACAGATGCTTGCTGACTAGGAGTGGCCATGAAACACAGGATTACAACCACGCATCCTAGCACCCCCCATTGCAGTGAACCACTTCAAAATCAATCCTGTAATAATTTTGATGATATCAAACACTACCCCATTAATCAAACATCCACATGAATATCCGAACAAACATTTGTTAAGGTTTATCAATATCTGTGATAGTTTCCAATTTAATAATATGTCAAGTAACATGGTAAGACTTCATATTTTATGATTTTCCTTAAGAGATTGAGCCTATGATTTGATTTTAAGTCTACTTGTGAATTCCATCAGTACATGGGATAAGTTGGCTAGAAAATTCCTCACCCAATTCTGCCTACCTATTAAATAAATGTATATAAGCGTAATTATTCTAAACATTTTTCAATTTTAATACTAATTTCTATATTCTTCCTAGGTATTTTATAAATATATGACCGAAAAGTGCCCTCATCATGGTATAGAGATATGGATGCTAATACAATATTTTCACAAGGGTTTATCTTAGAGAAACATGTCAATTATTGACATTGTAGCTAGATGATCCGTAGTGACGAAGTCCCTAGAATATATCTACTTCTTAATGGATGAATAGAAAGAAATAGTTTCCTATGTTAAGGAGAAGGGACACAATGAAAAGGAATTTATGCAGTAAACAACAGTGACTAGATGACAGCACAACCCGAGTCACTAAACAAAAGATGGACATAATGATGGTCCTACAATAAAACCCCCATGGCACATATGGTAAACATATAAACTATGCTGATTATAATAGGGGTAATAAATTTCAAGGTTGGAGGCCACAACAACAAGTACAGGGGTTTCATCCACCATAACAAAGTTTTAACAAGAACCTTAAGGGCCCATACTAAAAATCCAGGTCTATTAGTTGGTAGAGACACTGACAATATTCATGACTTTTTCTGAGGTTGTATTAAAAGAAATAAAAGAAGAACCATTGAACTAAAAGTCCATATTAAGGAATCCAGAGCTTCAAGTTAGCTAAATTGATGATCACCTTAGATAGAGACCTAAAGGTACACTTCAAATATTTCCCAAAGTACACCCATGTAATGATTTGAAACATATAAAACTCTTAAGTTGTATGAAAACACAAGTAAATGACATATATTTTTATAGAACAAACCTATTGAAGAAATACAATATGTAGCTAAATAAATAAAGGAACAAGTAGCTAAAGTTGAAGAAGAAGAACCACCTCTATACCAGCCATGGATTCCATATCCAGAAAGAATGGAACTTGCAAACATACCGACAAATTAAAAATTCATGAAAGGGATTGTGACCAATAAAAATAATCTGGAAGAGATTGGAACCATTCCACTCGCATGGGAATGTTCAACAGTGGTATCAAATGACCTTACTAAGAAACAAAGATATCTAAGTATATTTTCAATTCCAATATTTATTAAAGCTAAAAAATGTGGGAAAATAGTTTTTGACTTAGGTGAGAGTGTCAATATCATGTCATACACAACATTCAAGAGTTTGGAACTAGATGGACTAATTCTAACAAGAGTACTTATTCAATTAGCTGGTTCAACATAAAATTACACAAGATTATTCATCGAGGATATCCTGATTATATATGAAAATTTACTTCCTCATAATCTTCCTAGTGCTGGATATAGAAGAGGGTCCAAACACACTCATTTTGGGAAGGCGATTTTAACCACAAGGCATGCACTAATCGACATTCATAATGAAGAACTACGTATGAGAGTTGTAAGTGATAAAGTAAGTTTCAATATCATTCGTGTAGTGAAGAACTATGATGTGATGGAGGAAAACGATTTTGGAGAAGGAGAAACACATGATGATGGGGATGTTGCTGAAATTGAAGAGGTGCATGAGTTAGAAGATGTTGTGGAAGAAGATACTCAAGTGAGGAAAAAAGATAAGCTGAAGTACAAGGTCACTGGAACCAAAGGAGTTACCAAATCCACTACATTTGATAAAGGAAAATAGGTATATATGAAACATAAAATTACATTTAGTTCATCAATTTTGAGGAAGAAATAATGGTTTGGTCTAATGGAGATCGAGAAAATACTACCATTAAAGAGAATAAAGTTGTTCAGATAATAAAGATGAGGAATTAACTATGTGGATAAGGCACAACAATGAAAATTCATAGACAATGAAGAGTTACACAATTTTCAATCATATGTATTGTAAGTTGAAGATGAATGAGGTAAGTTCAAGCCAACTACATTAAACAATAGTTCTTCCAGGAGGCAACCTGAGTTTTTTATTTTTCTTTTTATATTATCTGTTTCTAGAGGCATCCATGCTCTTTCCCAAAACATTTTAAAAGTTTCATGGATAAGTATAGTTCTTTAACTTGTTTATTTTAATTTTTTAGGACCATCAAGGCCAAAT
Organism: Viscum album; assembly: GCA_963277665.1. Classification (NCBI taxonomy): domain Eukaryota; kingdom Viridiplantae; phylum Streptophyta; class Magnoliopsida; order Santalales; family Viscaceae; genus Viscum; species Viscum album. The sequence goes on along the minus strand of OY728119.1, from coordinate 375,730,875 downwards.
CTGGAAGTAAGAAGTAGGAATCGATAAAAAAGGATATAATAAAATTACACATCGAGAAAAGGTGTAGGTAGTACGTGCACAACCCAACATTGAAATACAAATTTTACGGGGAGTAGGCATTTCAATTAAAACAATTTCTACTACATTCCACACATTTGAAATGTTTTAGAGATTTAACTTTCAATTGTGTGCTCTATAATTGAGTCTTGCTTTAATAAAATGAACTTAGAGACATAATCTACAAAAGATAAAATCCATTCCATGTATTTAAATTTCTTTTTCAATAAATTTGAATGAGGAAAATGGGAAAAATAATTACTAGATATTAGAATGTATATTAAGAGTTCAAAAATCATGATTTTAGGATAATGTTAATTATTATAGATGACATTTATCCCAGATTTGGGCATGCATTAATTTTATGATATTTACGATATTATTTTTTAATTAGTTGAATGCATTTCGATGAGTAATTGTTCTAACCATTCATATCATTGCCATGAAATCCAATGAAACAATATTTTAAATTATTTCTTTGATATATTTCTTGAGAAACTTGAGAATGATATCTTATATAATTTTCTTTTCATCTTATTGAAGTTGTGACTATACAGAATCACTTTTAAAATGATTGTGGAATTCTATTGTTATCCATTATCCAGAGACCCACCTTACATTAATCCATTTGAAGCCTATAGAATCCATGAAAAACCCTGTTAGTAAATGATATGTGTTATAAGCCTATATTTTCCATTCCTATATTTCTCTAAATGTTTTTAATGATATTTAAATGAGAAACATTAGGGGAGAAACTTCTAGGGTGTAATGGGATATACATTGTTGTGTATATTTTTCGGGAGTTTTTTTCAATATGAAATGGACAGAGGTCATGAAATATTTAATTTAATTTTATTATTCATATCTCTTTCTCAAAAAAAAAATAAAAATAAAAAAAATAAAATAAAAATGAAAAATAAAAAAAATGAAGAAAAAAATGGATTTTGTTTTCAGAGGATGAGAAATTAACATATTTCAAAACTAGGGTATTTTGATTATACATGGTTAGGATATGGATGTGAGATTTTTCTTAAGCATATATTTAAAATATATATATATATATAAAGAAATAAAAAAAGAGAAATATATATTCATTCATTCATCATGCTTACATGTATCATGATCCAACTTTGATATTTTTGGGGGTGATATAAGTGACACTTGTAAAGGGAGATGTTATTGAGATTATATTTAAATATCACGCAAAATTATTTAGAGTCAAGCATATTTTTTGAGGTTTAATTTATTTATATTATTTATCAACCTACCCAGAAGACTACGAGTCCTTTGATCCTCAAAGGTGAAGCCCTCAATATTAATTGTGATCTTTGTCGTTACATGGTTGATATGATAGATTCCATACAATACTATAGTAAGTTACATGTTTTGAGGTATGTGAATAATTATATATATATATATACCCTAATTAAGATAATAAAAAATCATGTGAGGTAAATTTAAAGTAGTACACATATTGAATATGGATTGAAAAATGTTGATTGACGAATAAAGAAACATGGATACTTAAAAAAGGAAAAATTAAAATACATGGTTATCTAGTTTCATTGGATAATGATGGATTGAAATTTTTTCCAATGTAATTCTAGAACATTTAATTTTCAATTTTATATATTTGTTTTTGTTGAAATAAAATTTGAATCATGGAAAGGTGATCATCCTCTGTGGTATGTTTAGATTCTATCCTCGAGGACATGTATGAATTCATGTGTGGGGGTAATTGATAAGTTTACATCATGGATAAAATTTATATTGTATTAATATGTGAATATATGTAATTAAATTATGAATCCTACCAATATTTGGATCATTTTGATATGTGAAATGTTTTTATGGTAGGAACAAGAGTTTTATAAAATATGAGATTTACGAAGTAGCACAACACCAAATTTTTAAGAGAGAAGTGGAGATAGGAAACTATAACAACATAATTAAACATCGTGAATTAAATTTACATGTCATGACTTATTCAAAAGGAAATTTCCACATTGGAAAATCCGTGAAGTAATTATACTCTGTGAAATGATGTTACATATCCCTAGTCCTGATTACACACTGTGAAAGCAGTCAATGGTTCAAATTCTTGTATGATATTCTAAGAGGATTCAAAATAAGGGAAGGAAAACATAGATTGGGATTAAAGAACTTGTAATCACATTACACATTGTGAAATTTTCTGGGTAGAACCCATTTGAATCATATAAATTTAGGAGCTGCCTACTGCTGAAATTAACTCCATCAGACTCCAAGTTTCGAGAAAGAAGTATCATTGAAGAGGACCATACCCAATTCCTATTTATTTTTTTTATTTTGTTTTCCCCTTCTCTCTAAACCTCTCATTTCTCATATGATGGGGTAATCCTTCCATTTATAGAGTAATATCATCAAAGGGGGAAGGTGTGTTTGATTTATTTATTTTTTATTTATGTGTTTGGTTTTTGAAATTTATTATTCAACATCCAATCCATTTAATTTATATTTATCATGAACATTGACAATTGAATATAAAAGAAACCATAAAATTGTTCAACTGAACACTCTAAAGAAGACATGTCCATTTTCAAATTTAGGGGAAATCATTTTAAAACATCATATCAAGACGAACTCGATTCGGTGAAACCCTAAAATACCGATCCAAGGGAAATAGTGTATTTACATATTGAGGAAAAGATAACTTGACCATAGTATCTTCCTCATATTGACTCTGAAAACAATCATAAATTAATCAAAATATTCTCAAAAATATAATTAAATCTAAAATGAGAAATTACAAAACCCTAGAATTCTTTCAAATATGTTATCAAACAAAAAAATCAATCCTATTTCATCCATTTGTTTTATCTTAAATCATAACAAAACTTTACTACATTTTTCTTAAGCTTAATATAATTACATGTTTTGAAATTATAATAAATAAAACTTCACCATATCTGTTGGTTCGACATCTAAATGTCATTTTACTACATTATAATTAATCGAGCTGCATAGTTTAATTGTTTTACAAATTTGTTTTTATATAGAATCGTAGGTAATTAATAATTCCCCATAGGGATGCTAGCGTTATTTTTTTTATATTTTTTAAATAATATTATAAAGAGTTATAAGAATAATTAAAATAAAGACACATAGTTAAAAAACCACATATTTTTCATACAACCTCATTAAGTTAACAATAAAGTATTCCTAGATTGGATTTACGATCTCACCGAGGAATATAGGATGTGGATAGGGAATTAATTAAGACATTTGAGAATGCTTCTTTTTATACCAAATGGATTTTTGTGTTTTAAGAGGATATGAGTGGGGGTGGCCTTTTATAAGTGAGGTGAGTGGCATGCTTGTTATTTTTGAAAAGAAAAATGATTACACCTAATTTTGAAATTTTTAAGGGAAACAATGGTCCATTATTGACTGTAATATGTGAAAAGTTCTAAATAGGTCTAAAAAATTGGTATAGAATATGTTTATAGGTCATTTTACCCCATATTGTTTTAGTTTAACCCCTACTAAACCCATTTTAACATTAACATCAATAATTAATTTTTACATTTTTACTATTAATTATGGTAAACAATTGTGTTTACCGCATTAGATAATACTTATTATTATTATTCCAAATATAGAATCAAAATTTCAAAATTTCAATTCACATAAGTGGAAAAAATTAAATTTGAATTAAACACGTAGACATGATGTAAAAGTTATTTTCTAGTGAGAAAAGAATCCAAAGTTTTAAACTCTTCCATATAAAAATGAAAATTTAAATTGATTAAAATGAAATAAATTATATAAAAAGATATATAATTGAACTAATTTTACTTTTTAAAACTATATTCAAGTAATTTATAATTTTTTAAATTGTTAAATAAAAATGAAAATTCTAAATAAAAACCAATATTTTTTATTATTTATCCAAAAATTTATCTTATTATAAAATTTTTAAAAATTTTCCCAAAGATAATTTTTAGATGATGATTTCAAAAATTGTTTTCATTTTTTCAAATAAATTTTACAAAATTTCCTAAAAAGTGCAAAAAATATGTCGATTTTGTTTTAAATATAGATTTTAAAAATGAAATTGGATTTATACTTATCTAATGATTCAAAAATACACATGGTGAATGTTAAGATTTTTTGTTGAATATATAATATAATAATTCCATTAAAATTATTCACAAAAAGTTATTTATTTAATTTATTACGATAAAATTAGTTTATGCGTATAAAATAAATTATTTTGTAAATGATATTCTTTATTTTCAAATGGTTTATATTTTAATTTAAAATTATTCAGTAACCCAAGAATTAATTTTATATATAGGTGTAAGCCATATATTTTCTTAATGTATTAATCCTATTTATAAACACATTTCAAATATTTAGGTAGTAACTATCATATTAAATAATAATATCATAATAGTATGTCGCGTTTCGTTTACACTTGGGGTTTCATGTAACACATGCTATTGAAGACTTTAAATTTATCAAAAAATACTATTTCATAAAATCATTGGGTGTTACAATGGGTGATTAAAAATGCTCATAAAGGTATAAAACATTAATAGAAAATAATTTTTAGATCATAAACATGTGATAATACATGAATAAAATGAATTAACTAATTAAAAAGGAACATGAATTAATATGTGTTAAAAAAAGAATGAATGACATAAATATCATATAAAATGACCAAAACATTACCATAACCTAAGAAAAAAAACATGAAGCATAAATAATGAGTCATATACCATAGGAAATAAAGTGAAAAAATTAAAAACATAGGTTTCATTATCTTTGTGAACTCGGTTACCAATAAACATGTTCATACATAAAATTGTCTGTAGGTATATTCATAATAACACTTACCATTTTTTGAACCTATCTACTAAATGAATTGTTCACATTAAATTTCTACCTTAGGAGATATATTATTTTACCAAATTCATTGGGGGTAGATATAGGTCCAATAATCACATAATCAATACACATGGGTGGCACTTGAAATACAATCATAAGATCATAAAAAACCGAAAGAAATAAATTGGGTTTCATGAATTTTCCAAATAATCATATAAAAGTAATAAAATATATAATATAAGTAAAGGAATAAAATAATAAAAAGTTTATTTTTGAAACATTCAATGACTAGGAAAATAATAATGGGATGGATCATTCTTCTAATAGTAATGTTAATTCCATACAAAAACTATAGAATGAAGGTAGATGATGTCATTATGAAAATACCCATAATGAATCATAATTTATATCAAAGGAAATTATTTTAAATGAAAAAAACATACTTGATTACTTATGATAAATGTTTTTGAAAGTAAAAAAAATCTCATTCATATTTTGAAATAACATATAGAAAATATTTTTTAAACTAAGAAAATAAAAATTTATATTTTAAACCATGAAGGTGGTGAGATAATGTTTGAAATTAAATGAAAAATGTGGAGGAACAATATGTTAATATGGAAGTGTTAAAAAGTTATTATTTTTGGTAAAATAAACCTATGGAAAATGATAAAATAATTTTTTTAAATATTTATTACAAACTTAAACGTAGTTAAAAATAAAAATTTTGTATTTTCAAAAAAAAATTATCCATAAAAGTGGGCTCAAAGATAAATCATGATTGAAAAATATTTATCTTTTTTATGTTTTAGAAATACCTTTACAGAAAATAACATCACCTAAAATATTATAAAACATTCATTTTAAAATGAGGTAAAAACAAAAATAATCTGACATAATATATCCATATTTGAAGATGTTAGTAGAGTTTTATAATAAAAAATATTACAAATTCCCCAGATATATTATCCATTTGAGAGATCTTGATATTTTATAAAATCAAATTGGAAATAGATGCTTTACTAATTGACTAACATTTAAAGAAGAAAACTTGAAAATGGAATGAATTAAAACTCAATTTCAAATACCCTGAGTAAAATATAATTCAAGGTATATTATATCAAAAGGGTCATTAATACACCATAAAAAAGAAACATTTTATGCAACTTAAATTATGTCTCATGGAATTTGAAAAAGAGACAAATAACCCTTATGACTTTGTTATCTTTGAAATCTAAGAGCCAAGAAAGGTATATCATTGCATGGATTTGTAAATACATTAGTTTACATGATAATTATGAATAAAATAATTTCACAGACAATATATACACTAAAAATAGGAAAGAATGGAGAATAAAATTTATATCTCAATGAAACACAAATTGAGATGAAAAAACCCTTACCTTATATGATTGTTTAATCAAACATTCCCTAATATCCTGTATGACAAACATAAATATATTAATGAATTATTTTATAACTTAAATGTAAATATGTTATGTATTTAATATTTTTTTATGATCATATATTATAAATATATTACCAATTTATAACTAATTTTCTGTTATTAGGTTTTAGAATGTTTGATTATTTGTTATATACAAACATCATGGGGATTTGATTGATTCACAATAAGTATTTTCAAATTCATTATTATCATATTATAAAATAAATAACAATTTTTTATTTTAAATTATTTTTTAATTATCATTTTCACTTGTTGAAATACATGAATATGGATTATGATAAATTGATATTTCAGAGAACTAGTTTTGATGTGGTTATTGATTGAAAGGTGTAATATTAATAATTATTTAAAATATTAGTATCAAACATAAAAATCCATTAATACAACATAAAAAAATACTTATCATATGATATTAAAATTATATTTTATTTTTTAATCATTTATGTTGTAAACATTATAACATCATTAAAGTAGGTGGTAAAACCGACCCAATCATAAGAGTGTTATAATAACGCTGTATAAAAAAGTTTGTTGGTTGTGGTGGGGGTAGTCCACACATATTTACGATTAACGGTCACATTTCTAAATGATTTGACAGAATAACGCTGTATAAAAAAGTTTCACATTAGAATTATTATTTTTAAATATATAAAAAAATAATTCATATAATCTATAATTTCTCCAAGATATAAGAGTAAGTTGTTAAAAATGAACAAAATTATTTCGCGGAGGCTGTGGTCTAGACCTACGCACAGTTGATGTTGTTTTGTTTTTCATAGTTGATGGAAATAATAATTATTTTAATTAAAATAATATAATTTTTCTATAATAATGATACTAATGTCACTATATTTGTAATTATATGTAATATAAATAAGTATTATAGTAAAATAATGGATAAGATAAATTAATACTCATGTTGGATTTTCAAGTTTTCTCTTGTAAAACTCCTTAGAAAAAAAGGCCTTAAGAAAAATAAAGTTGACTAGAAGATTATGGAAGTAGAAGAAGGTTAAAGGAGGATAAAATTTATTGAGTTTTATTAGCGAATTATAGAAAAAGAGTGTAACATGAAGGGGTGTAAGTGATCTACCTCTATATGTGAAGATAAGGGTAAGTTGGGGAATACCCGTTGAATTTCAAAAATGTTATTTCTCTATTAAAGGGTCAATGGAATAAAAAAATGATAAATAAGGAAATAAGGAAATTTTTTGTTTATACAAATAAATACCTTCTATTTATAAACATGTTTTGAACATGTTTCATTCTTTTCCCCATAGTAAACGAATTTTTTCCATTTTTTCTTTTTACAGGGTAAATAATTTCTATCCATTGTAATTAGATTAAATAAAGAAAAACTAAAATTTAACTTACCATAAATTCTAACGTTGATTTTTAAAATCTAAAAATAATTTTTTCATATAAAATTTTAAATGGTTTAAAAAGATAATTTTAAAATAAAACTATTTATTATAAAAAATAAACTTTATGAGTCTTCAAAATTAATCCAAAATTGAATCTCACCTTAAAAAATATTGATTTAAAGAAAATTCATGAATTTTTTTTGTTAAGGTAATTTTTTATTATAGTTCTAAAAATATTATTCATAAGTTATCTATATTCAAAAAATATTTTAAAATTATAAATTCTATTCCTTAAATAAATATTTGATTATTTGAATGGTTTTTTAGTCTTTAAGTTAAGGATTAGATAATGATAAATTTATAAAAATTAATATTTGTATAAAAACCACATTTTTTGATAAACAATCATCCTTTTCATAAAGAGCTCTAAATTTTATAAAAATCATTATTTTTATGTTAAATTAAAAAAGAAAATTATTTCATAAAAATAAAATTATTTTTTTTAATTTTTATTAAAATAAAATCATATAATATAATGAAAAATTCTTTTAGATATAAACTATTTCAATAATAAATCATATTAATTGTATTTATTCTAAAGGTAATAGTTTTTAATATTTTCATCATATTAGAGTTTATTCTAGCTTTATTAATAATTTTATACTAATAAATTTTGATTTTTTTACATTGGGTGTAGTGTGTGATGAAAGTTATTGAACATAACACCAATTTTATAAGGTATAGAGTTTCAGACCATTACATTCTACCCATATTAAATAAATGTTTCCCTCACAATCGTAATTATTACCTTTTAATGAAAATTAATAATGGTTTGTAAAGATAATAAATACTCAAAATAAATCTTCTATGAGATAAAAACCTTTATATCTAAGGTAATACTAGGTAATGTAAAATTTCCCGCATTATAGGATTATATTAACATTCTTAACTATTTATTCCAAATATGCCTCTATAACTAATTATTAGGAGCTTCTAAAGACATGCCTTTTATAATTTCATTTCCAGGATTCTATTTCAAAAAAAATATTAGTACCAAATTTATTATGATATTATCTAACATAATCATTTTAAATGATAAAATAAATATTAATGCTCAATAATAATATTTCTTATCCAATGTCACCTTCATTTCAACCTATAATACTTACAATTCAACTATTTCACACTTGGTTTAACCTAAAACTCTATTTTTTGATCCCATGTTACTTTAAGATGTTTCTCTCAAAATTATTAACCAAATACAATATAGTGACCAGGAAATAAATCCTTTATAGTGGTTCATAAATATGATATGATAATCCAAAGAATATCCCTTAGTTGTGTCTACACAGGCGTTCAGTTAGGTCTCTTTGTCCTACATCATGTCACAATTGAGTTAATATCCAACACACCCTTTTCAAATTTATTACACCTTTGTATAACTAATAAAAATCCTACATCCAATTGAATGTATATTGATAGGGATTAATTTTATATGAAATCCACATAGTCCATAAATTACCAAAATAACTAGATGTTTTCTTAGACTTATTTATAGGGGTTTTATGTAAATTTATCTGATCATAATATCCAAAAAAATAAGTAAAATGTGATCTGATACCCACTATACAAAACCAAGATAAAAGAATTATTTTTCATAAATATTTCACAATTTAGATATAAAATTACATAATAATCTCACAAAACCCAAGAAATGTAAAGTTGTAGTGTCTTTAGAGACTATAAATAGAAAAACCTTATCACACCATTGTGAAAATTTATAAATAAAAAAAACACTTGTAGGAATTCAAAAATACACTCTCACATTCATACACTAGGGAAAATAAAACATAGGAAGGGGTTAACTAAATTTTTTATGAATGTATAACACATCAAAGTGAAATAAAGCTTATATTGTAAACATTTGAGAATAAATGAATATGAATAATTATAAGAATAAAAAGTGAAAATGAATCAATAAGTGTTAACCATAAACATGAAAGATAAAAATATCATATAAAATGATCAAAATTTTACCTTGGAATAAAAAAACATGAATCATAAAGGACGAGCTCTGAAACATAAGAAAGAAATGTGAAAAATAATAATCATAGGATATCTTATTTTTATAAACATGGATACCTACTAACCTGTTCAAACATAAAATTTTCAGTAGAGATATTTTACATCCCACTCACCCTTCGTGTACCTATATATCTTCTAACATGATCAGATTACACTTTTATGACATGAGATATAAGTCTTTACCCGATTAATTATAGGGAGATATAGGTCTTACCCATCACATAATCCTTACATAGGTGTTCCACTTGAAAGAAAATAATCACATCATAAAATAACCCATATAAATATAATGGGTTTCTATAATTTTAAAAATAATTATATAAAGAACCCATGGAGTGAAAATGAGTTCCATATCATTTTTAAAAATGATGACGTATGAAAATCACCAAAAATTTCATAAATAATCATGATAAATCCCTGAAATATAAATATATATCTAATGGTATTATGTAAATTTCTAGTTAAATTTATTTTAAGGAATCATATAGAATATATACTATATAATAATAGTTATATAGTTTCTTCAATCATTTCCCCAACCAATAAATTTATAGTAATCTAACTAAACTCCCTTTAAAAAAAGAGTGAAATATAGAGTATTAAAAATGAAACTAAATTGGGAGAAATATTATTTTTGAAAACATTAATTTATTTGGAAAGGGAAATACTGTGATAGATCATTCCTTTGATAAAAACATCATCTTATAATCCATTAATATAAATAAGTTTCATGGATTAATTTGAAAAATATTTTTTATAAAGCATTAAATACACTAAAGGGAGCTAGTATAGATTAAAAAAATTTATAAAACATACATTTTAAAATAATGTAAATAGAGAATAAAGAGTACCAAATATATCATTATTAGATGAAAATTATAAAGGATTTATAATTAAAAATTAACCTAATTTCCTAGATAGATTAACACATTTGAGAGATCTCAATTTTCTTTAGAATGAAATTAAAAATAGATACCTTACAACTTGAATAATATTTATATAAAAACCATTAAAAAATAATTTTCATGAAATTGTACTTAAAATACCATGATTAAAATATAAATCATTGTATATTATATCAACAAGTATACAGATATTACATTTAAATGAATAATGATTTGTAACATCAAGCATGTCTCATGAAATTGAAAATTGAGACAAATAATATATAAAAATTTTCTATCTCTCCAATAAAATACCCATGATAGGTAGAACATGAGATATATTTTTAAATCCGTTATATTACACAAACTTTATGTTAAAAATAAGTTAATGTGAAATATATACACTACAAATAGAGAATAATTGGTGAATACAATTCATATATCAACAGAGGAAAATTGAGATGAAAAATCCCTTACCTTGTATCATGCCCTAGTCAAACAAACTCTTACCTCCTTTATAATAAAAATAAATATAAAAATATCTAATTTTAGAACATTATTATAAATATATTAACCTTTTTATATTTTTTTTATAATTATATATTGAATATATATTACTCGATTATAATTAATTTTCCAATATCGTGTGTTAGAATGTTTGGTTATTTGTTTCATAACGATGTTAGAGTTAAATGATCTATTCCCACTTAGTGGTTTCAAATTAATTATAAAAAGGATAATATTGAAAAAATAATCCATATTTTTCACTTATTTCTTAAGTCTCATTTTCCAAAAGTTAATGAGATGAATATAGATTGTGAAAATTTGAGATTTTGGTGAATTGATTTCAACGTGTTTAATGACCAAAATTTGTGATATTAATAATTATTTTTAATAATAATATCAAACTAAATAAAAATTTAAAACATAATAAAAATTTAATTATTATATGAGTTTACCATTATATTACATTATTAAATCATTCATGAAAGAAACCTTATAAAACTGTTCATTTTAGTGGTAAAATCGACCCAAATAGAAGCGTGTTATAGTGATTTAATACATAAGGATATTTATTTATTTAATGATAATATAGATTTTCATAATCTTAAAAGTGTCATTAATATCATATATCTCTGTTTAATTCATTCTTGGATCTATCCATTATGGGTGGTGATGAAAAATGAAGCATGTTGCTTGAGGAAGTGGTAGTCCACTCGTACACATGATTAACAATCTCATTACTAAAAGAATTTATGAAATGATGGTATGTGAAATATTACCAATTAATAGTTATAATTTAATTATATTAAATATTATCATTCATTAAAATATTTCTTTTTTACTATCCATGAGATGATATGGTGAAAAATGATTATCATTTAATAGTTGTGGTAGTCCACATGTACGAATGAAAGATATTGTTTTGGTTTTCTTAGTGGTTGTAATACAAGAAATAATTTTTTTAATTAATTAAATTAATATTTGGTATTATAATGACATTTTTTCATTGTATTAATAATTTTATAGAATATTGTAATGGAGTAGAGTAAAATAAAAACAAATAGAATGCAATACTCACGTTTAATGTTTGAGTTTTCTCTTTTAAAACTCATTAGAAACAAAGGCCTTTAGAAAAAGGCTAACAGAAGTTTATATATTTTTTATAGGGTTATATGAAGTAAATATTTAAAGAGTTTCTTGGGTAATTATATGTAAATAGTTCAACATGAAGGGTTGGGAGTAATCCCCTTTTATAAGTAAATATAATGAGTGTTTTGGATTTACCCATTGAATTTCAATAATGTTATATCAATATAAAAGGACAAAGAGATTAAAAATAGAAAAAATTAAGAAATATGGTGAGTTTTGGGTGGTATTCACCTCAAAAAAAATTTAAAAGCATGATTTTACCATTTTTGGCTTTCCCCTAAGTATAAAACATTTTCCCATTTTTACTTTTTACTAGGTAACTAATTTTTTTCTTTAATAATCAATTTTAATGACCAAAATTAAAATTAAACTTAATAATTTTTTTTTGGAAATTATGAAATTGAATTTTAAAATCTTTATTTTATATAACATTTATAATATTATAATAAGTTAATTTGAAAATAAATACACGTAATCATGAATTTTTTTTACCAAACGTGTTTTTATACATAAAATTAATATATAAGGTAAAATTATAATTGTTTCTAATTTAATTAAATTTATTTGATTTATTATAATTAAATAAAATATATGAGTCTAGAAAATCTAATTTCATAACAATAACTCTTGATTCACAGAAAAGAGAAAAAATGATTTTTTTAAATTATCATTTTACTTTAGTTTTAAAAATATTGTACATTGTTTTTTCCATTTTCAAAGAATATTTTCAAATTAATAATTTTATTAATTAAATATATATTTTACTAATTTGATGCACTTTTAGTCTTCTAGGTTATTCTTACATAATTATAAAATGTCGATAATCATATTTATCATGAAAATCATATTTTTCGACTAAAAATCTAACATTTAGGAAAAGATCTAAATTTCATACTAAGTAAAATTTTATTTTTAATTAAAAAATTATTTCATCAAATATAAATTTGAAAATTTGAAAATTTATCTTTTAAAAGAATAAAATAGGAACCCCACTTTTAAATATAACCCTTTTCAACAATAAAACATATTAATTATTTTTTGTATAAGTTAATAGTTTTTAATTGTTTACCATATTCAAATTTTTTATATATTTATTAATGATTATTTTATAATATTTTCAATTAATTTATATTGGTTAGATTTTGTAACGCATGCTATCATATGTAACAAAAATTTTACATGGTCTAGAATTTTAGGTTCTTAAATTCTACCTCAAATAAATTACATTATGGAAATTTTAATTATTTCATACCAGTGAAAAAATAAGGTTATATAGAGATAATAAATACTAAAGATATATATTATATTATATAAAATATTTTCCATATTATAGAATATTGGGTAACCTAACATTTTCCTCATTATAGGATTATTTTAAAATTTTCAACCATTTATTCTAAATATGTCTTTATAGCTATGACTTTGGGGATTCTAAAGACATAGCTTCCACAACATCATTTTAAAGATCCTATTTAAAAAACATATAATATGACCAAAATTATTATAATAATATGATAAAATATCAGAGTAAATGATCATATGAATATTAAAGATCATTCCTAAGATATCTTCTCCAATGACAACTTCATTTCAGATAATGATACTTATAATTCAACTATACCACACTTGGTTCATATTATGTCAGTCATTGTTAAACCTAGGGTATTTAAGATGTTTTCACTCATACTTATTAACACATTCCCTTAAAGTAACAAAAACATTAATCCTTTATAGTAATTCATAGAGAGAATATGATCAACCAAGAGTATCCACCAGGAGTTTATTGCTAAGTGTTAAGTTATGCCTCTTTATCATGAAATGTGTCACAATTTAGTTAATTCACAAAACCCCCTATTTTTGGGTACTATTCCTAAGTACAACTATTATATAGCAAATTCCCAAATGTATTATCTTGATAGGTATTCACTTTCTTAGAAAACCTCACAATCAATACTTTACAGAAATATCGGGATGTTGTCATAGACTTATCCCTAGGGGTTTACAAAATATTTTTATCATTATAATATAAAAAAATAACCAATACTTATATTTATTCCAAATTTATTTACCCAATATAGAAAAAACATTATTTTATATAAATCATTCACAATATTTACATAACATTACGTAATATTTTCATAAAACCCCACAACTATAAAAGGTTTAGTGTATTTGGAGGCTAACAATATAAAAACATTATTACACCATTCAAAAATTTTTATCCATAATATAAACAGACTTGTATCCATTCCATTATAAATTTTTATCTTTATAAGTTTGGAAAAAGAAAACATAGGAAGGGGTGATCTCAAACACCCAGTAAGGGATAACACATCAAAGGGCCATAAAGGTTTGACTAGAAACATACATGAATACACAAATATAAAAATTATTTGATAACAATGAAACGTGAATAAATAAGTTTAAACATAAGAATTAAATATAGATATATCATAACTAATGATCAAACCATTACCATGGCATAAAAAACAATACAAGAAGCATAATCCTTGATCCATTGTGTAACAGAATACGATTTTTAAAAGAATAAAGTTATGTTCGATAGCATATACGACACAAAACTTCAGGCGTAGATGATAATGTCACACCATGATAAATTATGATATATATCTTTTAAAATAAATTTTATATTTTTGATATTTTTTGGTACACACAACCCTATGATTTTTGTGCTTGATAGTGGATATAACATGAAACACCAAGCTTAAATGTCCCACGAAATATATAACCATCATAAACTAGATGGTAAATAAGAGGATATGAATAGTATTAAAACTTTTATTATATATATATATATATATTTCCTACTAAATATAAATTATTAATAAATTATTAGTAAATAATCAATCAGTTTTTAGAAAGGTAATTTTATTTTTCAAAAATATGTTTTCTTCAAAAATAATTTTTATTAATTTTTATGAAAAAATATTAAATAAATTTTTTGATACTTGTAGAAAATGTATTTAATAAAAAATAATTTTTTAATTCAAAATATCAAAATTAACTTATAGTGAATTTTTTTTATTTTCTGTAAAATATTGATTTTTTCATTGAATAGTGTAAAATATCGATTTTTGTGAAAATGTCATTTATTTTATATAAATAAAGTAATTTAAAAGTAACCTTAAGTGTTTAATATGATTTAATGTAAAAAAATATTATATATTTATATTTATTCCAATTATTTTTTGAATCATATTTATATTGGATTTTAATATAAGTTTATTTTGGGTTTTAAAATGATATTTTTTCGAACACTACTTTAAAGTGTACAATGTTTCTCCATTTATCTTTATTAAAATAATATCTGATGAGGAATTTTTAAAACTAATGTTTTATATTATATATCCATAAAAGTTAATTTAGATTCATGGAATGATGAATACTTTTCATAGAGTTAATATAAAACCATAATTTTCTTGAAAAATACATTTCTTGAAAACCCACATTTTATTATGATTGTGATATTAATTTAAATTTAAATTTTTTCACATATGTATATTTAATTTGGTAAAATGGATTCAATATTCATAATCACCTTAATATATAATATCCAATAAATTAAACTTAATTTTTATCTATAATGAGTATTAAAATAGTAAAAATTAATTAACACGGTTAAAGTATAAATGGATCTAACAAGGGTTAAAACTAAAAATATATGGTTTGGTTTTGAAATTAAACTTATAAATATACTATTTTATTGAAATATAAAAATATTATCCTTCCAAATTTAAAATATATGTTCATTTCGAACCTTATTTAAGGGGAATTGATTTATTATTTTACAAAATTTCCAAGTAGTTTCCACGTGGCCTCCCATCCTTACTTGTAAAAAGACACCCCCTATCCTCTCTTATTCACAAATTAAAAGAAATTTGTGTTAGAAAATATAGGACCAAATTATTTCCTAAATACCCACCCAATGATCTAGATCCCTTTTTATTATAAGTCCACCCACTCCAGGCTTTTAGTGCTTACCTAAGGTGTTTTTCTGAAGAAGAGGTATCCTGATTTTCTGAGCGTCTTTATTTTTTTCATTATTAAAAATAATTAAAATGTTATTAAATTATACTTACATAAAAAAATGTATAAAATATAATTATATGTAATTATGTTTAAGGAATGACATAAATCTTTCTCTTCTTCCATCAAATAACATACAAGATCATCATTCATGTGTAGGGTAGACTACCACCTCATAAACAAATGTCAATTCTTTTTCATCGTCACATCTCATGGATTTTTTATAATATGTGTTTAAAGTATTTAAAAATATATCTATATAATTTATAATATATTTAAACTTATTTAGTTTTTATATCACAGTTATCTTCTTTCTCTCAATTCAATGGGGGATATGATATCGTGACTCATGTGTATGGAGGACTACCACTTCACGAATCAATGCAATATGTTTTTCACTAATGATTTACATGGAAGGTAATAAGGATAAATTAAATATATATAGGTGATATAAGTTAAATAATTATTAAAATATTCACATATTTATTATTATTAAATAATAATATAAAATTTTATTTCTTACACTAAAAAGTTATAATGTTATTCATGTGTATGTATAGACTACTACCTCCACGAAGTGAAGTGGCTCTTTTATCATCACTAAATAACATGGATGATATATATATATATATTAAAATAAATAAGATTTTATATATTATATTATTATCATTATTTATATATAAAATGTTACTTAACTCTTTTCCATAAAGTTCATTTAAAAATTGAAATGTTAGTAATGCTTACGTACGTCCCACCATCTCCATGATCGTAACATAGTTAAATTTTCATAACCATTTTTCATGATTAGTTTTAAAAGTATGAATTAAGAATAAGTATGATAAATAATAATTGATTTTTATTATTGATATGTTTAAACAATGACCTCTTAGACCAGGATCAACACACCAAATCTGTTTTGAAGCACTGAACCGAGCATTCTAAAAACATCCAACATAGATTCAACTGATTCAGTATTTGAATAGGTCATTAAAATAAAAAAAGAAATGATTTAAATAAAATATATTTAAAATTTAAAAGGTTATTAATAAATCAAATAATTTATATAATCTTATTATACACGAGTTAAAGGACACACATTGAATATATGGAGTCAAGGTAAGTGTTTCGCATCTCACTTTTTCTCTATGAGTTGTATACCATTTTCACCAATTATTTACACTATTTGGTATATGTATACTTACCATTTTACTTGAAATATATTGAATAATTTCTAAATAATGGTATTTAATGTTTTAATTGGAATTATTTTATCCAATTGGTTTTGATTTGAATGTTTCAATGTGGTAAAAAGTTCCTTAACTGAATTACTTTGCATTGGGTTATGTTTTTTCTGTATTATAATTGATATTAAATGATTATGTGAGTAATGAATTTTTATTATATTATGTTTTATTTCCAATTTTATTATATGTATTTAATTTTGGAACACATAATCGATTCATTGATTAATTATCAAATTCAATGGTATGATTTTTGTAAGGGATATTAATCTCAAACTCACTTTCTTAGATATATAAATTTATGATATGAACCTATATTAATTTGTAAGGAGTATAAAATACCCATTTATATGTTATATTATGAAAATAATCTTGTTAATGATATATAAAGTATCATTTCATGTTATTATTTCACAAGTCGTACAATTGAAGAGTCACCAAAGAGGAAAAGGCTTTATATTAAAATCTCCTTTATTTCAACATTATTTATATCTAAGATTATTTTAGAGGAAATAATGTAATATTATTTTCAAAAACCACATATTTTTTTCTAATATATATATGAATTTGGTTCAATTGTCTACATTCTATTTCATCCGTTTCTTATTAAAGAAACATCAAAAATTCATTTGTAAGCGATACCGATCATGTATTTTTATTTTAGATCGATTATCATTCTCTATTATATCCATGTTATCATAAATGTTTTAAAAAATTTTCTTTTATAAAAAAATTATTCCATAAATTTATTTTACAAGATCTTTTACCCTTTAAAAAAATGTTTTAAGAATGATTTTTCTAAATGTTTTCCAAAATGAGTCACTTTTGACTTTTTTTACAAAATATTTGAAAACAATGTTTATTTTAATCATTTTTTAAATGAATGCATTTTCACACCATCATTTACATTATTTTAATTTTATTTTAATTTATATTTTTTCATGTTTGTTTTAAAATAATTTTTTTTTCATTAAAAGTGATTATCAAAATGAAAATTTTATTTTAATAAAAAAGAGTTTTAATGATATTTTAATGGTATTACTATTCATCAATGAAAACAAAAAAATGATTTCAATTATGTTTCAATTGGGATATTTTGAAATCATACCATCCTAATTATTTATCTTGATGGATTAATATTGTTTCAAAAATATTTTCACAAAACCTATTTCTTTTCCAAACATTAATAATGTTTCAAAGTGATTGTTATGGACTTAGTTTATTTTACACAAGTTAATCTTGATTCAAAGATATTATTTTCAAAAAAATATATTTTCCATGATTTAATCACAATTCAAATAGATTTTTAAGGAACCCATTTTTTTTCCACGAGTTAATTATTTTTCAAAGTGATTATAATAGGACCTGTTTTCTTTCCATGAGTTAATCAAGTTACCATAATAATAATAATAATAATAATAATTCTTATGTGTTTTATGGTGTAATGAATGATATATGTGGTTTATTTATGGATCTTTGTCATTTTCACATGATGGATGCTCCCAGATAGCTCCGGATGATCCCATAAAATTTTATATAATGGGTACACCCAGATAACACCTTGTTAAGCCATTATAGATTATATGATGAGTGTTCCCTGATATACCCTAATACATTGAATAATAATTATGTTCTCGGCATAAATATTTTTTGAATTCATTTGTATGATTATTCCAATTTTAATGGTTTCGTTATGAAGATGTTCTATGATTCCAATATGTTTTATGTTTTTATGGGTTAAAGATATTTCTTTTGATCGATATTGATATCACATATTTCATGATTATTGATTTTGGAGAATATTTTATTTTTAGATCATTATTCCATATTTTTGTGATTGATGATCGATGTATTTATAGGTTTTCATATTCTTTTGTTATGCTCATTAACTTTGATTATTCCATCATACATTTACGGTCTTCTCATATTCATTTCTTCTATTAAATTATTAATGGTTCTATTTTCTATTAGTAAGAATTTAATCTCACACCTCTTATATTTACCTTTCGCCATGTTATCAAATATGGTTTTTAATGAATTTTTTGTTGAAGGGTTTCGTAAGGATGATTATTATTTTTAATATGGAATATAAAAATTAGGGTATACCCGGAAAGATACTCTCATGAATTAGTGGGTATTGATTATGTAAGAGTTTTTCCTAATTCTCTAAAACTAAAAACCTAAAATATCCTTTATATTGTAAGTCATACAATATTTCCATTTGGTATTCTACATTTTTATGAAAAATATTTGTTCACCTTTGTTGGTACCAAAGTAAAAAATGTAAGGTTTATGATCTTAGAACCATATAGCAGAGTATGGTTTCAAGGATGTTATAGGTGGTGTTAGAAAAATGTTATAAATAACATTGGAGATTAGGATGTTTTCATGTGAGTTTGTCTTATGAGTTATGTATACTGTAAGAGGTCTATAATAATAATGATGATCATAAGTTAAAATTCTTAGAAACCACTTTTAGATTATAAGGAATGTGATATTAAAGTGATGAATGATATTTTATGAGATTTTTTATGAGGTAGAAGTAAATGTAATTTTTTTTAATTTGATGTGTAATTTTACATTTTATGTCCATTAGTTTTAAGGAATTGATAACCTTTAGGTTTTATATGATATTGGATATTGAGTTAATTATGGTAACAAAATAATTATCATTTATATAACCATGATATTTGAATAGTGATTTGGTTACTATGTGATTAATGTTACTTTAGAAGATGATCATTGTATTTTTGGACTTGAAAGCTGAAAGGTATCAGGTAACCTTTGAGGTTAACAGAATCCTTAATTTTGAGGTTATTGAGTATATTTGGGATATAGGGTTATTTTAATATAGAATTATTTATTTTTAACACTACCTTTTATTGTTTAATTTTAGAGACTAATGTATCATATGAAGGTTCATTTATTTTTGGAATTATTTTACCATTTTTTAACTATTTTGGATTTTGTAAATTTCTAAAGATAAGATGAATATCATGTTATCCCCTTTAGGGTAATCTAAAATTTTAACTCATTGAATATTTGTTGTTTTGATGTCTTTAAATTTTTATTGGTCATTTACATTCATATGATCAATGATCTCAATCACACCACATAATTATTTTTTCTTCTATTTTTTTATCCATTTCATCACATTCCACTGATGTTATCCTATGTATAAACCGTGTTAAGTGATGAACATTATATTTCCCCTTCTCTCTTTTAAGGGAATTTTTTATTATCCCTTTTTAATAGGTGGGTTTAAAGGATGATATTTTTAAATATCTAACCTTTTATTAATGATATAAACTTAAAATAGGAAGGATGCAATTTAGTAGTGGGGATGTAATACCCTAATATTTTTAAATGATGAAAATTATGTCTGATTTCAAGTATGACACACAATAATAAGATTCTAAAACAATGAAACACCTAGATAAATTAAAATATATTTCTAATAAAATAAATTTAATCTATTTGATAACTTTTAGTACATGAAACCCTGATATTTTTTGTATTCAATGTCGTATATGACATTTTACTTCGAGCCAAAACAACCCACAAAATATATAATCATTTTAACCTAGACATAAAATTTGTGGTTATGAGTAGTATTAAATATAATGGGATGTATATAAATAAATAAATAAATATATATCATAATCAATATAAATTGTTGATAATTATCTATAAAATAATTGATCTATTTTAGTAAAGTAATTTTATTCATCAACAATATATTTTTTCTTAGAAATGTTTTCATTGATTTTTATAAAGATACATTACAATTAATTTTAGAATTTGAGGATTTTTTTTGATAAAATGGACATAATTTTTGAAATAATCAAATCGAAATTCACTTACAGTAAAATTTCGATATTTTTCTACAAATATTGACTTTTCGGGGAATTGTGAAAAATACCAATTTTAATACGATTTCCATTTATTTTAAGAAAATTAATTAACTATAAAATAAAATAATGATATTAATATTATTTAAATTAAAATAATTTTTATTTAGTAATACATAATAAAATTATATTATTTTTAATGAACTTTATATTTTATTTTGGTATAATTTTATTTTTGGATTTTAAGACGAGTTTTTTCTAAAAACTGCTTGTAAGGGAATAATGTTTATCCATTTTACTTGATTGAAATAATACACAATGAAGAATTTTTTAAATGAAATTTAAATATTATATATAAATAAATGTTAATTTACATTCATACAATGATTATTACTGGTAATATAGTTAATATCAAATTATCATTTTCTTGAAAAGTTTACTTTTTGAAAACCCATTTTTAATCGCAGCTACGAGTGAAATTTTAAATTAAAATTTATCATTTATCAGAATTTAAATTCGTAAAATGGATAAAAAATTTGGAATTAGAATAATTTATATTATATAATAATCTCAACTCGATTTCAATCTATATTGAGTTGTGAAAAGAGTTAAAATAAATTACGGCAGTTATGATGAAAATGGATTTATAAGGTGTTAAACAAAACATATAAGGGAATTTTTTACAAATAAACCTATAAAAATTATTTTGTATATAAATATTTAAATAATTTAATTCCAAATTTATTATATATAGTCATTTGGATGCTTATTTCATTCGAATTACTTAATCATTTTGGACTCATTTGAGAACTTTTTATATAGTTTCCATGTTGGTTCCTTTCCCCTCTCAGAAAAGGTCACCCACTATTATCTCATTTTCACACCATAAAATAAATTTTAATTGGAAAATAATTACCCATTTTAATTCATAACACTATCCACGACCAGGATCCAATCTTTTGTTTCAGAAATCCATCCTATGTCTTTTAGATTTTTCCTAAGGAGGTTTTCTTAAGAAAAGGTATCACGATTTATCAAGCATATTTATTTTATTTCTTAATACACCTAGTTAAAATATTCTTATATTTTGATTATATCAAATAAATTATTTAAAATATAATTATATTTTATTAAATTCATTTTATAACTTAATTAAATATTCTCTTCCATCAAATGGGATACAAAATCTTTATTCGTGTATATGATGAACTACCACCTCATGAACCGATGTCATTTGTTTTTCATCATCACTTCTCACAAATTTTAATAATGATAGATTTTACAAATATATATATATTTATATAAGATATTTTTAATATTTTTATACTTATATAGTTATGATACAACATATACCTCTTTAATTTCTATTCCATTGGGGATACGATAACATCATTTGTGTATACGGCAGACTACCGCATCACAAAGCGATGTGATTCATTTTCAATAATGATTTACCTAGAAGTTAATAAATAAAAATTTAATTAAAATATATGATATAAAGAAAATAATTATTATATTAAGTAAATATTTATCATTATTAAAGTATAATATATTTTATTTTATTTCTTATATAGAAAATGGCAACGTCGTTTTTGTATACCTATGGACTACCACCTCCACCAGGTGATGTGACTTTTTTATCATCCCTAAATTACATAAATGATATATATAAGTATATATAAATAAATAATATGTTAAATATTATATTACTATCATTATGTAAAGTTAAAATATTATAGACTACTTTTCCATGATGATCATTGAAAAATAGAAATTTTACTCTTGCATACTTAAAACCTACCATCTCCATGATCGTAACATATTAAAATTTTCAACATTATTTTTGGTTATTAGTTTTAATGTATAATTTATGAATAAATATGATAATTATTTCATGAATGTTATTATTTATATTATTAAATAATGATCACTTTTACCCTGGTAAATACACTAAAGTTGTTACAAAATAATGAACTGAACATCCTCAAAACCAACTGATGTGAAATTTAACTGATTAAGTATTTGAATAAATCATTAAAATAAATAAGAAAATGATTTATGTAAATGATATTAAAATGGAAAAATTTTATTTAGAAATCAAATAATTTATATAACCTTGTTATACAAGAGTTAAAGGACACACATGGAAATTCTGGACTCAAGGATAGTGTTTCTCATCATGCTTTTATTACAATGAGATATAATTAATATTCATGACTTATTTAAATTGGGTTGTGTATATAACGACCATTTTAAATTTAATATCAAGAATAATTCATACATAAGGGTATTTTAATTTTAATTATAAAATATTTTATCCAATGGTATTTGACTATAAGGTTACCAAGTGGTATGGAATTTCAAAACTCAATTTCTTTTCATTAGGTTATATTACCTACTCATTGTATTTAATATTATATGATTATGTGTGTAATGAATTTTGATTATATTATATTTTATTTACACTTTTATTATATGTATTTACATTGTATACACATAATTGATTAATTAATTATTTCTCAAATTTAGTGGTAATTTTTTTATTCGGGTTATTCACAGAAAATTCACTTTCTGTGAGATATACGTTTATGGTTTGCCCCTATATTAATTTTTGAGGCATAAAAACTGCCCCTTTAAATTTTATATCCTAAAAATACTTATTTTCATGATATTTAATGTATCATTTGATGTTATTATTTAATTATAGTTTCAGTTGAAGAGTCACCAATGCTAAAAAAGGCTTTATGTTACAAAATCCTTTCTTTTGGGATTCTTTATGTTCATGTTTGTTTAGAGGATATAATGTGATATTATTTTTTTGAAACAAATATATTAATAAACTCTGTTTTTGATTGTGTTTTACAAGTATAATTTCTTTTTCCACCATCATTTATTTAGTAAATCTCAATATATTTTTTGTATGTGATACCAATATTGTATTTATCATTTATAATGCGTATCTATATCTTGAAAATCCATGTTATCTAAAATGTTTAAAAAAATGTTATTTTCTAACAATAAATTATTTCATAAATCCATTTTACATGATATTTTATATTTTTTTTATTTTTTTTAAATTAAATCCATAAACGTTTTCCAAATAAGACATTTTTGAATCCTTTTAAAATATTGTGAAAGTAATTATTATTTTTAACATTTATGAAATTGACAGATTTTTCTACTGTAAGATCCATTATTTTCCTTTTTGTTTATTTGATATATTTCAAGGACGTTTAAAAAGAAAACTATTTTCAAATTTTTTGTAAATTTTTAGTTTTTAAATGTTCTCTTCAAAATGAAAAGTTTAATTTAAAAAAAATGTTTTTAATGAACTTTTAATAGTATTTCTACCCATTAATGAAAAAAACTTTATTTTATTTATAATAAATTAGAGATATTTTGTAATTATACCATCCTCAATGTTTATCTAGATGGACTAATATTTTTTTGAAGCTATTTTTACATAACCCATTCCCTTTCTATGGGTTAATCGTGTTTCCAAGATATTATTATGGATCCAATTTCTATTTTATAGGTTAATCATGAGTCAAAGATATTTTAATGGTAACCAATTATTTCCACAGGTTAGTCATGTTTCAAAGATACTGTTATATATTCCATTTCTTTTCCATATATTAATCATGTTTCAATTAGATTAGTGTGGATCACATTTCTTTTACATGGTTTTATCATGTTATGAAAAAATATTTATTATTTCTATAATTTTATGAGGAAATGAAATATTAATGTGTTTTATTTATCTTTATTCGATATTTTTTATGATTAGTGTTTCTAGAGAGTACATGGTGAGCCCATCATAGCTTATATTAAGGGTGCACCCAAATAGAATCGAGTGATCCCGATATAGCTTCTATAATTGGTTTTCATAGATAACACTCTAATAGATTGGGTAATGATTATATTATATGGATAATTTTATAGGAATTTGGTTTTATGGTTACGTAATTTTTAAGGGTTATGTAAAGTTTCATTGATGATTATTTTATAACATACCAATAAGGTTTTATTATTCTTTCTATGGGTTATAATTTCTTCCATTGAACAAGATTGATATCACATGGGCCGTGTTTATTGATTTTGATGACACTTTCCTATATTAAAGACATATACCATATTTTCATGTTGTATTATCCATGTATTTATGGGTATGAATATTATTATATTATTCTCAAGCACATTGATATTTTCATCATAACTATATGCTCTTCTTATAATCACTGAACACATTGAATTATTATGGCTTATGTTTTCCCTTACCGAGAATTTAACATCACCCTTATTTTGTTAACTTTTACCTTGGTTATCATGTATGATTTTGAATGAAATATGTTTAGAATGGTTTCATAAGGGTGATGTTGATAACCAAAAATGGAATATGAAAAATTAGGTATAGTGGGAAAGATATGCTCATGACTTATTGGTATTTTTTATATAATAGTTTTTATAAATATATTATACAATAAATATAAAATTCCCTTTATAATATAAGTGATCCAGTATATCATTTTTATATTTTATATTTTGGATGTCTAAAATTGGGTCACCTTTATCAACATAAATGCCGAAAAATACTGCATTTATGATTGTAGCATCATATCAGATAGTGTGGTTTTAGGGTTTTTATATAGGGAACATAGAAAATAAAGTGGTATAATTATATAAATAAGATTTATTGTCTTTGTAAACATGGATACCTGGAAACCTATTCACATATAAAATTGTGAGTAGATATATTTCCCATGACACTCACACTTTGTGATCCTAGATACCCATTAACCTATTCACATTATATTTCAATCTCTTGATATATAATCCTTTACCAATTTCATAATAAGGATATATGATTCCAGCCCATCACATAATCCATACACATGTGTGCCACTTGAAAAATCCATCATTTCTTAAAATAACCCAGAGAATGAAAATAGGTTTAATGAAATTTCTAAATAGTGAAATAAAGACACCATGAAAAGAAAATGTGTTACGAATCATTTTTCAAAAAATAGGAAATCATGAAAAATTCATTTAATAATAAGGATAAACCCTTGCAAAATAAATTTGTATTAAATAATTTAAAGAAACAATCTTGGTAAATTCTTTTCAGGGAATCATATGTAATTTACAACATATAGGAAAAACGAATACCCTTTAGTCAATATTTTACCCAACTAATCAGTGTAAGGGAATATAGGTTAATTCCCTTTAATAAAATGAATTAAATATAGGGTATTCATAGGGTAATTGAATTCGAATAAAAATAATTTTTCAAAAACATAAATGAATATAAAATGAAAAGGAAATGATGGATTATTACTCTAGTAGGAAAGAGAACTTTATAATTCATCCATAGAGAGAAGGTGGATGGTGTAATTTAAAAAATATCTTTTATTTATCATAATGTATATAAAAGGGAATTGGAATATATTAAAAAAAATTATAGATAACCTAGAAACATTTGTTTTGAAAATAAGAAAATTCCATTGATCTTTTGAAAATTATTAAAAAAAATATCTTATAAATCCATAAGATAAAAATTTATTTTAGAAACCATAATACCATAGATATAATATTTTAATGAAAATTATAAATGTGAAAGAATGATACATCTATATGGATGTATTAAAAAAATATTCTTTTTAATGAAGTCAACCATTATGAAAAATGTTAAAATATTTATCTTTTAAACCATTTTTAAATAAATTGAAGATAGTTGAAAATAAAAATTTTCAATTTTCAAAAACATAGAATGGGGTAATCACAAATTTTGAGTCAAAGATAAAACATGATTGAATTTTTTCCCTTTTTATGTTTTAAGAATATCTTGTTGAAAGCCGTATTTTCTAAATGTTTGTAAAAACTTATATTTTAAAATTAGGTGAAGGGAAAAATAATATCACTAAATATACCCACAAGAGAAGTAACTGATAGATATTTTGAATTAAATGTCATGAAAATTCCCCATATATATTATTAGGTTTTGGAGAAAACTACGTTTTAAAATGAAATTGGAAATTGGAGCCTTAAGAATAGAAAAAATTAAAATCCAAACCGTTGAAAAGGGAAGGACATGAAATTGAAAATAAAATACCATGAGTAAAATAAAATTCATGGTATATTGTATAAATAGGGTCTTGAATCCACCATAAAAAATACAAATGGTGTGTAACATCAAGTATGTCACATGAAATAGGAAATGAAGAAAAATAACCTTTGCAATTTTTTTACATTTAAAACAAAATACCTGTGAAAGGTAAAATAGATATGAATTTTCGAATACCATATATTGAGTGAAAATTAATGTCAAAATATGTTCATGGAAAATATATACACCACAAATTATAAATAATTTCAGAATATAACTCATATGTTAATGAAGATAAATCAATATGAAAAAACCCTTACCTTGTATCTTGTATTAGTGGGTTGCGATCTAGACTCTTTTATAATGAACATAAATATCATAAAAATAATACCATAGATTAATTATAAATAAATTACCCTTTTTATACTTATTTTATTATCATCTGTTACAAATATATTATACAATTATAACTAATTCTCCTTTATCTAGTGTTGATATGTTCAATTATTTTTTTTCATAAAAAATCAAAAGGATGAGATCGATCCCCACAAAGTGGCTTAAAATTCAGTAATACAAGATTATTCAAGAATTTATAAATAATTTTTTCCAATGATTTCTTAAGACTAATTTTCTCTAGGTGAAAGACATGAATATGTATTTTAGAAAATTGAGATTACAGTGAACTTGTTCTAATATTTTTAATGATAAAAAATTCAATAATAATAATTATTTTAAATAGTAACATAACACTTAATAAATATTAATACATTATAAATAAATAATTATCATATGATATTAACATTTTATTAGATTTCATAATCATTCATGATATACACATTTTGACATTATTCGTATAGGGGTAAAATTGACCCGAATATTAGCTTGTTCGAATGATTTAATCCTCAAGGTATTGTATTTATACAATGATTGTATAAATTTTATAAAATCTTAAAAATATCAAAAATACCATATATCACTTTTAAAACCACTCTTGGAATAAACCATGATGGATAGTGATAAAAAATTATGTCCGTTGCTAGTGGGGACAATACTTTTCATGTACACACTATTAATGATCCCACTTCTCAATGAATTTATAAATTGGAGGAATATAAAAAAATAACATTTAATTATAAAATTTTTGAAATATAAAACATTATAACTCATAGAATACATCTTATTTACCATCCCATGAGAGGCTATGGTGAAAAATGAACAACATCGTTTCACAGTGGAACTGTCCACTTGTAAGCATGATCAATGCAGTTTTGTTTTCCTTAGCCGATGGAATTGAATGAATAAGTTATTTAAATAAATTAATATAAAATAATTATAAATATTTAATTATATAAATAAATTTAGGGAATATTAGTAAGTACTATATTAAAATAAAGAATAATAGAAATAAATAATCACTTTGGATTCTTGAGTTTTATCTTGGAACAATCCATGGAAATAAATGTTTTAAGAAAATTAAATGTGACCAAAATCTTATAGATTTCAAATAGGGTTATAGGATGATATATTTGTAAAATTTTTAAGGTATGAAATATTTAAATATTATAACATTAATGAGTGGATGTGATCCCCTTTTATAATTGAAGATAAGGGTAATTTTGTAATACTCATTGAATTATAATAATGCCATTTCACAATTAGTGGATCAAGGGATTAGAAAAGGGGAAACCAAGGAAAGGGGTGAGTTTTGGTTAAAAAACCACAAAAATAAATTTCAACAAAATATTTTAATTCAAATTTTCTTTTTTCACATAGTAAAACATTTTTATGATTTTTTAATTTTTACCAAGCTAACTACTTTTTAACTTTAGTAATTATATTGAATGAACCAAATTAATTTTTTTTTTAAAATATGAACCATGTTATTTATAATTTTAATATCATTTTATCATATAAATTAGTAAATGTTTAAAATTTTTATACTAAAATAAAATCATATAATCATGTAAAAACTATTTTTTTTAAAAAAAATGTGTTTTTAACATAACATTTATGTACATGGTAAATTTATATTTGTTAGTGATTCATATGGATTAAATTAATTTATTATAAAATAAATAAAAGGTACGACTCTTAAAAATAAAGAAAAAACTATATTTCACTTTAAAAATTCTAGACTTACAAAATAGGTCAAACCCAATATTTTTAATGAACTGAAATTTTATTTAGTTATAAAAATATTGGACATGTGTTTTCCAAGTTCAAAGAATATTATAAAATTCATAATTTATATTCCTTAATTAAATATATTATTATTAAAAGGGTTTTATATTCATATAGGATTTTCTTACATAATTATAAAATCACAAAAATCTTATTTTTTGTGAAAAAGGTATTTTTCAACTAATTCAAATTATTTAGAAAAGGTATAAAATTTTCCACTAATTCAATTTTGGTACATTGGATTCAATTTTTTATCAAATTCAAATTAAACAATTAAAAAAATTATATTTTAAAATAAAAATATAAAATTTAAATAAAATATCTTTTAAAGATAATTTTTTTAATAATAAAACATATTAATTATATTTATTTTAAAGCTCGTAGTTTTAAACTATTTACCATCTTAGAGTTTTTTATAGATTAAATAATAATTTTCTTCAAATATGTTTGGTTTATTTACATTGCTTGTAGCATGTAATAGAAGTTATCAAAGATAAAATTAGGTTTACATGGTTTAGAATTTATGTTTGTACCATAAATTTCCCCTAATTATATGAAATTTTAATATTCCAACCATTTATTCCTCATATTCCACTATATATAAGTATTAGAAGATTCTAGAGACATACCCTACAAAACTTAATTTTCATGATCTTATTTACAATGAAATATTATATCCAAAATGATTATGATAATATCCAATAGAATCTAGGAAAATTATTATATGAATATTAACACCCAATCCTAGGCCGTGTTCTCCAATGACACCTTTATTTCAACCTATGATGCTTATATTTCGACTATGTCACACTTGTATCATCCTATAACTATATTTTTTCAACCAATGTTATTTTAATATGAGTTCTCTCTTCATTATTAACCTAATTCATTAATGAAACTAAATTATATCCCCCAAGAGTTTCTAGCCTGGTGTGTAGTTACGCCTCCATATCACGCTCATTGGAAAAGATGTGTTAATACATAAAAATCTATCTTCAGTGTTATTACCCCCTGGTACAACTATTTAAAATCACACATAATCTTTCCTGTATCCATAAATTTATGTATTTTCTTGGAAAACCATATGATTTTGACATTTCTAAAGTATCATGATGTTATTCGATACTTATACATAAGGTTTCCCTTAATTTTTTTATCATTCTAATCTCCAAAAATAACTAAACCATTTTATGATTCCAAAAATATATAATAAATAAAAAAAACATTATTATATAAAACTATTTCTTAAATTATACATGTCATAACATTATATTCTCATAGAACCCAATAAATATAATGGTTCTATGTATTTGGAGAAATAAAACATAAAAGATTTGTCACATAATTGA
Source organism: Viscum album (assembly GCA_963277665.1). Taxonomy (NCBI): domain Eukaryota; kingdom Viridiplantae; phylum Streptophyta; class Magnoliopsida; order Santalales; family Viscaceae; genus Viscum; species Viscum album. The sequence continues at coordinate 375,699,717 of OY728119.1, read as the reverse complement.
AAAATTTCTCCATAATCTACATAGTATTATAATTATTCTATAATATATTTTCATATTTATAACATGTGGAAAATAATACATAGTAAGGGGTCACCTCAAATTATATATAAGGGATAACACATCAAATGGCCACCAATTTTGAATCATAGACATGCGAGAATACATGAATATGAAGAATTATCTAATTAAAAATGAACCGGAATAAATAAGTGTTAACCAAAAGAATAAAATATATACATATCATATAAAATGATGAAAACTTTACCATGGTATAAGAAAACAAATTGATCATAAATATTGATCTATTAAATATTGTAAATAAATTGGAAAAATCACAATCACAATATTTATTTTCTTTGTGATCCTTGCCACCCACCAACCCCTCTACATATAAAATTATGAGTATGGATATTTTCCATCACCCTCACCCTTTTTGAAACTAAATAAACTATAACCTATTCACATTACATTTATTACTCATGATATATAAGTCTTTAACCAATGAATTGGAGGGAGATATATGCCCCACCCATCACAGAATCCATACACATGTGTGCCAATTGAAAAATAATTATCCCATCATAAAATAAACCATAGAAATGAAATATGTTTCATGAATTTTCTAAATCACCATATAAATAATCCATGTAAATAAAGTGGGTTTATATCAATTGTTAAATGAAATGACTTAAGTAAAGCATCCCAAATACTACCGGTATTCATGATAACCCCCTTTAAAATAAATTGGATTCTAATGGTATTTGGAAAAATTATATGTAAACACATTTCAATAAATCATATGGTATTTAAAATATATTAAGAGAAGTTATATAGTATATTTATTGATATCCCTAACTAATAAATGTGTGGGAATTTAGGTTATTTAGTTTAAAAAAAGCACAAAATATGACGTACTCAAAAAGAATAGAAATTGGATAAAAAATTATTTTCGTAAACATTTAATAACTAGGAATGAAAAATGTATTGATGGATTATTCCTATTATATTAAAGATAATTTCAAAAGTTATCAAGAGAAATAAGGTGTGTGGTAACATTTTTATAAATATCCTTTATCAAGAAAAGTATATATCAAAGGGTATTAGTATATATGAAAATAATTTCTAGGTGTCTTAGGATTTCTTTTAAAAAAATAATTTAAAGAAATATTTTATACATCGTGAAAATAAGAATTCCTTTTTATAAACCTTGAAACAATAGTGAAAAAGTTTCAAATGAAATGATGAAGGTGGTGGAAAGATACAATTACATGTAAGTGTAAAATGATATTATTATTATTGAAATTGAACCTTATGGAAGATAATAATGTTGTTTTCTTTTAAAAAAGTTATTAAAAAAGTTAAAATAATTAAATATTAATATTTTCATTAAAAAATTAATGGTATATACAAAAAAATGGAGTCATAGATAAAATATGATTGAAAAAGAGTTATCGTTTTATGTTTTAAAAATACATTTATTAGAAACATTATCAACTAAAAGATTACAGAACATTTATTTTTAAAAACGTTAATTAGAAAAAATCTCACTAAATATATATAATTATGAAGGAAATTATGAAGGATATTGAATTAAAAATCATACCAATTCCTGAGAAAAATTATCAAAATTTAGAGATATTGATTATATTTTGAATGAAATTGGAAATAGAATCCTTATGGAATGGCTAATATTTCAATAAAAAACCTAAAAAACCGAAGTACATGAAATTTAACATCAAATTCCTTTAATAAGGTATAAATATTCGTTTATTATATAGGGCCATTAATACACTATATATAAGAAAACTGGAGTGTAATATCTTGCATGTCTCATTTAATTGGAAATAAACAAAAATAACTCTCACAAACTTTTCATATTTAATTTCTAAGACTCGTGAATGTTATTGTTATAGATTGATTTTTAAACTCCTTATATTACATGAAAATTATAATAAAAATAAGAGTAATTCCAATATATACACTATAAATATTAAATACGTGGTGAATGCAATTTATATTTCTACAAAGAAAAATTGAGATGAATAAACCCTTTCCTTTTATCCAGGATTAGTCTAATACAACCTAAACCCATGTATAATGAACATAAATATTACAATTAATTATTTAAAATATTCATTATAAATAAAATACCAAATTTATACTTCCCTTATTATAATATATTTTAGACATATTACATGGTTATAACTAATTTGGAATTAAATTATTTATTTTATAAAATCATCATGGAGACAATTTCGATTCCAACTAAGTGGTTTTGAATTCATCATTTTTTTATTATTAAAAATAGAATAATAATTTTTTTTTTCAAAATTTTCTTATCTCTCATTTTCAACAGGTGACGTACCTGAATATGAGTTGTGAAAAATTGAGATTTTAGTGCACTAATATTGATGAGTTTAATGATTGAAAGGTGTAATATTTATAATTATTTTAATTTTTAATATAAAAATCCTTGTATCATTAAGACCTAAAAAATGCATAATTATCATATTATATTACCATTATATGATATTTCTCTATCATTAATGATATAAAATGCAGGAAATCATTCATGTAGGTGGTAAAACTGACCAATACGGGAGTATGTTATCATGATATAATGTTCATGAAATTGTCTTTATATAATGATAATTTAACTTTTAAAAAATATAAAAAATTTCATAAATGTGACCCACTGTGTCGCTATGTTTTGTAATTTGTACTATTTTATCTTATCTTGGGTATTTCTGGGTTTTAGTATATTTTGGAATAGAATTTGAAGATGTTGAAATATTTTTGGGAGAAGCATGGTCAACCCACACTGTTAAGAGAAGCCATGTGGTGCCTATGTGGATGGGGCTATCATAGTGGTAGATCCATTTTAAAAGGTTTTTGTATGGGTTTTCAAAACATGTATATTTTCCTAGAGACCATGTTGATGTTTTGGACTATGAAGTGGCTTATGTATGGTTGGAACATTGTTTGGAAAACCCTACGATCAAACCATTGGTGTTCTTTGTCCTAAGAAGTGGTTGATTGACCATTTGGAAAACTATGTGTCCACAATGGGTGGCTTTCGTAGATGTTAAATTTTTTGGATTTCCAAAATTATCCTCTTTGAATTAAGATGGTTTTCACACTTATTATCCCCCATTTTCTTCATCCAACCCCTGGGAGACCAAGGAGGATCTGTAACTCCCCATCCATTGATTCTAAGAATTATTTTATTATTTTTCAATCCATTCAAAGATATCTATTCCACTCTTTCTCTTATAATATTTCTTATTCATACTTTTTTAGTATTTCTATTTCTCCTAGAAACCTTGTTTTCTATGAAATCTATGGATTGTTCTAACCTTTTAATTTTTTCTCTTATGGATTATAAAGGACATCTTATTTCTTATTTTGGTAGATTCTATTGAATGAAAAATTCTTCGTCTTGGTTTTCGCTTCTTCCAACTAGGTGTTTCAATGATATTACTTCCTTTTGTAATTTAAAGTGTTCTTGCACTATCTAAATCAAATTTTATTATAATAATTAATAAATGTGATATATTTGTGATTATTTAAAACTATTTCATTGTGTTTTGAGATTGGGAACAAGGTTTCTCTTTTAAATTCCATGTTTTCATGTTTGAAATGGAATGTTTTCATATTCAATGTTTCTATGAAATGGTCATGAGGAATGTTGAAATAGTTTTAATGGTGTGTTTTGAATTTTTATCCATATTTGGTTTTCAATGAGTAAAAATTATATTTTGAAGAGGTTTTTGTTTTAAAGTGAGGTGTTGATCTAAAATTAATTTATAAATGGATTGTATAATGGATTTAAAAAGGTGATTCGAAATTTATTTGAGGGATAAATTTTTTTAAAATTTAATAATTGAAATTTTAAAATGTGTTTTATGGAAGTCAAGGTATTTATATGTAAAGACCCGGGAATTTCAAGGAAACTTTTTTTGTTAATTTTCTTTGGAATTTTACAAGAGCGCAGTTTCAGACGGCACCTGATTCCGAGGTCCGGTGGGCCCGGAATCATCAACCGAAGTTCGGCTCGGGTACGTTCAGTAAACGAACGAGCGGGAATTTCTAACTTATGAACCGGTGCCCGGAATCAAATTCCGAGGGCACCGTTGGAACTGTAGCGCCGGTATTTTCTTAGGAACACCTGTTCCAGAGGTGCGTTCTGATGAGGGGTGATGATAAAAATTGTGGAAGATTAATTAATAATTTATCTACAATTTTTATTTTACACTAAGTGTTTTATCCATTGGGTGGAAGTTGGGTAACTCCCAACTTCCCTTTAGAGGTTATGAGGGTGGTGGGCCCACACGAACCCCACCCCCTCATATTCTCTAAACCCCCTTATCTTCCCCCCTTTAAACTCACTTAATTAATGTTATAACTCATGGTTTTTAATTGAGGAGTTATCTAACGTTATTGAAATTAAATCTATTGAATTTCAAAAGACTTAAGTTGTGTTGTGTTAAGTTTTAAGGTCATGCTTTAATTTTAATAAACTTAAGTTATAACTTAAGTTTTAATTGTGGGGAATGAAATGAAGAGGTTTGAATTTCAAACCTTTGAAATTCCAAACCCTTCTATTTAATTCAGTTTTTAGTTTCCTTTGCGGGTTTGCGTTTGCTGTGCGGAGAGGAAAAGAGGGAGGCTTCTTGTGAGTTCTTCCTCCACGACGAAGAACGCGGCGTCCTTCTTCCACGACGTCGGACTGCAACGTGGTGGATTTCCTCCACGACGCCGCAACGCATCCTCTCCGCGACGTGCTTTCCACGGCGAACCTACGTCCGATGCCGCAACGCACTTTCCGCGACGTGCCTCTCGCGGCGAACCCACGTCCGTCTACCGCGACGCCATAACCGCGATGCCGACGACGTCTTCTTCCGTGATGACCGACCTCCGCGACGCTCGTCCTTCGCGGATCGTTGACGAGCTCCGCGAGCTTCCTTCGAGGTAGGGGTTTTATTCTGTGCTCTTGAATAACCTTTATTCAATTCTATTTTGATTTTAAATAACCGACTGCTATCGGATTAACGGAAGGAGGCCGGACCGCACAAACACGGCTGACCTCCTTCCATGTTCTTGAAATCATTGTGCTTTGGTGCGGAATAACACAGTGCCGTTGCACCGCAAGAAAATGTCGAGGACCGCAGCCGGAGTGAGTCGCGGCGGTGGCGCGCGACGCCATCGCACCGCGCCAGAGAAATGAACCAGTGAATGACAGTGGTCGGAGCGGCCTACGGTAGATGTGCGACGAGTCGGACAAGGCCGCGGCCATCAGACGTGGCAAGCGGCAAAAACTCTGCGGAGGAGCCGCGGCCATCAGGAATTGGGTTTGTGTTCCTCCCATCCCCGAATTAAAGAAAGAGCTGCTGGATGAGGCTCATAGTTCTTCATTCTCTATTCATCCTGGAAGCACGAAGATGTATAGGGACCTGAAAGAGTACTTCTGGTGGGATGGCATGAAAAGAGATGTTGCTGAATATGTCTCTCGATGCTTGGTTTGTCAACAAGATAAAGCTGAGAGACAGAAGTCTAAGGGGATGTTACAACCATTACCCATACCCGAATGGAAATGGGAAAACATCACTATGGACTTTGTCATAGGACTTCCTAAAACATCCAAAGGCAATAATGCTATCTGGGTCATAGTTGATCGTCTTACAAAGTCTGCACACTTCATTGCTATTAGAGAGGATTTCTCTCTAGATCAGCTTGCCAGGATATATGTAAAGGAAGTGGTAAGATTGCATGGAGTACCACTTTCTATTATATCTGATCGAGATCCGAGATTTACCTCGAAGTTCTGGCGAAGTCTTCAGCATACTCTGGATACAGAGTTGAGTTTCAGCACTGCTTATCATCCCCAGACAGACGGTCAGTCTGAGAGAACAATTCAAACCCTAGAAGATATGTTGAGAGCTTGCTCTATGGATTTCAAAGGAGGTTGGGATCAACACCTACCTTTGGTGGAATTTTCTTATAATAATAGCTTTCACTCCAGTATTCAGATGGCTCCTTATGAAGCTCTCTATGGAAAGAAATGCAGGACTCCAACTTGCTGGGATGAAGTTGGGGAAAGAAAGCTATTAGGACCTGATCTCGTTGATGAAATGGCAGAAAAGGTCAGATCTATTCAACAACACATAAGAGCAGCTCAGAGTCGACAGAAAAGTTATGCCGACAACCGAAGAAAAGACCTAGAGTTTGAAGTGGGTGATAAAGTGTTCTTACGAATATCTCCCTGGAAGAGGGTTATGAGATTTGGAAAGAAGGGGAAGTTGAGCCCTAGATATATCGGTCCTTTTGAAATACTGGATCGTGTTGGGAAGGTAGCTTACCGATTGGCGCTTCCACCGAATCTCTCTCAAGTTCACTATGTGTTCCATGTATCTCTCCTGAGAAAGTACATACCAGATCCTTCACATGTACTCAGCTCAGAAGTTGTACCGCTGGAGCAAGATATTTCTTATGAAGAACAGCCGATAGAGATTCTGGATCGTAGCGAAAAAGTCCTACGAAACAAGACCACTCGCTTGGTGAAAGTTTTATGGAGAAACCACCAACTTGAAGAAGCTACATGGGAGCTTGAGGATATGATGAGGGAGAAGTATCCTCATTTGTTTGTTGCAAAGTGACGAATTTCGAGGGCGAAATTCTTTTAAGGGGGGTAGAATGTAACACCCGAGACTTTTATGTTATATAAATCATCAAAGGAATCTTTTTCTACACAACACTTGCTTGGCTTGCTTTACACGCAATCGCGACCTTCCTCGATAGCTTGCGTCGTACGCAATACCGAGTTTCACTAAACAACAATATGCTATTAAAACTAGCCGTTATGAATAGTAATAACCACTTTTTGAAATTTTATAAATTTTATTTTTCAAAATGGACTTCATTTTTGGACTCAGAATATCGAAATTAGCCTAGGGTGAAATTTTGGTATTTTTCTGAAAAATTTCAATTTTTGATGAATAGTGAAACCACTAAGTGGTAGGTTAAAAACTGAATTTTGCATAAAACTTAATTTTACCACTTCTGTGAATGGAATTTCGAAAATCCGAGAGACACGGTTAATATCAAGGACTAAAATGTGGTTCAATGAGATGAAAATAATTTTTTGGTGAATAGTAACTTTTTACTTTTTTTTACCGCGGTTAATAGTAAATAGGGTAACTAAGGGTAAATATGATATTACTATTACCCTAACACATGTCATAATTCTATTGGACAAGTGTTATTCGACCAAAAACAAACTTAGGAATAAAATATGACCATTTAGGCCCACTTGGATTAGATTAGGACATTTATTATTAATTTATTTAAAGAAGGGTTAAAATAGTTAAAATCAAAGTTTAATAAGTAAATAATTTTTAATATGGGGTTATACATAAGATAAATTCGATTGTAAATATTCATTAGAAAGCTAAAACGATTTCCTACATGAGGGTATTTTATTTGTAATTTTTAGACATCAAATAATTTAATGTATTTATGACACAAATATGATGCAGTAATTATCTTATTAATGAAATATTGACAAAATTGATAATATAAATACCAAAATAAATGTAATTTAAGACTTTTTATGAATTCCACTAATTTTCTAGGTTACTATGATATATTATTGTTGATTTAATCAAATTGGTTCGAACATATAATTCTGTTATGACTTTCACAAAAATCATATATCAAATAGTGTCAAAATTGACACAAAATAGTTTTTAAATCAAATATTATATTATTAATTGTTATTTTATTCCTAAAAATCTAAGGTTCGGCCAAATGACTTAGATAAGGATATATATATTAATAATAAACAATTTGGGGTTCGTTTGGCATGTTATAGTAAGTGTATTAACCATATAGTGAAAGAAAACAAAAAGACACGGTAAAAGTTAAATTAATTAACTTAGAGTTAAATCTAATTGATAAGGTTAAAATAATACCCTAAACTTGTCTACATCTTATTGGTTGATAGGATTTCGACCCATCCCCACTTTAGCTTCGAAATAAGACCCTTTGGAACCATTATAAACCGATTTTGACTTTAATATAAAATAATATTTTGAGATATTCCTAAGGTGCCCCTCTCCTCCCTTATAAAAGGGCACCTCCTCCCCCTCCTCCTCACACCAATTTGAGCACTCAATCTCGGCCAACCCCTGCCATTTTCCCTTCTCCACTTCCCTAGAATAATCCTAGAGGTCCTGGTCTTCTCCAAAGACCAATCTTAGTTCCTTAAGTGGAGGATTCAAAAAGGCGTTCCAAAGAAGAGGTAATATCCATTACCGATCTTTTCAATTTCTTTCTTCTTCAACTTCTTCTTCTTTAGTTGTTTCATGATAAAGTAATAACATCAGTATTACTTACATACTGATATGTTATTATAAATATGAAACAACCCTAATTCACCTTCCATCCATCCTACGGAAAAATGAAATCACCGCGCGTGCGTACGTACGGAATACCGTCTCCACGCCGTGGTGTAATCTATTTTCCACCATCACCTTACAAGGATGGGTATAATGGTGTAATCAGTAACTATATATGATTATTATTAAGTAATATTGATACTGAAATAATATATATATATACTCCAATACAATTCCACGATCATAGGAACGATATCATCACTCGTGCGTACGTACGGAATACCGTCTCCACGATGTGATGCGACTCGTTCTACATGATCTTCATTTCATAATGATTATATAAATGAATTGAATGAATGAATATGGTATATACTACACTAATACCATTCTGGAAATGAATTATCTATAACCTAAAGATAAGAATAAGAATTTATTCGACAAAACACGCATAAGAACAAAAAGTTATAAAGACCCGAGTAACAAGTAACAATGAAATATTACTAAAAAGAAGCTAATAATATGACCATATATGATCTCATATCAATATGTATGATTCTGGAATAAGTCAATAACAGTATTTAAACCATTATACAGGAGCTTCGGACACGAACAAAGCAAATCGGACCTAAGGTAAGGGAAATATCACAATCTCATTTTTATCCGAGATTGTTTATTCGTAAGTATTTACTGGGGTATATTTTATCATCCACATCCATGTTCCCTCAATATGTAATATTGTTTCCATCCACTTGAAATAGTTTAAATCCAATTTTACCCTTAGGTGAGTTTTTAGTAAAGAATATGAAAGGAATATTTTGTTGTTTTTCCGTACGAGGTACTTTTTGACTTTTCCAACAAAAGTACGAAGAATGTTTTTTTAACTTATACGGCATGAATGGATTTTTAAAACATTATTTCCAAGAAGCTTCCTTTACAAGTTTTCAAGTTTATTTTTAATCAACTTCTTTTATTTTAAAGTTATATGACATGTTATGAAAGGAAAAATTTTTTTGAAGAAGAAAGGATATTTTCCTCAAGAATGGAGTTCAAGTGATTTTCAAAATTATTTTCCATCTAAGATAATAAAGGGTTCTGTTTTTATCCCTATTATTACATTGATTTGATCATGTTGTGATGGAATTATTTTTATGAATTCCTTTATCTTATATGAATTGATTTATGATGTCATGATGTTTCAAGAATCCCATTTTTGTTACATGTGTTATGCGATGATGTATGTTTTATGATTATGTGGCACACATAAGAAAGGATTCATTATAAGATGGGTGGGACCTATATCTCCCTCCAATGCATTGGGTAATGATTTTATATCTCATGAGATAGACATGGCTGGAACGGAAGTTTATTTCGGTTCAGTGATACAGGACTGAAACGAGGAGTGAACTCGGTTCAGAAAGGGACTTTGTCCACTAAGATAGTCTTGGAAATGAGTCATGACTAACAAGAAATGATTTTCCATGATTATGTGTGCATGCCACAAAGATTCAAGTTTTATGTTATGATTATGGGGATCTCATTTTCACTTCTATGATTTATTCCATGTTAAGATATTATGATCTCTTTTGCAGGTTTTAATTTTCAAAAAGATATGATATGATTTTTATTTCCTTTATTTGCCCTTGCTGAGCATTTGAGCTCACCCTTTTATGTTTTCTTTTCCCCAGGCCAGGAAGATGGATATTAAGTAGGATATGCTAAAAGGGACCCTAGATATGATGAAATAAATGGGAGACACTGTAGAAGATTTATGAACCAGTTGTTTATGTTTCCCAGTTTCTAAAGACACTATACCTATACGGTCCTTTGTGGTTTTGTCATATGTTGTAATAAGTGTGATTCAATTTTGAAGTATTAACAATGTATGTAAAGTGTGGGTCGTTATAGTTGGTATCAGAGGAAAGGTATAGTCAACCTTTGGAAACTAGGATGTGAAAGCCTTAGTAAGAACCCTAAGGATAAGTCTAAGCATAGAACACAATCTTAGAAATGGCCATGAATAACCTAGGATAAGACCATAAGCATGAAAATTTTATTCTTGAATTATGTGGTTTCCTATTATAATTAGTGTTGCTCACACTATTCTTCTTGGTTTTAGTCAATGGCTGGAACCCGAAGGAACCGTGTTAATGCGGAATGCGATGGGAAATGCAATGATTGTCCCCCTGAGCAACCAAACGATATGGGAGCTGGAATACAAAATCTTGTAGCCATGCTCACACAACTTTCTCAAGCTATGAATCATGCAGGATTTCCAAACGAACAAAGGAGGGAGCAACATTCTGTTGAATCCTTCATGAGGCAGCGTCCACCATCTTTCAGCGGGTCTACTGATCCATTAGTTGCTGAACAATGGATTAGTACTACTGAAAAGATATTTTCAGTTCTTCAATGTTCTGAGCATGATAAAGTCATCCTAGCAGTGTATCGTTTGGAAGGAGATGCTGATCAATGGTGGAATCTTGTTAAGAATACAAGGCAAAGGGATGAAATTGAGTCTATGGAATGGGACGAGTTCAAGAACTTATTTTTCAATAAGTACTTCCCTCGTATTCTCCGAACAAAGATGGAGAATGAGTTCCTTGAACTGAAGCAAAGGGATGATGAATCTGTTGGTACCTATGAAGCAAATTTTACCAGACTTGCAAGGTACGCTTCTGGTATTATTATCCAACCTGAGAGTAAGATCGATCGATTCTTTAGTGGCTTAAAACCAAGTCTTCGAAGGGCGTTAGCCATAAGGGACTTCAATAGCTACGAGGAAATCGTTCGATGTGCTCTCAAAGTCGAGATGGAGATTGGAGTAACCCATCAGTCACATGGGTTTGATAAGAAGAGGAAGATGGAATTCAAAGAAAAATCTAAAGAGCACACGGAAAAGAAGATGAACTTTCCCTTATGCTCAAAGTGTGGAAAGAAACATGGAGGGAGTTGTCTTAAAGGGACAAGTAAATGTTTTAAATGTGGAAAGGAAGGTCATCGGGCATTTGAATGCCGTGATAATGGGAAGAAGATGTCTAATGATGCAAACAAAGGAAGGGATACACAGAATGAACCTGCTACACTTCAATGTTTCAAGTGCAAGGAGATGGGGCATTATGCCAATCAATGCCCAAATCCAAGGGTTGATGATGATGGTCGACGTCAACAAACTCTTAAGGCTAAAGAAAAAGGAAAGTCACATGCAATTTCTATCAGCGATGTGGAGTACGACAACGATGTGGTGAAAGGTACACTTACCATCCACTCTAAAGTAGCAAATGTTTTATTTGATTCTGGATCCACCCACTCTTTTATTTCTGAAAAATTTTCTAAGGGTATCACCGTATTACCTCAACAATTAGATGTTGAGTTAGCTGTGACAACACCTAATGGCACATCAATCGCATCAGAAGTTTATAATTCTTCTCCGATCGAAGTTTGTGGGAAAGTGCTTCCTGCAAATCTTGTGATCCTTCCTTTAGTGGAATTTGATGTGATTCTTGGCATGGATTGGCTTTCTCTACATGGAGCTCATATCAATTGCCAAAGAAGGGAAGTCACATTTCATATTCCAGATCAACCTACGATCGTCTATCAATGCAAGGATGAACATAACCTTCCAGTGGAAATTTCTTCCATCTTATGGGTATTGATTCCACTAAATGAAGGTTATTTATCTCAAATAGTTGGTGAGAAACTCACGATTAAGAATATGCCCATTGTACGGGAGTTTGATGATGTCTTTCCGGAGGAATTACCGGGTCTTCCACCAAATCGTGAAGTTGAGTTTTCAATAGAACTCGTACCGGGTGCTTTGCCTATTTCAAAGACACCTTATAGAATGGCCCCAATTGAGTTGCAGGAATTGAAGAAGCAACTCCAAGAGAATCTTGATAAGGGATTCATACGCCCTAGTGCGTCACCTTGGGGAGCACCTGTTCTATTTGTTAAGAAGAAAGATGGATCAATGAGACTCTGCATTGATTATAGAGAACTTAACAAGATCACTATCAAGAACAAATATCCTCTCCCACGCATTGATGACTTATTTGACCAACTACGCGGAGCTCAATACTTTTCCAAGATTGATCTTCGTTCAGGGTATCATCAATTAAGGGTCAAAAGGGAGGATATACCAAAGACGGCTTTCCGTACAAGGTATGGACACTATGAATTTATAGTGATGCCATTTGGTCTTACTAATGCCCCTGCTATCTTCATGGATCTAATGAATAGAGTCTTTAGAGACTATCTTGATCAATTTGTGGTAGTCTTTATAGACGATATTCTTGTCTATTCAAAGAGCAAGGAAGAGCATGAAGATCACTTGAGAATTATATTGAAGACCCTGAGAAAAGAGAAGCTTTATGCCAAATTTACCAAGTGTGAATTTTGGCTTCAAAAAGTTGCATTTTTGGGTCATATAATCTCAAAAGAGGGGATATCTGTGGATCCAGCAAAAACAGAGGTTATCGAAAGATGGTCAAGACCAACAACAGTAACTGAGATCCGAAGTTTTCTTGGTTTGGCTGGTTATTATCGACGTTTTGTAAAAGATTTTTCACGATTATCTAATCCACTCACCAAGTTGACTCAGAAAGGAGTTAAGTTTGTCTGGACAGAGGAATGTGAAGAGAATTTCAAGGAGTTGAAAAGAAGGTTATCCAGTGCACCTGTGCTCACACTGCCTTGTAGTGGAGAAAGGTTTGTGATCTACAGTGATGCATACAAGAAGGGATTGGGGTGTGTTCTTATGCAAAATGATATGGTGATAGCTTATGCCTCACGACAGTTGAAAATCCATGAGCAAAATTACCCAACACATGATTTGGAGTTGGCTGCGGTAATCTTTGCATTAAAGATTTGGAGGCATTACCTTTATGGTGAAAGGTGTGATATTTATACTGATCATAAAAGTTTAAAGTATATTTTCACACAAAAGGAGCTGAATATGCGCCAAAGAAGGTGGTTGGAGCTGATTAAGGATTATGACTGCTCAATCCATTACCACCCTGGGAAAGCAAACAAGGTGGCAGATGCATTAAGTCGACAAGACCATGCTAGTTTATCCATGATGGGGATTACAAAAGATCCAATATTTATGGATTTACAAAGGATGGATCTTGGAATTATAATGGAAGGGGAAAAATCTTATCTTTCTCAAATGAATGTTCAACCATCTATACATGTGAAGATTAAAGAGGCACTGAAAGAAGATGTCGAGTTACAAAAGAAGGTGAGAAATGTTCCTGAATTCAACCTTGATTGTGATGGAATAATAAAGTTCAGGAATCGGGTTTGTGTTCCTCCCATCCCCGAATTAAAGAAAGAGCTGCTGGATGAGGCTCATAGTTCTTCATTCTCTATTCATCCTGGAAGCACGAAGATGTATAGGGACCTGAAAGAGTACTTCTGGTGGGATGGCATGAAAAGAGATGTTGCTGAATATGTCTCTCGATGCTTGGTTTGTCAACAAGTTAAAGCTGAGAGACAGAAGTCTAAGGGGATGTTACAACCATTACCCATACCCGAATGGAAATGGGAAAACATCACTATGGACTTTGTCATAGGACTTCCTAAAACATCCAAAGGCAATAATGCTATCTGGGTCATAGTTGATCGTCTTACAAAGTCTGCACACTTCATTGCTATTAGAGATGATTTCTCTCTAGATCAGCTTGCCAGGATATATGTAAAGGAAGTGGTAAGATTGCATGGAGTACCACTTTCTATTATATCTGATCGAGATCCGAGATTTACCTCGAAGTTCTGGCGAAGTCTTCAGCATACTCTGGATACAGAGTTGAGTTTCAGCACTGCTTATCATCCCCAGACAGACGGTCAGTCTGAGAGAACAATTCAAACCCTAGAAGATATGTTGAGAGCTTGATCTATGGATTTCAAAGGAGGTTGGGATCAACACCTACCTTTGGTGGAATTTTCTTATAATAATAGCTTTCACTCCAGTATTCAGATGGCTCCTTATGAAGCTCTCTATGGAAAGAAATGCAGGACTCCAACTTGCTGGGATGAAGTTGGGGAAAGAAAGCTATTAGGACCTGATCTCGTTGATGAAATGGCAGAAAAGGTCAGATCTATTCAACAACACATAAGAGCAGCTCAGAGTCGACAGAAAAGTTATGCCGACAACCGAAGAAAAGACCTAGAGTTTGAAGTGGGTGATAAAGTGTTCTTACGAATATCTCCCTGGAAGAGGGTTATGAGATTTGGAAAGAAGGGGAAGTTGAGCCCTAGATATATCGGTCCTTTTGAAATACTGGATCGTGTTGGGAAGGTAGCTTACCGATTGGCGCTTCCACCGAATTTCTCTCAAGTTCACGATGTGTTCCATGTATCTCTCCTGAGAAAGTACATACCAGATCCTTCACATGTACTCAGCTCAGAAGTTGTACCGCTGGAGCAAGATCTTTCTTATGAAGAACAGCCGATAGAGATTCTGGATCGTAGCGAAAAAGTCCTACGAAACAAGACCACTCGCTTGGTGAAAGTTTTATGGAGAAACCACCAACTTGAAGAAGCTACATGGGAGCTTGAGGATATGATGAGGGAGAAGTATCCTCATTTGTTTGTTGCAAAGTGACGAATTTCGAGGGCGAAATTCTTTTAAGGGGGGTAGAATGTAACACCCGAGACTTTTATGTTATATAAATCATCAAAGGAATCTTTTTCTACACAACACTTGCTTGGCTTGCTTTACACGCAATCGCGACCTTCCTCGATAGCTTGCGTCGTACGCAATACCGAGTTTCACTAAACAACAATATGCTATTAAAACTAGCCGTTATGAATAGTAATAACCACTTTTTGAAATTTTATAAATTTTATTTTTCAAAATGGACTTCATTTTTGGACTCAGAATATCGAAATTAGCCTAGGGTGAAATTTTGGTATTTTTCTGAAAAATTTCAATTTTTGATGAATAGTGAAACCACTAAGTGGTAGGTTAAAAACTGAATTTTGCATAAAACTTAATTTTACCGCTTCTGTGAATGGAATTTCGAAAATCCGAGAGACACGGTTAATATCAAGGACTAAAATGTGGTTCAATGAGATGAAAATAATTTTTTGGTGAATAGTAACTTTTTACTTTTTTTTACCGCGGTTAATAGTAAATAGGGTAACTAAGGGTAAATATGATATTACTATTACCCTAACACATGTCATAATTCTATTGGACAAGTGTAATTCGACCAAAAACAAACTTAGGAATAAAATATGACCATTTAGGCCCACTTGGATTAGATTAGGACATTTATTATTAATTTATTTAAAGAAGGGTTAAAATAGTTAAAATCAAAGTTTAATAAGTAAATCATTTTTAATATGGGGTTATACATAAGATAAATTCGATTGTAAATATTCATTAGAAAGCTAAAAAGATTTCCTACATGATGGTATTTTATTTGTAATTTTTATACATCAAATAATTTAATTTATTTATGACACAAATATGATGCAGTAATTATCTTATTAATGAAATATTGACAAAATTGATAATATAAATACCAAAATAAATGTAATTTAAGACTTTTTATGAATTCCACTAATTTTCTAGGTTACTATGATATATTATTGTTGATTTAATCAAATTGGTTCGAACATATAATTCTGTTATGACTTTCACAAAAATCATATATCAAATAGTGTCAAAATTGACACAAAATAGTTTTTAAATCAAATATTATATTATTAATTGTTATTTTATTCCTAAAAATCTAAGGTTCGGCCAAATGACTTAGATAAGGATATATATATTAATAATAAACAATTTGGGGTTCGTTTGGCATGTTATAGTAAGTGTATTAACCATATAGTGAAAGAAAACAAAAAGACACGGTAAAAGTTAAATTAATTAACTTAGAGTTAAATCTAATTGATAAGGTTAAAATAATACCCTAAACTTGTCTACATCTTATTGGTTGATAGGATTTCGACCCATCCCCACTTTAGCTTCGAAATAAGACCCTTTTGAACCATTATAAACCGATTTTGACTTTAATATAAAATAATATTTTGAGATATTCCTAAGGTGCCCCTCTCCTCCCTTATAAAAGGGCACCTCCTCCCCCTCCTCCTCACACCAATTTGAGCACTCAAGCTCGGCCAACCCCTGCCATTTTCCCTTCTCCACTTCCCTAGAATAATCCTATAGGTCCTGGTCTTCTCCAAAGACCAATCTTAGTTCCTTAAGTGGAGGATTCAAAAAGGCGTTCCAAAGAAGAGGTAATATCCATTACCGATCTTTTCAATTTCTTTCTTCTTCAACTTCTTCTTCTTTAGTTGTTTCATGATAAAGTAATAACATCAGTATTACTTACATACTGATATGTTATTATAAATATGAAACAACCCTAATTCACCTTCTATCCATCCTACGGAAAAATGAAATCACCGCGCGTGCGTACGTACGGAATACCGTCTCCACGCCGTGGTGTAATCTATTTTCCACCATCACCTTACAAGGATGGGTATAATGGTGTAATGAGTAACTATATATGATTATTATTAAGTAATATTGATACTGAAATAATATATATATATACTCCAATACAATTCCACGATCATAGGAACGATATCATCACTCGTGCGTACGTACGGAATACCGTCTCCACGATGTGATGCGACTCGTTCTACATGATCTTCATTTCATAATGATTATATAAATGAATTGAATGAATGAATATGGTATATACTACACTAATACCATTCTGGAAATGAATTATCTATAACCTAAAGATAAGAATAAGAATTTATTCGACAAAACACGCATAAGAACAAAAAGTTATAAAGACCCGAGTAACAAGTAACAATGAAATATTACTAAAAAGAAGCTAATAATATGACCATATATGATCTCATATCAATATGTATGATTCTGGAATAAGTCAATAACAGTATTTAAACCATTATACAGGAGCTTCGGACACGAACAAAGCAAATCGGACCTAAGGTAAGGGAAATATCACAATCTCATTTTTATCCGAGATTGTTTATTCGTAAGTATTTACTGGGGTATATTTTATCATCCACATCCATGTTCCCTCAATATGTAATATTGTTTCCATCCACTTGAAATAGTTTAAATCCAATTTTACCCTTAGGTGAGTTTTTAGTAAAGAATATGAAAGGAATATTTTGTTGTTTTTCCGTACGAGGTACTTTTTGACTTTTCCAACAAAAGTACGAAGAATGTTTTTTTAACTTATACGGCATGAATGGATTTTTAAAACATTATTTCCAAGAAGCTTCCTTTACAAGTTTTCAAGTTTATTTTTAATCAACTTCTTTTATTTTAAAGTTATATGACATGTTATGAAAGGAAAAATGTTTTTGAAGAAGAAAGGATATTTTCCTCAAGAATGGAGTTCAAGTGATTTTCAAAATTATTTTCCATCTAAGATAATAAAGGGTTCTGTTTTTATCCCTATTATTACATTGATTTGATCATGTTGTGATGGAATTATTTTTATGAATTCCTTTATCTTATATGAATTGATTTATGATGTCATGATGTTTCAAGAATCCCATTTTTGTTACATGTGTTATGCGATGATGTATGTTTTATGATTATGTGGCACACATAAGAAAGGATTCATTATAAGATGGGTGGGACCTATATCTCCCTCCAATGCATTGGGTAATGATTTTATATCTCATGAGATAGACATGGCTGGAACGGGAGGTTATTTCGGTTCAGTGATACAGGACTGAAACGAGGAGTGAACTCGGTTCAGAAAGGGACTTTGTCCACTAATATTGTCTTTGCAATGAGTCATGACTAACAAGAAATGATTTTCCATGATTATGTGTGCATGCCACAAAGATTCAAGTTTTATGTTATGATTATGGGGATCTCATTTTTACTTCTATGATTTATTCCATGTTAAGATATTATGATCTCTTTTGCAGGTTTTAATTTTCAAAAAGATATGATATGATTTTTATTTCCTTTATTTGCCCTTGCTGAGCATTTGAGCTCACCCTTTTATGTTTTCTTTTCCCCAGGCCAGGAAGATGGATATTAAGTAGGATATGCTAAAAGGGACCCTAGATATGATGAAATAAATGGGAGACACTGTAGAAGATTTATGAACCAGTTGTTTATGTTTCCCAGTTTCTAAAGACACTATACCTATACGGTCCTTTGTGGTTTTGTCATATGTTTTAATAAGTGTGATTCAATTTTGAATTATTAACAATGTATGTAAAGTGTGGGTCGTTATAGTCCTTATAGTAATGAGGCTTCGGTACGCGAACCGATACCTGGGATAGTACCTACGGGTAGTGCGCCAGCTATGTCACTACCTGTTGGTCAGCAGAGACTCACAGGCTTAGTGCCTTTCATATGTTTTAGCACCAGATATCCCTCAAGTTTCGAGGTGAGCCTGAATCGTAGGCGGCTGGGGACTGGCTTGAGGAGGTGGTTGTGAGTTTTCTGGAGCTAATACATCTTCGACAGTATGACATGTCGGAAGCAGAGCACCCAACAATCAATCTTGGTACTCGTTGGTTACGTTGTGATCAGTTCTTTAGACTCGAACTTCTGAGCGAAGTGTGTCTAAAGGACATCTGAACCATTACTTTTCCTCTATGCATTCCTACCTATGCTAGGATGCTAGAGAGAACCTTTGTGGTTGTGAACGTTAGCAGTGAAAGGTTGGAAACTAGCGCCAGTCTCAGAGACTCGGGCGTGTAAAATGTTTCAGGAGGAGGAAGTGCTAAGGACAGATGAATCTGCAGGGTAGCAGACGTGGAAGCGGAGCTTGGAGAGCAGCATGTGGTGGTGTACATTTCGACATGTTACGACCACCCGACTTAGTAGTCCCCGCCAGGCTCAGGGAGCAGGAGGGCTGGGGAGGAGAGTAGCTGCATTGCGGTCAAGGAGTGTGACCCAGGAGCTCTAAGAATGATTTGGGGTACGATTTATGTCTACTACGAGCTGCCATATCTATAGACATAGGAACCAATCATTCTACCCTTCCACGAATCATGTCCCAGACCTAGAGGTTCCGGGTAAGCCGTAGACTTGACCCTCACGCCTGGAGATACCTTTGGGAGGAGACTCGATAATCACACTTACGCCGA
Source organism: Viscum album (assembly GCA_963277665.1). Lineage (NCBI taxonomy): Eukaryota > Viridiplantae > Streptophyta > Magnoliopsida > Santalales > Viscaceae > Viscum > Viscum album. The sequence goes on along the minus strand of OY728119.1, from coordinate 375,680,215 downwards.
CGGTGTGATTTGACCTCGAGGCGAGAGTTTCGGTTGGAATCTATTGGTGGCAGTGTAGAGGCCTTACGACGTTGATCTGGGTATGGTTTTGATTCACAAATCATACCCCGGTTGACTGTTTTTGGCAAACGTCAGAATGGGTTTTCCTTGGTCGGCGAAAAGGAAACCCTGGGAAGCACATGTTAAACTCAGGCATAAGAGGGTGTGACCGATCACTCTTGAGTTGGTCAACCCTACCCTTATGGCAGCAGGAGTTTTGAGTTTCAGTTCTAACCTAAAAAGGGAAACCTCTTGAGTTCGAGGGTGACGAACACGTTCTTATACGGTCTCAACCCGATGAGGTTTCGGAGATGTGGCCGAGGCGGCATGTTATCTCCGAAGTTCGATGGACCCTTTTGATCTTCAGCAGGGTAGGCGAGGAGGTTTACTGCTTGACCCTACCACCTCAGTCGCACCGGGTGCATAATGTCCACCACGTGTCTCAACTGTGGAGATACGTGTATGTTTCTTCACACGTCATCGACCTCGGGGAGTTGGACGTCGATGACAGGGCAACAAGCACAGAGGTTCTAGTAGAGAACGAGGATCGACAGGAGCAGGTTATACGTGAACGGTTGCTTCCTCTGGGGTGCTTCACGGGTAGCACGAGATCTTCAGGTGAGCATATGGGAGCGTAAAGCTCAGTTGCGTGCTCAGTACTACTTTGTTTCCCTTAAGTGTGAGTTGAAGCTTTACGGGGACGTAAAGCCCTGAGGTGGGAGTAATGTAAAGACCCGGGAATTTCAAGGAAATTTTTTTTTAATTTTCTTTGGAATTTTTCAAGAGCGCAGTTTCAGACGGCACCTGATTCCGAGGTCCGGTGGACCCGGAATCATCAACCGAAGTTCGGCTCGGGTACGTTCAGTAAACGAACGAGCGGGAATTTCTAACTTAAGAACCGGTTCCCGGAATCAAATTCCGAGGGCACCGTTGGAACCGTAGCGCCGGTATTTTCTTAGGAACACCTGTTCCAGAGGTGCGTTCTGACGAGGGGTGATGATAAAAATTGTGGAATATTAATTAATAATTTATCTACAATTTTTATTTTACAGTAAGTGTTTTATCCATTGGGTGGAAGTTGGGTAACTCCCAACTTCCCTTTAGAGGTTATGAGGGTGGTGGGCCCACACGAACCCCACCCCCTCATATTCTCTAAACCCCCTTATCTTCCCCCCTTTAAACTCACTTAATTAATGTTATAACTCATGGTTTTTAATTGAGGAGTTATCTAACGTTATTGAAATTCAATCTATTGAATTTCAAAAGACTTAAGTTGTGTTGTGTTAAGTTTTAAGGTCATGCTTTAATTTTAATAAACATAAGTTATAACTTAAGTTTTAATTGTGGGGAATTAAATGAAGAGGTTTGAATTTCAAACCTTTGAAATTCCAAACCCTTCTATTTAATTCAGTTTTTAGTTTCCTTTGCGGGTTTGCGTTTGCTGTGCGGAGAGGAAAAGAGGGAGTCTTCTTGTGAGTTCTTCCTCCACGACGAAGAACGCGGTGTCCTTCTTCCACGACGTCGGACTGCAACGTGTTGGATTTCCTCCACGACGCCGCAACGCATCCTCTCCGCGACGTGCTTTCCGCGGCGAACCTACGTCCGACACCGCAACGCGCTTTCCGCGACGTGCCTCTCGTGGCGAACCCACGTCCTTCTACCGCGACGCCATAACCGCGATGCCGACGACGTCTTCTTCCGTGACGACCGACCTCCGCGACGCTCGTCCTTCGCGGATCGTTGACGAGCTCCGCGAGCTTCCTTCGAGGTAGGGGTTTTATTCTGTGCTCTTGAATAACCTTTATTCAATTCTACTTTGATTTTAAATAACCGACTGCTATCGGATTAACGGAAGGAGGCCGGACCGCACAAACACGGCTGACCTCCTTCCATGTGCTTGAAATCATTGTGCTTTGGTGCGGAATAACACAGTGCCGTTGCACCGCAAGAAAATGTCGAGGACCGCAGCCGGAGTGAGTCGCGGCGGTGGCGCGCGACGCCATCGCGCCGCGCCAGAGAAATGAACCAGTGAATGACAGTGGTCGGAGCGGCCTACGGCAGAGGTGCGACGAGTCAGACAAGGCCGCGGCCATCAGACGTGGCAAGCGGCAAAGACTCTGCGGAGGAGCCGCGACCCTACGTCCGCGACGGAGCAGCCAGAGGCGGCCGGCCTCGCCGGCCGCCGGACAACAGAAGAGCCGCGGCCCTTGCCACGGCAGAGAAGAAGGGGGCAGCCGGCTGTGCCAGACGCCGGTTTGCTCGGAGGCGGGACCCGCAGGTCCCGCGGGTGGACAAATGGCCGGCTTCAATGCCGGTCGTGCATTGATTTCCAGGGGTTTGAAACCCCCGGCAGCCGAGGAACGGGCCCCCCTCACGTGGGGGGGCGTTGATTGAAGTCACGGGGGGGCGGCGCCCCCCGTTTCGCGCGAAACCACGCGCTCGGCCAAGCTGGCCGAGCGGTTCTGAGCGGCCGGGCCGCGCGACCGGCCGGGCCGAGTCGCGCAGGCCGGGCCGGATTGTGCCGGCTGGGCCGGACCGCCCAGCCGGGCCGGGCCGAGCCAACCGGGCCGGGCCACGCTGAACCGGGCCGGACCCGGACCCGGTTCGGGCCGACCCGGATCGGACCGGTTCAGGGGGGTACTGGGCCGGGCCGGGCCGGGCCAAGACCCCCCGTTTTCGGACCTTTTCAGTCAAAATCTCATAACTTGAGTTGTAGACCTCCGAATGACGAACCGTCTGCGGCTACGCGATCCTTGGATCGAGACGGTCGTTTCAGTATATCGCACTCAAAGATTCGGATTACTTTGAGTTCGGCCGGGTTGGTTCGTACACGAAACCAACCGGGCCCTCGGAGCGGAAACGCTCGTATCTTGAGCTACGGACGTCCGAATGGCGTGCCGTTAGTTCTGATAAGTTCCTCTTAGTGAGACGCATCTTTTGATATACTCCGCCCGAGGTTTGGGTGCCGACGGAGTACGGCCGGGTTGGTTCGTTCACGAAACCAACCGGGCCCTCGGAGCGGAAACACTCATATCTTGAGTTCCGGACGTCCGATTGACGTGCCGTCGACTTTGATGGAATCCTCTAAGTGGGACGGAACATTTGACATAATCCGCCCGAGTTTTGGATACAGTTGAGATATGGCCGGGTTTGGTTCGCTCACGAAACCAACCGGGCCCTCGGGACGAAAAGGCTAATAACTCACAGACCGGACGTCCGATTGACGCGCCGTCTGTTGCGTTGAGACTCCTTTGACGAAGCGGACGTATGTGGAACTTCTTCGTTGGACTTTGAGATACTTGGAGTATCGACCAGTAGCTCATGGAGTGGACCCTCCCGGAGACGAGCGGGCGGGGGAGCGCTTGGGTGTAGCGGCGGACCCGTGGTACTTGACAGTGGTGGTGTGCTTGGATGCAGCAGCAGACCCTTGGCGGTGGAGTGCTTGGTTGTAGCGGCGGACCCGCGATACTCTACGGAGTGTGTGCGCTTGGTTGTAGCGACAGACCCGCGACGGTGGAGACGTGCGTGCGGAGTACGGAGACCTTGTAGCCGACTGAGACCTGACGACTTCTTGACCGACTCGACTTGGAGTGAGTCGACTAGCCCAGTGGACGGAGCGCCCGGTATTTGGCGGCAGACCCACGACGGACGGAGCGCTTGGTAGTTGGCAGAAAACCCGCGGTACTCGACAGGAGGAGTACCTCAGTAGGCTATTTGGGTGAGCGCCCGGTATTTGGCGACAGACCCTCAGCGGACGGAGCGCCCGGTAGTTGGCCGCAAACCCGCAGTACTCGACAAGAGGAGTACCTCAGCAGTCTTAGGTTAGTGAGCAGTAATTCGGAGTCATGACAGGACCACTGTACACTCTAGAGACGGAGCTCTTCAGTAGTTACGGTTTCGATAATGAAAATCCTGGTTTGAGCTGAGTCAATGATCTTTGTGTTTCCTCATGATTGATATGGGTCGCTTGATAACTTAGGTATATGTATGGGCATATACCTGGGTAATGGTTATCCGTTGATTTCATAAACTTGTTATAAACTGTGTGGACTTATACTGTTATCCTGTGTGGATTTACTGTTTACACTTCTTTGTGGATTGGGTTGTTCTTGGGCTCGGCGTTGGAGCCGAACGGAAATTGGTGACATAGTTATATGTATGGGCATATACCTAATCAATATTGGATGTTACTTCGTGATTGTATCCTTCATATGGTTTATCCTTTGTGGATTTCGGGAGACCTTCGAGGGTCTCGGGGTCCCTACTGAGTATCTTATACTCACCCCTGCACGGGCTATGCCCGCACTTCGTTGTGTTGGTTGCAGATGACGGACAGTGCTGACTGCGGTTGAGGCTTACGGAGTAGGTCGGTACCCGGAGGAGGACCACTGAGCGGGACGTGCTCGGAGCGGACGGTTGGACCCGAGGAGTTGTGGAGCTATCTGTACCTACCCCTCAGGTAGGATCCGTGGTGGACGATCCAGGAGCTGAGCCATCTGTACCTACCCTTCAGGTAGGAATCGAGGAGGACGTCCCAGGAGCCGCTTGTACTTTCAGTTGCTGTTTTCCCTTTCGAGTTGTACTTTACTTTACAGTTGGGCTTGTATTTTCGGCCCCTTTACTTCAGCACAGTTGTTCTAGTTTTGTGTACTGCTTTACTTCCGTTTGTTACTCTGAGGTGCTTGTTTACTTTATTAAGGCAATGCCTTCCCTTTTTACTGGGATTTTACGCCTTGGTGCTAGTCGCCAGCCCCTGGCCTATGGAAGGCGGGCTTGGGGTAGTCACGCCACGGGCCCCGAGGGCGGGTCGTGACATTATATATTATTTTTACTCCAAATAATATGACCCATGTTTTATGAATTTTTTTGAAATGATTTTAAATGGTGTATTATTTAACATATTTTAAATATTGTGTTTGTAATAGAGTTTTATAATATGTTAATGGGATTGGAATTCAGAGACATTTTTTATGATAATGTCCTAATTAAAATTTTGGTTATAAAATGGTTGAAGTGATAAACACTCCTTGATTTATTCCTTTTATTTTTTACCCCTTATGAGTGATTCTTATCAAAATGTGATTCTTGTTTCTCCACATATGGGGGAATTTATTGTATATTCCATGGGTTCATTTGATGGATGGAGATATTCGTTGTTTGGGTGTAGGGGGTGATGATTAACCATTCCTTGTTTCTTTGATATTAATCTTGGATTATATTTCCTTTCATTTTACTTCCCTTTTGGTCATGGGAACATGTGTACTAAGTGGGTGATCTAATTTATTTCAACTAGTTGGTTTATATGAAATTAGTGTCCCTCCAATTGTTCTGAAAATAAGGGATATTAGGGTTAGTCATCATAATGAGGATTGTGTAGGCTAGTTGGATGACATGCGGTTTAGAATTCAACACAGACTAGTTATAGGTTCACTAGTGGTATAATCTATATGGCCAGCTGCTTCACACATTATAGATCTAGGATAGACCCCATGGAACATTATAATTTTTGATTGGTTTTTGGTATGGGGGGATTTTAAATAGTTATTGACTATATAATTTCCCTAGCTATCATTATTGACACACTATTTTCTGCTGTTATTGTTATATTCCATGTGATATATGGTGCATGTTTTGTATTAACCGACCCATTAGTGTTGGTTCATTTAATTTGGACAACCAGTTTTCCAAGATATTATTTAAAGTCCATTTTGAAATAAAAAATATCTTGTTTTTGTGTTTTTAAGTGGATTTAAAAATGGTTAGTTTGGTTTAATTATGGCTTTATATAGTGAAATGTTTTCATGATACCATTTTCAATTAAATAAAATAAATGAGTTATTTTTTAGAAATATTTACATGTGTTTTGTTTCAAAATGGATTGTGCTGGTGGAAATGTTTTCCAAGATTTTTTAGGTTTAGTAAAATAAGATAATGGTTATAAAATATGAATATAGAATTATTTTTGATATCTATAAGATGTATTTGAAAGATTACTATTGATTTTATTTTCAAAATATAATTTATGAATTTCTTTATAAAACACATATAATTATTTTGGATGGTTTGGGTGATCTATTACATTTTTTAGTTCATCCCTATAAATTTCATGTTTCTTTATCAGTTGGATTCAATCTTGATATTTGAGGATGATGTGGGGTGAGTTTGGTGGTGGTGAGAAACATGGGGTTGCATGGAGTTGGTATCAGGCTCCACTTGAGTTGGATTGTGGTTGTTAGTTTTTGGTCAGTGCCTCATTTTTATTCCTTATTGTATAGTTATATTTTGGGATAGTGTTTATATTAATATAGATAATTTGGACCAATTTTATTGGTTATGATATGCTTTATTTATTTATTTATTTATCTTGATTTTCCTTTTGTTATATTTCACTATCTATTATCTTTTTATTTTTCAAAATCATTCCCAAATGGATTTCTACGATGACCAAGCACTAGTTCCCAGCCCACAGGGATATAAAATGCCCTTTAGAATTTATAGTGGTCCAATTTATGTGTTATATATGTGGAAACCAAAGCTGGTTCATTTCAACATGGTATTAGAGGTTTTCAGTTTTCTTTTGTAAGAGACTAATCTTATTGAGTATCCCTTTTTATTTTTGGATGTCCTAGTAGAAATGAGATTAGATTATCAGATATTGAGAGTAAATAGAGAGTATATTCTACCTAGATATTTTCCATTCTAAGCCTCAAGCTTCTAGGGGATGTTAGGATTTTGAATTTTGAATTTTAATTTTTTTAATGTTGTTTTTGATGGATTTTGGTTTAGATTGATGATTTTTCCCCTTTGAACATGAAAGCGATATTAGTGGGTGTTCCTTAGTTTCAGGTTGAAAACATAGAAGCACTTGAGTGGTATGATTTTATTAAATGACTTGTAGAATCATGTGGTGTCAGTTCAATTGAGTTTTCCATTTTTATATAGTGTGTTGCATGGTTGGAACAAAATATCCCAATCAGCGTGACCAAGCCATGAAAAAATGATTCATTATAGGTTAAGCTATTTTTTCTACTCTCGATTTTGGATTTCTCTTCTAGTGATTATCTCTTTTTGGAGGTGGATTGAGGAGTATTTTATTTTTCACTTGGATGTGAAAACTATGAAACTTTCTTGAAATGTGATGTGGTTATTTTTGTCATTATGGGGGATCTTTTTAAAATTCATTTGTGAAAATGGTCATTCCAAAAGAAAAGTTTCTTTTCTTTGTGCGAATTATGTTTGACTTTCATAATGTCTAGTTTTTTTTGTTTGAATCCCTACCCATGAAGAAATAATTTGGTTTATGTTTTGAGGTATGAATTGATGATTTTATTTTCTTTTGTTGTTTTTTATAACCCCCTCCCAGAATTGTTGAAAGCATTTATTCAGTTCAAGAGCCTACCTAGACTTTGAGTGGAGTAGTGGATATGGAACCATACTTATGCTCAGACCCCATTTTGGACTTCATGAAACTATATATACATTATTTTTTAATCAACTAAGGGTTACTGGATATGGTGAGGTGGTCAGGATAGATTGAGGAAATCTTTAATTCTATTAGTACACCTGATGCTTTTTGAGTGATATCTATTGAGATATTTTATATAACTTTAAGACATGTTTGGTGGATGTTGATGTACCTTATTATCTAGATGAATGTATTTATTAGGATTTATTAATAATGGTTTTATCTAGTGTTTCTTCCCTAATGTTGTGTAAGAAGATAGAGAATTTGACCTAGTGATACTTCATTAGTGTGAATGATTAGAGAGATGGTACTTTTATCACTTATCAAAGTTGGTCATATTTTCTCTAGAGATGGTATTCAATGATTCATATAAGACTCATTTTTTCAAATATGATCCTAAAACCGTATTTTTAAGCTATAGTTTCATATGGCATGAATTCTTTTCATAAGGATGTTAACAAGGTCATTCAATTAGAAACTGACCAATATTGGAAGCTTGGGGTTTTTTGATTCCCTAGTTCAGTCTGGTTAGAATAAGGATAACCTAAAAAGTAAGGTACATAAGTATAATGAGACAAATCTTTAGGTAAAGTTTCATTCTCATGTGATGTAACGATCTCTCATGTTCTTATAGTGTGTGCCTCTATGAAATTATATACCCCACTATTTGAAATATCCTAGAGCTTGCCTCCACATTGTCTTCTTGATTTATATTTAAAAGTTTTTAACATTGGTATTTAGAAGGATATATTGGGTTTAGTCCTTTGATAATGGGTTATTATTGGGACCTTTCATTTCATCTTGGTAATTTTGTGTTAAAAATTCAGAGCTTCAACTATTGTGGATTGAAATCTTGTGGATGATTATTTTTATATGGATCTTGTGGATGGATATGAATTTTATTTTATGTTAAAACTTGATACTTCTATGGAATATAACTTTTGGATAGATTTTGATGTTATTGTTCTAGTTTTCCACTATCTTTTGTGGTCGTATGTGAGTTTTGTTTTGATGTACTTAATTATTTGTGTGAACCATTCCTTGAGTTATTGGTTTTCAACTATTGTTTTGTAGATAATTTTTAGTGCTATTTGTATGGATAAGATAAATTCCCGGGATGAATGATCGGGAAACTATAGTATGTGATCTAACAATTTATTTAGTATACTAGCTAGTATTTGGAATGTGTTTTTTTGGATAAATCTTATAAGGTTGGTCTAGGTTTTGACACTAGGTTATCTACATGTTTCATAGACCAAGGTGAGAGATATTGTCATTTTTTGAGGATACATGTGGTTTTTCATACTTCATTTAGGATTGGAAAATATTTATCTGTGAGAGTGAGTTTTTATCATGGTTTCACAATTATTTAACAGTTTTGTCTCTTGAAAGTTTTTTATAGAACAATTATATTAGATAGATTACAAATAACAGGGATAATACTTTAGGTATCCCTTGAATCATAAGAATTCATGTTTGAGCCTCTTATTTTTGTTGTACATAGATACTTTCTATATGTTATGGTTAATCAATTTGATCGTTTTTAGGATGTTAATTTTTGGTTCAAGGTCAAATAATGTTGATCATTTCATTTAGTTTGTTCCTCGTTGGAGTTTTCATCTTCTCTCATCTTCCTTTTCAACTAGGAACTTTATATGTTTAGAAATTGTTATAATGGGGAGTTTGTGACACCCAACATGTCACTGTGTTATTTATTTTTGATTACTCAATCTTATCTATGTTTTTTTTCTAGGTTTTGGTTATTTTGGTTCAATAATTTGACTATTTGAAGTATTTTTTTAGAGAATCATGTTAAAAACACATAGTTTGATGTAACTACATGGTGGTTGTGGAGATGGGTATCTCATGGAGACATATCTATTTTTACAACTTCGACACATCTTCTCAAACTATGACGAGCTCCCTAGAGACCATTTGTATATTTTTTTCTAGAAATCGGTTGGATAATGGCTAGGGAACAGTTTAGAAAACTATGTGACAAAACTATGTATGTGTTCTAGTTATAGGTAGTGTCTCACACATGGCTATTTCATAGTTTATAAAATCATGAGGTAAAACCATGTGGATTTCCTAGATATTGAATTTTGGGGATTCCCAAAATTACCATACTTGAATTAAGATGGTTTTACCCCTCTTCTACCCCATCTTCATAAAACAACCCTTTGTTTCCAAAGGTGGATCTCCTCCTTCCTCCTCATTTGATTCTTGTCCTTCCTTAGGAATTCTTCAAGTGATTCCATGTCATTTATTCTTATTTTTATTATATACCATTCATTCATTAATCTTTCATAGGTTTGTTATTTATCATGAAACATGATCTCATTGTGAAATCCAGGGATTAAGTTCTAGATGATAATAATCCTAGTATTTAGTACCTAATGACATATAGAGGGGGTATAATTACTAGTTTTGGTTGTCTATTTTGATGGAGACTTGTTTCATCTTGGTTTCTGCATTTTTCAAGTAAGTGCTTCTATTAATTTTTTTTTTAATTTTGGAATTCAAATTATTATTATGAATTATAAATTATGCTTATTCTAATGTAAAAATATATCTGATATATTTGTAATGATTTAAAACCATTTGGTTTTTTTTCAGCTTAACAAAATCCTTCACTTATGAATTCCATTATTTCATATTTGAAATGGAATGTTTTTATTTTCTAATCTTATATAAAATTCATATGTGGTTTTTTGAAGGGGTTGTAATGGTTTGTGTGGTATATTTATCCAATGCTGGATTTTAACGAGGGAAAACAATTATTTAAAGAGTTTTTTTTTAAAAAAAATGAGGTTTTGACCTAAAAATAATTTATGAAGGGGTTATTTAATATATTTGAATTGGTTATTTGAAATTTGTGTGTTTTTTAACCCTTTTGAAAACTTATTAATGGATATTTTAAAACATGTTTGACGGATTGAAGGTCTTTAGCCCTATATTGTATTTCATTGAAGAAGACCCATGTTTTAAGGGTGGATTTTAAATTGTTTTAAATGGTGTATGATTTAAATAATTTTTCAAATTGTGTTTTATAAAATTTTAAATGTTTTTGGCATTTTGAGATTTTTTTGATAACACCCTATTTTGATCTTTTTTAAAGTGGCTAATGTGAAGGACACCCTTTGATTTCCCTCTTTGATTTTGTTACCCATTATGATGGTTATTTATCGCTATGTGATGTTTGGTTCTCTCCTTGTGTGGGAATTTGTGGTTTATACCATGGGTGCATGGGACGTATAGGGATATTCATTTTTTTGATTTTTGGGATGAGTGTTAGTGTTAGTATAACTGGGTTAAATACTGTAAGTGGGGGTGAACCATGTAATTAATGATTAAAACTACTTTCTCTATGGATCATGTTTCTTTATTAAAGGAAACAATCTCATATGTTCCTCCTATGTCAGGGAATGACATGAGAATTACAACATGAAATGAAATGACAATTTTACTTAGTTCATACTCACTAGGATATGCCCAAGGTGAAAAATAGTCAATGTGACTATATACCAAATCCTCTAAATATCACTACTAATATATGGTTTCGAGCGGACTCACTGTCCCTCTTATTTTAGAGATAATCAAAAATTGAAAGTTCACTACTCTCTTAACAAAATTGTTATCACTATTCATTCATAATATTCTTCTTTGATCACTAAAATATATATGTTTTACACCTCATTAGTGAATCTTCATGTTCCACTTTAATCCGCTTGATGAACTCCACTTTACCAGAGATTTACTAGGAAATACCTTCACAACACTTTTGTGATGCTAACTTCTTTCACAAATCTCACACAACCTTCATGGAACTACATAAGTTTTCACAATAATATACTACTTTTTTTATCCCCACAACTTTAGAAATACTCACATAGTCTTCATGAATCTCTTTACTTTTTAGAATCTCACATGGCCTTTGTAAAGTTCCCAACTTTCATGAATCTCATATATCTTTCTCGAAGCTCAACACTTTTACATATCATACACAGTCTTCACAAATCTCAATGCTTTCATGATGCTTATGAAATTAAATTGTCTCAAATATCCTTTTTATACTTGTTTTATTTGATACATTTTTCTCAATAACAACCTTCTTGAATCACCTTCACGAAATCATATCCTTTATATTTTTATTTAGGTTTTCTCTACTCTTTCGAAGGGGTTGGAGTCTTATTTATAGAAGTTTCCTCCCATTACCTATGGTTCCATCCCCATCATAACTTTTTATTTAAGCTCTTAAATCTTTATCATGAAGATACCTAACTTCTCTAAGAACTAAGTAATTTGTTCTCATTCAGAAACTTCTCATAGTCTCAAAGATTTACCATCTTTCCATCATGTGTTAACGATAATTCACACCTTCGTGAAACCTAAATTTCACAACACCATATTACTTCGCAAAGATGCATACCATCATAAAACAATAATCCTCATGAAATAAATGAATTTTTCATATTTTTATGATGCATTCCAAGAAATCCATTTTTCATGATGACTGGGACATCTTTGAAATTTTCAACCCCCAAAATTTGGAAAATAATGGACAATAGTGTGACATTGTATATGTAATTTTCATTACTTCCTCCAGAGAATCCATTCATTTTTTCTGGATCTTTGTCATCATACCTTGCCAAAAATCTATTCGAACTCTACAAATAATCATAGAACCTTACTTTTAAACAATCATAATAAAACCCCAAAACATAGTAAAGTTACCTTGCGAGTTTTTCCCAACAATTATCCATTTCTAGTGCCTTTGATGTAAATCATGGATTGAACATCATTTGTCCCCACTTCCCTTTTGGTCATGATAATCTAGGTTCTAAATGTAGATTTAGTTATATTCAACATGTTTTTTTGACACACTATTATTGGACCCATAATCATGTTAATCACAAGGTCAGGGAGGGGTGTCATATTAAGGAGGCTTGTGTGGGTTAGATGAATAACTTTACGTTTAAACTTCATTAGACACTAGTAGTTGGTTTGTGGGTGGTACACTTTATATGGTTTGATGCTTCACATGTTAGGATTCAAGTTATATCCCATGAAACTTTTAAATACTTAATCAGTTATTAATATTTGGTGAATTTTATATATTTCTTGATTGTATCATTTAGTATACTTTCATTTTCATGGATCAATTAATTTATGTATTGTAATATTCCTTATGATATATGTTTCATACGTTTTTGTGCTTGAACCATGTGTGTTGGATATTTTCCTTTGAAAATGAGTTTTGAAATTTGTTTAAAAAATATATTTGGAAAATAATGACTCTTGAAAGGTTTTTAATGTGGATTTAAAAATGTAAATTTTGGTTTAAATATGATGTTAGAAATTAAAATTATTTAGGTATTCTTTCATTTAAATAAAAAAAAGTTAGACTTTTTGAAAATTGTTAATTGGAGTGGGGTTTTAAAATAGCTTGGGATGGTGGAAAGGGTTTAAAATCATTTTTTCCATTTGTTAAGACAATATAAATGTTTTTAATGATTAATATAGAATTATATGGGTTTTATATACGTTATATTTGAAAATATTAATTTTTTTATTATCAAACCATATTTTAGGAATTTATTTACGAAACAAATTTTCTTTATTTCAACAGGTTGTGATGACCTACTGGTATTTTTATCTCATGGATATATATTTTAGGTTTGATGTTCCCAGTTTGATTTAGTATTGATTCCTATGGCTGAAATGAGTTGAGTTAGGTGGTGTGGAGTAATTGATGGTTGTACGAAGATGGTATCACGATTAACTTGAGTTTGTTATGGGTTGTTTCCTGATTAGTACTATATTTTTTGTGTATTATTTCATCCTCATGTTTATTAATAGTGTTTATATTGTTGTAGATGGTTTCGATAAATTTAGTCGGAAATATTGTTTTAGCTTTTTTTATTTCTTATCTAGGTTTACCTTATTTTTTTTCTACTTTATTTAATATATTGTTTGTGGAGAAATCATTCAAAAATGGATTCATCGGATGCCCAGCCACTAGTTTCCAATGTCTATGGATCGAGAACAACATTTTTGATTTGTGGAGGACTGATTCAGGAGTCCAGTAAGAGGTATACTAAGATGGATTGTTATATTAAATATTATGGACCTCTATTAAATCCATTATTTGAACCATCCATGACGGATGTGGATAAACAATTATGTTCTTTTATCATAGAGGTGGAAATCCCCACACCCACATGATTAATGGTCTCATTTATCAATGAATTGAAATAATAATGGTATATAAAAAAATACTAGTTATAATTATAATTTTTTATCAAAAAAAGTGTCATTCCTATAATCATGAATTTTTATTAGTCATGAGAGGTGGTGATTAAAAACAAACAACATCATTTCATGGAGTTAAAAATTCACATATACACATGATCAATGTTGATTTCCCCTAAGTTGATGGAGTTTAATGAATAATTTTTGTTTAATTAATATATTTAAATTTTAATATACCAATGATAATGATTTCATTATATTAACAATTTTTGATAATAATAAGAAAGAGTATAGTAAATTAAGTATAATAGAAAGTAATACTCACATTTTATTATTGAGTTTTCTCTTGAAAAAATCATTGTATGTGAAGGATTAAAGAAAAATAATGGTTACAAGAAGCTTATGTAAGTGGTATAGGGTAATATGAGGATAAAAGTTACCCCCATTTATATGTGAATACAAATGTAGTTTTGGAAATACCCATTGAATTTCAATAATTCCATATCAATATAAAAAGGATATGGACATCATACATAATGAAATATGAGGTTATTGGGTGTGTTTTTATCAATCCAAAACTCAACCATCCACTAGGAAAATTTTGTTTGACATGTTTTGGCCTTTTCCTCTTAGTATAATTGTTTTTTACTGTTTTTTCTTTAAAATGGGGTATCTTATTTTTGACATTATTAATTAATTCTAAGGAAAAAATTTATATTTACCTTATTATCTAATATAGACCGTATGATTTAAAATTTGGAAGAAATTTTACTAGATATATTATCTAATGTTTTAAGGATGTAATTTTAAAATGAATTTATGTTATCATGTAAAAATTATTTTTGAGAAAACATGTTTTTATGATTAAATTTATGTACATGGTGAAATTATCACGTTTACAGAGTTATATGAAACCAATATATTTATTATAAAATAAATAAATGGAATGAAGCTTTAATATAAATAAAAAAATGGATTTCAACTATAAAATTCTCGATTCCAAGTAAAGAATAAAAATAATTTTTTTATTAGATTAAAATTTTACTTTACTTTTAAAAATATTAAATGTAGATTATCTAAGTTAAAAGGATATTTTAAAATTAATAATTTAATCCCTTTAGTATATATTTTATTACTTATAAGGTTTTTAGTCATCTAGATCATGCTTATATAAGAGAAACAAATAAACAAAATAATTTTTTTTTTGAAAATAGTATTTTTCAAACAGAAATCACCATTTTTGGTAAAATATCATAATTTTACATTATTTAAACCTTGGTAAGTTAAATTAAATAAATAATTTTATTTTAAACAATTAAAATTTTAAAATTTTAAAATTTATCTTTTAAAATAGAAATATTAAATATATGGAGTTTTCATTTTCATGATAATATTTTCAATAATCAAGAATATTAATTATTTTTATTCAAAATGTGATAGATTTAAATTTTTTACCATATTAGAGTATATTATATCATTATTAATTATATATTTCTAATATTTTTGGGTTTTTTATGTTGGTTATATCATATAATGTAAGTTATCAAACATTATATCAGTTTCACAAGGTCTAAAATTTTAGGTCGTTACATAAGTTATCATGAAATTAAATGAAATATTTAGAGTATTTCCTCAATAAATCATAAAAATCCTTCAATTAAGTTTTCATGGACAAACAGTACCCTTAAACTATTATTCAATAATTTATTTATAAATAAATAATAAATATACTTTTCTTTGAGTATCTTTAAAACTAAGAATTACAAGAATATTGAGAATGTTATTGTCTTCAAAAGTAACCATGGAACCTTTTCAAATAATTATAAAAAGAATGAAATATCAATATGGTGGGAAAATATTTTCATACTATATATTTTGAAAGAGAATATTCATTTTACACTTTTGTAAAAAGTAAAAAATGACTTGATTGAGAAATGTTATTCAAAAATATTATTTCAAAAAAAAAATAAATAAAGTAAAATTTATTTAAAATTACCATTTTAAAAAATATATAATTTAGGTAAATAATTCCATAATTTATTTTGAAGAGTATGAATGTGGAAGAAAAAGTTCTTCAACTAAAGAAGAAATAAAGTTAATTTTTATTGAAAACGTTTTCTCAATAACATTTAGTAAAAAATAAACAAAAATAGTACTAATACATGATAATTATAAATATAACTATATTAGAGTAAAATATATGTTTTTTAAAGGATAATATCTATATAATCTTAGTATATTGAAATTTAGCATAGAAAATATAAAAAAAATGAAATTGTAACAAAAATCTATTATCGCTTTTATTGATATCTAAATCAAAAACTCCAGAAAGTGGGAATATAAAATGGATTTTTAAATATTCTTAATTTTCAGTAGAATAAACATAAAATCAATTCATGTGAATTATATAAAACACATAAATTAAATTAGTGGTGAGTATGGCGTAAGTCTCAAAGAATTAAAAGTGAGTTACGGAACCCTTACCAAAAGTCCCACCATATTTCATACATGTTGAAATATATTATCTGATAAGTAAATATTTATTATATATATATTTATATTAAGTAACTATATTAATAAATAAAATAATATGTATCATTCCTTCATATTTTTCAAACATCCATTTACTAATAAATTCTTCATTAAAATGAACATTCAAGTTAAAACTGATCTATTTTCCTTGCATGTTTCGGTTGAATGGTTTTGGTACCTGCACATTGGCCATGGTTTCATCATAAAAAGAATCTAAACCATGAAATTAGTATCATATTTACTCATTAAATTTTATTTTAAAACCATTCATTTAAATTAGTGATGAAAAATTAAGTGTATCATTTCATGGAGATTGTAGTTCATATGTATACATGAGTGATGTTTCAACTTTTAAATGGATGAGAAAAAAGAAATGTAAATAATAATTCAAGTTTCCAAAATAATTATTATATCATAAAAAACATATATATATACATAAAATCTATCCATATTACCATCTATATAAAACTGGAATGGAAACCAAATCACATCGCTTCATAGAGGTGGAAGCCCACACAAATGAATGAGCGACATTAACCTATCGCAATGGATCAAAAATGAAATAATAGTGACAATATATTGTAATTATGGAATCATAATCATGAACAAAATATCATATATAAACATTAAATTTAATTATAATAACCTACCATGAAGTATGGGGATGAAAAATGAATCATATCACTATGTGGAGGCGACAAACCACATGTTTGCACATGTGATACTTTCATTACATATTTTATGGAAAGTAAATGGAAATTTATTATCACATAATCTTGTTAACATATTAGTATATTTATTCTAATGCATTCAACATTTTAGGATGGGTACTGCTAATTTATAATAAGTATAAAGAGATAATTTTTTTAAATAGTCAAGTAACATGATTATCTCTTCTTTGAGAGAACTACTTTTTTGCACATAAATCCTTCTTAGGATCGTATCATGATAAGAAAAAAATGTTTCGTGATTTAGGGAAGGAATTCAAGAATATATCTTGGTAGGGTCTGATCAAGATATGTTTCTCAATAAGTGTGAATAAGAGAATATAAGTGGTGCCATTTTATAAGTGTGGGTAGTGACTGTCTTGTAATTATTCAAAGTTCTAAATTAATATAATGTCTTATTCAAAGTAATGTGGAACCAAGGAACCCTATATTAATATATAATATGTTATAGGTTCTAAATTTACTCAACTAATCAAATTTAGACATGTATTTGAGAAATTTTAAGCCCTATTTTCTTATTAAACTCTCTTTAAACACAATTTAACCATTAAAATGATTACATTACTTTTTTACTTGATAATATAATTATATTCACAAATATAAAAGTGTAATTGTAGTTGGAGGATTGACCAAGTGGTAAAGTCTCACCATAATCCTGCAAAATACGATAGTTCAAATCTGTCTAGTAGTGAATTTCCAATGGCAGGTGGTGGCATGGGCATGATACATGCAGGAGGTGATACATGAATGATGTAGTCATGATGCTTCATTGGGACATTAGGCCAGTTTCTGGTCCATTGGGCCATTCAATGGGAATCATGCCCATTGGTCCTTCAATCAATGTAACGAATAAATATGGAAGGATGGGTGGGCTATCCCTGAGGGGGGGGGGGGTATGACCTCTCTTTCCTTCTTGTGTGTGTGGTGTGTGTGTTAAATGTAATACTACACCTATGCACCAAGAATAAATAAAATGGGAATTCTAAAAAAAATTAGATATACTGATTGAAAATTTTAAATCAATTTAATTAGATTAAAAATCTATATGTGGAAGAAATCACATATAATAAAAGTACACAAAACACGTGAAAAATTGTTTTTTCTAGAAAATACCTATTCCCGCACCCTAAAACCAAAACACAAGTAACCTAATATGATGTCTTATCCACAAATGAATGTATTTTATAGTCAATAACATGTGACAATACATGTTAACAATTTTCCTCATATCCATGTAATTCATATTGTCCAAAGGAACTATTAACCAAAAGAATTTATTAGTGGTAAACTGGGATCCCAAATCAACTTGAATATACAAGATCCCTATGCCTCCCATTTTGATAACGCATGGGAAATAGGATAAATAATTACCATATATGAGCATATTAAGTGTCGTTCCTTCATTCCCAAGCTTTATAAAATCCACTTCTAGTGATATTTTGGAATGAAACCTAGTTGAAAAAGATGTGAATAAAGAGTACTTGTCACCTTGGATTAATGTGGTCACCTAAGGGACCCCATTACTGTAGTTTTACTTTAGAATATGGAAAAGGGACCATATCACAGTTTATTCCCAAAAAGAAATAGTATGACCTCTTATCACCCAATTTTAACTTTTTTGGACCCGTGAAAATTCTTTTGGGACTATAACTGGGAACCCATTCACTCAGGTATCCTACATAGGATTATTATCACACAATTATATCTTCAACATTGTTCCTAGATTTTTCACAATTAGAGTATGAAAAGTTCATCTAATTGGGTAAAATTTCACAAAATCCACCCAACTATTTCCCCACAGAATTTGTTCTCTAAACATTACATACCATTTTCCATACACCCTAACATGTTTCATTAATCATTTTGAATTTTCATCCACCATAAATCTAAAGATTGAATTTCCAATTATTGATTTAAATTTTCTTATACCTCCTCCATAGACTCCCAAATTTCATGGTAGAGTTATTCATACCAATGTGCTTCCATTTGATCATGTATTCCCCTATTAATGGGAATTAGACATCCTTCAAGTTATATCCCCTATTTTCCCTCCTCGACAGACAATAATGTTGGTATAAAATGAATCATTTATTCCCTTGATAATGAGAAATATTTATTTCAGTTGATTAAGAGATGATTCCCCCCACTAATACTCTTCAATAAACTAATTGTTTTTATTAAAATTGACCACATTTTTACTATTCGGTATGTCTATTCTTTGATTAGTATCTCGGGACCAAAAAATGAGCTATAAAAATTACACTGCCTCTAACTCAATGTAGTCCCCAAATTTACTTCGCCTAATTTTTTATAGGTCAAACCGTGTAGGGATGATCATGAATAAGCCCCAAATAAGAAATTTATAGGTCTCTTTCATATAATAGTATGTTTCATATGACTCCAAAGTGCTCAGAATTGGTCCCAATCATTTGAAATTTAACTAAAAGACACTGTGGTCTTAGTTTCACTACCTTAAAATGAACATCATCGGATATTGTTGTATAACCTCAAATGGAGCATCATTGTTTCTTTTTTTCGAACATAAAATGCACATCATTGGAATTGGTTTCAAGACCATAGAAGATAGATTCTTGATCATAGTTTCAAGACCATAAGAGGAATATCATTGTTCCTGCATAGAACACTTTAAAAAGAAGTTATTTTGTTATATCTATATAAAATTAAAAGGAACCAACAATATATTTATCGTGTGAACTGAAAAATTATATAATGAATCATTAAATAGCACTAAATTTGTAGTTTTTTCTTCCCTTAAGAGGATACACAAGTATCCCTCTTCTTGTGTGAAATATCAACTACAAAACACCCATCATTACCATAGATGGTGATATATTCTAGAGTTACATACTATATATACTTAAACAAGAGAATAACTAATCAATTAATTGGATTATAGAGATCCTATGATATATATAGATGGATAACCGTTGATAAATTTAGTTTCTCTCATTAACACCTGGTGACGATTGGTCACTTTTATGACTTGGGTAACCTATACTGTTATTGGGGAGGATTTCAATATATAATAGTATAAAAAACTAAAAAACAAGACCCCCTAAAGGATGAGGTGTCCACCCATCCTCTTTACCTTGGTACACATTCATAGCATCATCAATTTATCCTAATGATCACCCAACAATGCAATGTGAGTCCTTTTCCAAACAAAAACACATGTACAAATGTGTTGTGAAAAATACATATGCAATTTATTTATTGATGAGAATATAATATAATATTAATTTATATACAATTTATATTAAATTTGATTTTTATAATTAATTATTAAAATATTAATAATAATCCTCTATAAATTGAATTATAGTTATTTGTATACTTTTTTATAAAGTATTGAAAATTTATTCATTTAAATGATTAATAAATGTTTTTAACTATTATTTAAAATAATTTAATCTAATTAATAGTTATTAATTTTATATATATATAATTAATATTTTATACATATATATAATTAGTAATTTATTGGATATATTTTGAATATAATTGTAATTTTTAATATTTTAATATTTATTTATATATTTATATATTTTTATAATTAATAATATACTGTATTTTTCACACAATTTTAATAATTAATAATAATTTCTATGTGAATTAATCAAATTAAAAAATAATTTTAATTTTTAATTTTTTTATATAATTAATAATATATACTTTTTTTAATTATACTTATATTGTATTTTTCATTGGCCTTTATTGACACAAATGTTAGCACTGATAAATCTACTTATATAAAAAATAGCACTACAAAAGTTATATCTTTCTCAACATTTACATTTTCAATCATGATAAAAGAAATATTTCTTAAATATTTTAAAGAAAATATGATAACGATTTCACCACTTTTTTATAGAATCCCAACCGCACTGGCACTTAATCATGTTTTTAGGCCTACACTGAAGTTAACCTCTATCAATCAATCTTTGATATTTTTTTGAAATATTTGAGTTGATAAACGAAAACATTATCATTCGAACATTTTTAAGTAGTATTTAACTGACCATGTTTTCATTTCTTTTATTTTTTCTCAAATTTTATCCACTTTGATCAGGGAATATTTGAAAATATTAATTAATATAATGATGTTCCCCTTTTTTATGACTTTTACAAAATATTTTTATGATATATGTTTTTGGGTGTTGAATAATTAATGATAAATAAATTCATCATCAAACATTATTGATGTAATTGAATATTTGTAAATGTTGTTTTCTTTTGTAGGTATATGAATATCTCTTTTATTAATTTTTTTAATCTATCTATAAGGATTTATTTTATTCATATGTGTTATTTAAATTTTATACAGTAGGGAATACATATCATTTTCATGAACCAAATCTGAGGAAAGTTCTCTCATTTGTAAAGATCTCATATTTGGATTTTTTATTGTAAAATGATAATATATTATTTTTATTTGTACTTTTTTTGTTTCTTTTATTTAAAACTAAATATATTTCATGCTTTTTTTTCTATGAACATGGGTCTAAATTTTATGGAAACATGTGTATTATTTTATTTTTTACCATTTACTAAATTAATTTTAATTTGATAGTGTTTTGTGAACATTGTAATTTTGAACATCATATTAGTATTTGAATTATTATTATTTTTTAATTATTTCCTTTATAATTAATATGAGTCTTTTTAGTGGCTAGTTATTTAATGTTTTTATAAAATTTAATTATTATATATATTTTTATACATTTATATTTATAATTTATTCATATATAGATTATATATCTTTTTTTGATTTCAGAAAGTGTTGTAAAAACAAGTCCATTTGAGGAATGTTTCATGTGGTTCACAACTTATTTACAACATCACTAAAAACAAGAGACATATTCAAAAAATATAATATCATATCATATCATAATATGTTTTTTATAAAATCAATGTTGTTTTTAAATTAAGATATTGTTTTGATGTTTAATAATATTTTTATATTATAATATACATGTAGTTAGATTTTTTAAAATTCTTAAATTGAAACAAAATTGAAAAAATACATTTTAATATATTTTTTTTACCAAATGGAATTAAATTTGAAACTATAATTTTGAACTAATTTATAATTTATCAATGTAAGTAATGTTTCAAAGGTGTGAGTTTTCAATAAGTGAAAGTGAAAGAAATGATGTAAAATAAGTAATCCTGATGGTATTACTCATTATAGTTAAAATAAATATTACCTAGGAATATAATCGATTTTAAAGAATTTTTTTTGATACATTGATTAATCACCTAAATTCAGAAGATTTGTTGATGGTGGGAGGGAATATAATTATTATTAAATCAAATGAGATGAATATGAATTAAATATGCGTAATTGGATTTGAAAAATAAAATTAAACAAAAATAAAAGAGCAGGAAACAAAAAATTATAGTAGTTTATGGAAGGATGAACTATTCTTATTCATCTACACCAAGAATAAGTAAATGTTTGATTATTTTTAATCAAGAATATATTTTTTAAGGGATATTGAGATGAGTGTAATAAATTTTCACTTGGCACAATGGTTTATGTTCTTTCAACCATGATCTCATATTAAATGAAATTTCCACATCCTTCACTCCATTCAATTTTTGGAGTGTAAAATTTTACCAAAAAAAGTGTAGGAATGATAATAGGTTTGGCACAAAGTTACAAGAAAAAATGACAGTATATGATCAAACTTCTTTAGAGATATATTAGACATTGATGTAGCATTGAAGAAATAGTTTTTCTATATATGTATGTTGAAAGAACCTGATGAAATAATATTTTTTTATGTGATAGAAAAAGAATTATCTTGAAAAACACAGTATGTGGTTATTATTTATTGAAATTAGAACATTTTTTATTCAAAGATTTATCTTTTTATTCAAATGGTCAAGAGTAAATTATATATTCTTATAAAAAATATCTAATTTTTTTCATATTAACGTCACATCTAAATTTAATAAATTAAAGTTAACAATTGAGTGTAGCAATGGAATCCCTTAGAATTATACAATTTCTAGTAATTTACATGATGCATTAATGTACTCTTTCCTCATTTATAAAAACCCACCTTCAATAAAACAAATATAGAAGTTGAAATTTATTTTAATTATTCAATGAAAAGAAAGATCTTGAGAAAAACATAGAATTTAATATTGGAGAAACTGGTCTTTCTCTGAATTAGGGACTTATATAAAGAAATAATTTTTTTCTAATATAGATTGAGAAAAAAAATTTAATATAAGAAATAAGGAATAGATTGATGAGTTGAAAAACAATGTTTGAATGCATATAAACTTTTATAGGACTACTGATTGTAATTGATTTTCTCTGTCATACAACACTTTTCAAGTATGAATTTTTTCTCTGTAGAATATTCTATAGTGTATGAAATTTGAAATCCACATAATTTAATTTGGAAAGTTATGATTTGAAAAACATATTCATATAGTTAAATTTATATGGGATTAAGATTATTTAAGTGAACATAGTATATTTTGAGCTCATGTAGTATATTTTATGCATATATAGAAGATTTGAAGACTTCATAAAATATTTTAATTTTCCAAATATTCATCATGTTTTTATTTCAGTACTCTTAGGATTTTTCCCATAGAATATTCCCTCTTATGATAATTATCATATGACATTGATCTTTTCCCTTACCGTTTAAGGCATTTCAGACTCCTCATAGGATAATTTAATTTTAGTAGAAATATAAATTATGTAGTGTATGACTTTTAAAAGTTCCTACAAGATTTTTATTCAAGAGATTAGGTAAATTCATTTGGAAAAATTATTAAAAATTTACAACATATAATTGAACAAAATATATGAAAATAAAATTATACTTTCGTAAATATTAGTTATGAACCGAAAATCACTTATGATAAGTTTATGAAAAGAATATTAACAATTTTTTAAAATAAAAAACATTTGAAACATTGTGATATGTTATAGAAAAATTATTTTATCCAAAAAATCCCACATTTTGAAAATCATAAAACCCAAATCATGTCAATTTTGTTAGATATTAATCAGGAATACCTATAAAAAATTAGTTTATAAATGATTTATAATTTGAAACAAAATTTCATTTTCCAAAAAATATCATTTCCAATTTGATATCCATTTATATTATCCTAATATATCCTCTCCCACCTTTTCAAAAATGGATTTGAGATATGTAGGTTATAAAAAGGAAGTAAAATTTTATTTTTACTCATATCTTCTCCGTTTTTTATGATGTCAAAAAGAAACATAGGGCAGTGAGATAATACACAATGAATATTGGAAATCATGTTAATAGAATAATAAAATATATATTGTTGTAACAAATAAATATTTTTCCTTAATTAAATAAATTCAGGAATAGAAATTCATAACTCATTAATAAATGGAATGAATCGATAAAATAATTGCAATAAAATAATCAATATAGAAGAATTTAATAACACTAATTTATAGAGAATAAGTAACAATATAATTTCATTGAGATTAAAATAGTTTGTATAATTAATAAAACTAAATAAAAATAATAATAAGATTTTAATATTTGGAGTTGTAATTGGTTGGGAAAAATATTGAAGGGTAGTATTATTAAGGTTGAGGTAAAAAAAAATCTTTAATTTTTAATAGGTTGCATGATATTTTTAAACAAGAGTCTATCAAAGAGATATTTTAATTATGATCTAAAAACGTGAATCTAAACAAATTCCAATCCAATTAATTATAGATTCTATAGAAAAATATTGGATGATAGGGTAATATTGTGAAACAATATTCTAATAAACTTCTAATTAATCATCATTGTTGGATTTATGATCAATGTGGGAAATAAAACACCCCATTACTTCTATATGAATTACTGAAATTCTTGAATAACTATCTAGAGCTACAAAAAGGATGAACATGATATTTTATTTAAAATAATAATAATTTAATTAGAATGTATCCCTATTAATTGTAGGATTATTCTTATTATCCTTGTAGCAAGATTCCTTAGAAACATAAATAAAATAATTATAAGATTCTATTTGAATATACTTTAACTTTGAAATAAGGATTCGAAAGCTAGTTTTAATGGTAGGATCCCACTATCATAGAATGTTCAAAATACTTTCAAAGGAGGTGAGAGAATTCCTATAACATTACATTAGAGAGGCATGAAATTATTCTACAAAAGTTTTAAGTCTAGACATTGATTTTTAACACCTTTGAATCCAATGTCTTTAGGCAACATGGACATCCATTATTTCAAAAATCATATTCCTTTTCTAATATTAAATGGTGTAAAACTAAACTAAACCACATTTTAATTGTGTAATTATTCCTTAAAACAAATGTAAATTAAAGGATAATTTCATAACTATTCATAAATTGTATTAGTTTAATTTTATATAGGATATTATATGATAATAGGAAAAAATGAATTACTTAATCTGATTTTTCATCATTTTATTTGCCAGATAAAAAGTTTTATTAGTCATTAAATCACCTATAATCATCTCAACATTGGATTTATTATTTAATATTTATTTTATTACTTTAACTTCTTATTAGGACTCTTTAATCTCAAACATTATAAAAAAATTATTATTTTATTAGGATGAAAACATAAAATATTTTGTCACCAAAAGTTTGAATCAATCTAGTTGATTCAGATATTTATTCCTATTTATATTCTAATACATATCATCTATTTTTTTATATATCAATATATTGATTAATATCCAATTCTCTAATTTTATCATTCATAAAAACATTAGATTCTTAAATTTATTTATTATATAATCCAATAATATATTTCCTTACACAATAAACAATTTATTCATTTTATTTATTAGAGGTTTGAAGAATTAAAAATTTTTTATATGAACTTCGTAGTATATACATAGCTGAAAAAATTCCAAGTATCTTAGAATTTCCACAAACACCGGCCAACAAAGTGAGGTTGGATTCTCACTAGCCATAAAAAATACCATCCTCCTAAGAATATCCTCCTAAAATACCTTATTAAGATATTTTTGAGAATTAATAAAAAAACTTATTCAAAACACTGAGGTATCATTATATCATCAGTAGGAAACTGATCCTCATGTTGATATGAAAAAACATACTCTTTGTAAAAAGTAATTTTCTTGGCCTTTCTGTAGCATGAAAAAGGGATGGATTCTTCTCAAAAGAAACATATCTACTTGTTTTTTAATGGGAAGATACATATTCTATAGAGAATATTTAAGATCATTTATCACATGTACAATAGGTTCTTATTGAGGTATTATATATCCAACCACTAGTTTCTCCTTTTTATAAGTTACCCATGAGAAATATTATCCCACTTCTATATTTAGAAAATCTATTCAGTATAGTTCTCTTTCAGGGAGAGCATCCTCACAGACACCTTACATAGTGGCCCCTTAAACATTTTATAGGTTAATAGAAACTTCTTCTTCTTCATCCCTAAATGGAGTAGGATTCATCATAGAATTGATATAATAAAAAATAATATTTTTTTAGAAAACCATCTAAAATAATATTTAAACCCATTATCTTTACTTATCTTAACATCTTTTATGTCAAAAAATATAGTTATAATCCTTACAATTACATAAAAACTAAAAGTATTTTTCTAGATGTTGTTCTTATATGATAATGTTTTCATTATTAAGTTTACATTATTATTGATATGAAATAAATAGAGCTGGTAAATTTCTTGAAACAAGAATTAATCAAATTTTATATTTCATTAATAAATATCAGTTTAAATGAATTTGAATATAATTTTTTTGCTTAACCTCAATATCCTTAATATGTTTCATCTCAATAGACTGAGTGTAGCAACCCAGGCTTAACATACTTGGATATTACATCATTTTAGATGAATATTTTTTTACATTATAAAAATACATTCCAGAGGACCATAATAGTTTATTGAATTTGGAAACATGGAAACAATATCATTCATATTGGTGAAATATATTCAATATCTCCCATAAGGATCTCTACCTTTAGTACTTCTACATAATAACATTCATCATAACCTGGATAAAGGAAACATAAGAAAGTGGTGAGCTCAATTTATCAATAATCGTAAAAGGGAGACATATAAGCATAAACCTGATCTTAAGGGTATGGGAATGTGATCATGAAAATAAATTATCATAACCCACATATCAAATATCATATAGATAAATCGAGGAATAAATATTGGCAGTTTATAACTAATGAATCCTAAAGAAAATAACATAATCCATGAAAGCATAACATATGAATAAGACATGGAATTGTGAAAACAATTAAAAATACAATGATTTAAATAGTAATCATGACGTACATGACAAGACAATCTTAGTGGAAAAAGTTATCTACTGTACCGAGTGAACCCCCGTTCTAGCCCTATATTACTGAACAGAGTAAACCCTTATTCAAACCATGTATTACTAATCTGAGTAAACCCTTATTTCATCCTAGTATTATTGAACTGAGTAAACCCTCATTCCATCCTTGTATTAATAAACTATGTAAACCCTCATTCTAGACCTATATTAATGAACCAAGTGAACCCTTTTTCTATTCCTATTTATCACATGAGATATAAATTGTTACCCAATTCATTGGAGGGAGGTATAAGTCCCACCTTTTACATAATAAAATCATACATACATGTTCCACAAGATCATAAATAAACATATCATAACCCATGAAATGAAATGGGTATCATAATCATGTAAACATATCATAACTTATGGAAATTTATAGGTTTCATAATCATTTCATCATAAACATACCACATGAAAATAATCAGGTTTATAAAGAATATATCTAGTGAAAGAGAAATGAGTTTTATGAATTTATTCCCCATGAAGAAGAATTGAGTTTCATAAAGATAATGACATTAATCATAACTCATTCATAGAGAGGATATGAATTGAACCTTTAGATCATTTCTTATAAAGGGATGAGTAACATCCATAGATGTTAGATTATATGGAAACAAATTTTTAAATATACTAAAAAAATGTTTCATGAGGAAAATATTTTTTCTTGTTTGAAAAAAATAATTTAACACATAAAGCTATTTGAAAATCATTTTATTATAATATACCTTGAAAAATTAGAAAAAATACAAGAAATAATTTTATAAAAACTTTTTCCTTGAAAACTTTTAAAATAAACTTTAAACATTTTAAAGACCCTTTTCTTTGAAAACACATGTAAACTTTTAAAGAAATATTTAAAATGTTTTGGAAACCATTTCATTGAAAATAATATAAAATCCTAAAAACAAATAAGGAAATTTTTTTGAATATAATTTTTCATGAAAACATTTAAAATAATTTTGTAAATATTTTGAAAATAATTTTTCTTTAAAACTTATAATGAAACTTGAATATTTTTTAAAAAATTTTCCTTTGAAAGCACTTTGAAAAATTTTAAATAAGTCTTGAAAAAATTTTAAATTTTTTTTCCATAAAAACATATAAAAGAAGTTTGAATCAATTTTGAAAAAAAAACTTGAAAATTAATTTTTAAATATGAATTTATAAATATTAACATTTTAAACAATTAAAAAAAATATATTCAATGAAATGATCGTTGGTAAATACATACATATTGTACAATGTCAAAAGAATATTCCTTTTCACGGTAAAAAGGATAGGAAATTTCCTTATTGGAAAAGATAAAAAAAATATATTGAAGAGATTGGTAAAATACAAAGAGGTTAAAAATGTGTTTTAGATATTATAGGAAAATAGTATAATATTCTTGGAAACTCTTTTTATAAAACATAGATTTCTGACCGAAGAGAGGGTAATTTCAGGCTTTACTAAAAACACATTCTTAAATATATTATGTAACAAAGAGTAGAAAATGGTACCAATACATGATTATATCATGAAATAACAATGGTAATGGAAACTCATAAATATTTTGGAGATATGGATCATAATAATTCATCAAAGGAAGCATAAACGTAAATAATCTTGAAAATAAATAAGATTTTCTCAATAAACTCTTATAACATGTTATCTTGAGATAATGCTCTACATGTAAATAAAGATAATTAAATGAAGCATATAATATCATGAAAATAGTTAGATTCATGATATGTCTTGTAAATTGGAAGTATATGCACTCAGAAAAATAGTTTAGGTGCATAACAAAACATGAGTCTCAAAGAAGTAAAATTGAGAATTTTTGTTACCAATTAGGTAACTTTTAATACATAAAACCCATGAAAGAAGGATCATAAAATAGTGATGTTAATATCAAAAAAATTATGTACAAGATATATAGAATATGATCTCATGTATTACATACACTACACTAAAGAAAAGAATGGCAAACATAGCTCGTATGTCACACAAATTAAAAGTGAGATTAAATCCTCTTACCTTGTTTCTTGACTCTCTCTATTATCATACAAGATTCTTGTATAATAAATATAATTTTATTGTACATATTTGTAAGAACCCGGATCTTCATTTCAGGTATGTTTTTCCTTTTCTGGTCATTTTTGAGAAAAATAGGAAAATTTAAAAATTTCCAGAGTACACGCTGTATACATTATAAGTACACGCCCTGTACTTTGATGTTGCATCAGGCCGGGTGCTGGCCGTGTCCGGGACACACACACGGTGTGTAAGCGTGATATGGAGGCCGCTTAAAGCAGAGTATGGAAAAGCTAAGTACACTCCATGTACCCAGAAAGTACACGTAATGTACATTATTTCTTTTTTGATTAAATGGACCGGGGTCACGCCTATCCACGAAAACACCTTCTTCAAAAGGTTCCTCGATCAAGAGTGACCCGTATGGACGTAAACACTCTCCAAGCCCTAGATCCTCTGTCGGTTTGCAGAATCGATCACCGTCAATTGCGTTGGAACTGCAGTAGTGAGCTCTTCCTTCTTCTTGAGTTTCATTCCATTATTTTCCCTCTTTCTTGAGATATCATGTGTTGAATGTTTTTTGTGTTTTCTTATATCTACGTCGTTGAGAATCAAGTCTCGTGGTTCAAGTATTTTGATCTCCTAGCACCAAGGTAGGTGGTTTTTGCCATACCTTTCGAAGTCTTTGAGTTTTATGTGCCAATACCACCAATACCTGTGAATGGAGTATTGCGTGTTTACCTTTTTCCCCTATTGTTCTCCTGCCTTGCTTTTTCGCTTGTGTAGAGTTAATTTTATCATGTTTGAGTATAATTGTTGTTCTTGGATGTTTTTCCAATTCCATTTTCTTATTATGACCTTTGGTTTTGTTAGCCTTTGGCTTCTATACCTGTTTCCATGCCTTGTGACCATAGGATGGAATGATATTCTTGACATGATAATGTTCTGTAGAATGGTTATCCAAGTAGCTCTTTATGTGTAATTTGGCATTATATCATTATAATGAACTGATTGGAATGAGACCGTGAGAACCTGGTGCTATAGACTATAAGGGATAGACCGATTGAGCTTCCCAGAGAGTCTTGAATGTTATAGACTACAGAAGGGTAGACCGAGTGAGCTTCCTCAAGGAGTCTTAGATATTATAGTGTACATGGCATAGACCGAGTGAGATTCCCAGAGAGTCTTGGATATTATAAGCTACAGGAGGGTATAATGAGTTAGCTTCCTTAGAGGGTCTTTACTTGTTTGAATTTCCTTAAAAACTTTCCAGGATAGAGAAGGAATTGACTGAGTGAGCATTCGTAGAGAGTCTGTGATAGGCCTGATACTATAAGAGGAATTGAATGAGCGAGATTACTCAGAGAGTTTCTAGACCTTGGGGCTATGAGAGGGTTACACTGCGTGATCTTACTCAGAGAGTCCTTGACTACCCAAGACTATAAGAGGAATTGACCAATCGAGCTTCCCCAGAGAGTCTTATAAATTCGTATGACCAAACTAGAGTAGTTAGGATGAGTTAACTACCCAAAGGGTTGTTGGTACTTCTTGGATAGGACAAGAGGGGTTGGCTGCGAGTACTTACCAGAGGGGTTCCTGTTGGGGTTAGTTGTTTGCTTCACTACTGCTTGTTGTTCTTTAGATTGTTTGTTGTTGTATATCATCCTGTTACTGCTTACTGATTACTATTTTTTGTTTACTGCCACTGTTTAATTCTTACTACACTATTACCTGCCATATTCTCACTGACTGTGAGGCACAGATCTTCGGGTGGTTTCCTTCTAGGATTTAGTCTCACACCCTATTTGGGTCATGCTTTTGGGTCTAAATAGACTAGGTTGTTGCAAGTATAGACAAGATCAAGCACCCTTCTACTTATGGTACTTGTTTTCTTTGGAGCAGGATAGTATGGGACCAAGCATAGGCTTGCGATGTTGAGGAGCTATTTATCTTTTCTTTTGTACTTGTTTTGGTACTGTTTGTATTTCCAGCATTGTAACCTGTTTGGATGTTTTCCTATATATGTATCATGAATCATTTCATATATACATATATGCTCCAATGGTTTATTGCTTTTGTCTTCTGCTGTTTACTTGAGCATTGTTGTTGGATATTTACTGCTTCCGCTATTGTATGTTTTGTTAATTACGTTATGCACTCTTCCAATGAGGTCATAGTTTCCCCACTATCACATACAAGGCCCTTAGTACTAGTCAGCAGCCTCTTGTGTTTGGGGAAATGTGCTTGAGGCCATGTGACCAACTAGGTACGGGGCACCCCTGGGTGGATTCCGGAATCGGGATGTTACAAAGTGGTATCAGAGCATGTTCTTTTCTCTTGATTTACTGTTTGGAGCCTTTAGCTAGGGATAGGATAGATTCGGTACTTGGTAATTAGTTGTTCTTGGGAGTAGATTACCCTTGTACAGAGAAAAACTAATCTACCTCGTTTATTGCAGTTTCTGGTTTTGAGATTTTACGGTTGATATGATTTCACCTAGAGTGATTAATATGCATTGTGTTGTTATTGTTGTGTTATTGCGGTTCTATTTCTGTCGCAACCCGATGAGATGAGGGTATTCCATCTCATGCATCATATAGGTACTTGTTAGAAATCACATTCCATGCATTCTTGCCATGCCATCTAGGGTGAATTAGTGATTTCATGTTGTTGTGATAGATGTTGTGTAGATTATTCATGCTGTTGTGATAGATGCTTTGATAGAATCTATGCAATTTGATAGAGAAATTATCTGTATTGTACCTTTCTAAACTGAATGCCAAATTTTGGTTCTTGAGATGTTATGGGCCCTCATGAATCGGAACTTGGTGGATCATTGACTTTTTACTCTTTTAATTAATATGTAGGAGATGTCAAGCTTTGATTCGTGGACAGTATGGGCCCTCACAGATCAGAATTTGGCACCTCCATGTTTGTTTTCAGCATTTTATAGACTCCGGTGTAGTTTTTGTGCTATTTCCTAGAAAAACCCAGAATATATGGTGTGTACTTGACTACACACCATGTAGTTTTAGACCGGGTCACAGACTGTGTGAGAAGAAACACAAGGTGGTGAAAAAGCTTTCCAAAACACACCGTGTACAGTTTTTACATGCCGTGTAGTAATGAGCCGTGTACCCATTCATGTCACTAACAACACGGGTCGGGGAAGCTCGTGTAGTACACACCGTGTTGGGGATTCACATGCCATGTACTCTTGTTCGAGGCATCTGGCCTTGTCACTAACAACATGGGTCGGTGATATCTCTCCTATACACTCCGTGTTTTTTTGGAACACGCCGTGTAAGAGTCCGCCGTGTAGCCGTCTGTGTGACTGACAACACGGGCCACTGAAACCTTGTCTAGTACACGACTTGTCCATAGTGAACATGTCGTGTAGTCTAGGGTTAAGTGGACTGTGTGAGTTAACCGTGTAAAGAGACTCAGAAAAGGGAATAGAGATGAGGTACACACCATGTGTGGGGGACCACACGCTGTGTAGTCTGGGGTGTTACATGACCAGTTGTGGATGAAGTACACACCCATGTGTCTGGCATAAAAGTATACGCCATGTAGTTTTTATAAATGCCATGTAGTAGTGTTTTGTATAACTTTCTTGTTCTTTTCTCCTGTTCCCATTTTATACTCTTGTGTTCTCTATCCTTGATAATCCTGACTTAAGGTGTGATTTTGTTCTTTTAGAGCTATGTCACCGAGATGTCCTCCGGTTGTTCTTCAGCTGCCAGATGGTGATCAGACACCGGACATGACTGATCAAGAGACTCCTGTAGATCCTTTTGTTGTGCCAGCCTTTGAACCAGCAGTTATACCCATTGCAGGTGCCGATGTGCAGTTCAGGGAGGACTTCCTAAGGATGATGCATACTTTTCAGGGATCACCGCTTCCTACCCCATCGATGGCTAAGTTGACGCGGGTCTTCAGGCAGAAACATCCTTCTACTTTCTCAGGGGATGGAGGACCCCATACTGCAGAGTCATGGTTAGAAGCCACACTGACGATCTTCGAGAACATGAAGATACCTCTAGAGAAATGGGTAAATTTTGCTAATTATATGCTCCGAGACACCGCCAAAAGGTGGTGGGAGGTGATCCCACAGTTAGGGCGCCAACAGAGTCTAACTTAGGATGAGTTTCAGAGCATCATATATGATTACTTCTATCTAGAGACCTTGAGGACCGACCGAGCCCAAGAGTTTATGAGTCTCAAGCAGGGTACTCTTTTTTTCATGGAGTACTCATCTCGTTTTACCGAGCTGCAGTGCTTCACGCCGATTCCATTATGTGATGAGTTATTCCTTGCTAGGAAGTTTGAGAATGGTCTTAGGTAAGAGATATATTCCCAGGTGAATATTTTCTGGTTGACATCGATATCTTCGATCGTCAACCAAGAGCTGATCACTGAACTCAATCTGAGAGATTCTAGAGCAGTGTGCCAGGGCGGTTCGACCTCCAAAACTAGTGTTCCTCCTTCGGATAGCAGGAAGCGCAACATAAAGATGTCTCGAGGGGATCATAGTCGATAGAGTGTATCTTTGAGTAGCCAGTTTATATGCTACCAGTGTGGTATGAATGGGCATACTAGGCCTCAGTGTCATAGAAACCCGATGGAGTGTCGATCTTATGGAAATATGGGTCATCTTCAGAGTTTTTGTCAGATCTTCTTGCCTAGAGCTGGGGGTAGGTGTTCTTCTATGACCCTGTGTATAAGAGATATATCACCAGTGTCTTACCAGTCAGAGAACTGGAGTTCTTCCGGCCGTTCGGGCTGAGGTGGATGTTGCGGCCATGGTGGTTAGTGACCAGGTTACCAGTGACAGCAGAGTGGATCTTCTCAGAGTGGTCACCCAGGGGCACAGGGCTGCGGGACAGGCCAGACATTTGTTGTGGAGAAGAACCTTCAGGAGTAGGATCAGATACCTTCTACAGTTCGAGGTACGATCTTAGTATCCCTTCTGTTATCTTCATCTCTTTTCGATACTAGTGATTCACATAGCTTTATCTCTGTTACTGTTGTGGAGAGCCATTGGCTCTGTATCTTTTCGTCTACCGACATGTTGACTCTTGATACACCGTTGGGAATGAGGATGTCTAGCATACGTCAGTGTAGAGAGTTATCTCTTTATGTTGTAGGGTGTCACTTCTTATGGGGCCTCTATGTCCCAGAGATGACAGGCTATGATGTCATTCTTGGTATGGACTAGTTAGTTCCCTTCTAGGCAGTGATCGATTTCTATCGCCACAGGGTGAGTTTCATATCACTATAGGTCATGTCTTTTCTTCATAGAGGTGAGTGGGATTTCCAGGCGGGTAGAGTTGGACAAAGAATCATGGGCAAGGAGGATTTACAGCCAAGATTTCCAGTCTTTATCTTGATGACCAGGGGACTTCACAGTTAGACTTTCCCCCAGTGGTGGATTGTTTCAGGGATGTCTTTCCAGAGGACTTTCAGTTTTACCTCCGGAACGTGAGGTAGACTTCTCAATTGAGCTCGGGCGAGGAGTGGAACCAATGTCCATTACTCCTTATAATATGTCTACACCTGAGTTGCAAGAGCTCAAGAAGCAGTTGGAGGAGTTACAGGCAAAGTGTTTCATCTGAACCAGTACTTCTCCTTGGGGTTCGCCAGTCCTATTTGCAAATAAGGAAGACGACACCCTTAGGCTTTGTGTGTATTATCTGAAGCTGAACCAGTTGACGGTCAATAACCGATATCCCTTGACGAGGATCGATGACCTCTTTGATAAGCTTCGAGGAGCCTAGGTGTTCTAGAAGATCAACTTGAGATCTGGTTATCATCAGTTGCGCGTTAGACCATCAGATATACCTCTTATGGCCTTCAGGAGCATGTATGGTCTATACGAGTATATAGTCATGCCATTCGGACTCACGAATGCACTAGCAGTTTTTATGGCCCTGATGAACTGAGTGTTCCATCCATACTTGGACTCTTTCATGGTGGTCTTCATGGATGATATCTTGGTGTACTCTCACACTCTACACGACCATGCTACCCATCTTGAAATCATTCTAATTACACTCATAGATCATTAGTTATATGCTAATTTCTTGAAATTCCACTTTTGGATGGATCTGATTCACTTCATGGGTCACATTATCTCAGAGACAGGAGTATCTGTAGACCCATAGAAAGTGAGAGCTGTAGTTTCCTAGGAGAAGCCGAAAAATGTTTTTGAGGTGAGGAGTTTTCTAGGGCTGGTTGGATACTAAAGGCATTTCATACAGGACTTTTCACGCCTTGCAGCACTGCTGACAGGTCTGACCGAGAAGGGGGCGAAGTTCTTATGGTCAGATTCTTGTGAGTCGGCCTTTCATGAGGTGAAAGGGAGGTTGACTTTAGCACCAATACTAGTCTTTCCAGTGCCGGTACGGAGCTATATAGTCTATTGTGATGCTTTAGGTGTCAGATTAGGAGCCGTCTTATGTAGGGAGATAGAGTTGTTGCATATGGGTCTTGGCAGTTGAGGCCACATGAGAGGAACTACCCGATACATGATATGTAGTTGGCAGATATTTTTCATGCCTTATGTTTTTGGAGAGACTATATTTTGGTAGAGAACTTTGTGTTTTTCACTGACCACAAGAGTCTCAAGTACATCTTCACTCAGCGTGATCCGAATCTGAGACAACAAAGGTGGGTCGAGTATCTTCACTCATTCGACTTTGAGCTTGCCTATATGCCGGGAAAGGAAAATGCAGTGGCTGATGCGTTGAGCAGGAGAACTTAGATTCAGGAAGTTCATGAGGCCAGCAATGAGTGGCAGGTTATGACTCTATTCTCTGAGATGCACTTGGAGTTTCAAGACAGACAAGGATAGACTTTTTCTATCCTCTGTAGCTGTTACCTCTACCCTACTCGATCAGATACAGATGAGGTAGGTATCAGACTCAGAAGGCCTAGTCCTGTGGGAGAGTGTGTCAAGAGAGGACCCTCCTCTTGGATGGACAGTGGGCGAGGATGAGATCTTGCATTTCCAGGGACATGTATGGGTGCCAACAGGCATACGCGAGGAGATAATGCGGGATTTTCATTCTTCAGTTTGGGAAGTTCATCCTGGCATCACCAAGCTGTATTGTTATCTACACCACCAGTATTGGTGGCCAGGTATAAATAGAGATGTCGCTGGGTTCGTGATGACATGTTCTACTTGATAGCATGTGATGGTAGAGCATCAGTGACCAATATGTCTTTTACAACAGTTTCCCATTACCGAGTGGAAGTGGAACGATGTTGTGATGGACTTCTTGACCGGGATACCAAAGTCACCTAGTGGGAGTGATTCTATTTGGGTTGTCGTCGACAGGCTTACGAAGGTTTCTCACTTCTTTCCAATCAAGGAGACCATCAGTGTTGATGAGCTAGGGCAGTTGTACATCCGAGAGATTATATGTCTTCTTGGAGTTCCACACTCCATTGTTTCAGACAGGGATGCATGTTTCACTTCTCGGTTTTGGAAGGGATTTCATAAGGCTTTGGGGATATAGGTACTTTTGAGTACAACATACCATCCCCAGACTGATGGCCAGTCCGAGTGTACGATCCAGGTGCTTGAGGATATGCTCCGAGCTTGCATTCTAGACCTTGGCGGTTCTTGGGAGAAGCATATTCCTCTTGTGGAGTTTACCAATAACAACAGTTTTTAGGAAACTATTAAGATGGCACCTTATGAGTCTTTGTACGGTAGGCCATGCCGATAACCTTTGTGGTGGATGGAGGTAGGAGAGGTAGCTTTGCTGGCACCTCGCCTTGTTCTGGAGACCTCAGAGCAGATAGAGTTGATTCAGAAGAGGATGGCTACAGTCAGTCTTGACAGAAGTCTTATGCTGATCAGCGGAGATGTCCTCTGGAGTTTGAAGTCGGGGATTCGGTTTTCCAATAAAAAGTACATGTGGTGTACTTTTTTTTCATTAAATGGACTGGGGTCCTGCCTAATCGACGCAAACACCTTATTTACCAGGTTCCTTGACCAAGAGTGACCCATACGACTGCAAACACTCTCCAAGACTTAGAGTCTCCCTCTATTTTCCAAATTGATCACTGTCGATTGCATTAGAACCGTAGCGGTGAGCACTTCCTTGGTCTTGAGTTTCATTCCATGATTTTACCTCTTTCTCAAGATATCGTGGGTTAAACATTTTGGGTGTTTTCATAGATCTACGCCATTCTAATGAGAATCAAGTCTCATTGTTCACGTATATTGATCTCCTAGCACCAAGGTAGGTGGTTTGTGCCTTCCCTTTCAATGTATTTTAGTTTTATGTGAAAATTCCACCAATACCCATGAACGGGGTATTGCTTGTTTACCTTTTTGCCCATGTTATTCTTCTTCCATGCTTTTTTTCTTATGTAGAGGTGATTTGATCATGTTTGAGGATAATATCTATGCTTGGATATTTTCCCATGCCTTGTTATTTTTATGACCTTTGGTTTTGTTAGCCTTTGGCCGCTATACCTGTTTCCATGACTTGTGACCATAGGATGGAATGATATTCTTGACATGCTCATGTTCTATAGAATGGTTAGCCAAGTAGCGCTTTAGGTGTACTTTGTCCTTATATCATTATTATGAACTGACTGGCACAAGACCGCGAGAACCTGGTGCTATATACTATAAGGGATTGACCGAGCAAGCTTCTCAGAGATTCTTGAATGTTATAGACTACAGGAGGGTAGACTAAGTGAGATTCCTCAGAGAGTCTTAGTTATTATAGTCTACAGAGGATATACTGAGTGAGATTCCTAGAGTGTCTTAGATATTATAGACTACAGGAGGGTAGACCGAGTGAGATTCCTCAGAGAGTATTTAATTGTTTGAATTTCCTTAAAACCGTTCCAGGCTAGAGAAGGAATTGATTGAGTGAGCTTCCTTAGAGAGTCTGTGATAGACCTGAGACTATAAGAGGAATTGACTGGGCGAGCTTCCTCAGAGAGTTTCTAGACTTTGGGGCTATAAGAGGGTTAGACCGTGTGATCTTCCTCATATAGTCCTTCACTACTCTAGACTATAAGAGTAGTTGACCTAGCGAGCTTCCCTAGAGTCTTATAAATTAATATGACAAAAATAGAGGGGTTAGGCTGAGTGCACTACCCAAAGGGTTGTTTTTACTTCTTGTATATGACCAGAGGGGTTGGCTGTGAGTACTTCCCAGAGGGGTTCCTATTATGGTTAGCTATTTGCTTCATTGTTGCTTGTTGCTCTGTGGATTGTATACTATTGTATATCATCCTGTTACTGCTTACTGATTAATTTTTGCTGTTTGTTGTTACTGTTTACTACTTGCTGCACTATTACCTACCATATGCTCACTGAATGTGTGGCACAGATCTTTGGGTGGGTTCCTATTAGTATTTAGTCTCACACCCTATTTGGGTTATGCTTTTAGGCCCAGACAAACTATGTTGTTACATCTATAGACAAGGGAAAGCACCCTTCGACTTCTGGTACATGATTGCTTTGGATCTGGAGAGCTTGGGACCAAGCTTAGGCTTGCGATACTGAGGAGCTATTTATCTTTTCTTTTGTACTTGTTTTGGTACTATTTGTATTTCTATCATTTTGACCTGTTTGGATATTTTCCTATATATGTATCATGCATCATTTCATATATACATATGTGCTCCAATGGTTTATTACTTTAGTCTTCTGCTGTTTACTTGTGTATTGTTGTTGGATATTTACTTCTTCCACTATTGCATGTTTTCTTTATTCTGCTGTGTACTCTACCAATGAGGGCATAGTTTTCCCACTATCACATCCAAGGCCCTCGCTGCTAGTCGGCAGCCTCCAGCCTTTGGGGAAATGTGCTTGAGGCCATGTGACCAACCAGGTATGGGGTGCCCCTGGGTGGCTTCCAGAACTGGGACGTTACTATATTTTACAAAATATTATTCTTATATATATTACCATATATTATTTTATTAAAACTTTATATTACCTTCTTTTTAACGATCCTATGTCAAGGTTTCACTTCGGATAATATTCCCTTTGTTCTTCACAAGTGTCTTAATTTGTTATATCATTGACCCATATAAATATATAATCATTAAATAATTTATAAAATTATATAAATATCATATATATTAAGAAGTATTATATTATTATAATCTATATCATAATAGAGAAATTAATTGAATACACCGTTCTTGGAGACAGTAAGCCGTACGTACGCATGAACGCTATTTTAGGTTTTTATTATCGCATTGAAAAGTGATATGTAAATAAAATATGTATATATATATAATTAATAAAGTAGAATATATATAACATATATATATCATATATTTTCATTAAACCCATCTTTAATACATTCTATGTGGTATGTGGTTCGTGAGGCAGTTGTTCGTCGTACACAGAAACCGTATGTTCAACATCCATTTGATGGATGTGTGTTTATGTTTAGGTCATATAAATTGCATAAAAAACATAATATTATATTTATTATACTATGTCTTCACAAAATATGGGAATAATGTTAGTGTATGGGGTTTAGATAGAAAATAAAGGAAAGAAGCTTGAGAGAAGACATTACCTCTAAATCGGGTAACTCCTTTTGCGTAGTGTCAAAATGATTAGTTTCTAGGTTTTCTGACCAGAAAGAGGCTTAAAAGTCTAAGTAAGGATTTTTTGGATTCTAATTGTACAAGTATTTTCTTAAAATAAGAGGCTTGAGGGGTGTGAGTAATGGATAGAGGAGGTTTCCTTTTATAGGGAAGGAAAATGACTCACTTTGGATTTTTTTAAACATATTCGGTATGCACATGGTATTACCTAAACAAAATATTGAAAAAACAACAAAAATCCATAATTTATGGTTTATTGATAAACTAGGGACATACATTGGGTGTTGGAAGTGTTTATAGGTCATTTGGGGCCTTAGTTTTAAGGTTTAGTCTTTAATTAACATTAATTTGGCCTTAATTGCAGTGATTAATTTTAATAAATTTAACTAATAATTTTTGTCAAATATTAACATGGTATTATTAGAATATAAATATTAATCTTAATAAAATGGTTTATGTTTTATTTTTAAAATTCTTATCAGAGAAGCGTAAGAATTAAGATTAGTGTGAATCATGCAGATGCGATGAAATAAGAGGGTTTTAAAGTAGGGAAAAGTTCAAAAGTTTGTTAAGATTTTATATTCAGATTAAAAGTGAAATTGATTCTAATGAATTTAATTGTATTAATAAATAATATTTATATAAGTTTACCTTAAAACATATTTGTAATAATATTTAAAAATAATAATTAATTAGAAAAAATGACAGTTTTAAACTAAAAAGTAATTTTCACTTTTCATCAAAAAATGAGGGTTCTCGGAAAAAACCCAAAAATTCATCATAATTCAATTTTGGAATTATAAGTTCCAAAAATGAAGTCTATTTTATCAAATTAAAATTTTAAATGTTTATGAAAATACTTTCGTTATTATAATTAGTTCATTTTAGGAAAAGTTTTTTTTAAACATAAAAAGGAATTTACCAAAAATCATATCTTTTATTATCCAAATGTTTTATTTATTTAATACTATTATAATAAATTTGTGAAAAGTATTTATTACTATGTTTAATATCTAGGTTATAATTATCTTATTTAAATAATTAAAACAATAAAAAGAGATATTTTGTAAAAACTTAGTGTTTTGTGTATCGTACGCCAGGTTAGTGTTGCTTATAGCACAAACCAAGTTGGTATTGTGTGTAGCGGAAGAATTGTAGGTATTGAGTGTGAAAGGAATTTCTGGCTTAGTTTTTCAATATATATATATAAATAACTATTTTTAGTTTCATGTGAAATGAAAAATATTGAAAAGTTAAATTAATCTAAAAATAATAATTCTCAAAATCTTGGGGTATTATATTATACCCCCCTTAAAATGAGTTTCTCCATATAAAATTGTTTGGGTTATCAATGGTTTAATAATTGAAAGTTTAATTCATAAAAACTGACATATTAAAAATTAATACTTAAACTTCCCTTAAAAAGGGAAATTTTGATCCATAACGGTTACTCAATGTAATATATAACTAGGCTTCCACATAGGAGAACATCGGTTGGGAGTGAAAATTGGATATGGAGCGAAAACTTAAATATATTTAGGGGTGATTTGGGTCATCAATCATAAAAAATTAAATGATCAAAGGAAAATTTAGGGCATCAATATCATAAATCTATGATGATTCTTAAAGCCACAAGTTTAAAAAAAATTAAGGTATTAGGACACCATTTTTTGAATCACTTTCTAAATGTTGAGTAATTCTTGATAAATTTCTATAAAAAAAATATCATTCTTGGGTTGTTCTTTAAAAAAATTATAATACTTCCATTACGCCATGTAATTAATGTAAAAAAACTAAATTTAATGAATAATTTACTATAATACGCTTTTAATGAATCTGAAGGCCCATAAAAGAATAAAAAGTCTAACTATTTGTCTCTTAAAAAAACACCATGCACTAAAAATAAAAAGTAATACTACCGGTTCATTATAAATATTTATTCATAAAAATAATTATAGATTAATTAGGACATCACATGGGCCAGTGGTAGGTGTGAAACCCTTATCATCCTTCGGTCATCGGTTTAAGGCCCACGACCTTGACAGACATGATTGGTTATCACCCAACGTACATGATATCCTTTATGAAAAAAATAAAAGATATACATTCTTGAAATAAGGTTAATATATTAATAGCCTTTTAATCAAGGTTTTGAATAAAGACTCAGTGAAAAAAATACTTCCTCCAAAGCTTGACATAATATTTTCATAAATAGTTAACCTTATAATCGTTCTCAAATGTGAAAATCTAGAAATTTAGAAAGACATTCAAGAAATCAGCTTAACATTGATTCCCTTGTATATCACAAAGTAGCTCTTGGTTGTCACATTCCAATCATGTGAATAACCTCATCATATATTCTCTGGAAACATGGTAATAACCTGAATTACTATAAATCCTTTTAAAAAAATTATTTCTTCTTAATTCCGAAGTATATTAGATTTACACATTAAATCAAAAATTGTTGTAAACATTATTAGTGGTATTAGAAAACTCTTATAAACAAGTCATTACTTATTTCCCAGGTAATATATACTGTCTGATTTACTTATTCATACCCTATATATCTTTATTTATACAACATTATCTTAACATAAATAACATGTTAAGGGTTACCTTCCCTTAGTGAAAATGTAAAACTTCATGAGATAACCTTTCCAGTCCATCATCTCCATTCAACATATTCTTGTTAATCCTTATAAAAAATATAAACCGAACAATCCATACATAATTTAACTTTCTTAATTTCGGAATCCAAATACATAAATAATTCTATTACTCCATCCTTAATCCATTAACAATGATACATAATCCTATTATACAACAAAGGTTTCCATCACATTTCATTCGTAGTCTCTTCATCATAAAATTTTTTACCATTACTAACACCACCTTGTTGATTTGCTTTTGGAACATTCCTTTTGGGACATTGAGTAGCATAATGACTATTTATTCTATACATAAAACACATAACCTTCAATAATGACTTAGGGAGGCCAAAATTCCCATCCATTTTGTTAATCAAATTGTTCATTTTTTCCTTCCAGTCACTTTCCTTGTGTCCTTATTTTCCAAAGACAATTCAACTTCTTGTTTCTCTTAGACATTACCTTTGGTGTTTCTTTCCACATTACTAACACAAAGGAAACTGATTCTTCATTCCTCCATGGTCTCCATTACCTGAACTCTCAGATAACTCTTTCTTCCTCTTCCTTGGTGAGTATGAGAGTTGGTTAAGGTAAACATTTATAATCATGTTCCATGAAAACTTATTAGGCATGATCATGACATATTTCACTCTAGTGATCATCCCACTTGACTACTCGTCTAAAAATATTCCATCACATTAAACATTAATAGAGTTCCTTTGGTTCCCTCCATTGACTAAAACCAAAATCATCGTATGAGCATTACTTATCGAAGCAGAAAACCACATAGTCATGAAAATAATTACATATAGGATGTCTAAATCATGAAAAATTACATAATATATTACACCTTGGGTCTATCCTAGGTTATTCATTGCTAGCATATATATAAATCCTTCACGATGGTTTATGAAGAGTTTGTGAATTGTGAAAGCATATCCCCTAAGAGTGTCAAACTAGGTGTGCAACAAGGCCCATTGTCATGTACAATATTACCCTAAGTCAATCCCGAAACATCTGGTAAGAGTTGTTACCCTTAGGTATATCTGTGATAGAGCCACATACACTTGTATTATCAAGACATGGATGTATTTTGTGGAAAACACTCACTCTATCCTCTACCAAAATTCCTGGACATTTTCCATAACGTTATCTCATCCTTATACTTATCTATTGAGACATCCCAAGAAATATCCTTAGAAATATGTATAGGGATATCATTAATATTTTCTCATCCTAGTTCACAAAGTTTGACTACACATTTCCTTTAATACCAACTATAGTGAACCACACTTAACATACATGAATATTACATCATTTTATATGAATATTCAGTTTGTTACAAAAATACATGCCAGAGGACCATAATAGTATAGTGTCTTTGGAAACATGGAAACAAAATATTTTATCCCGGTGAATGATATTCAACATCTCCCAAAAATATCTCCACCTTTAGTAATTCTACCTAAAACCATTCTTCATAACTTGAAGAAAGAAAACATAAGAAAGGGGTGAGATCAAATGCTCAGTAAGGGTAAAAAAGGGAGACACGTAAGCATAAACATGGTCATAAGG
Organism: Viscum album; assembly: GCA_963277665.1. Classification (NCBI taxonomy): domain Eukaryota; kingdom Viridiplantae; phylum Streptophyta; class Magnoliopsida; order Santalales; family Viscaceae; genus Viscum; species Viscum album. The sequence goes on along the minus strand of OY728119.1, from coordinate 375,635,960 downwards.
GTATGAGAATGCCATCATGAAAATAGAATATCATACCCTACATATAAATAATGATAAATATGAATCATGGCATAAATCAAGGAAGTTTATAGGACATGGATCATAAGGAAAAGAACATAATCCATGAAAAAATAACATAAGAATAAGACATGGAATTTTGGAAACACATATGCATTTAATGATTTCCATAGTATCCAAGGCATCAATGCCAATACCATATTAGTGGAAAAAGTCCTATACTGAACCGGTTGAAACCCCATTCTAGAAATTTGTTAATGAACTAAGTAAACCCTCATTCAAGCCTTGTATTACTGAACATAGTAAACCCTCATTCTAGTTCTGTATTACTGAACTGAGTAAACACTCATTCCATACTTCCATTAATGAACCGCGTATACCCTCGTTCTAGTCGTATATTACTGAACCAAGTAATCCAAATTCCTTCAATATGTTATATAACTATGTAAACCCACATTCTAGCCCTATTTATCTGAGGAGATATAAATATTTACCTAATTCATTAGAGAAAGATATAGGTCTCTCCCATCACATAATTAAATCATACATACATGTGCCATAAGATCTTAAATAAATGTATCATAACCCCTGAAATGAAATCGATATTATAAACATGTAAACATATCATATCCTATGTAATGAGACATCTTTCATAATCATTTCATCATAAACATTACCCATAAAAAGAATTAGGTTTTAGAAGAATATATCCTGTGAAAGGGAAAACAGTTTCATAAACATATTCCCCACGAAGAAGAACTGTGTTTCATAAAGATCATGAAATTAAGAATAACTCATTCATAGAAATGATATGAATGGATTATTTAGATCATTTTTTTAAAGGCATGAGTATCATAAATAGATTCAATATTACATGGAAACTAATTTTGAAATATACTGAAAAATGATTCTTGAGGATAATAACCTTTCTTTTTGGAAAAAGGATTTTAATACATAAAAAAATTTTAAAAATAATTTTATTATAAAATACCTTGAAAATTTATAAATAATAAATTAAATAATTTTGAAAACCTGTTCCCTTTAATACTTATTAGTATAAGCTTCAAAAAAAATTAAAAGAATTTTTCCTTGAAAATAGTTGAAAACATTAAAAGAAAGCGTTCAAATGTTTTGAAACATTTTTCATAGAAAATACTTTGAAAACTTATAAATAAATCTTTAAAACTTTTTGAAAATAATTTTTCTTAAAAAATAATAAAATAATATTGAATTTTATTTGAAAATCATTTTTATTGAAAACTTATAAGGAATCTCGATAATGTAATGAAAACCATTTATTTCAAAGCACTTTGAAACTTGCAAATAATACTTGAAAACATTTTGAAATCAAATTTCCATTAAAATTATTTCTTAATGATTAAACTTTTTTACAATTCAAAAAATAATATTCGAAGAAATGACTTCTGGGAAATCTGTACATGTCGTATGATGTCAAAAGAACATTCTTATTGCATGGTAAAAATGATAGAAAAGTGCCTTGTTTAGAAAGAGAAAACAATATTCTCTTGAATAAATTGTTAAAATACAAAATGGTAAAAATTTATTTTATATATTGTAGGAAAATTGTATAATATTCTTGGAAAATCTTTTTAGAAAACATTGATTTGTAAACTATGATAACATGGTCACTTTGGATAATGCTCTCCATATAAGTAAAGGTGATTAAATTAAGAATATAATATCATTAAAATATTTATATTCATGATATGGAATGTAAAATTGAAATATATGAAACCCAAAAAAGTGTTTTGGTTCATAACAAAACACGAATCTCAAAGAAAGAAAATTGAGAAGAAAACGTTTTTTCCAATTTGGTTACTTTTAAAAATAAACCCCACAAAATAAGGATTATCAAATGGTAATTTTAATAAAAATTAATTTAATTAATATATTCGTATAATAAAATATCATACAAAACATAATCCACACAAAAGGAAAGAGTGGCGAACATAAGTTTCATCTCACAGAAACTAAAAGTGAGCTGAAATCCCTTTACCTTGTGTCTTGAATCTCTCCGTAATCATACAAGATTAATGTGTAATAAATATAAATTTATTATACATATTTTCAATAATAATATTATTATCACTATTACCATATATTACTTGAATAATAATTTATATTACCAACTTATTAACGATCCAATGTCAAGGTTTCACTTCGTGTAATATTCACTTTGTTCTTTACATGTGCCTTACTTTGATATATCGTTGATCCTTATACTTATTTGATTATTCTAGAACGTATAACATGATATAAATATCATATATATTCATTATATTTATATTATAAAAATAAATAGAATAATGGAGTTTGTAATGGAATACACCGTTCCTAGAGACAGTAAGCCGTATGTACAAATGAACGTTGTTTTCCGTTTTTATTGTCGTATTGAAAACAAAGTATGCAAATGAAATATGTTTATATATATATATGTATATATATCATTATTAAATTATCATGAATATATCTTATATATCATATAGTTTCATTAAACCCATCCTTCATGCATTCTATGTGGTGTGTGAATGAATCACATCGCTTTGAGGGGGAGTTATCCCACACTTCCTCAAAAGAGATTATTGTATTAACACCAAATGGAAGGTAAAAATATGTATGTTTTAAAAGGAATAAAAAATATAAATACATAATAAATATAATATATTACATATATTAATATAGTATCCATAATAATGACCACCTTGATTGGTGGAAAATGATAAATGAACAATCATCATTTCGTGAGGTAGTTGTTCGTAGTACACAGAAATTATATGTTCAACATCCATTAGATGGATGTGTGTGTAATTTTAGTCTAAAACATTTCCTAAATACATCCTAGTATATAAAAGTTATTTTTTCACAGAAGAAGGTAATAAAAAGGGTAGAGGGGTGGAGAAGGAAAATATAGGAAATGAGTTTGAGAGAAGACGTTACCTCTTAATCGGACAACTCCTTTTGGTTTGATCCAAAATGATTCCTTAAGGGGTTTCTACCCAAAGGAAGGATTCAATGTCTAAGGTATTATTGTTTTGAGGATACTTATTTAAGGAGTTTCTGAACTTAATAATCTTGATAGGTTTGAGGAGTAGGTAGAGGTGGTGGCCTTTTATAGAGAATGAAAATGGCTCACATGGAATGTTTATAAACAAATTAGGTGTGCATATGGTATTATATAAAACAAGTGTTACCAAAGACACAAAACTCAATAATGGAAGGTTTATGGCCGAAATATGGGATGAAAATGGATGTTGGACATGTTTTTAGTTCATTGGACCCTTAATTTGAAGGTCTAGTCCCTAATTAAGATTAATTTGGCCTTAATTGTTCTGATTAAGTTCAATCACTCTAACTCATCATTTTGGTCAAAAATTAACATGTTATTATTAGAATATATATATTAAATGGAATAGAATGATTTATGTCATATTTATGAATTTCCAATCACATAAGCTGCAAAATTAAGATTTCTGCTAATCTTGCAGACGAGACGAAATAACGGGGTTTTAAAGTAAGAAAAAGTTCAAAAGTTTGTTAAGATTTTATATTCAGTTTCAAAGTGAAATTGAACCTAATGAAATCATCTGTATTGTTAGATGTAATATTTATCTAATTATAACTTAAAAAATATTTATAATATCATTTAACATTAATAATTAAGTAGACAAAAAAGAAGTTTTTAACTAAAAAGTAGTATTTTTCACTATTCATCAAAAAATGAAGTTTTTCAAACAAATCCAAAACATTCACCATAAGAAAATTTCAGAATTATGAATTAAAAAATTAATATTATTTTACCAAATTAAATTTCTATTTTTGAATAAAAATACTTTCATTATTATAATCAGTTCATTTGAGAAAACTCTATTTTTAAACAAAAAAAGACTTTATAAAAAATAATATATTTTATTATAAATATATATTATTAATATAAAAAAATTATAATAAATATTATAAAAGTAGTTATTACTATTTTTAATGGAAATTATATAATTATATTATTTAAATTATTAAAATAATAAAAAGAGATGTTTCACAGAAACTCAGTGTTGCGTGCATCATACGCCAAGTCGGAATTTCTTATAGCACAAGCCAAATTAGTATTACTTGTAGCGCAAGCCATGTTGGTTATACATGTGAAAGGAATGTTTGAATTAGTGTTTTAATATATATATATATATATACTTATATATAAAAAACTACTTATAGTTTCATGTGAAATGAAAAATATTGAAAAGTTAAATTAATTCGAAAAAACAATTCTCAAAATCTCAGAGTGTTACATAGAGGTCCAAATAGATAAGTCATAATTTTATTGGGAATTAATTCATCAAATATTATAATTAATTAATTGAACTAATAGAATCCCTCATGATTATAGACAAACCATTTATCTAGCTATACTAAATAAAATATATATTTATTATTTCTCACCTTCGAGATAACTTTGTACACATTCATACCAAATTTTACTTACCAAGCTCATAAAAGTATATTTATTCCTTTTCATAAAACATTTGGTCCTACATTCATAAAAACAAAACTCCCATCATTATAAGTTCATCTGTTTTATAAAAAATAGGTAAGTTCAATCCTTCTTCTCAAAATCGAAAATCTTTCTACATAAGTCCTTATATAGAACAATGCTATATTCCACCCTATTCACCATTAACAAGGAAATAAATAACACATGTATTTTTTTCATAGGTTTTAGGTTTAACGTGAGAAGATTTTTCGTTTGGGAGATAAAACTCTATGGTTTTTAAACTTGTGAGTGTTTTGAGCCAAAATATTTGCAACCTATTTTATAAGGAATATAAGGATTTACTTAAAGAGTGATATAAGAAAGGAAATAAATAAATCCTTTAGAATATTAATGTTTTGTGTCACTTAGAGTCACAACAAAAAATTTAAGTAAATAGATGAAAATTTTAATAGTTAAATCATTCTATTTATTAGAATATAAAGAATATGTATTAAACATCGAAATAAAATAATTTAAATTAAAATAAACTAAATTTATTTTTTATAGAATAAAATATTTCAACTTGTAATGGTTTTATAAAAATATCTTATAACTGACTCCCAATACTGTTGAAATATAGATATATATCACCCTTTTGGGTGTGATATCTCAAGATGTGATGTGTTAAAACAATTTTTTACATTCTCAAATGTCATTTCAATCTTGAAAAAATTTTCATTGAAATTGAGTAATCAAATTTATTTAGTACATGATCAAAATAAAATCTGATGTCCATCAAGGTGCGTCCCATCGACAACACCGGAGATAAACATCTATTAATTTAAATGTATTCATCTATTGTAGATGAAAATAAAAAAAATATTTCTTATTACATGAACATAAAAATAAATATTTTTCTGAGAAATTTCAGGTTCTTGAATTACTTTTATTATATAACCTACAACCACTAGAGTCAGCATTTGAATATGAAATATAATCATAACCATATTATTTTATGAGAGTAAAAAATATAAATAGTTAATTTTAAATACCTTAAATTTATATTGGAAAAAATAAAATGTTATTCTTTGTCATTTTCATAAAATATAACTCATAATCATATGAAAAACATATTATTTTTTATAATAGTAGTAAGATATGAAAACACATAATTTTTTATATCTATAGCATAGTGTCCACTAGTGATACCCACATGTCAACTTTTATTTATTAATCTTTATATTATTTTGGGGTATTTTAGACCTTAGATATTTGAGGATAAAAATTATAAAATATAAATTTTTTCTTTATTTCATGATGAATGCTCATAATTAAGAATAAATAGTGTCACTACCATTACAAAAAAAAATTTACTTCATTTTATCTGTAATATTGTTTTTATCCATGGGTATCATATTTTTTTGACCAAACCATGAAAAACCAAGTGAAATAAAATCATTCCAATTTTTGAATAAATGTGTTAGTGTCTGTATTTTGTACATTTATTTGAAATCATGTTGAAAGAATGTGAGGGGATCTGTGGTTTCAGAATTGGAGTTTTTCATTGGTGGTGAATTGTTTCATAAACCATATAATTATACATTTCATGTGTGAAGATAAATACCAGTGGCTTGAATATGGTTGGTGAATAGTTTTACAAACTATGGGGCTGAACCATGTGAGCAGCCAAATTTCCATAGAAATTTTAATTCCATAAAGTCACCTATAAGTATAACTCAATTTTGGCCAACCTATATGTTATTTTCATTCTAACAACCCTATGGGGACTCATGGGTATAACATCCCAGGTAAATAAAGAATATGACATTTTCAAATTTATTAATATTTATTAATTAAATATTAGTTTTACTTTAAAGGTGATGTTATGTCTAATAGCTTACTCAACACGCAATAGAATGTTTCTTTGAAATCTTATGTTTCACACAACATTGATTTATAAAGAAAAATAATATAACAATATTATTATTATTTTATAATGTTATTAACTCATAACCATTTTATTGGTGGGAATGAATATAACTAACTTAAATATGATTATACATGTTTATTAAATGTTTTTACATTTATCCAATAAATGTTAGAAGCTGAAAATTTAAATGAATCCAATTTTAAACATAAATACTCTAATATTCTTTAAAAGGATAATTTAAAGCCTTTTGATGGCGTACCCTTTTTAAATATAATTTTTGTATCTTTTCTATTTTATATTTGAAAAAATAATATTATTTTTTATAATCAGGACATCAAAATTTACTTTGGATGAAATATTGGTATTTTTCTGATAAAGTTCATTTTTTAATGAATAGTGAGAAATACTGCATTTTAATTCAAAACTACCTTTTAATCTAATTTATTTATATTTTTAGTCTTTTATTTAAATTGGTTTTAAAGTATAATTGTATTATATTTTTACAATTTAATAAAATTTTGGTCATTGTAAGTAATTTCACTCTTAATTTGGACATAAAAAAGGTAAATCTTTTTATAGTTATTATTTCTTATAATCACGCTTTTTGTTTTGACAACAATAATTAATTTTAAATTAATTTCTGCCACTTATGTGTTTTGAATTTGGAAAATGGATTAAATATTTGGAATCAGGAAGTCCAAATTGTGTAAATATGTTACTTTTATTAATAGGCATTATGAATATTTACTTCAGTAAATATTTTAATTACCTCGGTTAAAGGGTAAATCAAGTAAATTAGGGTGAAAAATAATATTATAATAATTTTAAATTACCCTTAAACTTATCCTAACCCTATTTACTGATACATGTACGACCATGGATATTTTTGGGATAATTTTGGGTCCCGATGGAGCAACTTGAGAGTGATAATAACACTTTATATTATCTAATAAAAAGTATGGACAAAAATAATATAATCATGAAACTTTTTACTAAAATTATTTTTATATGGGGTAATATAAGTTATGTATTAGACAATAGATATTTTTTGGGAAGATAAAACTATTTCCTACATCATGGTATTTTATTTAGAATTTTTAGACATCAAATAAACAAATTTAATTATGACACAATGGTGATGTAGTAATTGCTTCCTTACTAAATATTCAAATAAATGATATTATAAATATTAAAATAAAATTATTTTAAAACTTTTAATGCCATCCATTAATTTTAATGATTATTTTGATTTTTTATCTTTTAATTAATGATTTTTTTAGAAATAATCATGCTGGTTTGTAATTTTTTAAAATTTTATTATATGAATAGTATTATAATTGACATAAAAGAGTTTTCAAATAAATCAATATTTTATTAAATGATTAAATAGTCCTAAAAATAGAAAATTTATCCAAATTAAATATATGATGATAAAATTTCATTAAAGATCAATTTTGGGTCAATTGAAATTTTATAGTAAATATATTTACCACATAGTATGAATATATAAGAGGATATAGTAAAGTTTAAATAAGTAAACAAAGGGTTAAATAAAAAATATAAGGATTAAAAAGTTATCCAAAACCTGTCCAATTATTATTGGATGATTTTATTCAGACTTATATACACCATATATTTGAATTAAATAAGTTTTGGACCTTTATAAACTGAAAACTATTATAAAATTAAATAATATTTTCAAACATTCCTAAAGATCTCCTCCCCCTTATAAAAAGCCATTACCTCTAACCCTTACTCAAACCTCTCAAGCCCCCTTGGCACATCCAAAATCTGCCAAAATAAGGTCTCAAGATCCTTATCTTCCTCCATAAAAGATTAATTTATGTAGAAAGAACCTGAAGAATGACTTTTGGTTCAAACCAAAGAGAGTTACTCGATTTAAAAGAAGAACAAGGAACAAATGAGTCAAGTTGGACCCGAGGTAAGGAAACTTCTTCACCCAATTTCCATTCTTTGGGTGGTTCTTATACTTATTTATTATGTCATGATATAGATATGTGGGAATGAACTCTGATTATTTTACACTTAATATACACTTATATTGGTGTATTTATATTTTTCACAGAAAATTATGTCATTGATTAATCATTGTTTTAATGATACGATCTTTTTAAGGGAAACTTTTACCCTACTCTTTTAGTCAAAGACTTATTTTTTAAAATTTCATTAAATTTTTTTTGTTGGGATATGTTCTTATATATACTTTTTATTTTACATTTTATGTCCAAGTGTTGATAAATCTTTTTCTATCTCATCAACTCATTTTTCAATTTTAAAGTGACATCAGTAGGCTACCAAATTTTCGTAAGGAACTTCGTCTCAATCACCATTCATTGAGGAATATTTTTTATACATGAATTTGTTTTATATGCTGTATAAACCCATTTTAATTTTAATTTCATTTAATGTGAATCTTTTTTCTTCGCAGCATTTTACTAAACGACAAAGGGATTGTTTATTTTTAATGTACGTGGTGATAAAGACCTTTCCGTCGCCGCGAGCATTTTTAAATTTGGCTTCCTTAACAAGAAGAAACTTTTTTAAAATGAAAATAAATACCATATACTGTTGTTATGTATTTTGGTATTGAAAATGGTTTTGAGAATGGATTGATTATGTTAATATATTGAAATGTTATATTGTCATTCCAATGTGGAAATGTTATCTTTTCTTTATTCTTGTTAAAGTGTTATGATTATATTATGGTTCTTGGGCATTGTTTCCATATATGAGTGGTTATATGATAAACCTAGGGCGGGTTACCCTGAGATAGATCACCAATGCATTGGGTAACGTGGCAGTGGTAAATGTTAATGATTCTTCTAAGAGATTTAGGAAATATACTGTGATGGGTATTCAAAAGGTAACTCCATACATAGCTGTGAAAGCTGTAACATAAGTGTGTTATGTATTCCATAATTTACCTTTATGATTTACGATTTTCGTATTTCATTCAATAATATTATGATTTCCTGAGGTATGTTATTATTAAAAAGTATGGTTTTATTGATTTGGATTTATTAAATAGTTAATGTTTCCATTCCTTATTTATAACATAAAATGAGATTGTTATGCTCATCCCACGTTTTGAAATATTTTTCATTGGACATAAATATGAATTGGGTCAAGGATGGGATCATGGAAAATTCATGCTATCTAAAACATGGAACTAGATACATTTCTTTTTTTTATGATTTTTTATTTTATAAAAAAATAGAAACTGAGTAGAAGTGTCTAATTAGTAATTTAAGAGATGTAAATTAATAGTAATGACCTAATTCTATAAAACTATAAACCTGAAAATATCCTGAATGTGAATTCTTAATATAACTCAAGATTATGTAATGTTTAATGTTGGGTCCTTATAGTTTGTATCAGAGATCGGTTTAAACAACTTTCAGGATTATGAGTTTTTGTTAAACACATGGTTAGTCCCTATGTATATTTTGTCAGTTAAATCATTGTTTTCAACTTTTTCAGATCAAGGAAAGTCAGTTACAAATGGAAGGAGGAGGATCTAAAACAACATTCTGATCTCTTCCTAATGACATACTTTCAATAATTACTGCAATGTCATGATCGGATGATTGTGAAACTTTTTCTATCATACAACTAACTTGAAAACAATTGTTTGAGATATCCAACACCTCCACTATACCTCGATATCATCATGGATCATGGGTTTTATTTAATCAAATCCTATTTTCACAATATTCTCATATTTTCAAGAAAGTTAAATTTTTTTAAGTAATTTTAAAATATTTTACCTTATCACAATATTTTGAAGCATATTATGATTTTGAAAAAAGTGCTGAAGAATGATACCCTTATGTAACCTATTTATATATTCTTTTTTAATATAGTCCTTTAGAATGTACTTATGAAATTTTATAAGGACCAATTATTGAAAGTTTCAACTCAAACTCGGTATTCCTATTTTATTAAAATCATGTTTTATCAGATGTTTTGTAATTATATGTCATACATGATTATTTTTTGAAACTATTTTTCTGTAAACACCCATATGACCCAAGTTGTACAAGGTTTATTTGGATGAAGGAAGCAAATGATTTTGAAGGATCTATAAGTCCTTGTTTCAATGCATTGACCTTCTACCTATGTGAACAAGATGATGATGAAACCATGTAGACACTATGATCAAGGTATGATTCATTTTCTGTTGGGAATAGTTTTATTTTATTATATGGAGGTGAAAAAAAGGAAAATATATAAGATTTGAGTTATTAATGTATTGGGTTGAAAATGAAAGGTATAAAAAAACCTTTTCAGTTAAAACAATTTAGGGTTATTTTTGAATTTTATGAAAAGGACAACACACAAAACATGTGACAACCCATCACGCCGGAAAAAGCTGTGGGAATCAAACCCACAACCAAAATGTGATTGAGATTTATGACTTACCACTAGACTAAGTGAATTCCCTGGTTAGTATGACTTATTATTTTTAGATAAATAATTTTATTGATCAAAAAGTAACTGATTTGGGATCATATTTTTCATCAAATGGATATCCTTATTATAGGAAAATTATTTGGTGATTAAATGACAAAATTCATTTTATACGACGTTCCCTATTTTGGGAAAACTGTATGCTAAAGGAAAACAGAATACTATGGGATCTCATTTTTGGAGTAATGGTTGAAATTTTATTTCGAAAGAATCTATTTTTTTATTTTGGACATATGTTGATTTAGGTTATTTATGGAAATGATTAACCTATCATAGAAAATATGTGATTAGGTTTATTACACTTCAGTATGAGACTTTAAGAGTAGTCAATGTTTTAGGATATAAATATTAAGATTTATTGTGGAAGACTATGTGATTAAATCTTTCTGATATTTGGGTTCCAATATTATTTTGGATTATTTTAATTAATTTTTAGGACCATTGTCTATTGAATGGTATTTCTTGTACTTTGGGTACTTTTTGTAGAGTTTTGGAGATTAAAAGTAGTATTTATTTTTATAAAGGATTATACTTTTTGGGGATTATCTGATCTTGTACTAACCATTTTTTGTTTTGGTTAATGTATTAAGACGTAGGGAATATATTGTTCTCCTTTTTTGAATAATGTTATTCTCTAGAAGATTATTATAGCACATCAGGTGTGACCAAGTTATCTTGAATATTCATCATTTGAATAAAAGATGACTTTTTGGTAGAAACTTATTAAAGGATGAAAATCTACTTGAAAGGTAAGTATATTTCCACATGTTCTTAGTCAATCTCATAAATAAATTTATCATATTTATCAAATGTAACTTAAAATAAAAATTTTGTATGTTAACGTTTTCTAATGGGGAATCAAATACCGTTTGACCCATCTCATGTTTATGGTCTTTATATTGTTAACTTTCTCCTAATCGTGTTTTTTATTACTCTCCATCAAAAATTGATGGTCAGATTCTCTTCCATATCCATGTTTTCCTACATGATATCCTATTATGTGTTATCTCAGGTAAACTATTTTACTTATCTTTCTTTTAAAACAATATTTTCGTTAACCCGTTTCTAATTTGGGACTTTTAATGATTTTTACGAGCCCAATTTGAAAATTGTGAGGACGCAATTCCCAAAAGGGGGAAGGATGTAACATCCCAGGTAAATAAAGAATATGATATTTTTTATTTAATAATATTTTTGAATTAAATATTAATTTTACATTAAAGGAGATTCTATGTCCGATAGCGTACTCAACATGAAACAATGAGTTTCTTTGAAATCTTATGTTGCACAAAATATTGAGTTATACAAAATAATAATATAATAATATAATAATTTTAAATGGTAGTTAACTTATAGCCTTTGTTTTGGTAGGAATGAACAGAACAAACTAAAATATTATTATACATGTTTATATATGTTTTTAAATTTATCCAATAATATTTAGCAGTTTAAAGTGTGAATAAATTTAATTTCAAGCATAAACACTCTAATATTCTTTAAAAGGTCGATTTACCACCTTTTGACAGTGAACCATTTTTAAATATAGTTTTTGTCACTTTTATATGTTATATTTGAAAAAAATAATATTCTTCTTTAGAATCAGGACATCAAAATTTTCTTTTGATGAAATTTTTATATTTTTCTGATAATGATCATTTTTTGATAAATAGTGAAAAATATTGCATTTTAAATCAAAACTGCCTTTTAATCTAATTTATTTATATATTAGTATTGTTAATTTAATTAGATGTAATGTGAAATTGGATTATATTTTTACCATTTAAACCAAAATTGGTCATTGGATTCAATTTAACACTTAATTTGGACATAAACAGTGGTAAATCTTTTGATAGTTATTATTCCTTAAAAACATGATTTTTGTTTTGACAATGTGAATTAATTTTAAATAAATTTCTACCACTTATATTTTCTGAATTTAAAAAAATGGATTCCATATTTGGAATTCAGAATTCCAGATTTTGTAAATATGTAACTTTTATTTTTATCCATTATGAATATTTACTTCAGTAAATATTTTATTTACTATGGTTAAAGGGTAAATCTAGAAAATAAGGGTAAAAAATAATATTATAATAATATTAAATTACCCTTACACTTTTCCTAACCTTATTGGATAATAAATTTTCAACAATTTCCATCCTTGGTATGATTTTGGTACCCCATGGAGACACTTGGAAGTGATAATGACACTTTATATTAAATAATTTAAATTAATGACAAAAATAACAAAAACATGAATCTTTTTTAAAAAATAATTTTATATGTGTTAATATAAGTTATCTCTTCAACTATAAATTTTATTTGGAAAGATAATACAATTTAATACATCATTATATTTTATTTATAATTTTTAGATATTAAATAAATAAATTTAATTTTGAAACAGTGGTGATGCGGCAATTGCTTCATTAATAAAGGATTCAAATAAATGATATTATAAAAATTAAAATAAATTTATTTTGATCCTTTTTTTCCATCCAATAATTTTATAGATTATTATGAATTGTTATATTTTAATTAAATAATGTTTTTTTTAAATTATCAAGTTGGTTTGGGATTGTTTAAAAAGTCATTATATGAACAATATTAATATTGACATTAAAGAGTTTTTAAATCAATCAATGTTTTATTAAATAATAAAATAATTTTAAAAATCTAAAATTTATCCAAATAAAATATACGATGCAAAAAATGTAATTAGTGATCCATTTTGGGTCACTTAGAATTTAATTTTAAATATATTTACCATAGAGTATGAATATATGAGAGGACATGGTAAAGGTTAAATAAATTTACAAAGGGTTAATTAAAAAATATAATGATTAAAAAAATATTCAAAACCTATCCAATTATTGTTGGATGATTTTATTTCAACGTATATACACCTTATCTTAGAATTAAATATGTTTTAGACCTTTATAAAACAAAAAACATTATATAATAAAATAATATTTTCAAACATTCCTAAAGAACCAATCCTCCCCCTTATAAAAAGCCATCACCTCAAACCCTTAATCACACCCCTTAGGCCCCCTTGGCTCCTCCACACTCTTCCAAAATAAGCTCTCAATATTAATCTCTTTTAGAAAAAGAGCCTTACCTTTGATAGCAATCAATTCAATAAAGCCTTTTGGTTCAAACCAAAGGGATTTACCCGATTTAAAGGAAGAACAAAGAACAAACGAGTCAAGTTGGACATGAGGTAAGGGAACTTCTTCAACCAATTTACATTATTTGGGTTGAACTTATAATTATTGATTATTTCCGGATATAGATATTTATAAATGACCTATGATTGTTTTACACTGAATATATAATTAAATTGGGTTTATTTATATTTATCACACATAATTATGTCATTGATTTATCCTTAATTTAATGATACGATCTTTTTAAGGAAACCTTTCACCCTCCTCTTTTAGTCAAAGACTTATTTTTTGATATGTATTTTAATTTCCATTAGATTTTTTTGGGATATTTTCTTATTTATACTTTGTTCTGAACATTTTATATCCAAGTGTTGAGAGATAATTTTCTATCTCATTAACTCATTTTTTTCATTTTAATGTGACGTTGTTAGGATGCCGAATTTTTGTAAGGGACTTTGTATCAATCACATTTAATTGATACATATTTTTATTTATACATGACATTACATTATATGGAGTATGACCCACTTTAACTTTTAATTTCATTTGAAGGTAATCATTTTTCTATGTAGCATTTTACTAAATGACAAAGAGAATGTTTGTTTTTAACGAACACAGTGACAATGACCTTTCCGTCATCGTGAGTATTTTAATATTTGGATAATTTAACAAGCCATAATGTTTTTAAAAATAAAATAAATACCATATACTCTTTTTCTGTATTCTTTTATTGAATTTTTTTTTAGAATGGATTGATTATATCAACATATTAAAATTTTATATTGTGATTCAAATGTGTAAGTGTTATATTTTATATTATGATTGTTCATGTGTTATATTTATATTATGGTTCTGGGTAATCGTTCAAGTATACGGGTGGTTCCATGATAAACCTAGGGCAGGTGATCCCTATATGGATCTCTAATGCATAGGGTAACATGACAGAGGTAAACGTTAATGTTTCTCCTATGAGATTTAAGGAATATACAATGATGGGTATTCCAAATGTTACTCCCTATATAGATGTGAAAGATACAACAGAAGTATTTGATATATGCCATAAGTTACCTTTATAATTTATGATTTCTGTATGTTATTCATATATCTTATTATTTCATACGGTATGTTATGACTAAAAAGTATAGTTTCATTGATTTTTTTTATTCACGGGTTAATGTTTCCTTTTTCTATTTTATAACACTTATTGAGCTTTTTATGCTCATCCTATGTTTTGAAATATTTTTCACAGGACTTAAATTTGAATAGGGTCATGGATTGGATGAAGGAAAATTCATGCTATCTAAAACATGTAACTAGACATGTTTCTTTTTTTAAGAGTTTTTATTTTATGAAAGAAAATGAAAACTGAGTAGAAGTGTCAAATTTGTAATTTTTTGAGATATAATGTAAAAGTTATGGACTAATTATCTAAAACTATAAACCTAAAAATATCCTCAATGTGAATTCTTGAGTTAACTCAATATAATGTAAAGTTTAAGGATGGGTCTTTAAACTAGTGATCTCTCTCCTCCCTTCCTCTTGATTCATGGACTTATTTCACTAATTTAAAATGGGGTTCTTAGGGTAATCACTCCATTATTATGATCCAATATTTCACTTATCTTGTACCCCAATTTTACCCTTCTTAAAAAGACCCTAATTATCATGAAAGTCTATTTTTCAGGTTTAAGATGGTTTTAGTCATGTGGTTTTTTATTTTTACAGGTTATGAAGGGTGTTTCTGTGACCCGTTGTGCATTCTTAATCGAAGGGTATGTGTTGTAATGAGTTCATTTTTACATGAGGTATGATTTTTTGTCATTCCGTTATATTACATTCCATGAGATGATGTAATGTTTTAAATGATTTTGTTTCCAAATTTTTCATATATTTATTACCCTATAATGATTTTTAATGGTTTCCTAATGATGGTAACACTTGGAATGGACTTATCTCATTATAAGTGTTTGATAAAATCCACTTGTGGCTCTTTCAAAGTGATTTAATGGATTATAATGTGTTTTTGAACCCATTTGATTTTTAAAGAGTTCATCTAATGTTTAAAAAGGATTATTTTTTTAAAGGATATGTTAGACCAAATTTTTTGATTTTAAGACATTTCATATTATGGTGTTTTATGTGATTTGAAAAGGTAATGGGTGATTTAAAAGGGGTTTATAAAACAAATTGATTTAAAAGAATATATTAGTTTTTGGATTTAAATTGGTATATAGTGGTTGGTTATCCCAATAATATTTTCATAGGCTTGTTTTATGTTTTGTTAAAAAGAGCTTACTTGGAA
Organism: Viscum album; assembly: GCA_963277665.1. NCBI lineage: Eukaryota > Viridiplantae > Streptophyta > Magnoliopsida > Santalales > Viscaceae > Viscum > Viscum album. The sequence continues at coordinate 375,619,563 of OY728119.1, read as the reverse complement.
TTGTGATTTCCATCATTATTGAGAATCTTAGATTATACTATGTTTGTTATGGATTAAGGCCCCAAGTGGGATATTTTGTATTGTTTTATTATTTATGGCTATTAAAATATGCGAAATATTGTTGTATTTAAGGGTGTTAGAGGTGGAATGATGATTATTTCATTTTTTAAAGAGGATTATTTGTGTGGTAGTCACATTTCTTTTTGCAATCACCTAATTTTAATGATATAATGGGGACCTATGTAAGAAAAATAAATTTTATTATTTTAGGTTATTCTAGTTTTGTTTTTGTAGGTTAGATAGTTTCCTTGGACTGTTACACCATCCTATGGGTATAATTTTATAACTAGCTACCCCAAGGTGTGTTTATAGTTATGTTTTTATACCACATTGGGGCCCTGGAGAGATATGGCTTAAAGATACCAGGTCTATTATCATTGATGTTATATACTAGTGATATTTTCATGATACTAGATTCTATTGATTATGATTTATGTAATTTTAATGTTAATTATTTTCACCCCAAAGATTTTAATTTTATGGAACGATTATGCTGTTATGTTTTATTTGTGCTATGCTTCATTGATGCCTTGTTGTGGCATATAATTATTTTATTTTCTAATTGTGGTTTTTTTCTTACATTGAAACTAACTTAAAAATGGTTTGTGAAGTTTGGTGTTTAAGAACAAAGGAAATTTCTACTTAGAAAATGAATTTGAGAAACGTTTCTATGAAAAGTGAATGTAATAAAATTTTTGTTTATAATGTTAAATGTTTTCATTTCATGCTTTTAATAGTATTTAGAGATATATTTATATTTTACTGATATTTTTTAATGTGATGTTTTTAACTTATATTTTCATTTTTTATTCTTAACAGGGTTTACCTTAGTTTTGGAAAGAAAGTGATAAAAAATAAAAAATAATTTCTTATTCTATTTTATGTGAAAATAGAATGATATAAATTATGTTCAAATTAGTATTTATGGATTGTAATTCAAAAGTAACAACATATATTCCTTGGTGATATCCTATCGGGCATGTTTGGATCATACCTTTTATATACACTAGTGTGTGTATATGTGTGTGTGTGTGTATAATTCTAATGTTTTCTTACAAATTCTAAAATATGATCCTTATCATTGGGTCCATGATTAGATGATTTTCTATAGTGAGTGATCAAGGGTAATATAGAAGATTATCTAAAGTTATCTATGATCCATTGTTCTTTTTGTATATTTTTTCATACAATTTAACTAGATGTATTTTATTTTATATCTACTATATTTTTGTATTTTGTTATCCAGTTAATTTTTTTGATGGTTGTTATTTATATTATACCTTGTTTGATTGGTTTATATTTATATTTATTATTATTTGATATGCAAGGATGTATAACACTTGAGATGTTCATATTGGATTGCTGATAGTTTCCTCTATTAGTATATATGTTTATTAGAGTGAGAAATCATTCCCATGTATACAATATTGATACCCATGAACTATTTTCCATCTTATGAGGATTATGAACGCCTTTAAATCCTAGTAACTAGCAGGGTTTGGTGACGTGTTGGCTGATCCTTAACCAGTTCCTCATAATTGGTATTAGATCACTATTTTCCCAATAGGGTTATTGCTTCTTAGAAGTCCCACTTGTTATTTTGTTGTTACATAGTAGTATTGAGAAATTATTTTCTTTAGGACTCATGAGGGTTTCTATTAGTGGGTTCTTGATCACCACCTTTCATTATGATGCATGAGTTACAATTTGTATTCTGATTTGGGTTGGATTTTATTATTTTTTTAACTAAGATTTTATGTTGGTGGTTTTTGATCCTCATTAGAATAGTATGAGTTCCAATAGTTGTTCAATTCAATTTTGATTTGAAAATAGAAGAGGTATCAATGGTGTGATGTTGGATTACCCAACATAATAAACTAGGTAGGGACCAAATGATCAATCGTGGAAATGTTTTAGGAATTATTCCATGACTATCCTACGGTTTAACAGAGGTGTCTCCAAGTAAAGAGTCATCATACTTTCCATTTTGGTTTGATTTTTAGACTACTTTTCAGTGGTACCAGGTGATGGGGACAAATTAAGAGGAACATTGCGATGCTTTGTTGATGTGGTGTCACGACCCGACCCAATGGGGCTCGAGCCATGACTCCCCAAGCCCGCCTCCAATGGGCTAGGGGTCGGCGTCTAGCGTCGAGTAGGATATCGCACACATGGGAGGCATTAGCCTAAGGTACCTGTACACACGCACCCACATACACCTCCATGAAACAATGTAGAGATATATAAAACTCAAAAGAAAATGCATGCCTACAACTATCCCAAACCAGAGTACAACAAAAGTACAAAAGGGAAAAACAGGGCCCACCAAAAATAAAACTGTAATGTGTCCAACCTGCTCAGAAGGAGGGTAAACACTGCCAAAACACCTTTCGGTAAGCTCCTCAGCACGGATCTGGTAAACACCCCGATCAAACCTGCTCACTAAGGTTCGCTTACTCCAGGTCCTATTGAGACTCCATCGAAAGGCCTGTGGTCTGTATAGGACACAAACATGTGCGGTCAAAGCCTGTGCAGGGGTGAGTATAACATTACTCAGTAGGCACCCCAAAAACCCAAAAAAAGAGATCAAATGAAAGGTAACAATCCGCTCATCCATGCTAGTGGGAACCTAGACGAGAGAAAAACTCCATCTCGTGACCATCCTCGGCTAAACACAACGAGTCAGCTCAGCTCAGGTGTATGCCCATACACACACCTTGAACAATCCAAATATACTCAGCTCACGCAACAAGTCACTTGAGGTACCGACCTCATCACCAGTAATGGTTTACAACTAGGAGAGCACACTCCACGATCACTGTCATCCCAGATGACACTCGTCTGAGAGATACACTCCATCGGGTCCCATACAAACATCATAGACGCTCACCCGCGAGATCATGCTCGTCAGTTAAAACAATATAGGCACCAAACTCCTCGGATACGGGATCGCTCCTAGTGTCCACTAGAGGACACCAGAGCCCACACCGGTACACGAAGATCTCACAGATATGGGATCACTCCTAGGGTCTGCTGGGGGATACCAGGACCCGATTTGGCATTTATAGATCTCACAGATAAGGGAACACTCTAAGGATCTGCTGGGGGATACCACAACCCGATCTGGAACTCGAGAGAAACATGTCACCCAGATAGAGGATCGTCGCCCGTGTAAAGGTGGTCACGATGATACCAGAACTCTATGTGGTACATCTCGCGCTGTAGGGGATCAAATTGATGATGCCGCAACCCTACCGAAACCACGTGCTAAGTAGGGGATCATATAACCAATGATACTGCAACCCTACTATACACCTAATGCTGAGTAGGGGATTATATACCCGACGATGCCACAACACTACTGAGTATGTCCTACCACGTAGGGGATCATAATCTCGATGATTCCACAACCCTATGGGGTCAACCAACTATATAGGGGATCACCGCCCATGGATAAGTGGTCACAGCGATACCAAGAACCCAATCTAGGGAAAATATGCTAGAGGATCCCCCTACGGGCCCACTGAAGGAATGCCGCAACTCTAAAAAATTCAACATCCCATCGAGAGGATCACAAAACTATATGAAGGTTGTGATGCCACGCGAACCCTTGTAGGAACGAACCAAGGGAGTACCCTCAACCAATGTTGGTCCAATCATCGCTGACCCAAGTGACCCACAACAACGCCACACTGCATAGCACCAAGGCCGATACCGAGTCCACCATCGCGATCTACACGAAAAAACACACAGGATAGGTTGTTTACTCCCCAGAAATGGAAAACCAGTGAAAATTGAACTATTCACCATCGATAGCACATGCAGAGGCCACAAAACGACCCCGAAACACATCAAGAAGATCATACCACGACGATCAACTTAGAAAAACACACGAGATCCACTTCTCGTTCATCTGAAACGGACACCCGGTGGAAAATGTACTATTCACCAAAGCAGGTCAGGTGGGGCCCATGCCTCGTGCCCAAAACACATCGAACAGATTGCACCATTGTGATCCTCTCGGAAAAACACACAGGATCGACTATTCATCCGCCAAAAACAAACTCCTTCTGCGAATGTTGCATTTCTCAGAAAACGCCAAAACCCAGCATCGTGCAGCCCACACCCCGAACTCAACCCCAACACCCGAACATTAATAAGAAAATTCCGTCGTACCCTCAGGGCCTCAACGCCACTGACGACACGTCAATCGGATGCACCAGGTAGAAGATACAACGGCCCAAAGTCGAATAATAAAAAAATATTATTATTTTATTCGACGTTTCAAGTCCCCGGGAAAAACTCCCAACACACAAAATTCTTAAAGTGAGTTTAAAAGGCCCGTCTTGATGCAAGGAACTTGTCGTAGCAAATAGCTCGCAAATTGGTGTTACGGTTTGTGAGTTACGTAGGTTTAATGAACACCCTGAAAATCCTGGTCGGACCACTGCCGGCCTCACAGAAAACCACCGCGCTGCCGCCAGATTCCGCCGTTCCGTCGCCACCACGCCTCACCGGATTCCGGCATTGACGCCGCCAGAATCCAGGTTTTCTGCCAGAAAACATCCGAAAACCCCCAGGAACACCCTGGTACTCCAAAATCAGATCCGAAACATGTTTCAGAATCCTCAGGTCCCGAACTACACAACCCCTATGACGATTTGGATAAAAACAACACAAAATTGGGATCCAAGATTTTAAAACTCAAACCACCTACCTCGCGGTCGAAATGCCGAAGCTTTGGGTGCAGAACGATGCCCACGACGCCCTGGAGCTCGATCCGCTGATGATCTGCACTGAAAACAGACGATTTCATCTCGATTTGGCGACGAAACAGAGATGGGAGGGGGTGTTCGTCCACTGTGCATAGGAGGAGATGGGGAAGAGGGGTTGATTGATTTTCATTTAATTTTTTTTAAATAAAAATCTTTCCCATCTCCGACTCCCTACTCACCTCCGCCCGATGTCCGATACAGACAAAGATAAGGTCACCCTTAGGGTAAACACGCCATTTTGAACGCAACAGCAGACTCAGAATTGTGATACGAGACTCCGTTCAGGATTTATTTGAGCCGACGCTGGTAAATAAACTTTTCCATTTATTAACGAAAATGCCCCTGGTGGTGCTTTCCACCGCAGGGCCATGCCCACAAAGTTTACACCCCACCAAGGGTAAACGACACATTCCGGACGCAACCGTGCCCTCAGGTTCCCGTTCCAAGCTACTGTTTAGGAGATATCACACCCCCTCAACAAAAATAGTATAAAAATACTTAATATTTTTATAAAATTAATTCTGGGCACATCGGGCCTCGGAATCGCACAACTTATTCGAGCCTAGCTCTGGATTTATTCATAGTAATATTCCAAAGTCTAAGAGGGTCAAAACCCAAGTTGCTATATGTGGATTAGTTTTTTTTGGATTTATGGTGTACCTTATTTTATATGATTGTTGTGATTTTTTTGTATAAAAGGAGGATATTTTTTTTTTCAAGTGAGTCCTTAGGACCTATATTAAAATGGAATGGGTTTTTAGTATTTTTTGGAAATAATAGTTTTATTAATGAAATCAGAAATGTTTTTGGGGTGAAATTTAGTTTTATGGGATTTATAAATAATTTTTTAACCCTATTGGGGTATTTTTGGAAGGATGATGGTTTAAAAATAATGAAAAAAAATAAATTGAAATTATTTTGAAAAATGGAAAATTGTTCTAAATGAAAAGCGGGTTCCTTACTTTAAATCAAAATTTGCAGTTTTAAATATCTGTATGTTTTTCTGAAAACCCATAGGGGAATTTTTATTTTGAAATAGAGTTTAATGGTTTAAAATATTTTTATTTTATTAATATAACGTGTCTTTAAAGAGAAAGTGTTTTAATTCTATAAGGAATGTTGAGGGTTTTTAAATAATGGATTTTGGAATGTTGTTTTCCTTGTTTATTCAGTTCCATTGGATTATATCCCATCATGTGGGTTGGTACTAGTCGATTTAGATTGATAAACATGAATGGATGGGATTTATGTTTTATGTTGTTAGAAGTATTCCTACCAAATTTTTTTTTGGAACAGTTGAAATTATACTTTGGAATATTCTTTAGGTTGAACCCTCTCATTATTTTGTTTTAAGTATTTTAGTACTTATCACTTTGTATAATCTAAGTGGACTGGAAGATTACATTTTACAACTCATGGTATATGAATATGTTCTGGAGAATTTTTTTATGGATATTTGTCATGTAATTATACTAAGGTCGTGTAGGTGGAGGTGCCACTATAATCGTTAGCCCTATTTTGGAGTGAGATAGAAATGTATGTTCCTGGTGTTTTCGACTTTCTTATTTAAAGGAGGTCATCATTTGGGCCTTGGTTTATTGTGTTCTCTGGCATGGAATCTTAATTATTTTATGTCTAGGTGGTTGTGATCTCTTTATTCTGGTATTAGGTGGTTTTTTGGGGCACAATTGGTGGAATCGCATAGAGATGGTGTTGAATTAGTTTTTATAGGTAACCCATATTTGGGTGATAACTTGTTTTCATATTCAATATTATGGAGATTAGAGTGGTTAACGTTGTGGTTTATACTTTTTTATCCATTTTGGATACTCACATATGAGCGGTGGTTAATTTAGAACAATTATGCCTCATTTTCATTTGGGCTTAGTGTGAACCATGGATTTAGGTTTTTGATGGGTTGATCATGGGGAAACCATGGGTCTATGATTTGGGTAACTAGGTGGAGTGGATTGTTTCTAATTATTAATTGTTGCTAATAAGGTTGGATTTTACTTTCAGAATAATTGTGGGATGGATTTATATAGTTTTGGACCCAAATTTCCCTTTATGCTATTTCATGATCCATAGTTAGAACTATGTTATTACTTATCATGTCACGTTCTCAATATTTTTTTTTTATTTTATTTCTTTAAGATGATTTGGTTTTTTGACATGATCTTATAGACTTTTCAATATCCCTTTGTGGGGTTTTCTTTCTTTTTGGATTTGAGATGGCTGTCTTTATGGTTATCAATTATTGGTTATAATTTTTTTCAATTCAATTAATCATTTTTAGAAATGTTGTTTTTTGGTATATTTGATTCTCTTGGAGATTCTTATTGGTTATTCCTCCATTTTGAGGAATTTTATGTGGAGTTGAGATATATGTAGATTCCTTGTTTTATTTGATATTTGAGTTAAATAGTCGTGACCTGGATTTTGATTTAGGTTTCTTAATGATATATGAGGATCCTTTTCCATGGTTTTTGAGTAATGGTGGGCAGAGATTTGTTTCATATTTTATATGATGCCTATCTAGTTTTTCATAATCTCCCATCACTAATATTTTTCTTGAACCATTTTATTTTTTCTGATTCTACCTTTATCAATGACTTTCTAGGGGAAAAAAGTGCCATGGGTGATAGAATTTTGACACCTTCATGTCTCTATTTCTTTATTTATTTTCATATTATTTTGGGATATTTTAATATTTTCCGATTTTGGTTTAAAACATGTATAATTTGTAAATTATCTCTATTACATGGTTAGTGTGTATAGTTTATGGGAAACCATGAGACTACCCTTATATTAGGTGTTTTTGAATTGATTTTTTTCTAGTTCATGGGTTATCTTCATTGGTAGCGCATGGTTAGGCACAATCCATGATAAAACTACTAGAAACCATTCATAAGGGTGTGTAAACATGGATTATATATAATTAGTAGAAATTATAAAGATAGTTAGAAAGTGGCTCTTTAATTTTGGTAGTGATGTTTTGTATGATTTGTGTAAATTTTGATAAATCATGAGACCAAAACGTGTGAGAGTATATTTTTCTTCAAGTATATCCTCCATGTTTGAAACATAGTTTAATAAAATATGTGACCAACCATGTGAGATTACCAATTTCAGAAAAACATGGAATTTTGTAAATTACTAAGAATGTTTAACATTATTTAGCCCTCCCTCACTGTCATTTTCATTTTTCCAACCCTATGGTGTCTCCAATGGATCTATTTCCTTGATTTCAATTTATTGTTTGTACTTATTTCATTTATTCCATGTGGGTTTCTCTAGACAATCTCTTCGTTATTTTCTTCCTCTCCTTCCATTTTTCTTTCCATAGATTTTATCCTTATCCTGTAAACTCAAATCACTGGAAGGTCTATTTTAGGGTTCAAGTAGGTGCTAATCATAGATGTTTTTATGTTTAAGTTGATTGATGGGTTTTCTATTTTATTGGATGTTCATTCAAAATTGAAGGTGATGCATTTTGATTAGTTCTTATTTGAATAATATAGGGGGGGGGGGGTTATGGACCATTATATTATATTCCATTATAATTTTGAATGTTTTAAAAGCTTTTCATAATAAATTTCATCAATATGTATTACGTAATATGGGGTTGAAATGGATTCCAAATGATTTTAAAACTTGTTGTGGACTTGACTCATTCTAAGGGTATGATATAATTCCTATGTGGCCACTTAAAAGGGATTTAATAGTTTTAAAAGTGTGTTTGATGATGGTAAATTTATAAACCATGTGGTTTATTTTTTAAAAAATTGGATTATTTAAGAATGTGGTGATTGAGGATAATTAATGATTTTAAATATTTGAATCTTAAAACCTTTTAAATTAATTTTAAATAGTAATGAGTGATTTAAAATGGGTCATTAGCACAAATTTATTTGATATAAAATTTTAACTATTGGTTTCAAATAGGAAACATGTATTTTAATTCCACATATGTTTTCAATGACATGTTCGTAACATTCATTGAAATAGTTATTTAAAATTTTAATTTCCATCATTGTTTATCCCCTTGTTTACGTTATGTTTTTGAATTTGATTAAGTCCCCAAGGGTGTTATTGTATATTGTTTTTATTGATCCCTATAAATGGGCATTAAAGGGGTTGTTTTTTATGTGACTTTTAGAGGTGATATTATATTTATGGAAATTTATTTATGATGTTGTTTTTTGTGATAATATCATTTATTATTATACTCACGTCATTTTTGTTGATATCATTAAAAATACAGGTATCTAATTAGAAGGCACACATGTGTGTTATGCTCTCTTAGTTTATATATACAGATTAGTTCTCTCAAATAGTTACACCACCTAAGTGTTCAATTTTTTACTCGATGATCTCAAGGGATGTTGAGATGTATGATTTGGTTTCACATAAGGGACTTCGACACAAATATGACTCGATGAGATTAGGTCCAATATCCTTCATGTTAGATCCTAATGAGTCTATGATGATGCTATATCCTCTCAAGGATGATGTAGGGAATTCCATTGTTTACCTTCTTTTTATAAAATATATATTGATTTTTATGGAACCATTGTATGGTTATTTTTTATTTTATTTTTCTAGATTGATTCCTTAGAGTCAGTTGTGCTTATATGATCTCAAACTAGTGGTTTTTAGTTTACTTTAAAAATAATTTATAAATGGTATGGAAAGTGTTCTTTTAAAAATAAAGCATTATTTTTTAGAAAAATATTTTGAGAAGCAATTTCAGGAAAAATAGAGAAATATTTTATTTTTATAAGTTTAAATATCTTTATTTTGTGATTTGAAATAGATTTTTGAAAAAAACATATTGGTTTGTTTTAAAGTGGTTGTTTTATAATATAAAACCTTTAAATTATTAAATGGTTTTAACTTGGTGTTTAAAGGAAAGAGGTAAATCATAATATTTTTTTCCTATGATTTTTCTTGTAAAAATAATATTCTATTAATGTTTTTCAAACTCTAATTTATTGTTTTTTAATATGAAATTAACTATATAGATTATTTTTTTAAATCCTAATGAGCATGTTTTTCTCAAAATATTCATATACATTGATGTGTGTGTGTGTGTGTACGTGATTGAATGAATATATTATGTTTTTTCTTAAGTTTTTATTAATTTTTCATGATTGTTGGGTATTGGAAAGATGATTTGTTTATGGTGAGTGACCAAGGGTTACATAGAGGCCTTTTTTAGATGTATTTGGGTTCTATTTTTATTTTGTTATGCTGTATTAGAATATTTTTCATGGAGTATTTTATTTTTCTTTATCTATATATACTATCAGATTAATACATATCATTCTTTTAGATCGGTGTTATTTGTATTATTTATTTTCTTATTATTTTAGTTTTATATTTATTACTAATTGAAATACGTGGATGTCCAATTCTTGAATAGGTAATTCCAGATTCCCGATAGTTTATGTTGATGGTTTATATGATTATTTAAGGGTTAAACCATTCCCTAGTGAACATTATTGATACACATGCACTAGTTGGAAGTTCTTGGGGATCAATAATACCTGTAGTGATTTGTGGTAAGATAGGTTAGATGATTTTCTAGGTTAGTGTGAGCCATTTTGTCACATTATAGGTTTACCGACTTCATTTAAATCCATTTTTATATTGGAACACATAGGTGTTTCATATAATTGACCATCTCCATGTCCTAAATTTTTATGTAAGTTATTTATGTGTTTAAATTGATTTAATACATTTCCAAAACTCATTTTTGAAATTTTAAATCCAAGGAATTTTTTTACTAACCAGTCTTTCTCATTTCAAATTGTTTTTACATGTGTTTCAAAAAATCATTAAACAAATTCTAATTTATTAAATCAAAACTGAACTCAACAATATCAATTTATATAATTAACATATATTTAGATAATTTTTTCTTAAAAATAGTTGGGTCTATAAATCCCAACGAAAAACCTTTTGATAAAATAAAATAATATAGACCTTCATACAAAGATTTTAGTTCTTATTTTAGGCTCTAAAGATATTTAGTTTGATTCAAAACTGAATTTATAAAATGGGAATTTTCAAAACCAATAGTTATTTTAATGTAGACATTATACATAATAAATAAATTTAGAAAAAATATTAACATCCTACTAGAAATATTATAGTTTGTATGAGATGCATAAGATAAAAGGATACTAAGGGATTCTAGTATACCTATGAGGAAATAAGGTTTCCTTATAATCTATTACTTCTTCAGTATTATAAACTTTATCTACTATTCTATCCTTACATATAGTCATCACATCATGATCATACTTTTTATTTTTAAATATCTATTTAGTTTTAATAAAAGGATAGTCATGGGGTCTATTAACCCCTTACCATACCTTCTTCCTCTTAAACAGGTTTCACACTTCTTAAATTTTTTATAACCAACTATCCTCACTATGTTTTTATTCTATAATTTTAGGTTCAATATATGATAAGAATGTAGAAACAAATCAAATATGTTTCCTAGAATTCTACTATTTCTAACTCCTTTATCTTGTAGTTTTATGAAAATCACTAAAGGATTGGTATTTAGGGTTGTAGGAATCTTAAGAAGCACACGTTTTGGCTATTCTGATCATATCATATTAAGAAAATATTTTACTTCATAAAATTCTGTATTTTGATACGTTTGTGGGTTAAATTGAGGATAAAATCTCATTTTTTTTAATAATAACTAATATCAGAAACTAGAATATTTTTATGATCAAAAGAATTAATTTTATCAAATTGTATGTGAGTATATTCTTCATCTATCCTTGATTTTTTTAAAAACCTATATAAAATTTTGAAGTAGTAGAATATCCATGGAATATTACTTCATTATCCTTTATATTAAAATTACCAAGATTATACTTTGTGTTCAAAATATAAACATTATATCAAAACATATTGAACTATCAATCTTTGTTTTTCTATTATTCCACAGCTCATATGGCTCATTTTTTAAAATAACCCTTATATAGACAATATTTATGACATAAAAAGCTATGATAATAGGTTTAATAAAAATTGAGTAGACAATCTATATTCACATTACATTGTTCTTGAAAATTTTTCATTTTTCAATTCCTCCATTAACGAATATAATTTTATTGAGGTGTTCAAGGGGATGAGAAGGTATGTTTAATTTAATGTTTAACAAAAAATGAATGGAATTCATGATTCTCAAACTCTCCTTAATGTAAGATTATAAAATATATATTAAAATTATATTTTAAAATTTGTAATATATTATTTAAATTGATAAAAATAGAATTGGATTAAGTGTTATGAAGTTAAATGTAAACTCAAATAAATATAGATAAATCTTGTACTAGCACATACATAGAATATTTCATACCAAGGATTTTTTTTCTAGAGGGAAGAAAAGCTATTTAAATAAGTTCTAATGGTCTAGAATTAAAAACCGCTTTAATTTTATTGAAGGAAGATTTGGGCTTCATGGCCATTTGGTATGCATCACATAACCTTGTTTTATCCAATTTATCATAAATAAGATTTAAGATTCTATTATTCTTAAATATTTTTCAAAAAAATATATATAATACATTGTCTATTAAATTTAAGTAAAATTTAAGATTGATCAATCTTATCAATAAAATATATTTCATATTTTATTACCCAAAGAATAGAGATCTAAATTATAAACATTATCTATTATAAATGATTTAAATCTAAGAAATTTATCATTAAAAAAAGAAAAATCATTTTAAAAAATAATCTAAAAAACCATCATCGTTGAGTTTGTAGATACATATTAGGTTATGTTTCATTCCTTAAACATAATTATTGTTTTTGATACAAATTGATCACATATATCTAATCTAACAAAATATATTGATTTTCGCTTTATCATTATCATTAAATGCATCTATTAACCCGATAGGGTGAATGAATGTTTTCAAAGTATCTACTCATATACCTCCAAAAACATCAATCCATATACCAGATTACATGGTTGAACCTATCTATTTTTATAAAAAAAATTATTGAACAATTATATTTTTTTGGTACAATATAGTCTTCTGTTCTATGTTAGTAACTAAATATTTGAGTATGCAAATATTTTTTACATTGTAAAATATTTCTATTATAACATTCTATGTAAATAAAGAATATGAAATTTTCATATTGATTAATATTTATGAATTAAGTATTAATTTTAGTTTAAAGAGGATGATATGTCTGATAGCGTACTCAACACGCAAATACATGTTTCTTTGAAATCTTATGTTGCACCCAACTTTGAGTTATACAGAAAAATAATATAATAATATTATTATTTTAAATAGTAGTTAACTCATTGCCACTGTATTGGTAGGAATCAATAAGAATAACTATAATATGATTATACATGTTTGTTAAATGTTCTTACATTTATAAAATAATATTTAGAAGCTTAACATGTGAATGAATCCAATTTTAAGCATAAACACTCTAATATTCTTTAAGAGGCCGATTTACCTCCTTTTGTTGGAGAACCCTTTTTAAATATAGTTTTTGAAAATTTTATATGTTCTAGTTGAAAAAATAATACTATTCTTTAGAATTGGGACATAAAAATTTTCTTTGGTGAAATTTTGGCATTTTTCAGATAATGTTCATTTTTTAGTGAGTAGAGAAAAATACTGCATTTTAATTCAAAACTGCCTTTTAATCTAATTTATTTATATAGTTAGATTGTGTTTTAATTGGTTTTAAGAAGTAATTGGATTATTTTTTATCATTTAATCTAATTATGGTCATTGGGTATAGTGAACCGAGCCTTTTATATATAACATTTCATTATTTTAAACAAAATTAATCATCAGAGTACAAAGCAAGGATCTTTAATTCTAGTGTCTTGGAAGACTAGGTACATATAACATAAAACACGGGGCTAAAAACACTTCTTTATTTAATATTCAGAATGTTCTCCTAACTTTCTTTGAGCCCATACATCTTCATAGGGTACCCTGGGGAACACATGAACAAAGGGATGAGCTAAAAATGCCCAGTAAGGTAATGAACATAAGGATACATCTCAAGCACAGTAGTTAAGAGGCATGACACAATGATATCCAAAGCATTAAACTTATGAAATAATTTAATATAAGAATGGGTTCATATACGCATAGAATCATATTAATGTGGAAGAATCATAAATCATATCTTTAGTACAGGTCAAGGCTAACCGCCAACCACATTTCCCATTTTAGTATGGGTCAAGGCTAACCTCCAATCCCGTTTCACATCAAATATCATGAGACTTATCCTTACCCAATGCATTGGAGTGCTATCTCATCACACCCATCTAAATATTATCCTGAATATTCTTGCCACATAAATATTTTTACCACATATACAATCATACATAATCAACCATACACAAACATAAGGGTACCCATTGAAAGAATTGGGTACCACAATCATGACATAAAACATATCCAATGGGTGTATCATGAAAGTGTCCATGAAAGGAAAGGATTAGAACATAAATGGACATTAATAGGGTAAAATAGGCATATAACATGATAATTGGTGTCAAATATAAGTGAAAACATATAAATAATGTATTTTAGAAACATTAGCATTAAAACATTTTTGTGCGGTTTTAAGGAAAACACTCTAGGGATTTTCAAATAGAAAAGAAGAAATTATTTTATATAAAACCAGAATTGAACCAAGGAGGTTTTTATAATAAAAATACTTATTTTATAAATACAATGGTGTTTTAAAACATAGGATAGAGTGCACTTGAAATTGGGGTAAAAATTTTGGGAAGTCCCCTTAAAATAGGTTTTCTTATCGGAAAGTTCTAAGGAGGGAATCTTTCAAAATCATATATATCCCTGAAAGAATGTGATGAAAGGGTCATGATATAAGAATCTTGTAAAACTAAATAGAAGTCATAAGACTCACATATATAGATAAGAAAAAACCATTTTGAAAGAAAGATAAGGAAACAAGAAAGAACAAAGATGTTTGGGGTAGAATTCGTTATAATTTTATCAGCATGGTGTCGGGTGTGACCAAGAGGGATAAATGAGAGAGAAATGGGGTTTATCATCAATTATAAATCCAGAAGGAAGTATGGGGGATGTTCTCAAACATACCCTATCATTTTCTAGTACACATATAATGGCATAGTATAGAGGAAAATCTTGATTAAGAGAGAAAAGGAGAAGACCCCTTACCTTAAATCAAGTGGTGTTCTCCAATTGTTATTAATGACATGAATAAAAAAATTAGGATTATTAATTAAAAATTCCAGAAACTCTTCTTTATGTAATTTATTTATTACAACTCTTTTTAGTTCATTCAAATACTTTTTGATTAGTTATAAGGTTCAATTTCATTGTTTGAGCTCATTTGTTTACTTGGCTTTAAAGATCGGTTCACTTATATTCAAGTTTGGATTATATGCTAGATGAAAGTGGTTTTCCATAATTGAAGTAATATTATTTAGTTAATATATAGGTGACTACATGGTTTTAATTTTAATTAGGTTACTTTGAGTGATGTTGAATTATTACATATATAACCTTAGTGATAATCGTTTTTGTTATTCGGTGGGTTTGATTACAAAGAATGTGTTTTCATTTATAAATTAATTCCATTTGTACCAAAAGAATACAAAAACAAAAATAAGATATATTAAATATATAATAATCTGGTTCAACCATAACAAAAATGGTTTCATGACCAGAATTAAAGATAATAACAGAAATTGGTAAAATGTTGTCCTTGAATGTGCTAAATTAGCACATCTCAAACGGTGCTTTCATTTATTTCAAATAAAAGGGCGGGGAAAGGGGATACGATAATGAAATATAACAAAAGCATGAATCCATTCTAGTACATGTATGTTACTAGATTTTTCATATTATTATGGTGAAGTGAGGTGAAGAAAGAAAATAAAAAAGAAAAGAACTTAAAAGAAAAGATGAAATTTGGAAAGAGGAATTTACCTCTTGAGACTTCCTCTTTTGAGAACCTCTTAAGGGGAGAGGTTTTGGTATTTTGAGGAGGCTGAGAGCTTTTGGACGTGGGAGAGGACCTTGGGGAGAGATTTTTTTATAATTTAGAGAATGCTTGGAGTTTGAGAGGAGTGGAGAGAAGAGGGAGTGAACGGGGTTTTTATAGTGGAGGAGAGGAGGGATTTCATAATATAATAATCATTAATTTATTATTTCTTCCCAAGATAAAGAATAGTAAGTATTCCATGACCAAGAATAGTAAATGGGTCATGTGAATTTGAACCACGGGTGGTGACATCAATAAATTACCATATTTTACTATTCATCAAAATTTCAAGTATTTTAGAAAAATCTCAAAAATTCACCCCAACCATTTTTTGATGTGTAGAATCCAAAAATTAAGTCCATTTTTCAAAAATAATTTTCTAAATATGATTATTTTATTATTTAATTAAAATCAAAATTTATAATCAAAAACCAGATTTAAAACATGAATTAACTCATTTTAAAACATAGGTATATTGTACTTCCAACATGAATATTATTTTTTTACTATCTTAGGTGAGGTTACTATTCATTAGGGTATATCACTATTCATAAGGTTATGTTACTATTTATTATTGTAGTTTACTATTTACCAAAAATTATGTTTTTCTTATAAGACTCTAAAAAAATCTTGAACACAACCGTGCATGTCAGATTTTTATAATTCCAATCACATAAGTGACAAAATTATGTTTAAAGGTCACTTATCACATAATAGTTAATTATTATGTGATTTTATGGAATATTTATAAGAAGCGTATTTCCATTAAAAACATTGGGTCATTACATTCTTCCCTCTTATGAAATTTCGCCCTCGAAATTTCATTTTACATTCTTGGCCAATAACAGATGTGTGTACTTTTCATTCATTGCTTCCTCCAGTTCCCATGTTGCTTCCTCAATCTTATGGTTCCTCCACAACACTTTGACAAGATGGGTTGTCTAGTTGCATATAACCTTATCTCTCCCATCCAGAATCTACACTGGCTACTGCTCATAAGAGAGATCATCTTCCAGCTGTACCACCTCTGAGTTTAGTACATGTGAGGGATCAAGTATGTACTTTATCAGGAGTGATACGTGGAAAACATCATGAAATTGAGCCATATTTGGTGGAAGTGAAAGCCGATAGACCACTGCTCCTATGCGGTCAAGGATCTCAAAGGGGCCAATATACCTTGGGCTTAGCTTCCCTTTCTTACCGAATCCCATGACTCTCTTCCATGGAGATATTCGAAGAAAGACTTTATCTCCAACGTCGAACTCCACGTCCCTTCGACGGTTGTTATCATATCTTTTTTCCGACTTTAAGAAGCTTTGATGTGTTTCTGGATGACTTGAACCTTCTCTATCATCTCTTGAACAATATCGGGTCCTAATAGCTTTCTTTCTCCAAATTCATCCCAACAGGTTGTAGTTCTACATCGCTTTCCATATAGAGCTTCATATGGAGCCATTTGAATACTCGAGTGGAAGCTATTATTGTATGAGGACTCAACCAATGGGAGATGATGATCCCAACCACAATTTAATTCAAGAGAGCAGGCTCTTAGTATATCTTCAAGCGTCTTAATAGTCCTTTCAGATTGGCCATCAGTTTTGGGGTGAGAGATCGTTCTGAAATTTAATTTAGTACTCAAATAATGTTGAAGGCTCCTCTAGAATTTAGATGTGAACCTTAGATCACGGTCAGAGACAATTGAGAGTGGAAAAACGTGCAGTATCACCACTTCCTTCACATATAACTTTGAAAGTTGTTCAAGTGAGAGATCTTCTCGAATAGCGATGAAATGGGTTGTCTTGGTGAGTTGGTCAACCACAACCCATATCGCATTTTTTCCCTTCTACGTCTTTGGGAGACCCGTGACAAAGTCCATAGTAACATTTTCCCATTTCCACATGGGTATAGGCAATGACTACATCATACCTTGGGACTTTTGTCGCTCAGCTTTAACTTGCTGACATATCATGCACCTTGATATGTATTCGGAAATCTCTTTCTTCATGTTATCCCACCGAAAGTGTTCTCGAAGATCACGGTACATTTTGGTACTCCTAGGATGGATAGAGAAGTTCCAACTATGTGCATCATTCATTAGCTCCTTCTTTATCTCTGGATCAGATGGTACACATAATCATGTCCAAAATCTTACAACTCCTTCCTCGTTAATTTTGAAATCGGAAGATTTCCCATTTTTAACAGCTTCCACCCTTTTCAGAATTTCCACATCCTTTCTTTGAGGAACCTTTATTTTCTCCAAGAGGGATGGTTGAGAAATCATTTGAGAAAGGATTGATGATGTTCCTTCCTTAAGCATTCCCATTTCCATCCTTTGCAAATCTAATAAGATCGGATCCTTTTCAATTATAATCATTGATAAATATGTAGGATCATTTCTTTTTAGAGCATCCACAACCTAGTTTTCCGTACAGGGATGGTAGTGGATTGTGTAGTTATAATCCTAGATGAGCTCTATCCATCTTCATTGGCATATATTAATATCTTTCTGGGTGAATATATATTTGAGACTCTTGTGATCATTATATATCTCACATTTTTCCCATAGAGATAATGTCGCCAGATTTTCAATGCAAAGATCACAACTGCAAACTCCAAATCATGTGTGGGATAGTTTTTCTCATGGAGTTTCAGCTTCCTTGAGGCATAGGCTGTTACTCTCTCATTTTTCATTAGCACACATCTTAAGCCTTTCTTAGTAGCATCACTATACACCACAAAGAGTTCTCCACTTGAAGGGAGTGTGAGTACCAGCACAGTGATAAACCTCTTTTTTCAACTCCTTGAAATAGTCTTCAAATTCTTGTGTCCAGATGAACATTACTCCCGTTTATGTCATCTTGGTCATTGGGTTTGACAATCATGAATGTTCTTCAAGAATCATCGATAATACCCAGCTAGACCAAAAATGTTGCGGATCTATATTACAGAAGTTGGCCTCGACCGCTCTTCAATTGCCTTCATCTTGGAAGGGTCCACAGATATCCCTTTCTTAGTGATAACATGCCCCAAGAATGACACTTCCTCCATCCAGAACTCACATTTACTATACTTTGCACACAACTTCTCCCTTCATAAAGTCTTTAACACAGTTTCCAAATGCTCCTCATGTTCCTCCTTGCTCTTCATGTATATCATAATATCATCAATAAAGACCACCACAAATTTGTCATGGTAATATCTAAAAAATCTATTCATTAAATCCATGATAATTTCTGGAGCATTAGTGAGTCCGAAGGGCATCACTATGAACTTGTAGTGTCCATACCTCGCTTGAAAGGCAGTCTTGGGAATATCTTCCTTACTCACCTTTAGTTGGTGATATCCCAACCAAAGGTCCACCTTAAAGAAATAACTGGCCCCACGAAGCTAATCGAACAAGTCATCTATCTATGGAATGGGATACTTGTTATTTATAGTGATTTTATTGAGTTCATGATAATTAGTGTAGAGGTGCATTGATTCATCATTCTTCTTGAAGAAGAGGACTGAAGCACCCCACAACGAAGCACTCGATCGTATAAAACCCTTCTCCAAATTCTCTTGTAATTGCTTCTTCAGTTCTTCAAGCTCTACAATGGCCATTCTATAAGGTGGCATTGATATTGGCAGAGATCCAGGGATATTTTCAATTGAGAACTCAACCTCTCGGTCAGGGGGAAGACCAGGAAACTCTTCAGGGAATACATCAGTGTAATCCCTCACGATGGGAATGTCTTCAAACATGATTCTCTCCTTCGTCTCAATCAATTGAGCAAGATATGAATGCTCATAAAGAAGAAATATCCACACTTGAGACGATGATTCGAAATGATATTCATCTTCCTCTTTGCACTTGAAATTAATCAGACGATGCTTCAGGATTTGAAGAGTGATCTCTTTTTCCTGGTAGTTGATGTTGTCCTTGTACAATGATATCCAATCCATGCCCAAGATAGCGTCAAACTCCACTAAAGGAAGTATTACAAGATTTTCTTGGAGTTTCAGTCCACAAAAATTAACCGGGGTGGAGTTATAAACCATGGATGCAACAATTTCCCCATTCGCTGGTCTCACAAATAACTTTTCCTTCAAATTTTGAGGTGGTGTTTGAATAGTTCTACTAAACTTGCAAGATATGAAAGAATGCGTAGAATCATAATCAAATAGTAAGTTCACTATTATTGAATGAATAACTAGCGTACCTGTCACCACATCGTTTTTTGAATCCACCTCAGCAGTAGTGATGGAATAAGCCATTCCTTGTTAACATGGATGTTGTTGCTGATTGCCTTCGACAACCCTCAACTTAGGGAAATTGTTCACATAATGCCCAAGCTCCTTGCAGTTATAACACTACACTGCAGGCTGAGTTTTGATCTGAACCTTCCATTGTTCTTCAGCATTAGCAGGATTTTCCATATCTCTTTGTCAGTTCTTGGCCAGATGACCAAACGTTCCGCATTTGAAGAAATTATTGGTTCCCATCAGATAGTTACCGAGATGCCTCTTCCCAAATTTTTTCAAAGGGGAAAGTTGGGATTCTTTCCATCATGGGATTTGTTTGATGAACCACACATGTTGTTCTCCATTTTCTGCTTCTTGTCACTAGGCCCATGAGACCACTGAGAGTCTCCCATCTCCATTTCAACCTTGAGGGCACAACGGAAAATCTCCTCATAATTGTTGAAGTATCGAATTTACAACACTTTTCAAAGACTCGGCTTTAGTTTTCTAAACAAGCGATCAACCTTGCATTCGGTGTTCATGAAAAATACAGAGGCGTACCTTGCAAGCCTTGTAATGTTCACTTCATACACCCCGATGGACTCATCTCTATTCTGCTTGAGTCCAAGGAACTCTCTTTCCATCATGAGATGGAGGGTTCGAGGAAAATATTTGTTGAAAACATCCTCTTGAATTCCTCCCATTCTATAGAATCAATTTCCTCTTGGGACATTGTATTCTTGAACAGTGTCCACCACTGCGTAGCTTCCCCATCAAAACGATAGACCACTAGCACAATTGTCTCTTCTTCCAAGAAATGGAGGACAGAGAAAATCATTTCAATGGAGTTAATCCATTGTTCTGCGAGGAGGGGATCAAAAGACCTGCTAAACATGGGAGGCCTTTTCCGCATGAAGGATTCTACGACAACATGATCTTTCCTTAGAGGAGGGGGACGTTCCACCTCATTCAAGTTATTATTCATAACTCGAGCCATCTGAGCAAGTACTACCATGAAGTTTTGAGCTCCCACTTCTGCCACATCAAGCTTGTCATTAGGGAAATCATCACATTGCCCATCACATTGGTTGTTGGAACATTTTCTTATATTTCCCACCATTAACTAAGAAAAAGAACGTATAATTAAAGGTCTTGAATACTTATCTATTTAGCATAAAAACTAAACTTTGAACATTAAAGGATAAATTTATAAAGAATAAGTAAATCCTAACTTGTGATTCCTTAGGTTTATATCTAGGTTATCCTCGATCTATTTCTTAACTTATATTCTTATGGGATTTTTTCCCTTAATAATGGTTTGTACTAAGCTCGTGAATCTACCAAAGCATATCTCCTGGGAGTGTTGTAACCAAGAGTGCAGCAAGGCCCGTTGTCGTGCACCAGTTCCCCTTCGCGTCTAGCTCAAAGAGGTGTTTTTGGGTTTTAACCCTAGACACATCTGTGCTAGAGCCACCTCTACCTACTCGTATCCAGACAGGGATTTATTTTCTTGATAAACCACTTACTCTATTCTCACCAAAATTTAGGACTATTTTCTTATACTTGGTATCATCATTAAGGTTCTCACTAAGGTTCTCGATTCCTAATCTCAAAAAATAACTACACAATCATATGATACCAACTATAGCGACCCGAGCCTTTTACAAATAACATTTCATTATTTTAATCATAATTAATTATCAGAGTACAAGCTAAGGATCTTTAAGTCTAGTGTCTTGGAAGACTAGGTACATAAAACATAAAACATGGGGATAAAAAACTTCGTTATTTAATCTCCATAATGATCTCCTATCTTCCTTTGATACCTTACATCTATATAGGGTACCCTAGGGAACACATGAACAAAGGTATGAGCTAAAAATGCCCAGTAAGTTAATGAACATATGGATAAATCTCAAGCACATGAGTTAAGAGGCATTCCATAATGATATCCAAAGCATGGAACTTATGAAATAATTTAATATAAGCATTGGATCATATACGCATGGAATCATATAAATGTGGCAGAATCATAAATCATAACTTTAGTATGGGTCAAGTCTAACCTCCAACCTTGCTTCCCATTTTAGTACGGGTCAAGGCTAACCGCCAATCCCGTTTCACATCATATATCATGAGACTTATCCTTACCCAATGCATTGGAGTGCTATCTGGGCACACCCATCTCAACATTTTCATGAATATTCTTACCACATAAATATTCATACCACATATACAATCATACATAATCAACCATACACAAACATAAGGGTAACCATGGAATGAATTGGGTACCACAGTCATAACATAAAACATATCCAATGGGTGTATCATGAAAGTGTCCATAAACAGAAAGGATTAGAACATACATGGACATTAATAGGGTAAAATAGGCCTATAAAATGGTAATTGGTGTCAAATATAAGTGACAACATATAAAGGAAAATTTATTTTAGAAATATTAGCATTAAAACATTTTTGTGCGGTTTTAGAGAAAACACCCAAGAGCTTTTCAAATACAAAAGAGGACATTATTTTATATAAAACCAGAATTGATACAAGGCGGTTTTTATATTAAAAATAATTATTTTATAAATACAATGAGTTTTTAAATCATAGGATAGAGTGCACTTGAAATTTTTTTAAAAATCTTGGGAAGTCCCCTTAAAATAGGTTTGCTTATCAGAAAGTTCTAAGGAGGGAATATTTCAAAATAATGTATATCCCCAAATGAATGTGATGAAAGAGTCATGATATATGAATCTTGTACAACTAACCAGAATTCATAAGATTGTCATAGATAGATAATATACCACCATTTTGAATGAAACATAAGGAAACCCGAAAGAACAAAGAATGTTCGGGTAGAATTCGTTATGATTTTATCAGCATGGTGTCGGGTGTGACCAAAAGGGATCGATGAGAGAGAAATGGGGTTTCTCATCAATTATAAATCCAGAAGGAAGTATGGGGGAGGTTCTAAAACATACCGCATTATTTTCTTGTACACATATAATGTCATAGTATAGAGGACAATCATGATTAAGAGAGAAAAGGAGAAGACCCCTTACCTTAAATCCGGTGGTGTTCTCCACTTGTTAATAATGACCTGAATAAACAAATTACGACTATTAATTAATAATCACATAATCTATTATATGTTTAATTTATTTATTACAACCCTTGTTAGTTCATTCAATTCATTTTTGATTAGTTATAAGGATCAATTTCATTGTTCAAGCTCATTTGTTTCCATGGATTTAAAGATCGGTTCACTTATATTGATGTTTGGATTATATACTAGGTGAAAGTGATTGTCCATAATTGAAGTTATATTCTTTAGTTCATATTAAGGAGATTACATGGTTCTAATTTTAATTATGTCACTTCTAGTGATGTTGAATTATTACATATATAACCTTAGTGATAACCGTTTTTATTATTTGGTGGGTTTGATTACAAAGAATGTGTTTTGATTTATAACTTAATTTCATTTATACCAAAAGATTACATAACCAAAAATAGAATATATTAAATGTATAATAATCAATTTCAACTATAATGCAAATGGTTTCATGACCATATTTAAAGACAATAATATAAATTGATAAACCGTTATCCTTGAATGGGCTAAATTAGCACATCCCAAACGGTGCTTTCATTTCTTTCAAATAAAAGGGTGGGGAAAGGGGAGAAGATAATGAAATATACCACAAGCATGAATCCATTATAGTAAATATTTGTTAATTTATTTATCATACTATTATAGTGATGGGAGGTGAGGAAAGAAAATAAAAAAGAAAAGAACCTAAAAGAAAAGAAGAAATTTGGGAAGAGGAATTTACCTCTTGAGACTTCCTCCTTTGATAACCTCTTAAGGGGAGAGTTTTTGGTATTTTGAGAAGGCAGATAGCTTTTGGACGTGGGGGAGGACCTTGGGGAGATATTTGGGTAGAATTTTGAGAAGTCTTGGAGCTTGAGAGGTGTGGAGAGAAGTGGGAGTGAAGGTGGTTTTTATAGTGGAGGAGAGGAGGGATTTCATAATATAATAATCATTAATTTATTATTTATTCACAAGACAGAGAATATCAAGTATTCCATGAAGAATAATAGAAAATGGGTCATGTAAATTCGAAACATGGGTGGTGAAATCAGCCATGATGCTAGGAATAGTTTATTTATCTTATAATGTATATATATACGGTAAATTACCATATTTTACTATTCATCAAAATTTTAAGTATTTCAGAAAAATCTCAAAAATTCACCCCAACCATTTTTCAACATGTAGAATCCGGAAATGAAGTTTATTTTTCAGAAATAATTTTCTAAATATGATTATTTTTATATTTAATTAAAATCATGATTTATTATAAAAAACCAAATTTAAAACATGAATTAACTCATTCTAAAACATAGGTATATTGTACTTCAAACATGAATATTATTTTTATACTATCATAGGTGAGGATACTATTAATTAGGGTATATCACTATTCATAAGGGTATGTTACTATTCATTAGGGTAGGTTACTTTTTACCAAAAATTATGTTTTTCTTATCGGACTCCAAAAAACCTCTTGAACAAAACCGTGTATGTCATATTTTCAAAATTCCAAACACAGAAGTGACAAACTTATGTTTAAAGGTCACTTATCACTTAATAGTTCATTATTATGTGATTTTATGGCATATCTTTAAGAAGGGTATTTTCATTAAAAACATTGGGTCGTTACATTGGATGTAATTTCACTCTTAATTTGGACATAAACAAAGGTAAATCTTATGGCAGTTATTATTTCTTAAATACAGGCTTTTTTGTTTTGACAACAAGAATTAATTTTAAATTAATTTCTACCACTTATGTGTTTTGTGTTTGGAAAAATATATTCCATATTTGGAATCAGGAGTTCCAAATTGTGTAAATAGGTAACTTTTATTTTTAGACATTATGAATATTTACTTTAGTAAATATTTTATTTACCATGGTTAAGGGTTAAATATGGAAAATATGGGTAAAAAATAATATTATAATAATATTAAATTACCCTTACACTTATTCTAACCCTATTGGATTATACAGTTCCTACCATGGTCATCCTTGGGTCTATTTTGGGACCCCATGGAGCCACGTGGGAGTGATAATGACACTTTATATTAATTAATTTAAAGTAAGGAAAAAATAACATAAACATGAATATTTTTACTAAATATTTTTCCATCTAAAGTTATATAAGTTATATCTTAGATTATAAATATTATTTGGAATGGAAAAAATATTTCTTATATCATGGTATTTTATTTATAAATTTTATAAATTAAATACAGAAATTTAATTATGTCACAATGGTGATGCAGAAATTGAATCGTTAAAAATGGATTCAAATAAATGGTATTATAAATATTAAAATAAATTTATTTTGAAGATTTTTATTCCATACACATATTTTATAGATTATTATGACTTTTTATACTCCAATTAATTAATTTTTTTCAAAATAATCACATTGGTTTGGATTTTTAAAAAAAGTCATGATATGAAAAGTATTAAAATTTACATAACATAGTTTTTAAGTAAATCAATATTTTATTAAATGATACAATAGACCTAAAAATCTTACATTTATCCAAATGACATATATGATGTTAAAATTTTCATTAATGATACATTTTTTGGTCTCTTGGCATTTTATAGTAAATGTATTAACCATATAGTATAAATATATAAGAGGACATGGTAAAGGTTAAATAAGTTAACAAAGTGTTAAATAGATAATATAAGGATTAAAAAAATCCCAAACCGGTTCAATTATTATTGGATAATTTTATTTCTAATTATATACACCTTAAATTTGAATTAAATATGTTTTGGAGCCTTATAAACCGAAAATCCTTATATAATAAAATAATATTTTCAAACATTCCTATCGAGCCCCTCCTCCACCTTATAAAAAGCCATCGCCTATAACCCTTACTCACACCTCTCAATCCCCCTTGGATCATCCAAAATCTGCCGAAATAATCTTTCAAGATTACTCTCTTCCTCTTAGATTCCTTACCATAGGCATAAATCACTTCAAGAAAGCCTTTTGGTTCAAACCAGAGGGAGTTACCCGATTTAAAGGTAACGTCTTCCCTCGAGTTCTCTTCTTTTATTTTACTTCTTCACACCCTATTCTCTTATTATTATTTTTTTACATAACAAAACCAGTGTACTAAATATATTAGATTGTTTTTATGAGAAGGATTCTAACTACACTTACACACACCTCCTTCTAATGGATATGAACATACTGTTTCTGTAGACGGTGAACTACTGCCTCACAAAATGATGATTGTTGAATATTCTTCTACGACATCTCATGGTGTCCATTATGATGTCAATTATTTTATATATGATATTTATTTTATTTTATTTTATCAATATTTATCTGTAATTTTCATTTTGAAGATACCTTTATTATTTTCTTCTTTTATAAATACAGTAATTTCATTTGAGGAAGTGCATACTACAACCCATTTAAAGTGATATGACTCATTCATACCATAAATGGAATGTATAAAGGATGGTGTTAATTAAATTAGTACCATATTTAAAATATTCTATTATAATATAATTATAATATACCTATTTATAATTATGTTTTCATTTCTTTAAAAATGAAAAAAGTAATGAATGTAGCATTCATGCGTATGCTCGGCTTATCGTCTCCGTGAACGATGCATATCATTTATTATGTCCAAATGTAATGGACTATTATAAATAAATATATAATGAAAATATATTATATATAAATCGTGAATATTATTTTTGAGGTAATCTACTTTTTTCCACATTGTCAAATTGTAACGGTAATAAGTTCATTTTTAACTCAAATTACGAACATCGAAAAAATGTCTGATATGAACTAAAATAATTAACTAATTGTTATTACAAGGTAATAAGAGATAGAAAAGGAATAATAAACTTGAAAAATGTTCTGAAGAAAGTATAAATTTACTTATGTTTAATATTCAGGAATAATAAGGAATAAACGAGTCAAGTCGGACACGAGGTAAGAGAACTTCTTCACCTAATTTTCATTTTTGGGTTGAACTTATACTTCATGATTATGTCATGACATAGACATATTTTTATTACTTATAATTATTTTACACATAATAAACAATTATATGGGGTGTATTTATATTTTTCACACATAGTTATGTCACTGATTTATCCTTAATTTAATGATTTGATCTTTGTAAGGGAACCTTTCACCCTCCCCTTTTTGTCAAGGACTTCTGTTTGGATATGTCTTTTAATTTCTTTTTTCTTATGTTGGGATATGTTCTTATATATCATTTGTTATGTACATTTTATATCTAAGTGTTGATAGATCCTTTTCTATCTCATCAACTCATTTTTTTTCAATTTTAAAGTGACGTTATTAGGCTGCTGAATTATTATAAGGGACTTCATCTCAATCACCCATCATTGAGTCATATTTTGATTTATTATCGACATTCCTTTATATGGTGTATAAACCCCATTGTATTTTAATTAAATTCAAATGGTATCTTTTTTTATGTATTGTTTTACTAAGCAACAAAGGTAATGTTTATTTTTAACGTACACGGTGACAACGACCTTTCCATCACCTCGAGAATTTTGATATTTGGTTTCTTTAACAAGACGTAATGTTTATAAAAAGAAAAATAAATAACATATACTCTTTTTATGTATTTTGGTATTGAAAATGTATTTGATAATGGATTGATTATATCAATATATTGATACGTTATATTGTGATTTCAATGTGGAAATGTTATCTTTCCTTTAAGCATTTTCATTTGTTACGATTATGTTATGGTATTTGGGAATTGTTTATATATACATGTAGTTACTTGATAAACCTAGGGAGGGTGAGCCTGTGATAGATCTCCAATGCATTGGGTAATGTGATGAAGGTAAACTTTAATGTTTCTCCTAAGATATTTAAGGAATACACTATGATGGGTATTCTAAATGTAACTCCCTATGTAGTTGTGAAAGCTACAATTTAAGTATGTTATTTATGCCATAAGTAACCTTTATGATCTATGATTTCTGTATGTCATTCATAAATATTATTATTTCATGAGGTATGTTATGATTGAAAATTATGGTTTAATTAATTTCTATTTTTGGATGGGATAATGTTTCTATTTCTTATTTTATAACCCTTACAGATATTTTTATGCTTATCCCATGTTTTGAAATTTTTTTTTAAAAATTAAATATGAATAGGATCAAGGAGGGGATAAAAAAAAGTCATGATGTCTAAAACATGGAACTAGAAATTTTTCTTTTTTAAGATATTTTATTTTATTAAAATAATGGAAACTGAGTAGAAGTGTCTACTTTGTAATTTTTGAGTTGTATATTAACAGTTGGGGCCTAATTCTTTAAAACTATAAACCTGAAAATATCCTTAATGTTAATTATTGACTTAACTCAAGATTATGTAATGTTTTTGGTTGGGTCCTTATAGTTGGTATCAGAGATCAGTTTAGACAATTTTAAGGATTATTAGTTTTCGTTAAACACATGGTTAGTCCCTATATCTAATATTTTAGTTAAATCCCTGTTTTGTTTCTTTTTCAGATCAAGGAAATTCAGTTAGAAATGGAAGGAGGAGGATCTCAAACAACATTCCTATCTCTTCCTAATTCCATACTTGCTGTAATTATTGTAAAGTATTATTTGGATGATTGTGAAAGTTTTTTAAAAATACAACTCACTTGTAAGAAATTGTTTGAGATATCAAATGCCTCCACTACACCTTGATATCATCTTAGATCATGGGTTGTATTTAATCAAATCTTATTTTACAATATTCTCATATTTTCAAGAATGGTAAATATTATAAAATAATTTTCAAATATTTTACCTTATCATGAGAT
This sequence comes from Viscum album, assembly GCA_963277665.1. Taxonomy (NCBI): domain Eukaryota; kingdom Viridiplantae; phylum Streptophyta; class Magnoliopsida; order Santalales; family Viscaceae; genus Viscum; species Viscum album. The sequence continues at coordinate 375,590,530 of OY728119.1, read as the reverse complement.
TTTGAAGAATATTATGATTTTGAAAAAAGTGCTGAAGAAGGAGACCCTTGCCCAAACTATTTATATTTTATTTTAAAATATGGTCTCTTAGAACATAATTATGGTACTTTAAAAGGAACATTCATTGAAAGTTTCATCTCAAACTCGGTCTGACTGTTTTACAAAAATCATGTTTCATCTGATGTTTTGAAATTATATGTCATACATGATTATTTTACAAAACGATTTTTCTGTGAAAACCCATATGACCAAAGTTGTACATTATATATTTGGATAAAAGAAGAAAATTATTTTGAAGGATCTATAAATCATTATTGAATTGCATGGACCTTCTACCTGTGTGAACAAGATGATGATGAAACCATATGGACACCATGATCAATTTATGATGTTATTTCTATTAGGAATAGTTTTATTTTATTATATGTAGGTGAAACAAATGAAAATATATATGATTTTTAGGTATTAATGTATTGTGATTGAAATGAAAGTTAGAAGAAAAAAATTGAGGTTAAAATTTGTTAGGGTTATTTTTGTGTTTTATAGAAACGACAACATACAGACAGTGTGAAAAACCATCACGCCGGACAATGATGTGGAAATCAAACCGACAACCAATGTGTGATTGGGATTTATCATGTACGACTAGATTACGGGATGTTCCTGGTTAGTATGACATATTATTTTTAGTTAAAAGATTTTATTGATCAAGAATAAATTGATTTTGGATCTTATGTTTTATCAAATGGATACCCTTAGTATAGGAAATTGATTTGGTGATTAAATGATAAAATTTATTTTTTAAGATGTTCTCTCTTTTGGGAACACTATATGTTTAAGGAAAATAGAATAGTATGTGATCTCATTTGTGGAGTAATGGTTGAAATTTTATTTTGGAAGAATCTATGGTTTTTGTTGTGGAAATATTGTGATTTGGGTTATTTCTTGAAATGATTGACCTATCATAGAGAATATGTGATTAGTTTAATTACACTTCTGTATGTGACTTTAAGAGTAGTCAATGTTTTTTGTGATAAATGTTAAGATTTACTATGGAATATTATGTGATTAAATCTTTCTGAGTTTCAAGTTTCAAATTTAGTTTGGATTATTTTGAATAATTTGAAAGAAAATTGTGTATTGAATGGTCTTTCTTGAACTTTTGGTACTTTTTGTTGAATTTTGGAGGTTAAGAGAAGTATTTATTTTTACAAAGCATTCTCTTTTTTGGGGATTATCTGATCTTGTGTTAACCATTTTGGTTTTGGTTAATGTCTAAAGACATTGGAAATATATAGTTATTATTTTGTGGATTTAATGATTCTCTAGAAGTTGATTATATCACTTCAGGTGTGACCAAGTCATCCTAAAGACTCATCGTTTTAAGAAAAGATGATTTTTTGTTAGAAACTTATTAAATGATGAAACTATACTTGAAAGGTAATTATATTTCCTTATGTTTTTAGTCGATCTCATAAATAAATTCCACCACTTTATAAAAGGTAACTAAAAACAAAAACATTTTTTGTTAACTTTTCCAACTTGGGAATAAAATACCTTTTAACCCATCAAAGGTTTAATTTTTCCAGATTGTTATCTTTCCCCTAATCATGTTTTATATCACTCTCCATCGAAACTTGATGGTTATATTTTCTTTCATATCTATTTTTTCTTACATGGAATCCTAGTATGTTTTATCTCGGGTGACATTTTTTTTTCTATTTCTTTATTTTAAAGTGATACTTTAATTGAATCTTTTCTGATGTGGTACTTTTAATGATGTTTATGAGCCTAATTTTGAAATCATGAAGATGTAATTCCCAAAAGGGGGGAATGATGTAACATCCTAGGTAAATAAAGAATATGACATTTTCATATTTATTAATATTTGTGAATTAAATATTAATTTTAGTTTAAGATGGATACTCTGTATGATAGCGTACTCAATACGCAATGACAAGTTTCTTTGAAATATTTTGTTGCACACTACTTTGAGTTATACCAAAAAATAAAATAATAATAATAACAATTTAAAAGGTAGTTAACTTACATCCCTTTTATTAGTGGGAATGAATGGAAATAACTACAATATGATTATATATGTCTGTTAAATGTTTTGAAATTTATCTAATAAAATTTAGAATCCTAAAATGTGAATGAATCCAATTTTAAGCATAAACACTATAATATTCTTTAACAGGTTGATTTACCACATTTTGATGGAGAGCCATTTTTAAATCTAGTTTTTATCACTTTTATATGTTATATTTAACAAAATATTATTCTTATTTAGAATTAGGACATCAAAATTTACTTTGGATGAAATTTTGGTATAATTTTGATAATGTTCATATTTTAATGAATAGTGAAAATACTACATTTTAATTCAAATCAGCCTTTAAATCTACTTTATTTATATTGTTATATTGTTATTTTAATTAGTTTTAAAGTGTAATTGGATTATATTTTTACCATTTTATCCATTTTTTGTCATTCTAAGTAATTTCACTATTAATTTGGATATAAACAAAGGTAAATCATTTGATAGTTATTATTTCTTAAAAACCCGCTTTTTATTTTGACCACGAGAATAAATTTTAAATTAATTTCTACCACTTCTGTGTTTTTAATTTGAAAAAATGGATTCCATATTTTTAATTAGGAGGTTTAAACTATGTAAATAGGTAACTTTTATTTTTCTACATTATGAATATTTACTTCAGTAAATATTTTATTTACCATTATTAAAGGGTAAATTTGGTAAATAAGGGTGATAATAATATTATAATAATTTTAAATTACCCTTACACTTGTCCTAACCCTATTTTATGATACATGTTCAACCATGTGCATCCCTAGGTTGATTTGGGGAGCCCATGGAGCCACATCAGAGTGATAATGTCACTTTAAATAAATTAATTTATAGTAAGGACAAAAATAACATATACATGAATCTTTTGACTAATTTTTTTTATATTTTATTATATAAGTTATATCTTCAACTATAAATATTATTTGGAAATATCAAACTATTACCTATGTCATGGTTTTTTATTTGTAAATTTCAGACATTAAATAAACAAATTTAATTATGACGTAATGGTGATGCTATAATTACTTCATTAATAATATATTCAAATAAATGATATTATATATATTAAAATAAATTTATTTTGACCCTTTTTATTCAATAAAAAAATTTTATAGATTATTATAAATTTTTATATTTTAATTAATGAAGATTTTTCTAAAGAATAAAGTAGGTTTATATTTTTTTAAAAGTCATGATATGAATAGTATTAAAATTGACATTAAAGAGTTTTTAAATCAAGCTATATTTTATTAACTGATAAAATAGTCCTAAAAATATAAAATTTATCCAAATTAAATATATGGTGTAAAAATGGTCATTAATGAACCATTTTGGGTCTTTTGGAATTTTATATTAAATATATTAACCATGTAGTATGAATATATAAGTAGACATAGTAAATGTTATATAAGTTAACAAAGGGATAAATAAAAAATATAATTTTTCTAAAAAACATCCAAAACCTGTCCTATTATTATTGTATGATTTTATTTAGACTTATATACACATTATATTTGAATTAAATAAGCTTTGGATCTTTATAAACCAAAAATCATTATATAATAAAATAAAATTTTCAAACATTCCTAAAGAGCCCCTCCTCCCCCTTATAAAAATCCATCACCAATAACCTATACTCACACCTCTCAAGACCCCGTGGATCATCCAAACTCTTCCAAAATAAGATATCAGTATCCCTATCTTCTTCTTAAAAGCCTTAGCTTAGGTAGAAATCACTTCAAGAAGTCCTTTTCGTTCAAACCAAAGTGAGTTACCCGATTTAAAGGAAATGTCTTCCCTCAAGTTCTCTTCTTTTATTTTACTTCCTCACTCCCTATGATCTTCTAATTCTTTGTTTACATAAAAAAATAGTACCATTAATATACTATATTATTTTAATGTTAATTATTATAACTACACTTACACACACATCTATCTAATAGATATAAACATACTGTTTTTGTGGGCGATGAACTATTGCCTCACGAAATGATGATTGTTCAATATTATTCTACCACCTCTCATTGTGGCCATTATGATGGAACATTTGTTATATGTGATATATATTAAATTTTTTTTATCAATATGATTCTATAATTTTCATTTATAACAAAAATTTATGCTTTTCATGTTGTTTAAATACGATAATTTCATTTGAGGAAGTGCAGACAACCCCCCTCAAAGTGGTATGAATCATTCATACCATACATGGAATGTAGAAATTATGGGGTTAAAAAAATTATATAAAATATATAAAATATTATATTATACTGGAATTATAATTTACCTATTTATCATTACGTTTTAATTTTTTTAAAATTGAAAAATGAAATTAAAGTAGCGTTCATGCATTCGTACAGTTTACCGTCTCCATGAACGTTGCATTTCATTTCTTATGTCCAAATGTTATGGACTATTATATATACATATATAATGTATATATATGATATATATGACATCTAAATCATGAATATCATTTTGGAGATAATTTATTTTTGACCACCTGGACAAGTTGTAATTATAACAAGTTCATTTTTAACTCAAATTCCGATCATCAAAAAAATGGCTGATATGAACTCAAATAATTAACTAATTGTTACTAAAATGTAATAAATGTTATAAAAGGAATAATAAACTTGAAAAAGGCTCTGAATAATGTATAAATTATCATATGTTTTTTGTTGATGAAGAACAAGGAATAAATGAGTCAAGTTGGACACGAGGGAAAGGAACTTCTTCACCAAATTTCCCTTCTTTGGGTTAAACTTCAACTTCTAGATTATGTCAGGATATAGATATGTGAAAATGACCTATGATTTTTTTATACTTAATAAACACTTATATTGGTTGTATTTATATTTTTCACACATAATTATGTTATTGATTTGTCCTTAATTTAATGACACGATATTTGTAAGGGAACCATTCACCCTCCTCTTTTAGTCAAAGACTTATTTTTTGATATGACTTTTAATATCCTTTTTATTTTGTTCAGATATGTTATTATATATCATTTTTTCTATACATTTTATGTCCAAGTGTTGATAAATCCTTTTCTATCTCATCAAATTAGGTTTTCAATTTTAAAGTGATGTCGTTAGGATCCCAAATGTTTGTAAAGGACTTCATCTCAATCACCTTTCATTGAGGCATATTTTGATTTATACATGAATTTATTTTATATGGTGTATAAACACCATCGAATTTTAATTTCATTAAATGGTAATATTATTTCTATTTAGCATTTCACTAAATGAAAAAGGGAATGTTTATTTTTAATGTACACGGTGACAACAAACTTTATGTCACCACGAGCATTTTGATATTTGGCTTCCTTAACAAGATGTAATGTTTTTAAAAGGAAGATAAATACCATATACTCTTTTTATTTATTTTCGTATTGAAAATGGTTTTGAGAATGGAGTGATTATATCAATATATTGAAATGTTATATTGTGATTGCAATTTGAAAATGTTATCTATTCCTTTATTCTTGTTCACGTGTTATGATTATGTTATGGTTATTTGTCATTGTATACGTATATGATTTGTTCTATGATAAAACTTGGGCAGGTGAGCTCGAGATAGATCTCCAATGCATTAGGTAACATGACATAGGTAAATGTAAATGTTTCTCCCAACAGATTTAGGGAATATACTGTGATGGGTATTCCAAATATGACTCCGAACGTAGTTGTGAAATCTATAACGCAAGAATGTGATGTATTCCATAAGTTACCTTTATGATTTATGATTTCTATACGTTATTCATAAATCTTATGATTTCATGAGCTATGTTATGATTGAAAATTGTGGTTTCATTGATTTTTATTTATTGACGGGTTTATGTTTCATTTCTTTATTTTATAACCCTTACTAATATTTTTATGCTCATCCTAAGTTTTGAAATGTTTTTCACAGGACTTAAAGATTAATTAGGTCAAGGATGGGATAATGTAAATGTTATGTTATCTAAAACATGGAACTAGACATGTTTCTTCTTTAAGATTTTTTATTTTCTGAAAAAAATGTAAACTTAGTAGAAGTGTCTACTTTGTAATTTTTGAGATGTAACATAATAATTATGGCCTAATTCTCTAAAACTCCAAAACTGAAAAGATACTAAATGTGAAATATTGAATTAACTCATTATTATGTAATGTTTAAGGATGGGTCCTTATATCTATCAATGAATTTAGATAAATTCTTCTAATGAAAATAATATTAAACACTAATATATTGAGCTTCTATAAGGTATCAATCATTTTCATATTTTTTGTTGACTCTATAGTGAAAAATTTAAGAGTATGAACGATTTTTTCCTTTACAAATAGGAATAGAGAAATTTTTCTATAGGTATGAGATTTCACCACTACGTCATATTCCATATTTATCATAATTTTATTTTTTATTATCAATGATTTTATTAATGTAATTTTCACCAAAGTAAAAAAACTTTTTATATATTTTTGGATTTAACCCTTTTTAACAGAATCTTAATATTTTTATCATGTTCTATATAGGAAAAATAGACTTATATAATTTTTTTCTAATCATAAATATGTTTAGTTATTATAACATGTTCCCTATTAATAATATCATATGATTTTTTAAGGGTCTTGTTATTTTTCATCAAAGATTTGTATTTGTGATCTGAAATTGAACAATAATCATTAAATTATTTAATATTTTATTTTTTAGTTTAAAGTAAGATTCAGATGGATCAATAGATTGTACCTCTTGTGATTGATCCCAAAGTACATATTTTTGTTCTGATTATAATGCTCATATTTTATGTATGTAGATAAATCACCAATATAGTCTTCAGAATCACACTATGCGGCCTTTATATATCATTTTCACCTTTATTTTTTATATCAAATTTTCTTTTAAAATTCATCTCAGAATTGTTTTTGAAGTTGAGGACAATCAATTTTTATTTGTCCTAATTTTATGGAGTCACAACTTCTGAGTTCTTTTTCATTTCCCTATAATATTTGGTAATTGATATTGCATTTTATGAATCGTCTTATTTTTTTTATAGAAATTTTTAATCTTCCTTGAAAACTGAGCAAGTTTAATATAATTATATGAATATATTGGAAAATATTTATTAGATGAGTCTCATAATAATATTTTTTCCTTTATTCTCATCCTAAAATGTAGAAACTTTTAAATATGAATTTTCTATATTAAATAATATATAATCCTTAATTTAGTATTCATCCCCATCATAAATCAAAAGAGTTCGTATCAATTCCATTATCTTTAGATCCCTAAGTCGAGTAGATTATCTTATTTTAGTTGAAATTACACTCAATTTACAAGGTACAACTCCCAAGATATTAAATTTCTCATCTGATTTTGGAATTAGAGTACCCATGTCAGCTACATGATTAATTATCTCGATTAATATTATATTAATTTGAGTGATTATTTAACCTTTAACTATTTCGAAAGTTTACAAATTCCACTTGGAAGTGTTGTGTCTAATAATTCTGAAAATATTTTTCCCATTATATGTAATATAAAAAGTAAAACACATCTCATGGATTGTATCACATTATGAAACTCAGTTAAACTTGTTATGACCAAATCCCAAGTTAACAACATTTATAGCATTGGAGTTTAGGTAATATTAATATTTATTAGTTGAATCCCACGTTTTAGGTTCACTTTTTGGAATTTCATGAGGTTTAATATATATCAATTAATCTTTCATGCCATGGGTTTTCAATTATATACTTGTTATAGCTCTCTGAAACCCATACCATTCTCTATTGAAGTAGAGTGATATTACCAATGAAATTTCTTATTTTGAATCATCCTTTATAACAAAAATACTGGTATTTATACATCAACAAGATAATTTTTGAGAACTCAAATGTTGTTTCTCCTATATCAATTTGTATCTCTATAATATTTCAACCATTACTCAATAGATTATTGGGTTGGATTATGTTTTTAACTTTTTACCCCAAATTAAAAACTCATCTTTAAAAGAATATTGGAATCTTCCTATAATCTTAATAATTTATATAGTGGAAGATAAATAAATAAAATAATCAATCAAAAAGAATTTATAATAGTTTAGAGAAATTGGAACTACCACTATTCCACTCCACCAACAATAAATATGAGCTTAGTAATTTTTAATTAACCTACCCTTTTTCTAAGAGCTATTGAGCTGAGTGAAAGTAGTTGTCACTTGGTAAAAAGGCCCAATAGATTTCAACTAGGATCTCCCCTTATAATAAATATATACATACATTACATAACATAGTACATGGAATATAAAAGTTTATGGAAATGATATGTAGAAAATATAGCATGTTTAACACTCAATAGTAAGTAGAAACTTTCAGTATTGGATTTAACTTCTTAAGAGTGTGAGTAAACATTTAATTAGAACCTAAAATACTCTATTTTATATAGATAATTATTAAAATAAATAAATTATTTAATTTATACTTCTTTCCATCATAGGGAAAGAATGAGAATCTAAACTAGAGTGTGTTTTTCTTCTTTCTTAAAATCCACTCTTTTTTTATATTTTAACATGTCAATTTTTATTTAAAAAAACAAGAGTAAAATATATTATATCCTTTTTAATTTATCCTTATCATATAAATATTATAAACCATAGTTTTCAATTGAGTGCATCCATGGTATTCCTCAGAACAATTTAATTTCTTCAAAATTCCATCACACATGAATTCTGTCTTCCTAAATTTAGACAAATCCAATTTCAAGAAAACAAAAGTAAGAGATTAATTTTTATATAAAGTTTCAACGGTATGAAAGAAACTCAAATATAAATACTAAATAAAATATAGGAGAAATATTTCTTACTATATATTAGTTAAATCCTTAACCAAATAAACAATTATATTGGACATTGATAAATAAATCATATTATCTTATAGGAAATAATGATCATATTCATGAGTCAAATTTTTTTTGGCTAGTTCCTTCAAAAAAATTTCAATACTTTTGATCCAAAGTATTTTTATACCCCATAATAAATTTTTAACTTCACAATATATTTTCATGTACCGCAAGACTTTTATTCTATATAATAAATTTATCTTCATAAGATATTTTCTAGAATATAAAATTTTAAATCTATATAAATGAATAAACATGATATAATCTTGGGAAACTATACCAAAATGATAATTCCTTCTAGTGTATGATATTTAAAGAACACATAGGGTATTTAAAGTTATTGTAGGTTATTAATTTCACACGTATGGGATTTTTAGTCTCTGTAGGATATTAAAATCTTCTAAATGATAATGTGTTTGAATTTTTGAACTCATGATACATTTCTTTTAAGAATTTTTATCTCGTATAGAAGTTATTATTTAGTGGAATATTTTTATCTTACAGTGTATGAAATTTAAAGTAATAATTATGTTAATTTACTTTACTAGGAAATCTATAATTTTAATTTTATGAATTCTAAGACTTGATATATGATATTTTTCTAGGAAGATATGATAAATTCATTAGTAAAATTTCTTCAAATTTATATAATGTATAATTTAACAAAAGGAATTAAAATTAAATAATAGTTATAAAAATATTTTATATTAACCTAAAACTAATTAATATAAACTTATTAGTTTAATGAATTAATATTTTGAGACCATTAAAAAAAGTGAAAAATTAGTATATATTGGAAGACCATCATTATGTAAAACACTTATAATTTGAAATCATGGTTATGCATGATGTGTAAGTAAGTTATCTTGTCTCAGCATGTATTAGTGGAAAAACATAGTAACGACATTAATGTTTATTTGGATTATTTTATTAATGATATAAAATTGATGTAGGATATGGATATAGTGATGTATGATGGTCATTGAAATACAGAGTTTATATTTAAATTCATGTTCTTTGGGATGAAAAATTGTTATAATACTTATTGATTTGTTGGTATATATCATTAAAGTGTTGGTGATAGTTCCATTAATACAAATGAATTAATTCTTTCAATTTTAAGATTTAAAAAATATTTATACTCATATCACATAGTGATTTTTATTCGATGTAATATTAATGTGATAATGTATTTGAAAATTTTAAAACATTAATAGGCAACGAACTTTCTCAGTTATATTAGGAATTAATATATGTTTTGAAAATATTATTAAAACATTTCCAATGGTCAAGATAACATTTTTTGGATGAGACATTAATGATGTTTTATTATAAGTTGTTAGGGGATCATTATACATTGAGGCTTATTCTCAAGATGTTTTCATTTAATGATCTCTAAAAAAGGGAGGTTATGAGGATTTAATCACCAGTAGAAAATCTAGATGTTTTATATATCATTGAATATACCATTCTATAAACATGTGTATTTTTTCTTAGACTTGAGATTATTATTTATGTGTACCAATAATCATTTAGTTTGATTCGTAGGAAAAATTATAACAACATATTCCAATGAAGAGTTAACACAATTTCTTTTCCATAAGTGATATGAAATTAATTGATTTGTAACATCATCGAACTGGGTGAAACAAATCGGTGCCCCAAACTAGGTAGTTACATGACCTCAAGCATACCTCCTCTTGCACAAGAGGTTTGTGACTAGAAACAAGGGTGAAAAAGTCATGTGTGGAGACTGTTCCCTCTTTACTAGGGTAATAAACATTAGAAAACATATACAATAGTGGAAATAACATAGAAATAATGTTAAAATGAATAAATAGACATAACACAAACTAGTTAAAAACCATAACAAATTGTTAATATATCATGTCATGCAACAATACCGAATGTACAAGACCCAAAATAATGAAAACTAAAGAATCCCCAAAATGGTCTAGAATCTAGTTCTAGAACATCATCCATGCATTTCCCATGCCCAGTTCAACTCCCCATCATAGGGTATTTCACATTTTCCTAACATGAAACCATGAAATTTTCCTGGGTGCCCAATAGTGTCTTGAACAAGATGTGAATACAAATTAGTAGGACACCACTAATGGTGTCTATAAAAAATTCATTCTAAAAAGATAGTTCTTAGAATAAGTAAATAATAACAAGTAAATAAAAGGCAATTCAGGAAGCCATTATTAATAAGGTTCCCATAAGTTATCCCATAATTAGATCCAGATTCAATACATATAACATCTGATGATTAATTGACCATTTATATTATATGATTGATGGATTAGATATGTTCAACAAGCATAAGGCATATGGGAAAAAATCAAGTCCTATATTACTAGGGAAATTAATCACATCAACTACATTATCCTCACCACAAAACCTCAGTTCAGGGGGAATTAAACCATCGGGGGAATATAACTTTGCCCCTTCCTTAACCCATTCATTGAGGGGTGGATTTTTGAGCCTCATTCCAACCATTCCCATGGACGTAGAACCTCATGTCTACACCCCACTCTACCAAGCCATGTGAAATAACATATTATTTATTCACTATACATAACTACATGAAAACCAACAATAACCAATATCATTAACCATGTTAAAACAGTAACAAATTAAATGGAAATCAATATTATGCCACAATCCATTAACACATTTATTATTTATAACACATAAAAATTTATCAAAATTTTCATACCCCATTCCAAATCACTATGTATATTCAAGTATAAAACACATCTCATTGACACATTCCAATTAATCCCATTCGACCAGTTTACATGCCATTCCAACAATCCCCTTTTCATTATAAAAAACTAGACCAATTACCAATAATAATTTATTAGTCAATACATTACCAATTTCAATATTCATCAAGGGTGATACATAATCACAAGTCAATTTCACCCTTTACATTTCTGTTAACTATGTTTAGGAGGGTCAGCACACCCCATGGGTGGCCCTGCATCAATCAAGTTATCCTCCATGCATCCCATGGGGATCATGGGGATTTCAATCGGTTATTTGGACAACCATTAAATCAAATCTTGAAAACGAATCCAAGAACACATCAAGGAGAGAACACTAACATAACCAAAAATGTACAAATCTATATAAAAACAAATGGATATGACTTATAGACCACCTACCTCAAGTCTATTGATAAATTCACTCCTAATCAAATCCTTAGATCCCAATTCAACCACCCTCTTTGCCTCATCTTTAACCTCAATATAAAAGATGGGTTTTAGAGATTTAGATGGATATGAGAGAAGTATGAAAACCCTAAACCTAAAAGATAATCTAGATAGGTATTAGACTTACTTTGAGCTTCAATCCACAACTGAAGAAACTCTAAATGACATACACATGAAAGATAATAACCATTGTATGACCATATAAGAACTTTTTCATAACTAGGATTCAAAGGAGGGAATGAGGGGTGAAAATCACGTAAGGTTTTAAAACCTCATAATGGCATTTTTTTATTACTTTTCCAAACATTACTTGGCCGTAATGTTTTCCGGCACGGTTCTCTAAACTAGGAACAAACTATGGAAAATACACAACATAAGGGAGGTGAGGTGGGATGGTTTCCTAGAGAGCTCTGCATGGTTTGACTAACCACATAACAACAGTATAGAATTATATTGCCTCAATATGCATAGTTTGGCCTTCCCCTCACATAGTTAGCACTAACCATGTGAAAATCATGCAGCATTCCTAAAAAGGTCATCTTTCCTTCCCTTTTAGGCCCTGAACCCTTGGAACGACCCCGACACCCCTCACACCCCTGGGAAATATTTTATTAATTCCAAAACATGATATTGAAACCAACAAATTAAGAAAAGACATACCTCCATATGTCTGGGATCTTACATGAATGGTCAACATACGAATTTTCAATTCCATAATTGTAATAAATTATATCTCTTATTCTTTAATCAATATAAAACTGAATAATTAATTCCATTTATAAGGTAGTTTATAGACGTCTTAATTTCCTAAAGTTAATGAAATATTAATCAAGAAATTAAGGTGACAACACATGTATGCATATAGGTTTATGAGATTTCAAAATACAATGGGATTATATTTGACAATAGTGTTCATAGGGAGGTTGTTGTAGTTTTTACACAAACTTATATCTCAATGGGTGTATTGAAATGTTTGTAGATAATAGTATTATACTATAGGTTATTTCACCTATTTCCACTAAGAAAGATACCTAGAGGGATACACAAAAAGTGTATCCATAATCTCATTAAATTATATTGAATTTAAATTTAGAATAAATTTATTATCACCTTGTGAAATAATACTAATTAATATAATAATGACCGTATAAATTCAATGACAAGATATAAAAGTATAGAGCATTAGAATATTAATTTATATATTATTTAATTATTCACATTGTATTATATTAATAAATATATGTTCAGAATCTTATAGAATATATTAAAACAAATATTTTTTTAGACTTTATGAATATTAATATATATTTTTTATTGTCATTTTTAATGGATATAATATTTATTATATTTTATTGAATGAATCTATTGTTATTTAGGGTTCAATAAATTACATGGTAGGATATGGGTTAAGTTTAATGATCCAATGAAAATGATATATTTAATCACATTCAAATAAATATTAATTAATTTAGTTACGAAATGAAATTGGAATAAAAACATGTCATGTAATATAATTATAAAAATAAAAATAATATCATTTTTATGGTTTTTTACATAGGTTATATATTATGATAAGGGAATTTATACAGTTAGAAATATTTAATCATAAGAATATAATCTAAATTATATATCATTTTTCATGAGTGGAGTTATTTTCACAATAGATAAAACCTCTACAATTCTCTCAATCCCAAGAGATAAATCCTCCCTTTCTCTATTTGAAGAATATATAGAGATAAAAATATCTCATTGATGTGATCCATAATAAATAACTTAAGGTACTAGATTCTATAATTCTTACACCAAGAGTTTTTTAATCATTATTTATAAATTAAACATGAAACCCCAAAAATTTACTTTCCCACTATTTTATTTATTTGTTGGTGTTTATTTTTTTTTTTTGGTTTTTGGGTCAAATTCCACTAGGAATTTAAATTAGGATCTTTTGGATAGTTTTATATCTATCACATGTCTGGGGATCACAGTTTATGGGAAACCATACAACTACCTTTACATGAGGGTAATTTTAGTTCCTTTTTGGGCATGTATGATTTTTCTACACCATTTTCTGATAGTTGGTTCAAAACCATGAGATATCTATGAAAAACCTGTGTGAGACATTTGTGATTAGGGTATTGAAATATGGATTTTTCATGGTTAGTGTGAACTATTCGATAAACATTCAGGTTGTCTACAGTTCTTTATTTTTTTTTGAATTATTGTCACATGGTTTGGAAAACAATGCACCCAAACCAAACATCTCACTAAATGAGTCCAATGATGGTAGGATAGTTGATGCAATGTTTGGTAAATCTTGTGCCAAAATATTGTGACCAAATATTTTTTTTTAATTTTGGGGAATAGATCATATTTGTATCTTTGATTTGGAATCTCCTCACCCCTCCTATCATCCAACTCATTTAAATCGCTCTAGGAACATCATGGGAAGTCTCCTCCTCCTTATCCCTTATGATTATGTGGCCCCCCTTTAATCCTTGGTGATTTATTCATGCTTCTGAACCCATTTTATCTCTTCTCCCTTATGTCTATTATTTCTAACCTTCATATTACTATGGGTTAGAATTGGATAATACCTATGTGGGGTTTTAGTTCTAATTGTTGTTTCTTTTAATTTTAGGATGTGAAAATTGGGATTCTATTACTCCTCCTTCTATATTCAAGTATTTCATCACATCCACACACAATTGAGGCAGGTGTTTGATAAAATACATAAGAGAGAAATTTGAAAAGGTTATAGTATTTTACATGATATTTGGTCTTAATATTTTTATTTATGATGGTTTGAAAAGGTAACTTTTTATTTTTGGGGCAATTTTTATTTTGAGGCTTTAGTGGTGTTATTTGGAGGTTTCTATGTTTTGATATGTTACTTGAATTACATAAATTTGTTTTTACATTAATATTTTTTATAAACATAAAAATATATATATATATTTGTTTGTGTGTGAGGATATATATATATATATATATATATATATATTTATATTTATATGTTCATGATTACAATTTTGTGTGTTCGGGTGTATAGAAAGTTCATATGAGTACATCTTTAAATATTGGGGTGTCAAATTATTTTTTTATTTCAAAAATGTTTTTCAAAAGAGTTTTCAAAGGTTTTAATTATAAATGATGAATTATAGGCCCTCATAGAACCTTTTGAAAGAAATGTTATGCTCAATTTGGGCTTTTTAATGTTATTGAATGAAGGTAATTATTTAAAATTACTATTAGTTTCAAATTATTTGTCTTTGTTGGTACATTGACACTGTTTTTGTTTTGAATGTTTGCAGCACCATGGAATCCATGTTACTCCAAGTTATATAAATGAACTAAACTGTCATTAAATTTGGTCAATGTTTAAAACTTATATACCTAATGACTACTTTATATGTGGTAAGTAGGGTCGAACCCACAAAGAAGGTAGTATTTGACCACTACTCTTTTAAAATATTGCAAAAGACCCCACTGTTGTCAGCTGTGGGATATATTTTATTATTATTTTTACTATTATTATTATTGGTGCATAGATAAAGTACCACCGATTTTTTGAGTTTTTGTTCTAAACAATAATTAAACAAGAAACATGCTAAAAATGGTAAGATATAGAGATTTAGAATGGTGATAAGTGAACAATCAATTAAAACGTCTGGGGAAAAACCTACATACTACTGGTTTTAAAAGTATTCCAATTCACTTAATAGTTAATGCATTGCCCCACCCAAAAAAATAATGACTTATCTCCCTCGCCAAGAGTTAAGTCACACAGGTTGATTGATTTCGGAGTTGGACACTCAAAAATTGATCAACTGTGAAAAGTTCGAATTATTAATGACAACAGGACGAACTCACTGTAAGTGCCGAAGTATTTGTGAATTTATTATTATTTAAAGATGTGTCCATGATCAATATCACCGATTGAATTGTGGATTTTTGAAAATTAAGTTCTAGTGGTGAAAATCAATGGAATGAATTTGGTATTGATATCACTGATCATTGTTGAATACATTTATGTGTTAAAGTAAAAGGAAGAAAAGTAACCAGTAGAAGTAGTAATTCCTTGACCACGATGATTTATCCAATTGATTTGGTCATTATCAATACAGGAAATGAAGGCATACTAGAACATAATATATGAATTCCAACACGAAGTAATAAGAACACCCTTAATACTACACTAAACTCAGGCTCCAAGGCCTCCAGGTTTTTCTCCAGTGCTGGTTGGCTATCTCCTAGAAGTCTTCACTCTCAAAAAGTGTGTGTGTTCCTTGTGAATCTAATTCCCCTCAAATTATGCTTCTAATATACTTAAAATATCATCCATCATCTACTGCACGTCAGCACATATTTCAACTGGCTTTAGAAATCCTTCACTTGTGCACCACACACGTGTGTTATTTCACAACTGGCACGTTGCACTAGTTTTTCTCACATAACTAACTCTTCTTGAGTTAGTTGTGTAAATCTAGACGTACACACGTCCTTTGGATGAACTTGCACAGCTAACATAAAATAAAAAAGTTAAAACATGGAGAAGTTCAAATAATAGTTAATTTTGTAAAGACTAATTCTATAATACTTATTGAAATTTAACTAAAGTTAATTAATAAATAATTTAGACTACGAGCTTGTACCCTAGTAATACAGGCTCCTACTTGGCATCCAAAAGACCCAAGATCAAATCCAGGTAGGTGTGAATTTCCAGGAGCTGTAGCAGCAGCGGGACTATAGCAACAATGAAACTGTTGCGGTGGATGGACTGTAGCAGGTACTGTAGCAGTGACGACACTATAGTAGGGACTGTATCAGCGTGGGTACTGTAGTAGTATTATAACTGAGGGGTCCTTTGGGAAAAAATGTGCTTTCAAGCCTTGTATTTGGGCCACTTGGCCTTGGGCCTTCGGGCTATGTAATGAGTCACCCTCTTCCCAGACTAAAGAGGACTTTGCTTTAAAAATAAATTGAGGGTTCGACCCCAACCTTTATAAAAAAATAATAAATAATTAAATGATAATAATTATTACATAATAATTAATTAATAGTATTGTAGTTATTTATTTTTTATTTATTCTTTAATTAAATAAAATTATTATATTTTTAATTTATTATCATCCATTAATTTATATTATTAACATAGGAATTAATAATTAGTTAAGAAAATGAAATTAAATTCTTAAATTAGAATAGTATTAATTTCTTTATTCAATAAAGAGTTAAATAAAATTACAAATTAGTTTGATTAGTTATTTTAATTAGTTTAATTTTTTATTTAATTTTTTATTAGTCATTAATTTATTTTTCACATTTTTATTTTTTAATTAGTTATTTTTTTATATTAAACTCTATCTCCCCCTGTATTCTTCTCCATCATCACACAAGGGGGGGGGGGGGTGGTTTCTAGAATTGTTCCCGCAGAAGACTCGTTGTGGGTGTTGCGGCTTCTCTGGCGGCACCTCATATTCTAGAAGAATAGGCACCGACTCTTTTCGGTGACTCATCTTGCTTCGATCATCATCAACCAAGGACGGCAGTAGCTCAGGAAGCAGATATGCTACAAGGAATCTTTATCCACAATGCCAACTTCATCAGATCTGGCCACGTAACCAACCGGCACCTCCTATTTTTAATGGTGGAGAAAAGGGTTTTTGATCATGAAATGTTTTATGATCTAGTTCAAATTTGAAGATATGAGGATGAGGTGGGTGTTTTTTTCGAGGTGAAAAATCAAGCGGTGAAGAAGGGGGTTTTGGTGAAGCTGTGGGTTGAGGTTGCTATTGTATTGTGGATAGTTTAGATTTTTTGTTAAAATAGAACTGGTTGGATGATGTAGTATAGGTTCTTGATTTAGTTTTTGATGTTGTTTGGATGAGAAATGGTTGTGGTATCATTGGAAAGTTGTGGGTTGATGGTGAGGTGATTCTACGATGCCACAGTTGATGTGGAACAGAGGAAAGGAAAGGTGAAACCATGAAGTAATGGAAGGAGAGGAGAAAGTGGTGGCAAGGTGCTACAGTGGCAGATAAAAGGAAAGGAAACAGTGGCTAAACCCAGTGTGATCAGTGGAGGTGTGAGCGAAGTGGTGAGAATATAAAAAAACTGATTTTATATTGTCACTGTAAAAGAGAAACAACAGAGGCACGGTGAGTGAAACAGTTTGAGGTGACACCGTTTAGAACAGCGGTGAGACCGTGAAGGTAAGAACTGACACAATACCACCATAAAGCGATGAGACCATAAATGAATGGGGAACGATGCATGAAGGCACCATGATAGGAAAGTTGTTGTGGCACCATAGCACTGCAAAACAAACAGACAAACTAAATAAGTTGAAACATAAATAAAAGTGAAAAAAATAATTAATATAACCTAACAATTAATTAAAACAAATGAAGATAAAGATACTAAAAATTTTAAGTAAACTTTTAAAACCCAATTAACATAAGTTAAATTATTATAAACTGTAAAATATAAAACTAAAATTGTTACCATACTAAAACTAAAAATAAAAAGAAATTAACTTATTAAAAGTAAATATAAAATTTAAACATTTAAATTACAAATTTTAATTAATGATGTTATAACAAACTAAATTAATTAACAAAGAAAATTAATTATCATTTTATTAAAAAATTGAATTATGGTAAGACTTAAAATTATAATGTTTGAATTGATTTCGTTTGTTACAAAACATAAATTAGTAATTAATGAATTATTAAAATACATCTAATAATTATGTTTTGTTAAATTAATTGATTTTTAATACATGAGATGTCAGATTAAGACTAAAATATTTATGTGCAACACTAAACTAATTAATTAACTAATAAATGTAAAATCATTAAGTATGAAAACAATGATACCAAACTAAATAAAAAGTATTTATACTATTAAATTAATGTAAGAAATAAGTTAATTATTTTAAAGAGTATATTTCACAATTAATTATAAAAACTGATTAAATATTAAAATTAATAATAAACATAAAAAAGAGACATTATTTATTAAAAACTGTTAAATTAATTAATTAAATTGATAAAAATTAATTAAAAAGATTTGGAAAAAACATGAGTTTTTAAGGCCACATCAAATTCCCCCAAACTTAATCATTGTTTGTCCTCAAATAATCCCATGCTTTATTATATTTAATAAGAGAAGTATGGTATTCAACATTTTGCTCGAAATGTAACATGTCCAGAACTTTGAAACAAAGGACAATAACATTTCAATAGTATTTTAGAAAATAAATTTCTCATATGAATCTAAATTATGACAAATACTCAAAGGTATTAGAGAGAGTAATGAATCAACAAGAAATGAAAGTTTCATGCCTCATATGTAGTACTACTTAGTGACTATCTTCAATCCAGGCTCAAGTCCAAAGTCCAAGAGTGACAAAAGGTGAAATTTATTTGGAATTAAGAACATAATAGTAAGAACTTTATACATCAACTTTTTCACCTAGGTTCAAAAAATAAATACATTTTTATGTGAATCACCTCAATGATACAACCTAAATTATTCCCAAATAAACAAATTGACCCCTTTTCATTGGGTATTTATCATTCCCCTCATCTTAATGAACTCATTTTTTACCCTAGATACATTATTTGATTTTTCCAAAGCCATGTATTGTGTGATAAGCACTGTGAAATGAACTTATTCAATGTGTACATAGGGCTTATAGTAAACAGAAACAAACCCAGCATCTAGGGACTCAGAGACTCACTGTTAGATCCCATATGCCAAAATTACTTCAGTTTCAAAGGATTTATATAAAAACCATTTACATTTACTCATTAAGATAACTAATTTTTACAATTAAATGAAAAATGAGTCACCTACGATCAAATTAAAACTTCTAATTCAAAAGGTTATGATCATAATTGCATTAAAATATCACCCATTTCACTCTCAGGAATAATTCATAAACAAAAATTTCCATTAGATCACTAATATAGATCACTCAGAAATCATCCATTATCACTAATTACAGATTTAAAACAAATATTAACTACCAATAAAAGCACTATTAATGTAAAGATCCATTTGAATAATAGTGAACAATATAAAATTTAGAATGAAATTTGAAAAAATTTGCCCATTTTTTAACAAAAAGAATGAAGTTATAGTGGGAATTGATGGGCCTCTAATTAAGAATAGTTAAGAATAGTAAATAATTGACCCCTCCCCCACACTTAAATCCAAACTTTTTCCCCAAAGATGAATTTTAAATGGGAGAAGAACAATTAATCAATTAAGGTTAAAAACATATTTTTGATTTAGTAGATAGATGAAATGTATAAAGGTCACATTAAAGTTAAAAAATTTATTTTTCCATAATAAATAACATAATTGAAGGTTCATTGGAACATACATGCATTATCATTTATTCCAGCGATAAAGATTTTCCATTATAGCTCAAAAGTAGCATATAAGGTGTGGGTGCACAATTAATTGAGTGTAAGAATTTAAACAAAGTATGATTAAAATGGATTTTCAAAATAGCAGAAATATGCTTTCTAAACACCATATAGACTAATCAGTTCCAATGAAAAACACAACTACCAGTAAGCATGTACCCCCTCACACTTAATTTCATATAGTGAAAGATTATTTCAACATTTATCAATGAATTGAAATTTTTAGAAAGAGGCACATGCAGAATTTTTAAGCACAACATAGTGACTTGTAGCCGAATTTTATTCATGCAATATATGCATAAGAATTTAATATAGTTCATGTAATGCAATAGAATTTTCAGTACACATGTAGTAGAATTTTCTAATACAATCATAATTTTTCAGTGAGCAGAATTTTATTAGCAAAAACAGGAGCTGAAATAGATGAAAAAAGTTGAATTACTTCCCTGACTATATTATTGTCTAAAAATTATGATGGGAATTTCACTCATAATTAAATAGTAGCAACATTCTAAAAACACAGAGCATGAAAACCAAAGACAAATAACCATCATAGACAGTGCATACAAGAGTCAACATGGAAGCACCTTATTAAAAAAAACAGGAACAAAACAATACTAAAAACATATAAAAGAACATGAGTTCACTCCGAAGAAGCTCTGAATTTAAATTCTTCAGTTAGACTTTATTTTATTACAAATATTTATTTACTAACACAATAAAGACCATGTGTTTCCTCCCATGTAGTGCTAGGTTTAAAGTCCCCAACCTGACTTCATTCGAGAACAATTTACAAGCACATTGAAGGCAGCCCAACCCTTTGGGTTTCCCTTAAAATAATGTTTCACTCTCTTCCCATTAAATAATATGTGTTTATTCTATTCACCTACAATTTCTAATGCTCTATTCATCAAAACTCTCACTAAAGTAAATGGTTTAGACCACTTGGACCTAAGCTTCTTATGAAAGATTTTTGGTCTAGAATTAAAGAGAAGGACCTTCTATCCATGTTTAAACTCTTTGTTTTGAATGATAGAATCATTAAAGATTTTAGTTCTCTCTTTATAAATTCTTTAATTATCATAATACTCTATTCTAATCTCATCATGTCCACTCAGTTCATGTAACATCCTCTCACCAACACTCTTAAAATCAATGTTTAGAGCCATAAATACCCAATAAGACTTTTGATGCAACTCCACAGGTAAATGAAAAAATTTACCAAACAACAACCTATAAGGAGACATACCTATTAGGGTCTTGAATGTAGTTCAATAAGCCCATAAATATTCATCCAATTTAAGAGTCCAGTCTTTCCTAGAGTTTGACATAGTTTTCTTAAGAATTTTTTTAAGTTTCCTATTTGAAATTTCCAACTGTCCACTAGACTGTGGATGATAAAGAGTACCGGTTTTATGAAAAAAGCCATATTTTTTCATAAAATTGTTAAATTTATAGTTCTTAACATGTGTCCCATTATCAGGGATAAAATCTTTTGGGACTCCAAATGTTTTAAAGATGTTCTTTTTTTCAAATTTTAATAGAGAAATGGCTTGATTGTTGGGAAGTTCCACTGCCTCAACCCATTTCGAAGCATAGTCAAAATCAACATGTATATACTCATTCCCATGAGATTATGTATATGGAACCATAAAATATAAACCTTGGACATTAAAAATCTAAACTTCCAAAATTCCTTTTTGGGGAAACTATTGGTTCGAAGAAAAATTACCTGGCCTCTAACATCTATCACAGCCAACCACAATCCTCCTAACATCCTTAACAATAGAAGGCCAATGAAAAATATATTGTAGGACTTTTTGAGTAGTTATTTCACCACCAGGTTGACCTCCCCAAGGTGAAGAATGAAAACTTCCTAATACATGCATCATCTCTTCCTCAGGTATACATCTCTTAATTATACCATCAGAAAATCTACTAAACAGCAAATGATCACCCCAAAGGTAGTATTTCTGTTTAGAAATTAATTTCATTATTTGGTTATTAGATATATTTTTGAAAAAAAACCTACTGCCAAGAAGTTGACCAAATCTGAAAACCAAGCATATTGCCTGATTGACACAGTAAGAAGCTTCTCATCAGGGAAAGAAGAGTTAATCTTCATCGGATTTTCAGAATGGGTAAGAGGAATCCTAGAAAGGTGTTCATTAACTAAAATTTCAGCTCTCTGCTTATCCTTAATTTCTAAATCAAACTCTTGTAGAAAAAAAAATCTATCTAATCAGCCTGGTTTTAGTTTCTTTCTTAGACAAAAAATACTTTAAAGCAGAAATATCAGTGAAAATGATGAGTTTAGAACCTAATAGATACTGTCTAAAGTTCTCTAGAGAAAAAACAATAGCTAACAAGTCTTTTTCAGTGGTGGTATAATTCCTTTGGGAATTATCTAGCAGTATAATAGAATAATAAACCACATTTAACATCTTATCTATCCTCTATCCAATGACAAAACCTACGACCATGTCACTAGCATCACACATAAGCTAAAAAGGTAGTTTCCAGCCTGGTGTAGTGATAATAGGTGATGTAGTGAGTTTCTCTTTAAGATAATTAAATTATTTTAAATAGTTTTCATCAAAATTGAATGGTTCATCCTTGAAACACAAAGAACATAATGGATTAGTTATTTTGGAAAAATATTTTATGAATCTCCAGTAGAAACTGACACGCCCTTGGAAACTTCTAACACCTTTGACATTTACAGGAGGTGGTAGTTTATGAATAACATAAATCTTAGCAGTATCAACTTCTAAACCTCTCTTATACACTTCATTATTAAGAACAATACCTTCTATAACCATGAATTGACATTTCTCCCAATTAAGAACAAGGATGTTTTCCATGCATCTCTCGAGGACTAACTCATGATTTCCAAGACAAGTATCAAAAGTTCTACCCACAATGAAGAAATAATCCATGAAAACCCCAATAATTCTCTCAATCATATCTGAAAATATTTCCATATTATACCTTTGAAATGTGGTTGGAGCTCTACACAACCCAGAGGGTGTCCACCTGTTGGAAAATGTTCCAAAGGTTATGTGAAACCGGTCTTTTCTTGATCCTCTAGATCAACAAGAATCAAGTTGTAACCAGAATACCCATCCATAAAACAGAAAAATTCATTTACAGCTATCCTCTCAAGCATTTGATCTAATAATGGCATTGGAAAATGGTCCTTCCTAGTGGCTGAATTAACCTTCCTATAATCGATACAAACTCTCCATTTTGTGGCTTTCCTAACTTGGACTTATTAATTTTTTTTCATTTTTAACAATAGTGAAACCTCCCTTCTTGGGGACAAAATGGATATGGCTAACCCAAGCCCTATCAAAAATGGGATATATTATTCTAGTATCTAGTTGTTTGATCACTTCTTCTCTTAAAACATATTTCATGTTAGGATTCAGTCTTCTCTGACAGTCTACCCTAGGCTTATGGTGAAGATCCATAGGTATTTTATGCATATAGAATGAGGGACTAATACCCTTGATATCAGCTACTTTTCAGCCTATGGAATATTTAAACTTATTCAAAACATTAAAAAATCCTTCCTCTAGGTTTTTATTTAGTTTAGCAGAAATTAATATAGGCAAAGTGGAGTTCTCGCCCAGGAATGAATATTTAGGATGATCTGGAATGCGTTTTAGCTCAAGAGTGGGTGGTTCTACAATAGAATGAAGACTCTTAGGGATAAGAGGTATAATATCTTCAACATTTTTCTTTTAAGGAGTATTAAATGATGAAAGATTTTCAATTTCATGTTCATATTTAGAAGTAACAGTGCTACTGTCCAAAGTGGGAAGTATACTGTCAAGACTTTCCAAATCGGATTTTAATAAGTTTATCAAAGAAGAATCATCTGGTTGTCTTATAAGTTCTATTATCAAAGTGTTAAAAAAGGTTAGAGTTATCATAAAGACACTCAATTTCATTCAAAAAGCTCCCAAGTTCAGAAACAATGATCTCTTCCGCAGTAGAAATTGGATTGTTGTCCAGATCTGGAAATTTTTTCTTTTTTCGTGTTTGAGCAGAATTTTCAACTTCTAAAACAGATTCTATATGATTTTCAGCTTCACAATTATTTTCTTCAGTAGAGAATCAATTTCTATATTTTTCAATATTTTCTGTTGAGTTCTCATCTTTTAAGGATTCTACCCTAGAACAGTTTTCAGAAATAGTTGGTCCTTTAACATTTTTAATCACATTGAACTCTTCTTCTTGTTCTCTAGTTTTAAAGATTAATTGACCCTTAGAGACATCAAAAACAACACCGCCTGTGGCCAAGAAGCGCCTACCCAAGATGATTGGAACCTCTTTATCACACTCCATATCAAAGACTAAAATGTATACAGGTAAAAATAGCTTCCTAACCCTAAATAACAAATCATCTACCCTACCCACATGATGAGTGAATGATCTATCATCTAACTATAGTATGACTATGGTGGGTTTAAGGACACCCAACCTCAACTGTTTAAATAGTGATCATAAGAGCAGATTAATTCTAGCACCTAAATAACACAAATAATTGAGTTGATCAGAGTTTCCTCGTTTTCAAGGTATGAAAAAACTACATGGGTCTTTCAGTTTAGGTGGGATTTTATTTTGGAGTACAACACTGCACTTTTCACTGAGGATGTAAGTAGAAAATTCTTTTAGAGTTTTTTTTGAAACAATTTTCTTCAATGATTTAAGATAATATGGGATTTGAATTAAATCTTTAATGAATGGAATGTTCACTTGATGTTTAGAAAGGAGACCAAGGAACTGAAGAAGTTCAGCCTTGGTGTTACTTTGTGGTTCTAGCAAGTTGACCTAACTATGTTTCTATGTTTTTCATTCTAAAATCAGCTTGAATTTTACCAAACTCGTATTGATTTTGATGTTTGGTCAGTTGGGTCATGTATATTTCCTCTTAAGAGTTGATTTTGTTCAAAATTAGATCAAGCATAGAATACATGTGATTATCAATGTTTCCTTGTACGTTAGAAGACTCACCACTTTGTTGATTTTGAAAGTTTGGTCTTGATTGATTATAGTAATTAGGGGTAGTGGATTGTTTAATTAAGCCTTGAACTTTCCTGGATAGATTTGGATGGTTCCTATAGCCTTGATTATAATTTTTTTAAAATGGATATTCTTTAGGACGCATTATAGGACCGTAGTTAAAAAAGTTTGAATTCTCTTATTGTTGGGTAGGAATATCAAAATTAGGACAGATGTTTTTAGTATGACCAAACATACCACACTAGACACACGATTCTCTTAAAGATTGGTTGGTATTTTGGTAGCCATTTTTGTTAATAGTTTGTTTTGAATTCTGGTTCATTAAGGATTGATGTTTGTTGGTGATTTCAGCAAGTTGAGCTTGAGTTTCATCCATTGAACCAGTGTTTTAATTAACATTTCTATTGACTCTTTTTCATCTTGAATTTTTATTTTGTGAATTCAGTGCAATATTATTAAAGATTTGTCTAAGTTCTTCATCTGTTTTATCATTGTAATTACTCCTAGTAGATTGGTCAACTAGGTTCTATCCATAGGAGGAAAACCCTTCATAGAAAGTATCCATAAGAAGGTGTGATGGGAGTTGATGATGGGAACACTACCTAAGAAGATCCCAAAATCTATCACAAGATTCATTAAAAGTTTCTCCATCCTCTTGATAAAACCTAGTGATTTTAGTACTAAGTTCACCTTTTAATCTTTAGGGATAGAATTTTATTATGAAAGAGTTATATACTTGATCACAATTTTCAAAAATGTTCTCCTCTAGACTAAGAAACCAATTCCTAGAATTACCATGAAGGAAAAAAGGAAATAATATCATTCTAAGATCAATTTCTATGATTCCTAGAAGAGTTAACTGTTGAATAGTGATATATAAGTCTCTAATAAAGGAAAGGGAGTCCTCATTAGAGAGTCCATTAAAAGAAGGGAACAAAGAAATGTGTGGCTATTTATGTTTATAGTTTTTCTCTTAAGTCTATGTCTGATGGATGATGGATTTGTTGAAACTTGAGGAAGTTGAAACTCCATCATCCTAGGCCTTTCATTTTCTTCTCAGAGTTTTGGATTATTTTGAATGTCATTATTAGGAACTCTATTATCTAAGTTTTCCATTTTAGTTTTGTTCTTCTTTCATAGTGTAGTGAGATATTTGTCAATTTATATGTTCAGTGGATCTAGAGTAACATCAGAGTGTCTTGTGATCATGAAAAAAACAATAACAAATAGTACTCAGAAGCAACAATTCAGCAATAAGTGAAATACTTTTTCTAACAATTTTCAAATTTTTTCAATTTTTTTAGATTTGTATACATGTTTTTTAGTGTTTTTTTGAGTAAGGGCTTGTACCTTACCTGAAAATGGCGCCATAAACCTGACCTAAACTTTTATTGAAGTCAGTCAAAGTTTAAAATTTATATTCCTACTAACTACTATATATGTCGAAAGTCAGGTCTAACCCATAGAGAAGGCAGTATTTGACCACTAATCTTTTAAAATATTACAGAAATACCCCACTATTGTCAGTAGAGGGATATATTTTCTTATTTTTTTACATTTATTATTATTGGTGCATAGATGAAGTACCACAGTCTTTTTGTGTTTTTGTTCTAAACTGTAATGAAACCAGAAAAAGACTAAAAACTGTAATAAATAGAGATTTAGATTGATAATAAGTGAATAATCAAGTAAAACGTTCAGGGAAAAAACTCCATTCTATTGGTTTTAAAAGTATTCCAATTCACTTAAATGTTACCACATTTCACCACCAAAAAAATAATGACTTATCTCCCCGCCAAATGTTAATTCACACAGGCTGATTGATTTTGGAGTTTGCCACTCTAGAATAAATAAACTGTGAAAAGTATGAATTAACAATGACAACAGGATGAACTCATCGTATGTCCCGAAGTATTTGTGAATTTATTATTCTTTAAATTTGTGTCCATTATCAATCTCACTGATTGAATTGTGGAGTTTTGGAAATTAATTTCTAGTGGTGAAAAGAAATCGAATGAATTCAGTATTGATCTCACCGATCACTATTGAATACATTTATGTGTTAAAGTAAATAGAAGAAAAGTATCCAGTATAAGTAGTAATTCCCAAACCACAAAGATTTATCCAATTGATTTGTTCATTATCAATATAGTAAATTAAGGCATACTAGAATAGAGTATAAGAATTCCAACATGAATGAAGAAGAACTCCCCTTATATTACTCTACACACGGGCTCCAAGGCCTCCAGCTTGTCTCTAGTGCTGCTCTGCTATCTCCTAGAAGTATTCACTCTCAAAAAGTGTGTGTCTTGCTTATGAATGAGTGTCCCCTCAAATTCTTCTGCTACTCTGCTTAAAATATCATCCATCATCTGCTACACGTCACCGCATATTTCCACTAACTTTAGAAATCCCTCACTTGTGCACTGTACATGTGTGTTTTTTCGTGACTAGCACGTCGCACAAGTTTTTCTCACATAACTATCTCCAGCTGAGTTAGTTGTGTGAATCTGGATGTACACACATCATTTGAATGAACCTGTATAGCTAACATAAAATAAAAAAGATAAAACATGGAGAAGTTTAAATAATTGTTATTTTTTTGAAGTCTAATGCTATAATATTTATTAAAAGTAAACTAAATTTAATTAATAAATAATTAAATGAATATAATAATTACACAATAATTAATTATTAGTATTATAGTTATTTATTTATTATTAAATATTTAATTAAATGAAATTAATATTTTTTTAATTTATTATCATTAATTAACTTATTTTACTAAAAAAAATTAATAATTAGTTAGCAAAATGAAATTAAATTATCATATTAGACTAATATTAATTTCTTTATTTCATAAAGAGTTAAATTAAATTACAACATAGTTTGATTAATTATTTTAATCAGTTTAAAATTTTAGTTAATTTATTATTAGTCATTAATTTATTTTGAACATTTTTTTTGTAATTACTTATTTTTTATATTAAAATCTATCTCCCCCTGTATTCTTCTCCATCATGGCGTAGGGGGGGGGGGGTTCTGGAATTCTTCCCACAGAAGACCCACCGCGGGTGTTGCGGCTTCTCCGACAGCACCTCATCCTCCCGAAGAACAGGCACCAACTCCTTTCAGTGGCTCATCTTGCTTCAGCCATCCTCAACCATGAACGACAGCAGCTTGGGAAGCAGATCTGCTATGATTCATATTTATCCACAGTTCCGGCTTCATCAGATCTGGTGACGTAACCAACTGGAACCTCATATTTGGAATGGAGGAGAAAAGGGTTTATGATCTTGAAATGTTTTAAGATCTAGTTCAAATCTGCAAACAGGAGGATGAGGTGGGGTTATTTTGTGGTGAAAAATCAAGCGGTGAAGAAAGTGGTTCTGGTGGATCCGTGGGATGAGGTTGCTATTGTATTGTGGATGGATTAGATTTTATTTAAATATAATTGGTCAGATGAAGTAGGATTGGTTCTTGATTGAGTTTGTGACACTACGTGGATGAGAAATGGTTGTAGTATCTTCGGCAAGCTGCAGGTTGAAGGTGAAGTGATTCTACGGTGCCATAGTTGATGTGGACCAGTGGGAAGGAAAGGGGAAATAGTGAAGTAATGCTAAGAGAGGGGAAAACAGTGGCAAGGTGCTACGGTGGTAGATAAAAGTAAGGGAAATGGTGGATAAACCTGATGTGAGTGAAGTAGTGAGACAGTAAAAAAATTGAATTTACGGTGTCACCAGAGAAGAGAAACAACTGAGTCATAGTGAGTGAGTGAAACAATCTGAGGTGACACTGTTTTGAACCGCGGTGAGACCATGAAGGTAAGAACTAACATGGTGCCACCATAAAGTGGGGAGAACTTGAAAGAATGGGGAACGGTGCATGGAGGAACTGTGACAGGCAACCGTTGATGTGGAACCATAACACTGCAAATCAAATAGAAAAACTAAATAAGTTAAAAAATAAATAAAACTGAATAAAATAATTAATATAAAATAAAAATTAAATAGATCAAATGATAATAATTATACAAATAAATTTAAGTAAACTTTTAAAACAAAATTAACTTAAGTTAAATTATTATTAACTTTAAAATATAAAACTAAAATTCTTAATATAATATAACTAAAATTAAAAAGAAATTAAATTATTAAAAGTAAATAAAAAATTTAAACATTTAAATTACAACGTTAAATTAATACTGCTATAATAATCTAAATTAATTAAAAAAGACAATTAATTATAATTTTATTTAACAATTGAATTTTGTTATGACTAAAAATTATAATGTTTGAATAGATTTAGTTTTTTACAAAACATAAATTAGTAATTAATGATTTATTAAAAGACATCTGATAATTTTGTTTTATTATATTAATTGATTTTTAATACATGAGATGTCAGATTAAGAATAAATAATTTATGCACAACACTAAACAAATTAATTAAATGACAAATGTTAATTCATTAAGTATTCATGAAAAGATACCAAACTAAATAAAAATAATTATACTATTAAATTAAAGTAATAAATAAGTTAATTATTTTAAAGATTAAATTACACAATTAATTATAAAAACTGATTAAATATTTAAATTAATAATAAAAATACAAAAGATAAATTATTTATTAAAAAGTGTTAAAGTAATTAATTAAATTGATAAAAATTAATTAAAAAGATGTGGCAAAACAAGAGTTTTTAAGACCACATCACTCAATATGTTTTAATTTATTTTTGGGAGGGGTTTCACATAGATGGATGTAGACAGGTGGTTTGAGAATATGAGTTTATAGAATGTCTATTATCAATATACATGTTGTATGTAAAGGATACCTCACATCCAACTACTATTACTCATGGGGATTCATGGTGTATTACAAAAGGATGAGAGAAGTTACTATATAGTTTTTATTAGATAGAATAGATTTTATTTTTTATCTAAGGCCATACGGTAGTTGTACCGGTGACAGTATGTCATGAAATCAAGTAGGTCATGGACATAAGAATTAATCCATATGCCTGGAGATGGTTCCAACCTGAGGATTTCTAGGATTTCATCATATAAGCTTAAATATTTCCTATTGATTCAAAAAGACACTTTATCCTTGTATTTTAAAATCATAATACATTTCATCATGTATTTTTTTAAAATTGAATTCATTTGTTTAATATCATTATGTGTATAATGTAAAACCATTTATGTGAAATATCGGTGATCAAAGTTTTTATGTCATATAATTGGTATGAGGATTTGTGAAAATATAATGACCTAAAGAATTTTTAAATACTGATGGATTATGGATTCAGGAAAAATTAGAACATGAATGGATAAAAAATATTAAATTTATATGGTGATAAAACACTATAATGGTGCCTATATTACTTCATAGATAGATGTTCTAAGACACTGTGTTTATCAGAATATAAAAATTAAATTGCTAATGACACCATTAAAACTGATATTGAAGTTATTAGAATCTAAACATTATAGGCTGTTAATTTGTTTTCTATAAATAGAGTCACAGTTCATGTGGTCAAAAGATACGTGAACTATAAGAATATATTGAATGGTTTTAATCTCCTGAATTCTTCAATGGAATGTTTTATAAAGTCCTTATGATTGTTTTTATTTCTGAGTGTATGATAAATATTAAAATTACGATGTTTCATAGTAAAAAACTTTTATCAATTTTTATTGATGTTATCTTGTTACTAGGATATCAGTTGTTGAAGAGTGAATAATGAGCTAAATACTATTGTAGCGGGAATTTCGAGCTATCAATTATAGTAGTAGGGATACAAATATTTAGGTTATCAAAGTGGGTAATTAATGATCCATTAAATTAAGTTCTTCCATGGTAAGGATGATAAATAAATGATTTAGTATTAAAAAATTGGATACCTTTTGATAGGTCTATTGTTTAGGATACCTTAAATCAGGTTGAGGATTCCCCTAGTACATTGGTTAAGAGTATAGTTTAAAATATAATTTATGGATAATTTAATTTTTAAATAAATAATCTAACTTTTATAAAAATTACACTATGATAATAGTTACATTGGTAGATATAAAATAAAAATAGTTTTATTTTATTCCATTAATATTAAATTTATCATTTTTTTTAAAATACCGATCTATTTAATTATACTATTTTATCTGCTATTTTTTGTCGGTACATTAGTTTTTCATATAGTGATAAAATTAATACACCAGGAGGATAAAAATTAGAAGTTTTCTTGAAATTTAAATTCATCCCCACATTTAGTTTTCTTAAAAATAAAAAAAAAACTATATTTATCATGACTACAAAATCATCATTTTTTATTATTTAGTTATACATTAGTTTTGTTTTACATTTTAATTATTATTGATCCGTTATGATGGGACAAGTGGTTTAATTATATATTCTCTTATTTTTGTTAATAATTTATATGAATAATGTTTATTTTGGTTGTCTTTATAAGGTTATTCTTGATTATAGTTTCTATGGGAGATTTAGTTAAATGAGTGGATTAAAATAACATTATAATTTGGATTTTAAAAGGTGTATTTAAAGTAAATGATTATTTTGTTTTGGAAAATGATAAAAAAAACTATTTTCAATAGTATAATTTCAAACTAGAATGTCTGTGTTATTTTCAGAAAGGAAATGAATGGAAACTATAGTGCTTATCTACTGATATGCTATATGCTCACACCCTACTTGTGCCACTCAATGTCACTAGACTTGATATATTTTAATAGTGCAGGTTCTGGTAATTTAATTCACTTTTAGTGCTTTGGGTTTATGGAAGGATGGTGACTAGGAGGTCACATGAAGATCATATTACTAACCTTAGGGTTTTTTCCTTTTGTTTAGTGGATTTATCATTCATATTGGACTTTATATTATCGATTTTGTCTTGTTCAAATTATAATTCATTTGTTTGGGTTGTTGACCATATATTTTTATTATAACTCAATTATTTTTCCTAATTATGTGTCTATTTATTTGATATTATGCATGGATCTCAGATGCATTAACTGATCTTATAGATCTTCTAAAATGAAGATTTGTGTCTATAATAAATTATTATTCGAATTAATTTCCACAATCCCTTAATTGATGCTGTAGAACTAGTTTCTAAAGTAGAGTGATCAAGAATACACCTCAAGTATGTTAGAGGTCTCTTCGGGTGACCCATTTTGGGTGACCCCTAGTTTCTTCGTGTCATTAAAATATTACATGTAGACACATATAGACGAATACTCAATTGAATTCCCCCATATAAAAACAACATGACAAGTTCAGTACCATAATTTAATTAAATAGATTTCCAAGAATAAGGATATTCTATATTGAGATAAATTAATAGTTAAATTTTCTTATTCATCTATAGTAATTTTGGGTTGACTTCTTAGGTTCTATAGATATTATATATTGATATTGAGGAAATACAATTGATGATAACTTGTTTTACACTTCTACTCTTCGTTATAACAATTCAAGTGGTATCACAGTTTCCATGTCCAAAGTTATAATTATAAATTATTTATTTGATAAAATTTATGATCTTTTTTTTTCAGTTTTCATGTTTTTTTATTTTAACCATTGAGATGATGAGAAAATATGAGTTCATATTACCAAGAACGAGACAAAAATGTATGAAGAATAATCAAATATCCCATCAAGAGATTCGATGTCCATTCAATCCATAACATAATTTAATATAATTTAGAATTAAATTAAAAACCACGTGAGAGGTTTTTCCCCACACAAGGAAAACATTACATAAATCATAGCTCATCATGTGGTATAGTATGCAATTTCAGTATTTGTTATGTATTGACTGATAGAGCATCATGATGGTTGAAAAAGACTACATGAGGTAGAGACATAATGTACACAATGTTTAACCCAAAATGTTTTCCATGTCATGTTATTAATGGAGAATCATGAGGGTCAGTATGAAATATCATTACATGGTAGGTATTGACAACATATCAAGAAACTTAGCGAGACACTAACTACATGGAATGTAGTTTTTTTACATGATATGTGACTTGTGTCAATCCAAACCAGGTATACACCAAGTGCTTTCCAAAATGTCATGTGGGTCAACATGTAGTATTAATTAATTATGTTTAATATCTTCTATGAAAAAATGTGTATTGGTAATTTATTATGTCATGGACTTCACATGTTCTACCAGTGGTGGATGCTTTATATATTTATTATGTATTATTTGCTGATACACACCACAATGACTTCATGGTTTGACCAAATTGAACTAATAAATATCCATATCATGACATTACCTATTGGCATATATGCTCTGTAGGCATATGATACATAATTTAGGCTATATGTGTGGTATGTTTGAGAACATTTTAATATATTATGCACACTATGTAAATGTCAAATTCTAGAAATGGATTTAAAATGTCAAACATAATACATGTTGTATAGCCTTTAAAATACATGTCTTATATTTAAATTATTTTTAAAATAAAATAAAATAATAATTTATTATTTTAAATAATAAATTATGGGATTCTTATTATGACTCAAGTATTTTTTTTTAGAAAAAAATTAAGATAAATAATTAATTTATTAATATATCAAATCCGGTAAATTTATCTTAAATAGAATGATTTTAGATAAATGAAATTAATAATAAATTTGTTTTTTGCTGCATGCTATGAATGATAATGAGTTTTGAAAAAATTGTATATGTTTTGTGTTTATTTATTTTATTTAATTATATTTCACATGGTTTTATAGGAGAATTATTATTAAATTAAATATTATGGCCAATGAAGCATCCCCAAACCATTATTATGTTTTGGCCTATGTGTCCAAGGATTATTTCATGTAACCCAAAACCCCTTTTTCCCCTCACTTGAATTTGAGTATACATTTATAGAGGATGGAGTTCTTAGTTGGAGGAGACCATTTAGGACCCTAAGTAAAATTGAACTAAAGTGATACAAAAGTAAATGGTGGCTACTATAACTCAAGACAAGCTTATGTTCAATAGCTTATTCTCATAAGGGATAGGTTGATTTATATTCCCTTAATAAACCAAACAGCTGAAAAAATACCATGATTATATCATGAAATAGTTTTCTTGAGTATCTATTTTTTTATACGATGAATAGATTATTTGGATGATTAATAATTATCACATAATAAAAATAAATTAATAATAATTAATAGATAAAATAAAATAAAATGTATAATATATATTTTATTGGATGTATTTAATATGTTATGTATGTTTCAAAATAATGTAATTAAATAATATATAAAGTAAAAAAAGATACCATATTAAAAAAAAATTAAATGCTTAAATTTATTTATCATAAATGGTTACCTATTTATTATGGTTCCATAAAATATTAAAAGGAATAATGAATATTTATAAATAACTAAAATAAAATCCCGCAACTTAAATATTATTTCATCAAAACAAAGTGAAATTTTTTGAGTTTGGATTCAACCATAGTTAAATTGTTAGATTGTCCATAGACAAGTGAACATTAAATTATTAGGGATTCTTAAGAAAGAAAATTGTTGAATTGACCAAATTGGTATTAATGATATTTTCTAGGTATAATTTACACAACTCATAGGAATGTGTTGGGTAAATTAACATATATAATTTTATAATTGGTATATATAATCAATAGATAAATGGATTAAAAGATAATTAAGTGGGAAATAAATACTAACTAAATACCTTTGACTATTTTTTTGGGCATAATTTATGTTATGAGAAGGGAAATATTGATCCTTTCCACTTGAATATCTGAGTGACTAGATATTTAGAATCCAATGGTGTAGAAGGGATTTGAAAAAATAAAGGGGTTATTTATTTAATGATTAATTATATCATAACCATTAATTGAATTAATGTAAAAAAATATTCTTTTATTTTTTATTGAAAACTGATAAGAAAAACTAGGAAATCACTGTGATCATTTTTTGATAGAGATAGTAACAAAAATTTCCAAGATATGTATAGTAGGTTATACATTATACCATTATAGGAAAAATATATATTACGGGTTGGGTCTCTTACAACTGATTTTCCACCTTTGAGAGAGAGAGAGTGATTGTGCAAATGATGTTTAAAAGAGGCACATAGTGGATGCATATTATGTTGTTACATTATATTAGTTTTTATTTCATGAGAGATTAAGATGTGATATAATAAAATTGATTCATATATATTATTGACACATTTCCAAGAACATGAAAGGTAGAAATATAGGAAAAGAAATATGATATTTTCACTAGACTATACCAGCACAATCTGGAATATTGATACATATATAGTGATAACTTAATCAATATGATAATGTATATCAATCAATTATAAAAATTGGACTTTTATAGAAGAAATACATTATTTATAAATGTAATTATTTCATCATTACCATCAACATTTTCAATTTTCATTAATAATATTAAAAATAAAAGTATATAAAATTAACTCAAGAATTATTTGGCTATGATTTTACATACTGATAAATATTTGTGGGAATTTGGTTCATCAGTTCTTATATTCAATAATGTTATAGAAAAGGTTGATAAAACCAATTAAAAGATGAGATTCCATGGTTTCTATTCAATATATTTCAATGAATCAAATGCTAAAGTGGGATATCAATGAATAAGATGAAGTTTTATTCACATGTGGAAAAATTGTCATTGGAAGGAGAATTTAAATGAAATGAATAAGGGGAAAACAAAAAAGTTTCTACTTCAGGTTTATCTGTAATTATATGTAATATTTTGATTCCCCAACATGGAAAATTAATAGAAAATTGTGGTTAATATATATTTCTAAAAATATATGTACCAATTATGAACATAAATATTATGAAAATAAATTCAATCATTATGTTATTAATGGGATTTAACTTATACATCAGCTAATCAAGACCTTCACTTCATAATTTTCAAGTTTATTGATTAACATTAAACTAATTTTTTATATTTTTTGTTACCATTACTTTATCTTAATGTAATGTTTTAGACATAATGTGACTTTATTTAGTGTTTTAAATGAATATTTTAATGGAATAACATACTTAATTTAAAATTTGGTTAAATTTGAATAATAGATGTAAAATGATAAATATAAATTATAAGACTCAAATAAATCCCAATTATGGATTTTTAATTATTGTTCAATTAAAACTATAATTAAATATCACAGATATACCGAGAAGGGTTTAAGAGTATTTGGACCGAAGTTACTTTTTTATTATACATGATTACTTGTATAGTTTTAAGATAAATTAACCCTTTTATATTAAAAATTTTTAATGCCACAAATAATCTTTAATCTATTTAAAAAGATACATGTGAATAATTAAAATAATATTATAGATGAAAATTTATTTAATTATAGAAAATTATTTTAATGTATTTATGAAATTTGAAATTAAATTAAAGAATATTCCTTGTAAAAGGTAAAAGAATCTTTGGCTGGTTATGATGAATAATATACCGAATAATAATTCACCAACCATTATATTATAGAGATGAGTTATTCCTAAACCCATGTTATCTTATAAAAATTAGAGTTATGGTGTTAGAAAAAGGAGTTTCGACGTTGTGGCTTATTAGTATCACAAGTCTTACATTAGTCATTTTGAGACATTATTTATATATATGAATGTTACAAACTTAAAAATGGGAAAAATTAATTGAATAATTTATATCATATATTCTATAAGATAAAATAATTACATTATATAATAAAATCATTTTAATTTCATGTGATCTATTTCTAAAGGATAATTTTAGTTAAAAACATACAAAAAGAAAACAAAAAGATAATCATAGTTAAATATCCTAAGTTATTAAGTATATATGTATTCCGAATATTGAAATGTTTTAGTTAAGTGAATGAATATATTTATATAAGAGGGAAGGACATATATTTTTTAAATATTAGGTGTATAAAAATTTTCATTAAAGTCAAAAATATAGATGCACATGATATATCATAGGAACATAAAACCTACAAGACTTAGTTGGATGAGTTATTATAGAGACTCACTTCACATAGGAGTGATAAAACCATAGTAATAAGGTTTTATAAAAATGGATTTAGGTCATATATTTATAATTCGTTGGTATAATGAATACATTTATTATAAGGGACAAGTAAATGGAAACATGTTAAAGTTGGAAAGTTTATATAATATCAGAAATGGTTTCCATGTAAAAACTCTAGATATATATTATGGTGGGTAATCTAGTTGATGTAAAAACCATTGGTGGTTATTCAAGAAGAAAATAGACATGGATAGTAAATTTTGTACCTATATGTCCTCATTGGTCAATAAAGGATTCAAGAAATGTAATTTCATAAACATTAAAAAAACTGTTTCCACCAATTTATATACTAAAATACATTAAAATTTTAATTTCCATCATGGATTTTGATTATAATGAAATTTGGAAATTGGATTTCAAAAACACTTTCCACAATCAAAATATTGTGGAATATGTCCATACAAAACACATAGAAGGGTTTTTTATACTAAATGATGCTAATAAGTTAGACGAGTTCCTTAGAAATATTTATGGGATAAAGTAAGATAATGATTGTAAAATATTTATTTTTTGAATCCATAAGAGTTTTTGGTTATATTAATAATTAATGTGATCCATGTGTCAATATGAATTTAGTTTGAGTGTCATGGTTTTCTGAGTCAAATATGTTGATAACATATATAAAACTGTAATTAGTCTTACAATTAGTTTTTACTAAGGTAAATATTATTTCTCTAGTCAGTGACATAACATAGAGACTCTTTTTCTAGGAAAAAATATATAAAAATATATATCCATGGGTATTTTTAGATCAAATGATAGTATATACATTGAAAACATATTGAAGAATAAAAGAAAAAACAACATAAGAGTTAATTGTTATCAATGTCACATGACATAAATCTATACATTATGATGTACTAATTTAGAATAGAATATTAAGATCATTAGTAGAAATACATATTATTTTTAATGGGATCAATCAAGTATGATTTCATATGTACTAAGTTTCAATATTTATTATGCATAAATCATGTTTGGTAAATAAAAAATAAATACATATAGAACTATATATTGTAATAGTAATAACTACCCAATAATACTTCATAAAGTAAAAAGGATATGTTCCTAGTATTTGGATAAGTGGTAATTATAGTTGTCTAGGTGAAAAAAAACTAGTCTTCCTTAAAATAAATTCTATTTTATATCATAGTAAGGATATAAAAATTAGAATATAATCTTATTGAATCCAAAGGTAGTTATATAAATAATATACCAAGTATGTTGTGGCATCTTATATAGATAAATACATAGTATAATATATGTAACATTTTTTCCTGGATCATGGAATTGTAATGAGTTAGGAAAAGTATTATCTTCGTACATATATAGGATTATAATCGAATGAATATATTATTTTATAATATTTCATGTCTATTTCTAAATAAAGATAGTAAATATATAAAGATATAACCTCTTAATTGTTTTACTCAAATAGGTGAAGTTTCAATAATGTTGGTAGCCTCAGATAAAAATATGGTAGATCCATTGAATATATCCATACCTCAACATAAGCATGAATATCATGTGAGATCCAATGAATTTGGAAATATTAGTTATTGGTTCTAGTGAACGTAGGAGTAATTTAGATTCAATTCCCTGTGACCAAATAAATTTTTATGTTTGATTACTAGAATTCAAATATATATAATATTATTACATAGTGATTATTTTTCTATGTAACATTAACGAGATAATTTATTTTTAATATTTGTTGAAATAATTGGTTATAAAACCCCCTGCAATAATTATAACCTTGTGATGTTGGAAAAATATTATTAAAATATATCATATTTTCTGAATTAGATATGTCTTACAAGTCACAAAATATATTTTTCTATTAGGTGTTGGGGGTTCATAATAAATTGGGACTTTTTATCATATATTTAACACTTGGTGATCTCTAAAATGATATGTCATAAGGAGAGACCTTCAAATTGGAATTCTATATGTTTTACATGATAAAGGATATTCCAATCTATGTATGTGAGTATTTGTCCACAAACATGATATTATTACTAATGTGTATAATGGATAATGTATTTTTATATATAGATGAAAAATATCCAGCATATTCTTGCAGAAAGGTAACATAACTTGGTCGTATCATAAAATACATGACATTAATTTAATGGCAATGATAGAATTTTTACATTATATATTAATGTAATAAGATATATACAACCCTCGATTGAAATACAACTATATGACACAATCCTTATCCATTGTAGTTTATAGAAAAGTTAATTTCATAAAATCAAATAATGATAAATCAATTATATAGGGTGATGACAAAAGTATATATCCTGATTAATGAGATATAAAAATACAAATGGATTATATTACAAATTTTTTCTATAGGGAAAATGTTGTGGTTTATACATAATCTAGTTTCTCTATGAGTTTTATGACGTGTTTCTATATGATGGTCTTGGACCATAGGGAAGTTAACCTATTACCATAGAAAAAATGGCATAGAAGGACATACTCTAGGTATATCAAAAATCACACTAAATTTTATTAAATTTGAATCTAGAATGAAACATTTCCCATATTGCGGAATATTATTTATTCAAGTGAAGTTTTACATAAAATTTTAATCTCATGATATTAGAGTATGGAATATCTGAGTTTAATTTAATCTATTTTTTTAATTTTTTACAAGGTAATAAACGAATACTAATTTATTCATTAGTTTAGTGTTAAAATTAATTCATATTTAGTGAAAATTAATGAAAATATTTTTTCATAAGTTTAGTGAATGTAATATTTATTATATTATATTGAATGAATATTTTATTATTCAAGTTTTGGTAACTTGTATTGGAGGATATGAGGTAGGTACAATGATATAATTTAAATGATATATTTAATATCATTCAAATAATTATTTTTAATTTTGTTATAATTTTAGAATATACACTTGTCATAGCATGTAATAATAGTAATATTATCATTATTTTACATGGGTTTCTAGTTATGTTTATAATGGACTTTATGAATTTATTAATATTTAACCATAAGGATATAATCTATAATTTTTATAATTTTAATGTGGTGTTGTATTGAAGAAACTTATACAACCTCTATAATTACATCAATCCCTAGAGTTAAGTCCATCACCCCCTCGAGAAAATATAGTTAAAATATGAGATCATTGATTAACTACCATAAAAGTTTTATATTTTCACTTTCTAAAATCGTGGAATTGCCAAGTTGACCATATCCATAGCTTGTAACCAAGGCCATGCCATCCCATAGCCACTATCACCATTTTTGTAGTCTATATTATTGATCAGGAACTAATTTTGGATAGAAATTGAATTTTACAATGACAATAAATCAGGGTCATAGCCATGTATATTTAGGCATATGAATATAGTAACATATGATCATGATTATTGATTGTTTTCTTGGGTCATAAAAAATATTCATATCCCCATATTATATCCTACAAGCTCAAACATGTTTCTCTAAGTCCTTATCACTCAGTTGGGACATGTTATATGTAAAGTTATATCCACACACACACACAAATATATATATATATATATATATATATATATATATTTGTGTGTGTGTGTTTATATACCACATTCTAATATTGTTCCCCCATATTTTCAGTGTTCATATACACTCATACTACCTAAATACTTGTAGAATGTTGATTTAGTATAATTTTATCATTACATTCCACTTTAACCATGGATGTAGGCCACTATAGACAGAGCCTATCTCTATTGTCAACTTTAATAAGTCAGAAGGTGTCTTATAGCCATAATCTATATTTAATGCTTCTGGATTTTTATTATAATATTCTTAAAAATTTTCAAACAAAAAATAACAAGGATGTGATTTTTTAATGATATAAAAATTTAATCTATAAACTGAAAAAAGTATCAAACTATGGAAAAAAGTATCTATCATATTATGTGAATTATAGATTTTATACCCACTATCATTCTTTGGTATATTGATTCACCTGATGCTTCACTTTTTTAGAGATATTCGACTATGTGATTATATAAATTATAGATGTATGTACCTCATTGAGTGACATATATACAATTTTAAAGTGTGTTTTAAAATAAAAGTTTTCCAAATTGTTGTATTTTAAAGAAACATATTGTTGAATAATACATTTCATTTTTTTAGAATTACATTTCTGATGTAGATAACATTTGTCTCCTAAAATCTCCTCACAATATCTTCCTTGTAGGTGGAGGAATTTTGGGAATAGATATAATAAAAATTAACTTCATAGAGAGGTATCAATATCACCTTTAAATTTTAAAAAACATTATAGTGGTTTTGACATATATTGAAAATCATAAAGTTATTATTGGGTATCTGATTCTCTCATGAGAGAAAAGATGGCTAAC
This sequence comes from Viscum album, assembly GCA_963277665.1. Classification (NCBI taxonomy): domain Eukaryota; kingdom Viridiplantae; phylum Streptophyta; class Magnoliopsida; order Santalales; family Viscaceae; genus Viscum; species Viscum album. Next base: position 375,548,358 of record OY728119.1, on the reverse strand, counting down.
AAATATATTTTATTAATTTTTTCATAATATGGTCTCAAGAACATATTTTAAAGGGGTTATTTATAAATTTGAATTTAATTTCGAAATTATTGATATAGTTAACAAAAGGGATAAATGTACATGTATTATCTTAAAATTGATATACAATTCGCCACTATATGTTCAATACAAAGGAACATGATCAATATAATGTGATGAAAAACAGTGGAGTTTTTCTTGTGGAAATAAAAATTCATGTATCAGGTACAAATGATGTGAATAAAATTTATTTAACTATATTTAACTTTGAAATAATTTAAAAATTATGGGATATATATTATAAAACATTAAATGAGATGATTCTTCAATGAAAATAGGTTTATAAAATGAGTTCAATTAAAATCAATGAACTGAAATTAAAGTATGTGAATTAATATAAAGAGGTTTACATGGATGACACATTTATAATGGAATCATATTTAGTACAGGTATGTTATTCCCCATAATTTTCAAACATATATTTATCAATTATTTACTTGTTGACAAAAAAATAAAAGGTTAAATGAAAATTATATTGAGAATGAACCTTACATTGGGGTGTCACAATAATTTCACAATGGTACAAATATAGAAAATATAATGTATGTTAAACATGACCATGTGAAGGGGAAATGGATATCTAATTTAAGGGATAGCTAGATTTAACATTTACAGAAAAAGGATGATGAATAGTACCGATGTATTGGATTAGTGTGTTTTATATATAATTTGTTTAATCATTATATTATGTATTCACCACTATATTTATAGAATCTAAATTAACTTTATATCTTATTGCATAGATAATAACTTATTCACTAATTGATTCTACCATTATCATATAATAACATAGCGATAATGTTGAAATTGAGAAATTTTGTGATGGTGAAAAAAATATGAAGGTGTACAAAATATTAGAGGTGAGAGAGTGGTAAAAAGTGTTATGGTTAAAAGAATAGAGGATTGGAGTAGTTTGAGGACAGTAAAAATTATTAATATGGGAAGTATATATCCAAATTTTGGGATTGATGGAATGAACACGGTCAACCTATTGACCCAAACAAGTCTAATTCAATTAGTTACATTTGGGTTAATAGTTGAATGATCGTTCCAATTGATATGGATATAAGTATTAATGATGTGCATGGATTAAATTATTATTATTTTGATAACATAAGGGAAAATTATTATATAATTTATTTGTATTATGAAAAAATAAAATGCAGAAATATTGATTCACTCATCCTTATTCCTTGTAGTGGGAATTTATATTAGAATATTTTAAGATGATATTTTTTACTTATGGCCGCTGGAAAGTAACATAGATCATTTTGGACATTTATTATGTAATATAATATTATAAAGGATGTGGGGAAGTTAAAACCACTATCACTAGTTAAATATGCACACATCATATACCAGGAAACATGGAAATATTTCATTACTCACTATGAAGAGGAATAAATTAAGATTCATTTTAATTAATATTTTGTTTTCAATACATGTAATAATCACTCTGATTTATAATTTTTAATTTTCGAAAAATTAAAGGATTTTAGAAAATAAAAAATGAGAATAAAAATCACCATACCCTTACCGTAATGTAATAAATAGGTATGTTTCACATATGCATAAAATTGTATATATTTTAAATCTATTGAAAAAATTTAAATTTTTTAGAATGAAAACATAATTATGTTATTATATTTAGATAAAAATCGATTCATTCTATTCTCAATCCACTTACATCCAATTTCATGTGTAATTGAAGGAGGCTTGTTTAATTAAAAGGCAGTAACAGTTGATGAAAATATTAAAAAAAATGTTATCTTATGAAAGTATAGAATAATATAATATTTTTAACCATTAAAATAGTATTATTTTGGAATTGGTACTTAATTTCTTATATTTTTATTCAGTTTAGACATAAGAATTATCATTTACTGTAGTTGATTAAAAAAAAGTTTCATTAATGCATCTAGAAGAGTATGGATATATTACTAGTGTAGGTTTTATAGTGCCTCCATGAGAATACTTTGAGGAAAATTAGACACTACTAAATATAAATAACAAAATGATAAATATATAAGGATAAATAAATACTATAAGAGAAAAAGTTAGTTAGAAGGATATAGTGATAAAATTTCTTCTTTGAAATGATCAATGAGAAGAATAAAAAAAGAAGAAACAAATTGAAATTAGCCACACACACCCCTGGTTTTAAGGATAAAAATTCCAATAAAAGGACCAACATACCCAAGGTAATCATTTTTCTTCATAATTGTTTTTAATGAATTTCAATCAAACAACTGTTGATACCTTTATTGTATAAATATTATTTTGGGTAAAATTGATTATGATTTATATCTATTAATACTAACTCATAACCTTGTTATGAGAGGTAAAATGTTCAATATCTAATGTGAAATTATATAAAATAAATCACTTTTAAAATTTAATGTGAGATAAGGGACTCACATAGTTCATGAGATTATCACCAAGAAATATATTCCCTCATATGATCTTAATATTCACATTTATAGACATGAATCTAGATATTTTATAGCATGGTCATTAAATATTATTATGAAACATGATGATAATGAGGTTTTCTATTTATAATTTATTTTACATTTAAAAAAAATAAAACAATTTAAAGGATCATTTTGTAGAGAAAAAATATGTACCTAGGGTATCTTTAACCCATAAATTTCACAACAATATTTATTAATGATACAAGTTCATACAGGTAAAATGAACAAAACTAAAGATATATCCATTATTTATTTTTGATATAAAATATACAGATAAGTCATTAGTTCCATGATTTTAATGATAATGTAAATGTAATTCTAAAATAAGAATTATCGGGAGCCTTATCCGTGAATATTTTCATGAGTTACAATGTTTAAACAAAATTCAAAATAATCAATGTACTATCTTAATTTGAGTTTAATACTATTTTTATATTATTTATAGTAATATTTATATATCAACAATATAAAGTAAAAAATTATGGAATATAATTTCTATTTCTTAGTCTTCACATAACATCTATAGAAAAAAATCAATGAAAAAAGATGAAATTTTAATAAGATCACATCAAGTAGATATTTTTTTTGGAAAGAAGAACAGATGATGGGAACTTCTTAATTAATGAAATAAATCCTAAATCCCCATTAAATGACATGGTTAAATTTAGTATCTTTTAGAGTAAAAAATATATATGGAAACAAATATTTTATGTAAGCCTTTTGTTATATCATATTTAATGATAAATAGATATAATATAGGCTAGATTGATGCATTATATTATACAAAAAAATGATCAATCATGGAGCCTTAAATCATGTAGAATAGTTAATTATGTTCCACTATATATCACCCAATGTTAAAAAATGAAAAAGATTTAATTTTCTAATCTCCATTACTAATTACCTATCATAGTAATATATTGGAGAGTTGTTTCATGAGGGTTAGATGATATGTAATGAAAGGAATTTAATTATGCAATTTAGAAACATAAGGATAAATATATGGTCACGGTGACTATCTATGTGTCTTATATAAATATGTTCAGGCAGTGGATCTAGTACATGATCCATCCTTAATAAATCCTATAGATTAAAATACTTACCTCTAGACACTCACATTATTAAACCAACATAACAACATGAAATACTTCCATATCAAGGGGAATAGCTATGTCATTAAAAATCTGTTTTTATTATTTGATTTATCCCATAAACACACTATGGAGGGGAGATACTTTGGATTATTCAGTGGAAATATTCATTTACAATTGATCCAAGGTAACAATAGAAGTATACGATGGTGTAAGGTACACATTATTCATTTCCTTAGTGATCTTCATTATGAAATAATGTATCTTTATTTAAGTGATGATTCTCATAGAGGATTATTATTCCAGAAAATAGTAAAATTATCCTTCTTATAATAGGTGGAGTATTCTTAGTGGGGATACTCAAAGCTATAGGTTACACAAGATTTTATCTTTCATGGTGATGAACATAAGGGATGTACATAGGATGAATGTCATGAAATGTTGCTTTAGGGAATATTATTTTTCCATCAGAAATGCCTGAGGAGGTTCATTATGAGTTTCTTAGATCACTATGGGTAGTGAATCCAGGTATATTCAATATGTATAATAGCCTAATGCGTATGTTATACTGTGTAGGGTTGAAGAAGACCATGATGGATTCTTTATTGAGGTGTTTTATCTTCCGACAGATGAAGGAAATTGTTTTATTATGCATAGTTTTCTACATGCATTGGATATCTCTAAGTGGATGTCAAAGGATATTTCGATAGGGTGAAAAATCAAATTTCATTGATCCAAAGGGGTGTTTGTGATGTTATTTGGGTGATTGTGGACAGGTTGATGAAGTTATCTTATTTCAAGTTGATTATTAATGAATTAGGTGTTATATATGTTTTAGTGAGGTGACATGTGGGTGAGCTAGTGAGGTTTATCAAGTTATCATGAACCAAAATCTTTGGTGAGGTTTTTGTTTTACAATATGAGGCAGGGGAGGTCATCTATATGGTTTAGGATCATATCTCTCCTTACCAATACTTTCTATCCTCATATGGATGGTTATATGTACGTAATATTCACATTCTAATTGATATACTATGTTACTAAATTTTGGATTTGGGTGTATCATGGGTGAATCACCTAACTATTTTTTATTTTCACTACCATAATATTTAGCAATCATCCATTTTTCATGGATCATTTTAAGGAATTTAATGACCATCCATAAAATTATTTGTTATGTTGGATCAACTTTGGGAAGTCATCGGTTATTGGAGTAAATGTGGTCGGAAGAATAACCAAGAAGGTGTAAATTATTTAGAGAGTAGATGAAAGTAGCATGAGACTATCTAAAGTTTTATATTGATCAGACAAGGAGGCCTATAGAGTTTGAGGATGGAGATCATGTGCTTTTGAGTATTTATTCTCAATGTAGAAAATTGAGTTTAATCCAAGGGATTAATCTTTCTCGTCTATTTATTAGGCATTTTGAGGTGATAAGGAATGTTAGAGAGGTAGAATATTAGTATGTTCTTCCCCAATAGATAGAAAAAATCAAAAATTTATTTCATATATGACATTACAATCATTATCATCATGAAATTTCCCAATTTATCAAATGGGTGATCAGGATATACGGGATGACATGAATTTCATAGAGCATCTAATAATTATTAAAGATAATCTAGATAAAGTGACACACAATCGAGTTATTAGTTTAGTTATAGTTTTGTAAAGGCATGGTGTCTTATTGGAATGTATATGGGAACATGAGTTGCAAAAGTTTCATCAACTTCCAATTATGTTTTGAATGTTGTTTATTATAGTTATTCACGTGATCGATATTATTATAAATTGATAGAATTGATTTATCCAATTTTATTTTACTTGGGTTTATTATTTATTATGATACATTGTTATTTGGTAAAGATGTTATTCTATTTGATAGTTATCATCTAGGGAGTACCTAGGTTATTAGTGACTATTTTTTGTTGGTTTAGTTTTGATTCTTGAGGATGTAATTCATTTTATAGGTAACTAAATCAATGAACCATGATTTTACATCCTGTTACATTGCTTTTTTTGTTTGTTATAGGTATTAGTGGAAGGTTGTAGGAAGGGTAGTAGAATTGGCGAATGGATTTCATCAAGTAATGGTGAATCATGGTGTGGCCATGGTAGTGACGAAATAAAGGGTTGGTAGGAGGAAATGATAGTTATATAGAATGGTGTTCCACACCATGAAAGAAGAGGCATAGCATTGGACGTGTAGAGCACAAGAGTAAGGCATCCTACTATTTCATATGGAAATTTAGGTCAGAGCATGATAGGTATAGATTGTGTAATGATATGGTTTTGGGAGATTTTTCTTCTAAAAAGTGACGTTTTTGATATGCCCACCTCTAATTTGGCATGGAGACATATATGTAATGTTTTGGGGTTTTTTTATTTATAGGGTGTTATTACACAAAATAGAATAGGTCTCATCATTGTTAATGTTCAAGTCTTTTACTGAGTTTCATAGATATTTGAATATCACAATGCTGTGATAATCATGGCGACTTAACCCTTACTCATTCATATCATCTTAAAATATGAACCAATCGATAAATGGGAGAGATAATGGGGATTCCAAACATGATTTTTAAGGATTCACTCATGATAACCCCACTATAGTCTGACCATTATGTTTCATGATGTAATTAATTAAAATTATTTTCCTATTATAAATTCATTTGTGTAATATCATCAAATTTTAAAAAGAACAAATGTGTACAATAACATACAAAATACACAATATAGACCATAATCAAAACATGAATTTCTATTATACGACCATTATAACCCATCCATTAAATTAGATGTATTAACAATTTTTCAATATATATATATTCTAATAATTTAAAATTTATTTAATAATTCTTTGTAAATAAAAACCCATTTTATTTGTAATGTCATTTTATTCTTCGAAAATACGTTTTCTTCAAAAATGGATTTTATTTATTTTTATGAATAACTATTATAATTAATTTTATGATTTTTAAAAAAAATTATCAGAAAAAAACATTATTTTTCAATTTAGAATTACCAAATTATACTATTATAAATTTTTGATAATTTAACAAACATATTTATTTTTCAATGAATAGTAAATAACGATGATTTTTATTGAAAAATATATTTTATTTTAAAGTATTTAAAGTCATATTTTATTTTGTATTATTTTTAAAATTTCATTTTCCATTTTTATTTATAATGATCCAATTATTTTGTTAAATGAATTTTATACATGAATTTTGGGTGAAAAAGTTTTATTTTTAAAGAGTTCATTAATATGAAAAATCATTATTTGTTGAGTTCAATTGATTTTATTTTAAATAAAGTAATGAAATTTATGTGTTTTGAATTTAAAAATATGGATTAAATATTTTTATTTAGGAGGTCCAACTTTATTGAATATTTATATTTTTAATTTTGGTAAATATGAGTAGTAACCTTTGTATTTTTTGTTACCATATTAAAGAATAAATTGGGTAATTAATGATAAAAAAACTCACAAGGATTGTATAATGACCCTAAAGATTGAAATAATTTTATTTGTTGAGTAATGTTCTTTCATATTGATCTACAATTTGGTTATAATTTATTTTGTGTCCATTTGGATGATATTATGACCATTATAATATTTTATTTAATGAAAATTCAAACATGTCACAGTATTAATTTTAATTACTATAATATATTCCAAATGTGTTTATCAAGGGGATATGTTCGACTATAAATATTATTTTGAAATATTTAAGGTTTATATTAATCATTACAGTTATTTAATAATTATTTGTGAAATAATAATTACTATAAATTCTTCCACACCGATAACGCAATAATTGTTAAGTTAATGGAAAAATAAAATAAATATTATGAAAGATATTAACATTAAAATAATTTTAGATAATTAATGTTATCCTCTAATTTTATATATCACCATGAAATTTTTTGTGATGTGTAAAAATATTTTGAGTGTTATCTTGATATTTGTAATGTCAATGTAGGGAGCACTTCTAAAAATTGACATTATTGATATTTTATAAAAAATAATATTTTGTTAAATAATAAAAAACATCTAAAAATAGGTATTTGTAAATTTTATTATGATATGGTTAATTATATCAGACATGTTATACTTATGTTACTTTTTTCCATTTATAGTAATTATCATGACCCTCAAAGAGTAAAAAATGGAGTTGTCGTGGTATAATTTAAAAGGCTTAATGAGGGATTAAAACCATAAGATAATGATAAAAAAAATCAAAATATATGTAATTTTTATGTTACAATATTATTTCAACACATTATTATCCTACATTCTAAATAAATTTGTATAGATCCATTTGGGATTGAATATTAACTTATATTAATTTAATATTTTGAAAACGTCCAAGAGTTCCCCTCCCCTCTCATATAAAAGACCACTACTTCTCAATACTTCAAAAATCAAAAACCATTTAGTCTGTTCAATATATACCTAAATACCTTCCTATAATACCTACCATCAATCTATAATCCTTAATTTTCACTGAATATAAATCTTAGAGGTCTTAACGTGTTAAGAAAATGAGGTTTTCAAAATAAGCTGCATAGTTTTAAACTTCATGCATTAGTTTTGTTTCTTCTTCCACCTCCTTAGAATATTTTTAAACCATGATAAACTAATAAGAAAATTAACCAAAATATTAAAATATTAATTTATGATAGTATTAAAAACAATATCCATATCTAATATCTATCAAATGGGAATGTAATTCATCATTTGTGTGTATGGAAGACTACCACCTTACAAATGGATATAAATCACTTTCCATCACTGTTGATCAATACATATTATAATGATATAATTTATGTTTAAATATTATATTCATTACATATTTATAATTAAAAATATGTAATGTGTTATTTATATTCATTCCATTCCACACACTAAAAAATGATAACATCTTTCATGTGTACGTTTGTACTACAACCTCTACAAAGCAATCTGATTCGTTCATCTTCACCACATCACATGGAAGATATATATAATTATATTTAATGAATTAATATTATAGATATGTTATTATGAAAATTTTTTAAAGATAAAATAATACTTACCTTCTTTCAATGACGATCATTGAATAATGAAAACGTCACTCTTGCATATGTACGACCTACCGTCTCAATGACTGTAACATAAATCATTTTTCATGACCATACTAAATGGTTGAATTTAAAAATATAATTTATTTATAAGAATGATAATTATTTCATGGTTATGATTCTTCAGATGATTTAATAGTTACCTCTTTGAAAATAGTTATCCGACTGATGTCATTTTTGACATATGCACCAAATATCCCAAAAACTACCGACATGAACATAAATGAGTATGTAGTTGTTATAAAATGATAATAAAATAGGAAAAAAGAATAATAAAATTGAACCATTTTCATGAGAAATTTAATAATTAACCCATGTTTATAATTCCTAAAGATAATGAATTTATGTGATGAGTTAGACTCAAGGTAAGAGATTGGCATATCACTTTTATTTTTGAGTTACACAAGCCTTATATACCACTTGATTATTTTTTGTGGTGTATATAATGGACAGAATTTATTTTTGATTATTGTTATGGAAATTGTATAATTTCATATCCATCTATGTGTCATTCTGTCATGGGGCATTCAATTCAAAAGTTACTAAACTGAAAAGGATTTTATTTCATAATATCATCAGTAATCAGATATTTTTATGTTTTTTTATTTATTGTGGAATATATCTCTTTTCTATCCATGTGTTCTATTTTTTCAAAAATAATTTTAAAATTATCATATTTATTTTTAATTCAATTTTGATCCTTGTTTTACTTATTACAAAATTGTTTGAAATGATTTTTTCTCATTTTCTAAATGAGGTTCTTTATGAAATTTCCAAAAAAAAGTATGTATGGAATTATATTTTAACTAATAGGGTATGATATGATTTTGTAGTAACATCTCGAACCAACTCACCTCTAAGATGGTGGCCAGACTAGTGGGTCACATGAACTCAAGCACATCACCCTAAATTCTAGAGGCTGCCGACTACTAGCGATGACCTTTTTAACATGTCTATAAGGGAGAATATTCCTTCATAGGTAATAGGTAATACACAGTGGAAGTAAAAAACAATTAATAAAAAATATAGGAAGTATATAAATGAATAAACTACAGTAGAATAAATATGAATTATCTAACTGAATATGAATCAAGTGTGGATGCTCACAAAACGATGTCATGCCATGATGTCTTTTTAAACTGAAACATAGAAAATAGAAACCCAAACATGCTATCAACAAAAAGGAAAACACACGTAGTGTAACAACTGCATCATGAGAAAGGCTCAGTCCTATGCCCTAGTCTCCATCCAAAGCAGCAATAAACAGTAAATCATCAGAAGCAGCATGGTTCCCTTTGTCAATACCTGCAAGAATATAATCTACTCGGGTGTCAACAATGCCCAAGAAGGGTGTGTGATAAAATCCCAGTTGGCCGGCACCCACAGTGTCTAAACCATTCCATTGCATGAAGTAATAAAATCCAGTGTGTCATCATATAATAAAAGAAGATAATGAATTAAGTGGAATAAAATAAATAATTAGGCCTAGGTTCTGAAGGGCACCCATCCTGAATCACTTGCTTCGACCTAAGACAGAAGTCTGAAGGAAGTACTTTTAAGAGGAAAGGACATATACAAATATATAAACCTAGAAAGGAAGGTAAACAAGGAAGAGTTACACCCCCAAACTTGTGCTTTAACTTGGGGTCAAAGTCATATGTCAACCAGGTGTGCTTTAATATACCATAAGAATCTCACAAAACTCAAGAGGCTCAAAGTGGCATGAATATAAACATTTAGTGTATCATTAATAAGGGTTCAAGTTGAGAGTTGCAGTTTGATCCTGTCCCGAAGTTATACCTATTGAACTTCCTTTAATTTATCCAATACCACCGAGCCCATCCAAGGCAATCTTTCGAAAGACCAAGTATCGATCGAGTTATGAACTTACCCTATGTCTATCCCAATCTCTCAAAAAGGGGTCATGCATCATACAAGGACGGTTTAGCCACATTTCCAACGGATTCATCCCTGATGGGCCTTTTTGGAACTTGTATAACTCATAAGTAATGAAAAGCCCAAGGAATTCATAGTCTAGAAAAGCCAATGACACCACCCCCGGGCACGTATTGGTAGCCAGTAGGAAAAAGAGGTTCTAAGAATGACCCTTAATATGAGACCCAACCTAATTCCCCACCCTAAATTTAATTAATGTTCTCACTGCAGCAGATATGACCTAATAATCATAGAAAATTTCTGATTGAAAACTAAACAGGTACACCCATGCATCAGATGGTATAAATTAAATATTACAACACAACAATCTTAACAAGGTAAGATACCACATCAACATAAGTAGTTAAATGAAATTTTTAATAAATAAATAATTCAGCACAAACAACTACCAAATATCTAATAATTCAATGCTCATAATTAATGTAATTTTATTATTTCAATTAAACACAACAAAATAGGCTGCACAACGCATGCAATTAATTAAAATAAATGATAGAGAATGCACATTTAAATAAATAAATAATTTAGTACAAAAAACTACATAGGAAACTGTTGGTCGGAGTGGATACTCAAGAGGGGGGGTGAATTGTGTTCCAATTAAAATATCTGTTACAAACAAGTTCTATTAAAATCCCCCTATTTCAAAAAACAGATTAAACTGTAGTGAATTTATAAAGATTATAAAGGTTCAATTAGTTTCTCAAAGATTGATTAGTTCTCAGTTAACTTAATCTTATGATTAAATTAACTTTTGAAACTAACTTACTGGTTTATAATAAATATAAACACTTGCTAGTTTAACTATCAAAGTAGCTTTGAAAATAAATTATACTTCAAAGTAATAACAGCGGAATATGAAATAAATATGTATAGTATGGATATAGTATGTAGCTATAAACACAGAGAATAAACCAAGAGGTTCAGTCTCAAGCCGAGACTTAGTCCTCTCACAAGTTTATATAAAAATGATCCACACCCTGGATCGGGGTTAACAACAGTGAACAAACTGTTCAGGTCACAAGACCTCTACCACAGTTTTTCGTGGGAAAACAAACAACAGCTTAGAGCTGTCCAGGTCTCACATGACCTCTACCACTATCCACAGTGGGAAATGAAATGTAAAAAGGTTTGCTGAGGATTTACAGATCCTCCAGTGAAAGTACAGGAGTCAGTGTGTGTGTTTAATATAGCAGATAAGACACACTGCTCAAAATGTAAGACAAATGTAACATAGAGCAGAGATGTAGAGTTTAGAAATGGCTCTGGTGATTTCAGTGTAGCTCTGGACTCTTTTGTATTTGGTCAGAATTTATTCTGAGTCCTCTTCTCGTTTTTATTTGAGAAGAAGAGTGTCGTATACTTCAGGTTCGAAGGCAGTGAGATGTAGTCGATGAAGTTCTTCAATGTTCTTTTGTATCCACAGAACTCTTCTTGAGTAGGCTTGATTGTGTATGAGGTTCTGTCTTGCTTGATTCTTCCTCTTCCTTCTTTCCTTTATATTCTTCTTGTGTTCTACTGTCAACCGAAAAACTCTCATTTTTTTTCTTCAGCAGATTCTTCTTGTCTTTATGTCTCATGCTTCGGAAGACAGAAAAAGTTTCCTTTCCGCAGGTACGAGGTACGGTTTCCTGACATCCAACAATCTTTAATAATTAATTGTCAGAGCATTAAAATATACCTAATATGACCGTTGGTTAGATTAAATAAAGATAAATATAAAGAAATTCAAACAGTTGTTTATGACTATTGAAGAATCAAGTGATCGGTAGGTCATCAGCATTAGTGAGTAATGATCGGTGACTCAGATAGATCAGCATCGGTGGATCAGATGATCAGCATCGGTCTGTCATCTGATCGGTGAGTCAGTTTGATCAGCATCGGTCTGTCATCTGATCGGTGAGACAGATGATCGGTGAGTCAGATGATCGGTGGCTCATTTTTCATCGGTGAGTCATTTGCATCGGTGACTCATTTGCATCGGTGAGTCATATGATCGGTGAGTCAGATGATCGGTGGCTCATTTTTCATCGGTGAGTAATTTTCATCAGTGACTCATTTGCATCGGTGAGTCAGATGATCGGTGAGTCAGATGATCAGTGAGTCATTTGCATCGGTGAGTCATCTGCATCGGTTCGGTGCGACCGTTGTCCTTTGATATTGGATCGGTGCTTCCAATTTCTATTGAATGGATCGGTGCTTCCGATGTCTGTTGAATGGATCGGTGCTTCCGATGTCTGTTGAATCCAGAAGACTTCCAAAATACTTTGTAAGTCAATAAGCATAGACAAAAACATGATTACAGATTCATTTACAGATTGTAATTAAGTTTATGAGAAATCAAACCAGATTAAGCATTAATGGTATGTGATGATTTGTGATTATTAAAACATCAATCATAGACAAGAAATCAACAATCTTCCAGAGGGCTCAACAGTCTCCCCCTTTTTGATAATCACAAATCTTTATCATAAAATAAGAATAATATGATATATCCTTAATAAAGACATAATGAGAATTAAACCATAAAGAAAATAAATATAAAGAGATATATAAATCTCCCCCTTAATATAAATTTCCCATATATATTATACAGATTTCTCCCCCTGAGATATATACATTGCTCATATATCTCTCTTCTCCCATAAAACATCTTCTCCCATAAAACATTCTTTTTCTTGATAAACAATTCTTTTTCTTCTCCCCCTTTGGGAAAATCAAAAAGGAGGGAAACCATATTAGTGAAAGTGAAAGTAAAAGCAGTCAGCATAGAGGATAGAGAACAAAAATTGAGAAAGTACAGAATATGACAAGCATCACATTGTTCACCCTATCAAAAACAAGACACAACTATTTGTTGGGATACAAAGGGGCTTTGACTTTGTCTTTGGGATCAATAGTGGGTAAGTTTGAAGACTTGGAGGCAGGCTGGGCTTGGTGAATCTGAAGTGGTGGTAGAACAACTTGGGCAGGTGTAGGAGCAGGTGCCACAGAGAGTTGTTGAGAAACAGGAGCCGGTTGAGAAGCTTGTTGAGGGACTGGTCTTAACTGAGATAGTGCTTGAGCAACAGATAGCTGATTTGGAGCTACATCAGAGTCACTGAGAGGTTCAGAAGTAGGAACTACTATTGTAGTGGCCTGTGCAGTCAAATAGGGCTTCAAAAGATAAATGAAGTCTTGAATGACTTCTGCCCCATACTTCATAGGTTTTTCAAAATCATCTTTATTCTCCATGAACTGTGCCAAGGAAGGGGTAAAGTCTTGCAACTGATGAACTTGAGTTTTGAAGGCCTGAGTGACTGGAGGTAATTTCAGATTCTCTGCCAACACCTTGAAGTTTGGAGCCATCTCATGTTTTGTATAAATCTTGGAAAAGTAATTATCAACTTTCTCTTTGATCTCTTGCAGAGCTTTCTTAGCATCTGCTGAAAACACAGATGCCATCTTATGACTGTTATCACAGAGCTCTTTCATCTTCCTCAAGGATTCTAAATCAAGAATTTGTCTAACAGCAGCTAACTCATTATGCACAACTTCTCTTAGAGCGTCTAGCTCACGGGTAGTGATCTTGGTTACCTTGCCTGTACTGGATTGGCCAACTATGTGAGTTAACTCAGCTTTCAACTTCCTCAGGTCAGACTTGTTGAGATGTTCAATCAAATTTCTCAAAACTTCCATCATACCAGAGATGGTTGATCGGAATTCGCTTGATAGAGATACCAAGTCGGTGTGAAGATCCTTCATAGTCTGATTCAAAAAGGCTATGTGCCTGCCAATAAGTTCACCAGTATTGGCCAGGTCTGGCTTCACAGCATTAGATACTCTTTGTGAGAAGGCTTCCAATGAATTCTCAGAAACTTGTAGAGACACTTGAGTAAGATCATTAGAAACTTCTTCTCTAACTATGTCTCTCACAACAGTTAGCAATTCAATCTTTAACTTATCAAGATCAGATTGAGAGATTCCAGAACCTGATAAATTAACATTTGTAGAATCAACAGCAGGAACAGACCTTGCTTATCTTGGGAGGTTCCTCTTCACAGCTGCAGCAGATCCTGGCATTGCTTCTTCTTCTTCAATATATTCTAAGCCCAACACAGCATAACCAAGGTAGTCATCCCAAACAGCAGCACAAAGGGTGTAATTTGGTTTCTCATAGCTTGTTGTTCCACTGATTTTTGGTGAATCAACCTTGCCACTGATATGTATTTCTTGTACTAACTGAGGTGGTTCTATTTGATCTTCAAAAAGACCATCCACTGGTCTTTTATCACCATCAACAGCAGCCTCAGCATCATCAGCATGTCCATCATCACGTTTCTGAGAAGCTTCACTGTGATATTCTTCAGTATCTAAATCTTCTTCATCACCAAGAATAGGTTCTGATTCTGGTAGGGCTAAGGGTGGACTAGCAGGTCCAAATTCTATTCTTCTTTTGGGACTAGCAGTGTTCGGATAACTTATATCATCATGAGATGATATACTTCCTTCGTCAGTCGCAGCTTCTTCTTGCTATTGGGCTTCGGTGGCCTCATCCTTTCCTTCTTCTTGCTCATCATCATCCGAATAAACTGGTTCCTCATTTGGTTTCAAGCCAGGGTCTCTTAAACCCTTTGGCCTCTTGCCATGATCAATGGGATTGTAGGCTTCATACAATTTATCTTCATATGCAACCCAGCACTTCTTCCATGGATTCCAATTCATTTTCATCCTCCTGCAGATCTCTTTGTTGAGACAGAAGGTATGATCTGTTTCCTCAGCTTCATCATCTTCATCAACACATTCAAGATTCTTGAGCATGGTAGATATCATTTTTGAATAGAATAAGGCAGTGGCTTTCTTGGAAGGTTTTACCATTCCAGCTATGTGCACCATCACATATCTACACAAATTGATCTTCTCATGAGTTTTCATAAGAAACAACAGGAAAACATCCTGGTACTTTACAGTACAAAAATCTCCTCTCCTAGGGCAAAGTTGGTGCTGGATAAAATTGAAAAGAAGTCTGCATTCACCATCTAATTCTGAAGCTGTGATTCTCCGTGACTCTCTGTTTCTGGTAAGAAGCTCTAGAGCTAATTCATAAGATAAGTAATCATATGTTGGAGGAATATTCCCATCATAATCCTCATACCGACCTTCATGAGGTACATTCAAGCACTCAGCCCACTGCTTAGATGAGAATGAAATTTTCATTCCTTTTACCACAGACGACATCCTGGCAGCCTCCACACCATCTAGAGTGATTTTCAGATTCATGTAGAACTCATGTACCAGCTTCGGGTAGTCTATTCGAGAGTTGTCTGAAAACCAGTCTATCCATCCTTGCGATTCAAGAACTTACAGCAACAGTGACTTACTTGACAAGAGCCACGCAGAGCTGACTTCTCTTTCTACAGCAACAATCCGAGTTTCCAGGTTCGGATTTACTGATCGTTGAGAGGTACTACTCGACTCGCCTCGAGCACGCTTTTAAGGTACAGGGCTATCCGGTCCTTTGCTCGGTCTCTTTTTCTTAGTCATTCGAAGATTTTGGGAAGGCAGGAGTTCGAAGGTTCTAAGTAGAGGGGAAGAGAAGTTGAAAGGTTTGGTGGGAAATGAAGGGTCAAAGGTTTAGGGAAGATAAATGGTCGCGTATCATTTATTTTATCATTTAGGGTTCCCATAAAAAGTATAAAAGAAATTTACTCATTAATTAAAATATATATAAAAAAAGAAAAAAATAGATCGGTATGACAGATCGGTTGCACAGATCGGTTTCACAGATCGATTTCACAGATCGGTTTCACAGATCGGTTTCACAGATCGGTTTCACAGATCAGTTTCACAGATCAGTTTCACAGATCAGTTTCACAGATTCGTTTCACAGATCAGTTTCACAGATCCGTTTCACCGATCCGTTTCACAGATCGGTTTCACAGATCAGTTTCACATATCAGTTTCACAGATCCGTTTCACAGATCGGTTTCACAGATCAGTTTCACAGATCAATCATACACAACTCTTGTTTAATAAATTTTATTCTTTCAGAGCATAAAGGCTTTGTGAAGATATCAGCTAATTGATGTTCAGAACTAATAAATTTTAAAGAAATATCACCTTTTTGATAATGATCTCTTAAAAGTGATGTCTGACATCAATGTGCTTAGTTCTAGAGTGAGACACAGGGTTCTTAGATATATTGATTGCACTAGTATTGTCACAGTTAATTGAAACATGTTTAAGATCAAATCCATAATCCAATAAAGTGTGTTTCATCCACAGAATTTGTGCACAACAACTACCAGCAGCTATGTATTCTGCCTCGGCAGTAGACAATGCAACAGAGTTCTGTTTCTTACTACACCATGATACTAGGGAGTTTCCAAGAAAATGACATGTTCCAGATGTTCTCTTCCTATCTAACTTACATCCAGCAAAGTCAACATCTGAATAGCTAGTTAGGTTAAATGATTGTCCTTTTGGATAAAACAAACCCAAATTTACAGTATACTTAAGATATTTAAAAATCCTTTTAACAGCCAATAAGTGTGATTCTTTTGGATTAGCTTGAAATCTAGCACACATACATACACTGAACATAATGTCGGGTCGACTAGCAGTAAGATAAAGTAAGCTCCAAATCATACCTCTGTAATTGGTTTGATCCACTGGTTTCCCAGCTTCATCTGTATCCAATTTACAGGTAGTACTCAGAGGTGTATCACTTTCCTTAATATTATCCAATCCAAAACGTTTTAAAAGATCCTTTATATATTTACTTTGATTTAAAATAATTCCATCTTTAGTTTGAAAAATTTGAAAACCAAGAAAATACTTAAGCTCTCCCATTAAGCTCATTTCAAATTCTTTTTGCATAACCTTTGAAAAATCAGTACATAAAGAATTTTTAGAAGATCTAAAAATAATATCATCAACATAGATTTGTACTATTAATACATCTTTTGAAATCCTTTTTATAAAAAGAGTGGGATCAGCTACTCCTTTTGTAAATCCTTTTGAGATAAGAAAGTTTGAAAGCCTTTCATACCAAGCACTTGGAGCTTGTTTTAAACCATAAAATGCTTTAGAAAGTTTAAAAACATGATTTGGAAAATGAGGATTTAAAAAACCTGGTAGTTGTTCTACAAAAACATCTTCAACAATAAAACCATTTAGAAAAGCACTTTTGACATCCATTTGATATAACTTGAAATTCAGATGTGATGCATAGGCAAGTAAGATCCTGATAGCCTCTAATCTAGCTACAGGTGCAAAGGTTTCCACATAGTCAATTCCTTCTTCTTGATTGTAACCTTGTGCAACTAGCCTAGCTTTATTTCTAATGATGTTTCCAGATTCATCAACTTTGTTTCTAAACACCCATTTTGTGCCTATTGTCAAGGTGTCCTTGGGTATTTCTACTAATTTCCAGACTTTGTTTCTTTCAAATTGATTTAGTTCTTCTTGCATAGCTATTACCCAAAATTCATCATTGATAGCATCATTGATATTTTTAGGTTCTAACTGTGAAAGAAAGGCTTGATGTTCAACCTGATTTCATAGAGAAGCTCTATTCTGTGTTCCTCTATCTAGATTTTCTACAACAGCATCTAAATGATGGTTCTTTAGAGTCCTAGATGGTCTTGAAAAGATAGGGCTAGATATTTCAGATTCATCTACAGATTGAGGTTCAACAGAAGCAGGTTCTGGAGAATTTCCAGAGATGGATGTTTTAACTATAGGTCCATTGTCTTTATCATTGAGATTCAAACCAGAGAGATCATCTTCAAGAGAGATTTTAGGTTCATGTGGATCAGTTTCATCAAATTTGATGTGAACAGATTCTTCCACACATTTGGTTCTTTTATTGAAAACTCTATAGGCTTTACTAGAGATAGAGTAACCTAGGAAAATTCATTCATCACTCTTGGATGCAAATTTGTCAAGATTGTCTTTAGTATTGAGAATGAAGACTTTGCATCCAAAAACTTTGAAGTAGTTAACCTTAGGTTTCCTATGGTTCCACAACTCATAAGGGGTCCTCTTAAGAACTGGTCTGATCAAGACTCTATTAATGACATAACAAGCTGTATTTACAGCTTCAGCCCAAAAGTAAATAGGTAGATCATATTCATTGAGCATAGTTCTAGCTATTTCTTGCAGGGTTCTATTCCTTCTCTCTACTACACCATTTTGTTGGGGTGTCCTAGGGGCAGAGAAATTGTGACTATAGCCATTGTGTGAGCAGTAAGAATCAAACTCATGATTTTCAAACTCACGACCATGATCACTTCTCAGGGTCTTAATCTTGAGTCCACTAAGATTTTCTATAGACTTGGAGTATTTAACAAAGTAAGAACAAGCTTCACTTTTGTGAGCTAGAAAATATACCCAAATATATCTAGAAAAGTCATCTACAAGAACATAGACATAGTGCTTCCCATTCAAACTAGAAACTCTTGAAGGTCCAAATAAATCCATGTGAACCAACTCGAGAGGTTGAGAAGTTGACACTTCTTTCATTGATTTAAAAGAAACTTTATGTTGCTTTCCTTTTTGACAAGGATTACAAACTTTGTCTGCTGGAAATTCAAGTTTGGGTAGGTCTCTAATTAAGTTCTTCCTAGAAAGTTTTCTAAGTGAGTGTAAATTGCAGTGTCCTAATCTTATATTCCAAAGCCAAGACTCTTTATGAAAATCATTTAAACAAGGAATATTCTGCTTAGCTAAAGAATCTAAATCAACAGCATAAACATTTTCATTTCTTAAAGCAGAAAATACTAAAACATTTTTAGAGTTAAAAACATTGCAAGAATCATTTTTAAATTTCACATAAAAACCATAATCACACAACTGAGAAATGCTTAACAGGTTATATTTAAGTCCATCGACAAATAAAACTTCAGAAACCAAGATTGAATCAGTGTTACCAATCTGGCCTAAGCCGATGATTTTTCCTTTTGAATTATCACCAAAAGTGACAAAGCCTCCATAAAATTTTACTAAGCTCTTGAAACATGAAACGTCTCCTGACATATGTCTTGAACATCCACTGTCTAAGTACCATATCTTCTTGTGACAGCTCCTCAAACAGGTCTCCTACAACACAGATTTAGATGGAAGATGATTTTGGTACCCAGATATTCTTGGGTCCAGACATGTTAGCCAATGATACATTAGGTACCCATATTTGTCTAATGGGTCTCATATAATTTGTAGAATTATCATTATTTGAAAGATAAACCTTATTAGATCTATAACTATGAATATAACTAGTTGAGGCATATGAAGTTCCAGAATTAACTATCTTCTGTCCAGATTTAGGAATGAATCTAGTTTTGGCAACTTTTCTTTTTCCAGGTTGGTATCCTATACCATTAGTTTATCTAGGTGCAACTTGCTTTCCTATAATTTGTGTTAGAGTATTCTTGCCATTTGTGAACTTTTATAAGTCTTTTCTGAGTTTCTCATTAGACAATTTTAGTTCAGTATTCTCTTTAAGCAACTGAGAATTCTTTTCTACTTCTATATCCAGATCAGATTGATGTTTAACACTTAAAGCATACTGTTTCTTTAAACCTTTGTATTTATCTTTAAGCTCATTACATGTTTCTTCAAGCATATCACAATATTCAAACAGTTCAGATTTAGACATTTTTTCTGAATCAGAATCATCTCCAAAATAATATGAATTTTTGTGTTTGTCATGAAACACATGTTGGCTCGATTCCTTTCAGAGTCTGATGATTCGGCTTCACTAGTGCTATCTTCTGAAGCACTCCAGGTAGCCTTCATGGCTTTCTTGTACTTCTTGTCTTTGTAATCATATTTCTTTTTGAATTTTAACTTTGGACAGTCTTCTTTGATATGTCCTTTTCACTTGCATTCATAGCAGACAACTTCATCAGTTCTGTCAGCCTTCTTCCAATCCTTTTTCCATTTGCCTTGTTGGTCATACATTCCCTTGTAATTTGGTTTCCTAAAGAATTTCTTTTTCCTATAAAACTATTTGAATCTCCTGGCTATTTGAGCCATCTCAGCATCACTGTCAGAATCATTCTCACTTTCCTCACTGCTTGAACTTTCATTGATAGCTTGAGGATTTTCTTTATCCTTATTCTTTAAGGTTGTAGTCTTGAAGGCAATAGGCTTCCTTTTAGGTTCATCATCTTCTTCTTTGTTTACCTTGAGTTCTTCTTCATACATCATCAACTTACCAATTAGTTCCTTGACTGGAAGTTCTCCAATATCACACGATTCTATAATGGAGACAGAGGTTCCTCTCCATCTTTCAGGTAGACATCACAAAATTCTCATGATTTGTTCTTTTGCAGGAACAATCATTCCGAGTGAGCTCATTGTGTTGACAATTTCATTGAACCTGAGATACACATCAGCAATGGGTTCATCAGGCTTCATCTTAAAATTATCATACTTAATAGTATAGGTATTCAATCTCATCTCCTTAACATTAGTTGTTCCTTCATGATAAACAGCTAAGGTATCCCAAATTTCATATGCAGTTTTACATGCAGAAATTCTATTAAATTCCTCATCTCCTAGAGCACAGTACAAAGCATTCACAGCTTTACAATTATTATTGTAAGTAGTCTTTGTAGGTTCATCCCAATTAGATCTATCAGTAGTGGGAATTTTGTATTCAGCTTCAATGGCAGTCCAAATATCAAAGCTCATACTTTCTAAGTGAATTCTCATTTTTAGCTTCCACTGGGCATAGTTGTTTCCATTAAAGAAAGGTGGTTGGTTAGTAGTAGCACCCTCAAGTCTATTATCCATGATGTCACAAAAAGAATTTTAAAGAGATAAAAATTTAGAAATAACAGAAATTTTAAGAACTTTAAAATACAACTAAAATCACAGTTGAAAAACAGAGTACTTTAGAAAATATTTTCCAAACCTCTGATACCAAATGTTGGTTGGAGTGGACACTCAAGAGGGGGGGTGAATTGAGTTCCAATTAAAATTTCTGTTACAAACAAGTTCTATTAAAATCCCCCTATTTCAAAAACCATATTAAACTGTAGTGAATTTATACAGATTATAAAGGTTCAATTAGTTTCTCAAAGATTGATTAGTTCTCAGTTAACTTAATCTTATGATTAAATTAACTTTTGAAACTAACTTACTGTTTTATAATAAATATAAACACTTGCGAGTTTAACTATCAAAGTAGCTTTGAAAATAAATTATACTTCAAAGTAATAGCAGCGGAATATGAAATAAATATGTATAGTATGGATATAGTATGTAGCTATAAACACAGAGAATAAACCAAGAGGTTCAGTCTCAAGCCGAGACTTAGTCCTCTCAAAATTTTATATAAAAATGATCCACACCCTGGATCGGGGTTAACAACAGTGAACACACTGTTCAGGTCACAAGACCTCTACCACAGTTTTGCGTGGGAAAACAAATAACAGCTTAGAGCTGTCCAGGTCTCACACGACCTCTACCACTATCCACATTGGGAAATGAAATGTAAAAAGGTTTGCTGAGGATTTACAGATCCTCCAGTGAAAGTACAGGAGTCAGTGTGTGTGTTTAATACAGCAGATAAGACACACTTCTCAAAATGTAAGACAAATGTAACACAGAGCAGAGATGTAGAGTTTAGAAATGGCTCTAGTGATTTCAGTGTAGCTCTGGACTCTTTTGTATTTGGTCAGAATTTATTCTGAGTCCTCTTCTCGTTTTTATTTGAGAAGAAGAGTGTCGTATACTTCAGGTTCGAAGGCAGTGAGATGTAGTCGATGAAGTTCTTCAATGTTCTTTTGTATCCATAGAACTCTTCTTGAGTAGGCTTGATTGTGTATGAGGTTCTGTCTTGCTTGATTATTCCCCTTCTTTCTTTCCTCTATATTCTTCTTGTGTTCTACTGTCAACCGAAAAAATCTCATTTTTTTTCTTCAGCAGAGTCTTCTTGTCTTTATGTCTCGTGCTTCAGAAGACAGAAAAAGTTTCCTTTCCGCAGGTACGAGGTACAGTTTCCTGACATCCGACAATCTTTATTAATTAATTGTCAGAGAATTAAAATATACCTAATATGACCGTTGGTTAGATTAAATAAATATAAAGATAAAGAAATTCAAACAGTTGTTTATGACTATTGAAGAATCATGTGATCGGTAGGTCATCAGCATTAGTGAGTAATGATCGGTGACTCAGATAGATCAGCATCAGTGGATTAGATGATCAGCATCGGTCTGTCATCTGATCGGTGAGACAGATGATCGGTGAGTCAGATGATCGGTAGCTCATTTTGCATCGGTGAGTCATTTGCATCGGTGAGTCATTTGCATCGGTGACTCATTTGCATCGGTGAGTCAGATGACCGGTGAGTCAGATGATCGGTGGCTCATTTTGCATCGGCGAGTCATTTGCATCGGTGACTCATTTGCATCGGTGAGTCAGATGATCGGTGAGTCAGATGATCGGTGAGTCATTTGCATCGGTGAGTCATCTGCATCGGTTCGGTGCGACCGTTGTCCTTCGATATTGGATCGGTGCATCCGATGTCTATTGAATGGATCGGTGCTTCCGATGTCTGTTGAATGGATCGGTGCTTCCGATGTCTGTTGAATCCAGAAGACTTCCAAAATACTTTGTAAGTCAATAAAAATAGACAAAAACATGATTACAGATTCATTTACAGATTGTAATTAAGTTTATGAGAAATCAAACCAGATTAAGCATTAATGGTATGTGATGATTTGTGATTATTAAAACATCAATCATAGACAAGAAATCAACAATCTTCCAGAGGGCTCAACAGAACCAATAATTCATGGTTCATAATTATTCATAAATAATTAATTAAAGTAAACATTAGGAAAATAGGCTACAGAACACAAATAGTTAAATATATTAAACGTTCGGTCTAACGATATTTATACCGACCACGTGAGCATTCCCAAAGTGGTGTCCAACCATGTTGTAACAACTTAAACAATTTAATTCATGACAAATAGGGATGAAATAATTATGAAAAACAATTAAATTAATGAAATTGGGTGAATTTTAAGAAAGTCGGTAGGCACCGACGAATGACACAATGATACATTTTTTTAAATCATAATGAAACAGAGGGAAAGTGAGTAGGAACCCTACCTTATGGTCATATATGATCCTATGATCCATGTTAGGATTTGATTTGACCTAAAACGGAAGAAGACACGTGATTTTAGAAAAACCCCACAATAGGGTAAAATCATTCTGTGACAAACTACAGAAAATATTTGGAATAAGATCCCACGATTCTTAATGTGTGGGATAAACCTTACTGAGAGGTTCACAGTGCACCTGAAAGCTAAGAAAACGGATGATGAATGTAGGTGTGACGGTCTTCCGAAGGGGGAGCAAGGTGGTTCTCCACCTAGAGTTGATGGAGAGGTGTGATGTGAGGGAGAGGATAAGAGGAAGAGAGGAGAGAAAGAAAAGGGAAATAAAGAAAGGGAAAAAAGAATAAGGAAAAAATGAAAAATAAAAAAAAATCAAAATAAACATAAAAGTGGTGGAAAAGGAAAACAAAAACAAAAACAATAAAAATTGTTAGACCCATTTTTAATTATTTTTCTATTCTTCTCATTCTAGTTCTTAATTTTATTATTTATTTTCATTATTTTCTATCTCTTATAATTCCTTTAAAATTCGTTTAATCATTTTTAATTTTTTTAACCCGAACGCTATGCTAGGGCGCATTGTTGAATTTTACATAATGTCATAGCAATTATTTAATTAAATTTAATAGGTGTTTGGGACCAGTAATAGGGTGCGTAGGTGCGTTCCCTGGTTCTCTTTAAAGATCTGAATTAAAAACATAAAATTCCACACCTTGATTTAATTCGATATGTTAAATTCATTTATGTTGGTAATTAATAATATTTTATCCAATAATAAATATTGACCCATGTATATATGTTATATATATATATAAATATCTTTATATTACTATATATATACCCACTCATATATATATAACTATATAACTATATTTAATCTTATTTATATATACACCTCATATTTAAATATATATCAAAGTTTTTTTCTCAATATAATGATAATTACTATAACTATAATTATTATTATTTAATACAACCCATAAATGACACCATAAATATTTTAATGGAAACAACCATTAATAAAAAGGATAATGGTTATTAAATTAAAATTTATTACGGAGTTTTATTTAGTTGGAAAAATTAATAATATAACATTTATTACATTGACTAGTTATTATTTACACCACAACACAATTTACTAATTGTGGTAGTGAATTTCCATTTTTTGTCCTCAACGCAAATAATAATATTAATAAAAAATGTATTATTATTATTTCTAATGACTAACAAAAATATTTATAACCCACATAAATTATTTTTGGGTGCGATATGACCAAACGTCTGATGCTCTCAAAGTTTATACTCTACCTTGGGTAAACCTCATGTCACAGATCTATTAGTGGTCTCAGATTTCTCATTCGACACACCGTTTGTGAGAAAATAATTATTTATTACATAAAAATGAAATAATTAATTAAATAAAAATAAAGGTGAAATTATCATGTGTGAGGGTGATAAACACCTGATGCGAATCAATGTTATATCCTACCTAGGATAAACCCGCCATTCTGGACCTAACAGTGGTCTCACATTTCTCTTAAGACACACCATTTAAGAGATATTTAATTTTTTTGAAATGAAACAAACACATGTTTGAATAAAATAACTTTAATATTTTTATTATATCAATGTATAGAGTCTATGGATCTCAGAATCCCACGCTGAGTCCCTGCCAAAATCTGAAAATATTTCATATAATCATCCAATGTTTATTAAGGATTTTACAACTCATTTAATTTATTTATATTTTAATTTTAATATAATTAATTTAACAAAATTTATTTAAGACACATCATAGTTTCAACTATAGGATATAAACGTTATGATTCTTGTTTTTAAAAATGAACTTCCCGGTTAACGAGAAAAATTTTATTTCCTGCATTTTTTCATCTTGTTCAAAGCATAGGAAGTTACAACCTTCCCACCATAGAACTTGTCGTCATCGAGAAGCCTTTGGGGACAACATATCCTCCATCCGATCTACAAGGTTCATGAAGCCTCACACAAAAGGTTGTGTTGTGTTTCTAAATACCCAACACACATTCAAACATTGTTTAGGAAAATGGTAGAAAAACCATTAAGATTTAAGACAACAATCATTTTCCAACTGAAACAACGAGATGTTACCTATCTAGACACGTTCATCTAGAGAAATGACCATATCATCGTCTCAAAAACTTCAGGACAATGTTACATTTGACTTTTTATTTTAACATTATAATTGAGAAAATTCAGAGTCACAGAACTTTCTATCATCAGAATTTCCTACATGGAACACCCTTAAGCATTCTAGAGACGCTTCTCATGTGTTTTCTAAAATGGGTAAAACAGTCGATTACCATTGACCTAAAAGCACAAGTCAAGATATCGTTTCAGGAAAAACCCTGGCCGACCCAAACCACATTTGTCTCACCTGATGAGGTACCGAAAAAAAGGTCCTTAAATAACTACTTCATTGAACAAGAGAGAGAACTAGTCGAGCCACTCCAACTGACTATTTCAGAAGAAGCTCGACTTAGATGATAGGTGTGGTATAGTTCGTCCAAGGAATTCCTACATATAAATCTGAGTGTCACTCCAGAATAACAAAATCCTTGATAAGAATGATGCATTAGCGTTCAATAATAGGATAACCACCCTAAACAAGCCCAACAACTTTTAAAGCTTTATCATGTAGTAAGAGCAATTCTCTCTTAGTGCATCAAGGAAAACGACAGCATTGGGGACATGCTCATCACTTAAGGAAGAGTACACAAAGAGGATTGGTATATTACCAGAAGGAAAACATTTAAACAAAGGCATGTGATCGTAACCAAACTGATAGGCATGTCAAAATGCCCGAGTCTCTAAAAGTCATCCCGAGCATTGAGGAGAACTTGATTCCATTAACAAAGAAGTCATTATACATGAGAGATGACCATATATGTATTTAACAACGAAAGACATGACGAATATACTGAACTAAACTGATTTTTCACAACATTAAGCACTCGACAACATCACGTACATGAACACATACTTCCCTAAGGTGAGACGGAAGCAATATGGCTTTTAACTCGAATGATGACATATAGAGTCATCCATCACTATAGAGAATAGAGGTTAAAATGGCCTATGAATAAATTTTCCATTTTTCATGCATGCCTAACATGATGGAAATGTACATTACCTAATGCTCAAGCCCGAAACAAAAGTCAAGGAAAACCTGACCACTTGTCCGAAAAAGGGTTTCATTTTTAGAAAGGTGGCTTGACTTGGGACAATGACATCTAAAAGGTTATATTCCAATGCAACTCAAGGAGAAAGTCAAACTACCCTTATACCAGAGTCTTAAACAGAGGACATCGCTACATGTTCCAAATCTACATCCTTTATATTTAATCACATTTAATCATTAATCATCAAAAGATTTAATCAAAACATCATTTTCCATTTTTCAAGACAAAAAACAAGTTATTTGATCTTAACCAATGCCTCAAAAGAAAAACATGAAAGTTTTATAAAACTCTATTTTAGAACATTTTACATTAATTGACATCTCATCCCAAATTAAGAAATCTATCACATGAAATCATTTTAAAAAGATAAGGTAACGGAGAAGGATCCCACTAATCTGACCTGGGTTCATTAAAATGTAACCAAGAAATAGTTTAATTATTAAGTGTTACAACACCCATTTTGGGTTATCTCCTAAGGAACATGAATCAACAAGCCTACTTAGTCCTAGTTGTGCCTTTAGGTAGTTAAACACTCATTTGAAATTATAACATGCTCAAACAAATATCAACCTAGATATATGGGTGACTATCAACCTATAAGTTTATTATACACTTTACAGTTTTTGGCGTTTGGCACCCCTAAGAAGGAAGCCAATAAATTTTTTCAAAGAAACCAATTACAGAACAAAAAAAATAGCAGATCACTACAAGAAGCTAAATGAGATACATGTTGTAATCAAATAAGCATATCATTTTAATCACAGAGACCTACTAATAGGCACAAAATAATGATACAATGAAAACATGGTATTAAACAGGCAGCATGGAAATAGGTAAGCATTCTAAATATATCACTGAAACATAGTATCTAAAATGCTTGCTAAATAATTACAAGACATAGAATAAATTCAAGGAAAAAAATGAATCAACATGAAACCTAAAATTAAACTACATCGCATGGAACTATGCATGGCTTGTGAATTTTTATGTGCCTATTATGATGCATGCAATGCTTTATCCTTTCCTAAACAGGCCAAGGGTAAAATATCATAAATTTCATAAATTCATAAGTAGAAGAAATTACAACAATAAATCGAGGTGAAATCATATAAATTGTAACATTGAAAATCATGAACCATAATCCCAACCCCAGCCACTTGGTCATTTCCTATACGTGGGGTGATCAGTCCCAAGCATGGATATTAACCATGCACCGAAACATTCCTAGTCTCTTATATACCAACCCTTAACTATAAGACAAAGGAAAATACAACCTATGACACCGCTATGTATCATACCGAGCCAGATCACCTCTAAGATGGTGGTCAGACCGGTGGGTCACATGACCTCAAGCGCATCTCCATGAATGCAAGAGGCTGTGGACTAGCAGTGAGATACTTTTTAACATGTCCATGGGGGAGTATATTCCCTCATAAAAAATCGGTAATTCATAGTGGATGTAAAAAAAATTAATAATAAAAATAGGAATCATATAAATGAATAAAATACAGTAGAAGAAATATGAATAATCCAACTAAATAAGAATCAAGTGTTGAAGCTCAAAAAACGATATCATGCCACGATGTCTTTCTAAACTAAAATAGGGAAAACAAAAACCCAAGTGTACTATAAAAGAAAAGGGAAACACACATGGTGTAACAACTAAATCACGAGCAAGTCTCGGTCCTCTACCCTAGTCTCCATCTTAAGCAGCAAGAAACAATCAAGCATCAGAAGCATCATGCTTCCCTTTTTCAATACCTATAAGCATACAATATATTCGGGTTTCAACGATGCCTGAGCATGGTGTGAGATAAAATCCTAATAGGAAATCACCCATAGTGTCTAAACCTTTCCATTTCATATAGTAATAAATCACAGTGTTCCATTATAAAAAAAATAAAGATAATTAATTAAGTGCAATAAAATAAAAAACTAGGCCTAGGTTTCAAAGGGAACTTGTCTCAAATCACCTGCTTTGGCTAAAGCTGGAAGTCTAAAGGAAGTACCTGTAAGTGGAAATGACATATTAAAATATATAAACCTGTAAATAATGGTAAATAAGGAAGAGGTATTCCCCAAACATTGTGGTTTAACTTGTGGTCAAGGTTATATGTCGACCAGGTGTGCTTTAATAATCCAGAAACATATCCCAACACTCAAGAGGCTCAAAGAGGAATGAATATACACCTTTAGTGCATCATTATTAAGGGTTCAAGTTGAGAGTTGGAGTCTGAGCCCATCCCAAAGGTATCACTATAGAACATCCTTCAATTTATCTAATACCACTAAGCCTGTCCAAGGTAATCTTTCGAAAGATCATGTATTGCTCAAGGCATGACATTACCCTGAGTCCATCCCGATCTCACAAAAAAGGGGTCAAGCGTAATCTGTGTATGGTTTAGCCACATTTCCAAAGGATCTATACCCAATGGACCCTTTTGTAACTGATATCACTCATATATATTCGAAATCCCAAGGAATTCTTGGTCTGACAAAGCAAAAGACACCACGCCCTGGCGCGTAGTGGTAACTAGTTAGGAGTGGAGGGTCTAAGAGTGACCCTTATTACGATACCCACCTTCTTTTCCCACCCTGAATTTAATTAATGTTTTTACAACCACAAATATGACATAATAAGCATATGAAATTCTATCTTGAAAACTAAACAGAGACTCCCATGCCTCACAAGGTATAAATTAAATATTGCAGCATAACTATATTAATAAGGAATGCTACCACATCATCATAAGTAGATAAATGCACTTTTTAATAAATAAATAATTCATCACAAAAAACTACCAAAGGAACATTAATTCAAAGTTCATTATTTATCTAAATTAATTATTTAAATTAAACACAAAAAATTGGTTGCACAATGTAGAGAGTTAATTAAATTAAATGCTCGGGCATGAATATTTATATAAATAATTAATTCAGATCAAGAAACAATAAAATATCCAACAATTCAAGGTGCATAATTATTCTAAAATAATTATTTAAATTACACACAATGAATATAGGCAACAAAACACATGCAGTTAAATAAATTAAAATTTTGGGCTAACGGAAATAATACGAACCACGTCGGGAATACCAAAGGGGTTTCTGACCTTATTGAAACAACTTAAACAATTTAATTCATGATAAATTGAGATACTACAATTATGTGAAACAATTTAATTAATGAAATTGGGTGAATTTGCACGAATCCGGTAGGCACTAACAAACGACACAACGATGTGTTTTAATAAATATCAATGAAATGGAGGGAAAACAAGTAGGCACCCAACCTTATGGTCATAGATAATCCTGTCATATCTCGTAGGATTTGATTTGACTGAAAACAGAATAAGACGAATGATTTTCGAAAAACCCCAAAATAGGGTAAAATCATTCTGTGGTGAACTACGCAAAGGATTTGGAATGTGATTGCATGACTCTTGGTACGTTGGATAATCCTTACTGGGAGGTTCACAGTGCCCCTGATGGTGAAGAAAACGGATGACGAATGGATGTGAGATAGTCTTTCAAATGGGGAGTAAGGTTGAGTGCCACCTAGGGAGGAGGGAGAGGCGTGACACATGGGAGAGGAGGAGAGGAAGAGAGGAGAGAAAGAAAATAGAATGGAAAGAATGAGAAAAAAGAATAAGGGAAAAATCTAAAATAAAATAAAAATAAATAAAAGGGGAGGAAATGGAAAATAAAAAAAATATTAAAAATAGTTAGAACCATTTTTAATTATTTTTCTATTATTCTCATTCCATCTCTTAATTTTATTATTTATTTTAATTCCTTTTCCATCTCTTTTAATTTTATTAAAATTCCTTTAATTATTTTTTAATTATTTTTATCCCGAACGTTCCAATAGGGCATGCGGTAAAATTAAACATAATGTTTCAGAAATTGTTTAATTAATTTTAATAGCACTTTGGGACCTGAAACAGGGTGTACAGGCACGCACCCTGGGTCACTTTAATGATCTGGATTAAAAACTTAAAAGTCTACACCATGATTTAATTTAATATGTTAAATTCATTTATGTAGGTAATTAATAATATTTTATCTAACCCAATAATAAATATTGACCCATGTATATATGTGTTTTTTATATATATATACACATCTGTATATTCATATATATACACCCGCACATGTATATATAACTATATATATATTTAATCTCACACATATATATACCTTATATATAAATATATATCAATGTCTTCATATCAATTTAATAATAATAAGTATAAATAAAATTATTATTATTTAATCAAACCCATCAATGAAAATATAAATATTTTAATGAAAACAACAATTAATAAAAAGGATAATGGTTTTTAAATTAATATTGATTGCAAATTTGTATTTAGTTGGAAAAATTAATAATATAACATTTATTACATTGCCCAGTTATTATTTACACCGTGACATAATTTTTTAATTGAAGTAGTGCATTTCCATTTTTTGTCAACAACCCCAATAATAATATTAACAAAAAAATTATTATCATTATTTCTAATGACCAACAAAAATATTTATAACCCAAATAAATTATCTCCTGGTGTTATATGACCAAATTTCTGAAGATCGCAAAGGTTATAGCCTGGCTAGGGTAATCCCTACATTTCAGAACTATTAGTGGTCTTATATTTCTCATTAGACACGCCATTCATGAGAAAATAATTATTTATCATATTAAAATGTAATAATAAATTAATT
This sequence comes from Viscum album, assembly GCA_963277665.1. Taxonomy (NCBI): domain Eukaryota; kingdom Viridiplantae; phylum Streptophyta; class Magnoliopsida; order Santalales; family Viscaceae; genus Viscum; species Viscum album. Next base: position 375,516,568 of record OY728119.1, on the reverse strand, counting down.
AAAAATAAAGGTGGAATTATCATGTGTGAGGGTTCATAACACCTGATGTGAATCAAGGTTATAACCTAACTAGGGTAAACCCGACATTTTAGACCTAATGATGGTATCATATTTCTCGTATGATGCACCATTTGAGAATTATTTCAATTTTTTGAAAAAAACACGTATATGAATAATATAAATTTAGTATTTTTATTCTATCAACGTTGAGAGTCTATATGTCTCGGAATCTCGCGATGAATCACCGTCAAACTCTGAAACTATTTCGAAGAATATTCGAAAATATTATTAAGGATTTTACACCTCATTTAATGTGTTTCTATTTTAATTTCAATCTAATTAATTTGACAAAATTTATATAAAATTCACATCTTAGTGTCATCTATTAGAGATAAAATTTCTGACACTCGAATTTAGAATCGACCTACCCAGTTAACAGATTTTTTTATTTCCAGCGTTTTTCATCCGGTTCAAAACACAGGATGTTAAATTTACTAAAATCAGGAATGATATTTACATTTAATATTAATTTATATGTTTACAATGTTAACTTGAAAGAAAATGTTTTCGTTCATAATTGCACACTTTTTTAAAATATGTTATTTTAAAATAGAGGGGGAATTTCTCAAAAGAAAAGTTCAAAGTGATCTTTCAAAATCATTTTCCATCAAAAATAATTTTTTTTTATTTTACTTAATCTCGACTAGGTATATGATCCAATGATACCATATTTATTTTTTTGATGGAATTTTTTATGAATATGATGACACAATGTTTTTGAAAGCCAATTATTTTCCATGATATATGCTTTGAAGAAATTATTATTAAACTAATTTCTTTTTAATAGCTTAAGATATGATTAATAATTTAAGATTTTTGTGTCTCACATGTATAGGTGTTTAATTATATAATGGGTGCGACATATATCTATCCCCAATTCACTATGTAATTATTAATGTTATACAATATCAAAGGGTACAAGAGATGTTATCCAAAGGTTAAAATATGGTACATGAGATATTATCCTATGTATAAATGATAATATACGAGTTTTTAACTAAATCCTAAATGTGGATTCACTAGGTATTATTCCATTCCCTTAGACGGTACAAGGGTGGTTCTCCCATGACAAATATGAAATAAATGTCTTGGTGGATAGCATTAAGATAAGATTTTATTTTCTTATATTTATGCCTAAAATCATGGTTTTATGCTAATTTTATGATATTATAATTCATTTTCTTTGATCATTCGTGTCATATAAAATGACAAGATTCATTACATGATGGAATATTATGATCTTTGATTTATAGGGTATGGTTTTCAAATGAAAATATCATGTTCTTAAGCCCTTATACTCATGTTATTCTTATGTGATCATTAATATCTCTATTTTTTACCATTAGTGAGCATATTAGATCAATATTTTCTTATATTTCATTTCCCTAGGTTATGAATATAGATGATAAATGATTTATATTTAGAATTTTTTCATATTTAACAAAATTTAATGGGATATGTTGAAAAGTTTACATGGAATATAAAAAGAGGGGTCTAGTGGGATATGATGTTAATATTTATGAACCATTTTTATGAACTAAAATTGTTAAGAGTTTTTATTAGTTCTATAAAACTCAACATGTAAAATATCATTAAGTTTGTAAGTGATCCAATATTATTTTTTTGTTGTTTTTTTGGATGGGAAACGAATAGGTTGCATTTATCTGTATCAAATATAGAAATGTAATGTTTATATTTTCATCACAAGATCCCAGAGTGAAGGTCATGGGAGATAATTGGTAGCTCCTCAAAATTATTTGAGATTATATCATTTTCTATTGTGCTAAATGAAATCATAGGAGGACCTTGTGAATTCTTTGAGGCCTCTTTGTTTTTTATTCTTGCCTCTATATGGGTCAAGAACCCTTCATCCGAGTTGATATTTTTCACCTATATCTTGATTATCATCCTATATTTATTATTGGAAGGGATATAACAGTAGTTTAGAGTCATTGTTGGGGGCCTTGGGTCATGGTTTTGATAATCAGTGTATTATGTTATACATTTTTCAATATTTCTTTGTCTGATATTGGTTTTTTGATCATCTTCTTCACTTATACTTTCATTGTAGTGAGGATCTTCAATTGGGGTTGGGAATCCTAGAAATATATTTTATTTTATGCATATTATGGAAGTGATGTGATTTCTTACTTTAGGTGGATATTAAGTATTAAGATAATGAGTAGAATTAAATAGACTAAAGGAAATTAGTGGGATTGGGGTTATTCACATGTTTTACATGAATATATGATATTTACTGTGATTGTTACTATTTATATTTCTTTATTATAATTTAAATAATGTAAACACCTTTAATAAAAGGTTAATAAAATAAGTATGGCAATAAAAACAATGTGTGGACTCTAGAATTGATATATTATCAGTTTTCTAAGATCTGTTGAATCAACGTGAATCCAAGTGTTTAAAATGGATATGAGAATGATTTCTGGTTAATGAAACATGGAACTATTTTTTGTTGTATTTCTTTTTATTTTTATTTTGGTTGGTTTGGTCAAATTAGTTGATAGTTAGGGTTCGTATTAGGATGTTGGGATGAGTTGGGTAATTGGTGTTGCAGTTGGTTTTACAAGATATGCATGAAGATGATACAATTGTTGTTGTGGTTACAAAATGTGGATGGGTTATTGCATGTCATGGTTGGTTGTCTCCAAAGAGGATTTGGTTTTGTGATTTTTTGGGTGGATGGTATTGTGTTATGGTTATGGTATTATATTTTCCTATTGGACATGAAATATAAATGGAATTGATGACTATAGTAATGGATCTGTGTTAAAATTAAATTGACACCATCTTATTAATAAATTGTTAATTCTTAAAATGAATGGGAAATATTTACGGTAAATGTGGACGATGCATAAGTAATACGTGGTCATTAATTAAGGAATTGAATACTGTAATGAATGTTATATATATAGTAAAATTGATATTGAATAATTTAATAAATGAAATAATCAAATGAGAATAATGGGAATTCTGTTTTGGTAAAGTTGTGTAGGATGTGGGACTAGTTTTTAGTATTGTAATTGAAAAAATCGATATGCGTGGAAGTGGTAGTTTAGTGGTTGTTATGGATGTTTATGTTTTTTAGTGTGAAAATTTTTGGTATCTATTTATTATGGTTGTGTTATAATTTTATTTTCATTTTGGTTTCATTATCACCAAACATGAGATAGATAACCTTAAAAAGGTCGAAAAGTTTTGGGTCTTGAGTGTTTTCCCTAACATACAAGATAGTGAGGGAATATATGGCTGACTACACCATCTTCCACACTCTACCATTATATAAAGTGTCAATTTTAATGACATGAAGTTATGATGCATGGGATCTGATGGTTATATGTTAGTGTGTAATGTGATTTGATTGGATCTAGGATACAATATATGGTTGGAGTTGTTCATTGTTAGTAGAGGGAGTGATATTGATTTCATCATGTTCATGTTTCCTAACTCTGATGATGACATGATATGTGGTGGTTATGTGGTGATATGTGGATGTGGTAAGAGGTATTATTTGTTATATAGTGATAATAATGGCTTAGTTCTGGTTTAAATATGATGTATTCATATGTTGTTATATAGACGGTTTGAAAGAACCATGATGTTTATCATTGGGGAGTGAGAGTGAAAACTAGAGGGTAAGTGGTTATAGGGTTCCTTCTTGATATATTATTTTTATATTATGGTATTATTCTGGATGTGTTATTAGGAGATTTTACCTTGGAGATATTGGAAGATAGTTTCCTTATTATAAGAGCAAGTTGGTTATACTGTTTATTCACTAAGGAATTAGTATTCTTATTCAACATTTTCATAAGAGGTATTAATGAGGATGCTACTGACTATACATGTTTTTTTATCCTTATATATACAAATATAATTTTTAGGATTCCAAAGTGATTTTTGGGATTAGTCTGGATGTCACTATCGTAGATCTATGGTTGTATTCTCCACCACATTACTATCTTTTGGGTATTTTATTTTATACAGTATGATTTATATATGATATTCATGTATTAAATGATATCAATTTAATTTTATATTATGTAATTTGATGGTGTTTAACTTTTAAATATGTTTTCATAATTTATAAGTGTAATTCCTCCTATTTCTATATTTTATGACCTCAATATTTGTCCCCAACCCATGGCCTATTGGAGGAGGACCTTAGGGCTCACTATAATATTCACTATAGACCTAGGAGGGGTTCCAAGTGGGGTGGGACATGAAAATTTAATAATTATTTTAATTAATATATATATATATATATATAACAAGTAAAAAAGATTTAGCTCCAATTACCGAGTAATGTATAGAAAAAAAATCAATTTTGTGCTTATAATTTTTGTTTTCTAAAAAAATGTTTCTTTATGTGTTCAGACATTTCATTTATATATAAATATTAGTCACTTTTATAAATTGAGTTTTTAAAATTAGATTTTATATTTTGAATATAAATATAAAATAGGTTATGTTTTCAATACCATTTTTTTGAAAAAAAATATGTATTTGAGGTATAAATGAGTTACCATGGTAAAAGGTAGTGTTAGGTAAAATGTTTTAAATAAGTGTTAAAGTCAAAAAACATGACTAAAATATATTTCTTAATATTCTTATGATATAATGAATGACATTTCCACATTCATTTTTCATTATTTATTCATTTTCCAAGAGAAATCACCTTTCATACATACTAAGGAATGCGTATTTGTGAAAATACCCCTCAAACATACATAAATATTTACCCTTTCCCTTTACACCACTTTCCACATAATTACTTCATGTTACTCTTAAATCCTAAACCAAATTGTCTTCCGAAAATTCTCTCTTATATTTGGAATCATCTAGTCACAATAAGGATCTCCAAATCTATCATTTCCAAGTAGCTATATATAATATTGTTCAATTATTTGATGAAATTAGAACACGTCTTTCCTAGTGGGAATCTAAGATAAGGGTTTTTGGAGACTCAACATTATTTTCATTAAGTCATTTCATTTATTTTATTTCTATTTTATTCTAAATTTCATATCATCCAATCCTTATTTATAATAGATATTCATTCTCTTTTATCAAGGGAAATTTCATTTTCATATCGTAATATCCACATTTCATAAATTTATTAATTCATAAAAATATGACACTGTTATGAATAATTACCATCCATTATATTAACTATTTATTTTCTATTTATAAATTATATAATTCCAAAAAAATTCTTTTTGTATTTTTATATCTAAATATTCATTATCTTATGCACTATTCATTTTTCCCATTTATCCATTTTCAAAAGAAAAATTTATAAGAATATTTTTCCATGTGGGTTTCTTTAAAAATTTAAAACAATTCTTAAAAAGGTATTTATTTAAATTATTATATATTTTATATCACATAATCCATGTTTTTCTAAACCTTTATTTCTTTTCAAGGTACCATTCATTGTATTTCTTTGAAAGAATAAGGTTCTTAAAAATCATTATTATCACCGCATAAAAAAGGATTTTTAATGTTACTTATTACATTGTTTTTATGAGAATTTTATAAAAACATTAAGAAAAGCATTTTTATGGTTTCACATCAACATTATCATCTATATATATAAATTATATCTTATTTAGAGTTATGGTTCATGTTCAACCCTTATAATTATATAATGATATACATTTTTTGGTGATTGAAAATTTTGGTAATATTCGATTCAACTATTAACTAATTCTTATAAGATACCATTTAAAGGTGTTATGTAACACATTTTCTTCATAAAAATTAATCATGATTTAATTTATTAATAATTTCATTTTTCAGATATATATATGTTTTATCATTTTATGATGGGTGGTTTTGATGGGTCCCTCGAATTCATTTCTTTATTTCTCATTAGAAAATTAATTTTATATATAGACATGATATAATTAGTTATGTTTAAATTGGTATACATGGATATGATGTAGATAGCTATGCTAATAGATTTATTTTTATTCATGATTTGACTATCTATTCTAAACAATCTATATGTTTACATTGAAAAATTAGTTATGTTTATAATGTTATGTTTTTCGGTACATGTGTTTCTTTGACATCCCGATGCTTATGTCTCCATAGAGAGTTACTATTGTATAATTTTACACATTCTGTTGTAATTTTATATGTTATTATTTAATTTTGATCCTTTCACAGTCATGTTCTAAAATTTTATGTTCTACTTCATTTTATCATGCCATTTTATCATCCCTTTTAATCCCATGTATTTCTTAATTAGATATTTCCCACACTTTCATATTCATTCACTTGTTTTTTATTTAATACTGTATAAATAATTGTGAATTTTTATACCTTACTAAGAATTTGATGTCACTCTTTATGTTTTAAATTTCCCCAAAAAATTATATGCAAAAATATTTCTAGAAGGATGTAATGTGTGGATAATTTTGTGTAATAATAATAAGCACAAATGTGTAATATAACATTTATATAGCTAATATACATATAAACTAAAACATTAGATAATAAGATGATGTTTTTTATCTATGAGGTAAAATGTTTACTTATTGTATGTGATATATGATATATATGTATATATGGAAATAATGGGTCATCTCAGTTGTCATCAGAGTCAATCATAGCTCATTTTGAATATTTTTTATGAAGTAATAAGTAGTCCAAATCATAAAGAAACTAAGGTTGAACAAAAAGAAACATAGGTGTGAACGAATTGTCATAGTTAAATACATATTACGTTTTATTTTTTATATTCATATGTCTTTTTACATTGATATTATTTTTTATTAGTCACATTAACCCTATTCGTTTTAGTATGTGTCAAGAACTAGGAGAAATCAAGTAAACATAAAGTGTGATGGACAATGTGGCGATTCTCCGTATTAATAAATAAATTGTGTATTAGATAGAATGGAAAAATTGATTTCTATGATATATTTGTTTATTATTAATAACCTAAACCCTGTTGATATCATGAACATTACAAATATAGAGAAACTTACTATTGGGTCCTTTAGGAATCAAGGACTTGCGTCCTTAAAAGATATTCAGATCCACTACTAATCAATTAATCAACATGACATAAAATATATATTTTGTTCTTTAATTCTTATATAATGGGAAGAAAATATCTATTTTTATTATTTAGAGTGTGAATCAGACCGATGGTTGAATTGGATCACGAACATGAGATAAAGAATAAATTATTTCCAACAAATGGGAGGAGTTTAAGAAAACATTATTTACCAAATATATTTTGTGAATACTAAATATCAAAATATAGAAATAATTCCTTGAGTTAAATCAAAATGGTGATGAATAATTATGTTCATATGAAGAAAACTTCATCGGAGTTACAAAGAATAAATTTGGTTTTATAATAAACCCCAAAAGAGAAAATGATTATTTCTTTATTTTCCTAAAAAAAGTTTCCAAAAATATTTATCTTTTGGGGACTTTTTTAGCTATTATTAAATTTAAAAATTTATTCATAAGGTAAAAATAATACATTAATCCTCTAATTATCCTTATTTATTTGATAAGGGAAAAGAAAAAATTTATTTTTATGGATGCTAATTTAAAAAATCCCATATATTGTATAAAACTAATCTCACATTAAATTAAAAATATTAGAGAGATCACCCGATAAATTATCTAAACAGAATAAAAAATGTTTCATGTTTGTAAGAATAATATATTAAGCTCAATATTTTCATAAGTAATTGAAGAGTATATTTAATACAATGGCGGAGAAAAATTATCATCTTAATTAATCACCAAAACATTAATTCATCAAATATAAGTAATTTAGACATCACGAAATTCAATTCCCTAATCTATGGGACAATGTGGATGATCAAAGTTAACCATCTGAATATACTGGGGGTGTAAGGAAAAACCTATAAAATTACAATCACAGAAGTGAATCATAATAACAAAGTGATTAAATCTTTACAAAAAAATCACATTAAGAACTATGAATTTCTTATAATATATTGGTTCATCAAATTAATTTATATCTTTTAGGATTACTAATAATATTGTTTGATCACATCTGAATTTGAATATTTAATTTTCCCTGAAAAAACATGTTGATGATATTATTACATATATATTTATTATTCTTTTCCTATTTCAGTTTGTGGGATGTTAGTTTCTACAATATAGTTATTATTCAATTAGAATAATCTGATACAATATTGTTAATATATTAGATCTGTCTACATAGAGATCAAATCAATTAGCAGGATGGTGGAAAATACTACCATATCCCAAATCATACAATAATCATATATTAATGAAAGGATGATTATGAAATCCAGGTGCATATAAATCCATTGACATGGGTCCTAATACCAAATAATTCTTTATAAATGACTCAAATGTATGGGAAGGAGATCAATATTTAAGTTATTCCACTTTTATTGGAATATGCCAATGTATTTCCTGAAAATTTATCTAGCCTTCCTTCAAATTGAGAGATTGATATTTCAATTGAACTCATACATGATTCTATTATTATACAGATGATTACTTATAAAAATCTGTCATTTTGTTGGAATTTTTGAATAATAAACTTTAAGTGAATTTTTACTTGGGTTTTATTCTCTTAATTTCTTCTACATAGGGAGGTTCAATCACTGTTGGTAATTAAAAGGATGGGTTAATGCATCTTATCATTGATTATATTTATCTTAACATGATCATCATATAGAAAACGTATCACTACCCCCACATTTATAAATTTTTTAAATCAAATTATGGTGTCCTAATACTTCTCAAAGGGTTATCATTAATCTGGATATCATTAAATTTTTTTGAAAGGGGATGGTATACCCAGGATGACCTTCTATAAAAGATATAGACATAATTAATTTTAAGTGATTCCATTGAAACTTTAAAAACCCCCACTATATTAATATATTTGATTAATAAATTTTTCATATATTACATAAATAAATTTTTATTTGTATTTATTGATGATATTCTCAAATATTTTTAGACAGAGGTAGAACATGAATAATATTTTAGGATTGTGCTAATGAAATTATGATAAGAGAAACCACATTCCAATTTTAAAATGTTTTAATTTATTATAAAAAATATATTTATTAGGTTATATAATCATAATAAATGGTATATAGGTGGATCCTTTAAATATAAAGGTGATTGAATAATGGCCCATAATAATGACCTTATTATATACCACTAGGTTCCTTATACTAATTTTATAATATAATAAACATGTTATGATTTCTCAATACATTAGTATCATAGGAAGGAAAAAAAATTTAACCAATGACCTATGTAGAATGCTTCATGGTTTATTATACATGGTGAGGATTGAAATTTACCCAAACATTTTGTATATAAAAAGGATTAACATGTAAATCATAAAGGAATGCTTGAAATCTTACCCTTCCCCAATGATTTATCATCCATAAATATATGTGAAGATCAAGGAAACATAGAAGGGTGATATGGGGATTAAAAAAAGGTTGAAAATGTTTTATATATTATCCTTGATAAGGATAGAGTTTTACAATTTTGAACCTGGATATGTTTCTCAACAATGCTTGAGAAAAAGAAGGTGCTTTTGGGAGATTCAGATTGCTAATATTTTTTATTCACCTAGGATGTAAATAATGTATATGGATTATGAGTAGAGTGTTTTATGGAATGAAATAAATGGGGGGGGGGATTATAGAATATATATCTTGATTATTGATTTTTCTCTAAGTCAGGGATTAAAGGTATAATTCTAAATGGTTTATACTACTATTATCCATACCCATACAGAAATTGGAAAAAATCACAATGGAATTAATTATCAGTCATTCCAATAATTCTATAGTGAAATAATGTTATCAGGGTAGTGGAAGAATAACATATAAATTTATCACGCCACAAAACTATTAGATTTTTTATACCTTGATCAATTTTCTAATATTTTATTAGAGTAATTGTTAAGGATTCATGAAATATAACTTTTAACTATATCTAATCAAGATCAACAGTTCACATCGATGTTCTGGAGAATTCTTAAATATGAATTGGATATAGAGTTAAATATTATTAAAAATTATCAACATAAATTGATTGTAAATATAGAAGGAATATTCATTAATTGGAAGATATATTATGATATTTATTAAAGTGATTTAGAGTAGGCTGGGATGAATATCTTCTACAGTAGAATTATCATATCATAATGGTTTACCATAATGATTATAAATGTAACCATATGAGGCTTTATACATAAATATATATAAAAAAAATGTATAATGGGATGAAGTTGGTTAGAAGTAGTTTTTGGGACATATCATTTTCAAGAATTGAAATAGAAGTTTTAAACCATTCAATGATATATCAATGTAGTGAAACATAGACAAAAAAAGAAATGTTGATAGTCATTGATGAGATCCAAAGCTTTAAAATAGTGACAATGTGTTCCTTAAAATATCACCATATAATAGGGTAATGAGATTCAATAATAATGGAAACATGAAGGAAAGATATATTAGCCCCTTCTAGATCTTTTATTTCATGGGGACTATATTTTATCTCTTAGAACATCCACCAAAACAATCCCAAATACACTACATGTTCTATGTATCACTTTTGAGAAAAATAATATGCTTTAAAATTGGAACATTAAATTTTTTATGACCAATTTTTTTAGATATCTTAGATCATATTGATTAAGCATTTTTATTCAATTTTGTAGTAAGAAATCAATAATTTTGAGGTAGTTATATAAATAACTGAAAGTTTAATGAGGAAAAAAGTACCCTTAATATTTTTTTTCCAAGAAATGAACTTTTATAGAAGAAATATATATAAGGGTGGAGAACTTAACACAACATATTTTTAGTTTGATATTCTCTATAATAAAACCCATATATTTTATATATTGATTCACAGAAAAGTATAAACTATGATGAACATACACCATATCTTATTGAGATAATATACTTCCATACCAAATAAAGAATATTGTATTATGAGAATAAAATATGAAATATTACTATGAAAATATAAAAAGTATTAAACTAACTTGTAAAAAAAATTCATCTTCATCCTCGTGTTCTTTACATTAAGATTCTACCACTAAATATGACTATGGTAATAATAATAAACTATATCAATATAATAAAACTTTGGGCCACTTATCTAAAAATTGTTTGGTGGGATAAGTTATCCAGAGGGGGGACTAAAACCTACCATTCCAATTTGTGGTCACGTGTGTGTGTTTATTTTTATTTTATTACCAATATATTATCAATTGTAAATAGACACATTCAAAAAAATGTATAATAAATAAACAATAGATCACATTAAGTTGTAAAATACCTTATTATGAGGAACATTTCTATAATCATAGAAGGGAGGTTACATCAATTAGGTTCTACCCTTACTAACCACAAGATTAAATTAAATATGTATTTCTTGAGTGGAATCTCTTATGGGAAATGTTCGTGCTTTTTGAAATCATCATGAGATCCATGCCAGGTGAATCACTACACAAAACATCCACCATAGGTTTTCTGACCCTTAGGAAGTTGATGGAGGTTTGGGGGGGGAGGGGGTTAAGTATACGTTAGAGTGATATAAATATATAATTTTTATTGTAATAAATGATATATTTTTTAAAAAAAATATTTTCATTATTACGTTTTTTATACATTTTGTATTTTTATGAGATTAAATACTTTCAAAAAAATATTTTATTTAAATTTATTCATAAAAATATTCATTTTAATATAAATGGATTGAGAAAAATAAATGAATTTTTAAAATTTTAACAAATATTAATATAATCATCTGATGTTAAAAGTGATATTTTTTAAAGAAATGTTTTATATTTTTTCTGTATTCAAGTCTTAATAAACTAAATTGATCACCATTAAATAATTAGTTAAATTAAATTATTTTTTATGTATAAAAAAGAATAAACTAAAATCCATAAAATTATTATTACTGTATGGAATAGAAATAAATTTAATTTTGTGCTTAAAATATTATTTCAAAATTTTTGTATTAATGCATTATAATTTTTCATTTTAAAATAAAATTTAAAAACTTTTCATGATTGAATCTCATAAAATAGGATTTAATATTTGGATGAATCATTTGAAAATTAGTTAATTTGGAGAATTTTAGTATTTGACAAAAAATATGCAGTTGAGGTAAAGGTGAGTTTCCATGGTAAAGGATAAAGTGAGGTAAAAGGTTTTAATAAGTTTAAGAGTTATAAAATATCACAAAAAATTATCTTTAAATGTGTTTATAAGGGAATAAAAAACCTCCACTCATCCCTTTTCCATTATATATCCATATTCCAAGATAAATTAAATTCCTTATACATATTAAGAAATGAGTATTTTCAAAAATTACACTCAAGACAAACTATAAAGGACCCATTCCCTTCACACTTCAAGAAACACCATTCGTTTGGTTTCTTTTAGATATCTTACAGAATTATCTCCCAAAACATGCTCTCCCAATTTTGGAACATTATTCTCAAAATAGGTAACCCAAAAATTCATTTACATGGGATTATCTAAAATAAGATTCACGTCTTTAAAGAATTTATATCACTTCCAACCAAACTTGAATCTGAGGTAAGGGAATTTGGACAAAATATTCTTTTCATTAAGTGAAACCACTTATTATTTAACAATAATATTATAAGTCATATATATTCATTCCATTATATATCATATATTTATTATTTTTTATACCATTTATATTTTTATTTATCTATTTTCAAAATTATTTTTTTATTCTTTTTTTCAATTCCTTTTTCTTTAAAACTATAAAAAAAGATTATATATGACTTTTTTTCAATTTTAAATTATTTTACTGGATTATATCGAAATGATTTTTTTACCAAACCTATAATTATTTTCAATATTTTATTATTGTGACTTCTTAAAAAACAATAGTTTTTAGAAATTCTTCTTTTCACCACTTTAAAAGCGTTTTGAAAATTATTTAAAATTTCTTTTTATGGAATTATATAAAAGAATTAAGTATTTTTTTATGATTTCAATTTCAGTTCCATCTATATATCCAAATTATCTATCTTATATGGTGTTATATTTTATATATCAACCTACAAATTCTATAATTATATAATTCTTTTGTGTGATTTAATTCTTTGGGTATCATTCAAACCAATTCTCAATTTCTTCTTATGTGATTCCATGTAGAAGTATTTTGTAACCTATTTTCTTTTGAAGGGACAATGAATAATTTATGTATTACTAATTTCATGTGGAATACATGCGTTTAGTTTATCTTTATATAAAATTTAAGTTTTATATATCCCTACAATGAATTGGGAAATTATTTATATCTCATGAGATAAATTGTTTTTGTAGATTACATGAAATTTGCTATGTTCACAACTTTACTTAAGGGTACGTTGTCGTTAGACATGATTACAACTTTATGCATGGGTATTATGATAATATCTTTGATAAAAACATTATATATAGACATAATATTGTTAAATATGTTAACCTGTTTATGATATATTATGCTCATGTTGTTTCCAAATCCATACGATTTTGTCTCTATGAGTCATTATTATTTTATTATGTTTCCATGTTCCACATAAATGGCATATTTTATGATATTATGACGATCCTTGAGTTGTCTTGTGATCCCATGCAGTTTTATATGTCATTTTATCTGGAGATCAAATCATAGCTTATGATCCAATGTTCTTTATAATAATATTTTTCTCAAATATTCATGTTCTCTCATATGTTTCAGATATAATATTCTATGAATAATTGATATGTTTTCCCTTAATGATAATTTGATATTACTTCTTCCCATGTTTTCTATTTTCTTATAAATTTATTTATTTGAATATATCTATTAGTAAGTCATGTGTGGATTATTTCATTAGAGACATTGAATCAATAATGTTTAAAAATTTATTATAGTTGATAATATCTAATAAAACTATACCTTTGGATATTGGGATTATGTGTTTTATCTATGAGATATAATGTTTATTTATGAGAAATGATGTAAAATATATTCATGTTTTTTTCTATTCCTCTTAGAACCCACTGGGATTTTCAGGATAAATTATGATAATGATTAATTATTTTGTTTTTCCTATGTTTTAATTAACTGAATGTCATTCAAACACAATGTGTCACAAATTTTATTGAAAGTGCATCTTGTCAATTTTAAAGAGTCAATTTAGTTAAAAAAATTCATGAAATCGTAAAAAATGAGCACGGAAACTCACAATATCATGAAACATTAGGATTATGTTGGGTTATTCATTATTTATGGACTTATTCTGACACCATTCTGTCACAAAGAATGGTTAATAATACTGAAGGTTTGTTTTTTTCAATTTTAATGTGCAATTTTAGTTCAAAACACATGTTATGTAGTCAAAATTGAGAAAATATGCTTTAATTTCTACGATACATTAAGAAAATTATTTATTATTCCATTTTATTATATTTTAATTAACTCTATATCATTATCCCATGTGGTATAAGTGATATGAATTAAATTGATTTTTTTCATTTTGAATGTGACATTTTAGTTCAAAACACATGTCAAATACTCAAAACTAAAAAAATGTGTTCTAATTAATGTGATACATTAATGAAATTATTGTATATTTTTTTAACATGTATTAATTAACTTCACATCAATTCCTCACATGGTGTGGATGTTCTTACTAAAAGTAAATATTTTCAAATTTAAAAAGGATATTTTTCTTTAAAAACATGTTCTATAAATTTAAAACTAATAATAATCACTCACAATTTTCTTATTGTTTTGTAAAATGATCCATGATTCATTTTGAGAAATTAGAAAATAATCGTAAAACATTTTTATGTGTAGTGTGTTTTGTGTGACTGAATGTGGGTGTTTTCTATTTAAAAGTGACACTTTAGTAAAAAAACTTCGCACACTTTAAAAAAAAGAAGAATGAATGGAATATTATGATACATTAACTAAATTATTGATTATTCCTTTTGACATTTTATAAATAACTACATGTTAATCTAACACTTTTGGTGTCTAATTTTACTAAAAGTGAAAGTTTTGAATTTAAAATTTATTTTTTAATTTAAAACATGCATCATATATTCAAAATCAAGAAAAAATTCCTATATTATCTAGATAATTTATTAAAATAAATAGGGATTCATTTTTGATGTTTAAAAATTAACTGTATTATTTTCCAACATGTGTTGTGTCTTGTGTGACTAAAATGGCCTGATTTCATTTAAAACTGATTTTTTTATTTCAAAACACTCTTAAAATAATCAAAACCAAGTAAAAATGATTGGATTATACTTATAAATTAATAATATTTTTGTTTGTTAATTTTATATGTAATAATTAACCCCACTTTAATCCAGTATACAATGTGTGTGGTATGATTAAAGGTTTATGTTTTTAGTTTAAATGTTATATTTTAGTTCCTAATGAGGATTAAATAGTCAAAACTAAAAAATAATCATATTATCATTCCACTTTATTATATTGATCTATGATTCATTTTTTAAATATAGTTTTTAATTTCACACCATTCCAACATGAAATGTACATGGTAAAACTAAAAGTGCATGCTTTCAATTTAAAAGTGTCATTTAACTTTAAAACAGATGTCACGTAGTAAAAAAATAAAACATAATAAAAGGGGATTGATAATAATATAAATAAATATTTCATTCACTTATGACATGAAAAAATTCACCGAACATCAATACGATATATTGTGTTCCCAGTATGATTGAATGCTTGGGCTTTCAATTAAAAGTGAAATTTTGGTTCAAAGGTCATTTCACTTACATAATAGTCATAGACAAAACTCATATTCTCCTAATAAATTATAAGATGTTATATTATTAGTATTTTACAAGTATAAATTAAATTCTTGTTAATCTGATTCGTGGTGTGGGTCATTTTACTGAAAGTGCATGTATTCAAAATATAATTCGTTTTTTGAATTCATTCATCACAAGATTGAAACTTGAAAATTCAATTAGATTTTATTGATACTTTATAAAAAATATTGATAATTAAATTTTGATGTGTAAGAATTATCCTCATTTCAATCTGACAAGTGGTGTGATCGGTATTTCTGAAAGTGATTTTTTATGTTTTAAAGTGACATTTTAGTTCAAAACACATGGAAAATATAAAAAAATGATCAATAATGTTGATAGTATAGAAAATTAATTAGTTATTAATTTGTAATATTTATAAATTTTCCAAATTTCAAATTACCACATAGTCTGATAATAATGACCATAAGTTCATGTTTTCATTTTAGAAGTGACATTTTATTTTAAAACATTCATCACACAATAAAAAGTTTTAAAAACAACCATATTTTTAGGATAATTTAGTTAAATGATCTATGATTCATTTTAATCATGTAATAATTAACTACACATCATTCCTATATGTGGTCTGAATGGTATGACTAAATGTAAGTGTTTCAGTTTAAAAGAGTCATTTTAGTTTAAAATTAGTGTCATAGACACAAAACTGAGAAAGCATACTCAATGTGTCATGATACCTTAGAAAAATAATCTAAAACTAATTTAAAAAATTGAAAAATTAACTATAAAACCTTATTTCATGTGTTTTGTATTATATTATGATTTATTTTTTCAATTTAAAAGTAACATTTGTTTTACAAAATACGCATTAAAAAATCAAAATCAAGAAGTATAAATAACATCTTCATAATAAATTAAGAAAAAACTGGCCATTAATTTATGACATGTATAAATTAACCACGCTTTAATCCAATATGTAGTGTGGCTAGTTTGACTGAAGGTACATGATTTTAATTTAAAATTTACATTTTAGTTCACAATGGACATCATATATTAAAAACTAAGATAAAAACACTCTTATTTTAATTATAGATTTAAACAATGTTCAATGATTTATTTTTAAGCTGTAATAAATAACCAAATGTCATTATTAGACATGGCCTGGATTGAATGACTACATGATTATGTTTTCCGTTTAATAGTGACATTTAATACAAAACATACATCGCAAACTAAAAATTAAGAAGAAAACCTAGATTGTTGTGTTATATATGTTATGTTTTATTTATGCATTATGATATCCATTTGTTTAAGTATTATTTTTTATCATTTATGTGGTTATTTTTTATTTATGTTTTATTTAGTAATTATGGTATTAAATTTATGTTTAAATTATGTCTTTATATTGTATTAAAAAAATGGTAATTATTTTTTATTATGTGTACACACTTAGTTTCCATGGGGTTTAGTTGTTCCATAACGAATCCTCCTATGAGTTAGACTCTTTTGAGTCAAATAGAAATTTTAACTATTTTTAGTAAACTGTATACATCAATGAAATTTAATATATTAGAATATTTAAATTTAAATTTTTTCTTTATTGAAAGAGTTTAATGTAAATATATTTTATCTTCTATGAAATCCTGTGAATTTATTCAATAAATATATTATTCTTAGACTCATAAGAAGCTATAGTCTGTTTTTCATATAGTATTATAGTTGATCAGTTAGCAAGTATTTTCTATTTTCTAGTGTAAGAAATGATAAAATCCTTTATTTTGTATTTCTAGTGTTAGAATTTGTAAAAGTTACTTTTATCAGCATCTTTTTAGCACTCATAAAATCTTAAAAACATTATTATTTTTCACACATTAACTGTTTTTAAAGAGCTGATAAGATATTTTTTGTGTTCCTTTAATGAAAAAATTTTCTTTTTTTTGTATGTGATTTTTATTAGTTTTGAGTATGTGACATGTATTTTTAAATATCTGAAAATTTAAAATGAAACTCACTTTGGGACATTTTGAATCCAGTGAACGTTAGAATAACATCTAGGTTGTTCATAATGTTTTCAATCATTGATCATTTTCGTAATGTTATATTGAAATACGAGTTTGATTTCTTAGTTTTGAGAATGTACCAAATAGGAGGATTTAAAATGTCCCTTTTAAATTAAAAAACATACAATTTTATTCATACTAGTTAGACCACATTTCGTAATGTTGCTTATTTAATTCCTATAAGTCATAAATGAATCATAGATATTTTTTTAGTTAGTTTCATGAAAATATAAGCATGTTTACTTTGTTTTGACTACGTGGCATATGTTATGAACTAAAATCACACTTTTAAATTAAAGGTACTCAAATTAAGTTATACCAACCACACAACATATTAAAATAATGTTAAATTTACTCTTTTTGGTAAGAAATTAACCATGTACCATTCATATGATTTTTCAAAAAATCCATGTGCACATTCCTAGTTTAGAGCATTTAATAAATGTTTTGAACTAAAATATCACTTTTGAAATAAAAGCACACACATTTATTTATATAAGAAATAATATTTGTCAGAATGATTATAAGTTTATTCTTATAGGTCATAAATGAATCACTGATCATTTTTTCATTATTTTAGGACAATCTAAGTATATTTTCTCAGTTTTGATAACATGACCCATGTTTTGATCTATAATATTATTTTTATATTTTAAAAATGAATATGTAGTCATACCACTTATACCAAAAAACACAAACTATATTTGGTTTCTTATAGGTCCTAAATGAATCATTAATCATTTTTGGAATATTTCTTGTCAATCATACTTTGTTAGAAGCTAATCAAGAATATAACACACATTTGAGTTGAAATATCTCTTTTAAATTTGAAACACATGAATTAAATAATACCATCCTCACCAAATGTGTTAATGATGCACATTTAAGTCCTATATGTCATAAATTAGTCATAAATCATTTTACAAAAGTATCATGAAATTTTGTTGTGTTTTATTTGTTTTTAGAATATGATGCACATTTTGAACTTTTTTAGCACTTAATATAAAACTATACACTATATTTTATTATAACTAAAATGCATGGTTAGATAATGTTAAGATAATTCCTAAAGGGCTTAAATGAATGATTTATCATTATCCTAATGTTTGATAATAATCCTTGGATTTTTCATAAGATTTGAGTATGTGATTCATGTTTTGATCTAAAATGACCCTTTTAAATGAATAAAATTCACTTTAATTCACATAATTATATCACATATTTGAAAGAAATTTGGTTAATTCTGACATTTAAAAAATAATCAATGATAATTTTACTAATTTTTCATGAAAATATGATCTTTCTTTCTTTATTTTGAGCATGAGACACATGTTTGTAACTAAAAAACAACTTAAAAATATATATACTTTCAGATTTTTGGACCACATGACATGAAAAAAATTTATTTAGATTATTTTTATAGTACATAAATGAATCTTGATAAATATAATAATATTTCATGACAACATGTTCATGTTTTCTTGATTATGAGCATACAACCAACTCTTTGAACAAAAATGTCACTTTTCTATTTATACTATACACCATTAGTAGTACTAGTTATACTACATGATATAATTCTGTTTAGATAATTAAAAAATGTTAAAAATAAATATTATAAAATGTTTTTAAAATATAATTATAATTGATAATATTTTCTTTGTTTTGAGAAAGTAATACACGTTCTGAACTGTATTAATACTAAAATTGAGAAAATAAAATATTGATCATTCTAATTCCAGGGATCATAAAAAATGTAATGAATGTAATTCTTATAGGTCAAAAATTAATTATTAATCATTTGTAAAACATTCATGATAGTCCAATCCCTTTTTATTAGTTTTGAGTAAACAATATATGTTTTAAACTAAAATGTCACATTAAATAAAAAACACCAATTTCCATTTATAATAAACTGACCAAGTTTTAGAATAAAATAAAGTTAATTAATATAAATATAATAAGAATAATTTGTCAATTAATTAAATTTACAAGACAATATGATAAATTTTTGTCATTTTTTATCATTTGGGAAACTTTTTGTTCTAAAATGTCACATTAATAATTATAAACATGAACATTCTGTCATACTAGACACACAACATATCAAAATGACATGAATTCAATTACTAAATGTTAAAAATGAATTATAGACCATTGTAAAAAATTCTCATTATAATTCAAGATAAATTTTTCAATTTTATGCATGTGATGCTCGTTCTGAACTAAAATGAAACTTTTAAATTAGAAACCCTCAATTTTAGTAATAACAGCCACATTTCATGTCATAATGATCTGTGGTTAATTCCAAAATGATAAAAATATATCAAAGATCATTTTAATAAAATATCATGTTAATATGAGAGATTTTTTTCATTTATATCATGCCTTTAAAACATTGAACTTAATTGTAACTTTAAAATTAAACACAAACAAATTTAATTATAAAAACTATAGTACATGTCAAAATGATGTGTGGTTAATTCCTATATTCCATAAAAGATTCATATATTATTATCCTAATGTTTTATGGAAATCTATGTGTTTTTTCCCATTTTTGAGGATGTGGCACACGTTTGGGAGAAAATTATCAAATTTAAATTAAAAAAACACTTTTAATGTATGGATATAAAATAATTTTTTTTTGATAAATAGACTTTGAATAATGAATATAAGTAGTAATAAATTTAAATAAAAATTATATTATCTAGAGACCACAAAATTTTAGTATAAATATCTAGAATAAAAATAAAGTCATTGAAAATATAATATAAATAATTCATTAATAATAAGAAATTATAATTTTGTTATTGTTCCTCGTATATAAATTTAGAATAAATTCTCATAAGCAATCGTAATGGTATCTGATTTTCAACAACAAGATGGTAGTTTTTCTATACCCCAACTACCACAACAAGTGAATTGAGTTCATTTTTGTATGAGTATATATATTTTTTATCATACTTATGGAAAATAAATTATTTCTTGTAAGAATGAACTCAAGTCACTCTATGTGGTTGTTGGACTAGAAAAAAAACTATGCTCTCATAATTAACAATCTCATACCTGCACGATTGATGTACATATTTTGAACAAAACATTTCTTTTAATTTTAAAACGAATTCAGTATTCCATGCCATATAACATGATATTAATCTTACAGAACTAAAAGATAGGTCACTAGTAATTAGATTCAATAATTATAAAATTAAATAAATAATATTTTATATTAATGACCTCTTTATGGGGCATAAATTTTGTTAAAAATGACATACATGATAGGAAACCACCTCTGCATGATGAATTTAAATATTTTGTAATTTTATATGTGGCTCACTCATTTCTAAACAAATCTATAACCTCATCTAAATATGCGTTCTATTTATAGTTTTTGATGTGTTGGGAAAATAAAAATATATATTGGGTTAATAAATATTCTTAATGAAATTGTAATTACTCATAGAAATTCCCCTTTTGGGATTATATTTTGTAGATGAAATACAATATCATTCAAAAATGTTGTGTTGTAAAAACCAATATTTATGAGATTGTATTGTTTTAAAACTATAAAAACATTTTTAAATGTTTGTGTTTTTTGAATATATGTTTTGATAGTGAAATATCATTATATATATACCCTAATACATATCCATTTTTATAAATCAATATTTTTTATTTTTGTATTAAATATTGGAATATCATGTTTTTGATGACAAATAAACATAATTCTATAATAATAAAATTATTGTTAAAAAATAATATAAAAAATATAATTCATATAATTTATATTATTTAAAGATATTGAATATAGAGTATTACAATTTTTTATAGGAAATAATCTATGGTTGGCTTATTGAATATACATGAATTTGATTTAAAAAATTTAGACTATTCAAATTGATCACAAATTGAATCATGTGAGACCTAAAAAATTAAAAAGGAATAAGTAATGGAAAAATGAATTTTTTTTTATACAAGTAGAGTATAGATTTTTACCCCTTCATGCTTGATATTAAAAAGTGTATCTTCTATTAATTTATTTTCAAAGAATGTGGTTACGTTATGTTCTCATATTTTAATTTTTTTACTTACTTTGATAGATCGTGTGTAGAAGTACCGAGGAATTAAAATTGTTGTTTGAAAAGATTTTCCATTTAAATATGTGTTATATATATATACCAGTAAATATGAAAACAATTAAATTATAATGAAAATAGTATATCAATTATTGTACATAAAAATTATGAACATGTATCTCATGTATAAATTCACAACTTAGGATTCCAAACATTCATTCATGATAATATCATTCACATTCTCAAGACCAATAATTTCACGATTTCTTGTTTCATATATATTCTATTAAAATTTATAATTGGTCATATATTCATTTTAGAATGTTGTATTTTCCAAAATATTTATTTTTAATAAATATGGAAGATATATTTGTGGTGTAGAGGTACTCTCAGAGGGATTTATTGATCTAAAAAATAATTCATTAGATTTTATAAACCTGAAAATATACTTCCCCTTTTACCATTACATACAATACTTTATTTTTTTATAATGTCCCTGAACTGGATTATAAAATAGAGCCAATATCAGGATATATACTGCCCCATGTGCATTCCCCAATCCTTATGGGATGATGACTAGCCCCTCTGGTCTTGATGTTATTATAAAGAATGATTCACCATATATTATTAGATTGATAAGACACATTAGTTTCTCTCTAGAAACTGATTAACATGTACATATATTGTATGTGTTGAATCTAAATTGATAACCTTCTCTAGTACAACTAAATAAAAATAAGATAAAAAATAAAGACATATCTACATAAATATAGATAGAACATATATCTATTCTACATGTTACCTTGCTGATATGGACATTTATATTTACGTAGACTCAATTCCATTAAAAGAAATAGGTGATGTTATTAATCTTCTCCCACCAAATGCAACATCCTACACTAGTACCACCTAGAGACTAAATACACAAACTCTGAACTATATTTATGTAATATTTAATGAATCTGAAATCAATCCATGTACTTATCTTATGTAAAATTTAGTATGTGGAGAATAATGTCCATTAATGGGTATATATGGGGTGTGAAGATAAATTTTATTAAAAGTTCACCAAAAACATTCTTTAACATAATAATAAATGATCAAGTGTATTCAAGAACCTGTATGCTCATTTAAATACATATAAATAAATACTTTTATAACAATAAAGAAAATGAAAAAATAAAAAAATGAAATATATCATAAACCAAAATATTCTATAATCGATAACTCCCTATACTAATAAGATATATATTTATACTACCTGCATAAAATATCACCTATATATATGAGATGATGTATCAGTTTCATCCCCTATATAAGCGGTTTCCAAACTTATAAATCAACAACATGTGTACATATATTTTCCCACACTTATATGTATAAGTATGTAATAAATTCATGGTCCAATATACCTATCCCATAGGGGGGAAAGTGAATTGGGCATATTATGTATTGGAAATATTATAACCTTTCACTTAAAAAATAAAATAATGGTTGTAATAGGTTGGGGTATTCTAATCCAATCCCATACCTTTAACTTTTATACTCACTCAAGGAATAATTACCCATCCCACGAGTTTAACCTATATGTAATTGGTTGGACAAAAAACTCAAGAAGTCTTTAATAATTGTGTATTATATCAAATAAATAGACCCATTTCACATCAAGTACATTTTCATGCTCAACATTTAAGAAAACATTCTCATGAAACATTAAAATCATAACAACTATTTAACCAAACACATAAATATATAGACATATTTTTCTATATCACATTAGTTATCATATGTGCATATAATAATTCAGGATTTCACATAACCAAGACATATCGGATTTTTAATCCTTGAAAACTATGTTACATAAAGCGAATGAGTTTTGAAGCATCAATCTAGATAGTGAATAAAGTAAGAAATATGAAATAAATCATCTACATAGGTGTCATACCAAGTGTATAGTCAAGTTTATAAAAGGGTTATTGCTAATTTTTGTTCGTTATGTTCTAAACATTCTATTTAGGTGAATTGGGTACCAATTCTAGTGAATTGTGTAGATTGAGTTTAGTTTTTTCTGTAAAATTGTAACATGAATAATATCATTTTAAGAAAAAAACATTTTAATTGTAAGATATCATTTTAGAGGAAAATATGATAACATTTAAAAATAATATCAATTTTTAAGGAAATACCTTGTTGGAAATCCTATGTGAAAAACAATTTTATAATTAATTTAAAAAAAGATGAGTGTTTTGGAAGAAAATTTAAATAATAATGGTAAAATATTATTTTCATGTAGTTTTTCTAAAGGATATTTTTTTCAATATAAACATATTTTTATAAATTTATTATAATCCCCATCTTTAATAATATATTTTTAGTTACTTATGAATCCTTCTATTATAGCATAATAAAACAATTGAATTTAGGCCCCTACCATTTCTCCCTACATCACTAAACCATCTATTAATCTCTATCAATACAATCCCTCACCTAAAGGTTAAGAAAGTACCGGGTATTAAAATTCATTCAGGATACAGTGGGAAATATAATCTAGCATTATAAAACATGACCAAAAACTCATAAAATTGTTCTTATCTAAGGTAATGGAAATCTAATTATAGATCATGTTATGGATTGGTTTCATGTTAAAAATAGTCATTATGAATCATATTTAAAGGAAATCCACTACTCAATAAGGATTAATTATCAAGAATTATGTTTATACTCAATTATAGAAAATTAAACAAGGTATTATATACATTCTTTAAGATGAAAACTTATACAATACTTGAAATGTATTTTGTTATTCATAAATTTTATATGTCTAATAATAACACTAGTGAATTAAATTATTTAAAATAATCACTGCAAAAGTACACAGAAAAATAATTTATGTTTAAAATAATGTAAAAAGTTCATTAACAAGGGTAGTGAAGTAATTATCATGCATAAACCAAAAGAAAAATCATTCAGTAAACCTGATTTATTATAGAAAAATACTTTTAAATAAATATTGATTCTTAGTTTTCAATAAAAATGTTTATAGTTTATTATTAAGTTTGGTTACATGTTCCGGGAATGTCCCATATGTATCCTGGATATTCACTAAATGGGTCAAATCAACCTATAATAACCAATAATAAGATTTAACAACCAAATACAAAATAAAAACACCCCAATGAAAACCAAACAAACCTATTAGTCATTTGATATGTTTCATTGAATAAACAAATAAAATTATATAATCAATATAAATAAATAATGGTTAAACCAATGGGAAAACACAAGTGGAATACACAAAAAAATTAGTGAAGAACACTGCAACATAAATCGCCCAATAACTGTAAAAAACATTCCCAAATTCCAAAATAAAATCATGAATACCGTAAAATAAATTTAATGCCCATTATTCTCTATTTAACCAATGAATAATAGATAGAAAATAATTTATATGAACATCTATTATCAAAGAGAAGTGAAATCACTAGGGCATGGGATTATTTCTCTATTACTTGGTTACAAAACCAAATTACATAAAAATAATGTACTGAAAATATGGGAGCATAAAAGAGGGGAAGAAGAGAATATGGGGATAGAAACTAATTAAAAATTATAGAAGAAACTCAATTTTTGAACTTTGAATTTAGGGTCAAGAGGTGGATAAAATAATGGGACGAGGATATCCCACTTAGTCACACAATGGGGTGAGTGATAAATTGGGTCAGGGGTCCAGAGATAGGGTTTTAAATGAATTAGAGGTAAAAGAACCCTTACATTAAAAAATAATCCTATAAACCAATTAAAATCTAATGTGACCCTCTATAAAATTGACAGTAGTCCAGTTTTAAACTTTATAGTCCATCAGATATTTAGTGGGATCAAAATATTTTTTGTGGCATACCCTTTCCACCCCAAAATGAAGTTAATTCTCCAAAGACACCCAATCCTTGACCTAAACCCCTAGGAAACTGATTTAACATTATATCTCATAAAAACACCACAAAATACATAGTTAATATTAAAAATTAAATTATGAATCGCAAAATAAAAAATAACCCTAATAAAAAAATTAATGTACTATCACATCAAGAACATAAAATCTAAAATTACACAATTTTGAAAAAAATTAATTCACTAGGACACAAGAGGTTACATTTTATTCATTAATTAGTAATGTTTATTCATATAAAATGAAATTTAAATGACACACCAATTTATCATCATGTTTCGTAAGAATATTAATGATCCTCATGTTGGATGTTCTAATAGAAATTTCAATGATATGAATATCAATGTAATCAAGGTGAATACATATCTCAATACTTTGCTAGTTGGATACATGAATCTATACTTTCAAATGAACTTTTTTAAGTTTTCATTGTTAATTATGATATTTTCTTGGATATGTTAAACTTTACATCTCATAACAAGGTGATGAGTGTGTGTGTTTATTGATAGATATCATAATAAATTTGACCATATATAATCTAAATAAACTAAAAGTATCAGTTGTCATTTTTTCACATATATTTTTTGAAAAAATTCACATAGTAATGTTTTTATGTTTTGTTTGTTGATAGTTTCATAAAATAATATCCAGAACAATTCAAAAGGTTGGGAGGAGCTCATAATGTGGATTTTGGAGGTGTGAAAAAATAGTGGAGTGAACTAGTTGAGTTTAATGATTCATATGATTCAGTTTTTTGGATAAGTATAAATCACAATGTACATCCAATATTTCAAAATTTTGATTATAATTTTGCAAGGTTTATTGAAAAACTATAATATTAATTTTGAAGAAATCTAATAAAAGCTACCTTATGTGAATAACGTTCATTTTATGGAAAAGGAAATATTCATAAAGTAAGATGAGGAATCCATAAGGTTCATCATAAGGTTAACCAAACATCAAAAGGTTGAGTGAAATTCGTAGGGTTTCTTGTAGACATTATATTGTTTATATATAAACATGATAGGGTTTTTCTGGTGTTCTTAGAGTTCATCTATATTTTAATAGGTTATTTCAACTTCATAAGGTTGATGATTATTTGAAATATCAATTGGGGATCTTTGTAATATTGTTTCTATAACATCATAAAGTTCAAGGGATACATTTTATTGTCCATTCTCTAATTTTTCTATAGAGGGAAAAATAGACAAGTATCAAAGTATTTATTAATCATAATATATGTTATATAGCTCAGTCAATTATTTGAAGATAAAATAAACAAAAATACGAAATATTATTACACTATGAGATTATCGATAAGTTAAAATATTGATTTTATGTATTTTCACATCACTCCACAACTAAAAAAAATACTACATATATATATTTAAATGGGAAATTTCCTTTTCTAATATATTATTATTAAATTAGTAAAATTTTCATAGTGTGGGCTGTGTATTTTATATATAATTAAATATTGAGACTCAACATATCTTAAATATAATAATATTTGATCATGATTCAAAGGGGTTTGCATATTCAAAATATAGAAGAATATTTAATGTGAATATTTAATGAAAATATAATAACATGAAAAAATAGTTTAAATATAATGGAAATCACCATGATACCAAATGCGAAAAGGAAAAAAGAGAAATCCCGAAACAGTAATATATCATTATTGAAAAAGAAGAAGAATTATTGGATGAAACTAGAAAGATAGGAAAATAGGAGAAGGTGTTCCTGAGTTTAACTCATTGGATGTTCCTGAAGTCTATGCTGTCTATATAATAATTTCATCTTTAATTAGAATACATAATTCATAAAGAAGGAAATAACTATAGTAGTGTCCAGTACCATATTATTGGATAAATAGTGAGTTATTACTATTTCTTTAAAAGTTGTAAACTAGGAGGTCCAGTTTAGTGCTCCAAAATAGTATGCATTGCAGTGATCTTTGTGTTTTAAGTGCATAGTCACATTGCTACACATTATTTTTAGATTACCCAATCTGGGTGAACAAGTAAAAATAATTTTCACCCTTTTTTAGATTTTATTACTTTATATAGTCTTTGCGACTGATAAAATGGTACATACTAAAAGTGTGATAAAAATATTTCTAGGGGATTATTTAAAAATTTGAATACCATGATTCACCCCCACCTATCAGTGTATTAACACTATTTGGGACCATTATAGTTATCATAAAAAAGGTTCATCATATAATTTCCTCTATATACGTTTATTTTTGTAATTATCTGCTGAAAATGAATTCAAATATTTAAGGTATTAATTTCATTTTATGGGGAAACATGATGCAACAGAACTTATGGTCATCAGGAATGGATGTGTATATACATTCCATGCATTTGATATCAACTAGAATGGATAGTGGTGTTGGATTTGGTTCTCTAAAAGTAACTTATATTTAATTTATGAGTACTTATATTAACTATTTTTAACATTAATAAATTTTGAATCACATCACGATTGTGACTCCCTGAAAATCTAAATTAAGAACCCTATATTTGACAGCATGTAAGGCCTGCGACACCAAGAAATTAAGGTAATATAATATCTGGATACCTTATAATATATTTACTAGTTCAAATAGTTTTTATATATTTCTATTCATGAAAGACCAATTTAGCTTGCGTTACACACAAGATAGACCTTCTTTGATGTCTTTCATTATACAAAAGAATGAGTTTTTTTTAACAATAAAATATTACAAAAAATATAATGAGATATAAACTAGATACTAAATTAGTTGTTATGAATAGTAATAACAAACTTATAAAATTTTTGATTTATGAAAATATAGAATTATTTATTTATTTTAAAAGTAATTAGAAATCCATATAAGATGAAATTCAAAATAATGTGAATATTTTTATAGAAAACTATTTTTATACTGAAAAAGTTGTTTTATGCTAATTAATTAAAATAATTACAATTATTGAGTAACATTAATGTAATATATATATATATAGATATTATATTCAAAAAAATATTTTTTATATTCATCCGTTAGGTTTGATATACATAAGATAAAAAAAATAATATTTTACACATAATAAGATATAGCTTTATAAAAGAGATTTTACAAACTATTAATGGATAACGAATTTTAAATTTGATTTTTGACAGTTTAATTGATTAAATATGTCAAAGTAAACTTCATATTTTAAATACAGACATAATAATTAATTTAGGGTGAATTTTTTATATTTTTTCTGAAATATTTCTTTTTTAAAGATTAGTTGAAAATAATAAATTTTAGTTCAAAACTAATTTTCAATATACTTTATTTATTGTGTTAAATATTGTTTTATTTTGGTTTTAAAGTTCAATTAGATATTTTTTATCAGTTAATACAAATTATATCATTGAAATTAATTTAAAATTTAAATTTTTTATAAAAACAAAGAAAACATTCAAATGTTTGTAATTTAAAATCCCACAATGTCGTCTTACTTGCGGGATGAAATTTAAATTAATTTCTACCACTTATGTGATTGGAATTTAAAAAAATGGGTTCTATATTTGGAATCAAAATACTTTATAATGTTTAATAATACAAAATTTAATTTTGAAAAAAATATATTAGGAAAAGTAATTAAAATTAGTTACTATTATTAAGTCAAAATTTAGATTAATAAAGGAAGAAACCTTTAAATTAGGTAAAAAATAACCTAGACAATTTGAAAACACCAATTTTTTTGTTTTCTCAGCCATAAACGTTCCATTGTTGATTTTTGTTGTTTTGTTATGATTTTTTTTGTAATAACATGTGGACACCTAACTTGTTTCTAAATATTCCAAGAAAGTTATTTTCCTTCACTATAAAATGCCACCACCTCTCTCCATTTGTCACACCTCTCAAAAAACTTAGAGCCATCTGATATCCACCCATATAGATTCATAAAATCTCTCCCCTAGATCGTTAATTATCCCTTTTATAATAAACCCTTCCCCAGAAGCTTTTTGGTACAAAAAATGTAGTTACCCAATTAAGAGGTAACGTTTTCTCTCAAGATTTTTAATTTTATTTCCATTATTTAACCCCTCATCTACTATTATTCCATTATTAGGTAAACCAACATGTATCTTAAATATACTAGGATGTTTTTGGGTAATTTTTTTGACCTACACTTATAAAAATATCCATCAAAATAGCAACAGATGTACTGTTTCTGTGTACAACGAACTACTGCCTCATGAAACGATGATCTCTCATTTTTCCTTCACCACATATCATTGTGAAAATTATTATATAAAATATGTTTATATATGATATATATTATATTTGTTATGTATTTATTCTTCTTTAATCATTTTATTACAAATACTATCAATTTTTTACATTTTACATTAATATGATAACATCATCTAAAGAAGTGTGGACTATTACCCGTCGATCTTCTCGAATGAACGCCCCCATTTGTTTCCATATCCCTCCATCTGATATTTCTTCAAGATCTTATTCTATTTGGATTCCGGTGTTGGTAACCATTGATCCTGGACCCCTTCAATCACCGATCTTTGGATCTTTGTTTGAGAATAGCCCAACATCTTTTAAAGAAACCCTCTGCAGATCATCACAGTGCACGAAAGATTTTGTATTTTCAGAAATCCCTCTGTTTACCCCAATGATTTTCAGGAACAATTATGGTATAAATGTGTACATCCCATAATATGTGTGTGATGATGCATTTTATTGTCTCAAATGGACTCTTGCTTCACATTTTGGATCAAAAAATCCACCTTTATCATTTTTCAAGATGTTTGTGAATTCTTGGGGGATTTCTTATTCATTTAAGATTGTGTTTTTTCATTGGGTTTATTTCTACTTAATATTTTCTTTATAATCAGATTTCATTAACGCATGGTGTAATTATCCCCAAATAATGGGGCGTTGGCATTTCAATTTGGCTCGGTGGTCATTTGATGTGCATATATGTAATGAAATTACTTAGGGGGAGATGTGGATTTCTTTAATAGGTTTGAATATACCGATTCATAATGAGTCTATTCATAGAGTCATTGGGGATTCCCTTAAGTGGTTTCTATGTTCATATGTCAATACCCATAGTTGGGAGAATGTCTCACCTACAAAGATATGCGTTGAAATGGACATGTTGAAACCTATATTTTATAATATCTCACTAAAAGTGAAATAAACGATTACTTGGAATCATGCTATTGTCCATCCGGTGCTTCCATGGTATTTTTATCAATGTTATTTACAAGGGAATTTAATACATGTTTGTAGGATGTTGTATCACGATGCCTTCCATCAAACTGATTTTATCACGAACTTTCATGTCGTGGTATCTAATTATAGTCCTATAGAAATCAAGAAGGTGAATCATGCATCTTATTTATCACCTAAAAAATATTTAATAGATATTATATGACTTAATAATGACTAATCCAAAGCTCTAGGTACCAATATTGAGGTGGTTTTTTTGTGTCTAGCAATGATGAAAGATATAATGAGTGTGTCTTTATATTTTCAAGGATTCAAAATTACATGGTTAGAGAGGGATAATCAGTTTATGTATGGTGTACTCCTATTTCAATTTCATTTGATGATGAACAATACCAGAATAGAGGCTTTAAAGGATAATGTTGAAGATGAACCAGTTCTAGGTGGTGGTTATAAGTCATGTTATTTAATGTTATGAGTCATTGAATCATGGTCTTCTCCTAAAGAAAAACTAGATAATTATGGGGGAAATGTGATGTTATTGCCCCAATTTATGGTAGTCTATCTCCCCATAGCAATGCAGGAGGGAGACCTTAGAGGAGTCGATCTTTTTCAGCATCACCTACGAAATCTTCTTCATTCTTGGAAAATGGAGTGTTCACAATAGAAAAGTAACGATCTATATAGGAGTATTTTTCATCACATCATAATATAAACAAGATGCCTATGGTAAAAACCAACTAGTTATGTTCCAATAAATTATACTCTAATATGGAATGCCCAAGGTATGGGAGCTCAGGTTAGGAATGATTTTGTGGATTTTGAAGCTAATAGGAGGAAGATATCTCTGATTGGTATTCTTGAGCCCAAGAAAAATCATAATATTACAGAGGACTTCTCAAAGAGACTAAAAATGAATGGATGCATGCACGAGGATCCTAGTAATATTAATATTTAGATATAATCCAAATGGGTGACTAGCTTATTATAGTTACAGTGACCAGTGATTTCCATTCATTTTTGGTTTCCTTTATATATAGAAGTTGTGATTCCCAACAGAGGAAGTCTTTGTGGTATTATATCAACACATTTTATCATGATATTCTCCCATGGATTTTATCATGTGATTTAAATGTAGTGACTGATCCAAATGAAAGGAAGGGGAGAGGCCCTTTTTCTAGTAGAGAAACATTATATTTTAATCAATGCATAGTGTTTAAAGGTCTTATAGATTTGGAATTTTTAGGTGACAAGTACACAAGGTGTAGTAATCAAAAAGTTAGTTTTCATTCATCGAGTCACTTGGATTGATATTTTAGAAATATGCAGGACATCTCTATGTTTTCTAGTACAGAGGTGGTTTATTTGGATCATTCTATTTCTTATCATTCCCCACTACTATTCAATGTTTATTCTAGAAAAGAGAAAAGTGAGAGGTTCATATATTTTCAACATTGGGCCAAAATTCCAGGCTTTCATGATATGGTCCAACTGATCTAGAATGAATCCTCTCAGGGGAACACATGGATTGTAGAGACCCGAAGCTTGACTTACATGGACATTACATTACTTTTGCGGAACACTTAGTACATAACAAAAACACACACACAAGGATCGTAATAGTTTAGTGTCTTTGGAAACTCGGAACGTAATCTTCTAATCGTGGTGAAAGATCTTCAATATCTCCCATAAAGATCTTCCCTTTTTTTTACCTAAAACCTTTCTTTATATCTTGGGGAAAAGAAAACATAAAAGGGTGAGCTCAAATGCTCAGTAAGGGTAAACAAAAGAAATATCAATAAGAACATAGCTTTTGGAAATCTTAACCTGCAAAAGAGCTCATAATATCATTACATGGGATAAATCATAGAAGTGAAATGTAATCCCAATAATCATAACTTAAAACATGAAACTTTGTGGCATACACACATAATCATAGAGAATCATTTCTTGTTAGTCAAGACTCATTGCCAAGACTATCTTATTGGACAATGTCCCTTTCTGAACCGAGTCACCCTCGTTCCAGTCCTGTTTCACTGAACCGGTATAACCTACCGTTCCAGCCATGTCTATCTCATGAGATATAAAATCTTTACCCAATGCATTGGAGAGAGATATAAGTCCCACCCATCTCATAATGAATCCTTTCTTATGTGTGTCACATAATCATAAAACATACATCATCGCATAACACATGTAACAAAAATGGGATTCTTG
Source organism: Viscum album (assembly GCA_963277665.1). Classification (NCBI taxonomy): domain Eukaryota; kingdom Viridiplantae; phylum Streptophyta; class Magnoliopsida; order Santalales; family Viscaceae; genus Viscum; species Viscum album. The sequence goes on along the minus strand of OY728119.1, from coordinate 375,483,140 downwards.
AAACATCATGACAACTTAAAACAAATCATGTAAGGTAAATGACTTCATCAAAATAATTCCCTCAAAACATATTCAAATCATTGTAATAATAGGGATAAAAACAGAACCCTATATTATCTTAGATGGAAAATAATTTTGATAAAACATTTGAACTCCATTCTTGAGGAAAATATCCTTTCTACTTCAAAAACACTTTTCTTTTCTTAACATGTCATACAATTATAAACTAAAAGAAGTTGATTAAAAATAAACATGAAAACTTATAAAAGAAGATTCTTGGAAATAATGTTTTAAAAATCCATTCTTGCCGTATAAGTTAAAAAAAACATTCTTCGTACCTTTGTCGGAAAAGTCAAAAAGTACCTCGTACGAAAAAATGACAAAAGATTCCTTTCATATTCTTTACTAAAAACTCACCGAAGGTAAAATTTGATTTAAACTATTGTAAGTGGATGGAAACAATATTACATATTTAGGGAACATGGATGTGGATGATAAAATACACCCCATTAAATACCAAAGTATAAACAATCTCGGATAAAAATGAGATTGTGGTATTTCCCCTTACCTTAGGTCTGACTTGCTTTGTAAGTGTCCAAACCTCCTGTATAATGATTTAAATCATGTTATTGACTTATTCCAGTATCATATTCATTGTTATTATATCATATATGGTACACTTATGACTTTATATTACCCGTTCGTTTGTAAATTCATGTTAAAGTAGCGTTTTGGGTAAAATCGATATAAGCCCATGGTAAGTTCTAAAACCATTGCCATACTTTTTCAATAATTCTAAGGGAATAAAATATACTTATAAAATCATAATAGATAATTCAAAGGAAATAATAAATAATTTAAAATGTTATATAGTGTATTTCAAATGTAGAACATTGCTCAAAATGTTTTCTAATGGTCCGATATGTATCAAATTCAATAAAAGATACCCAAATATGCAAGAAATAACCCGAAGAGCACATTACATGTCATAGAAATACAAAGTCCACCATAAATTAGAACCTGAAACACTTCTAGGTCCTATAATAGAGTAAATCCTTGAAAATAAGATAAAAACATGAGATATAATTGAAGAAATAGAGAGGAATACAGACATAGTAAGATCACACCTGAGATAGAGAAGAATAGAGGATATATAAGGGATAGAGAAGGAGGGGGTGCATGCCTAAGTGCTCTTACAGGGGGCGGGGGTTCATGTGTATTATCTTATATTTAGAGGGGAGAGAAAGAGGTGGGTGTTTTTAAAATTTTTAAGGGAGGCCATTGAAATTATTTTAAAAATATATTCTCTGTAACCCACATGATTTAACAACACTAATTTCAAGAAAATGAGGAATTGGTGCTGCCCACACTGGACACCCAAACCACTATACATGGTTTACCCTAGGACCCCACATAGTCTTAATACCCTTTATCAAAAATTTCAAATGTTATTATCCCATTAATTGACCCCCACTCACTGTTGTAACTTTATTAACCTTTACCATGCTGAACCAATGTGTATAATAATTTTTTTTTTAATTTTAAATACATTCTCAGGTCTTTATAAAATTTTTAATTCCACGAAAATTAATTAAAATTAAAAAAAGTAATAGTGATAGGAAGGTGTAATAATTCACCCCAACATGCCTCTTTATACCCCTGGATATCCCCAAATCAATGTATAGGTAATAGAAAAGGAGGTAAGTCCCTAACCACTCTATAAGAATTTAATTGGGATGGGGAGAAATAGAAACTACTAGGACCATGGAAACCAAAACTTGATCCATCCTCCAAATCGACACTAAAATATATTAAACAATGATTAAATCTATAAATGGGAATCAACAAAAATCATTCCGCAAGAGAATCAAAATGGAGGGAGACTGAGAAAGGATTCCCCACAATTTAAAATTGATCTAAATGATGACGTAACAAACAAAAAGTCAAAAAATATGAGTCTTACCAAGATAACCATAATTCATTAAAATCACTAGAGATATCATATAATTCCACCATACCATTACATCCATAAAGAGTTCATCTCCCAAAAATCATCAAGATTTAACAAACACCAAATGGACTACGAAATCAGGGAATATGCATCATCCTAAATGAGTTTACCCAAAAAAACCCAACTTGAACACCATAAAACACCAAAATACCAAAGGACATGATACCAGGTTACCGAAACTATCATATCTCAGAATAACCAAAGTAAAAAGTGATCAAACACATGTATCATAAAATTATCAAGGTTTACCTTAATGAATTTACATCAAGTCTATAAATATAACTGGATCATTAGTAAATATTAACGTTATAAAAAAGTCTCATAATTCCAAAATATTTTTCTGAGGGAAGCCTTTTGAATATATTCTTTCATCACCCTCAATTAATGAGTCCCAGATCAGTGGTCACTCATTGTGAAGAATTCATCCCCATGAAGCTGATAAAATTAATAATAAATCCTTAGGAGAGGGTAATTTCTATTCACTATGATCCCATTAGGTTCTCTACAACTAATTTATAACTGCACTAATCCATATTTTTTTATAAAATTGAGACTAGGTGATACCTAAAATGACACACTTGATTGGATAAATCCATTCTCTAGAAGATATTAATGGTTTTTCTTCAATTCCAATAACTCCATATTTTCAATTCTATATGGGGTCTTCAATACCATCTTGAATCTAGGCATGAGTTCAATGGAGTACTCCACCTCTATTTCTAGGGGAGGTCTATAGGACTCTTTTAGAATTATGTCAATGTATTCCCTAAATAATAAGGAAATTATCTATATTTATACTTTCATTTAATCCCCCTCTTCCCAAATCATCTCCAAAAATAATTCTATGTGAGGTTCTTCTATAAAAATATTAGGTTTGGATATATCTCATTTAAAAATGAATAAAGTTTGTGAATTCAAGACTAATGAAATTTATTTGATTATATAGTTTATCTCAGCTTTATACATTGAAATCCAGTCCATTACTAGTATAGTATAAAATTCCAACATGATAATGAATTTAGAATTATTATGAGATTATAATATCATACTTTAATACTACAGATTCAATACACTATTGATGATATGTTTATTCCACATGAAGACTTGATTTAGAACTATAATTCTAATAGTTTAAGGACTGATTCTATATTAATTTCAAACATGGATTAAATAAAGGAATGCGTAGAACAATAATAAAAAATGTACTGACTATCTTTTAGTAAACAATGATTGTACATTACATTAAACCATTCAGAGCATCTAGTTCAGCCATCACGATGATAAATTATTGATCTTTCCCTATATGTATAATCTAAGGAAGATAGTGGTTCCCCAACATTATCTAATAATTTTAATATTTATTGGATAATTTCCCATGATGCCCACACTTGAAGAATTGAACTTCTTGATTTGATTGAACCCACTTCCGTTTATCATTAGTGTTGAGAAGTTGATGATTCTTCTAACTATCATAGTTTCAAGTTATATGGTCATTTCTTCTAAACTAGTAGCACTTTCCAATATAAATATATCGGTTCCCCAAATTTTTCATCCCATATTTGTTACACAGGGGATGTCTCACTCCTTTTACTCCTCTTCCACGATCAATGTTCCTCCTTGAGTTTTTCTCCATAGATAAATTATTTTCATTCGGTATATGTGACCAATCCGTATCTATAAACTCATTTTCACCCTTTATATAACACCTCACAAACTCCTCAGTGAATTCATAGTATAAATTTTAGAGATTCTTCTGTATATGGGGTCTCATTCCACAAAAGAATTTATCAACCTTTTCCTTAGGATCCGTAAAAAATAAAAAGGTGGACCAATAAAGTATTGCAAATTCCATTCAATAGACCACAACGATTCATTTTACTTCTGATTCAGTTGAAGGAATTCCATCTAAATTTTCATTCCCATTGAGCAGAAAAAGAATATTTTGTAAAAGATTCCCCAAAAAGATTCTCAAAATATTTAACCAATCTAATATATTAGACTCCTAGTTTTTATTAATTTCTAACACTGATAAACTTCTCCTTCTAAGTGGTATACTTATAAGTTAACATTATATTACTCTAAATAATAGAAAATAAAAATACCTTTTATATAGAGTTTATCCACTATTCAGAAATCAATGATGTGTTAGATCCATAAAATTTAGGTAGTTATTGACACTTGAAGGATTAAATGGAAATTTATTCCCTTCAAGGGGAATCATGTCTCTTGACTTGTTTCAAGTTATTGCACATAACTCATGTTAGTGGATTCATCATCCTCATGAAGTTTTATATTCTAGATTCCATCAAAACTCCATCAGTGCCTCATCCTTTGCACTCATGATTTATATTATTCCTCCAACTTCCCACCATTTTTTAAGGAACAAATCCTTTGTGAAAAACGAATTTATTTTATGAATTTTATATTTCTAAATGAATTTTATTTCTTGAAACATCTGGTTTAAATATGTTATTAATCTATATTAATAATAATTACATTTTCCATATATCCTTCATAATGGTCCATAAAAAAACTTGTTATTAAACAAACATAACCCCCTAAGAGTGTCAAACCATGAGTGCATCAAGGCCTACTATCATGAACCATTTCCAATTTGATTCTATCATAATGTAGTGTTTTATAGTGTAACCCTTAGGTATATCTTTTCCAGATCTATATCCAATATTTTTTATTTCGACATGGATTTATTTTCTCAGAAACCACTAACGTAATAATTCACAAAAATACCAAGATTTTTTCCAATGTTTAAATTGGTCCTTGAGGTTCATCCTAATGTTTTAAAATCAAAATTTACATAAATAAATAAACATTACATTGATACAAGCTATTTTGTCCTTCCTTTTTATAACATTAAATTTCATTACATAGTACCAAAAATAGGATATTTTCAAGTTTAGTTTCATGGAAATAAGGTATATAATACATGAAAATAGAATATTCCCTTCTAAAACAACATGAAATACATATTAATGGGTTCAATATAGGTTACTTTTATAGAATCTCATATCATGAGGACATAAATATAAATAAAGAGGTGATCTTGAATCCTAGTAAGAGAAATAATCAGGAGATACATATATCATGTGATTATTAGATATATCAATAAGAATAACAGGAATAATGATAAGAAATGAGAAAGTTGTATAAAAAAATAACAAGTACTAGAATCCTAACAAGGAATCTTGGATACAATATTTAAATTATATATTCATTGAGATATCACCATGGTTTATCACCAAGGATTCATAAAATAATTACTAAGGTAGTTCACCAAGGTATCATATAACATGTCATATTTAGGGATTACATTATTTTTCCAATGCATTGTAGTCCTATAAAGTCACACCCTTCATATATATTGATTTCATATGAGCCATTGAGATCATAGGAAATCATTTAATTAATAACCCATTGATAATAATGAATGAGATTCTTATAAAAAATCATTACATACAGAAAAACTTAAATACATGATCATTACATAATTTTTAACCCATGAATGGAAATGTGAGTTTAATATATTTAAATCCTAGAATAAAAAATTCATTTTTAAAATATACTTGAATAATTATTGAAATAAAAAGAGGTTTGGGTAGTCAAATAAAAAGGAAAAGATAAAAATATTTGTAAAAGATGAAAATTTGAGAAGAAAATTCAGTATCACAACGATTGTCAAACATGGGTTCAGAAAAGGAGACAAAGGAGTGGGGACAAGGGTCTTCTATTCATAAAACACTATTCAAATAGTAATATGATAAAATGAATTGTACAAGGGAACACATTTTGGAAATATGAAGTCATACCACATAAAAAGGGAACTTGAATGGAAAGAGAAGTGAATATTTTCCTTACTTTGAAGAGTTATTCCTATAACATGAGGAAAATACCATGGGGGATTGGTAACATCATAGGTGGACTCATTAGGAGAAAGAAAAACCAAAACATAATGGAGGATAGATTGAGAGTGAATTGAAATGGATTAATGGGTGGGTATTTATATGATAAGTGGATGAATTATTTTATAATTTCTAAATATAGGTCTAGGAAAACTAGTTTTTAAAAATTGTAAAACCATTGGACTACCAATGGTTTTTGCTCATGGTTTGGAAATTATAGTCAAATTTTATTATGATTTAATCTAACAGAACTAAACAACATTAATTAATAAGTTTGTTGGAATTGAAAATAAAATATTCCACATATTAATGTTTTTAAAAATAAAATTTCCATTTTTTGAATTTGGAAACTAACATTTAGTTTTAAAAATTGAATAAAATATTATGAAATAAAAAATAATATTAATATAAAATATTTTGTGTTTGGGTTTTTTTAATTAATTATTACATCATAATGAAAATAATATGATGTCATAAAATATAATTATCCCAAAAACCATATTTTTTTTATTTTTTCATGACCCGTCCCCTGGGGCTTGTGCCATGACTACCCCAAGCCCACCTTCCATAGGCTAGGGGCTGGATACTAACACCAAAAGGTGTAATCCCTAAAACTGGGAAGGCATTACCTTTATAACCATTATAAACACGCAACTAGAAAACATAGGGGTAAACACAGAGGTACTGACTTAGCTCACACTAGGTATATCCTTATGTATAGTAGTAGAGATGATTATATGTGACTACTAAATCATCTTACTCTGTTAAGAGGCTTTGCTACTAACCTATACAGAATCATTAGGAGCTGACCCACACAGGATCGCTGGAGCTGACCCACAAAGGATCGCTAGGAGCTGACTCACACAGGATCGCTAGTAGTTAACCAACACAAGATTGTTGCAGCTGACCCACACATGATCGCTAGGATCTGGCCCACACAAGATCACTGGGAGCTAACCCACACAAGATTTCTATGATCTGACCCACACAGGATCACTGGAGCTGACCCACAGAGGATCCCTATGAGCTGACCCACACAGGATCACTAGGAGATGACCCACATAGGCTCACTAGGAGATGACCCATAAAGGATCGCTAAGAGATGACCCACACAGGATCACTAAAGCTGACCGACTTAGGATCGCTGGGAGCCGACTCACACTGGATCACTAGGAGCTGACCCGCATAGGATAGCTAAGAGCACTTTTCTCATCACAGCCCGCTACTGTGTTTTTTCACTAGTCTTACTCATCTCTCAGAGAGTATAGTCCCCAAGCCACAGGTAGATTCTCCACCTTCCATGATGTCCCATGAGGAAGTATTATATAGGTCTTACATGTCATAGGGGCCTTAATGCAACAGACAACGCGTCAATCAGACACCCAATCTATGAGTTATTAGCCTTTTAGTCCCGGGGGCCCGTTTGGAATCGTGTTCGATCCAACGAAACTATACGTCAACATTACCCAAAAATCCATTATGGTATACTCAATATGACCGTCTCACTCCAATATTTCCAGTGATGGTGACGGTTCATCAAACAGATGTCTGGTGCCAAAGTTATTGCCAAAAGAGCGTAAATGGGTCGTAGTGGGCCCATGTCCGGTCCGACCTAGTCGGAACCACCCAACCCGACCCAGCCTGACCCGCTGGGTCTATCCCATCAAGCTGCAAGGGGAAGTGGAGGGCCTAAGGTAGCCTCGAGGACACAGATGGCCATGAATCGTGCGAGGCCATGAGGTGGCTCGGCTGGGGTGGTTCTTCTGGAAGGGTAGCGGCGGCTCAACCCGAATGGTGGAGGTGGCTCAGACAGCAGTTCAAACGGTGGCTCGGACGGTGGTTCAGCCTAGTAGTGGTGACTCGGGCGGCAGTAGTGGCTTGGGACGAGGATCGTCTCATCATGGCAGTGGTGGCTCAGCTCGGCGGCTCGACCTGGGAGAGGCGACTCGGGTGAAAGCTCATCACAGACAGCGGTGGTGGCTTGGACGACAACGATGGCTCAAGCAGTGGATCATCTCGATATGGTGGTGGTAGCTCGGCTAGGCGGAAGAGCGGAAGCATCCATGGGCGGCGGAGCACCGCGGGGTGCAAAGGTTTCATGCGGTGGGGGCCGTGGGTAACGAAGTTCCATTGCCTTTGTTGCCTTCGTCCATTGCGAAGAACATTCCAAAGAAGTAGAATGGAAAAGGGGTCGGGCCATGTTTATTTGAACTACACCCTCCGCATTAGAGCGGTAGCAAGCTTTTCAACAAAAAAAAATTGAATCATGAACATATATGGAAGATATTTAGAAATTTCAATCCCCACAACCCTCTTCAATCTCTATTCCCAATCCAACAAAAGAATTAGAAGGGTAGAACATGGTAAGTGATAATCATATAGAAAATAAATCCCTACTTTGGATTGTTCGTTGACGTTGGCATGAGTAGGAAGTTGAAGTTGTTGATGTTTGTCTCGTCTGCCATACACCTCCAATCCCAGGTTCGTGCGTTGGTTCGTCGTAGTTGAAGACGTTCCTCATTAGAGGGTGTCCCGAAGTAGAAGTATAAGTCGGCGTTCTTTATTGGAGAACTGTAATCCTCCAAGGGTTCTCATTTCACAATCCCACCAAAAAATAAAAGAGGTTCCAATATGATTAACATAAAGAATTAATTATATTGGCCCAACCAAGTTGGAGTAATTAATTTACCGCATTGGCACAATTAATTAGCTCAATTAATTGGCCCAATTTAAGGGCTCCATTTAATTGGAGGGGCGTAATAATGGGGAGTTAGGCGGTTTCTCCCCATTAAGCGGGGTTGAGTGGTCCCCGCCTCTAAAATTCAAATTGGGGGTTTAGGCTCGGGTTGTCCCCACCACCATAACCACACAAGGGAGGTTTAGTTTTGATGGACCCCCTCTCTTAACATTCCAAGGGTGGTTTAGTTCTGGTGGTCCCCACCTCCCAACATCCACATTGGTGTTTCAAATAAAAATAAATTGATAAACAATTTTATTTTTATTTTATTCTTTCAGGAAAAACCCAAAAACTAACTTTCACCCTCGACCAACTGTCATCGAGGTGAATGTCTCTCTAAACGAATACCAGCACTGCGAGTCCCACGGTGCCCTCTGATTTCAATTCTAAGCACCGGTTCAAACGTTATAAAACCCACTCGTACAATTACTGAACATACCTGATCAAAAGTTCAGAAATTCATTCCAGGCACTCTGGGCCTTGGAATCACAGGCCGTCAATTTTCGTGGACTTGTAAGGAAAGGTTTGGGGTCAAGCCCCTTTATTAATCTCATTTATTTGAAAAAAATTACATGGTAATTATGAATCTCTAGAAATTTTCCAGAAAGATTGTTGTTTTTTAGAAAATTATAATAAATTTACCCTAAAATAATTTTGACATTATAATTTCAAAATTTATATTTATTTAATTAGATTCTTTATTCTAAATATGATAATTTTAATTTATATATATAAAAATACTTATCTATTAAGAATATTAGTTTGGATGTATAATCACATTTAAGACAACTATTAAAATATTCCCAGGTGTTTATAAAATCATTTAATGAATTAATATATAAATAAAAATATTTAAAAGACTAATTAATTAAAAAAATATTATTCATAATAACATGGTTTGTTGTAAATTTTCTTTATATTTTATAGGAAAATAAAATTATGATTTATTTATGTCCAAAAAATCAAATTGTTAGATTCATCTCAATTACACATATATGTTATTAAAAAAATTATTATTAAGAATAATTTATGGAATAAAAGTTTTATATATACAAAGTAATTTAAACTTTATGAAACTATTTCCTAGGCATGTAACCCCTTTTTACACCCACAACCACCCTGAAGGTAATGGTTCCAATGGTTATAGTATCTTTTCTACCTCAAATAACATTGACTAAGTGATAATACCCTCTGACCTGATATTATCATATATTTTTTTCAATATTATCTTTTTGAATCTCATATTGGGATTGGCCAAGGGAAAAACCCAATGAGGATACCCCCTCCCAGGTTCTGATAAATGGGCTTTAAATGGCATGACTATACAGGTTGAGAGAATCAATTATCCTTCAATATGAATTATCCTTCTTCGTTACTACTTATAAACCCTAATAATAATGGTAAAATTATCAAGAAAGGGTATAGCTTATAAAAGTCATATTTAACCATGTTCCAATTGACCAATGATTATATAATAGTCGAATCCCATTGTTCACATTTCCCTTTATACCATAAAAATCACATTTCCTTTTCCCTCAAAATTAACTATAATTTACATTAAGTTTCTATTTTTATTTTCATAATATATTGAGTGGTTCCCTAATATTTCGTCTCATTTTAACGTCATTTTCACGAGGGGAATTGATCATAGTAGAATTCGGCAATCCTTATTTCCCAAATTTCATTGTTCTATTTTATGCTCTTTTTCTAGCTGTAAATTTTTGAATTATAATCAGTTTCATTGATGAATAATGTAGATATCATTTTAAGGAGATAATTTTTTTGGCATCACATTATTTTGTTTGTGTATAATAATTTTTAAAACAAATAGTTATTCATGAAAAAAATCATTTTAAAAAGTCTGGGTCTTTATAAAGTATAGTAAACTTAAAAATGTGTAGCATATAACCAAAATATACAATTTATGATACCAAAACAAGGATGGGAAAACACCTCTCATGTTGGTTATGTATTTGGAAACCAAAAAATCCTATATAGACCAACCTATCAATGAAAATATTAATAAACTCTACCATTTCAAAAATCATTGAAGCATAAATACAACCAAAACGATTTACAACATCTTACATTGAAATAAGGGAATGATTTTAAACAACCCATAACTAGTTCACAACCACATGTAAAAAAATATCTTCATCCTTGGAAATAAAAAATATGAACTAACATGGAAAACATGAAATCTCATATAAGAAGTCTTATGAAAATAATAAACATACCATTAAATATTTCTATTCCAACCCATTCCAAACCCTAGATAAATGTGAGTATCATTACCATAAATAGTAACATTAATACTTTTTCCACTCACAAACTTGATTCCATGATAATCTAGAAAAAATGGAAAATTATGGTGAATAGAGTTTCAAATATGATGAGAGGTAGTGTGAAATTAAATCTAAAAACAAAGACAAGGAAAAATAATAAAAGGAAGATTACCTACCTTAAATAGACGAAAAAATATGAATTTCAATAATAAAAATAAGTCAAGGATAGGATTTATCTCTCACTAAATTCCTTCAATAGTGGTGTAACTAATTAAGAGTCATGGGGAATAAATTTTGGACACATTTAAAATTATTGAAATCAACACACCACTTATTAAATTACAAGAAAAATATTTTAAGTAATGTTATGTTCCTCGAGGAACATTTCATGAAAAAATGAATAAATCAAAGTAATGAGACATTTAATTTGGTAATAAATGGTGCATCTTTGATCACACGACAACTTATAACGAAATGTGATCTTCTAGGACAACTCTCTATTCCTTTCAAAATAATATCTATAAATTTCAATGATTCATTATTTGATATAGGATATTCTATCAATGTAATGACCCATTTTTCTATTCTTTATAAATTGAAGAACTAAAACCATAAATAGTGGTCGTTTAATTAGTAAATAAACCCAAAACATTTACAATAGGAGTCCTAGAAGATGTTCTAGTCTGGGTCTAGAATTTGAGTTTCCAACTAACTTATATGTGTTAAATACATAGGAATATAAGACACCTTCTTATTCACTCATAATATTGGGACGAACCTTCTTGAAAAAATGAATAAAATTCATAAGTTTCCATAAAGTTGCTCTAACAATTTATTTTGGTGAGAAAACTATGTACTAGTATATATTTTATTACATGAAGTAACTACAAGAAGATAAATAACTTTTTACACTATAAAATTATAATGATTCTTATCTACATGATGAAATTTGTTTGTGATAAGATATTTTTCAATTAGATCTAAAATTGATAGTTTAATATTCTTTGAAAAATAGGAGAAACTAGAAACTTTTATCCAACCAATTGAATAGGATGTAACTTATAACTTATTTGATTGTTTTTATTATTTATTCAATGATTATGGACATGAAGTTTAAACATCAATAAAGTTTTACAAGAATATAAAATAAGTTAAACAAAATTTTACTTTACTTATTACACAACCCCTATATTTGGAATTAAGAGATTCACCTATAGATTCAAAGTAAGTTGTTCTATTATAGGTAAAAAATCTAACAATAATTATTTATATACACTTTTATTCCAATCAATAGAAAATTATGATTGATATTTTATTGGAAATTATTATATATTTACACTGTAATTTAGTAGTTATACTGAGGGTATGTTTTAAATAAATAAATATATATAATTTTGAAAGAAAAATATGCCAACCCTATTAACCATCCCCAAATAATACTTAATCTAATAATTAATAATGTTTAAATGAAATAAATTGATAACTTAATTAAATGAAAAATAAATTTCTTATTTTCAGCTCTTAGTGTGTGAGGCGTATAAGCATTATTCCTTAGAAAACTAATATGGCTATTATGAAGAAGGATAAAATAAAATGAATTTCAGTGAGAGTACTTAATATTATATGAGTCTTTATAGACTGTTTTACATTATACATGGTCATAAGAAAATATCTTTTTATCATACCCCTTTTAAATTATCAATAGAGGCATTTTCAAAAAAACCCATTACTGTTTTAGATATATTATTAAGTTATTTATGGGTTCTCAGTATACCTAGAGACCATGAAAAGAGAAAATTCACTTTTATTTATAGTAATTTTTATTTTAAAATATTTTAATTTGGAATATTTAATAGAGATAATACAATTTTAATTTGCATGTTAAAAATGTTTTCTATTTTTATTGAGGACAACCTGAAATGTTTTCTCAAGAGTTTCTTTATGTTTGTATAATATGGTTATATATTAGAAATATTTCATTGAAAATAATAATTTTTTAAATATTTATATGTTACATTTCATGGTATAAAGATGCATTCTACTCATACATATAATTTGAAAACCTTTTATTAATGTTAAAAATTATATATCTTATTTTTTGAATGTATTTCCTTACCGAACCTATGGGAAAAATGTGAGGTAATTCTGGGGAAATAATAGAATTAAAAATGACTCTTAAAGGATTTTAGTAATATTTATCTAACATTATCTATATTAATATTGAGATATTCTATTTTTTTTTTATTATGACCATAGTAAATATTTTAATATACTAAAGATTAAACTGATCACACTTATAGTGATGCTTCCACCAAATTGGGAGCACCCACTTGAGCTTCCTTATGATGCTTCAAACCATGCTATTGGAGTAGTTTTTTCATATAAAATTTAATGGAATAATTATATGATTTTTATTTCTTTATAAACCTATATTTAACCCCAAAACATTACACCTCCCATGAAAAAGGATTTTTATGATTTTCTTCTTTTGAAAAATTTATATTTTATTTTCTTTGTTCTAATGTGTCTATTTCATCTGACCATACAATACTCATTATTCATGGAGAAGGTGAAAGAAAAATTAATACTACTGAGACAGATTCTAATCTTATAATAATTTTATTTAGGGATTAAGGACATAATAGGTACTTAAAATAAAGTTTAACATAACTTTTTCATCTTTATGAAGATATTGTTTTATAAATTTAAGATAAATATAACTTTAATGAACTCATATTAGGTGTGAAAATTAATTAAAATGAGTTTTAAGTACTATTTTTCGTTTAAAAGGTATATTTAATTATAAATTATAATTTTTTATTATATCTAACCCCCCATTGAGTTTTTAGTCTTAAATATGATCCCATGTTTTAGGTTTGGTATTATATATACCTTTATAAAATTTATATTGTCTGAATTATTAGGATATGTATACTTGAGTGTGAGGTACAATATATGCCTGAATTTTTTTTCATGCATTATCCTATGGAGTGAACTTTGGACCTCAAACAGGATCATGAAATGTTTTAGAATCTAGAATTTAATAGAATATATTGATTAAATATTCCCATGAGTTTTTCTAATGGGAGAAACATTAATTTTTCTGGAATATTATAATGATTCCAAAAATTATTGAAAGACCAATGACTTTTTTAGATCATTGATTTATGGGTCATATATTTTATTGAACCATTTTTCATGAAATTTGGAAATTCATACCAATTTGCATCTATATATTATGATCCAAAATAGTTGGAATCCAAAGACACCAAGATTGATTATTAAACTATTATTTATAACATATTAAAAAATATATATTTTTAAAATTCAGAATTCCAAGAAAATTCTGTAGTGACAAAGAAACCCATTTTATCTATAGAATCATGATTGATTTTATAAGAAATAATAGAGTAAAAAATAAACCATTAACACCATACCTTCCAAAATAAAATAGAAAAGTTGGTGTTTTTAATAGGTAAATTAAAGATATTATATGGAAAAGTGTCAATCCAAATATAAAATATTGGAGAAAATGATTGGAATAAAACATAAAGGATTATATATCATCCTATAAAACCATATTGGAAGTTCCAATGTTAGTTGAATTTTAAGAAAAGATATCAATTTCCAATAGAATTAGAACAAAAGGCTTAATGGGTAGTTAAAAGATAATCAATTGGATATTAAAATAGATATAATAGAATGAAAACATATTATTAAATCAATAGATGAAATTACAATATAAACCTTTGTGAAATACAAAATTTATAAATAATGAATAAATATTGCACCCAATATAATAATTCATGAAACAAAAATTTCACCAATGAGAACATGTCCTACCTTATAACTCAATATTTAATTTAATGTCATGTATGCTACAATTTATGGGTGAATTACTATTTAATATTATTATTGTCTACCCATTTGGTGTTGTGTTGATTTTATAATGAGATAAGAACAATTAACTATTAGTAGACATAGGACGAATAAATATACTAGGAATATTCTATAATAATTAGTGCTGGAGATCACAATCCTTCACCCATTCTATTATAAAAATTATCAGTTTGTACCCTACATTCGATTTGTTAACTACTATACTTATTACAATACTTATTATAAGTTCATTTATGTTGGAATTAACTGATGACATATCATTATTCATGTGTGTGGGATGTCAATTATTTTGTGTTGGTGTTTAAGAACCTATTTATTTTTAAAAAAATTAAAAAAATGGTCATTTTATTTTCAATTTTAGGTGTTGTATTTATTTTTGGGTGTTTCTCAAAACTTGAAATTAAATTTGAATCCCGTTGAGCTAAAAAAATATTCCGTTTTAATTTTTGGAACCTTGACATTGTGAGAAACTTATTTGAGACATCTAATAAATTTAAATTAATATTTAAATGATCATAGATTTAGATTCCTTTTATCGGGAAATTCATTTTGAGAACATTTATTTTTATATCACATTCCATGAAATGGTATCCAATGTAAAAATCAAATACAAATAAAATTTCAATTTTTCTTTGAAATATTATTCACCATAAATTTTTTTAATAATATGACTAAAGAAACATTGATTAAAATGAGTATGTTGTGTTCCATCAAAACCATATAGATTTAATGTACTTATGTTTAAAATTATTGAGGCATTAATTTTGTTTAAAATCGTATTTTTAATAATTAACATTTGTTTGGCCTACCTTTTTCATATAACCATTGAAATCCCTTAGTATCCATGAAAAAACAATTATGAATCTATATTAAAAATTGAATCTGTATCCAACCTGATCGTGAATTAAATTTATTGATCTTAGTTGAACTCATGTGTGGAGAAGGGTGATATTTTGTAAGCTACTGCATTATTTATGGTCAGTTTGAGGGAAACCATACAACTATAATGAATTTTTGAGGTGATTATTACTATATATATTAATGTTTATAGTTATGAAGATAAATTTATGTAATGGGGATATTTTCAAGACCTCCTACCTCCTAAAGTGCCCCTTATACACCAATAGTGGAGAAAGAGAGATAATGACCCCTCGAGTCCCACGTTAAATAGGCCCTCTGTTTTTGACTAGCACTGAGGGTATAACAATATCATGTATAAAAGGTATTACTATAAAAATATAACAAAAAAATAGAGGGAGATTAATCATTAAATTCAAAAGGGTTTTAATTCCACAAGAAATTTCATATAAACCAAATAATTATTATATGAAAAAATTAAAACATCATGGAATTCATGAAAAAGGAAGAACAAAATAAAATCCAAAAACCAACTATATATAGGGTACTAATATAGTGTCCCCAACATTACTGATATATCATGAAAACACATGAAAATAGTGGTTTGTTGAGGATTTGGGAGTACTAAGTAGGATCATCTATCAAAATAGGTCACCATCTTTGTGCAATAAATATTAAATAAATCACATGAGTAAAAACAACCTAGAAAAATGATAAAAAATATTCATTACTAATAAATAGAATTTGAGTAAAAATAAATCATATGAAACAATATTAGTTATAGAAAATTATTGAATTAATGAAACCATAACCACCATTACATTTTAGTTCCCCTATTACATCCATAACTGAATCTGCCTTTCAAAATAATACAAACCACCCATCGATATTCATCAGCATAAAAAATTCTTTTATTGGATTATATTCTACTCATCTCAAAAAAAACCTATTAAATTAGGGGTTCTCCCACAAAAATTTAAAGAATATTGTTCGAATCACCCTCTCACCAAGAATTGGGACATTAGTATGAGTCAACACTAGTAACATATCAACCATCACAATTCAATGCATCCAAAAATATATTAGCATGATCCAAAATATACATAATTACCACCACATTTATATAACCGCTAAACGTACATCTGTTCATAACCATCTATATATCAGAAAATTAAAACTTGAAAGACATCAACCTTATACCCTCATGCTTCAATGTGCATTTCCCTCCAAAACCATTATATTATCTGTATTAGGGTACTCGGAACTTGTAGATAACTCATCTCATTCCATACCCCTATTATTATTTATCCCCACTATAAAATTCCACATTCTCTGATCAATATCACAAACCATGCACTGTTTAAATATATCTATCACATCATATTCATATATAACACTATCGATCCATTATATCCCATACAAATATGTAACCACTACGATCTGTTATATCACATTAAAATTTAACCACCATTTACCTTCATCCACTACATGTCTATAATTTCTAGACACAATATAATACCAATACATAAAAAAATAAAAAAATAAAATAAGTAAATAATAAAAATAACACAACTAATATCCATAAATATGATCCCAAAAAACAACAATTCCACACAACAATATCTTTACATTACCTCATTTATAACTACTTTTCATCCAAATTTAATTTTCTATTTATTCTCTTATCCATTCTAAACTATTCATCATTAAATAACCCATTTTATATCTATCTATTCATTATTTATCAGATTTATTCAATCCATAACTGTTTATTGCTTCAGTTACCATTGATCCACTACCAAATTCCCCTTTTAATTTCTCATCATAATTACTAATTCCATTTCCAAAAACATTTTTATCCAAAATTCAAGTATGTTATAAAAAATATAATTATGACCATAACCCCTTTAAAATTAATTCAAAAAAACACATTTATGATATAATGCTTCACTAATTTAAACATCATTTTTTATATTTTCATTTAATAATTGTAAAATTATTGTTGCCTTATTTTAGTGACTATTCAATTAGGGGGTTCCAAGGTCCATAAAAAGTTTACAAAATACCCTCTATTAGATATCAGAAAAATACATCATTAAAACATTCATAGAAATAAAATCAATTGTTATGTTAAACATATGGAAATAACATGATAAAAATAATGAACCCAAAAACATCATTTTTTAAATTCAATTACTTTTAGATGGTTAATATTATTTAAACATTTCATACTTACTTTAAGGTGTATCTTGTAATCCTTCCCTTTCCAAAAAACCAAAAACCTAGTGAAATATAAATAGAATAATTGTAATGAAACACAAATAGAAATTTCATGAATTTTAATTTCATAAACAAAAAGATATGTCTCCATATTCAGTAGCTCAAGAAATAGAGATACTACATGTGAATAGAAATGAAATAATGAAATAATAAAACAACACAAATATTCTTATATCATTAAATAACATATTTTACATCAATAAATCAATACATATTCATAGAAAAATTTCAAGGTTGTTGTTTCCAATCGGAGAGGAAGAAAACAAAGAACCAAATAAAGGGAAGAGAATGATAACTTAATGAATAAAAAATTTAAATTATATGAATTGAGATGGAAGTAATATATAAGGGAAATCAATATTACATATAGAGGATCCAAAATAAGCCAATGTCTAGAGAGAAGAGAAATTGGGTTAAACCTAGAAGATGGGTTGATCTCTACTATTATAGAGGGCTGAGAAAGGTTGTCCCTTGGATCCAAGTCATTTAAAAATTCCCAAGAAGATATATGATCCTTAGATTTTAATGATCAAAAAACCCACAATTCTTTATAGGTTATAAGAATGCATTAAAATCCACATATAATGACTGTATTGGAACCCACCCAACAAAGCACTAGATCATTTGTCATATTACCTATCAATGACCAAGATCATCGGATAGTAGTCCCTAGGCATCTGTTTCACCACACGACCACACATCTATTGATCCTGACTCTTCATACTCACAAAAAAACCTTAGAAATTTATTTTTAGTTATTATTTCACATATGTGACCACCCCAGTAGAAATAGACACCAAATTGATTCCCCATCTATTTCTCTACTAACATACCATCCCAACATTCCCTGAATAATTGTTTAGGAAACCAATTAAACGGTTATGGAATTCACAATTCCATATATCCAAACACCAAAATTGAAAACACCATTATGATACCCACCATGCTCAGAGACACACCATGATAACCCCCAGAAATTACTAAACCTGAACTCCAACAACTAAAATTCCTCAATGCTCCCTGGAAATGTGTCCAATAGCTAAGAATACCAAGGGATGGGAAATAAAATTATATGAAATTACATCATATACATATCAAAAAATTAACATTCTTGATAATAAAAAATTGAAATAATATGTAAATGTGCGCAAAAATAATACTTGAGGTACCTATTAGAAATATTTTTATAGTCCAAACTAGAAACCTCCTAGGAAAAAATCTTAAGAGATACCTATCAAATAGGACATAACCACTAGATGAAGATAAAGTGGAACTATCATTCTCTATAACTACCAACAAATGAAAACTAAACCTTCCATATAAACCATGTTTTGAAGGCATATCTACCTTGATAAAAAAATCCTTAACCAAATTTAAAATATTTCCTTCGATTTGAAAAAATGATTTTATTTATATTTTTATAAAAAAATATACTTAAATTACCCAAACCATTCAATAATGTTTTTTTAAAAATAAAAATATTCCAAAGTGTTCAATTAGAGGATTTGAAATCAACTGATGAATCTACCCTATTATAATTATCCTCCAAAGATATGGCTACAAGCTGAACCTTGGGGAAACCACACTGACATTTCCCTATATAATCACACAAAAAATAGATCTGATCACTAGACATAAGAATACTTAAACCTCTCAAGCCTATATTGAAAACTCAAAACCTATCCTTAGAAAAAAAATATCACCATATTCATCCTATGACTCTAAATCACACAAATCAGATCATTCAAATACACCTCCTCAGCCCATTAAAATAAATCATCACCAAAACACTCCATTACAAAAAACCATATTTTTTATATCAACATGAAATCTCAATTATTATCATGATGGAAACCATGACTGAATGATATATATCCAAATATCATCCTTAATTATTATTCAAGTAGTTACCCCTATCCTCTATCCTTTGAAAGATAATATGGGAACCATGAATAAGGTCCATAACATGGACCAAAAATCCACACACACACACACACACTCATCCCCTACCAAATATCCTAAATATCCTTAAAATTATTATGAATCTACACATGATAGAGGAAACGTTTTTTAATAACTCATTAAATATACCCACATACATGTATCCTCGGTCCCCATACTTCAATTCCCTCCGCATCCTAGTCATTTTTTGGAACAAAACAATATTCATAGAATCATGAAAATCATGAGATGTCTTTAGAATCCCCAAAAAAACCTCAATACCCTCCAAAAAATCCTTAATGTTGAGGATAGAGGACTCACAAAATATCATTAGAACACTATACCTCTAGAACATCAATATGTCTATATAAAAATACTACTCTTCTACTTTAACACACCCCAAAACATGATAGATTTTCAATGGAATGGCTATAAAATAGTTACCAGAAGGTTTATCACAAAAAATAAAAGTTATAAAATAAATAAAGAAAAAACACATAACAAGAAGGAAATCAAGTAAGAAAAACTCCCCCACAAAATGCCCCACAGAACCACATCACCATCCTCTATCTGTAATAGCACCACACTATTCTACAACATTCAGAATCTTCTGATTATACACACAATAATCCAAAACACCCTTTAAACCTCCATAGATCTAATTATAACATACAACAAAATATCCATAGAAATATCATGATACCAAAAAATAAAAAAACCATCACTACCACAGGCACACAAATAAAGGGGGCCCGCTCGCCACATTGGGATATTCTACACATTGTGTCATCCTGACTCACCCATACAGTTTAAAAATATATCATAATGAATGTATCTTAATGGGGAAATTATTTCCATCTCTTAATATGATTTATTCCATCACCCATAATAACAATATAAGCTCAATCATAAGAAGCCCAAGCAATAAGATATAAAAATTAATGAATTCTTCATAACGATTTAGTAGTGGAAAGAAAAACCAGGTTGGGAAATTTTAAGATTTTATAAACAAATATTTTATTACAGACATTAAGTGGATAAAATTTTATGGGTGCTAGGATATTCATTCAATACAACCATAACAAAATACATATTCATAATAGGGTTACATGTTCATAATTTCATGAATCCTCATATTTATTTTAAAGACCCGGAAATTTCAATGAAATTTTTATTCATAAATATCATGGAATTTTACGAGACTGTGGCTTCTGACGGAACTTGATTCCGAGCCACGGTGTCCCCAGAATCAATTTCTAAAGTTTATCTCAGGTACATTCAGTAAACGAATGAGTGGGTTTTTCTATATTTTGAACAGGTGCTCGGAATTGAAATCTGAGGGCACTGATGAACTCGCAGTGCCGATAATTGCTTATGGGGACCTTTACTGTAGTTGTGTTTTAATCGGGTTGAGAATTAATAGTTGGAGAATCAGTTTAAAATAAATAAATTTGTTAGACCAATTTTATTTTATAACTTTTTAAGTTAATCCATTCCATGGGAAGTTGTTGGTGGGGTACACAACCATCCAACTTCCCATGTGTGGATATTTGAAAGGTGGGGCCCACAAGAGCCCCAACCTTTCACCTTCCCCTAAACTCATTAAACCCCCTTCTTTAATTTGTAAACTCGTCATAAATTGTGTAAAATTTTCCTCTCCCTCTCTCCCTCTTTATTATTTTCCAACACATATTACTCAATGCAATAAAACTCTTCAATTATTTTAATTAAGGGATTTGAATTCTGAATGCTTGGAAAGTTTAATTAAAATAAGGTGTAGCCTTATTTTAATTTGGTTGGAATATGATGTGTTGGGGGAAATATTTGAGAGAGAGCGCTTGTGAAAGAAGAAGAGAGTTTCTCCTTTGTTGAAGAACATCAATCTTCTGACGAAGAATGACACTCTCTTCCACAAAGAACGATGACGTTCCTTCTTTTCTCTTCTCCACGACTAGAGAGGAGACGAAAATTCTTCTTCATGTGAACTCCTACGACGACAGAAAGGACACCGTCATCCACAACGCATGACTACCGCAATGCTTTTCAAAGGTAGGAGGATTTTTATATTTACATTTACGTTATTTATACCCTCGAGATTGGATGATTATTCTATTGTGTGATTATTCGAACTACTAACGCGGTGGGTACAGACTAACGAACAAGTTCAGACCCACCGCTAACTTGTTCTTGATGCCCAGATTGCATAGAGATGGGTGAACAGAATGGAAACGGCGATTTGAAGTCGTCGCAGTGAAGAGCGCGACCTGAGAAGGTCGTAGGCGTAGACGCGAGCTAAAACGGACCACAGGAGCGACTCTGACGGCCCGCAGAACATCGCGGTGGTGCGGGTCGCCAGCGCGCCAACGCCAGCAACCGGAGGCGGCGGTTCCCTAGTGCACCGCCGAAGGAAACCCATCGCGGCAACAGCCCCGGCGGCGGTGCGATGGACCCCGCGGCCGCACGGGATCCCAGAATGGCGGGGCGATGCCAGCTGGAGCCGCTGCTTCAAATTAATGGGGGGTCGCGCTCCCCACTCCATGCAACGTGCTCGGCTGCTGGCTGAGCCAGCACCTTACCCCTAGCCGGGCTGTGGCGGGCCACGTGTGCCAGACCCAGACCCGAGTCGGGTCGACCCGATTTGGGCCGACCCAGGGTGTGTTGGGCCGGGTCGGACCAGGCCCAAACCCCTCTTTTTCGGACCTGATTCGTTTAAACACTCATAACAAGATCTATAGACCTTCGATTGAAGAACTATCAATTTCATAGGATTCCTTTGATTGGGATGATCATTTCATTATATTACAGTCAAGATTTCGGAAAAATTTGGGTATGGTTGTGTTGGTTCAAACCCGAAACCAATCGGGCCCTCAGAGCGGGAACGCTTATAACATAAGGATCAGACATCCGATTGAAGTTCCATCAATTACGTTGGTTTCATTTTGTTGATACAGATCTGGGGCATACTCTACTCGAGGTCCAGATGCAGTTAGAGTACAATCAAGTTGGTTTTAGCTTAAAAACCAACCAGGCCCCTGGAACGGAAAAGCCAATAACTCTCAGACCGGACGTCTGTTTGACGAAGCGTCAGTGGCATTGGTAATCTCATTGAGAAACGGTTCCTTTCAGTATACCCAATGGGATTTTGGGGAATAGTTGAGATACGGTCGGGTTGGTTCGTACACGAAACCAACTGGTCCCCCGGGATAAAAAGGCTTATAACTCATAGATCGGGCATCCGATTAACGCGTTGTCTGTTGCGTTGAGACCCCTATGACGAGGCGTTCCTTTGAGATAATTATTCATGGTACTTAGTGAAATATGGAGTGTCGACCAGTAGCTCATGGAGAAGATCCTCTCGGAGATGAGCGTATAGAGTACGGTGACCGTGTAGCTGGATGAGACCTGATGACAGTTTGTCTGATACGATTCAGAGTGACCAGACTAGTCCAGTGGGAATCACTACTGTGTTGGGACGAGAGACCCATGGCGGAGGAGCGCTACTGTGTTGGGTCAGTAGACCCATGGTACTCGGTATGAGGATTACCTTTGTAGGCTATTAGGGGGAGCGCTACTGTGCTGTGGCGGTAGACCCATGCTGGGGTTTCACTACTGTGTTGGGGCGATATACATGCGGTACTCGACAGAGAATAAGTACCTCAGTAGTCTAAGGTTAGTGAGTGGCAAGTCAGAGTAGTGACAGGACTACTGCGCTCGAAAGAGGAAGAGTTCTCCAGAAGCTGTGTTTTCGTCATCGTGAATAAAAATCCTGGTTTCAGCTGAGTCATTGACCTTTGTGTTTACCTTATGATTGAGATGGGTTATTTGATAACTTAGTTATATGTATGGGAATATACCTAATTAAAGGTTATCTGTTGAGATTTATCTTTGTAGTTTTTCCATATTGTATTTAGTGAGACCTTGAGGATCTTGGGGTCCCTACTGAGTATTGTTATACTCACCCCTGCACGGGCTATGCCTGCACATCGTTGTGTTGGATGTAGACGACAGACAACACTGACCGAGGTAGAGTGTATAAGAACTGGATGGTACCCAGAGGTGGACACTCAGCGTGATGGCACACAGATCGAACCGATAGATGCGGAGTGATGAGGAGGACATATGTACCTACCCTTCAGGTAGGATCCCGGAGGATAATCCAGGAGCTGCTTCACCTTTCATCTATTGTATTTTCAGTTGTAATTGTCTTTCAATTGTAGTTGTACCTTTCTATTGGGCTCGTATATATTTCCCTTTTGTACTTTCATCACTTTTTTTATATTACATTACTTAGAGTTTTCTTCCGCTTTTACTCTGGTTGTGTGTGTATTACGTTTTATAAAGGAAATTCCTTCCCAGTTTTTAGGTAGTTACGCCTTTGGATCTAGTCACTAGCCCTTGGCCTATGGATGGCGGGATTGTGGTAGTCACGATTCGGGCACCAAGGGATGGGTTGTGAGAAATTGGTATCAGAGGAGTCAGTTCTACCAAAAAACTTAGGACTCTAATATTTCTTTTCTGTGAAGCAATAGTGTAAAGGGTACTGAGTGTGGTTTTCAGTTAAGGGAGTCCAGTGTCGATGCGGGCGGTCGACGTATCCATACACCAGGACCTTGAATTCAGATTTCTGACTCAGTACATGAAAAAACTGATTGCGTGTGTGTTTTCAAAAGTTTTTTTTAAGTCAGCTCAAAACCAGGTCAGTTCACCAGGTGTAGTCTTTTGACCATGTCACATATGTTTCTTTCAGGATACATCCCTGCAGACGGCCAGCTAGAACCCTGAGAGTTATATGTACTGACATCCCCCTGAGCAATGAGGCCTCATATAGTGCCCTCTTCCAGTTGAGACACCAGTGGAGGCACCAGAGGTACTACCACCAGTTGGGCCACCGATGCCACCAATCCCAGCAGTAGGCGATGCACGCCGGTTGAGTGCGCTGCACGAGTTCCAGCGCTAGAGGCCACCCAGGTTCCAGGGAGAGACAGACGCACATGCGGCTAAGGATTGGATGGAGTCTATGATGAGATTCTTCATGCTAGTAGGAGCGCCAGCAATATTTATGGTGATCCTGGCTGCTAGCCTCCATTAGGCAGCAACAGGCAGATGGTGGAGCCTGATGATCCAGATGAACGACGAGGTGATACTTCTATGGCCAGACTTTGAGAGCCTGTTCCGGGCGGAGTTTGTACCAGCCACCCTTTGAGCGGTGCTTATACAGTAGCTACTGCATCTTCAGTAGGGTAGCATGAACGTGGCATAGTACTTAGCGAGGTTCACTGACCTCTCACGCTATTCCACCAATATGGTATGTGACCCATTCTTCAGGGCCCAAACCTTTGAGCAGGGACTCCAGTGAGAGATTAGAGCTTTAGTTGTCTCCCATGGCATCTAGACGCAGATAGGGGTGTTCGAGCGAGCCCTCTTAGTGGATTGTTTCCTTGCTGAGCAGTATCCAGCAGCGGGACCCACCACTAGCCAGCATGCAGTAGAGTCTTCTACAGCTGACAGTAGACATATGACGCAGATGTCCAAGAGTACCAAACCGACAGGTGGTTGACCGCACAACTCAGGGTCAGTAGTGCGGGGCACCCAGGGTGGAGACACAGCCAGAACTACCAGGTTGTGTTACTCATGCGGGGAACATGGTCAGATGGATCGTGACTGTCCGACCCACCATGCAGACGATCAGGAGATAGAAGAAGGAACTCCTCGGTAGAGGTAGAGGTTTGATCGAGGCGGACCGCAAAGAGAAGGAGACAGAGGCAGAGGAGATGGACGTACATATGGTGGTTTACAATGCTTCGAGGTGTTTCCACCACCACCACAAGGAGTTCCACCCCGACCGCAGGGAATAGGTGGATATGGGAGAGCACAACTTCAAGCAGATCAAGAATATGACTATGGATCTCCAGAAGAAGGTGTACAGGAGCGAGACTAGTTCTAGGCATGGAGGCCTTTGTTCTTGGTGCTTCTAGTTTCCGTGTTGTTGTTGTGTTTTCTTTGTCTCTTTGTACTTCGAGCTGTAGTAATAAAAGACACTTGTCTTTGTGACATTTACTTGCCTGTCCTTTTTGTATGGTTGATAGTAAGTGGTTCCAGTTAAAACTGTTTACTTGACCCACACATGTAAGATTCCTACTGGAGGACACCCAGTAATAACGGGCTGATGCCGACAGTGTGACTCAACCCTTGGAGGCGAGAGTAACGGTTGGATCTCCTAGTAGTAGCGTCGAGGCCTTACGACATCATTCAAGACATGAATTGTACCGCTCATGTCAGGTTTGAATTTATTAGGTTAAGAACTTGGTTCATCCAGGGGATGAGATCAGATTTCACTTTTCGGAAGAGGATACATCTCACCAGCTCTTGTAGAATGTAGACAAAGAAGGGTGGATATGAGTTCTTACAATTGGCTAGTCTCACCATTGTTCGTTGAGCGAACGGATTATGGTTTATTCTAATCTCAATAGTCTTAGGTGTATCTTATCTTAGAAGGACATAAACCCGAGACATCAGTGATGGATTGAATTTAGGACTATGACTTATAGATATTTTATAATACTAGGGAGGGGACCGTTGTCGCAAATGCTCTTTGCAGAAGATCAGGTATTCAGCTGTTATGAGTGGTGAGATAGCAACTGACCGCGTTTCAGATATACTTTGTGGATGGTGATGGATTCAAAATGTGTAGAACCAGAGATGGTTCAGGTTATGATGGAGAAGGTGAAGATCTTCTAGGAGTGGATGAAGACTGCATAGAGCAGGCAGAAGTCCTATGCTGATAGGAGATGAAGATCACTGGATTTTGAGGGTGGTGACCACATTTTCCTACGGGTCTCATCTACACAAGGTCTACAAGGTTTGGTTCGGGGCAGCAAGTTATCTCCACGATTCTTTAGACCTTTCTAGGTCCTCAGCAGAGTAGGCAAGGTGGCTTACCGCCTGGCCCTTCCACCGCAATTGCACTGGGTGCATGACGTCATCCACGTATCTCAGCTAATGAGATACGTGCATGACCCTTCACACATCATCGATCATGGGGATCTGGACATCCATGATGGGGAGACTTTCATGGAGGTCCTAGTAGAGATCGAGGATCAACAGGAGAAGGTCCTACATGGACGGTCGATTCCTAAGGTGCGCATTCATTAGTAGTATGGGAACCTCCAGGAGAGCACATGGAGTTTGAGGCTGAGATGCGTTCTCAGTAACCTGTTTTGTTTCCTTAGTTTTTGTTGTAGATTTATAGGGACGTAAATCCCTGAGGTGGGAGTAATGTAAAGACCCGGAAATTTCAAGGAAATATTTTTTCTTAAATACCTTGGAATTTTATGAGACTGTGGTTTCTGACGGCACTTGATTCTGAGGCCCGGTGTGCCCAGAATCAATTTGCAAAGTTTAGCTCAGGTACGTTCAATAAACGAATGAGTGGGTTTTTCTATCTTTTGAACCGCTGCTCAGAATTGAAATCTGAGGGAACCGATGAACTCGCAACGCGGGTAATTGCTTAAGGGGACCTTTACCGTAGTTTTGTTTTAAGAGGGTTGAGAATTAATAATTATGTAATTAGTTTAAAATAAATAAAACTATTATAACAATTTTATTTTATAGCATTGGAAGTTAATCCCTACAATGGGAAGTCGTCGGTGGGGACCACAACCATCCAACTTCCAATGTGTGGATATTTGAAAGGTGGGGCCCACACGATCCTCATCCTTTCACCTTCCCCTAAAATCCTTAAGCCCCCCTTCGTTAATTTGTAAAC
This sequence comes from Viscum album, assembly GCA_963277665.1. Classification (NCBI taxonomy): domain Eukaryota; kingdom Viridiplantae; phylum Streptophyta; class Magnoliopsida; order Santalales; family Viscaceae; genus Viscum; species Viscum album. The sequence goes on along the minus strand of OY728119.1, from coordinate 375,455,446 downwards.
TCCTCATAAATTGTGTAAACTCTTCCTCTCCCTCTCTCTTTCTTTATTATTTGCAAACACATATTAATCAATGCAATCAAACACTTGAATTATTTTAGTTAAAGGATTTGAATTTTGAATGCTTGGAAAGTTTAATTAAAATAAGGGGTAGCCTTATTTTAATTTTATTGAAACATGTTGTGTTGGGGGAAATATTTGAGAGATAGCTCTCGTAAAAGCAGAAGAGAGTTTCTCCTTTGTTGAATAACATCAACCATCTGACGAAGAACGACACTCTCTTCCGCAAAGAAAGACGACACACCTTCTTTTCTCTTCTACATGAAAAGAGATGAGACACCAATTCTTCTTTGAGTGAACTCCTATGACAATGGAAATGACACAGTCATCCACAATGCACGAATATTGTGAAGATTTTCCAAGGTAGGGGGATTTTGTATAATTACGTTTACGTGATTCATACCCTCGATCTTAGAAGATTATTTTGGTGGGTGATTATTCGAACAACTAACGCGGTGGGTAAAGACTAACGAACAAGTTCGGACCCACAACCAACTTTTTCTTGATGCGCGGATAGCGTAGAGATGGGTAAATGGAAGGTAAACTACAATTTGAATCCATCGTAGTGAAGAGCGCGACCAGAGAAGGCCGTAGGCGTAGACGAGAGATAAAACGGACCACCGGAGCGACTCCAGTGGCCTGCGGAACATTGCGGTGGCGCGGGTCGTCGGCGCGCCGACGCCGGCGACCGAAGGCGACGGCGCCCTAGAGAAACACCAGAGGAAACCCACCATGGAAATAGCCATGGTGGCGGTGCAACAGACCCTGCGGACGCACATGATCATAGAACGGCGGGGCGGCGACAGATGGCACCGCCGGTTCCCATTAATGGGTGGTCATGCCCCCCGCTCCACACAACGTGCTCGGCCGCTGGCCGAGCCTGCGCCTTCCCCCTAGCCGAGCTGGGGCGGGCAACGTGGGCCGGACCCAGACCCAGGCCGGGCCGGACCCGGACCCGAGTCGGGTTGACCCGGGTCGGGCCGACCCAAGGTCGGTTGGGCCGGGTCAGACCAGGCCCAGATCCCCCTTTTTCGAACACGATTCATTTAACCGCCCATAACATGAGCTAATGACCTCTGATCGACGCACCGTTAGTTGAGTAGGATTCCTTGGATCGAGACAGTCATTTCAGTATATTACACTCAAGGTTTAGGAGAAGTTTGGGTATGGCCGGGTAGGTTCAAACCCGAAACTAACTGGGCCCTCGGAGCGGAAACGCTTATAACATAAGGACCGGACATCCGATTGACGTTCCATCAATTACGTTGGTTTCATTTTGTTGAGACGGATCTTTGGAATACTGCGCTTGAGGACTAGACGCAGTTGGAGTACGTTTGGGTTGATTTTAGCATAAAACCCAACCGGGCCCCTGGAACGGAAAAGCTAATAACTCTCAGACTGGACGTCTGTTTAACGGACCGTCAGCGGAATTGGTAATCTCGTTGAGAAATGGTTCCTTTGAGTATACCCCATGGGTGTTCAAGGTACAGTTGAGATACGGTTGGGTTGGTTCATACACGAAACCAATCGGGCCCCTGGGATAAAAAGGCTAATAATTCACAAACATGGAATCTGATCGACGTGTCGTCTGTTGCGTTGAGATCCCTATGACGAGGCGGTCATTTGAGATACATCTTCTTGGTACTTAGTGGCCCTTGGATTTTCGACCAGTAGCTCGTGGAGAGGATCCTCCCGGAGTCAAGCGTACGGAGTACGGTGACCTTGTAGCTGGATGAGACCTGATGATTGCTTGTCCGATTCGATTCGGAGTGACTTAACTAGCGCAGTAGGGATCGCTACTGTGTTGGGTCGACAGACCCATGGCGGAGGAGCGCTACTGTGTTGGGGCGGCAGACCCGTGGTACTCGACAGGAGGAGTACCATTATAGGCTATTAGGCGGAGCGCTACTGTGTTCGGGTGGCAGACCCATGGCGGGGGTTGCTACTACGTTGGGGAAACATACTCACGGTACTCGATAGAAAAGGAGTACCTCAGTAGTCTAAGGTTAGTGAGTGTCACGTAATAGTCGTGATAGGACTTCTGCGCTCGACAGAGGATGATTTCTCCAGTAACCGTGTTTTCATCATCATGAATAAAAATCCTGGTTTGAGCTGAGTAATTGACCATTGTTTTTTCCTCATGATTGAGATGGGTTACTTGATAACTTAGGTATATGTATGGGCATATACCTAAGTAAAGGGTATGTATTGAGATATTTCATTGTGGTTTATCTATGTTGTATTTAGTGAGACCTTGAGGTTCTCGGGGTCCCTACTGATTATCTTTATACTCACCCCTACACAGGCTATGTCCGCACCTCGTTGTGTTGGATGTAGATGAAGGACAACGCTGACCGAGGTTCAGTGTACGAGAACTGGACGGTACTTGGAGGTGTACCCTCGGCGTGACGGCACACAGAGCAGACCGATAAATGAGAAGTGCTTAAGAGGAAATTTTTACCTACCCTTCAGGTAGGAACCCGGAGGACGATCTAGGAGCTGCTTCACCTTTCATATGTTGTCTTTTCAGTTGTACTTTTCTTTCAGTTGTAGTTGTACCTTTCTGTTGGGCTAGTAATTCTGTCCCCTTTGTACTTTCAGCACTTTTGTTATACTGATTTACTTAGAGTTTTCTTCCGCTTGTACTCTGGTTTTGTGTGTGTTACGTTTTATAAAGGCAATGCCTTCCCACTTTTTAGGGAGTTACGCCTTTGGTGCTAGTCACCAGCCTCTGGCCTATGGAAGGCGGGTTTGGGGTAGTCACGATACGGGCCCCGGGGGACGGGTCGTGACATTAATGATCAGACAGTTTAAAAGTTAAGAGTTATAAGAGATTCATGGATAAAGATTTATTATATAACACTTTATTTCTAAACAAACCTTAAAAGGTAATTTATTAATCGAAAAAAATCATCAAGGAATATCATTGCTTAAATGCAAGAAATAAATAAATATTGAAATAAAAAACAACCCTCCACATTTTCTATGTCATTTTAGGTGAAACATCATGCATTGAATTTTTATAATTCATGAATGTAACGAAGATAAATATAAAAAAACTACATAGGTTTTGTAATATAAAATGGTTTTGGAAACATAGGCAAAACAATTGATCAAAAGTGGAACCCGATTTTATAAAAAAACTAATCCTAAAAAATTTCAGGAAACATGTTATCTATACTAAATTTAAACATTTAATAGATATTTTATCATGAATGAAATATTATTTTATATTTTTAAATAAAAAATGATTTTTTAATCCTAAAAAATCATACTTTGATTTCACATGATTTAAATACGAAATGTAGTATCACTATGTATCATACATAAAATAATTGTTCTAAATTGTTTTTTACAGTTCATCAGTTAGGAAACATGCCTATACATAATAATAAAGAAATCATAAATTTAGTTAATTATTTAATTAAAAAGTATGAAATATACAACATGCATTCATATTCCATATTTAAGATATTAAATAGGAATCATTATCAACAATAACATGCTCAAAATTTATATAATAATTGCAAAAAATGTTTTTATGTATAGGTATGTTTCACATACTATATTGAATGAAATTACTTCCTATATTTAAATACATAACCATGGAATGGTACTCCTGAATTAACCTAAATGACATAATTTTTAAGCACATTAAATTTCACCAATATTATATGAATAGGTTTAATTGAGTAAAAAATAGTTTCATGTATCAAAAGGTTACTACAGATCATTATTATTTTTACAAGAATTTAAAACAATAAAATCCATTTCCGTACAATATGTCCCAAACACAAGTGAGATCCAAATCTTAATAAGAATGTAACACATGGAATGAAATTCATATATTAGTGTTCAATATTGTAAATAATCTAGCATAACAACCATGGCTGTTAAAATGAGACAACTATATTATTTTAGAAAACATTAAAAAAATTTAACTTTTATCACTAATCGTGATTATCATTCTTCACGTGTTTGAAAAATAAGAGACACTAAAATGTTATCATTTATATAAATTTATATCACTAGAATGAAACATATAATTAATATTAATATTAAAAAAATTCTTAATACTAAAAAGGAAGGGGAAAATAATTTATGTAAATTTTTAAAATTCAATTAGATTATCAATAAACATGATAGTATCTTCCATTGAATTCAATAATTTAAATATCCAAATCCAATTTTTATAAAAAATATCTAATACTTTTAAATACAAAAACTAAATTTAGAAGTAATGCATGATATAAAAACATGTATGTTATTAAAAATACCCGGAAGAAAAGTTTAAAAAAATTAATTTTAGCATTCAAGTATGAAATCTACTCAAGATAAAATATTTTACAATGTTTCTCAAAATTTAGTAGCCATTGTAGATAAATATATTATAAGTATTGCATAACAAGTCTATGAATTATAAAAAACAATGTAACATGTATGGAATATTGTCATTAAAAATTATTTTGAAGAAAAATAAATTATAAAAAAAATGGGAAAATTCATTTAATTTCCAATAGTACATTCAATTAAGTAATATATTCGAGTTAATTATAATTTTAGTTTACCCTACTTATTTTCTTGAAATTAATTCAGCAGTAATGGAAAGTCACTAAGCACTACAACATTGAATAAAAATTATTGAAAGATATATAATATTAACAATTGAAATGTCAATACATGTAATGATCTTGATTCATTTACCTTATAAGTTCCCTACTCAAAAAAGGTTTCACATTCACCTAAACATTTAAATAGGTTTTCAATGTCCTCACATCAGATCATAGGGAGGCCTGAAATATTTGTGTCATAGCTAGTATAATTGGTCCTTAGCAAATTCTGGGGTCAAGTTCTACTACATCCATACCAAACCCAATAAACCTCACATATTCAAAACTATAACTCCACAATCTCCCTCAACCTCCATTTAATTGCAATTTCATGAAACATTGTCTCTGAAGGGGCCCCTCTAAGCCAGGTAATGGAAAAATGGAGATAATGACTCTCATGTCCTATATTTAGTAGGTCCCAAATTGGAGAATACCATAGAAGGTATACAAATATCCTATAATGAAAGCATTACACTAGAAAATATAATAAAAATAGGTAAATGTAGATTCACTATTCAATTCAAAATGGTTTCCATTATATAAAAAAGTTTCCATAACATAATTAATTATTATATGATAAAATAACAAAATCTTAGAATGCATGAAAAAATAACTCTAATCTCTAAGTAAACTATCAAATATATCTAGGATTACCCAAAAATGGATCTAGCTTTGGAAATCTATCCTGTAGACATGAGAAGAATGTTATTTGATAAACACTTGGGAGTACTCTATAGGATCATCTCTCTAAAAATATCAATATTTGTGTGAAATAAATATTAAGTAAAGGGAATTTGCGAAACCAACCAAGAGAAATAATTGAAATAAAATCTTCTGTAATAAACAAAGTGGGCATAAAAATAAATAAAAGGAAATGATTTTAGGAATAGACAAATAAATTATCAATCAAATAAAATCCACCACTCTATTTTTATTACCCCTCTTTATCCACAACATAATCCACCCTTTATAATAATACAATCCACCAATTTTTAATCATCACCACAACAGTTCCTCCTATGGTTTTGAAATATACACATCTAAGTTCCAACATGTAAATTTATGTGTTCTAATAATCATATTAATATAGAGTTGGAGGGATTACACTATTTACAATCATCAAAACATCAATATGAATAAAAAATAGTAATATATTTTAATATAAAGTGTCACGTATCCACAACTACATCACCATAATCCCTTATATCCATATACATAACCACATTATTATAAATACCTAAATTTCATCACTTCAGAAACATCCATAGGTTGGAAAATGTAAACATGAAATACATAAACCTTCTTCCCTCATCCTAAAATATTAATTTCCTCCTCACACTACTCAATTTTTAGTATTAGAGTATTATGGACATTTATACCATCCACCTTATTCCCTGCCCAAACTAAGAATTACCTCAACTATGGACTGCTACATCCTCTTTTTAACATCTATAGTCATGTGGTATTTTAAATCTCACCATCACAACCTATATGTATATATCATCCTTGATTGATTATATTAATCAAAAATACATATCAACTATTATACATTATACCCCATAAAAAATTCCAAAGATGTTTTCCCTTATTCTATACTACTTCCATAATTTCCATATCCAACAAAATAATCACACATCATGAAATACAATTCACAATAAAATAATAACAAAAAACCCAACTAATATCCATAAATAAGAGTCCACACAAAAAAGACTTTTTGACCATCATATCATTATATTCCCCAATTATCACCAATTTCCAAAAAAATAATTTTATATTTGTTCATTTATCTATTAAAGGCAACTCATCATCCCGTAATATAATCATTAATTATTTATTTATTACTCATCACATATATTGAAGTCATAACCATTCTTTACTTTCATTAACCACTCATCTATTACTCACTTCCCTTTTAACTTCTCAAGGAAATTATAATTACCATTCCAAAAACCATTTTTAACCAAAATTCAAGTAATTCATAAACTAAATCAACATAACCATTCACCCTTTCACATAAAGGAAAAAAAACAATGACATTATAAAGAACCAATAAATTCAATAACATGATTCATATATTCATTCCTGTTTTTTTCTCATTCCTCATCATTTATTTAGTTGAATATTCGATTATGGGTTTATGAGGTCAATAAAAATAGAAAGAGACGTATCAATAGACATTAGAAAATTCATCATTATAGTAATCATGCCATTAATCTTAAATTTATAAGTTTTATTATATTTTAATAAATTTGAAAAGAAAAATCACACAGAAACTCTACTTTCCTTCTTTTAATTTAATTTTTATAGGTTTATACTCTTTATTAATTTCATACATACATTAAATTGACTCTTATAATCCTCACCTTTCTTATGAATAAATACTCTAAAAGGAATAAAAATAGAATAATTAGAATAAAACACAATAGGCACATTAATGAATATTATTTTCATAGGATTGTAGGTATGTCTCAAGATCCCCTACTTAAATAAGTTGAGATACTACGCCTCAATAGAACAAAACCATGAACCACTAAAAAATCAGATTCCTAATGCCTAAAATAAGACATTTTACACCAAGAAATCAGTATGGATTCATAGAAAACATATACTATGGTTATTTCTGTTAACCAGATTGGAAGAACATGAAGAAACCAAAAAAGGTAAGGGATTGATATTTTAATATGGAAGAAAGAATACACCCTGAATTATGAAAGAAATAAAATATATGGGTAAAATGCCTTAGAGTTTAATTTGTCCATAGGTTCACGATAAAGGATAATAGGTCAAACTCAGACTATGTATTGATCTCTATTCTCATATAGGTTCAAACAAGACTCTTACTCAGATATAATGCATTTAAAAAAAGTCAAAGAAGATTAGAGATACTTAGTATTAAAATAAGAAAGCCCCCTAACTTTTTTCATGTTTTTAAAACACACAAAAAATCACCTGGTCTATCACCACAGATTAGGGTGAGATCATTGGGGTTTTTCAACTTTCTATAACCAATAAAACAACATTGTGACCCTTGGATTTCTATTTAATTGATCTACCCTACCTCTGTTATTCTTGATTTTCTACACTCACTAACACACTATAGTTAAGTAAATTCAGAATATCCTACTTTACATAGGTTACCATCCCTACTGAAACACCCACTAAATTGATCACCTCATTCATTTCACTTTTAACTATTTCCCACAAAGAAACAGTTATCCAAAAAAAACCCTACAAATTTACTTAGGATGTCTTTTTATGGTCTTGGTGTACACATTTACACATAACCATCCTAAAAAGTACCCAAAACACCATGGGAATTACCAAGCCTAGATCATTTATGTTGAGACCACCAAAAATTCCCAAATCTCAACTTTTTCCTATTAAAAACCTATAAGTTCCCCCGAACCACAACAACACCAAAGAATATAAAGTAATGGTCTAGAAATGTGTATGATATTATAGATACTATCTAAAAAGATATATGAAAATAAGAAAAATATAAAAAATGGAAAGCTATAAAGTGATTCGTTTTTCAATATTTTTGAAGGGGGGTTCATACTACACTATGAAGTTTGAAGAAACTTATATTCCATAAAATTACAATTTTGTGAAAAATATAAAATCAAAAATAATTATAAATCTGTTGAAGGTAGTTTATTGGACATATTGTTATAGTAAAAAAACTAAAATGTCAACTTTTCATAATAATGTACAAGATATTGGGAGTTGATTTATTTCATAGGATGTAAATAGGTCCACATTATTGGGTATAAAATTGGAAATATTCTTTTTACTTAAAATAGAGACAAAACCATTTATTCATAATTAAAATGATTAAAATTTAAAACATATAAAACCCCAACCATAGAAAACCCCAAGAAATTACTCTTGATTATCATAAATCATTGAACAATTAGGTGGTTATTTAACATCCAATAAATCATATACTATCATGGAGGAGGTGTAACTCTTGGAGGATCATCTCACACATAACTTGGATCTAATACTATTTGTAATATTCTTCCCCTCACCCATTTTCTTGTATAGAGGATGTAGTTATACCAACCATATGTGATTTTCCACAAGTAACAATGGATGAAAATAAGTACTAAGGGTTAAAAAAAGTTACATGTGTAAAATGATTTACCCTATATAGACACACAAATGTTATTTTATAAGTACAAATAAATAAACCATTTAAATTTATAAAAATTATTTATGCATAAAAAACCATAATAAATAAAAAACCAATAAAAAATGAATTAAATAAATATATCAGAGTAAAAATTGAAAAAATAAAAATAGAAAAATAAAAATCTAAGGAGGTAAAAATACACAAACAATAATGTGGAAACACTACAAGAAAATGAAAACACTCAAGGATCAAACTTATATAAGAACTAATCCCTTAAATTATATATACATATAGGGTGAGTAATCATACACTCTAAGAAACTCCCATGTTAATTTTACATCATGCCACTATGACTTCAAATAGATTATCCTATAAGTGTATAAAATAAGTTAGAAGAATATTAAAAATAGATAAAACAAATTTCACAATTTAAATTATAATAAAAAAGTTGGTTTTATAAAATTAGTTAAATAAAAAAATAGTTTCACTTTCAAGAAATAGAAGACGATCCTAAATTTTAGTTTGTAATTATTATCCATGACCTCACACAAACACACCCATGAATGTCAAATGACATCCCTATGATCATGATAAGTGATACATCCCCCACCAATCCATCAATTTGTGTAAATTCTTTAACAAGGCTTTCATGTCTACATTGAGTACCAATACAATTCTAACAGGCCTCATATAACGACAACAACAAAAAGCACACCCAACATTTTCCTTTACAGCATGAACCCATAATCTAGTTATAAAAATAACAAGTGTCGAGACCATTTTTCATTAAAAAATACCCTTTTAAACAAACTTTGGAACACATTATGGGTGGCACCCACAACCCAATTTCAAATATAACGAGTAAGTGATCATTATATAAGTGTTTCAATAGTGTCAAAACATTAAAAAAATATAGGACGAATATATAAAAGAATACATAGAGACTTCATGTTTTGATAATAGTATATATAGGGAACAAACACATAACTTGAGTTTTTTTCACACATTTGATCTTAGAAAACTCTATAGATATGACATATTCCTTTGGTTATTCCATAAAATCTAAGGATAAAATGATAAAACCCCATATGATCCCATATATATAAGATTAAAAATGATTATATATGTTTTATTTTAGTAAGAACCAAGGAGATCCAAGACAAGAAGAATGAATGAGGACAAAACCATTGATTTCTATGATCAAATTCTTGAAGATTAATTAGAATGATCGTCAAGATCTTGAAAATCACCAAGAATCCTATATTATAATCCTAGAAGTTGATAGGAAGAGAATGGAAAGAGAAATAGGATTTAAAGGTGTAGGAAGGATTAAAACATATTGGGAAAGACCAATTTCATGGTGGGAAAAAGGATTTCATGTATCAACCTGATATTTTTTGAATTATTATTTTTCAAATTAATGTAATATTTTTGAAAAACTTTCATTTGACACAACCCTACAAATAGTTTATATTATATGTTTGAATTGAGTTATAAGAAAAACGATATTAAACATGCACTAAAAAAATAGAAATTTTATCTTGATCTACACATAACTTCAAGGAAAACATTTGTTACACGCAATAATGACTTTCCTCGAAGGATTATAAAACACATAAGACTGAATCAAGATAATGATACATTAATAAAAAAATTAATGTAACCTAGATGTTAAATTAGTAGTTATGAAAAGGGTTAAATAACTTATTTAATTATATAGTTTATATATATATAAAATTAATTCATTGGATATAAATTAATTATAAATGAATATGAAAATCGATTGGATATAAAGGAAAATATTATTATTTTTATCCCCATAAAGTTATTTTACCCAAATAAATTAAATTAATTACAATTAATGATTGAAATTAATGTTATCTAATTATTTTATATTAAATAAAAATATTTTTTAAATTCATCGAATATGTTTCATAGGCTTAAGATAAAAAATCCAACTTTATGCATAAAATAGTCAATTTTATTAAAACATTTTTACCGCATTTTTTTAGTGAACCAATTTTAATTAAAAATTTTAAACTTTTATGGATTATATATTTCAGTGTAAAATTAAATTTGAAATAGAAACAAAAATTTTAGGTTAGGGTAATTTTTTTGTATTTTTATTTGAAATTTAATTTTTAATAAATAGTAAAAATACATATATTAAATTCAAGAATTCCTTTTCCTATAATTTTTATATAATTATGAATTATATTATAAATTATTTTTAATGTTTATTTAGATAATATTTTATAAATTAATGCAATTTAGATCAATGTAATCAATTTTACTTGAAATGAACTATAAAAACATAGCAAACCTATAAAGGTATTTACTTTTAAAACACACTTTACCGTCCCTTTTGTGAGATTACATTTCAATCATTTTCCGCAAATTATGTGATTGTAATTTACAAAAATGGATTTAATATTAGTAATAATAATAAATTATAATATACCATAATTTCAAAATAATTTTCTTTACCAATAATATAAGTGAATGTATGGAAAATAAATTACATTATTTAAGGAAAAATAAAGCTTCACAAGGTAGTAAACCTTTAACATACAGGCCTAAATAGACTATAAACGTTTTTAAAGCCCATTGGATGAAACTATTTCGTACATAAACCATATATTATTGGGTTATTTTGGTTTGGAATGACTATTTTTACATAAAAATTTGGGTACACCTATATTGTTTTCAAAAAATGCAAAGTGTGTCCCCACTGATCCTTATAAATGGCCTCCATATTTTTCCCTTATTCAAACCTCTCAAATGTATTTGGACCATCCAATATATTCCAAATAAACTTCAAAAAATACCTTCATTTCTACATGAGGACTCAATTTTTTGAATAAATACATCCACGGAATCCACTTGGTGAAAACCAAAAGGAGTTACCAAAATAAGAGGTAACAACCCTCCTCAAGTTCATTTCTCTTATTTTACATTATACACTCCATAAAATATTATTATTACATTATTTTATGAAAACAAAATTATCCTTAATATACTATATTGTTATTATGGTAATGGCTCAACAAAAACTTATATAAAATTCCATCTAATGGGTAATAACCATACTCTTTATGTGTACGATGAATTACATCCCAATGAAACACTGATTGTTTATTATTCCTTTACCACCTATCATGGTGGAAATTTTGTTTGAAAATATATTTATATATGATATATATAATATTTATAATTTCATTATTCTTCTTAATTTCTCATTTAGAATATACCTTTATTCTTTCCATCTTGTGTAAATATGGTAATTTCATTCTGAGAAGTGTGGACTATCGCCCCCTTAAAGTGATGTGTTTCATTCACACACTACATGAAATGTATTATGGATTTATTTAGTTAAATTATATTATATATATTAAATATTAATTTAAATATATTATTATTATATACATATATACAAATATTTTATATTTACTCATTCTTTCAATACGATAATAACATAGAAACAACGTTCATGTATATATACAACCTACCATCTCTCTGAATGGTGTATTCCATTTTCATAATTCTAAATTTTAGAGATTATTATAATAAATGTGTTTTTAAAATAAATGATATTTATATCATTTTTTACATTCTCGAATCATGATATTACTATAAGGACCAAAGAGACAACAAATTAAGACACATGTGAAAAACAAAGCGAATTTTACCCCATGTGAAACCACAACATAGAAATGTTAATAAATAGGTAATATAATGTCAGAATAAAAAAATATGTTATTGGATATAATAATATTGTTCTATGATATATTTATAATTAAATTATGTTTATTATATAGGAGTTTTGAATGGGTACCATGAGAGTCAAGACACAAGGTAAGTAGGTTTCATCTCACTTTTTATTTCCATGAGATAAATTCCTTTTTCACTAATAAACTCAGTTGTGTGGTGTATATAATTCCCATGAATGTATTATATTCCAATTATAATTAAATTTATGGGTGTTTAAATATCAATTTTATTTTATTTGTCTCATGTATTTTACGTTTCCAAAGATATAATTTTGATAAGATAGTTTTGTCACAATTTTCCTTGAATGAGACATATGTTTTGTTATGAACCAACATTATTTTGATAAGTTGTATTTGGCATATAATATCATGAATATATATATATAAATTATACAATAATCTTCATGTAATTAAATTTTCTTACATCGTGAGTATGATCCCAAGTTACCATGTGGAAAGAGTTCATTGTAACAATCCCATCATTTATCCAGACTATTTATAATTATGATTCCATTGATGAAATTTTATTATAAATATCTCTAGATCATTCATAATATTTATTATCATATATTTATTCAAGAAATATTCATATATTATTACAATTTTACCACTCATTGGTATTTAATATAACAAATATTTTTTTTAAATTCAAAATTAACCTCTCTCTTCAGTTAGAAATATGTATTCCTTCAAAACCATGTTTTCTAAAAGGATTACAAAAATATTATAATATCACTTTATGATCATTAAAATGAATTTTATACTTGTTTTAACTTTTATATAAAATGGTTTTTAAAAAGGAATATTCTTTTCATTTTCTGGTTAAGGAACTTTTTGAAACATTTTAATGTGAAAAAGGAATGTTTTGCATGTACGGATTTACATTCCATCACGACTGTCATTCCGTTGAATCTTACCTTAGAAGATTACAAAGATATTTTTTAAAGATAAATGTTTTCAAAATATTCTAGAAATTCTATGTTATAAAGTTTTATTCAAGAAACAAATTTCATGTTTATTTTATAATTTTTCAATGGAAAAGGGATTTAAAAAGGTGTAAGATATTATTTTATGTCTTCACGGAAGAAGGGTTTTCAAAACATTTTCCGGATTCTTTTAAAGGTTTTCAAGGAAATTGGTTTTCAAAACACCTTAAATGTTATTTCATATGTTTTTATGTAAAATGGTTTAGAAAGCTTTTTCAAGCCTTATTTATATGTTATCAAATTGTTTTCGATGAAATGGTTTTTAAAACATTTTCAATATATCATTATTGGTTTTAAAAGAAAAATTTTTCAAAAAGGATTCCAAATATTTATTTATAATTTTTAAAGTTTATTTTCAAGAAAATGGATTTCACATTGTATTATGTTTTCAGTAACATTTTTTCTAAGAAGAAAGGATTTTTTCCGCAAGAAATGTTTTTAAAAGATATTTAAAAAATATTTTCTATCCAATATGACATATATTGATGTAACTCATTCCCTTATGTGTAATTATTCATATGTTATATTAATATTATTTCTCTAAATGTTTTTTGATTTTATGGAATGAAGTTTCTGAAACTCATTTCTCTTATATGAGGTATCTGATTGTGATACCTGCTTCTTTTAATGAGTTAGAATTTGATGAAATGTGTATGAAACCTATATTTTTACCTAGATTTAGATAATATTACATGATTATGATGCCTATTTAATATCATGGGATTACGAAATAATGTTTATAAAACCCATCTACTATTATATGTCCTGATATAATGAAGGGTTTGTTGTCTTTTTGCACATGTATGAATGATTTTATTATAAGATGGGTGGAACATATATATCCCTCCAATGAATTGGGTGAATTTTTATATTTGATTAGATATTTATGTGATTAAACTCGATGGGCTTGATCCACAATAGGAAGATGATAAAAACCGATCCATTAAAAGGAATGGAATGCAATAGGTGATAGTGGTGTTTCCCATGGAATAGATGTAGCCATGATGAAATTAGAAGATGGGGAAACCTGATCCACTATCGAAAGATGGTAATCCTGATCACTTATAAGGAATAGATTTTGATTGGGTATGGTGGTGTGACTCAGTCGGTAGGTGAGGTTCCCATGAATTGCCTTGATAATTTCTATAAATGAGTTTGGAATTTTAGGGAATAAAACCACATGTCTATGCTAATCTTCTCTGTATAGTTCCAATTTTATCGGATGTATCCGAAGAGACAAACCACATGTCAATGAATTCCACAATTCCATGTCTTATTAATATGATATTATTTCAGAGGTTATGTTACATATTTCCTCATGGTTCATGTCTTATGAAATCCCAATATTTATGAAATTATTCATATTTATGATATTTGATATATATAGGTTATAATATTATAATTTAGTGATCTTATAATGTTATGATCATGTTCTCACACCGCAATTCTAATGTTTATGATTATATCTCTCCCTTCTTTACCCTTACTGAGCATATAAGCTCGCCCCATTATTTATGATTCCTTCTATAGGTTATAAAGTTATGTAGTATGTATGATGTGAATAATAAGGGTTCCAATCATGAAGAACCTATTCTAAGATAATTTATCTCTTTTATATACTAGTTTTTATGTTTCAATGTTTCTAAAATAATTAGAATATTACGGTCTTTGGGTGTCAGTTTGGTTATTTTTTTATGTTTTCCATTAATGTATTGTATGACATGTGTATGTTAATACTAGGTTTTTATAGTTAGTATCAGAGTATTGGATTAGAAAGGATTTTTAAACTATGATGGGAAAACCATAGTTAGATCCCTAGGTATATTTCTATGGATATGTATAGGTATGTCTCTATGGATCAGTATAAGTATGAGTTATTATTTAGGAAAATGTCCTGGAATTTTGGTAAACGATAGAATGAGTTTCTTCCATGAAATAAATAACATTTTGGATACTAAAATTTGGTGTGGCTCTGGAACAAATGATCCTAGGGGTAAATACATTTATGAGGTGCATCAGGCTTGACTCGACATAACCTGATTTATGATAATGGGACTTGTTTCACACCTAGTTTGACACTCTAGGGGTTAAGATTTGGGAATTCACAAGATCCTTATGAACCATAATGAATAATTTATGTTGAGGATGACTATGAATAAACTATTATGAACCTATGGTTTTATAGATGAAATAAGTAGGTTTTGTTATTTAAACATCCTATAAGTAGTTCTTTTTTATTATTATGTGGTTTTCTTCTATAATCTATATTTTCCATTCGCTTATTTATGGTTTTAGTCAATATTGTGAAAAATAAGAAGCATGCTTAATATTTAAAGTTTCATATTTGGAAAGTATTGGAATTATGAATATTTATTTCTCAAGTGTAAATATTATAAAGAGAATTAGAAAGTTGGTATGAATATTAGTTATACATCTGAAGATAAAGTGATCACTAATGAAATGAGAATAGTATGTGATGTTCTTCTATTATTTTTTACATTACGAATAATAAGCATGACTAGATTATGGTTTAGGAACCATAAATCATGATTTATATTTCATATTCTAATAAAGAGGTATTAAAGTCGAATTTGATGAAGCCTGGGTAATGGTTTAAGAATATATTTAGATGAATTAAGTATTTAGGTTTTGGAATTTTAAGATTATGTTCCATGAATCATGGAATATATAAGTATTTTCATTTTATGATTTCATTAAATATTGAAAAAGAAATGTTGAATGGTTATAAAAACATAGAAAAATAATATTTTGATTTGGGGAATGTGAAAATTAATTATTTCCTAATGTTAATGAAGTTTGAACAAAAATATTTTTAATATGAGTATGTAAATTTGAAGGTATAGATTACCCTAGAACTGATTATTGAAAAGGTTCTCTATGTCACTAAGGATTATGTTTAAAAATTCTTGGATTTAAATAATATATCCAGTAATCATTATAATAAGAAAGTATTCATGTTTTACAAAATTATTAATGGTAATTTAGGTTATTATCATGTTTTAAGGGAATACTCAATGAGGGTATTCACATATTTCGAATGTGACAACCAAGTGATTATTTTTTGACATCTTGGAATCGATATTAAGATAATTTCATGAATTTCATTCAAATGATTTTTATTATCATATTTTAGAAGTGTTAAAAGGTTAAACATTACTGAAAAGTTTAAATTAATATTATGAGGAAGTATTTATGTATTGATATTGTATTAAAAATCTTTGTTAAAAGGATATATAGTGATTAAAATTATTTCAAGGATTTCCATCATATTTATTTTGGATATTATTTTAGGGATATTTTAGAAAATGAAATAATGTGTATTGGAATATGCGATGACCTAGTTAATGTATAATAATTTTTTATAAACAAATATTTATAATGAAACATTATTATTAATTTTTATTTTTAGAGGATAATGTATTAACCATATTTATTTTGAAGGATTTATAGAGACAAATAGTTATACGTTTCATTCTTTTACTGGTCATATGATATAGAAAATGTGTATTTTAATGCTTTCAGAATCAAAGTTAATTTATAGAACTCAATTTCTTAAAGTAATGGATGAATTATAAATAGATAAAAGAACAAAAAAAAGAATGAATGTTTTTTTAGAAAAATATTTCAATTAATAATATTTAGTTATATTATTGTTAAATAAATGAATTATTCAAATATTAGATAAAGATAAAAAAATTTCCATCCTAATACCTTAAATTTTATTGAACCGATGGCCTTTTAAATCATCATATATTGATGAATTTAAGGCCCTCAACATTTCTTTGATCACTCAATTGTTTTTGATTGAAAACCTCAATCACTGCTCATAAATATTTATGGATTTCCACCATGTCCAATATTCACTTCAAACCTATGGTCTTCTATGTGGACACCTAGTTATATGTTACATTGGGTAACCATTATGATTCAAACTTTAACTTTTTTATGGAAAGTTATAGTATTCATTTTTATGATGTGGGTTTTTATGAATGAACCATTCAAGTATTATACGTTTCATAACCTAGATTATTTTAGAGGGAAAAGTCATTTTATAGGGGGTGTAATTTGACACCCAGAGATTTTTTTTTTGTTTTTTTTCAAATTAATTTAAACTTTTTGATATTTTTCATTACAAACAACTCTAAAAATAGTTTATTTTGTCTATTTTTCATGTGTTCTATGAAAAACCAAGTTAATCATTCACATCAAATAACATAAATTTTATCTTTCTCTACCCAAAAGACATAGTATTTATTATGTTACACACAAAAATGAGTTTCCTTGATGGCTAGGGTAAAACGTAAGACCAAATAACGATAATGAGATATTATTAAAATATTATTTAATATAACCTAGAAATTAAATTTGTTTTTTGGAATAGGGTTAACCAAAATATAAAAATATATGGTTTAAAAAAATAAAAAATGAATTCATTGATTAAAAATTAATTACAAGTCAATATGAAAACTGATTCAATATAAATTAAAATATTATTATATTTATGCCTCTAAAGTTATTTTACCCATATAAATTATATTAATTACTATTGATGGTTGATATAAATGTGTTATATATATTATATATTAAATAAAATATTTTTGATACTAATCTAATAAATTTTATTGGATTAATGTAAAAACAAACTCCATTTGATACATAAAATACAACATTTTTATGAAGGAATTTTTTCCACCATTTAATAGAGAACCTATTTTAAATCCAATTTTTGTATATTTTATGGATTATATATATCAAAATAAAAATCTTATTAGATATTAAAAAATAAAAATATGTTTAGAGTAAATATTTGTTATTTTTCATTGAATTTTATTTTTTAATGAATATTAAAAATAATGAGATGTATTTCAAAAATTATTTTTCATATAATTTATTTATAAAGTTAAATTATATTTCAAATTGTTTTTCAATTTTAAATAGGTAATGTTTTAATAAATTAATCCAATGTAGTCCATTTGTCTCAATTTGAGTTTGAAATTGACTATAAAGACATAGAAAACCCTTGGAGGTTTATACTTTGAAAAAACACTTTGTCATCCTGTCTTTGGATTAAATTTTAATTAATTTTTATAACTTAGATTATATAAATATTAAATAAATGATTCCATATTTTGAATAAAAAAATTAATAATTCCTTATTAGGGGAAATTATTTTTTTCCCTGAATGTGTAGTAAAATTAATTAAAATTAATTACAACGATATCAGAAAAATCATGTTTAATAATGGAATAAGTCTTTAAATTAAGGGCCTAAATGACCTAGAAACTTGTAAAAAACAAATTTTATTGAAATTATTCGGCTATAAACCTTACATTGTTTAGTTATGTTGGTCTGGGAGGACTTTTTACTGGTAAAACATTGGTACGCATAACGTTGTTTCAAAAAATGCCAAGTGTACCGCCTCCATTCTCTATAAAAGGCCACTAAATCTTTCCCTTATTCAAACCTATAAAAACTACTTGGTTTGAAAAATATCTTACCAATACACTTAAATAAATACTACCCTAAATTATTTAATTATTCCTTTGGTAATAAATCAATCTAAGGGATACCTTTCAGGAAAACCATATAGAGTTACCCAAAAAAGAGGTAACATTCCCCCTCAAGCTTCATTATTTTATTTTCCATTATCCACTCAAAAAACTTGACAATATATTATATTGTATATGCCGATTTATTATAAATATAATAGGGTGTTTTTATCATACGTTTTATATCTAAAATTACAAAAAATTGCATCTCATGGGTAACAACCATACTGTTTATATGTACGGCGAACTATCACCTCACAAAACAATGATTGTTCATTTTAAATTTACAGCCTCCCGTAATAGAAATTATGATAGAAACTATATTTATATATGATATATATGATATTTATAATTTAATAATAATTCTATAAATTTTATTTAGAAAATAAATTTATAATTTCCTTCTTATGTAAATATTATAATTTCTTTTGAGGAATTTTGGACCACCCCTCCCTCAAAACGATGTGATTCGTTCACACACTACATGTAATTTATTAAAGATGATTTTAGCAAAAATTTATGATATATTTGAAATAAAAATAATTATATAATGTTATTATATACATAGAAACATACATTCTATTTTCATTCCTTCTTTCAATATGGCAATAAAACAGAAATAATGTTTATGTGTACATTTGACCTACCGTCTCCATGAACAATGCGTTCCATTTTCATAATTCTATATTAAATACAATATTTTAATATAAATACAATTAATACAATATATATTTATATATTTTTTTAAATTATAAAAGTAATTATATATGTATAATGACTAAATATACAACAAATTAAGACACATGTGATAAACAAATTGACTATTGCCTAATGTGTAACTTTAACGTAGAAATGTTAATTAGTGGGTAATATAAAATTATTATAAAATCCTGTATGGTATTGGATATAATAATATGATTTTTATGATAAATTTATAATGATCTTTAAATAATTATATAGTATTCTTGAATGAGTATTATGAGAGTTAAGACATAAGTTATTAGGATTTCATCTTACTTTTTATTTTAGTGAGAGACATGCCTTATTCACCACTCACTTATTTTGGGTGGTTTATATACCACCAATTAATGTATTATATTATTATTATACTTACATTTATAGGTATACATATTTATTTTATGATCTTTCTCTCATGGTGGCCGTGTTTTAAAAATTACCAAATCTGTAAGTTAGTTTTGTCTCAATTTCCTTTTCTGAGACATATGTTTTGTTATGAACCTATAATATTTTCTAAAGGTCTATTTTAAATTTATTATCATGAATATCATTATATTCATGTTATTTTAAGAATAATTTGATTTCATTTTTTTATATGGATAGTATGATCCGAAGTTACCTTATGGTAAGAGTTTATCAAAACAATCTCATCGTTTATCAGGATTTTTTATGATTATGCTTCATTTGATGAAATATTATGATCTATCTATAAATAAAATTAATTATGTTTATTCAACTCTATTTATTAATGATATATTTTTGTTTTAGAATCTTATTTCCACTCTTTGGTATTTAAGATAACTACTGAAATGTTTTTAGGAATGTCTCACTATACATCTCTATTATGATAGAAATCAGTGTTCCTTCAAAACCATCTTTTTTGTAAGCATCCCAAAAATTTTATACTATTCTACTATGATATATAAAAGAAATTATTACCCTTGTAATATATTTTAAAGTAAATGTGTTTTAAAAAGTAATATTCTGTTTATTTTACAGTTGATTCACTTTTCTAATCTTTTAACGATGCAAAAGGAATGTTCAGTATGTATGGATTTACCCATCGTTTGGACCATCATTCCATTAATGCTTAAATTACAAGGTTACTACATTATTTTTTAAATAAAATTAATTCATAGTATTAAAGAAATCGATTTTTTTAATTTTATTTTCAATAAAAATGTCTTCAAATTAATTTCAAGATTATTTTATATGTTTTCAAGGAAAAAACATTTTCAAAATGTGTTAAATATTATTTTATGTTATCAAGGAAAAAAGGGCTGACAATCTTTTTTCAAGATTATTTTATATGTTTTCAAGTAAAATGATATTTATAACGTCTTGACGGTTCTCTCATAAGCTTTACTGTAATTGTTTTTCAAATCCTTTTGATGCTTTATTTATAAGTATTTAAAGTATTTTCATAGAAATGGCTTTTAAAAAGATTCCAAGATTATTTTATATATTTTCATAGAAAATGGTTTTAAAATAATTTTCAAGCTCTATATAACTTTTTTCAATGATTTATTTATAATTTTTCATGTTTATTTTCAATAAAATGGTTTTCTAAGGGTTTTATGTTTTAAAGAATGTTTTTCAAATAAGAAAGGATGTTTTCCTCAGGAAATGATTTTAATGTTATTTCAATATTATTTTCCATCTAAGATGAAATCAATTGATGTGATTAATTCATATCTAGGAAATTATTCAATGTTTTGGTTTATATTATTTATCTAAATGTTTTATGTTTTAATGACATGAAATTTATAAAACATGTTCCTATTCTTCATTCATTATTCTTGGAAAACCAACTTATTTTAACGGGATAAGAATTTATTGAATGATTATAAATCCAATATTTTTTCATAGTAAATGATATAATTCAATGTTTATAGACCCTATTTAATTTTATGGTATTATGATAGGATTTTCATAAAATCAATCTTAGTTTATGGGTCTTAATATGATAAATGTTTTATAATCATGTGGCACATTTATGAATGACATTATTATGATATAGTTGGGATCTATATCTTCCTGCAATGAATTGGGTAAATATTTATATCTAATGAGATAATGATGTGAATCAATTCAATGTGTTTTATCCACTATGGGAAGATGGGTAAATAAAATCCCTCATATGTAAATGACTGTGACTAGGTATAGAGGTGTGTCCCGACCTATAAGCAGAGTCACCCAGAAGTTAGATGATTGGGAATTCCAATACACTATGGGAAGATGGAGAAACCCAATTACTTATAAGGAAAGTACTACAAGGAGGTATGGTGTTCTGTCCCACCCAGTAGATGTAGTTCCCATAAAGTGCCTTGATAAGTTCTAGAAATGAGTCTTTACTTATATGGAATGAAATCACATGTCCATGTATGCCAAATTTTCATGTCTTATTCCAATAATATGCTTTCATGGATTATGTTATTTATTTCCTTATGATTCATGTCATAGGAATGGCCACAATTTATTCTAATGTTTAGATTTATAATCTTTAAAGTGTAGGTTATGAGTTTCTAATGTTATAGACATGATATCATACACCCAATGCTCAAGTTTAGGCTTACATCTATCCCTTTCATACCCTTACGGAGCATATGAGATAACCCATTTCTCCATGTTTCCTTCCCTATATTATGAATATTTGTTTTAATTATGATGTGTCTAACAATTATTATAATCGTGAAGAACCTAATAGGAGATAATGTATCTCTCTTATGTACCTTTGTTTATATTTCCATGTTTCCAAATGCACTAGACTAATATGATCTTCATCCTTCTGTTTCTTTAATTTTTTAAGTATTCCCCAAATGTAATGTAAAGTATATATATGTAAAAAAGGTTTAGCATAGTTCATTACATGATTCTTTTCAAGGTATCATACAAAGATATTCATGTCACCTTTCATAAGGTATTGAAAAACATTCAAATCATTAATAGATATCATTTTTTAATCTCTTTTTCAATGAAACCCATTCACTCCATGAATGTAAGTCATAAAACCTACCTTGAAACATTCAAATCATGAATAACTATTCCTGAAATAAATTTTTTCTATTGAATGATTCCATATTAACATCTCTTTAACACAAAACAAATCCTCTAAAAAATTATCCTAATGACTCCAAACATAAATGGTTAATTAATAAATAAAAACTTACCTAATACTATGGTTTCTAAAACACATAAATGCATCCGGATAGTGAAATAAATTTATAAATTCATAATTTTTAATGATATAAATAATTCCAATGTGTTAGGTGTTTATTTACATGTGATAAAATAAGATGTGGGAATAAATTGAGTGTACATAATGAAGAATTTTAAATTAAGGTTATTATGAAGGAACAATAATTTTTTATTCCATGGTATTGAAAAGGATGAATCTCATAGTATTTTGTTTTTAATTTATATAAGTTATATTTTATATGATTAATTTCCTATGAATTCTAGTCTTAAGTGGATTTGAATTCATAGATATCATATTTTAATCACATTTAATTTTTATTTCATTAATTTTATACCTTCCATTTTTTCATTTGATGGAAAATTATATCATATATCATTTTTGGTAACATTTTGGGATTTATTAGGAAAATGGATTAATACATTATAATTAGTTTTTCTATTAGTTTCTGGACCCCTATAGAGAATTCACACATTTAATCATTTTTTATGTAAAGATTCACTCTGGACGAACCATCTTGAGAATTTGGATATGTCCCACATTGGGAAAAAGTTTTATTCTGATATGAAAAATATTTGTAAAAATGGTAGTAAAAATGGATAATGGGATGATACAGAATTTAATTTTTTAAGAGGAATAATGATATATAGTTTAATTATTATTGATTTAGGTGTTTCATATCATTTTGTTCATTACTAAAATTAAAAAAGAAATATGTGTAATTTTTTTTAAATATGTAGAAGAATGCGTAACATTTTTATTCCATTCATAAAATTTACCCCATTTCATAGAAATGATGCGTAATATGTTTTACTTATCCGCATAGTAATTTCACCAATATTTATGATAATTTTTCTAGAAGTGTTGTTACATAATATAATTTTTGAGCTACAATTTTCCCAAGTGTAAGATTTTATGGATTAGTGATGGTGGGAAAATATATTACATGTGAAATGAATATTGTAGAGACCCGAAGCTTGATGTACATGGACATTACATTACTTTTGCGGAATACTTGGTACATAACAAAAACACACAAACAAGGATCGTAATAGTTTAGTGTCTTTGGAAACTCAGAACGTAATATTCTAATCATGGTGAAAGATCTTCAATATCTCCCATAAAGATCTTCCCTTTTTTTACCTAAAACCTTTTTTTATATCCTGGGGAAAATAAAACATAAAAGGGTGAGCTCAAATGCTCAGCAAGGGAAAATAAAGGAAATAAAAATCATATCATATCTTTTTGAAAATCATAACCTGCAAAAGAGATCATAATATCTTAACATGGAACAAATCATAGAAGTGAAAATGAGATCCCCATAATCATAACATGAAACTTGAAACCTTGTGTCATGCACACATAATCATGGAAAATCATTTCTTGTTAGTCATGACACATTTCCAAGACTATCTTAGTGGACAAAGTCCCTTTCTGAACCGAGTCACCCTCGTTCCAGTCCTGTTTCACTGAACCAGTATAACCTACCATTCCAGCCATGTCTATCTCATGAGATATAAAATCTTTACCCAATGCATTGGAGGGAGATATAGGTACCACCCATCTTATAATTAATCCTTTCTTATGTGTGCCACATAATCATAAACCATACATCATAGCGTAACCCATGTAATAAAAATTGGATTCTTAAACAACATGAAATCATAAAAAAATTCATATAAGATAAAGGAATTCATTAAAATATTTCCATCACAACATAATCAAACCAATGTAATAATAGGGATAAAAACAGAACCCTTTTATTATCTTAGATGGAAAATTATTTTGATAAAATACTTGAACTCCATTCTTGAGGAAAATATCCTTTCTACTTTAAAAACATTTTTCCTTTCATAACATGTCATATGACTTTAAAATAAAATAAGTTGATTAAAAATAAACTTGAAAACTGGTAAATGAAGTTTCTTGGAAATAATGTTTTAAAAATCCATTCATGTCGTATAAGTTAAAAAAAAACATTCTTCGTACTTTTGTCAGAAAAGTCAAAAAGTACCTCGTACGAAAAAAAGACAAAAGATTCCTTTCATATTCTTTAATAAAAACTCACCGAAGGGTAAAATTGGATTTAAACTAATGTAAGTGGATTGAAACCATATTACATATTGAGGGAACATGGATGTGGATGATAAAATACACCCCAGTAAATACCAAAGTATAAACAATCTCGGATAAAAATGAGATTGTGATATTTCCCCTTACCTTAGGTCCGATTTGCTTCGTAAGTGTCTGAACCTCCTGTATAATGATTTAAATAATGTCATTTACTTATTACAGAATCATATTCATTGTAATGATATCATATATGGTTCACTTATGACTTTAGATTACCCGTTCTTTTGTAAATTCCATGTTAAAGAGCATTTTGGGTAAAATTGTTTCATTTGTCGTCCGTGTTTTGACTTGTAATTATCCATATGATTACATAGATCATGATTAATTAATTCCATAACATAAAACATGATTTATATATATATATTCATGATATACATATATATAATAAATCATTAAATGGAAAGAAATACACAGTTCATGGAGACGGTAGTCCGTACGTACGCATGAACGCTGTTTTCATTTCCTTATTGAATTGAATGGAATTAAGTAGATGACATACATATAAATATATAAATAAATCCAGTATCATTATTATGTCATATATTTCATTAGTACATATTATATATACTTTATAATCATTCATTAATGGTTAATCATTGAGAATGAATCTCATCGCGTCGTGGAGACGGTAGTCCGTACGTACGCACGAGCGATGATATCGTTCCCATGGTCGTGGAATTGTGTTGAAGTGTATGTATACTATTTCAGAATCAATATCACTCTATAATAATCATATATAGTTACTCATTACACCATTATACTCATCCTTGTAAGGTGATGGTGGAAAATAGATTACACCACGGCGTGGAGACGGTATTCCGTACGTACGCACGCGCGGTGATTTCATTTTTCCGTAGGATGGATAGAAGGTGAATTAGGGTTGTTTCATATTTATAATAACATATCAGTATGTAAGTAATACTGATGTTATTACTTTATCATGAAACAAATAAAGAAGAAGAAGTTGAAGAAGAATGAAATTGAAAAAGATCGGTAATGGATATTACCTCTTTTTGACGCGCCTTTTCTTAACATCCACTTAAAGAACTAAGGATGGTCTTTGAAGAAGACCATGACCTCTAGGATGATACTAGGGAAGTGGAGAAGAGATTTTTTCAGGGGTTGGCCGAGCTTGAGTGCTCAAATTTGTGTGAGGAGGAGGGGGAGGAGGTGCCCTTTTATAAGGGAGGAGAGGGGCACCTTAGGAATATCTCAAAATATTATTTTATATTAAAGTCAAAATCAGTTTATAATGGTTCCAAAGGGTCTTCTTTCGAAGATAAAGTGGGTATGGGTCGAAATCCTATCAACCAATAGGATTTAGACAAGTTTAGGTTATTATTTTAACCTTATCAATTATATTTAACTCTAAGTTAAATAATTTAACTTTTACCTTGTCTTTTTGTTTTCTTACACTATATGGTTAATAAACTTACTATAAAATGACAAACGAACCCCAAATTGTTTATTATTAATATATATATCTTTATCTAAGTCATTTGGCCGAACCTTAGATTTTTAGGAATAAAATAACAATTAATAATATTATATTTTATTGAAAAACTATTTTGTGTCAATTTTGACACTATTTGATAGATGATTTTTGTGAAAGTCATAACAGAATTATATGTTATAACAAAGTTGATTAAATCAACACTAATATATCATAGTAACCTAGAAAATTAGTGTAATTCATAAAAAGTGTTAAATTACATTTATTTTGGTATTTATAATATCAATTATGTCAATATTTCATTAATGTGATAATTACTGCATCATCTTTGTGTCATAAATAAATTAAATTATTTGATGTCTAAAAATTACAAATAAAATACCATCATGTATGAAATCTTTTTAGATTTCTAATGAATATTTACAATCGAATTTATCTTATGTAAAACCCTATATTAAAAATGTTTTAGTAAATATACTTTGATTTTAACTCTTTTAACTCTTCTTTGAATTAAATAATAATAAATATCCTAATCTAATCCAAGTGGGCCTAAATGATAATATTTTACACTTAAGGTTGTTTTTGGTCGAGATACACTTGTCCAATAGAATTAGGACATGTGTTAGGGTAATTTTAATATCATTCTTACCCTTAATTACCCTATTTACTTTTAACCGTGGTAAATAAAAGTAAAAAGTTACTATTCACCAAAAATTATTTTCATCTCATAGAACCACATTTTACTTACTGACATCAACCGTGTCTCTCGGATTTTTGAAATTCCATTCATAGAAGCGGTAAAATTAAGTTTTATGAAAAATTCATTTTTTTAACTTCCACTTAGTAGTTTCACTATTCATCAAAAATTGATGTTTTTCAGAACAATGCCAAAATTTCATCCTAAGATATATTTCATATTCCGAATTCAAAAATGAAGTCTATTTTACCAAATTCATAACATATATGTTGCATTAATTAATTTTATAATTAAATCCCTCTGTTAAAACAAATAATGTGTTTTTAAGAAACAATATCTATCAAAAGATTGACACTTGATTATGTCTGGTTTAAATGTGAAATTACATTCAATGACCAACATTGTATTAAATTGTAAAAAAATATTCAAAATATATTTTAAAACCACTCAAATTAACAATTTATCACTATTAATTATTTCGATTAAAAAAGTTGTTTTTAATTATAATTTAGTAATTTTCACTATTCATCAGAATATGAAAGTTATCCGAAAAGTACCAAAATTTCACCTTAGGCTAAATTCGATACTCCGAATCCAAAAATGAAGTCCATTTTGAGAGCTAAAATTTCTAATATTTAAAAAGTGGTTATTAATATTCATAATGGCTAGTTTTAATAATATTTTAATAGCATATCGTTGTTTCGTGAAACTCAGTATTGCGTACTACACACGCTATCGAGGAAGGTTGTGATTGCGTGTAATGAAAGGCAAGTCAAAGATGTGTGTTGTGCAAGATCCTTTTGGTGTAGCGTACAACACAAGACATTAATAAAATTAAAAAGAATATTTTTCATAAAATCTCAGGCTGTTACATTCTACCCCCCTTAAAATGAATTTCGCCCTTGAAATTCGTCGGGGTTATAAATGGTTTACTATTCGAAAGTTTCTTTAATAGAAACCCACATCGTAAAAAGGAATATCAAAACCAATATTTAAAAACAAAAGTATAAAACTTAACGGTTACCCAAATAAACTAATCATTGGGTTTCCACATAGGTGAAAATATGGATATGGAAGAGAAATCTAACCATCATGTTCTGATGGAGAGTGGTAGAGAACATGGCTATGGAAAATCCAGTAATCACAAAGCCATAAATTGGTGACGATCTAAGGTACCATCTGATTCATCAGATATAAGATCACTAGGACAACCTTTTTGGTTTTCAAGATCATTTCCCTAAAGTTAAAGAATTTAAATTAGAATAAATACTTACTTTATTTTGGTATAATCTCACTGTTGTTCGTGCCTTTAACAATTTCCACTTCATCTCTTAAATAAATGAAGTTGAATTTGTTATTCGTGAAGTGTTAGCAGATCATGTGATAGAATGACGGGCCATTCCATCTGTCTCAAACAAAAGGTTAGAAAAAAATTATATACATAAGTCGATCTATAGTGAGATTAATCATATATGGTTCCTAAAATGGACTTATACATCATATTTCATACAGCTTAATATAATAAAACTAGTTTCTACTAAATAGGGACTTCCTGTAGGCCAGTGGTAGGCGATAAAGGCCAGTCGCACTTCGGTTGTGGGTTCGATTTCCACAGCCTTGTCCGACGCGATGGGATGTCGCCCGTCCTGCAGGTTGTCCTTTTTCTAAAACTATATTACTATAACATCCCATCAATAATATCGAGAAAGCTTCTATCCTTAAACAATACTAACTTATGTCCAACATAATCCATTCCAGTCTTTAGGCTTATCCATAATACTGCAGTCCACTCTCATAACATAGTGAAAATGATTACCAGATATTTAACACCATCGTCGATCCCCATATATCATAAGATATGTTTTGTTGGTCACATTCCAAACATTCAATGTCCTTAATCATGTATTCTCTTGAATTCCTTAGTGAAAACATGAATGCAGTTAACACTTTCCACATACCAAAATCCTCAAAATTCTATATACTCAAACAATGATATCACTTAGTCCTTATATCAATCATGAGATCATGAATACTATTAAACATTTCGTTTTCTCATTTCCCTTCATTATGCTCATATCATCTTATTTCTAAAAATATCTCAATCACTTTGAATACCACATTAGACCAATACATAAATATTCCAATACTTTATGATACAACATTATTTTGGAATCCCATTACATAAACACTTAATCATTCCACCACATCATTATCATATTCAACATCGCCAATGGTGATCGCATGTGACTTCCCTTTGTCCTTTTCCTTAAGAGGTTGCTCATGTCGATCATCACTAACCCTTGGATTAGGGCATTTATTAGCATAATGCCCCATTTCCTTGCACTTGAAGCATTGAAGTGTTGGTGGTGCGTTCTCTGCAGTGTTTGCTTTATTCACATCATTAGAATCCCTTTTTCCATTACTTTGACACTCAGCTGCTCGATGACCTTATTTTCCACACTTAAAACATTTTCTAGTCCCTTTAATACAATCTCCACCATGCTTCTTTCCACACTTTGTGCATAAGGAAATATTCATCTTCTTTTCACCATTATTCTGAGATTTCTCCTTGAACTTCATCTTTCGTTTCTTGTCAAAACCATGAGATGGATATGTAACACCAACTTTCATTTCTACCTTGATAGCACGACGCACAACTTCTTCATAGCTACTAAAGTCTCTTATAGCTAATGCCCTTCGAAGACTTGGTTTTAAGCCACTGAAAAATCGATCAAATTTACTTTCAGGTTGGATGATAATTCCAGATGCATACCTTGCAAGTCTTGTAAAATTTGCTTCGTATATACCAACAGATTCATCATCCTTCTGCTTCATCTCAAGAAACTCCTTTTCCATCTTTGTTCGAAGAATACGAGGGAAGTACTTACTGAAAAACAAGTTCTTGAACTCGTCCCATTCCATGGACTTAATTTCATCTCTTTGCCTCGTATTCTTGATAAGATTCCACCATTGATCAGCTTCACCTTCCAAATGATATACTGCTAAGATGACTTTATCATGCTCAGAACATTGAAGAACTGAAAATATCTTTTCAGTGGTACTGATCCATTGTTCAGCAACAAGTGGATCAGAAGAACCACTGAAAGAAGGTGGATGTTGCCTCATGAAGGACTCAATAGAATATTGTTCCCTTCTCTACTCATTTGGATGTCCAGAATGATTCATAGCTTGTATAAGTATAGCAAAAAGATTTTGCACTCCATCTCCCATAACAATTGTTTGTTCAGGAGGGCAATCATTGCATTGTCCATTGCATTGATCAACACGGTTCCTTCGGGTTCCAGCCATCGTCTAAAACCCAAAAAGAATAGTGTGAGAGGCAAAAATCATGCTAGGGAAAACAACATAATAAAGGGGGAGTACCTTCAATATCTAACATCTTAGGTTTAATTCTATGATCGTTAGCGTAATTCTAGTACTATGACCTATACGTATACTTAACCTTAGGGACATCCCTAGACATACCATAGAAATATCTCTAGGGATCTCACTAAATTTCTCGCATCCTAGTTTCCAAAGGTTGACTAAACCTTTCCTCTGATACCAACTGTAGAGACCCGAAGCTTGACGTACATGGACATTACATTACTTTTTCAGAATACTTGGTACATAACAAAAACACACACACAAGGATCGTAATAGTTTAGTGTCTTTGGAAACTCAGAACGTAATATTCTAATAGTGGTGAAAGATCTTCAATATCTCCCATAAAGATCTTCCCTTTTTTTACCTAAATCCTTTCTTTATATCCTGGGGAAAAGAAAACATAAAAGGGTGAGCTCAAATGCTCAGAAAGGGCAAATAAAGGAAATAAAAATCATATCATATCTTTTTGAAAATCATAACCTGCAAAAGAGACCATAATATCATAACATGGAACAAATCATAGAAGTGAAAATGAGATCCCCATAATCATAACATGAAACTTGAAACTTTGTGTCATGAACACATAATCATGGAAAATCATTTCTTGTTAGTCATGACTCATTTCCAAGACTATCTTAGTGGACAAAGTCCCTTTCTGAACCGAGTCACCCTTGTTCCAGTCCCGTTTCATTGAACCGGTATAACCTACCGTTCCAGCCATGTCTATCTCATGAGATATAAAATCTTCACCCAATGAATTGGAGGGATATATAGGTCCCACCCATCTTATAATGAATCCTTACTTATGTGTTCCACATAATCATAAACCATACATCATAGCGTAACCCATGTAATAAAAATGGGATTATTAAACAACATGACATCATAAACAAATTCATATAAGATAAAGGAATTCATAAAAATATTTCCATCACAACATAATCAAACCAATGTAATAATAGGGATAAAAACAGAACCCTTTTATTATCTTAGATGGAAAATAATTTTGATAAAATACATGAACTCCATTCTTGAGGAAAATATCTTTTCTACTTCAAAAACATTTTTCCTTTCATAACATGTCATACGACTTTAAAATAAAAGAAGTTGATTAAAAATAAACTTGAAAACTTTTAAAGGAAGTTTCTTGGAAATAATGTTTTAAAAATCCATTCATGTCGTATAAGTTAAAAAAACATTCTTCGTACTTTTGTCGGAAAAGTCAAAAAGTACCTCGTACGAAAAAAAACTACAAAAGATTCCTTTCATATTCTTTAATAAAAACTCACCGAAGGGTAAAATTGGATTTAAACTAATGTAAGTGGATTGAAACCATATTACATATTGAGGGAACATGGATGTGGATGATAAAATACACCCCAGTAAATACCAAAGTATAAACAATCTCGGATAAAAATGAGATTGTGATATTTCCCCTTACCTTAGGTCCGATTTGCTTCGTAAGTGTCCGAACCACCTGTATAATGATTTAAATAATGTCATTTACTTATTAAAGAATCATATTCATTGTTATTATATCATATATGGTTCACTTATGACTTTAGATTACCCGTTCTTTTGTAAATTCCATGTTAAAGAGCATTTTGGGTAAAATTGTTTCATTTGTCGTCCGTGTTTTGACTTGTAATTATCCATATGATTACTTAGATCATGATTACTTAATTCCAGAACATAAAACATGATATATATATATATATATATTCAGGATATACATATATATAATAAATCATTAAATGGAAAGAAATACACCGTTCATGGAGACGGTAGTCCGTACGTACGCATGAACGCTGTTTTCATTTCCTTATTGAATTGAATGGAATTAAGTAGATGACATACATATAAATATATAAATAAATCTAGTATCATTATTTTTTCATATATTTCATTAGTACATATTATATATACTTTATAATCACTCATTGATGGTTAATAATTGAGAATGAATCTCATCGCGTCGTGGAGACGGTAGTCCGTACGTACGCACGAGCGATGATATCGTTCCCATGGTCGTGGAATTGTGTTGAAGTTTATGTAAACTATTTAAGTATCAATATCACTCTATAATAATCATATATAGTTACTCATTACACCATTATACTCATCCTTGTAAGGTGATGGTGGAAAATATATTACACCACGGCGTGGAGACGGTATTCCGTACGTACGCACGCGCGGTGATTTCATTTTTCCGTAGGATGGATAGAAGGTGAATTAGGGTTGTTTCATATTTATAATAACATATCAGTATGTAAGTAATACTGATGTTATTACTTTATCACGAAACAAATAAAGAAGAAGAAGTTTAAGTAGAATGAAATTGAAAAAGATCGGTAATGGATATTACCTCTTTTTGACGCGCCTTTTCTTAACCTCCACTTAAAGAACTAAGGATGGTCTTTGAAGAAGACCAGGACCTCTAGGATGATACTAGGGAAGTGGAGAAGAGATTTTGTCAGGGGTTGGCCGAGCTTGAGTGCTCAAATTGGTGTGAGGAGGAGGGGGAGGAGGTGCCCTTTTATAAGGGAGGAGAGGGGCACCTTAGGAATATCTCAAAATATTATTTTATATTAAAGTCAAAATCGGTTTATAATGGTTCCAAAGGGTCTTATTTAGAAGCTAAAGTGGGGATGGGTCGAAAGCCTATCAACCAATAGGATTTAGAC
This sequence comes from Viscum album, assembly GCA_963277665.1. Lineage (NCBI taxonomy): Eukaryota > Viridiplantae > Streptophyta > Magnoliopsida > Santalales > Viscaceae > Viscum > Viscum album. The sequence continues at coordinate 375,422,027 of OY728119.1, read as the reverse complement.
AAGTTTAGGTTATTATTTTAACCTTATCAATTAGATTTAACTCTAAGTTAAATAATTTAACTTTTACCGAGTCTTTTTGTTTTCTTACACTATATGGTTAATAAACTTACTATAACATGCCAAACGAACCCCAAATTGTTTATTATTAATATATATATCTTTATCTAAGTCATTTGGCCGAACCTTAGATTTTTAGGAATAAAATAACAATTAATAATATAATCTTTGATTTAAAAACTATTTTGTGTCAATTTTGACACTATTTGATATATGATTTTTGTGAAAGTCATAACAGAATTATATGTTCGAATAAAGTTGATTAAATCAACAATAATATATCATAGTAACCTATAAAATTAGTTGAATTCATAAAAAGTCTTAAATTACATTTATTTAGGTATTTATAATATCAATTATGTCAATATTTCAATAATAAGATTATTACTGCATCATCTTTGTGTCATAAATAAATTAAATTATTTGATGTCTAAAAATTACAAATAAATTATCATCATGTAGGAAAGCTTTTTATCTTTCTAATGAATATTTACAATTTATCTTATGTACAACCCTATATTAAAAATGTTTTAGTAAATATACTTTGATTTTAACTCTTTTAACTCTTCTTTGAATTAAATAATAATAAATGTCCTAAACTAATCCAAGTGGGCCTAAATGATAATATTTTATAGTTAAGGTTGTTTTTGGTCGAGATACACTTGTCCAATAGAATTAGGACATGTGTTAGGGTAATTTTAATATCATTCTTACCCTTAATTACCCTATTTACTTTTAACCGTGGTAAATAAAAGAAAAAAGTTACTATTCACCAAAAATTATTTTCATCTCATTGAACCACATTTTACTTACTGACATCAACCGTGTCTCTCGGATTTTTGAAATTCCATTCATAGAAGCGGTAAAATTAAGTTTTATGAAAAATTCAGTTTTTTAACTACCACTTAGTAGTTTCACTATTCATCAAAAATTGATGTTTTTCAGAACAATGCCAAAATTTCATCCTAAGCTATATTTCATATTCCGAATTCAAAAATGAAGTCTATTTTACCAAATTCATAACATAGAAGTTTCATTAATTAATTTTATAATTAAATCCCGATGTTAAAACAAATAGCGTGTTTTTAAGAAACAATATCTATCAAAAGATTGACACTTGATTATGTCTGGTTTAAATGTGAAATTACATTCAATGACCAACATTGTATTAAATTGTAAAAATATATTCTAAATATATTTTAAAACCACTCAAATTAATAATTTATCACTATTAATTATTTCGATTAAAAAATTTGTCTTTAATTATAATTTAGTAATTTTCACTATTCATCAGAATATGAAAGTTATCCGAAAAGTACCAAAATTTCACCTTAGGCTAAATTCGATACTCCGAATCCAAAAATGAAGTCCATTTTGAGATCTAAAATTTATAAAATTTAAAAAGTGGTTATTAATATTCATAACGGCTAGTTTTAATAGTATTTTAATAGCATATCGTTGTTTCGTGAAACTCGGTATTGCGTACTACACACGCTATCGAGGAAGGTTGTGATTGCGTGTAATGCAAGGCAAGTCAAAGATGCGTGTTGTGCAAGCTCCTTTTGGTGTAGCGTACAACACAAGACATTAATAAAATTAAAAAGAATATTTTTCATAAAATCTCGGGCTGTTACAAATATCTTACGTATCTTTAAACTCAAGGAAAATAACATAATTTTTCTGTGGGATACTGAATTATGATACCTGTGGGACCTTCATAATGTATAATGAATATAAAGTTTTACTTTGTGGAATTTTATCCATGTTTCTAAAAATAATTTTTATAATTTGAAAAAATTTGAATAATTATATTCCTTGTTCCATGAAAAATACATTGTGTCTTTGAATGATTTTATTATTTATTTTAGACCCACTTCTAATTTAGAGGTTCTTGGACAACAGTTATTTAATTTGATTTATGACTAAATAAGAATAAGAAGGGGTATAGAGTCACATCATGACATGATTTTTTGTTCCAAGGTCAGTATCCCTTGGATTATATAGATTAATTAATTTAGCATATTTAGTGGGTCACATTCTCCCATTTAATGTGAGGATCAACAATTAATGTCCATGAAGGTTTTCAAATAAAATCAAAATCTTAATGTTAATTGTAAATTACTTCTTTTACATAGATAATTACAATTATTATTTTAAAGAAATACAGAATCTAACAATAATATTTATACCTATAATAATTCATGTAAACAATCATTCATGTGTTGAGATCATTTAAAAAAAATATTAAATAAAGGAGGGGTAATTTTTTTAAGAAGGTAAAGAATTATTTTAAAAGAATCTATAACGACCATCCTTGGATTATAGGATGAGCCTACTTCTATTTTTTTTATTGTTTATATAACACTATGAATTTAGGTAGAAACCCATTTTATTGATTGGGTTAGGTGGGGTGGAGAACCTTTTTCTATTATCAAGTTTGAATTGTAGAAAGAAAATTTATTTACTATTATTTGATCTTAGATTTAGTACTATTTGGTTTAATTGAATTCAATTTTTTAGTAGATATTTTAAAAAGATTAATTCTTGGGGTGATAAAATGTTTTATTCATCCAATTCATCTTAATCATTTAAAATTTCATGAGTTGGGTTTTTTGGTAATGTATCGATTGATTATTGATATCAGTATAGAATACCGTAGATCATTATATATTTATCAATATTTTTTTCACTTCATTGATAATTGTTTTAGTGGTGTTGGGGAAAATTATTTACATTTTACACTCATGGGAAAGAGGATCTATTTATATTGATCGATCTTAATTAATTATTTTTTATCCCAACCCATAATAGTTGTTTCATCATGTCAAGGATCAAGGGGAATGAAGTGAAAGTTGTAGAGATATGATGAAATTTCAAATATGAAGATACAATTTTAACTCCCAATATGAAATAAATATGTTTTTTTGTATAGTAAATGAAATGTGTTAAGGAGGAATATGATGGAATAATTGAAATGTTATATAGTTTTCCATAAGATAATCATTTCAATAATAGAGGCAATATGGTGGTGGGTGATAAAAAACTATAATAACCTACTCATCGAAAGAAGATTAATTTAGGTAACATTAAAAACACCCAATATGTGATATATAGATTATGAAATTCACATGATAATTAACCATTTATTTGATTATATTGTTTTTTAAATATTGTATATCCAAAATAAAAATGTTCTATAGTGAAAAGGAACCTTAACACACAAGAGAAACATAAATAGTTGAGAAGAAATTTTATACTTGTTATGTATTGAGGGGATATTATTTTTTGTGTGAAGGATTTAGAAAATATTCATTGATCTCACCATGAAGGGTATAATGTGACATAACAATGGAGAACCAGAAAAAGAAATGTAAATAGATAATAATATCTTCATGTTGGTTTAAAATACCAAACTTTTTTACATTCCTATCGGATGTGGTAGATCTAATAGATATAATGGTGGATTGTTCATATTCACCCTCATAAGTGGTAAATATATAGAAATGGAAAAATAAAGAAATATATGAGAAGGTAAAAAAGGATTATATTTCTTTGACTGAAATGGATTGAAAAACATTTGTATTCTTAACTATGATTTATCAATGATTATGAGGTATGAAAAAGATGGTGTCTTTTATTTTATCAAGGATGAAGTATTAAATATTATTTTTTTTGGAAAATAAAATTTTGGAGAAAATGATATGAGTGGAATGGATAATTTAATATTTTAAGTCCTTAATCATAATTTTAAATTTTTTTGTAAATTATACTACTTAGAGTCCCAATATAATTTGGATGGATCCTGTAAGGTGGGTCTATGAGGGGGGGTCTGGTGTGAGGCAATAGATGTTATGTTATCATCCCATTCAATAAATTCTATGGTCCTAGAATCACTATTTGACAAGAGTCTAGGTCTATGAATTATGTTCTGACATTGTGTAATCATCAAAATATCGAACTCTCAGAGGTTGAATTCGATTCCAAAATTCTGGTCAATATTCTTTGTGGGAGGGATAAAATACCATGTAACCTAACTTTTCTGATGGGGAAATACACTATTATCATAAACCAAGATGTAGGGATGGATTACACTTGAAGGGAAGGAAATTATACAAAATATGTGTTTTCAAGAAAAGATAATACAGTTGAGATAACTACATTATTTTTTTTATCTAGTTCCATGCAAAATGAATGTAACCTCAATGTTATGGGTGATAGTATTGGTCCCCATTATTATCACCCCCATTAAACATGTACTTTACTACCAATTTGGAATCAAAAATTAACTTTAAGTCATTATTTCATCTGATGAACCCAAAAGGACATCTATACCTTATTGGTGAGGAATAAGATATGTTTATTGTGACCATGGAAGTGAAAAATGTTTTGGAATTACATTCTGGTATACCTGATTCCACATTCATTGGATGACATGGTAAAGAATTAATGGTCTCTATATATCCCTAAATATTCTTTCGATTTAAATTGTAGATGTGATACTTTAAAAAGGAATGAGTAATATTGAATATGTAAAAGACAAAAGATAAGAATTCAATAATGTTTCTTGAGTTGGAGAAAATTGATTTGTGTCAGAAAATATATACTAAATCCATGGATATGGAAAGGTTTTATGTTTTATTAATTGATTACTACAACAAGATGAAATGGATAATGGTGATCTCTCAAAAATCCATAGCATGTGAGAGTGTTATATGTTATTAGATATTTGTGATGAAAATAATTTTCTAGATAAATCTTAAATTTTAAAATAATAAAGGAATACAATTTCCAAATAATCATGTAGAAGAATATATCATGAATCATATTTCAAGGCACCATGTCTCAGTAGTGAGATGTTTTAACACCCTAAATATGGTAACCTAGAGTTATTGGTTATTTTACTAAATTGAATAAAATATATTGGACCACATCCCTAAGGATTAAATTGTTTGTTAGGCTTTTAAACTAGATACATACATTATACAAATTATAAATCCAAAACATTAAATAAGACATAAAAACTGAAGTGTGAAATTTATTTTTTCTTCTAATAAATCTTAGATATCATTTACATATCCCTTCCAACATTTTTTTGAGAAGGAAAACAAAAAAAAATTTGAGAACATATTCTAGGTTAGATAAATCATACAATAAAATCTATCATAATATAAACAAGGCATGTATAATATATTGAAGATAAAAATTAGTCAAATATACCATATATCCTAAAATAGATCTAAATCTTTAAGATGAGAAATCAACAAAAATAATCACATGAAAATAATAAATAGCCTCAAAATGATAAAATGTATAATGTCGTGAATTTTAATCTTATTTTCATGGCCTTATGAAAATAAATGACATGCATATAGGTAAGGAGTTTGGAAATACCCAAACTAGTTTTTCAAATGAGACCTATCGATTTATCAAGAGGTTGTAGCATAATCTCCCTTACCATACAATGTATAATTCATTCATCACATGAAATAAATGAATAAAAATTAAATAGATGGTGGATTTTAAAATTAGTTTATCTCCCAATTACATAATATTATCCATCAATTGATATTCACATAGATAAAAATAATTTTAAAATATCACTGAAAATTTTCTCATCGAAAATAATCTATTCATTTTAAAATCATATTAAATAAAATATTAAAAAATAAAAAATATTCAGACCAATATTTTCTTTAAAAATAAACATGGAAAACTATAAAATATGCTTTAGGGGAAATAATAGTAGTAATTTTTGGGAAAATTCATTCATGTTGTTAGTACTAAAACAAATATTACATTCACACCTTCAGTCAAAAGTGCCTTGTTTGGAAATTGACAATAATATTCTATTAAAATATTTTTAGATAAATTAAGAAAATAGTATAATTCAGTTTAATTATTCACTACATAATATTGAAAACATTATTTAAAGCATATTAAATAATTTATGTATTTGTAAGAAAAATAATCCATACTAAATAGAAAAAGATTTAGTTTTTCTTAAAAATATTATTCAATTATTTTAAGTTCATAAAAAGAGGAAAATTAAAGAAAAACATTTAATTTATATAAATAAAAATAGTATATGAAAATAAATTTATTTTAGGATAGAAGTATCCTATAATTATCTAAATATAAACTTCAACCTATAAAATCCTGAATAATTATGAGATTGTGAATTAAATTCTCACCACTTTGGAAACCATTGAATAATATCCCCTTCAAAATAAATAACTTCAAATGAATCATTTAATAAAACAAATATAAATGGATTATCGATATAAAATATAAAATGGGTGAAAATTACACTGTAAACAGTAAACAAGTGGTGAATAAAACAAGTTTCTCACAAAAATAAAAGTGAGACAAGAAACATTTACCTTAGGAACAAATTTCTTCATAAGATATTTTAACCTCTTGTATAATAATTTATGATTTATCATACTTCTATAAAATAAAAATATAAATTATTATAATATTATATATGTTCTTATTATAACATTTCAACACCCATTTATTTATTATTTTTATAAAAATCATCGTTTCCAAGTGGTTACAATTACATTTTATGGTAACTTTTAGTTATATAGTGTTAGTAATTGCATATTAATAATTCTTAAATTAACTAAACATTAATAATAATGAAAAAAATATAATATAGATTTAATATTTACATATTTATAATCATATATGAGGGTAATACATGAAAAATAAATCACATTTCTTCATGGAAGTGGTAGCCAACTTGTACGCAAAAGTGACGTTATCATTTTTTATTGGGTGTAAGGGAAAAGAGGTGAATTATATTTTGATTATTAATAAAAACTAATGTCATTAATATAATATATTATTATTATTTCAATATTTATTACCATGTAATTACTGTGGTGATGGAAAATGATTTATATCGCTATTTGGAGAGGGTAGGTTGTACATATGCATGAAAGGTGTTTTTTCTATAGGATAGAAAAGTGGTGTAAAATGGTTTTCCCATAATTATAATAATTTCTTAGTATTTTGATAATACATGATTAATTATTTTAGTATTATTACAACATATATATAGTAATTATAATATGAAATAAAAAATTAAAGAGTCGGTATGGATGACTACCTCTTCTTTGAGAGGAATCCTTTGGTTTAAAACATAATCCTTCTTATGATGTAATTAAGGGAAAACATTATCCCAATAATGAATATAATTTTGCAGGTAAGGTTTTTAGGTTGGTATTTGTGAATAAATATTGCTCAAAGATTTTGAATGGGAGTGAAGTGGAGGTTTCCTTCTAATAAGTGAGGGGAGGGACAAACATAGAATATCTCAAAATATTTCACTAATAATCGATCAAATTTATGTGGAATTGGATCACAATAGACATTACATAAAATTTTGGATAATATAGTGTATAAATATATTAAAAAATAGTTACTAGACATATTTATGTGGAATTATTACCTGTATCTCTTAGTTTGAGCCTCTGGTAAACCATTTTAACTTTAACAGCAGTAACAAAATGTTACTATTTTTACTATATATTATGAGAAACACATTAGTTAACACTATTTAATTAGTATAGATATGATTATTTAAAATATATAATCCATATTCAAAGATAAAACTTCATTATCTAGTAGAAATTAGCTTTATAAAAGTATATATAATTAAATAAAATCCTTTTTAAAAAAAAAATAATTTTAATAATTAAACTAGAATTAATATCATTCCTTACATTTGAAAAACTATTTTCATTAAAATTATCAAAAAATATGGATTTATTAAATTTATTATGATAAAAAACATAGATCTTATAAAAACATGTTTTTTAAAAATGTATTATAAATCATAAAAATGAACTTATACAAAAATCAAGTATAGTGATGATTGTTATGTAATTATTTAAACTATTTATAATAAATAACACCTATGTTATATTAATTTAAAATATAAAATATAATGTAACTTTAAATTACACGATTTAATGAGAAAAAATAAAAATTTTATAGAAATAAATATATTTCCATATTCACTACAAAATTAATATTTTTAAAAATCGTCAAAAAATCACCCTAATATAAGATAGAAATTATAATTTAAATTATGATATCCATTCTCTCAAATAATTTTTTCTAAATATTTTAATAACTAGAGATTTTTTATCATTTTATAGAAATATTATGTTCTATAACTTCTGTAACACACAAAACCGAACTTAAAAAAACCACAACATATTTAGAATATATTGTTAATAAAGCTATAAAAAAACTCTATGATGATAGTCCATTAATAATTATTAATTTTAGAAGATAAATAACTAATATAAGTGAATATTGAAAATAATTTTTTTAATAAGGTTCATTATATTTAAATTATGTATTTTGTTTTAAAATATAAATGTATGAATTTCATAATTTAAATTTGATAAAATAAAATAAAATTTTGATTTCCTTATAATAAAATTATCATATGTTTTTTATCTTTTACAAAAATAATTTTTTTACGAGGATTGTAAAAATGTTTATTTTTTTAATACAACTAATTTTATATGAAATAGTGGTTTTTGAAACATTTATCTATAAAATTATATATTATGAACTATAATTAGTTATTTTATAAAATAATATTTAATATATAAAACCATGATCAAAATTTAAGATAATTATCTATCTTTTTAAGGCAAATCAATTTTTTTGAAAATTTTATTTCATTAGTTAAAACATGATAAAATTAATCATTGATTTAATTTTTTGTTGTATAATTACGATAGTAATTATAATAAATATTTTAAATTCATTAGATTTAATGGTATTGATATTTATAATAAATAATAAATAATTATTCTTAAGAATAATCTTCTTTAAAAATGGGGTTTTACGAAAAGCATGCACTAATGTAAAGATTAATGTAACTAAAAATAGAAATTTAATTTGATAAAATACATATTATTTTTTAGATAATAATATTTATACTATTTAATATGTCCAATTTCATTTTTGGATTTGATGTTTTGATTGTTTGATTAATGTTATTTTCAAATATAATGGTGAAACATGTTTTCAGAAAAATATTTTTTTATTAATATCAGAGAATTTATATCAGATCAATTAAATTTATATAATTTAAATAATGGTTCCAATATGATTTATAAACTCATAATGAAATATATTAACACTCATTTAGTTTTTAATCAATTATAACTATGATTATTAATCAAAAAATTTCAAAGTCCCATTTTTCTACTAAAATAGTTTTCTCCAAATTATTAGTTATTAATTTAAAATGTTATTCTACAATACAAATAAAATTAATTGGATTAAATATATATTAAATATATTTAATAAACAGAATAATTTGGTTTTATTGGTTATAATATAAGTTTAATAAATCATAAATTAACATAGATAAAAACTAATTACCTAGTTTAAATTTAAAAGAGTAACAAGTAAAAACATAATGTTAAAACCCCTATAACATGTTTAAAACATGTAAAGAAACAATTTTTCGAGAATTTATTGGCCTTGATATTGAAGAAAATCTATTATTTGGAAACTATAGAGCCATAGACCTTGGAATATGCCATGGAATATTTAGAATATAAAGGATGTTTCAAAAAGTCCATTTTCCTCTCTTATAAATAGGGATCACTTAAACACTTTAAAAAACTATCCTTCTAATAACTCTATAAAATTCTTACTGTTTACTCTACCTTGAACCATACCATAAAAAAAATAATCCCATGGTCAGTCATATTTATCCTAAGACCTTATATTTCAAGGAAACTTATAAGTAAAAATCAAGTCTCCAACGTAATTATTATCTCCTTATGTTTTTCTCATTAATATTAGTCTTCCAAAAATATCATCACCATAAAAATATAATTAATTAAGTATAATTAATACACTAATATTTTTTATATTAATTATATAACCCATAGTTATTTATTTCCCTCCCCATAGAAAGAAAACAAACAACAATCATGTGTGTAGGCAAACTACCACCTCCGTGAAAAATAATTTTTTTCATTCTTATACATTTTCATTATTTTTCCAAAAATATTTAAAACTGGTTTACCATAATATAATAATAAAACTATTATCATTTGGATTGTATCATAATTATATTATGTCAAAATAGACACCTATTTAACCATAATATAAAAAGGAGTTAAATCATGTTCATATTGGGGAATGTCTAACCAACATCATGAACTATGGTTTGAAATACACGTATCTATTACTATAGAAAGAAGAAAAATAATATAATTATAATATTATAAAAAGTAATTATTGTTATATTATTATAGAAATATTATATTAATTATTTATCTTATTATCTAGTCACAATTTTATTTTTCTAAAATTACCAAAAACATGTCATCATTATTTATATCTTCTCATAACGTAAACAAAACACATAAATAATTAAATAAGAACATTTAAATTCAATATAATTTATAAATTATACAACCTTAAATTATATATCAATATTTAAATTGTAATGAAATTATGGGTAGTGATATCACAAATTTTAGACTTTCACAAAAAATTAAAGTAATTTACACCTTGAGGTCATAATACGTTATGACTAATTAATCTACTCAGGATAAAAAATTAAAATAATGATTATAAAACAACAATATTTATGATTAATTATATTTAATAGGATATTATGTTACTTAAATTTTTTTTAGGTAGTTATAGTGTCTTCAACAAAGAAAGTAATAAGGTTAAGGGTTTTTTGCCTCTGATTTATATGCCTTGAGACATTTTTCACCTATACACCATGATTTCTTTTCAATTCATTAAATACAAATCCATTTTAATTATTTTATCACAATCCTCATGTATTTATTAATATTCAGTTAAATATTTAATATTATACCTCATTTGGGGTTTTGATTCCAATGTTACAAAAGTTATAAGGGGTTTTCATGGCTCAACAATTCTCCATAGGTCAAAATCACTCTCCTTTTAATATTATGCATAAATATTGATTTATTATACCCTATAAAGATTTTATATTTTATTTGAACCTATTTGTTAGATAAATTATTTTTTAATCAAATGAATCATTCCTTTATTATTTATTTGTTTCATTAAAATGCATATTTGTTAACAATAATTCATATTTATTTTAATATATTTTTCATCCATATCCAAGGTTTTACATCCAACAAATATACTAATTTACATAGAAGTGGATCGAATATTTTATCTACAATGATCCTTTTATTCTATTTTATTAATTTTTTTAAAATATATTCACCATCATTTTAATGAATTTGGTTTTTAAAAAATATTTTTCAAAATGTTCTATATGTTTTTCCATCCATTAAAAATTAAATGTTTTATCATCTAGTCCACAATTAATTTTGTTAATATTTTTTTTTAAATATTCCATTATTAAATATTATTTTCAGATTTAAAAGTTTTTAATGTATTTTAACATTCATTTTTTGAAATTATTTTGTCACTTTAAAGCTTTCATTAAAAAATATTATTTTAAAATTAATTATTTTCATAGTATTTTTAAATACCTTTTTGAAAACATCTTGTTTTTATAATGTTCCCATTATTAAATATTATTTTTAAAAGTACTCTTTATTCCATTTTAGAAAACATCATGTATTTTATATATATCATTTACTAAATATTATTTTAAAAGTTAATGATAACAAATTATTTTTAATTCTTTATTTTTTTTAAACATTGTGTCTTTATCAAGTGTCTGTTATTAATTATTTTTATAAAAAATTTGTCAACATATTTTCAATAATAATTGTTTAATGATTACATATTATAAGGATATTTTATTTGGGAATAAGGTTTTAAAAATTATGTTCTTACCCTTAACAAAATATTTTTAGAAATTATTTTGTACATAAATTTTTTAAAAGTTTTTGTGAAAACATTTTTACTTTAAATTAGATTATCCATAACCAGTTTATCAATCATGAAGTAATGTTTTGATATCCATTTAAATGTTATTTTGATATGATTTGTTTTTAAAAATAATTTTTTTATATTTTTTGGTTTCTTAAGTTCACTTTACATGATGTTTTAGAAAAGTGTATCAAGTTTATTCTCTTTCAATGGGTTCATTAAAATATTATTGTGGTTAATATTTTTAAATAGAACAAATTTTCATTGATGATGATGAGTGGTGTCCAATATTTCCCTTAAATCAATTGGATAAGGATGAATATATCATGAGATATGGATATTAGGCATGATCTTTTTTTCTAATCCCAACTTGAATAGAGGGAATTTGTTTTGTTCACCACATGAATTGTGGGAATTATATTATTTACAAAAATGAAATGTGGGATATGTTTTTGTTCAAAACATAAATAATTGTAATATTTTATTCACAAAATGAAGTGTGTGATTCTATTTTTTTCAGAACATGAATCTTGATATTTTTCATTGTTCACAATTGTAGAATTTTTATATGTATATATTTGTGTCATAATTAAGTATTAAATGAAATAACATATTAATATATGCTGATAATGATTCTCTTTATTGTCTCATGATTCAAAATAATTTTTCCATGGTATGTATTTTATCCATTTGAGATTATGTTTCCTTTTATCATGATTTTTGAACAACTTATATTATTCCATTTTCTTTTTAATATGATATTCCTTCACTACATATGTTTTATAATATTCTTATGGTCTAACCCATAATAAAATATTGAATTGTTTTCCATTAATATGTGTTTCATATCACCCCTTTCATATGTTTTCATTTCCCTACGTTTCAAAGTTATGTATATAATTTGGGACATTCAAAAGAGTGTGTATTGGGGTTTGATTATGGTGAAATGGCTATATATTAATACATTTATGTAGATAGTCTCTTTGTGACTAAACATTTAATTCTTTTAGTTGTATGACTATTTGTGAGTTATATTATTTAAATAATGATATTTATTTCATTATTTATTTCATGTTTAACTTGGGATGATATAGTTAGTATTTTATTTGTTTTTATTTATTATAGAGATTAACTTAGTTATTTTATAGAGATAAGTTTAGAGAACATTTGTTAAAAGCATTAGTAAATTTCCAGGGTACGAGTCAATATATAGGGTAAAATCATGATGTTTTGGTAAAGTAAATATTTTGTTTTTCTATAAGAAATTTCATCCCACTAATGATACTTAAGTTAGAAGTTGTATCTAGAACAATATTATATTTGGGCAATAAACCCAAAGATGGTTTATTGGGTATTAACTTGATCATCATGGGGTTCAAGAAAAAGAGGCCTAACATCACACCTTGTTTGGTACTTTTAGGGGATATTCATTGGTTTATCACATGTCCATTATGAACCACTATTAATGACTAGTTTCACAATTACATTTGGTAATTATGTATATAATTTTACTTTTTATTATGGAATACATGCATATTAAATGAAGTGAATATATATTTAAACACCTTATGAATTATTTATTGTAATAATTTATATAATTAATGTGATAATTTCAAAGAGTATCTATCACACTGACAAAGAACATATCAGTTGTTTTCTATGATGAAATCCTTGAAATTCCAAAAAGATATGCTCAAACAATGTTTCATGGTCAAATATAGTTATATAATGGTAAAGAGAATATTTATAATTTCAGGTGTGAGTAATCAAAATAGGATAAGACTTTAACCTATGTACTTGATATATATTCGTTTTAATATTCAAAATAAACTCATCATTACACCATTGCCATGGAATTTGACACGACAGTTCCATTTAATTCAATGAGATGAGATATTAAAATCTATAAATATGTAAGGGAAAAATACTTCCCTGAAATGTTTATTAACAGACATTTACTCATAACTCATAAAACATATCCTACATCCCATGATAATATGGTTTCATGTTTATATTTATGATTATTTATTTGATTTTTGATCATTATTCACAATAGTGGTTATATATTTCATTGCAATTATATTTGTTATTTAAGTATGAATTTTAATTAACATGTTTTTAAATGTTAATATTTATTATTTAACATTCATATTTTATTAAGGGCCAATAAGAGATAATAATGAAAAGATATTCTATTAGGAGGATCCAATTGTATTACCCAATAGATTGGGTGAAACATCATATAGCTGGAGTAAATATTGTGTACCCAATTTCATTGCACCTGTATGAGTCCTGGGATATGAAACTCATCAAGAAGATATTACATTTTCTGCATTTATTACAAATTTTTTAACTAAGACAACATGGCACACATTTTATTGAAGTACACATCATGTTTCTAGCATACAGATCACATAGCTTACACAGTTTAGTAGTGAAATTCACACTAATCATATGGTCAAATATATGGTTTTTAACCACATAAGACTATTTTTCTAGATAATTAATGGGATAAAAATGTGTAGATATCGTAAACATCATGTAACCTATTAATTTTCATTGTCTAAATTACACATCGAGTCAAATGTGTGTTATACAGGAATAAAGAAAGGATGTAAAAATAACTTATAGTCTGAGTACATGTCTTGTGATTATCTACATGGGACACGCCATGTCAATCAGTGAGTTACAGAAACACATGGTAGGTAGAACACTAAGTGCGTAGTTGGTCAGTACATTCCGTGTAATCGAGCTGAGGTACACACCAAATCCCCACACATTTATCTTGGGTACATGCCAAAAGAGGAACACAACCACTTTCTCATATGCATACACCATTTAGTCTCCCAATAAATGTAATAATTAATTTACATTATAATATTTATTTATAGTATTAAAACATAATTTTACTATGAGGATCATATTTGTTTGAACATGGAATAATGGTTTTCCATGAAGTAATAAATCCATAATTAATAAAATCAAATTATATTTAATTAATGGTTATTCAATTTTATTATCCATGAATGCATTGATGATGGGTATCTCTAAAAGACATTTAATAGTAATTAAGTTGAATGGAATTAATTAATTTATTAACTAATTAATTAATACATGTGAATTTACATTAATAATAAAGAATACATATAAGTGGATGTCATGCAATGTATATGTTGTATACTCGTTATATGTGTATGACCATTCTAGAGCATTGACCAGACCTATGTATGAGTTTGTTTTAAATTAATTTTATTTTATTTCATGGTTATGAAATTATTTATTATTAAATAAAATATAATGGAATAAGTTTCATTCTTACATCTTTTATTTTATAGGAAATGCATGTCCTTTGTTGTTTATATAATCCAGCTAAACTAATACTTTGGTTCTACCCGCCTATGTGTATATTGTAAAAAAATTTTACAAATTGATAATATCAAGGTGCATGGATGTTGTTCAAAATGGAGAAAAGATGAAAGAAATATAGGTGATACATAGTTTGACTTTTGGAATACTATAGCTCATGCCATGATTGAAACAAGGTGTTTTCCAATAGGTTCATAGGAATAATTATTGTCCACTCAATAAATGAACTATCAGATAAGCTCAAGATTAGATCATTTAATTGTTTAATTAGTTATTATTTTCTTGTAAAATATTTATTTTACAGAAGCAACATAGTTAACACATAAATAAATGGACTAGTATACAAATATGAAATTTAAATTATTGTATTATTCATAAATGTCTTATCAAATCATGGTTAATCACTTAATTAAAATATAATTATTATTAATAGAAGACATAATGGATAAAATAGTTAATGATTATGCATAATAAATAAAATACTCAACATAACACCAAACCCGGGTAATCCTTACATTACTTTATAAGGAATGAAAACATAAGACATAGTGTTTGAAAAAACCTCATTGGGATATTTAATTTTATCATGGAATTCATTTTATTATTTTTGGTTTACATAACAAAAGTACATCAATTGAAGTATCCCCCTCTCGATGTGTTGTAACATAGTGAAAATTATTGAAGAAATAAAATTAATATTTTATGAATGGGGATTCCACTTTATATATCATGGAGATGAAAGCCTATAGTTAAAAAGGAAATTACTTCTGAAATACCATTGAGTAATTTATCATTCCCTTTCCTGGGTAATTAGAAGGGGAATATGAATTCTTTACATTAAAATCTCAACCAAACGAGAAATTTTGATCCCAATGGGGATTTATGTTGGTACTTTATAAAATAGTGTGAGAATTAGTAAAATTTAAATTAGTGTGTATCACATGAGTTTTAATAAAATAATAGTAGTAATAATCAATTTTATTTATTTTCATAAAATGGAAGTGAAACCATGAAATCATTCTGATAATTTACTAACCCAAGGTATGCCCATAAGATTAGAAAATTAAAAATATAGTAAAATAATTTATATTATTAATTAATTTCAACAAAATTTTTATTCTATGTAGAAATGTCATATTTATATTTTCCCTCTACAATAAGTGAGAAAATGTAAAAAAAATGGCAACTAGAGATATTTGGAGGACACTTCCTATGTAAGTTATATTATATTAAATACTATTTCTAGAGAGTTGATGATACAAAATTTATATAGTTATGTTTACACTATAATGTCTCATCGTAATTTTATTCATAAAAATAAAGAAATACTTGAAATTAAAATTATTGTTGATTCATTATATTAGTGTAAAATAAATTAATTGAATCCAGCTATTGATCATGATTTCAAAATGACGGGCTAGATTGATTAGTTAGTTAAATCAGAGTTCCAATTATACAAGAAATTGTCCATTTATTTTTCTATATAATACTTTCCAAATATATTATCTTTATTTTTCCAATCCAAGAAAATATAAATTGATAATTATCTCAGGAAATCATTGTCCATAATTTACCAAGAATATTCATATTGTTTAAAACCTATTTCTCCACCACATATGGTGAAATGTTTGAAAAAAAAGTCATTAGATAACATGGGTAAAATAAAAAAATTATCCTTTACAACATCATTAATGAATTAAAAAAATTCAATGATATGATAATTAATGGAAGGCTATTTTTTATTGTGTTGAAATAATGGTCCATTGAAAATAAAACGAAATGATTTAAATAATAAATGAGTATTATCCACATCAAGAATATTCATTAACTTTATATTAAACATGTATGTATTAAATACAATATTGTTATAAAATATGTGTATTTAAATTGAATAGATGAGAAATAATAGAATATTTATTGAGTTGACTCAAAAGGACTAGAGAAATAAATATTACTATGTTACACAATGGGGTAATACTTCTTCTTGGTTACAAAATGGTTGATTAAAGATTTTGGTAAGTGTTAACAAGACATATTATATTAGTGTCCACCTAGAAAAAAATATATATTATTTCACATTTAAAATAAATGTTGTTATAGTACTTCTGTACTAACCTAATATTTCTGAAAATGTTGAATGAAAAATAACTATTTTAATGAGTGATGATTCAGAAATCTAAATCTATTACCCGATTATAGAATGGTAATACTTTTTCATATAAAATAGAAAATAGTTGGATTTTATTTTCCTATATTAGTATTTTAGTTTCAGTTGAGCAATGAGACAAGATATAAAAAAAATATTTATCATATTATAATTTTTTCACTTATCTTTTAGAAAACATTATGTCTTTTTAAACTTACTATTCATAAAGATTATTCATATAAGAAAGATTTTTCAATGTATTTTAACTTATATTTTTTGGAATATTTTTTTCTTTTTCATGTATCTATTATTAAATATTCTTTTAAATTTAAATATTTTCAAATTAATTTTACTTATTTTTTTGAAAACTCTACATAATCTTATGCCTTAATTATTAATTATAGTTTTAATATTAAAAGTTTTTATAGTGTTTTAACTTCACCTTTTTGAAACCATTTTAATTTTCAATTAAATCTAATTTGAAAATATGTTTTTAAAAATTATTTTTTAGCCTATGATTGTTTTTTAAATATAGTTTTGATATATAATTTTTTAAACTTTTCTGTCAAAAAATTTAATTTTTAATAATTTTTACCCTCTAAGGATTATCTTTCATGAATTTCTGTTTTGATCACCCGTTATATATTATTATGGTGTGATTTTTTTAAATGGTATTTTTTATATTATCCAAATTATTAAGTGGATGTTATGTGATATTCTAGAAATTATTACCAAACTCATTCTCTTTCAATGGGTTCATTATGATAGGTTTATGATTTATTATAAAATGGAACAAATATTTATGGATTATGATATGTGGGGTCCTATATAACCCTCCAATTCCATTATTTTATATTTATATCTTAGGGTATAAGGATGCTATGTTTGAAAATGTTTCTATTCACAATATTAATCATTTATTTTGTTTTGTTCACAAAATTAAACAAGATAATTTTATTTATTAAAAATATGATTCATGTACATTTAGTTAGTTCAAAACATGAATAATGATTTTTTTATTTATAATATGAATCATGTGCATTTTTTTCATAACATGATGAATTGGCATGTTTTAAATCAAAATGTTATAATTTCTTGGTACTTTTGATTCTATCATATTCCATGTTGTTCCATGTTCATTTTAAAATGTAATTCTTATACATCCCATGTTTTCTCATATATTTATGACATTACCCTTGATAAAATTGAGTTAATTTTTCAATTACAAATCATTTTAGCTCATCCATTTATTATGTTTTCATTTTATTAGGTTATAAAGATAAGTGTAATTAAGGTGTAGTATAAAAGTGATTCTATAAGAGTTTAATAATGAAAAAAATTAGATTAATATGATTATATAGATAATTTCCATGAACCTAATCCTTTCAATATTTTTTTCATTTATCTATTTGTGAGATGTATTTTATAAATCATAACATTATTTTATTATTAAATTCATCATTAGATTTAGAACTATAAAAATGAAGATATTTCTTTATGATATTCATGCCCAAAATGAAATAAAAAATATTTTTTAAAGAAAACTCTGTTTAGAATCATAAAATGTCTTTATTAAAAATTATGTACATATTTATCATGAATTTATAAATAAATTTTAATTATTTTAAAATTTATAACTATTTTTCATTATTTAGTAATACATATTCATAATTACAATATAATTGAGTGGTTATGGAACTCAAATTTAAATAATATTTCTACAGTATATTATAGTTTTTTAAAAAAAAATCATTTCTTGTTAAGAAAGAAATCAAAATTTTAACATGACGCAAATTAATCTCATTGAAAAATATAAATTTGATATATATTGGTATGAAGAAATTTTGGCATCAGTCAACATTTCAAATAAGGAATTATAGTACCCATATGAAGAGAATATTCCTTATGATATGTGTTATGAGAACATGTCAATGTTAAAATATGTTTGACTTTTGCAGATCAAGTTATTTGTGATCAATAAATAGAAACACAAAACATTTATTTCTAATGAGGATGATGGAATATTTCTTATATTATCATTCAGGAGAAAGGTGTAAAAATTATATTACAATTTTTTTTGAAAACATTTCAATTCCATGATATAACTTTTATAAAACATTTAATGAATTCAAATACTAGTAGGGAGATTTATCAGCAAAATAGTAATGAAATACCATATTAATGAGTTATTTAATTAGGAATCATAAAGAGAGAACTAGATTATGAAATATATTAATAAGAATACATATAATAAGAGGAAAACATGAATATTTTATCTATATTAAGGATGTAAATAAGTGGGGAGAAAATCAATAATAAAAACAACTTTATTGAACAGAAATGACCTATACAAACCATATTAATGAATAAAAAAAATTATATATATCTTAATTATACCAATGGAATTTAAAAGAGACTTCCAAATATTGAAATTTGATTATTTAGATGAATAAATAGATTGGTAAAATTGATAAGTATAAAATGTGGGAAATTATTCAATGGTCAAAATAAGAAAATTCTCTCCGGACTAATTAAGTATTTTATAAAAAACTTCCATGAAAATGTAATGTTTTTTTGAAATAATCATTGTTTTTATGTATGTGATATCCCCAAATTAATCTAATAGATATGGATAATACATTTTATATGTTTTAATTATTAGAAAATATTCATTTTTCTGGGTCATTATTGTGAAAAGGGGATTCATGGTGCTTTAAATAGTTATCAAATTATCATTCTATAATGAATTTCTCAATAAATTCGTGTAAATTAAGAGAAAAAGTGGTTTTATTAATTATGAACATGAGGTAATATTATTTTATAAAATTAATTCATAATTCATATTTAAATAATAACCCAATGAATGGTATTATAATCTTTAACAACACTTAGGAATTCATTGATTCTAATAAGGTGGAGCTAATAACAATCTCCACATAAAATGGGATAATGATTGAAAAATTAAAGTTCTCCTTCATATGGATACAATTTATTTTTTGTATCTTCGAATTCAAATATTTTTTTAGAATTTATGAGGTGGGAATTTGAGATATCTTAATTGGTGAGATAATATTTTACCTTATTTTAGAAGTGACATAAATAATAGGTGTAACGTTTATTCCTCATTTAAAATATCCTAATTAGATGCTAAAAAGTTTTCAAATAGAGGATTATTAGGTAATTAGGACACTAGATACAAAATGGATCATTTTTTCAAGGTATTATGATAAAAAAGACGTCAATATTATGGAATGTAAGTATATCATTCAAAGAATATTTCATATAAAAATTAAAAAAAACCTTACATTATATTTTCCATTTTTCAAGTGTCATGAATCCAAAGCAATCCCATGGAAATCCACATTCTTATTGATAAACAAATTTATCATTATATATAATAAATGGTAGAATTTTTACAATTTTATTATGAAATTAAATTGAATGAGTTATTAGGATTTAAATATGCTAATAAATATGGTTTAGTGGAATATAAAAATTCAATATTGGGTGGTTTACTCTATCTTTTAGGATTTTTCATTTCTCCCTTGAATGATAAGAATCAACGAATTTCATTAATCACTAGAGAAGCTGGCTATCACAACTATTTAATATTTTACTCAACTTTAATGGATGAATAAGTAACAGGAGGATGTGGGAATTGATTTGATATCTATTATTTTAATCATGTGTAATATATCTAGTGATATAATTAATAAACAAGTTTCTATAATTATAGGACAAGTCACATTTTGATAAAGTATCCCTTTATTAACGATATGGTTCAGCATGTTCAAGTGAATCCGGAGTATGTTTCAAAATAAAATCAATTTGTATTGATCATGAAGAATATATTACCTAATGGACAGTTTTATAGGTATAAGTTGGCTCCTGACATCCAAACATCTCTAATAAATATATGGTGTAATGAAAATATCCCAACTCCCCATATAATTTTCTATTTTTTGAAAGGTATAACTATTCTTCTGGGAACATTATATATATTTGAAATCCTAAGTTATTAATTTTTAGAGAAGAGTTTTTTGGGTTCACATACAAAGTTGGATATAGTGTTTATGATTTATAGAATTCTTATGTGGTGGAATATTTATTCCTTGATAAGGGAAGTGATAAAAACATGTTAAAAATATGGAAAATGGAGTGTGTTTAAATGTTTATTCATAGAGAGAATCTTGGATTATTAGTTTTTAAGATCATAATGGTATAAATATTGTTTTTAAGAAAAACTTTTCTTTCAACTCGAGGTTATCACAATGATAATTACTAAAGTAAGATTTTAATTGATGATTACTGATTAATTTATACAATATCTGAAGGAATGAGGATCTATCTTCTGTTATTAATTAGTGTTGAAGGATTTAGTTACATATATGTAAATGATACATCAAAGGAAATTCAACAAACCCAAAGTTAATGATTATAGGAAAAAATTACCATTGAATATGTTTGGGTTGTAGTTTTGAAAAAGATGATGGAGTGTTATCCATTGAGGCTCAAGATGTTGTATCATTATTATTAAAGGGAATGTGTGAGTATATGATAAAAGTCGTATATGTTATTTTTTAAATGAATAATATTAGTCCATAATAACATGAATTAAATATTACTTAATTTTATATTATAAAACATTTTATTTGGCTAAAAGGGATATGTTATAGTCTGGGAAGTGACCATGCTAGAAGTACTAAATAGAATAATAAATCAAAACCAACATAAGGTGAAATTTAGGATACATAGGAAAATATCAATCCAATGGATGATTAATTGATAGTAGATTACACCATAATTATTATTTCACATCATGAGTAAACTAAGTCAATACGACCTATTCTTAAGGTTCATATTATAGGGAATATTTCCTATCATGAAATTGATTTCATGAATGTTTGATTGGGGGTTGTTTGGAGTTGGTTGTTTTTTTCACCCTGGGGATGGATTGTTTGTCATGTTTGGTAAAGTTTGATATTAAATGAAAATATATATATTAATATACTTGGACTACTAAAAGGAAAATAACACAATTTTTGAAGAATTCTTCCGATAAAAAGGCGGGGATGATATATAGTGATATTCCCATAAGCGATGGTCAAATCCTGATGTGATGTTCACACAATGAAGTGTTTAGAAAATGTTTTTTCTTATAAATTTACTTTATCATGAATATAATATTAATGATATTTTCATTATAAATGAGGTGTTCCTACCGAGGTGATGTTGATATTGGCAGTAGCACAAATACGTTTTTTTATTAATTGAAGGCAATGTTCCACGAAGTATATGATCACACATCATTAATGTTGAGTCATTTAAAATTTCTAAAATTCAATGTCTATAACTTTTAGGGATTCTGTGTTACTTGAATTATGTAAGTATGTTTTGAAATAACTTTTTTCTTTTGGATGAATTTTTCTATCATAATTAACGAGAAATAAATATCAATTAAAGGGTAAATAGGTAGATCCTACCATGGTTAGAAATATATTTTTCAAAAAAAATGGAATCACATGATGGAATATAGAGATGTTTGAATTCTAGATCTATGTGTAGTTCAAGGACTATGCCTGAATGACAGAGAGTCATAATATTGATTTCTGTTTGTTTGTTTGAATATTAAAAATATTTATGATTGTTTATAAATACATTATATGTTTAAATGAAAAAATAATTATTTATCAAAATATTGTTAAATAACATTTTATTTATTAGTGATGTGTTTTATATTTATATTGTTTTTAAAAATAATTAGTTTTTGAGTTTTAATGATTTTCTAAAAGAATAATATAAAAGACATAAATTTTGATGTTTTCATAATATTAATGATGAAAAAAAATCAAATAAATATTCAGATTTATACTTTTCTCCATAAATCCATATGAAATTATCGAAGTCATTTAAAAAATTTCAAAGTTATACTATTTCATTTAAATTCATACACTATCATATATATCCTTAAAAATGAGTTTAAGAGTAGAATATTTTTTTGTTAATTATTGTTATTTATAAAACACATTTAAAGAAAATTGAAAATGGTTTTATACACTATGAATTCAAAATTATGGTTATGTGAAATCATGTATACATGTACTATGTTAATTATTATACATATGCATAGATATTTTTAATAAAAATATATGAAATGATGTCTATATAGATATAATTTATGTTTAGACACAATTTAAAATAATGTTAACAAAGAAATTATTATAGCATTTAAAATAATATTGACAATTTTTTAATCATGTTTTTTATATTTCAATTAACTATAATTTTTTTTGGTTTGTTTTATTTTTCTTATAATTTTATAAAATAAATAAATATATTCTAACAGTGATATTCAAAGTGTTTTTTAATTTTTTTTTATAATGGGATAGCATGAAATATTTACACATATTGTAAAATAATAATATTATAGGTTCATTTTTTTTAATAATGGAACGTTGGGTTTAGTCTTCAATAAATACCCATGTCATATTAATGATTAAAGAGTTATTATATTGGATAATATTTCTTTAAATATAAATGAAGATCTCAATTATTAGTACTTTGAGACACATTATGATACAATTGATTTTCTGCCAATGGCCTGAGGGAGTTTCTGTTCTGTATTCTCTATACTCTTCTAATTTGAATTTATGAGGATTTTGGGTCTCCCAGATATTAAAAACTCGTCATAATACTTCATGTGATAAGGAAACATTTTCTTCACCTTCGTTTATTTATTATTCATTCTTTGGTTCTATCATTTAATCATATTTAATTATTCTATCATGTATTTTGAGGAAATATTTTAATTAAGTTATAACACAACTCACACATGGTTGTGAAACAATTAAAAGATTATCTCTTGGTTAGGATAAAAAATGAAACAAAAAGGTATTTCTTAAAACCACCAAAGCATAGGTGAGGATTACAACTTTCAAATGATTGATTTTTTCTTAATCCCCTAAAATGTAGTGTTAAAGGTTAGATTTGTTTCATGGTAAAATGATCAATGATTTATTGTACTACACTAATATCACCAATTTAGAGAGTTTTTTAAGAATATAAATAAGTTCTATTGATTAGAACCACTGTAAAATCCTGGTTATTCTTATTCCTTAGTTTTATTTACATTTCTTATTTACATAAAAAAATTCATTTTTAATGTACATACTTTTATAAATAAAACAGGAAAGTTTTAATCTCTATTTATTTTATAAATTTTCATAATGTTTTTAAGAACTATATTTACCCCTATACTCTAGACCATCCTTTCATCCCACATTGGGACAAATTTTTTTATCTAATCTATTTTTGGATGTATAGTTAAGCACTATTGTTTCTTTTAACTAATAACACAAAATTGGTGTCAAAGATTTTATATTTAATGTTTAAGTTTATTATATTTTTCCTAATTTAAAATATGATTTTAGATCTTAACCCTGTTTTCACCTTTAGTTTTACGATTATTTATTATTTATTATTTATTATTTTTTTGGATTATATCATTTATACGTACTTTGAAAATTTCTTTCAACATCTTGTGTTGAGGTGGATGGAATAGAAAAGATATATTCTAAGAAGACTATCATAAGAGACTCAATAAAAAAATATTGATCATTAAGACCTTTAAGTTTTGTATATAAGGAACCTAGATACTTGAGGATTGAATATATTATAAGAAAAATAATGAGTATTCACACTCAAGGAGGACATGTCAAAATATTTTGCATCATATAGTTCATCAAATAAATTTAATAATATCTATTGTAATATGTATTTTATCGACTAATCCTTCAATGAAAGTCATTAAAATTTAGATTCAGATTGTACTGATTCTAATAATAATTAATATATAATTATATAAATAAATGAAATATCTGATAAATATCATAAGTTAAAAATATATATAAAAAATAAAATAAGTTTAGTAAGAATGATAATAATGTTTTTGAAGAGAAAAATAATATTACCCTTGATGTTGAATGATTAATAAAGGTTTATTATGAATTATTAGAAATTAAAGAATAAAATGAATAGATTAAAAAAGTTTCTTTCTAAATATATTCATGAGGAATAAAGAAAATTAAATATGTTATTGGATGATACATCTCATGTTAAAAATTAATTCAATAAACTTAAAGATAAAAATAATAAATTTATAAATACTACTTCTTCTACACATAATTTTTTTGGATGATCTTGAATCGACTAAAAATGAAAAGAAAAAGGTGAAATAAATATTGGAAAAAAATTAAACTTATAAATTTTCTAAAATATCACATGTACGATAAAACTATTTCAAATGTAATGTTTGGTTGAATAATATAGTTTTAGAAATGAGATAATGGAAGGAAGTGGAATAATTTTTATTCTAATATCAATTTCTATAAACATAGATTACATAAATATTACACATTAAAACATTACTAAAATTTTATACAACCACTTTCATGCATTAATTCTATATTTAATGTTGCAATTATGAGAAGTTCCAATGTCCCTGTAGTTGATATGGTTTGGTTACCCAAAGGTAAAAATCAACTAGAACCGAACCCACTTCACTTACCCATGAATTTATATTTCATTCATAATGTATACAAAACTATTCCTATTTTAATTAATTGGTATGTTTTTTGATCTATAATGTCATTTTTTATTTGTTTTTCTAGAATGTTTTATTTATTTTATTTTATTTCTATCTAGCATAAAATTAAGATGTTTTTAACTATTAATTCAATAATAGTACCCTAAATATTAATTTGACTACAATTTATTGTATTTTCAGGTATCACAATTTTTTACATAAAGTTTTTTGAATATATAATAACATCATCTTATAATTTATAGAAAGGAAGACTATTTGGGGGATATTATTTATTTTTTTAAAATAATATTTTTTATTTCTATCTAATCATGATATGTTTTTATTGTTTTAATACTAGTTTTAAAAATGTTTTATAATTTTTAGTTTTAATCATGCTTATGTGTTTAACTCAGGGGGAGATTTAAGGTTATTAAAAAGGTAATTTACGGTTTACTTTCATTTTCAATTGAATTATGATAGTTTTAATATGCATTTATTATGGCGGGAATAAATTGTTTATATTCATAGTTGTTTAAATATTACTTTTTATCATATTAGATACTTTAATGATCTTTTTTTTTCATTAAAAAATTGAGTTTTTATTAATTATTAACATCTCTTAACATTTTTATAAATTTTAAATTCGATGAATTTAAGATATTTATGAAAAAACAAGTTTGTTTTTTAAATTTTTAAAAAAGGGAAGATTGATTGTTTTTAAACTATACTATATTTATAGATACTAACAGTATTTTGTTTCCTTTTTTATTTTGATTATAAAAAACATTTTCAATGTTTACAAATACATCACATATTTAAATTGGATGATTATAATTTATCATTACATTATTAAATCATATTTTGTTTATTCTTTAAGATTATTATATTGATCATGTTTTTATAAAGAATCTAATTTTTTAGTTTTAGTGTTTTCTAAAAATAATATTTAATATTATTCCATTTTAATTTTTTTTAATTTTAATAAAGGGAATATTCATTTTATTTTTCTAATGTCATAAGTTTTTCAAAGGCATATATTTTCTGCATAGTTATAAAGAATTTTCAAAGGCATAAAAAATTATTTAGTTATATTATTTCAATAAGATTCATCTATTTCAAGTTGATTCAAATGAAAATAGTTTTAATGTCAGATTAGATGTTCTATAGTGTAACACCCCAAGCTTCCATGGTACGCTTCTGTTTTAATAATACAATAGCGTGTGTTGTACGCAACTTCGAGTTCTAACACACACCACAACCAATCAAACTAGCTGTTATGAATAGTAATACCCACATTATGAAATTTTATAAATTTTATCATTCCAACTGGACTTCATTATTGGATTCAGAATATCGAAATTCTCTTAGGGTGAATTTTTGGTATTTTTCTGAAAACATTAAATTTTTGATGAATAGTGAAAAAACATGGAGTTATAGTTTAAAACCGAATTTTTATTTAAACAATTATTTATTTTATTTAAATTTAATTAAGGTAAAAATTGATACATAATACCTATATAATTTAAATTTAATTCATTGTAGTTACAATAGATTAATTTTAGATATATAATAATGTTATTGAACTTTTCATGGTCTTTTACCCACCTGCTAGAAGAATTTCAAAATTCGCATAAAACATAATTTTACCACTTATGTGAGGGGAATTTATAAAACTCGAGAGGCACAGTTAATTTCAAGGAGTAAAATGTGGTTCAATAAGATAAAAATAATTTTTGGTGAATAGTAACTTTTTACTTTTATTTACCACGTTAAAAATAAAATAGGGAAATTAAGGGTAAAAATGATATTATTATTACCCTCACACATGTCCTAATTATATTGGCTAAGTATAATTCGACCAAAAACAGCCTTAGGAATAATATATAAACCTCTTTGGTCCACTTGGATTAGATTAGGACATTTATTATTATTTAAATCAAAGAAGAGTTAAAAGAGTTAAAATCAAAGTTTAATTACTAAAACATTTTTAATATAAGGTTATACATAAGAAAAATTCTATTAAAAATATTTATTAGAAATATAATATGATTTACTACATAATCGTCTTTTATTTATAATTTTAAGACATTAAATAATTTAATTTATTTATTACACAATGGCGATGAAATAATTACCTAATTAATGAAATATTAAAATATTTGATATTATAAATTTCAAAATAAATGTAATTTGAGACTTTTTATGAACTATACTAATTTTATAGGTTAATATGACATTTTATGATTGTTTATATAAATTTTTTTCGAAGTAATAATGCTATTATGAAATTATCAAAAACAAAATATCCAATAGTGTCAAAATTGACATAAAAGAGTTTTTAAAACAAATATTATATTATTAATTGATATTATTTTCCTAAAAATCTAATGTTTATCCAAAGGACTTATATAATTATAGGTGTATCATTAATGGACCACTTGGGGTATCTTGGATGTATATAGTAAGTTTATTAACTATATAATATAAAAATATAAAGTGACATGGTAAATGTCAAACTAATTAACTAAGATTTAAAACTAAATGATATGGTTCATATAATGACCCAAAAATGTCTAAAATGTATTGGTTTAAAGGATTTATACCCATACCAACCTTATACTTTAAATAATCCACTTTTGAGCCATTAGAAACCGAATAAGAATTTATTATAAAATAATATTTCTAGTTTTTTTAAGGTGCCCCTCACCCCTCTTATAAAAGGGCACTCCCCCTTCTCTAAACTTTACACCTTAAAAGCCTTTTGGATCGGCAAAAGGAAACTCAAATATCCTCTAAACATCCCTCACTTCAACCTAAATGACTTAGTTTGATCAGAAAGCCGACCTAAGGAGCCCTATTGATCAAATAAAAAGGAAGAACCCGAAGAAGAGGTAATGTTTTCGCCACCCTCTTTCAAGTTCCTTTCTTCTTCCACTTCTTCTTTTTTTGTTATTCCCATTCTAAAATAATAACTTCTGTATATTCTATATATTTTTATGTTATTATAAAAATGGTACAACCATATTCATTATTCTATCCATCCTTTGACTAACATGTCACCATACGTGTGTTCGTATGGCTTACCATCTCCACGTCGTGCTGTGATTGTTATTCAAAAAATTATTATATAGATGGGTATAATAATGATGTGTAAATCATGTAAATAATAAATATAACATGATCATGATTCTGTATATATGATATACCATTCAATTGTATATTATTTTAATATCAAAAGAATGATATTGTCACTCGTGCGTACATACGGACTACCGTCTCCACGAACGCGATGAGATTCATTCCCCATCGTATCCATTAAAGACTAATTCTCATTTTATGATTAAAAATAATGTTTAAGGACTTGATATCATTCTGGATATGAATAAGATACAACCTATCCATAACAAACACAACTTTTGTAACAAAACAAATAAAAGAAAACGAGTAAGTTAACACCTGAAACGACGATAATAATAAAATATTATTAACAAACCATTATTTAAAGATCATATATAATATCATAATTATGTATATAGTTCTTGTATAATTTAATAGAAATGTTTTAACCATTTTATAGGAGGTTAACATACGATTGACTAAGGAAAAGTTCATGGTAAGGGTTTATTTAACAATATCTTCATTATCTGAGGTTGTTTATTCATAATTATCTTCTAGGACCTCTTTATCATCCACATCCATGTTTCTTACAAATGTATTTCAAATCATTCTTACAATTTTACAGACTATGGGTTAAAGTCATTTATACCGTTTTTGACTTTTTATAAGAGGTTTATAAAGGAATCTTTCTGTAGTTTTCCAAACAAGGTCCTTTTTAACCTTTTCGACAAAATCAATGTAAGAATGTCTTTTTTAACTTATAAGGAGGTTGCGGCTATTTCTTCCATTATAAAATCATTGCAGTTTCCCTTATAATCTTATAAGAATATGTTCTAAGTAAATGTATTGTTTTATAATTATGTGACATTTAAATGATTTCAAAATGGATATTTTAAGAATCTGTGAAAGGTACTCTTTATCAAGATCAAAATTTTAAATGTTTTAATGATTTATCTTTCTAAATCATTTTAATTAATGTCCATGTTTTCAAAATGATATTAAGGATTTATTTATATGTACAAGATTTTGTTGTTGTTTTCACTTTATAATGTATTGTAAACTTTGTGAATGTATCTAGTGATTCCAAGGCTACCAATCTAATCGATCTTTCGAGACTTGATCTTTTGTAATCATGCAAATGTTATGTAATAATGCACCGACTCTAGGTAACTGGGGTCAAGGAATTACAGTTGGTATCAGAGGAAGTTCAGTACAAACCTTGGAAGCTAGATTTAGATAAACTCTTATTTGAGAACATAGCCCTAAGATATACTTTGGGGATGAGTATAGAAGAACTTCCTAGAATTTTGGTATTGTAGAGATTTTGTCAGTTTTCTGAGCAATAAATCCCTATCTGGATACGAGAAAGTAGAGGTGACTCTCGTACAGATATACCTAAGGGTAAAACATGAAAACACCGCTTTGTGCTAGACTCGAACAGGAACTGGTGCACGACAATGGGCCTTACCGCACTCTTGGTTACGACACTCCCAGGGGATATGATTTGGATATTTCTCATTTTCTTTTCAAACCATTATGAAGGTTTTATGAGTATATACTTCCTTAATTTTTTTTTATTATTTTGGATTATATCCATAAATAGTTCAATTTATATTAAGTTTTTTATAAGTATGGAATTATGTATTTTGATTCATAAACTGATCTAGTTTATGCCATTGTTTAGAAATGGAGCCTAGTGGAAGAAATGGAAACTGTATCAATGCACTCACTCCATGTAGGTATTTCCCTACTGCTCATGATAATTATAGTGGAGCTGGTGATACAACTGGTACTAATCTTTAAATCACCATACTCGGACAACTCACGCAGGTTATGAATAATAACCTTACTCATATAGAGCATACTGATCCACAGCATGGAGAATCAATGTAAGATTTCTTCATGAGGAAATAGACACCAACATTCAATAAGAGTACAAATCCATTGGTATCTATGCAATGGATAAGTTCCCTAGAGAAAATATTGCAGGCTTTGGGGAGTAGTGAAAGGGAAAAAGTTATCATGGCAGTTTATCGCCTCACTGGAGATACAGATCAATGGTGGTCATTGATAAAATTCACAAAGGAAGATGATGAAGTATCAAATATGGAATGGAGGGAGTTCAAAGAGCTTTTCATAGAAAAATACTTTCCTCGTGACCATCGATCAGATATGGAAAGGCAATTTCTCAGTCTGAGGAAAAAAGAGGATGAGAATGTCGCAAAGTATGAGGCTAACTTTACAAGGTTATCGAGGTATGTTGTAGATTATATACGTAACCCAATAAGTAAGATTGATCATTTCTTTGATGGGTTAAAACCGTTTCTCCATCAAGCACTAGTCTCACAAACATTCTCATTGTACGAAGATATAGTCTCATGTGTTATCGAGATAGAAAAGGAATTATCTAAGTCTTATGACCTTAAAGCAAAGAAGGTGAAGAAGAGATCTGCTGATCACTCTGGGAATGGAAATAAGGGGAAGAAGGGAAAAGTTGAATATCCATCCTGCATTAAATGTAGAAAGAAACTCCCTGGTACTTGCTTAAAAGGAATGAGATTTTGTTACAAGTGTGGTGAAAAAGGCCACCAAGCTCGTGATTGCAAGGGGGAGAAGTAAGCTACCGATGTCCAATGCTACAATTGCAGGGAGATGGGACATTATGAAAATGAATGTCCTGAGAGTTAGGGGAACTTACCTCAGAAAAGGCCAAGGGATCAAGGCCAGACTTATGATATCACTACTGCTGAGGTAGCATCTCTGAAAGACATGGTGGTAAGTAATTTAATGGTTTCCTCAAGTTTAGAAAATGCATTATTTGATTCTGGATCATCGCATTGTTTCATATCTTCCCAGTTTTCTAATAAAATTAGATATTTCCAATTTTATTTAACAAGGGAGTTTTCAGTTAAAACTCTTAAGGGATGTATCATTGCAACAATGTGTTGTGAATCAGTCCCCATTAGAGCACATAAATTTTCTTTATCTACGGATCTCATCATCATACCTATGATTGAATTTGATATAATCCTCGGTATGGATTGGCTTTCAGACCATGATGCAAAAATTTATTTTAGGAATAAGGAGGTTACTATTTTTGATGATGATGATAAGGAACACCTTATCTGCAGAGCGGAATCACCACCACCTAATTCTTACCTAGATCCACCCCCAGTAGCTCAACTAAATTTAATTATTGGGGAGGAAGAGAATGAAATAACTTTGGGTAAGGAAAGGAATGTTCAAATAGAGGATGTGCCTATTGTGAAAGAATATGTAGATGTGTTTCCAGAAGATTTACATGTACATCCTCTAGAACGATAAATTGGGTTTTCCATTGATTTAATTCCTGGATAAAGGCCAATATCGAAGACCCCTTATAGAATAACCACTGTAGAATTAGTGGAACTAAATAAACAAATTGAGTAATTGAGTAATAAGGGATTTATTTTCCCTAGTGTTTCACTACGGGGTGCCCCTGTCCTTTTGGTTAAGAAGAAAGATAGATCTATGAGGTTATGTATCCACTACAGGGAAATCAATGCTATAACAAAAAAGAACAAGTATCCCCTACCTCGCATTGATGATTTATTTGACCAACTGCATGGAGCTCAAATCTTTTCAAAGATTGACCTTCGATCTGGATACCATCAGTTGTGTGTGGAGAAGGAAGACATTCTGAAGACAGCATTTTGAACCCGGTACAGGCATTACAAGTTTATAGTATTGCATTTTGGTCTGACTAATGAACCCTATGTATTCATGGATATAATGAATAGAGTTTTCAAGGAATATCTCGATGATTTTGTGGTGGTATTTATTGATGATATCTTGGTATACTTCAAAAGCTACGAAGATCAAGATTTTCACTTTCACATTCTCCTGAAGAATCTGAGAAGACATGAATTATATGGGAAGTTTATCAAGTGTGAATTTTGGCTTCAGTAGATCTCTTTTATTTGCAATATTGTCTCTAAGGATGGAATCTCTGTTGATCCTTCTAAGACCAAGGCAATCCAAGAATGGCTAGCACCAACGAGTATAATTGAGGTACGATGTTTTATTGGCTTAGTAGGTTATTATCGGCATTTCGTCCAGAACATTGCCCGATTGGCTAACCCATTAACAAAGCTCACACGTAAAGGGGTTAAATTTGTTTGGACAAACGAATGTGAAGATTGTTTTGAAGAACATAAGAGAAGATTATTCAATGCTCATACATTGAATCTACCATCGGGGAATGATGGGTTTGTTATTTATAGTGATGCATCGAAGAAAGGACTTGGTTGTGTCCTTATGCAGAATGATAGGGTTATTGCCTATGCATCATGATAGTTAAAAATTCATGAGAAAAACTATCCAACTCATGATCTCGAGTTAGCAGTTGTGATAATTTCTTGGAAGACATGGAGACACTACCTCTATGGTGAAATATATGAGATTTATACTGATCACAAGAGTTTGAAGTATATTTTCTCACAGAAAGAACTCAACATAAGGAAAAGGTGATGGATTGAAGTACTCAAGGATTATGGTTGCACGATACACTACCACTAGGGAAAGGTGAATAAGGTGGCAGATTCTTTGAGTAGTAAAGATCATGGAGTTTTGAACATGATGATAATTGAAAGGGATCCTATTTTCATGGATCTAGTGAAGATAGATCTGGGAATTACCATGTAAGGTGAAACATCAATGCTTTTTAAAATGGTTTCCAAAACTTCTTTACTAGAAAGGATTAAGAGTTCTCATACCAAGGATGAAGAATTTAAAAAGAATATTAAAGCAGTGAATGATGGGAGATTGAGTGACTTTCTGTATGAAGATGGAATTTTAAAATTCGGGAAGAGACTTTGTGTTCCCAATATACCTGATCTAAAAATGGAATTGTTGGATGATGCCCATAGTTCCAACTTCTCTATACACCCTAGGAGAACCAAAATGTATAGAGATTTGAAGGAACAATTTTGGTGGGACAACATGAAGAGGGAGATTACTGATTTTGTGTCAAGATATATGGTTTGTCAACAAGTGAAAGCCGGAAGGCAACAACCTGGAGGAGTCATGCAACCTCTTCCCATACCTGAGTGGAAATGGGATAATATCACGACGGAATTTGTCATGGGACTACCAAACACTCTTTGAAGGAACAATTCAATATGGGTTATTGTTGATCATCTTACCAATTCAGCATATTTTATTGGTATAAGAGAAGATATACCACTGGAACATATAGAAAGACTATATATTAATGAAGTTATGAGACTTTATGGAGTACCCCTATCGATTGTTTCTGATCATGATCCCCATTTTACTTCAAGATTCTCGAAAAGTATTTAAAAATCCCTAGATACTGAACTTCGTTTGAGCACTGCCTACCACCCCCAAACTGATGGACAATCAGAACGAACTATTTAAACCATAGAAGTCATGTTGAGATCATGATCACTTGATTTTCAGGGTATGTGGGATCAATATTAACCTCTGGTGGAATTTTCTTATAACAATAGCTTCCATTCAAGTATTCAGATGGAACCATATGAAGCGTTATACGGAAAGAGATGTCGCACACCAACCTTTTGGGATGACGTTGGTGAAAGAAAACTTGTAGGTCCAGAACTGGTGGAGGAAACAATGGAAAAGGTACAGGTAATCCAAAACCACATCAAAGCAGCTCAATGTAGGCAGAAGTGTTATGCCGATAACTGAAAGAAGGATTTGGAATTTCATGTAGGAGATCATGTTCTCTTGAAGGTATCTCCATGGAAGGGAGTTATAGGTTTCGGTTAGAAGGGTAAATTGAGTTCCACGAACATTGGACCTTTCGAAATTCTATAACGAATTGGGGTTGTAGCTTACCGTTTGGTAATGCTGCCAAGTCTCTTCAAAGTTCACGATGTCTTCCACGTATCATTGTTGAGAAAATACATGCCCGAACCAACGCATGTACTCACTTACGAGGAATTATAACTGGAATCTGATCTGTCTTATTGCGAAGATCCCATCAGGATTCTTGATACAAGAGAACAAGTGCTGAGAAACTAGACAACTCGTCTGATAAAAGTTCTATGGAGAAACCATAAGATGGAAGAGGCAACGTGGGAACCCGAGGAACATATGATGAAGAACCACCCAAGTATTTTCATGTGGTAGTATTATAGAAATTTCTAGGAAGAAAATATTTTAAGGAGGGTAGAATGTAAAATCCCAAGCTTCCATGATACGTTTCTCTTTAAATAATACAATAGCATGTGTTGTACGCAACTTTGAGTTCTAACACACACCACAACCAATCAAACTAGCCGTTTTGAATAGTAATACCCACTTTATGAAATTTTATAAATTTTATCTTTAAAAATGGACTTCATTTTTGGATTCGGAATATAGAAATTAGCTTAGGGTTAATTTTTTGGTATTTTTCTGAAAACATTCAATTTTTGATGAATAGTGAAAAAACACTAAGTTATAGTTTAAAACCAAATGTTTATTTAAATAATTATTTATTTTATTTAAATTTAATTAATGTCAAAATATATACATAATACCTATATATGTTCAAGGTAATTCATTGGATTTAGTTTATAATAATTTTAGATATATAAAAATTTTATTGAACTTTTAACCGTCTTTTACCCAGCTCCTAGGAGAATTTGCAAATTCACATAAAACTTAATTTTCTAGCTTTTGTGAGTGGAATTTCTAAATTCGAAGAGACATGGTTAATATCAAGTAGTAAAATGTTGTTGAATAAGATAAAAATAATTTTTTCAGTGAATAGTAACTTTTTTCTTTTATTTACCACGGTAAAAAGTAAATAGGGTAACTAAGGGTAAAAATGCTATTATTATTACCCTGAAACATGTCCTAATTCTATTGGATAAGTATAATTCGACCAAAAAAACATTAGGAATAAAATATGAACCTCTTTGGTCCACTTGTATTAGATTAGGACATTTATTATTTTTTAATTCAAAGAAGAGTTAAAAGAGTTAAAATCAATGTTTAATTACAAAAACATTTTTAATATAAGGTTATATATAAAATAAATTCTATTATAAACATTAATTAATAAGATAAAAAGATTTAATACATAATGGTATTTTATTTATAATTTTTAGACATTAAATAATTTAATTTATTTATGACACAATGGTGATGCAGTAATTACCTAATTAATGAAATATTAAAATAATTGATATTATAAATATCAAAATATATGTAATTTGAGACTTTTTATGAATTACACTAATTTTATAGGTTAATATTTCATATTATAATTGTTTATATAAATTGTTTTTGAAGTAATAATGCTATTATGAAATTATCATTAACAAAATACCCAATAGTGTCAAAATTGACATAAAAGAGTTTTTAAAACAAATATTATATTGTTAATTTATATTATATTCCTAAAAATATAAGGTTCGGTAAAAGGACATATATAATGATATTTTTATCATTAATGGACCACTTGGGGGACTCTTGGATATATATATTATGTTTATTAACAATATAATATAAAAATACAAAGTGACATGGTAAATGTCAAACTAATTAACTAAGAGTTAAATCTAAAATATAAGGTTAATATAATGACCCAAACTTCCATAAAATCTATTGGTTGAAAGGATTTAGACCCATACCCACCTTAGACTTTAAATAATCCACTTTGGAGCCAGTAGAAACCGAATATGACTTTATTATAAAATAATATTTCTAGCTTTTCTTATGGTGCCCATCACCCCTCTTATAAAAGGGAACTACCGCTTCTCTCGCATTTACCCCATTAAAGCCATTTGGATCATCCAAATCCTACCCAAATATCGTCTAAACTTCCATCACTTCAACCTAGAGGCCTTATTTTGATCATAGATCCAACCTAAGGAGCCCTTTTGATCAAATCAAAAGGAAGAACACGAAGAAGAGATAATGTTTTCACCACCCTCTTTCAAGTTCCTTTCTTATTCAACTTCTTCTTTCCTTATTATTCCCATTCTAAAATAATAACTCCAGTATATTATATATATTTTGATGTTATTATAAAAATGTTAAACCATATTCATTATTCTATCCATCCTTTGAATGACATTTCACCATACGTGCGTACGTACGGCTTACCGTCTCCGCGTCGTGGTGTAATTGTTATTCAAAATATTATTATTTGGATGGGTATAACAATGACGTGTAATTCATGTAAATTAAAAATATAACATAATAATTATTCTATATATATGATATAAATTCCAATTATATATTATTTTAATATTAAAAGAATGATATCGTCGCTCGTGTGTACGTACGGACAACAGTCTCCACGAACGCGATGAGATTCATTCCCCATCATATCAATTCAATACTAATTCTAATTTAATGATTAAAAATAAGGTTTAAGGACTTGATATCATTCTGGATATAAATAATATACAACCTATCAATAACAATCATGGCTTATGTAACAAAACATATAAAAGAAAACGAGTAAGTTAACACTCGAAATGACGATAAAACTAAAATATTATTAACAAAGAATTATTAGAAGATCATATATAATATCATAATTATGTATATGGTTCTTTTATAATTTAATAACAATGTTTTAACTATTATACAGTATATTAACATACCATCGACTAAGGAAAAGTACAAGGTAAGCGTTTATTTCATAATCTTTTCATTATCCGAGGTTGTTTATACGTAATTATCTACTGCGACCTCTTTATCATCCACATCCATGTTTCTTAAAAATGTATTTCAAATAATTCTTACTATTTTACAGACTATGGTTTAAAGTCATTTATACCCTTGTTGACTTTTTATAAGAGGTTTATAAAGGAATATTGCTGTCATTTTCCGAACAAGGTCCTTTTTAACCTTTTCGACCGAATCATGGTAAGAATATCTTTTTTAACTTATACAGTGGTTGCGGCTATTTTGCCCCATTATAAAATCATCAAAGATTCCCTTACAAGTTTATAAGAATATTTTCTAAGAAAATGTTTTATTTTATAATTATGTGACTTTTAAATGATTTCAAAATGAATATTTTAAGAATTTGTGAAAGGTACTCTTTATCAAGATCATAATTTTAAATGTTTTAAAGATTTATCTTTCTAAATATTTTTTATTAATGTCCATGTTCTCAAAATGATATTAAGGATTTATTTATATGGACAAGATGTTATTGTAGTTTTCACTTTATGATGTATTGTAAAATTTATGAATGTATCTAGTGATTCCAAGGCTACTAAACTAATCGGTCTTTCGAGAATTGATCGTTTGTGATCAGGCCAATGTTATGTACTAATTCACCGACACTCGGTAACTGGGGTCAGGGCATTACATACAGAGTCTTTTGGTATATATAGTACTTCTGATAAAAATTGAAAATGATGTGCACAGAATATGAATTGAAGTTTACTCTCATATAGAATCATTTTTACACAAACTAAGTTCATTCATTCATAGATGATCAATTCATTTTTACAAAATATATTAAATTATGTTTTCATAGATATAATTGATGTTTATGAAGGAATTAAAAAGATGTTTATATAGAATTTAATTTCTATTTTTATAAGAATTTTGACCTTATGTTTTCTATAATTTTAATTATTTTCATTTTATGGAAGTTTATATGGATTGTTTTATTGTCTTAATTATTATATAAAATACATATATATGATAATAATGATATTCAAAGACTTTGAATTATTTAATGATGTATTAGCATGAGATATCTCCATATACATTTAAATGATATTATCACTATTACATTCAATTTATAACTATAGAAAGATATGATTAAAATTTCGGAAACACCCACTTGGTCATAAGTATTAGTGTATTATTACAATTAGAGAAGATTATATCAAATAAATAAAGAAGCTCTTAATCATTTGTACTATGATACACATAATGATATGTTTACATTGATATAAAATAACTAAGAAAGTTCCCATTATTAATTGTTTATAAAAAAATGATTTCAATTGATTTTGTTTGCTAGTTATCCTTAATCTTCAATGCGCATTACTATCCTTAATGGTTTGAATAAACATGTTCTTTATTATAACTAATTTGTTCTTATTTGTTTTTTTTCATCTTTTTTATTATCCTTAATTTTTTTTCTAGTATTTTATTTTGTTCATCAAGCTATAATAGAAGTCACACATGATTTTACCTATATTAAAAAGTAGTGTACTGGTTATTCTATCTTCATCATAAAGTATAATCATAATGTTTGTACTTGAACCCAGAAAATCATAGTTTAAGTATGATCCTTAGAAAATATTGGATTTTTATAGATCCCATAAAAGGTAGTGTTATACACTGGATTTTTTCCTTTTTAATAATATATATTTTATAATGTATCTCACTTGTCACATCATGTTAGTGATTTTTAAGAAAGTATTTAGGATCTCTTGCTGCAATGTTTTAACAATTTCTTGGGGTTCTTGTTTTTTTTTCAAAAATAATATACTTAAATACATCACTTGAACTATTAATTATTTATATGTTATGCCAAAACTATGTTATAAATAGTGATAGAATAAAGGGAGAGATTCATGTAGTCTACCAAACTATAAAGAAAATAAGTTTCATCATTTGGATGAAATAGGAACTGATAGATACATTGTTGATGGTGTAATCTCATTCTTGGTGCTTGATGTATGAGATGGTTTCTCTTCTAGGAGAAGTGAGCTCTTTAGATGACTGAGGGAAATGAATTCTCTATTTTTTAAGAACTAAAAATGTAGAGGGTTAGTTAAAATTCACAAAATTTTAAAGAAACAAGTAGTATACTTAGTGATGTTGGTGTATTTGCACATCATCATTGTGTGCTCATGGATTATCCAGGATTGTGTGAATTCCGTAAAAATTATATGTGTACCTCTTTAATTTAATTATCACTTCATATTTATTTTGAGGGGAGTGGAGTTCCCACTAATACTGAAACACGATTTTTTTAGTGTCATTTAAATAAGTACACATACACTAATTGTCCCCCCTTAGTGTATTTACCTTATTTATGACTAATATATATATATATATATTAGTATTAATTTATAATAGATATAATATGTGTATGTTCATGTTTCGTTATATATTTATGTTTAAATATTTATTTATAAATTATATAAATATATTAATATATATATATATATATTAATGAAATTTTAATATATATATATATATGTGTGTGGACTATAAAAATATAACATATCCTAATGGTTTGAAAAAATTGGGTTAACCCATTGAACCATTTGGATAGTCTATCCCAATGGTTTCAGAAACTATTGGTATGTGGATTTTTGGGATTTCACTACACCAAAGATTTATAGTAAATAATTAGTATATTCTATATTGATTTACCCCATTCCAATAGTTACAAGTGAATCAATAGTATATACATATGCCAATGATTTGACAACTATAAGCTTAGTGTTATGTAAAGAAGAACTGTATGCCAACAATTTCATGTAAAATGTTAGTATAAATTTATTCCAATAACTCTAAAAGTATAGGTATTAATATTTTGCAGAATTATATACCAACGGTTACATGTAAACCATCAGTATAAATATATACCAACAACTTTACAAACATAAGTTCTGATGTTCAATAGTAATGTTTACCAACTTTTTAGAAAACCATTTCTATAACCTCATATACCTATCTTGTAAGGCCTTTTGTGAAGCTTCTCCGCTTTATAAAAACCTATAATCAAAAGAAAAGAAACAACACATCATTCCCTTCCAGTAGCTCAATTTGTTTTCTCTTTGAGACACATGAATGTTTATATTTTTTAATTACAGTTAATGAAATCTTAATCACACACCACACACTCAGTCAATAAATGAAGAGTATGTTAAACCATTTAAATTTAAATAGATATTAATTATAATATTATTCATAAGTGGAGAATTGAATTAGAAATCCAAGTATCATATTGCACATTGGAAGAGTTGGAAAACATATTTTAAAGATCATTTACAAGAAATACATGAGGTGAAATTGATGGATCATAGACTTATATATTTCAATATAACTACTCCAATTTATAATGAGGAAAATAATCTAGGGAAAAATAATGTTTAAGCTATGAATATTAAAAATTATGGAAAACATCAGATAGTTTGAAGGGATGACAAATGATTACCCCCACAAATAACTCTCTAATTGTTTTTGAGATTTGTGATAAATTAAAAATAAATGGCTTTATTTATGATGTGATATGAATAGGATAATTCTTTTAATCATTTGTGAGACCACATAATGAATATTTGAATACCTATGTAAAAGTTTTTATAACTACCCAGCATGAACTTTCATAGAGAATCTTATAGAACAACATTCTATCAACGAAGATGTAAAATCAAAGAGGCGAAATTAATAAAATTTTATAAAAATATAAAAATTATGTTTATGAGGCATAGGGGATCCTAAACTACTCTTTATATATATTACAACTCCATATAATGTCACTTTGTATACATATGTTACTTTGGTTTTCAGAAAAAATCATGGTTATTGGTTGACTCTGTAGCTAGATAAGGACTTATGGAGATGGAAACACATAATATTAAGACCTATTAGATGATATTTTTAATAAATTTTGTCAATATATTTCATAAATTAGATTAGATGACCATGTAGGTTTCTCTGATAGATGAAACATAAAAAATTATAGAGATGCTTGTAGAAATTCACAATCAAAGAAACCACCTTGAACAATAA
This sequence comes from Viscum album, assembly GCA_963277665.1. NCBI lineage: Eukaryota > Viridiplantae > Streptophyta > Magnoliopsida > Santalales > Viscaceae > Viscum > Viscum album. The sequence continues at coordinate 375,380,139 of OY728119.1, read as the reverse complement.
AATATCCATAATACTATATGTTTGGAGGTACAAAACACTTATATTTTTTTTAAGATGGAATTGAAGTGACCTATGTGGGGTAGGTGAGTTTTATTGGTTAAAACTAGATAAAATTATATATTGAAAATTGGTTTCAGTAACTTGTGAAATTGATGTACCCGAATCATGGTTAGAGACATGGAGATTAGAGAAACACCATTCATATTGATTGATTTTATTGATTTCAACATGGAAATAAATAAATGTGACCCAATGGATAAATCCATTATTATTTGAGATAGTAGTTTATATATAAATTATAATAACAATTTCATCTATAATCTTAAGAAGTACATCAATATTTCAAGGAATTGGTTTTGAATTATATTAAGTAAAATGACCAATAACTTGATAAAGTAGATAAAATCCTTTCAAATACTTAATATTACAAGTAAAATCACCAAGGATCACTTTCAAATATCAAGCATCAATTTATATTTCATTCATAAAAAATATCTTAGAGTTAAATCAATGTCATAAAGTAATAAGAATGTTATAAGAGAGAAAGAAAATCAATTAAATTGATATGTTTACGACATATAAGTGAAATGGTAACCCGTAATGAAATGAAATATATATAAGAGAAGAATAATGAAGACATAAAAAATAAGAAGAAGGATCCAATCAAATAACTCATTAATGAAACGAATAGGGAGGTATGATAATAAAAAGGAGGGGATGAAAAAACTAATGAGATATATACTGAAGAAGAAAAAGTGAAACCATACTAGCCATATATTATATTTATAATAAGGATATTACAATGAGATATAAAGGATCTATATATAATGTTCTTGGATATATTAAAATTTCTTTACATTAATATCCCATTCACTGATACATTTTTCCAAAAGTCAGTGTTTGTCTTGTTCATCAAAGAAATCCTCTTTAACCAACATAAAATGGAATAATTTGGTTTCATTTACTTAAATGAATAATGGTCAACTATTTTTCATTTTAAACTCCCACTAATGCTTATAGATCTAGTAATCTTTCCTATTCCATGTAATATCAATTCATGAAATTTTAGGATGTCCCTTTATTATTTAAGGGCTGGTGTCAACTTGATATCACCAAATGTGGTCAAGAAGATCAAGATAAGAGATCTTAATCTCATTATAGTTTCATTAAAGCTCATATACTAATCCATGAAGTACATGATTCAAATTTAGAATATTATTTAATAAAGTACAATAAGTTTATATTCCCAATTTATTTTCTAATCTTATTGGAAGATAAGGAGGGAGAGCTCCTAATAATTATTGGTTACACTTTCTTAACCATTAGGAATGCTCTCATTAATATTAATCAAGGATATTTGATTTTATAATTAATAGAGGATAATTTCCAATTTGATTTTATTAAGGTATTGAAATAAGTAGATGAACCTAATGATTGTCATGTCATTACCACTACTGAAGAAGGTTATGGAATACTAGAGACATAAGTTAAATAAGTGCAAGAGATTATGGAGTAAATAGATGAAGAAGTGTAAAATAAAAATATATATGGTAAGGAATAGATAAATCGGGAATGTATATGTGTAGTAAAGTAACATATTTTTAGGGAATATCTTTCAGATATGTATACCTTGATCTGAAATCCACTGAAGAGGGGGTTACAATTATTGGTTTTGGGTTCATCAGTATCACTTGTCAAGGTAGATCTCCACATAATAATTTTTAGATTTGGTATATTGTTTGAATTTTGTATAAGACATAAACAAACAACAATGAATATTTTCTGAATAATAAATGTAAATAATTTCACTAGAACAAAAAAAGATATTTTCCCAATAAATTTATAATTATTTTAATTAGATGAAAATAAATAATACCTCATATTCTTGAATTTTTTTAATGTGATAACCATTCCAAAATAAATTGGGTAGATTTTATCCTTTTATGGAATATATTATTTTATCCCGATCATTATTTTTTCATACTAGTATTACCACTTAATCATTCATGTTTTTTAGAAAATTGGGGGGTTTCAGTATAGTTGGTCAATACCTATATCCATCATTGCGAAAATTAATTTAGTTTAATTTATTTTTTTTCATTATTTTTTTGATGATTCTAATTAATGTATCCTCAATTAATAAGAGTTTACCTTATATACCTTAAATATGTTCTAAAATCAATGTTATTTTATGGTTAGTCTCAACAGAATTGTGAAGATGTTCCCAATCCCACCGCATTTTTTTCATGTCTCATAGGATATACCATGGTTCATTCATTGTAATGACCTAATTAGACTATAATATATGAATGAATAGGTTGTAATACGATTTATGGGATACATCCACATGATGGAATAAGTTTCCAGGAATCAATGAATCACCACTTGGGAATAATTTCTCCAACAAAAGATTAATTAAAACAGCAGCAGAAAATATATTTGTTGGCATGGACCATATGTCCACCAAACATTCATACTGAAGGAAACTAAATTAAATAGAAGCACAATGTTATAAAGGTGAACAAATGTAACGCACTAATTAATATCCCCACTACCCCAATATCCATCCCCTACAAAGAAACCTATATAGCCACATCCATTGTGCTTCTATCCCCCTTCATAGAATATCACAACCCTTCTCTAGTAGAAAGTCGTAAAAGATCAAATTTACCATTTTGAAAATGAAAATAAAATAAAAAATAATCTAAAACATGCCTTTAAATTGTGACTATATAATTAAATTATAAACATATAAGAAAAACAAAACCCCATGGGTTAAATAAAGATCTTGAAAACAAGGGGTAAACAAGTCCAATTATCAAACTGCCAATATCAAATAGAGAATTCCTATTTATTAACAAATACTCTTCCTATTAATAGTATATAATATGTTTTTATTGAGTTTCATCTTAGGAGTTTTTAATAAAAGTTAGTGTGGGTTAATTTTCTTAGATTTAGTTTGTCTTGTTTTTGTTGATAGTATCTTGGAGACGTTTTGTGATTTGGGTTCTAATCAATTCAGTTTGATTACAATTAGTTTATCTTAGATTGGTTTAGTCTAGTATGGTTATTGTTGGTTGCAATCATATATGTTTTAATTCATTATATTTGGTCCAATTTGTTTCATCATTCCTAGTATTATAATATTTTAATTTATATTAGTATGACTTAGTCCATTGTAGTTTCATTCAATTTTTTTCAATTTGAAATATATTTTCCTGATTTTGATCGTTGTAGATGTATTTTGGTTCATCAGATATATATTTATACTTATACTTTTTCTGGTAGTTCATGAATGTTTTTAAAATGTTTAATTCTATTTTTATCTTGTTTGATTTGATCCACTATGTGTTAGTTTGCTTTTAGTTTATTTAGATCAAATTATTTTGGGTTTACTCTTTATAATCTTATTTTTTTGGCAGTTCCTATAGTTCATCTTGGTTCATTATGTTTTAGGAAATCCAAATTGAGTTTGGTTAGGTGTGTTCTAACTGAATTAAAATAATTATATTTGATTCACATTGGTATAACATGATATGATTTTTTTTAGATCTAGTTAGTCTTAATTTATTTTTTATATATAGGTAATTTAATTTATTATATATTCATTTATAAATATTCAGTTTTACTCCACACAGGTTAATAAAATTCCGATTATTTTGGGTTTTCCCACTTATATTATGTCTTATTTATTCAATTCAGTTTGAATGACTTCATTTTGGTTTCATTTAATTTGGTTTGATTTGATTAGAATCAGTTTAGGTTGGTTCAATTTATTAAATTTGGAGAACATTTGATTTCATATCAAAGAATTATTCTATTAAACATATGTCATTATTTTTTACAAGAACTTAGTGTGAAATTTAAGCAGTCGATGATTCATTAAATTTAAAGGACAATGAATAAGGGGACATATCTCTTACTCAAGGCCTTATGCTTAATAATACGAAAACACAAAGCTTCCATTTACCTCTTGCACGCATACGCAATTTCACATATATATAATGACACCTAGCCACTCTGTACATATCATCATGGCCAATTATGTACACGAGGATCCATTCGTATATAATTATAGATTCATATACTCATTTACCTTAAACACATATTCATTTTTCATATGTATACATATGCACACCCATCCCCAATATATATATTCATTCATCCATATGTAAATATATACATATGGGGGAACTTATATATGTACATGTCTACCTATGAATACATGTGAAAATCTCCCATGACAACAGAAACCTGAAACCATAGCAGTGAGGTCCAAACTACTTTATAAAAAATGTCAAAATCCAAAAACCCAAAAAGTAAATAAGGAAATGAATTGAAATGGAGAAAAAAATAAACAAAACCCATGTTAAATATTTAGTTGTTCAAAAAAACTAATTCTGGGATTGTGCTACAAATTTTGATAAAAACTTTTTTGTGTGCATAAAAATAAAAAGAAATTATGTTTCATTGCAATCAATAGATAATCCAAAAAACAGAATGATTTTGGAAAATAAAATGGATTGGTTTAGGCCAAGTGGAAAATTAGACATTTTTAATGGATGTGGAATTTAATACATTAGGAATTATTGAGTATACAATTTCAATTGTAGTTATCAATAATGAAATGAATAATGGAGAGGGAACCAATAATATTACATAAGTTGCTTCAGCATAAATAAAAAACATGATAATTAAAACACTACTCCATCAAGAATTTTATCACAAGGGAAAAAATATGATCACCCAATAACTTTTTGTCTATAAGAATCAAAAAATTAATAATAGAATTACAGAAAAAATAAAGTATACCAAAAATACTATAGAAAAAATTGACTTAAATATATAGAATCATCCAAAAATTTATAACATAAAATAGTACGCTACATGGAAATCATATGTAGAGTATACTAGTATTTCATTTTTCAAATATTTAATAAGTAAAATTTATTTCAAAAAATATGAAGAAAATTAACATTTCATTTCTAAAAAAATAATAATAGAAACAAAAAATATATTAAGAGAAACCAAGAAATCATTTATTTTGGTATATTGGGTTTTGAATTTGAAATGTTTATTTATAAGAGGATGTACTTGGGTAGATACATAATTTTGGGTACATTCCTACAAATTTCAGGGAGATATAATAGTATATTGGATAACTAACATATTAATTACATGGCTATTATTTATAAACATTTTAGTAGATGGGATATATAATAAATCAATGATATATTAAAAAAAGAAATTATATTATTTATTAATTATCACATGTAGAAAAATAAATGGGTTGGTCCTCTATCTTGGTAAAATTTACTCAAGAGACAATAAAATTCATCAAAAATTTAAACAATAATATGCCTAAAATATATTCATTTGGAGATAACCATTTCTGAATAGTCATAAATAAAATCAGACTATAATGGTTTTTCTAATTTAACAAATATTATGGGCAACAAAAAATTATGAATATAAACACTTTATATACAATTTAATATGAAGTATTTTATATTATTTATTTTATAATAAATTTTGAAAATAAATAATATTACCATGAATCCTAAAAGAATTATAATTCAATTTATATTATGTAGTTATTTTTATTTATTCTAAATATCATATACCTATCATTTCCAATAATTACTTATTAATTTTTTACAATTCAAAATAATGTATAATGAAAAATTTATTAAATAAAATATAAATAATTTTAGATTTTGACCTCATTTATTTAATTTAGAAACACTTTATAAAATGAATTTTTATGATTATATAATAATCCCTTTTATTTATAATCCATAGAGTGATCCATTTAACATACCTAATGGTATTTTAAATATTAAATTTTAATATTTAAGTAATATTTAATAATAATTTTTTTTAAAAAAAATTACGAAATAATTTAAATCCATTTATAATTAATTAATTATATAAAATTTTATTAATTAATAAATATCCATAAAATAAGTTTTATTATTATTTATAAACAATTTATAAATTATATGTATACATAAAATATATTTTTTTAGTTTTTCAGTTACCCTTATACAATAGGGTTTACCTACAGAAGGGATAATTATGCTACCCATAAATAGAACTATTGTGAAAAGGTAACATAGTACATAATTTTACATAACCTATCCATGTAACAATATCACAAAATACACCGTTATGTATCCCAATTATATTAAGGTAATATCAAATTTAAATTTACATAGAACAATTCATCGTAATGGTAATTTCATTTACTTTTATGAAAAAAATTCTACATAAGGGTAAATACATTTAGCTTTATAGATAACCATTCTGAACAAGCTTAAAACAGAATGATCCTTTTCCAGATTTTTTTTGTGAGGATAACAATGGGTTATCCTTATATAGACTACATTACATAAGGGTTAGTGGAGATGTCACTTATGTAGACCATTAAATATTTGGGTAAAAATGATTACCATTAGGTAGAGAAAAAATACGTAAAGGTAAATTGGACTTCCATAAAACTAAAAATAAGTACTTTTTTTCTTCTAAACCCGCTGAAAATATTCAAAATCAAATTCATTGTATGTCGATGTTACCACTATTAGTGTTTAAAAACATATAATAACAATTATAAGATCACAAAGAAGAATATAAAATCCCTTGTAAATTATATGCCAAGCTAGAAATATGAAACATCCATTAGAAACTAAAATAAAGAAATATTGTAAAACATATTCCATTTATTGAAGAATCCATTGTATAATCTTAAACGCCATCGTAAGGGTTTGAGATAAATAAAAGAAATTACATCCAAGAGGCATCACTCATTTGGAGGTATCCATGGGTCATTCCAAATCATCTGACGTTTTAATGATATCCAATATATGTCCACGAAATTCTAATGCCTTGATCATAAAGTAGAGGATTATAGAGATCATTGGGTGATATGGATTTCAGTCGAGCAATAGTGTAGACATCTCTATAGACCACTAACACATGATCCAGGATGCATCGAGTCTAATAGTGGATGACAAAAAAACCAAAAAATAAACTACTATAAACCCTAAACACCAATAAAACCACAAAAATTGGGTTGACCCCTTGTACTAGGGTTTGATGAAACCATGACAGGGAAAGAGAAACCCATAAAAACATGGAAAAAATATTTGGATACCAACCATTGGTTATCTGACCATAAACCATGAACATCACACTATAAACTACCTAGGATTTGAGCGTTAATTGGTATGACAAAATTTAAAGCTGGTACAACAATATCGGAAGGAAGTGGGTCATTGAGACAAGGATTTGGATTTTACTGTGATGAGAGAAATGGATGATTGAGGAATTATGTTATAAGATTATTGGCGGGGAAGAGGAGAGGGTTCACACAGGGGATGAGGGTGATGGATAATTATGGGAGAAGGTTTGCAGGGGAGACAAGGGTTTTTGGGGGATATGAGGGTTTCTCGGTGTGGGGAATTTGAGGATGATCTAAATAGAATTATATATTTGGGAGGCTATAGTATAGTTTTATTAAAACTATAGGGATAACAAATATATTCAAATTGTAGTTATAAACCATTGGTAATGGTGTGTGGGTAAAAACCCATTTTCTAATAGTGGAAGGTGTGGATATATATTTATTTTTTAAAATATAAATTTATTCTACATATGTGTGTATATTTTTCTATGAATACATATGTGTTTATATTTATAGAAAAAGTAATAATATATTTATATTTATAAATTTATTATATATGTGTGTGTGTAAAATCCCACCCCTCAAGCATTTTCTTTGGAAGATGCAGAGGTTCCACTAACCATAAGTGATATACCTAAGACACTAAATGCATGAAATAAATTATAGGTCCTTAATATAATGTTGGGGGTGATTTTTTCTAAAGATCCAAAAAAACCATAGAGACAAAATAAAAACAATCTAACCAATTATATGATGAATAAGAAAAAACTATACAACTCAAAGGAAACGAAATATACCATACCGTCATAGTGTTGAATCCATTCAACAAAAGGATGTCCAAAGTTGTAAAAATGATGTGGTGTCATGATAAAGACATCAAGAAAGATGTCTAGTATTTGAACACTAAATATGAAAGAAAGCATAAAGATGCACGAGTAGTGAAATGAGACACATTTTCTTTACCTCTAACATAATATATGATATCTCAAAATAAAACAAATAATAAAATAAACGGGTGAGTATATATTTCTCATGTAATTCAAATATACTTCCAACACATGCCACTTGCAAAAGAATATGTCATTAGATTATTTAAGACAAATTTGAAGAAGATAAATACTTTTTAATAAGTTATAATAATGTTCATTGAAAACATTTATAAAAAGATTTAAGCTATTTATTTCTACTTGGAATAACCACCCCATGTTCATACCAACACACATACACACATATGAACACACACACATGAATAAATAACACTGACCAACCAACAATTTTGAGTGGTGAGTCATCCTTCCACCATGTCATCACTTGTTGAGATAATTTGATGATTTCACTTCCAACCGTGATCCATATAATGTTCTATAATATGATAATGGAACATATGAACATGAATTTCCCCATGTTATCTAATTTAATGGCATAAATTATGACCTTGTTCCATCCTAAATTTTCATGAACACCTTCTATTATATATAATATATTTTCATGAAAAAATATTTAACATAAACAATTTTATCCCAAAAAACCCCATTCCTTCAAGAATTTTTTCAAACGCCATATGTGCATCATTACAAACCCAATTATTTAAGTAAAAAAACAGAGAGAGTTTTCCAAAATAAAATTATAGAGTAAGGAATTTAATCAACAATCCATCACATTATAGTATTAGTAAAATGGGAGAGATTCCTCCTACCTCATGAATATTAATAAAATTGTGGAATGACAATTGAAAATTTACATTCATATTTTAAAATTATTCCCATAAATATATCCAAAAAGACACCATAAATACCCCAAACATATAAGATAGATCTATTACAGATAAAATACATTTAATAATTCTGATGTGAGAAGATAAATAGATCTACATCTAATTTAATAAAATTGGTACATAATGATGATTATAGATTTCTAATACACATTAATTTAACAAATATTTCTTCTAGACCAAAGGTAATCACCACGAGAGCCTAGGAGATGAGATAATTTTAATAAATATAATTAATAAGATAAAAATAAGGGTTTAGGAAATTAATCTCAATTAAAAATTAATTTTTAGAGCATTAATTGAAATTTTCATGGTTATCCCACATAGTTTATCTAACAGTGTTCCCACCATGAATCTTCTACTGGAAAATGTCCAAAGATATTCATGGTTTGTACAATGTGGTTTGGAAATTTTTGTGCTAAATATGAAGTGCTACTATATAAAAGACACACCCTCGTTCTGTTAGATCATATAAATTGAAAAACATTCCCAAACTATGCTTCTCTGACAATATCCATCTGCATGGCTTTCCTTGTAATGTGAACATTTTGGAAAAATCATACACTAATTTGGTGCCTACATAGTGACATTGATCATTAGCCTTCATGATTTTCTAGAGATATTTTATATTTTCCACTGACTATAATTAATCCACGAACCCTTCAAAATAAATATAAAACACCCAAGAGAATCTATAATATCTCAAAATTCAACCCATGTATTATATAATATCTAAATTAATAATTAATGAGTAAATTATCTGAAATTGGGGAGTAAAATTACCCCCACCATTGGTATAGCATCCCGCCTTTTATAACATAAACATTCATTACATTACACAAAACTGAGGATCTTTAAGGTCTAGTGTCTTGGAAACCAGGAACATAATACATGAAAACAATATAAAACATTATTCTTAAACACTTGAAAGCCGTCTCCTTAAGTTCATTCTAGGTTCATTATTGCATCTCATAACCTGGGGACATACATCAAAAGAAAGGGTGAGCAGAAGGCCCAGTAAGGGAAACAAGAGGAACATTTTACATGTAAACTTGATATACTTCAATAAGGACATGAAAAGAACTTTAAGGCATGAGAAAGAAATCATTAGGCATTTCATAATAAAAACAAAATTTTTCATAACTTGAAGATGTGGCTACATCATTTAACATAGACAATCATGAACATATCACCAAGGTCCATCCCCAAGGTGTCATTTGAAAATTACCAAGGTTATTCACCAAGGTATCGTGAAAATTGTAATCTCTAGTGGTTACATCATTACCCAATGCATTGGAGCGCTATCAGGGCGCACCCTTAAATTTGCCTTTGTTATCATGTGAGCCACATATATCATCATCAAACATTTCATAAATAACCCATATAGCATAAAGGAAATGTGTTTCATTTTATAATCATAACTTTTTTAAAAACTGCTTTAAAGACATGATCTTTATATCACTTTAAAACCCACAGAAAAGGAAGGTGGGTATCATGTATGTAAATCCCAGAATTTAAAATAGAACATTTTGGTATATATGTGAATACCCCTTTATAAGAAAGAGCTTTGAGTATTCACTTAAAAAAATAAAAGGACTTTAGAAAAAGAGATAGACATTTTGAGACAGAAATTCTGCAGCATAACGGCAATGTTCCGAGGTTTTTGAAGACATTAAAAGAGAGGTAAATGGGTCAAACATTCATAAATGACCCATAAAATAGTACATGGACAGAATAAGAAGGATACATGATCATGGTAATGAAATTTCAAGGACATACCATTTGAAATGAAAAACATGGAAGGAAGAAAAAAAAATTAGATTTCTTTTATGAAAGTTCGGCAGCCTAACGGCATTACTTAAACATCAACAAAAATGATTTGAAAAGATCAAATAGGATCTCTCATCATGTGAACATAAGAGTTCAGTATGATAGATATAGAGATAATTCCCCAACATAACAAAAAGGAACTTGAAAGAATTGACATGAAAGTAGAACTTCAAAACGAGAAGGGTGAAGAACCACTTAAAAATTCGGCAGCCTAACGGCACCACTTAAAACATTAAAATACTGAATTGAAGAGATCAAATGGGGTCTCTCATCATATGAACATAAGAGTCCAGTATGATATATATAGAGATCATACCCCAATATAACAAAAAGGAACTTGAAATAATTGACATGAAAGTAGAACTTCAAAATGAGAAGGGTGAAGAACCACTTAAAAATTCGGCAGCCTAACGGCGCCACTTAAAACATCAAAATACTGAATTGAAGAGATCAAATGGGGTCTGTCATCATATGAACATAAGAGTCCAGTATGATATATATAGAGATCATACCCCAATATAACAAAAAGGAACTTGAAATAATTGACATGAGAGTAGAACTTCAAAACGAGAAGGGTGAAGAACCACTTAAAAATTCGGCAGCCTAACGGCGCCACTTAAAACTTCAAAATACTGAATTGAAGTGATCAAATGGGGTCTCTCATCATATGATCATAAAAGATCAGTATGATAATTTAGAGATCATACCTCAACATAATAAAAAGGAACATGAAAGACTTGAATGAAAATAGAACTTGAAAACGAGGAAGGTGAAAGAATCCCTTAAAAATTCGGCAGCCTAACGGCGCCACTTAAACATTCTTAAAACGAATTGATGAGAGCAAGGGGGGGTCTCTCATCATATTAACATGAAATAGGCAGTAGGATGAATATAAAAGAACATCCTCCAACATAAGAACATGGAGTATAAAAGAAATGACATAAAAGAGATTACTTGAAAAGAAAGAGAGAGGTCAGATCCCTTACCTTAAAATGTAACTCTTAAACCTCAACGGTTGGGACCTTGAGGGCTTGGGGGAACCTTGGGAGGACTCCTTGGGAGGTAATGAGACCATAAATTCGTTGGGAATGAGTGAGGAGTCGAATGGATGAGAGGAGGGCTTGGTATTTATAGGGAAAGTGAGGGGACAAGGCATTAATGGCCAAGGGACACCTCACATGTGCTTTTCTCAAACCCATGTGCTCTCCCTTGTCATTTATCATGGAGTTAGGCCACATGGGGCCCCCAAAACAATAATTCATCACCCTTGGCCGGCCAACCCTCAAAAGATCTCATGACATCATCATGACACCATTATGATGTCATTAAACATACCGAAACCCTAAAACTGTATTTTTACTATTCACTGAAAATTCAACTTTCTCAGAAAAATCCCAAAATTTCACATTAACCAAATATCAATGCTCTGATTTCAAAAATGAAATCCATTTTATAAAAATAATTTTCTAAATATTTTTAATTTACTTTTTAAATAAAAACACTATTCATCAAAAATTCATTTTTTTCAGAAAAATCCCCAAAAATTACCTTAACATAATATCGATGCTCTGAGTTCAAAAATAAAGTCATTTTTATAAAAATAATTTTCTAATTATTTTTAATTAAATTTTTAATTAAAAAACACTATTCATCCGAAAAAACTAATACTTGAATAATAATTTATGAAACCGTTATTTAACCATTTTATTGAATCACATTACTTAATCAAAGTGCCTAGCTTATTTTAATACTTTCTTTAAGTGAGATTACTAATCCATTTGGACACATTATTAATCCTAATCATAAAATCACTATTCATAATTTACTATTCATCAAAAATCAAGTTGATCTTATTAGACTCTAAATTTAGTACTGAACATAATTGCAGAAGTCCATTTTTTGAAAATCATTACACATTTTTAATTATTTAGGGTTTACATAAACATATTTAAAATATCCTTTTTCTAAAATTCATCAAAAATTTGCATACTATATTTATCCGGTCATTTGAAAATTCATAAAAGAAATCGAAATTTTATTTAAAACAAAGGATTACACAAGACAGTTACGGTCTCCTTACATATCCCCTTATCACACCAGCATAGGACCTAAGTGTAAGGTGTGCTAAGGTGAGAGAATCCGAGGGAGGCTCGGCCAACATCGCACGAGTAGTAATTTCTATCAGTTTGAACTTCTCGCGAAGGCGATCCCGTTCTAGCTTTATATGATGAAGTTCGGCTTGGGTTTGGTCCAGAGCAAAGCCCAGTGGTGCTACCTCCTTCCCAAGTTCTGTTAGATGGGCTTCGATCGGTCCAAGACTACTGGGTGAGGCCATCAAATCTTCTTTCTATATTAATTAACCAAGATTGCTTGTATTTAGAGACAATAGTCAAAATGTTTAGTTTCCAGCGGTCATATTGACCAATGGTCAAATAACAGTCAAAACTCAACAGTCTCATTTTAATTATACTCATGTTACCAAATGAAACATGTTTGTTGAGTATAACAATAACACATAAAATTAAGAAACAAAATTTATTTTAAAAAAAAAAATTCGGGTCGTTACAGTCTTCCCCCCTTAAGAAATTGCGTCCTCGCAATTTTAAAATTGGGTTTTGAAATTTCATTGAAAGTCCCACATCGGAAAAGGAGTCAGTAAAACTATTACTTTAAAATAAAGAAAGGGAAGTACAAAGGTCACCCGAGTTAACCCACACTAGGGTTCCATGTAGGAAAACATGGACATGGAGGAAAAAAAACAAAGGGTCAAGTTCTAAGGGAGAGTGATAGAGAACATGATTAGGCGAAAGTTAACCATGAGAAAATCCCAAACTTATGATGCGTGTAAACGGTCTTTGATTACCTAGTAGGAAACGTAAACCAACAACGTTTTTGTTTTACGTTTCTTTTCATAATTTTGAGGATTTCATTTACTACATAGAACAAAAACATAAGAAAATATACCTACCTTCAAGTAGAGTTTCATCCTTTAACAAGTCCCTACCAACACTAATCTTTTCTCCGAATGATGAGAATTCAAAAACACTTGGTCTCATAAAAGCACAAGAATCATCTTCTATAGAATCACATAATCTACAAAAGATTAACTATCTATTTCTTCTATCTTTAAACATTATCCAAAAAACAGAAAGATTAAGGTAAAACAACTCTTCAAAAAGAAAGAATCCCATAGGAATGGAAACTACTTTTAAATCATCAAAGTTCCATGGTACTACCTAAAGTTCATCATAGACCGTTCCATAAATAACGGTCCTTAAAATTCCTCAAAACAAACCAAACTAAGATTGAAACCCAAATACAATAAGGATTTGATAACATAGTCTTCCAAAACAACATCATTGTTCATCTCCAGACAACATCAACCACTCCTAACATCTTATAAAAAAAGTAGCTAACCTAAACATATTTTACCCAAGATAGGTTAGTCATTCCCATAAGTAACCTAAATTAATATAAGTTCACCTTAAATTCCTCGATTCTTCAAAATATAAGTCAACCTTACTCCTCAATGAAAATACCGTAGTAATCTATTTACCTCGATCAAATATGGTTCCCAAAATAATTAACGTCTTCCAAAATAATAATCATATTTTAATCCCCTAATCATCCCTGTCATATTAATACTAAAATCGTCGCATTTCCTATCACATTGGTTTTCGGAACATGTTCTTCCATTTCCCACCATTAACTAAGAAGAGAAAGCATAACTAGGGGCTTAAGTACTTAGCTAATAATCATGAAAAGGAACTGAAAGCATATAAGGATAACTTGTATATGAAAGGTATACCCTAACTTGTTATCTCCTAGGTTCCCATCTAGGTTATGAATGATCATATATTCTTATGTGAACCTTTATTTTATTTTATCTTCGTTCCTATAACAATGGTTCATACCAAGCTTATGAATTTACCAAACCATATCCCTCGGGAGTGTCGTAACCAAGAGTGCAGCAAGGCCCATTGTCGTGTACCAGTTCCCGTTCGAGTCTAGCTCATAGCGGTGTTTTCGGGTTTTACCCCTATGTACATCTGTTCCAGATCCACCTCTACCTGCTCGTATCCAGACAGGGATGTATTTGCTTGGCAACCCCTTACTCAATACTCACCAAAATACTAGGAAGATTTCCTATATTAAACTTTTCTATAGGGTTCCTCCTAGAGTTTTCATATCCTAATTTCCACAAATAACTAAACCATCCTTTGATACCAACTATAGCATCCCGCCTTTTTATAACATAAACATTCATTACATTACACAAAACTGAGGATCTTTAAGGTCTAGTGTCTTGGAAACCAGGAACATAATACATGAAAACAATATAAAACATTCTTCTTAAACACTTGAAAGCCGTCTCCTTAAGTTCATTCTAGGTTCATTACTGCATCTCATAACCTGGGGACATACATCAAAAGAAAGGGTGAGCAGAAGGCCCAGTAAGGGAAACAAGAGGAACATTTTACATGTAAACTTGATATACTTCAATAAGGACATGAAAAGAACTTTAAGGCATGAGAAAGAAATCATGAGGCATTTCATAATAAAAACAAAATTTTTCATAACTTGAAGATGTGGCTACATCATTTAACATAGACAATCATGAACATATCACCAAGGTCCATCCCCAAGGTGTCATTTGAAAATTACCAAGGTTATTCACCAAGGTATCGTGAAAATTGTAATCTCTAGTGGTTACATCATTACCCAATGCATTGGAGCGCTATCAGGGCGCACCCTTAAATTTGCCTTTGTTATCATGTGAGCCACATATATCATCATCAAACATTTCATAAATAACCCATATAGCATAAAGGAAATGGGTTTCATTTTATAATCATAACTTTTTTAAAAACTGCTTTAAAGACATGATCTTTATATCACTTTAAAACCCACAGAAAAGGAAGGTGGGTCTCATGTATGTAAATCCCAGAATTTAAAATAGAACATTTTGGTATATATGTGAATACCCCTTTATAAGAAAGAGCTTTGAGTATTCACTTAATAAAATAAAAGGACTTTAGAAAAAGAGATAGACATTTTGAGACAGAAATTCTGCAGCATAACGGCAATGTTCCGAGGTTTTAGAAGACATTAAAAGAGAGGTAAATGGGTCAAACATTCATAAATGACCCATAAAATAGTACATGGACAGAATAAGAAGGATACATGATCATGGTAATGAAATTTCAAGGACATACCATTTTAAATGAAAAACATGGAAGGAAGAAAAAAAAAATTAGATTTCTTTTATGAAAGTTCGGCAGCCTAACGGCGTTACTTAAACATCAACAAAAATGATTTGAAAAGATCAAATAGGATCTCTCATCATGTGAACATAAGAGTTCAGTATGATAGATATAGAGATAAGTCCCCAACATAACAAAAAGTAACTTGAAAGAATTGACATGAAAGTAGAACTTCAAAACGAGAAGGGTGAAGAACCACTTAAAAATTCGGCAGCCTAACGGCGCCACTTAAAACATTAAAATATTGAATTGAAGAGATCAAATGGGGTCTCTCATAATATGAACATAAGAGTCCAGTATGATATATATAGAGATCATACCCCAATATAACAAAAAGGAACTTGAAATAATTGACATGAAAGTAGAACTTCAAAATGAGAAGGGTGAAGAACCACTTAAAAATTCGGCAGCCTAACGGCGCCACTTAAAACATCAAAATACTGAATTGAAGAGATCAAATGGGGTCTGTCATCATATGAACATAAGAGTCCAGTATGATATATATAGAGATCATACCCCAATATAACAAAAAGGAACTTGAAATAATTGACATGAGAGTAGAACTTCAAAACGATAAGGGTGAAGAACCACTTAAAAATTCGGCAGCCTAACGGCGCCACTTAAAACTTCAAAATACTGAATTGAAGTGATCAAATGGGGTCTCTCATCATATGATCATAAAATATCAGTATGATAATTTAGAGATCATACCCCAACATAATAAAAAGGAACATGAAAGACTTGAATGAAAATAGAACTTGAAAACGAGGAAGGTGAAAGAATCCCTTAAAAATTCGGCAGCCTAACGGCGCCACTTAAACATTCTTAAAACGAATTGATGAGAGCAAGGGGGGGGTCTCTCATCATATTAACATGAAATAGGCAGTAGGATGAATATAAAAGAACATCCTCCAACATAAGAACATGGAGTATAAATGAAATGACATAAAAGAGATTACTTGAAAAGAAAGAGAGAGGTCGGATCCCTTACCTTAAAATGTAACTCTTAAACCTCAACGGTTGGGACCTTGAGGGCTTGGGGGAACCTTGGGAGGACTACTTGGGAGGTAATGAGACCATAAATTCGTTGGGAATGAGTGAGGAGTCGAATGGATGAGAGGAGGGCTTGGTATTTATAGGGAAAGTGAGTGGACAAGGCATTAATGGCCAAGGGACACCTCACATGTGCTTTTCTCAAACCCATGTGCTCTCCCTTGTCATTTATCATGGAGTTAGGCCACATGGGGCCCCCAAAACAATAATTCATCACCCTTGGCCGGCCAACCCTCAAAAGATCTCATGACATCATCATGACACCATTATGATGTCATTAAACATACCGAAACCCTAAAACTGTATTTTTACTATTCACTGAAAATTCAACTTTCTCAGAAAAATCCCAAAATTTCACAT
Organism: Viscum album; assembly: GCA_963277665.1. NCBI lineage: Eukaryota > Viridiplantae > Streptophyta > Magnoliopsida > Santalales > Viscaceae > Viscum > Viscum album. The sequence goes on along the minus strand of OY728119.1, from coordinate 375,362,678 downwards.
TAACCAAATATCAATGCTCTGATTTCAAAAATGAAATCCATTTTATAAAAATAATTTTCTAAATATTTTTAATTTAATTTTTAAATAAAAACACTATTCATCAAAAATTCATTTTTTTCAGAAAAATCCCCAAAAATTACCTTAACATAATATCGATGCTCTGAGTTCAAAAATAGTCATTTTTATAAAAATAATTTTCTAATTATTTTTAATTAAATTTTTAATTAAAAAACACTATTCATCCGAAAAAACTAATACTTGAATAATAATTTATGAAACCGTTATTTAACCATTTTATTGAATCACATTACTTAATCAAAGTGCCTAGCTTATTTTAATACTTTCTTTAAGTGAGATTACTAATCCATTTGGACACATTATTAATCCTAATCATAAAATCACTATTCATAATTTACTATTAATCAAAAATCAAGTTGATCTTATTAGACTCTAAATTTAGTACTGAACATAATTGCAGAAGACCATTTTTTGAAAATCATTACACATTTTTAATTATTTAGGGTTTACATAAACATATTTAAAATATCCTTTTTCTAAAATTCATCAAAAATTTGCATACTATATTTATCCGGTCATTTGAAAATTCATAAAAGAAATCGAAATTTTATTTAAAACAAAGGATTACACAAGACAGTTACGGTCTCCTTACATATCCCCTTATCACACCAGCATAGGACCTAAGTGTAAGGTGTGCTAAGGTGAGAGAATCCGAGGGAGGCTCGGCCAACATCGCACGAGTAGTAATTTCTATCAGTTTGAACTTCTCGCGAAGGCGATCCCGTTCTAGCTTTATATGATGATGTTCGGCTTGGGTTTGGTCCAGAGCAAAGCCCAGTGGTGCTACCTCCTTCCCAAGTTCTGTTAGATGGGCTTCGATCGGTCCAAGACTACTGGGTGAGGCCATCAAATCTTCTTTCTATATTAATTAACCAAGATTTCTTGTATTTAGAGACAATAGTCAAAATGTTTAGTTTCCAGCGGTCATATTGACCAATGGTCAAATAACAGTCAAAACTCATCAGTCTCATTTTAATTATACTCATGTTACCAAATGAAACATGTTTGTTGAGTATAACAATAACACATAAAATTAAGAAACAAAATTTATTTTAAAAAAAAAATCGGGTCGTTACAATTGGTTTTTTCTATCCTTAGAATGTGGGATACTAATGTTGATCTTTAAGAGCTCGAGCCATTATTCTAGCATCTCTTTCTTATGTTCCCATGTGTCCTCCTAAATATTACAATATTTCTATAAAACCCATATGAAACCTATTCTTCTCCCATAGAATATCTTCTCTTTACTATCAAAAATATGTATTAGATCATGAGTGAATATACGATATGGTTTAAGATCAAAATGGCCACACATAATCACATAGTCAGGATGAGGATGGTAATTCAATAATTGGGAGACATGAAACACATTATGCACAGAACTAACCATGTTAGTAAATCCAATCAATATTCTAGATCACCAACTCATCCATGTTTCTCAAAATAGATAATTTACTAGGGATAAAATATTCCCTACATACCAAAATTATGATTCCCTAGAGTTGGTTACATTGTCAAGGAAACATTATCACTCACATAAAATAATGATGGTCAATGATGATGACCCTCAAACAATTTTGGAAATCTTTGGGAAATCACCATTATTTATCTATTCATCTATATATTATATTTCATATATTCCATAAGGGAAATATTGATATGTGATATCTCACAAATTTCCATGAAAAAACAAAGAGTGAAATATATACAAATATTTGAAATTATCCATCAATATTGAATCCTGATAATTATTATGGTATAAGAACTCCATTGATGGGTTATACTCATACCATGATCCTAAAAAAGCAATCATAGAAGATGTAATAATGTTTTCCATCCATTGGATCATATTTTTGGATTTTATATCCACTTGAGCATGATAAGTTGTGATCACAATCAATTGGGTTCTAAGGGATTATTGTAAGGAATTCAAAAATCTGATATAAACATGGGTTCATTGTCATACACAATTGAAAGAGGTATACCAAAAAATTTTAAAAATTTCTAAATTTTAATTTTTAATAAGTCTTCCACTATATTTGATTTATTAATATGAACAAAGTGATAAGTGACACATTTCAGGGAAAATGTTTCCACCTCTCTCTCCATGACAACCCACAAAAACATTCTTCTATAAATAGTATACATGCTTAAAATACAAGGATAAACAGGCTATCATGAATAGTGGTAGACATTAATAATTTTTCTTGTAATGTTGTAGGAACCACAATATGATCTCTAAAATGCTAGAAAAACAACACATCTAACATATATCCCTTAATTGTCTACCCACCATTCAGTTCAAACGTCATAGTTTGGCATTCAAGATGTAATATATGAGCATCTTTAATAAACTCATGAAAATAATTAAAAATATAATCCTGAAAAAACCACAACATAACATTACGTGACACAATCTAGATGGATTTTTGTTACGGATGGAATTATTTATTATTGATTCAAAGACTATTTAGACAACTAATTACATAATATCCTACTCAACGAATCATCTTGGAAATTCTATTTAACCAATGTATAAAACAATGTTCATTCAAACATCTTGTTATAATAGAAAAATTTTCATTTCCTTATATTCAAATCCATTTGTAAAAAAATTCATCTCTTATTATATATAAAAGTTGTGGATTTCTCAATAAAATGGTGTCAGAACCAAGTATTTAAGCATAGACTACAATCAATAATTCCACATCACATATTGGTTAATTATAATCATGCACCATGAATAGTTATGAGTATTAATCTACAACATGATTTACCTACATGAGAACTAATACCAACCAAGAAAGATATGCATCACAATAAACCACACAAGCATTTCTTGATTGTGGAAAAGTAAGTATAGGTGATGATGCCAGACGAACCATAAACTCTGGGAATGATTTCCAGTCCTCATTGATCCATTGGAAATGATTTCACTTCCATATAAAAGAAACAATTGGTGAGGAAATTTATGAAAAATCCTGTACAAATAATTGTTAACATCCAATTAATCCAAATAAACTATTCTTCATAAATACATTCATTAGTGGTTGTTAAGAGATAACAACTTCTTTCTTTCTAAGTTCTACAAAAACTATTCTATCAGAGAAGACATGACCAAGTAAACATGCCTCTTATTTTCCTAAATTAGACATTAATAGATTAGAATAGAGTCACTTTTGTTACAAGATACCCAATATTATTGAAATGTGTTCCTTAGGATCATCCTTAGTCATCAAATACCCTAGAATATAGTTTAATTACACCACTAGAAAGGGGTAAAGATACATTATAAGATTTGATTCATAAATTCCACAAACATTATTGGTGAATTTGTAAGACCAAAGAAAATAACCACATATTCATAGTGAACCTAACGACTCTTTAAGGATTTATTTTGAATGTCCTTATTCTAAACTCATTGTTAGTTATACCCTGATAGTAAATCAATTTTAGAGTACCACTAAGCACCCATAAACTGATTAAAATAATCATTTATTCATGGAAGAGAATAATGGTTCATCATCATAAGTCATTCCAGTTTTTGATAATCCACCCAAATTAGAAGAGTTTGATATTCTATACTAATAAAAATGGGTGTTTCCCTCGCACACGTGCTAGGTCCAATGAAACCATTTCTTTCAAACACTTCTAGATAGAACTTAAAATCCATCAATTCTATTTATCTTATACTATAATATGAAAGTAAAGTAAGGATGTTCTTTTTTAGGATATAAATAATAAATTACACTTATGTTTTAGGTGATAACCTATATCAATTTTCAAGATACACATTTGGAAATCGGTCAAAAATGGTTAGAAAATCTATCTATTCTATTTAATCTATAGATACTAAGGTAATCACTACTAACTTATAAGAGATAGTACGAACCACCAGTACCAACGATCCTTATATACTTGATCTAACATCCTAATCTCAGTAAAAGATATGGTTAACACCATCATAATATGTGAAACTAAACTTTTAGATATAATATTCGATATGGGACTTGAAGGATGTTAACGAATACATTCCAAAAATTAGTTACCGGATATCCAAATCAATAATATAAATTTATGAAACCAATTCATCCCCATCGGTAATTATATTATAGCGGCCATTAATTCTTCCACATGGATAGTACATCTTAAGAAATTAATATTCATTACATTTTATAAATACATGACTGGGGAATATAAGGTTTTAGTGTCTATAAATACAAGATACACAATATACATTTGTTAGGAAATATCTTAAACATATCACATAAATATATTTACATATATAACACTTCTTATATATACCCTACATAAAATCTCTGTTGATAAACTGACGAAATAATATATACGAAAGGGTGAGTTCAAATTCTAATTAAGGTTAAAAAAAGTACATATCAACGATCATTTAATTATATAACGAGGAAAAGGGTATAAGAATGTGAGCATAATATTTGGAAACCACACCCAATATTGACACACCCTATTTTTTCAAATAAGGAAGAGATGTTTTGAGGAGAAATACCTCATGTATTAGAGAATCGTAGAACATCATGGATTTTATACATTCTACCATGTGATCCCAGACAAGGCCTAACCAACATTAAAGAGAAATCAATATTATGCACCTAATGTCACCATGAAAGTAAGCTTGTGCACTCAGCATCATCATGACAGTTAATACCTTCCCATCCCATTTCATTGTAAAGGCCCATAAATGCATGCCTAGAGACTAAATATGAGGCCCAATTAGGTTACTTGATCATGATAACAACATGATCTTCTTTGACATATTTTTCCTTCTGATCCATGCTTGTTGTGAGAAACAAGTTTAAGTGGAAGATATATCAATATGTTTAATCTTCATCATTCGATGGTGGGTAAGGGTGGGGATATGGAAGTTGATAGAGTTACCCAAATGAAAGACTTCAGGATTACTCTTGTATGGATTCCCTAATGTGAAATTCTCTCTTTTCCACTGGTTAATGATGTATTAATCTAAGAGAAAGTTGGCTAGCCAGGGGCTTGTGTGGGAATTTTCTAAAACTAAGCTTGTAGAAATAAGAGTGATATATACTCCCTTGATGGATACTAAAATACTAGTAATATTTACAATAGATTATTAGTGTGAGTTTTGGGAGTTCGGTTTGAACGTCCTAGAGGATTTCTAGATTTCCCATTTTGAGAAGAATTAATTCGCACATACTTTGGAAGGTTTGAACTTACACCTATGGAGGATTCTCATTTAATAATCATTTGGTATATGTCCCTTTAATGGGTTTTCTCACATAAAATATTTCCCTTTGAGAGGATGGTATGATGGTTTTGTGTCTTACACATTGTAGGGGGGGCCATCGGGTTGCCTCATTAAGGATATAGACTTTTTATGGTGGTGAGGACATGGTTGGGGATTATAGTGAATATGAGGCCAAATTAGGTTACTTGATCATGATAACAACATGATCTTCTTTGACATATTTTTCCTTCTGATCCATGCTTGTTTTGAGAAACAAGTTTAAGTGGAAGATATATCAATATGTTTAATCATCATCGTTCGATGGTGGGTAAGGGTGGGGATATGGAAGTTGATAGAGTTACCCAAATGAAAGACTTCAGGATTACTCTAGTAAGGATTCCCTAATGTGAAATTCTCTCTTTTCCACTGGTTAATGATAAGTTGTAATTTTTTTCTTGGTTACGTGACCTTAAAAGGTATAATGTTTCCAATTGTGATGAATTATACTACATGTGTTCTGATACATTTTATAAGGATACAAAGTAATTACTTTCCATGACCTCAACATTGACACCAAAACAATTTCCACTTTGATGGATTCCAAATAATTTTGGAGCACCCCCATTGTGTTGTTTAAAACCAACATCATAATACCAAATGAAATAATAATTTTTAATCTATATAAAAAGCTTTACAATTATTGGTGAACTAGAGATACATAAATATATCTCAACCATTGAATAAACTCATCTATATAAATATTATCCTAAATAATATACATTCAAAAAATGATCAAAAATATAGTGGTAACCCGGTCCATATTTGGGATTTAATAAATGGTTCACTAATATCTATCAAATCATTGAGAGATTATCTAAGTAAGAAATAATTCCCCCCAAAAAGGTGTGATGGCCTCGAACTCCCATCGCCAAGAAAAATTTAGGCCCCTATTTTTTATTTGAACTATTTCCCAATGTCCATCTATATTTTGAAAGCTGGATCACGAGACATCGTGAATAAGGTAACCATTGAGTGTTTTAATTTCCACGAATTAACTCCAATATAAACCACTCAAAAAATACATGGAAGTAAAAGGGTGTTATTAAAGTGAAGGGTTGTTCCCCCACAACCAAAAAATTCAATCTGAACCCCACTTGATTTCTCAAACAAAACATTGGGGAATTTTTGAATCAATATAAAAATGATGAACCCCACAATAATCATTAATCAAAACAACATTGTCACCCACATGTACGGACCATTTTTTGCACTCAAAAAATTAAATCATTTAAAAATTGATCTAGAAACATTTAATGATGGATGTGTATAATTATTATGATTTATCATTGATTGGTTTTTTCATTTATAATCAAGAACTTTCAATAAGAAATCCCTTCAATTCAATGCTTTCTTTCTAGTAGAACCATACATATTCATCGATTGATACACATGTTGGGTCATCATCTTACATGTAGAAACTGTAGGAAATATGTCATTTTTAATTCGATGTTTCGAACAAAATGTTTTGGGAGTACCACCATAATTAAATCATACTAAAACTATAGGTCACTTGATAAGACGTAGAACAAATTAATCACCACCAAACATTCAATCAATTAAGACTAGTGGAATAGAATTAGACAACTCCCATTTCCATATAGAACCATTTCAAGAGACATTAACTTAAACATAGAAACACATTCCTACCTTAACATAGGGAAGTGGACTAGGATTCCATTGGTGGCCTCATATCAATGAAAAAAAATTCTAAAAAATTGATCTAAATAACAACCACTAGTACTAATTCCATTTTGTATCATTTCTTCAACACGATGGTGATGTCTCAAGATGGTATCTGAATAAAACTACAAACAGTCAAGAATCCAAGAATACCCATTGAGGTTGGTTATCAAAAAATTAATACCATGAAAAAATTACAAGTCCTTCTTGAAAACCCCCACCCACATGACATAATGACAAACCATGAGCAGGATTATATACCTTTTCATGCACATTAATTATTCCCAAACAAATTTTAAGCAACTGGAGAAGCTTACCCACTAGATGTTGAAGAAACCTATGAGTAGGAAAAAATGTGTTCCCAGGAACTTCAAGACTATGATCACAATTTGGTAAAAATCAGAGAAGACCATAAGTAATACCCAATTGTAAATGGGGGTACACCCACATCTGTTCCCAAAACCAGATGATTGTTGGTATATCCCAATATGAAAAAGGAGGGAAGGAGTAGGTGAACATCACTAATCCAACCAATTAATGTTCATAAATTCCTATTATGACCATGGATGTCTTCCAACATTTACTATCAATTATGTATGGGAAATACTCTATCCCTAATCAAAATATAATCACTTTATAGGAGATAATGATTTTAGGAGATTTTGTTAAGAGTCAGACATAAGATCATGCCTCTAAAATCAGAGTGTCCTATCAACATAATGAGATAGAATGTAATAACCAAAGATTTTATAAGATATATTCTTTTTAATTTCTTTAATATCTTCTATTGTACGATACACCAAGATTATCTTTCTCTATAAACAACACCGTATTAGCTTGTAGTATACGCAACATTACTCTTGGATCGTGTTACGCACAATTTCAAGTTTGTTTGATAGTTGTTATTCTATGCAACATTGAGTGTGTATGTGTATATATATATATATATTCAATGTATAAATGAAATATGGTTGTGTTTTGTTATACGCAACAACAAATAAGTCTTTCACTACAGGAAACCCTGATATGTCTTGCATTACACGCAATCACGACCTTCCTCGATAGCATGTGTTGTACGCAATAACGGGTTTCACTAAACAATGATATATGGTTATAATATTATCACGAACTAGCCTTTATAAATATTATTAACTATGTTTTGAATTTTATAACATTATTATTCATCTTACACATTTTCTAGAACATGGTATGAGAACAAAATAAATTTTTCGGGTAAAATAAGTTTTTAAAAAAAATATAGTTTTGCCGCCTTTTGATGGTGCACCCACATTAAATCTAGTTTTGACATGTTTATATGTTAAATTTGAAAAAATAAAATTATTCTTTGGAATCAGGATATAAAAATTTACTTTGGATAAATTTTTCATATTATTCTGATAACTTTCATCTTTTAATGAATAGTAAAAACACAATATATTTTAATTAAAAACAACTTTTTTCATTGTAATAATTTATATGGTTAAATTATGATATTTAATGGTTTTAAAGTATAAATAGAATATTTTTTTACCATTTAATATAATATATGTCATTATCATTGACTTTACCTTGAATTCGTAGGTTAAATCAATTCAATCTTTTGCAATGTTTTAAACAAAAACCCGTTTTCATTTGACAACGGGATTAATTTTAATTTAATTTATAAACATTCTGTGTATTGAATTTGAAAAACTTTATTCCATATTTGGATTCAATGGGACTAAATTATGTTAATAGGATACTTTAAATTTTTTGATTTTATGAATAGTAACTACGGCAATTTTTTATTTACTACAGTTAAAGGTAAATCGGGTAATTAAGGGTAAAAATAAGATTATAAAATTACCCTAACACATGGAAAAATCCTATTGGATGAATAAATGTCTACCCATAACACCTATGGGTCGGACTAGATTCATTTCATGGAATGTTGACCGTGAAATAATATAATTATTATTAAAACCAAAGAAAGTGACAACCTGTCACTCTCTAAAATATTATAAGCATATTAATTTTAATTTAGTGATATAATTCATGAAACTTCGAACATGAATAGTCTCCAGAAATATAATACAATTATCTAAATCATATAAATTTATTTAAAATTTTTAAGGATTAAATAATTATCATTAATGGTGACATAATAGTGATGTTGAAATTATTTTAGTAAGAGAAATATCAAAAAAATGGTTTTAAAAATATTAAAATAAATATTATATGAACTATTTAATGTCCTAAACTAATTTTCTAGATAAATATGACATGTTATGAATCTATTAAAGCTTTTATTTCGAACATATCTTCTTTATATTGTTTATTTAAATTCAAATAAATGAATAGTGTTAAAATTGACACTATTGTTATTTTATAAAAATAACATATTATAAAATTGTTTAAAAATCACAAAAATATTTAAAAATTATTAATTTAAATTTATATGGTTTAAAATGTTATAAATTATCCAATTATGGAAAATTCACAACAAATAAGTAATTATTTATAATAATTTAAAATTTATAATGTTATTACCACAAATAAAATTAAATTGATTAAATAAGGATAAATCAAGTTGATAATGTTTAAAATAAACTCCTAACTTCTCTAAATTTTATTGGTTGATGATATTACAACCATATCTCATCTAATATTCTTATTTGAGTCATTTTGGAAGTTTTTATGTGGGTTTGAGATTTAATATAAATTAATATTTTCTTATATTTCCAAAGGTGCCCCTCTCCTCCCTTATAAAAGGGAACCTCCTCCCTCTCAACATCACACCAATTTGAGCCTTCAAGCTCAGAAAAACTATGACTATTTCACTTCCCCAAATCCTTAGAATCCTACTATAGGTACTGGTCTTCTCAAAAGATCAACTCTAGTGCCCTAAGAGAAAGTTTAAAGGAGGCACTTCGAGAAAGAGGTAATACCTTCTACCATTTTCTTCAAGTTCCATTCTTCTTCTACTCCCTCTTATTTAGTTTTTTCATTATGAAGTAATAATATCAGTATCCCTCATATACTGATATGTTATTATAAATATGATACTACCCTATTTCACCTTCTATCCGTCCTATGGAAAAAAAATCATCGTGTGTGCGTACGTACGGAATATCGTCTCGACACCATGGTGTAATATGTTTTTCCACCAACACCTTACATGGATGGGTATAATGGTGTAAAGAATAACTATATATGGTTATTATAACATCATACTAATTCTGATATATCATACCATCCACTCTAATTCTATTCAATAATTATGGAATGATATAATCGCTCGTGCGTACGTACGGATTACCGTCTCCACGATGCGATGACATTAATTCTCCATGATAACCATGCATGAATGAATATAAAGTTTATATAATGAATAATAATGAAATATATTAAATAATAATACTACTGGTTTTATATAGATATATATATATGTACGTCATCTATTTAGTTTCATTCAATTCAATAAGGAAATGAAAACAACGTTAATGAGTACGTACGGCCTACCGTCTCCATGAACGGTGTATTTAATTCCTTTTATAGATCTATAATATATATGTATATGATGAATATATATTATATATAAATCATTTTTTACATTCTGGAAATATGTAAATCAGGATATAAGTAATAATATCAAGAATGACAAGTCGAAACACATATGATAAATGAAATGATTTTACCCAAAACGCTGCTTTAACATGGAATTTAAAAAATAACGTGTAATATAAATTCATAAGTCAATGACATTATTAAAATCATTATACAGGATGTTCGGATCCATATGAAGCATATCAGATCTATGGTATGGGAAAATCTCACAATCTTATTTTTATCTGAGATTGTTTATACTTCATAATTTACTGGGGAATATTTACATCCACATAAATGTTTCCTCAATATGTAATATTATTTCCATCCACCTAAAATTTTTTAAATCCAATTTTACCCTTTGATGAGTGTTTAGTAAATGATATTAATGTAATCTTTTGTCTTTTTTCATACGAGGTACTTTTTGACTTTTCCAGCGAAAGTATGAGAAGAATATTTTTTAACTTATATGGCATGAATGGATTTTTAAAACATTATTTCCAAGAAGCTTCCTTTATAAGTTTTCAAGTTTAGTTTTAATCAACTTATTTTAGTTTAAAATTATATGACATTTTAAGAAAGGAAAATGTTTTTGGAGTAGAAAGAATATTTTCCTCAAGAATGGAGTTCAAGTGTTTTATCAAAATTATTTTCCATATAAGATAATATAGGGTTCTATTTCTATACCTATTTTTACATTGATTTGATTATGTTATGATGTAATTATTTTTATGATGTCCTTTTATCTTATATAGATTATGTTATGATGGCATGATGTTTAAGATTCCCATTTTTATTACATGGGTTATGCTATGATGTATGGTTTATGATTTTGTGGAACACATAAGAATGATATCATTATGAGATGGGCGGGACCTATATCTCCCTCCAATGCATTGGGTAAAGATTTATATCTCATGAGATAGTCATGGCTGGAACAGCAGGTTAAACCGGTTAAGTGAAACAGGACTGAAACGAGGAGTGAACTAGGTTCAGAAAAGGACTTTGTCCACTAAGATGGTCTTGGCAGCAATGCCTTGGCTACCATGGAAATCATATCACGTGATTAATGTTTTTCCACAATTAAAAGTTTTATTCCCATTATATTGTATCATGGTTGATGTTCCATTATGATATATTCCTTACGTACTTCCACAATCTATGTCTTTTCTCAAGATTTTGATGTTTAAATTTCTTGTTCATGTTTTTTCTTTCAAATGTTTATGGATTGTTTTATGTTCTCTATGTTTTCCCATACTGAGCATTTGAGCTCACCCTTTTTATGTTTTATTTTCCCCAGTAAATAATGAAAGGTTTTATGTAAGGAAACAAAATGGGGAAGATCGTTATGGGAGTTGTTGAAGATCTTTCAACATGATTAGAAGTCTATATTCCAAGTTTCCAAAGACACTAAACTATTACGCTCCTTGAGTGTTGGTTATTATTATGTATTAAGTATTCTGCAAAAGTAATTTAATTTCCATGTACGTTAAGCTTCGGGTCTCTACAGTTGGTATTAGAGGAAAGGTTTAGTTAACCATTGGAAACTAGGATGCGAAAATGTTAGTGAGATCCCTAGAGATATTTCTAAGTTATGTCTAGTGATGTCTCTAAGGATAAGTATACGTATAGGATATAGTCCTAGAACTATGGTAACGATCTTAGAATTTAACCTAAGATATTAGATATTGATGGTACTCCTCCATTACTATGTTGTTTTCCCAAGCATGATTTTTGCCTCTCACGCTATTCTTTTTGGGTTTTAGAAAATGGCTGGAAACATGAAGATTCATGATAATGGAGGATATGATGGACAATGGAATGATATTCTTCATAAGAAAACAAATGAAATTGGATCAGGAGGTCCACATATAGTTATTATGCCTAATCTGTTATCTCATAATATGATAAATAATATCAACTTTGGTAAGTTTCCTGACTCAGCTAATAAGAGAAAGATGGAGTTTCATAATGATCATAGAGGAAATAAAGTTCAATTCCCCTCATGTAAATCATGTGGGAAGAGGCATCAGGGAGAATGTTTCAAAGGAACTTGAAGATGCTTTGGTTGTGGAAAAGAAGGACACAAAGCCAGTAATTGCAAAGGAAAAGGTTTAGTTAACACCATGGACAAAGATAATGGTATTTCAAAGACGTCAGCAATGGTTAAATGTTTTAAATGTGGAATCTATGAGCATTATGAAAACCAATGTCCTAAGGGAAAATCTCATAAAGGGAATCAGCATGGTCATATGGGTAGTATTTACGTGAATGATGATGAGGAGACTACAAATGATATATGAGATGAAAGAAGTGTTGAAGCTCAGTCATTTGTATAAGAAGGTAGTGGAATGATTGCATGTTTATCAAGAGTTATGTTGTATAGTTAATGGTACTACGGAATAAAGAATCATCTAAGGATTGTTACACTATTGTTTTTCCTAAAGTATGTGAAAGTATGTGTTGAATGGTACCGGTAACCATGAAATGTTATTCAGATATTTTTGGAAAGTAAATGATATGTACATAATGAAGGGATAACAAGAGAATGAGATGTTTATTTTTATTCATGATATCATGAGTGATATAAGGACTAAGTGATATTATGGTTTGAGTATATAGAATTTTTGGGATTTTGGTATGTAGAAAGTGTTAAAATTTAACAACATTCATGATTTCACTAAGGTTAAATTGGAATTCATTCTACAAGATAATACATGATTAAGTTATTCACATGTTTTAATTTGACCAACATGATATATCTTAGGATAAATGAGGGATAAATTATGGCATTCACATGATTGTTATATGTCATTTCAAGTAATAATTTTCTTTATACTATGAGCTTGGACCAAATTATTTTAGATAAGCCTAAAGATTGGATTAGATTATGTTGGACAAAAGTTAGTATTGTTTAAGTATAGAACTTCTTTTCTAAATTATGTATGGGAAGTTATAGTAATGTAGTTTTAGAAAAAGGAAAACCTGCAGGATGGGAAACAACCCATCGTGCCGGACATGGCTATGGGAATCGAACCCATAACCGAAGTGCGACTGGCCTTTATCACCTACCACTGGCCTACAGGAAGTCACTGGTTAGTAGAAACTTGTTTTATTTTATTAAGAGGTATGATATATGAAGTATAAGTTCATTTTTGGAATCATATATGATTGACCACACCATAGATGGACTTATGTATTTTTGATAAATTTTGCAATCCTTTTGTTTGAAATAGATTGAATGACCCATCATTCTATCACATGATCTATTACCACTTCATGAATAACAAATTCAACTTCATTTCATTAAGAGATGAAGTAGAAATTGTTCAAATCACGAACAACAATGAGATTGTACCAAAATCAAGCAAGTATTTCTTCTAATTCAAAATTTTCAACTTTAGGGAAATGATATTGAAAACCAAAAATGTTTTCCTAGTGCTCTTATATCCGACGAATCAGATGGTACCTTAGATCATCTCAAATCTATGGCTTTGTGATTGTTGGCTTTTTCATAGACATGTTCTCTACCACTCTCTATCAGAACATTATGGTTAGATTTCTCTTCTATATCCATATCTTCACCTATGTTATCCTATGTGGAAACCCAGTGATTAGTTTATTTGGGTAACCATTACGTTTCATACTTTAGTTTTTAAAGATAAGTTTTGGTATTCCTTGTTACGATGTGGGTTTTAATTAAAGAAACTTTCAAGTAGAAAACCATTTATAACTCTGACGAATTTCGAGGGAGAAATTCATTTTAAGGGGGGGTAGAATGTAATAACCCGAGATTCTATAAGATATATTCTTTTTAATTTCTGTTATATCTTCTGTTTTACGATACAACAAGATTATCTTGCGCTATACACAACACCGTATTAGCTTGTTGTATATGCAACATTATTCTTGGATCGTGTTACACACAATTTCATGTTTGTTTGATAGTTGTTAGTCTACGCAACATTGAGTGTGTATGTACATATATATATTCAATGTATAAATGAAATATGGTTGTATTTTGTTATATGCAACAACAAAGGAGTCTTGCACTACATGCAACCCTGATTTGGCTTGCATTACACGCAATCACCACCTTCCTCGACAGCGTGTGTTGTACGCAATACCGGGTTTCACTAAAAAACAATATATGGTTATAATAGTATCACGGACTAGCTGTTATGAATAGTATTAACTATGTTTTAAATTTTATAACATTATTATTCATCTTACATATTTTATAGAACATGGTATGAGAAAAAAATAAATTTTTTGGGTAAAATAAGTATTTTTAAAAAAATGCAGTTTTGCCACCTTTTGATGGCGCACCCACATTAAATCTAGTTTTGACATGTTTATATCTTCAATTTGACAAAATAATATTATTATTTGGAATCAGGATGTAAAAATTTACTTTGGAAAAAAATTTCATATTATTCTGATAACTTTCATATGTTAATGAATAGTAAAAACACACTATATTTTAATTAAAAACAACTTTTTTCATCGTAATAATTTATATGGTTAAATTATAATATTGAGTGGTTTTAAATTATATATAGAATATATTTTTAACATTTAATATAATTTATGTCCTTGTCATTGATTTTACATTGAATTCGTAGGTTAAATCAATTCAATCTTTTGCAATGTTTTAAACAAAAACTCGTTTTCATTCGACAACGGGATTAATTTTAATTTCATTTCTGCAACTTCTATGTAATGAATTTGGAAAAATGGATTCCATATTTGGATTCAGTGGGTCCAAATTATGTTAATAGGTTACTTTTATATTTTTTGATATTATGAATAGTAATTACGGTAATTTTTTATTTACTACAATTAAAAGTAAATCGGGTAATTAAGGGTAAAAATAAGATTATAAAATTACCCTAACAATTGGAAAAATCCTATTGGATGAATAAAAGTCGACCCATATCACCTAATTGTCGGACTAGATTCATTTCATGGAATTTTGACAATGAAATAATATAATTATTATTAAAACCAAAGAAAGTGACAACATGTCACTCTCTTAAATCTTATAAGTGTATTAATTTTAATTTAGGGATAAACTTCATGAAACATAGAACATGAATAGTATACATAAATCTAATAAAATTATATACATCATATAAATTTATTTATAATTTTTAGGGATTAAATAATTATCATTAAAGGTGACATAATAGTGATGTTGAAATTATTTTATTAAGAGAAATATCAAATAAATGGTTTTAAAAATATTAAAATAAATATTATATGAACTAATTAATATGATCCACTAATTTTATAGATACATATGACATGTTATGAATCTATTAAAGTTTTTAGTTCGAACATATCTTCTTGTATATTGTTTATTTAAATTCAAATAAATGAATAGTGTCAAAATTGACACTATTGTTATTTTATAAAAATAACATATTATAAAATTTATTAAAAATCACAAAAATATTTAAAAATTATAAATTTAGATTTATATGGTCGAAACTATTATTAATTATCCAATTATGGACAATTGACAACAAATAAGTAATTATTTATAATAATTTAGAATTTATAATGTTATTACCATAAATAAACTTAAATTGATTAAATAAGGATAAATCAAGATGATAATGTTTAAGATAAATTCCTAACATGTCTAAATTTTATTTGTTTATGATATTAAAACTCTATATAATCTAATATTCTGATTTGAGTTATTTTGGAAGTTTTTAAGTGGGGTTGGGATTTAATATAAATTAATATTTTCTTATATTTCGAAAGGTGCCCCTCCCCTCCCTTATAAAAAGGCACCTCCTCCCTCTCATCCTCACACCAATTTTATCCTTCAATATCGGCCGAAATCTGCCCATTTCACTTCACCACTTCCTTAGAAACCTACTAGAGGTACTGGCCTTCTCAAAATTCCAACTCTAATGCCCTAACAGAAAGTTTAAAGGAGGCACTTCGAGAAAGAGGTAATACCTTCTACCGTTTTCTTCAAGTTCCATTATTCTTATACTCCCTCTTATTTAGTTGTTTCATTATGAAGTAATAACATCTGTATCCCTCATATACTGATATGTTATTATAAATATGAAAGAACCCTATTTCACCTTCTATCCATCCTACGGAAAACAAAATCACTGCGCGTGCGTACGTACGGAATACCGTCTCCACGCCATGGTGTAATCTGTTTTTCCACCAACACCATACATGGATGGGTATAATGGTGTAAAGAATAACTATATATGTTTATTATAAAATCATACTGATTCTTATATATTATACCATCCACTCCAATTATATTCAATAATTATAAAAAGAAATCATCTCTCGTGCGTACGTACGGATTACCATCTCCACGACGCGATGAGATTCATTCTCCATGATAACCATACATGAATGATTATAAAGTTTATATAATGAATAATAATGAAATATATGAAATAATAATGATACTGGATTTATATATATATATATATGCATGTCATCTATTTAGTTTCATTCAATTCAATAAGGAAAAGAAAACAGCGTTCATGCGTACGTATGACCTACCATCTCCATGAACGGTGTATTTCATTCCTTTTATCGATATATAATATATATGTATATGATGAATATATATTATATATAAATCATGTTTTAAATTTTGTAATTATGTAAATCAGGATATAAGTAATAATATCAAGAACGACAAGTTGAAACACATAAGATAAATGAAATGATTTTACCCAAAATGCTGCTTTCACATAGAATTTACAAAAGAACGGGTAATATAAAGTAATAAGTAAATGATATTATTTAAATCATTATACAGGAGGTTCGGATCCATATGAAGCATATCAGACCTAAGTTAAGGGAAAATATCACAATCTCATTTTTATCCGAGATTGTTTATACTTCATAATTTACTGGGGAATATCTACATCCACATCCATGTTTCCTCAATATGTAATATTATTTCCATCTAACTAAAATTGTTTAAATCCAATTTTACCCTTAGGTGAGTTTTTAGTAAAATATATGAATGAAATGTTTTGTCATTTTTTGTACGAGGTACTTTTTGACTTTTCCGACCAAAGTACGAGAAGATTTTTTTTAACTTATACGACATGAATGGATTTTTAAAACATTATTTCAAAGAATCTTCCTTTACAAGTTTTCAAGTTTATTTTTAATCAACATCTTTTAGTTTAAAATTATGTGACATTTTAAGAAAGGAAAATATTTTTGAAGTAGAAAAAATATTTTCCTCAAAAATGGAGTTCAAGTGTTTTATCAAAATTATTTTCCATCTAAGATAATATAGGGTTCTGCTTCTATCCCTATTTTTACATTGATTTGATTATGTTATGATTGAATTATTTATATGATGTCCTTTTATCTTATATGGATTATGTTATGATGGCATGATGTTTAACATTCCAATTTTTATTACATCGGTTATGCTATGATGTATGGTTTATGATTTTGTGGCACACAGAAGAATGGTATCATTAATAGATGGGTGGGACCTATATCTCCCTCCAATTCATAGGGTAAAGATTTATATCTCATGAGATAGACATTTCTGGATAGACATGTTAAACTGGTTCAGTGAAACAGGACTGAAACGAGGAGTGAACTCGGTTCAGAAAAGGACTTTGTCCACTAAGATGGTCTTGGATGCAATGCCTTGGCTACCATGGAAATCCTATCATGAGCTTAATGTTTTTCCATAATTACAAGTTTTATTTTCATTATATTTTATCATGGTTGATGTTCCATTATGATATATTCCTTACGTAATTCCACGATTTATGTATTTGCTCAAGATTTTGATGTTTAAATTTCATGTTCAAGTTTTTGCTTTCAAATGTTTATGGATTGTTTTATGTTCTCTATGTTTTCCCTTACTGAGCATTTGAGCTCACACTTTTAATGTTTTATTTTCCCCAGGAAATAAAGAAAGGTTTTAGGTAAGGAAAAAAAAGGGGAAGATCATTATGGAAGTTGTTGAAGATCTTTCAACAAGATTAGAAGTCTATATTCCCTGTTTCCAAAGACACTAAACTATTATGGTCCTTGAGTGTTGGTTCTTATTATGTATTAAGTATTCCGAAAAAGTATTGTAATGTCCATGTACATCAAGATTCGGTATCTACATGGAAAATAAAGAGAAAATGTTTATTACTACTCACATACAAGATATTATCTAAAAAAATATTTAATGAATGAATGATCAAGTCATTCACACATCCCCATCCCAATGAGAGGTCAATGGTTTTTTTCAATGGCCCTTCTAGGGAAAGAATATATCCCTATATTACCCACGAAGGATTATCATATTACATATAATGATACTCATGATTCTCTTTATCCCTCTCATGTACATGGAATTCACTATACACAACACATTATTCGTTCCTCCTAAGGGAGAAAATAAATGATGAAATTTCAACTAGGACAGATTGGGACTTTGGTGTTGAAACAAAACCCTGATTTTCTAAACAGTGTTGTCATTGAGGATATCCAATTTATATAAATGGTGGCACAATATCCTCTTAATTATTTACGAAATAAAATAAGTATAAATCACATTTGTAAAGGTACTACTCAAAACATTACATTTGATAGATCAAGATGTAATCCCAAGAATACATACAATGGAGCCTCCCTCCATGATCAGAAGGTGATTGGTCTTGAGAGCTCGTCTCTTAGTAAAACTCATTGAATATATCCTCATGGAAAAAATGTAAATAGTAAAATATTCATCCCATTTCTATCATCTAACATGATGGCCCTGAACAAGGTAATGTTTCATTCATACAATGATGTACTCCCCTTTTTGAATCAACTATTTGAATTCGCATACAGTATGTGGTGCTTTATAATGTTGTCCCTATCATGTCCAATTCTATATAATTGATAAGTGACATATTTTTTGAACTAATGAATATTCTAAGGCATCAGTCATCCTCTAAGCCACATTGGGATAAATGTTTTTCCATAATGTTGGAAAATATTCATATTAACCCAATTTTTTACAACATTTCAATCGAGAAACACCCACTCAAGAAAATCAAATTGATGAATCCCCATCGCAAGAAGTGGAAAATGTGTTATTCATTAGAATGAAACTACCTAAGGATAATATACTCATCATGTTTTGTCCCTCTCCCACTTGTAAATTAATATTTTTAAATGAAATATCACGATAATGAATGAAAACCATGTTTATGAACGTTTTACCACTATTCAACACCTAAAAACAATTTTCATTCCTTATGAGGGATTTGTATAACATGTTAATATAATTTAAGAGATTCATCTCCAAATTGACATGGAATCCCTTAAATATCCACAAAACCCAATGTTAGGGAAAACGGGAAGGATATTCTACTTTCATGGATAAATGAATTTCAAAAATTATATCGACTACTAATCAATTCCACGCCTACTGTCCAGATCAAGGGATGTGAGAAGTAGGATAATTTAATTTCACTTTTGTCAATGATAATTAAAATCCACTAGAAGTGACATAATGTATTTTTATTAATACGAGTCATCTCTCAAATATAATAAATGATAATTAAATATGTTTTGATAAACCTAAATTAGAACCAAACAAGTATCAATGATGTTGTTCCCAATGAGATAAAGTTATAAAAAGACTCCTACATTAGTCATCTATGAACAATGATAAAGATTATCAATTATGTGAAACCAATCATTTGATACCTGTAATTACATTATAAATGAGTGTCTCAAGTTTACAACATATGTTTCACTTTTATTACACTTGAACGAGGATATCTATGATTAGGAAAGAAATATTGGTAGCAGAAGCGATTATAAAATTGAGGATTCCCCAGCTCAAATTACAGGGGAACTTTTAATATGATATATCCCATTGAGGACAAAGAATTCTCCCTAAGGCACGAAAATTGCGTAATTAGAGTAACCCATCCCATAGGGTTGGTGTATTTTTTCTCAACCTCCTATCCAATGAAAATATATCTTTTACCATTAAGGAAGAACACCAAAAAATTAATCCTCCTAGTTCATCCCATTTAACAACACAGTTCCCTCATCAAGATAACTAACTGATAATTTTTCTAGTAGTTCCCTTTGAGACATCCTTTTTTAAGAAGCTCCAATGTAACCCGACAAGGTATTGAAGGGGCACAGTAATAATTAAAAACAAAATGTACATTTTAGGGGTACAAATTCCCTTGGAGATCACAATACCTTTAGTAGATTTCATGGGTCCAATAAGTACTCCCATAATTATAAAAATGATATAGGAAAATTAATTAATTATGGTCCAATGATCTTCATAAACACTAATATTTTAGATTTTATAAAAGATATAGAAAATATATAGGATTGATAAAAGGATGATTCCATTTGAAAAATGGACCACAATGAGATTAATGAAGAATGTTTTCATACCAGGAAGCAAACGTTATCCTAAAAAATAGTGGCTTCTACATACATTCCACCACTACCCCCTCACCAAAATTACACCAAGGAAAAGGGTATGTGTATAACAATGTCCTATCAACTATAGTAATGATTTTAATCACACACAATATAAAGGAGGTTCATAAAAAATGAGATGTAAATTCATAAGATAAGGAAGTTAAATACAAATATACTTTGAGGTAATATTCCCAAATGTGTATTTATTTAAAGGGGAGAATCTTCTCACCATCTCAGATGATACTTCTCAATAAGAAGGGATCATCATTTCAATGAGAAAGAAGTCAAATATTCCACTTAACCCTTAGTCCATAGAACCTATTTTTTAGCCCCATTTGCATTAGGGTATCAGTAATTACCTCTATTATGGAAACAACCAGAACTGAAACAGGTGAAACATCAAAGGATAACCCATTACATGTGTCAACACCATGTATTGGTGATGCTCTAACATCATTCCCTACATGCTTCTTCCCCCATTAAATCTCTTATTCATCCAAACATCCCCCAGGATTTTATCAATTCTCTTGGGTCATTATAATTCCCATTGAAATCTATATAGGAATGGCGCACACCTATATAGATATAAATTAATCCTTACCTTTAATGAGAGTATGTGAACCTTTCTCCTTCTAAACATAGGATCCCTATATTTTAGATATTTAATAGATCAGTGGAACTGGAGTAGCATCTGACACATTTTTTCCCCTTTATGATCCAATTATTCAAACCCGTGTGTAATAAAAATTGGTGATAATCATGTTCTTTGTAAAAACATTTTAAGGGATTGTTTTCATATGGTATACCAGTTTTCCTACTCAGATACTCATTGGATGGGAAGGTATACATTTAAAATTTATCTTTCAATTTTTCTTAACACTACAGAAGATGAAAATCACTGACCTCTCAATCTATAAACAACGTGAAAATGAGAGGCTCTTAGATTTCTTTTCTATATAGAAGGGGTTGAATTAATCCTTAAATATACAAATTACCGAATAATATTTTTTATCATGTTGTATAGAGAAGCATTGTAATGATTTATGAATGCCACTCATCTATGAAAAATATATAACTGAGTCTTGGGATAATGCCACAATTGATCAGATATCATATGATACTATCTTGAAAACCCATGATATATCCTAACTAATTCAATATACTCAAAGAAAGATAATATGGAGAAGTGGTAACATCCATTGTCATGCTTAAAATAGACCCTATGGCTTATCCCTCAACAAATCCCTCACAGTATCATGTGGAACCAAATACCTAGTTTCAACAATAATGTCTTCCATATCATGGTGAGATGAAGGAAAAAAGGAAAAATCAGTTCAAGGAATGGAGGATTTTTTTTCTATTTATAATATGGGAAAGGTCCTTACTACTTCACAAAACCTAAGGAAAGTAAATTAATCACCTTTCAAAATCACATAAGGCCCAATTAGGCTGGTCTCGGGGATCTCACTAACCATTACCCCTTTCACCCAACACTGGGACACACAATCCAACAATTATTGGTTTTCAAATAGATATTGAAAAAAAATGGTGGACTCCAGGATAGTTAATTTGGGAAAACAACCAGGGTAATTGGAATGTGTCTCCATTGTTAAACTAAAAGAAAAATTTGAGTGGTGAGAAGTTTCTAGAAATGGTGAATTTTTTTAAATGATTATATGACTACGAAGACAATGAATTGGAATCATTATATCCTAAATGCATAGTTTAATCAACAAATTGTGATATGAATTTCTCAATCTACAGCCCAACAACCCTCATAAATATTGTAGTCCTCCAAGAACCGGTCCCTCAAGAAGAGGCATAATCCGAAGGGAAAATTCACATAAAAGTATATGAGATTGAATGCATGCCAAAACCGTTTTTGACACTCTAAAACATTATACCTCCATCCAATAGGGCGTGGAACCATCCAACCAAATGGTACCATAAGAGTTGACGTTTCAAAAAAAATCATTGACACATGAAGATTCAATTTTTGATTTAATTAATTAAATTAACACAATGGTTCACTTCTCTAATGATGTGTGTTTCCATGAACTGGAGTTACCATATCCTAATTGTAGAACCATTGGAATATTTCATAGGATTTGAGTGTATAGGGGAAGGTAGAGTCATTATTGAACTCTATACTTTGACCACGTTCATGTTCAG
Source organism: Viscum album (assembly GCA_963277665.1). Taxonomy (NCBI): domain Eukaryota; kingdom Viridiplantae; phylum Streptophyta; class Magnoliopsida; order Santalales; family Viscaceae; genus Viscum; species Viscum album. The sequence goes on along the minus strand of OY728119.1, from coordinate 375,339,415 downwards.
ACTGTCCATACATCTAAAACTCGTGGGATATCCCTTAAGTGGGCCTAAAGGGTTATGAAATTTCCATTCATATTTTGGGGGTCTCACCAACATGATCATCATTTAACATTGATAAGAGGGGTTGAAATTACCTAATATAATTTAGCAATCAAGTTTTATTATTTGGTTTAACCCACCTAGGATAAGAGTTCCTTCAACTCTAGTTCTAAGGGTCAATATTTCTACATCATTTATTATATATCCTAATGTTCCTATGAAAGAGATTCCAAATACTAATAATCATTAACCTTTATCTTATATGTATAAAATTATAATGTAATTGGACTTGGTTCCGTCTAGGTTTTGGATCATATATTCTCTATTTTTATTGTTAGGCTTCTAAGATGCACTCATTAAGGATTGTGTTAGTAATAAAGAGTTTGAAGCTGAGGATTAAAATCCTTATGTATATCATACAGATATGTTTCTTATAGAATTCAACATGATTATCTCTTACGCCGATCAATAGAGAGATATCATTATGAACAGACACTTTAGAATGTTGTATGTGTCTAAAATGAAAAAATATACGGATATATGATAGGATTTATTTGGTAATGGATCAAGGGTTAACCTAATTCCATTCCAAAAAAATATATCTATTGGTATACTTAGAAGAAAACATATATCCTTATGCTATGATAATATTGGGTTACAAACTAATTGAGATAAATACTCTTGGTAGATTATTAATTAGAGAAGTTCAGGGCCTTGAATCTGAATAATAATTTCTATTTGTTTAGCAAGATAAGGCCAATAATGTTTGTCTAGGAAGGAATTGGTTGCACGAACACACCTAAATCCTCTCATTATACCACAAATTCATTTAGTAATTCATTAATGGAAAATTTAATATGTTTCATCATGATAAATGTCTATTTTAATCTTAAAAAGTATAATACATTATTATAGGATTCTACCATAGGGAATGGAAGTTACCAATGATTGATGATGTCTATTGAGTCACTACCAAGAATAGTATAGAAATCACCCCATCCAATCCCTTTTAATTTCTCAGTGAAACAAATGTCACTCCCATCCACAAGGTAGAATTCATAGGACAACATTCATGTATATATACAACAACCACCTTGATATCAGCCATGATGGATGATCTCAACAACACTAAAAATGTCATCAATCCTCCGAATAGTCACTACCACAAAACTGGGCAAGGCCAGCACCACCCCTTTATCCGTGATAGCGAAAAAGCGATGATAAAGGGGGGGGGGGTTTATCAGCGCTCAAAAAAACGCTGATAAAGGGACCCCCTTTATCAGCGCTTGTTTAGTAGCACTGATAAAGGGTCAACTTCAAAAAAAAATTAAAAAAATATATTAATATATAAATATAGTTATATAGTTATATTGATATAAATATAATATATAATTTTTAAATATATTTTAGATAAGTATTAATGTACATTTACAATTGTTATACTTAATATATAAGATATTTAGTGAAAATGGCTTCTTGAAAATTTAAAAAATATTTTTAATTAATAATTTTCTAGTTATTATGGAGTAATAGTCATTTCATAACAATTTAAAGACTAAAAAAATTAAAATAATTAAAAAAAGATCCAAAATATGTTGAAAATGCAACTCGAACTTCAAACGGCCATTACATTTGATCCGGGTGTCCGTTTGAGCTCTACCACATATCAAATCAAAGCCTGCGACGATATCTATGTCGTTGTGATCTAGTGGGACCCCATTCAAGCATTTTTCGAGGCTAAAAGAGGCCGAGAAGGCCTCCAGAACTGGGTTTTTAGTCGGGGTACCCATATTTTTTTAAAATTTTTAGGATTTTCAGCCTCGTTTAAGGGGTTATTATTTGATTTTTTGGTGGGGACTGAATTTATTCCAAGGTATTACATTCATATTGATATTATGTATTTGTACTTTTATCCTTTTTTATAATGCACTAGTATTTTAATCAAATATATAACTATATGTACATATTTTTTATTATTCACACCTAAAAATTATATTTTTAAATAAATAATTAAACATATTTACATATAAAATATATTAGCTTTATCTAAATAATAACTAAAATCCATTTTATTTAAAATAACAATATATGAATATTTATATAACTAAAATATATTAATATAACTATACATATATTAATATAATTATATATATTAATATAACTATATGTATATATTAACATAACTATATATATATATTAATATAACTATATATATATTAATATAACTATATATATTATTATAAATATATATTACTATACAAATAAATATAACTAAATATATATATAAATAAATAGATATACCACGAATAAGAGAAAAAATCAATATAGGTTAGTGGCAAAGGCTTTAGGTGCACAGGGCGGAGGTCTCGAGATCAAATCCAGGTGGAGGCACATGTGCGCTCGCAAGGGTGATTTAAAGGGCTAGCGTTGATAAAGGGTGTAGGCGGTGCGGGTGGGCGCTGGAGGTGCGGGAAAGCGTTGATAAAGGGGGGCTCAAGCACTGTAAAAATTCCCCCCCCCCTCGAGATTGGCAGTATTTTTTTATTTTTATCAGTGCTAAAAATAAAGTCCAGATAAAAGACCCTTTTATCAGCGCTTCGTTTTAGCGCTGATAAAAGACCCCTTTTATCAGTGCTTTTTTTTAGGGCTGATAAAAGGGGTCTTAACAGCGTTTTTTGGAGCGCTGATAAAGAAGACCCCCTCCCTTTATCTTCACCGATATTAATAGCGCTTTTTCTAGCACTGTTAATGGATGTTTTTAGTGCTGATAAAAGCCATATTTGTAGTAGTGAGTGGTAAAAGTCCCCACATTCTATCCACTAATATTCGAAAGAACTATACCTCATCAGCTAAATCATAATAATACATTATTTCACCATGATGAAGTGGATATTATTCTTATCCAAACATCATATCCCATCCATATATTCATATAAACCACACATCATCAATCAGTCTACAGGAAGCAACATCTTCTTCTTATTGTCAAAATGTTGACACCTCTCCTAAATCTGATTTTTTTTCATAACACACTACCACTAAGAGTGAGGTAGAAGAGAAAGTTCATTAGGAAGAGTAAATGGAAGAGAAAGGTGAGGTAAACATTATGTATCCCCATATATTATTCAAGTATGGTTTCACTTCCACTTTTGAAAAACTAAAAAATAAACCCACGTTCGTAAGATGACCCACAACCCACATTAATTTGTGTGACCATTTATTTTGAAGAGAATTAGGTATATATCTCATTTATAAAACATCATTGTGGTGTATTTTGCATGAATTATATATAAATGTTGGTCCTCAATTTCATGGGGTCCACTCTCCACTTGATATTTCTAGAAACCCACAAAGTTTATTAATAAGAAGCTAAACGGATACACCCGAATCATAATTCCAAAACTGAACCAGGTGTTTACAAGGTCATCATGTCTAATTTTATTTAAGATTTGTAGTGTCTGAAATAGGTAGCCAATATAGACTCGTTAATGAAAAATAATTGTAAGATCATAGATTTCATCAACATTATAAATCTGATCTTTTATTTTTTGAAACATGATTTTGATGTTCTGATTAAAAAACAACTAATTGATTCTATGGACTGATATTGGGCCCTATCCTCCATGGATGTGTATTGTAGGTACACAAAAATATGTATGGAATATAAATTCAATGATTCAAACAATTTTATGTTATGCTAAAGGGTTTATTATCATCGAGTAATACCCTTTGGTTTTAATAATGCTAGAACTAAATACCAATGTTCCGCACATTATATCTTCAAACCGTTTTGAATAGTTTTTTCAAGTTATATTTTAATGATCTTATGGTTTAATATTAGATCATTTATATCCACCTAACTAATATTGATAGAATATTAAATAAACATTGACAACCAATCCTGAAAATGAATTCTTTTATTTGTTTTTAGTTAACATGATAATTTGTATTCGATTTATGATACACCACTTTGACATTGATGTTAATCCCGAGAAGAAAAAGGTTATCCTTACAATTTAACCTCCTAAAACCCCTAAATAATTAATAGAATTACAAATAATCCTTGCTTATAATTTTCTATTTATATAAATCCGGGCAACCAAGTGCTTTCCCTTAATTAGGTCGATGAAAATGGGGGCCACATATCTGTAGACTAACGACTATTAAGAATCATTCAGTAGTCTCAAGTAATATCTTTTGAGTCCACTAGTGAAGATGTTACCTATTGTGGGTGGGAAAATCATTTTGTTTGTAATATCCTTATAATGATCATTGGGTTATTTCCTTGAAAAATAGAAGGATTATTGAAAGGAAAATAGCATATATTATCTCATTCAAATAATGATTGATATTGAAAAAAATTATTCATATATCAAAAAGAGTTTTCTTGAACTTATCTTTGAAGTTTAAATCACTGACAGTGGCAATATAAACATGAGGTATATTTGGTATCTTGTAGAAAACTGTTCAAATACATCCTCAACTATCATATGTTGACAACTTATTTGTCATTTTAGGTGGTAATCTTGCATTAGTTTGACATTCAGTTAATGCCTAAGAATGTTGTAAAAGGAAAATGCATTAGAATATATCCTTACAGAACACGCATATGATGAAATATCATTTTAAAATATTGAATTTCCAAAATAAAACATATTATATATTCAAGATTCCCCCAGATATGTGAGATTAATATCAGTGGAACATCCATAATCCCAACATTAAAGAGAGTGGAATACCCCAAGATCAATAAAATATGGTTTAGAGTTGTGCTCATTTCTCCTGCAGTAGATTTTTTACATTACTATTTGTTTCATATAAGGTTTCACAAAAAATGAGGCAATGTATCAGGCCATCATTGAAATGGAATAATTAGTACATAAAAAGATATTGGTCTATGTTAGGGTTAATGTAAATTTATATTTGGTAATCACACATATCAACAGTGATTATTCCATCATAAATAACCATTCAATCCCCCTAAATGACTATACCTGAAGACTAATGGTAGAATTACCCCTAGATCAAACATTTAATCATGATTCATGATAACATGATGACTAAGAATATGTATTATAAAATGTTTCTATAAATTTGGTATATATATACTAGGATAAAATGGTTATCATAATTTTTTATCTTTGAATGATATTTCCATCTGTTCTTGTTGGAATGGATGAAATCAACATGGTATATTCCATCCTAGATCCAAATAGACCATTAAGTGGTTATATGATTCCAATTGTAAAAAACATTTATAACAAAATACTCATGTCAAATAATCCTGTAAAAGAGAATACCTGATGTCGAGAAATTAACTTTACTCTTTAGGAAAGACAAATCACTAGAAAGTAATCAACAAATAGGTCTTTGACAGAATTATTCACATGTGATTTTTCATAGAAGAGACTGCCACTATCATGAAAGAAAGAAATATAGGGTCATGTGGTTCCCATTTTCTAGGGTTTAAATTTTTCTATCAAATCTAGAGGATCAGATACTTTTGGCCCTCAATGGCACAAGATTGCACAAAATTCACCAAAATGTGATATCCCTTCCTTGTGCACATCAACTTCATCCATTAACCCCTAGAGTTGATACACACTAAAAACTACTCCTATCTATTAACCATTTTGGTAATGGATGTGTTTGGTCCATATCTTATATCAACATCTATGTGATTAAAACACAACCTCAATGTTATAAATTTCTTATCCAAATGGGATAAAAAAAATAACCCTCAATGAATTTCGGGATAATATCATTGTTAGTTTCATGAAATCCAATATCATTACTTTTTATAGGTCCCTCACATGATACTGATGAGCAATGAACCCAATTTCTAATTGGATGAGGTAGAAGTGATGTATCACGAGTATAATATCAAATCCAATCAGTTATCTTGCAATAATGCAGTGACTAATGGATATATTGATTCCATCAATAACACATTATCTAAAATACTCCATTATATAATGAATAAAGATAAAAAGTATTCACCTAAAATGTAATTTCATTCCTTATAGTCATACAAAACTACAACCCACACTACCACACAGTAAACCTTATATTCCATGGTATATGAGAAAGAAATAGTCCTAGACATTGAGGCCTAATTTCCCTCACATCCTGTTTCCATCATTGATTAGATATTCAAAAATGAGAAATCCTAAAAATGTATGGATGAATTGGAACAATGTGATTAAAAAATACCGCATACCTTGCATAACTTGTATGTCCACAAAAAAATAGATAGCATGGGTGTTTAACAAGATTGTTCCACTTTTCTCGTTCCTCCAAGGAGAAATGGAAATGGTCCTTAGGACTATGATGATACATGGAAATAAATCTCTAAATCTTGTTCCAATATGGGAGGGAAATTATTCTATACCCAAGATCCACTCTAACGGAGCTTATTCATTGGTCATGAAGAATATAGATATTGTTACAACCCCTATGATGGCACGTTTTCTCCGGAATACATAATGTAATCATGACTAATAGTCCTTATTTCATTCCCATAAAAGGAAATAATTATGGTCCTGGTGATAGAAACTAAAAACTAATAGACACTATAGTCTAAGATATATGAGTTTAAACTATGTAGCTTAATTTCCTAGTCAGAAGACGGTAAAAAATATGAAAAATTCCTCTCTGGATGACATAAACCAATATGGTCTACATCCTAGTTGCATGCCATAAAACTAAATAATATTTCTATCCAAACTTGGTCAAATCCCAATTTTGGATGTTGTTCTTTTACTGAACAAAAAACTTATACTTTTCAAGAACTACATTTTTCCTTCTTACTATACTTATAGGATTCATAGCGATTCCTAGGTCCCTTAACCTAGGACCATTTATTTTAATAAATGGTGTGAATATGTCCCTTTCATATTACATAAAACCCCAATCCATGAATGAAATATTAATATGATATCTCTCATCCAGGAGAACATCATGGAAGCCAAAATTTCCCCTTCCCTACATGTGATACATATATATTATATGAACTTCAGGATCTATAGGACATACTGATCTAAATGGATCCTTTTTCTCAGACACATCCCTTCCTGAAATCAAAAACTTTTCCCTCATAAACAGGGGATCTCAATAATATTTCCCTAACATTCAATAATATAATTTCTAACACCATAAGATAACTTTTTTTGACAATGAATGATACACCCTAGTCGAACTTTGTATAAGTCACCCCAAAGTGGTTTTTACCAAAGGTACATTTTTCATCTTGATAAACCTATTCTCTTTTCATTTCCCCAACATTATATTTTTTGAATCCAATTTTCAAACATGCTTCATGGTCACTCCTTGTATACTTATACCATACCACTTGTTCTGATTTGAGAAATTCAAATATCATTTTTCAAAATTTCCTACTTCACATTCAATGTGTGTGAGAACATGGTTGTCCAGTAATCCCTATGCGACTCATAATTTCTATATTTATGGTCCTATTTATATGACCTAAAAGTGCAGGACACCATTTTTTACTACATAATTCTAAAATTCACGGAGTGGTCATTGTTGTATAACTATAAGAGGCATAACCCATTGCTTCTAGTCATAATACATTAATATATATAATAATTTATTTACCACATGATGTTAAATTGAAGTCTTGCCCTAAGTTCCAAGAACATGATTCAGTGGGAAACTAGATAAGGAAGCCTCATGTCACAAAAATGGGATTCCACTTGTTAGACGATTCCATGAAATCATGTACAATGTTTATGGGGATTCATGTATTTTTTTCAGACTAGTTAAAATTATTACATACGGCCTGACATTGAACATCATGGTTAACACCTCTCTTATTTGACATTAATATGATCCTATTACAATGAAAACTAGATTCTCACCCCAATAATATACGTAGTGATTCCTAGATCTTATATATTGGTCGATCCACAAAATTACAAAAACTATCCTATTATTTCCCTCAATCACATCTATCTAGTGAAAAAAATGTAACACTCCTTTATTCTCACATTAAGCACAACTCATGTGGGATAATTATTTTTTGTAATGTCTTCCTCACATGATCAATAGCCATAATCTCATGTCAAGGAAAACATGGTCAATGATGAAATTCCATAAAAGGGGAACAAAAAATCTTTACCTCATGATGATAAACTATATGGTTTACATCTCTTTCGTGACATAACAGTACATATTTTTATGCTCCTCACTAGAGAGGAGAACTATCTTTGGTAATGTTCTCCCACCACACCTCTATTCAATAACTGTAGTTGGATTTATTATGACTATAATGAGATGAATAATGATTCAAATATCCATTATCTTGGGCTCAAATATAATATAAATTGTTTTTAACCATATTTAAAATTGTTCAAATCTATACAAAGAACATTTTCCTATTTTTGGTTGTTTTTCGAATAAAAGTTTCCTTCTATTGTCAGGAACCTTGTTAGGAAAGTCATGCTATAAGTCAAGGGAAATTCTAATTTTTATAATATTTTCTTGACCATCAGTAATATAATATGTAACTTCACATGGCTCGTTTGTTTTACTATGCATGATACATAACAAATTGTCTATGCATGTGTCTCCCAAAAAAGGATAGTTAAATAAAAGAAACTTATTCATTTTAAAAAAATATTCTATATCTATATTCCATGAAAAAATCATGTCGGTAACCAATTTTCTAGCATGATCTATTCTCAATAACTATATAATTGTGTTTGGAATGTAGTTTCTCAACAATAATCTATATTTTATGGTGATTTTTAAGCTCACAAATACCCATGTTTTTACTAATGGTATTAATTTAATTGTTTTTCAGTAAATTAATATTATTTATATTCCTTATTTTGGAATTATTTTGAAGTTTATTATTTGAAAGGAATATTTTTCAATGTGTTCGGAAAATCTTTTTAGCGTATTCTGCAAACACTATTCTTACCTTACATTGAAGAATGTAACATAAGGAGTAAACATTATATTTGATTTGTATCTGATGTTGTAGTATCGAAATGTGTGGTTAATCAACCTGACGTTGATAAAAAAAAATTGGTAAATTCTTTGTTTGGATGGAACCTTACGTTTGACATATGAGAAAAGCATGGATGAAGAACCCTACGTAAGTATGGAACCTTAAATTTGGGAATAAAACGTATGGATCATCAACCTTACTTTTGTAATTAACCTTACGTTAACAAAATAGTATGGATCATATATCCTATGTTCTAATGTCAAATAAGTATGTATCATAAACTTTAAGTTTTGATGTTTTATTAGATTATGAAGAGAACCATATGTTTGAATTCATTGGGAGTTTGAGGTTTGAATTTGAAACATTATCATAGACTTTGTTCAATGATCTTTTATGAAATATCAGGATGATTTCATGATCGATTCAAATCCAAAATTTAAATCTCTTCTTTGAATAAATTAAAGATTATTTTATTCAATTCAAATGATTGATTTAATAGGAGGAACTATTGCCCATTTTTAAGGGATGTTACAACTGCTCTGTTTTCAGATTAAAATTATCTCATTCTTTCAGGCGATTATTGTGGATATAGATTTATGAATAAGGAGCACGTATTTATTATATATATCTATGAATATGATTTATAGATTAAGATATAGATACATACACATCTTCATACATATATAATAAAATACAAAGATCTATGAAATTCATTTCTTGAGAATATTTTTTTTGATCTGCTGTAATGAAAATATTCAAAATCTATTTTCCATGAAGAGAGACATTGAAGATTTACTTGTTCTACTGAAAATAACAATTATAAGTCTACTAATAATTTTTTATGATATTATTTCATGATCTATTGAAATTGGATCATTTCAGAACTATACCTTCTTAAAGAAATCCTATTCTGACGACGACGATCCATCTACTATCAGTTGTGTGCTGCTGTAATTATGAAGAACAATTAGATGCTTTTTAAGACAACACCATTTTAATTTGAGGAGTATCAGCTTCTCAATCTAAGATGTGTTTTTATGGTTCATGGTTTGAGAACTAGAAGGGTCTGTTTTTGAACCTTACTTTGTAAAGGTGTCAACTACCTGCACTCAGTTATGTATAGTCATATAATATGAGGTATGACTAGTGAAAATAACTAAACTCATAAAAAAGATCATTGGTGGAGTGGACTTGGGGATGTTTTCCCCATACCACCATATATCATCATATCTTATTAATTTATTATTTTATTTGCTTAATCATATTTACCATAGTTAAAGGAATGAATTGGTATATTCAGGATTTGTGAAATGTTTTTTTAAAGTCACAATCCACCCACCTCTTATGGTTATCTTATATATTTTGACCTAACAATCGGTATTAGAAGAAATTTATTGATAAATATACAACAAGAATAAATAATTAAGGTATATATATAGATATAACAATGGATATTACTCAAGAAGATATATCAATGGTTCATAATCCTTATTTTAATGGTGAAAACTATGGATGCTGGAAATCAAGAATGATTATCTACATGAAGAATCATGGGTTCAGAGACTACATAAAGATCACTTCTCCCTATAAGATTCATGAAAAACTAGAAACATGGGATGATGCAATAGAATCTAAATACGATATTAATTCTAAAGCAATGAATGCTATTATCTATAATCCTGGACTGGATGGATTCAACAATTTTTTGTAGAGATCAACTGCCTATAAGATGTGGCAGACTATAGAAGTTTCCTATGAAGGAACTCCCAATGTTTGACATATAAGGTATGAAATAACAAAAATAAAGTTTGATAAATTTATAATGTTTGATGGAGAACGTATTACCTAGATGACTAGAAGGCTTAATGAAATTGTCAAAAACATAACAACCTTAGGAAATCCTATCAAACTAGTTGATCAATACTTGAATGTATTAGGAGTACTCCCTGAAAAATGTATTGAAATATCAGCTTCCATTAGAAAATCATCACCACTTAATCATTTAAAAATGATATAGTTGGTTAGAACTCTAATGATGAATGAAGTATAAATACAAGATGAAGCTGATGATCATAATGTATTTGTGAAATTGAACAACACTTAATTAAAGCTAACTTACTTAAAGAAAATCAAAAATATGAAATCACAAGTTAGGAGAGAAGAAAATTATGAATCATCTGATTCTGAAATATAATTTGAAAAATTTACCAAAAAATTAAGCAAGTTGTTCTAAAAAAATAAAGTATTCATAAATCCCTTCAATAAGGATGAGAAATACTCAATATAAGTGAGATTCTATGAGTGAAATAAAATGGTTCATATAAGACGTGACTATCCTCTATAGAATTGTGAAAAAAGATATTTCCAAAAAATAATGAATATAATAAGGATAAAAGGTCAATGGAAGCTACATGGAGTGTTTCTGAAGACTCCAACAGCTTATCTAAATCTGAATCAGAAAATAAAAAATCTACCATTAAAGAAAACATGTTATTCATGGATGAATATGATCAGGTAAAATATTTTTACTCCTCATATTTGTATTCTGATTCTATCTATTCAAATGAAAAAAATGAATCCTATTGAAAAATGCTAGAACAAAGATATGATTCACTATTAAAGATACATAAATCACTAAATAATAATAACAATGTGGTTTTAAGAGGAAGGTACACATTACTAAAATAACACCAATAGTTAATTTAGAAATTTAACTCATCAACCACAAATATTATAGAACATGAAATCAAGATTAAGACCCTGAAATCTGAAGTAGAAACCAATAAGAGTGTTTCTATATTCTTTACAAATAAAGAAAATACTTCAAATGAAATTCTTGGTAAAAATGATATTAAAAAAGAAAATATATTGTATAGTTAGTAAAGAAGAAAATCCTAAACTATATAAAAACTATTTTTTCCCAATTAAAAAAGTGTAACATGTCCTTACTATGGAACAGAAAGATATATAACCAAAAATAGTTTTCTAATAAATCCCCAAATAAGTCGAATTAAAAAGGATTTTGTTTCAGACTATATATTTGATTCAAATGATTTTAGTTATGGAAAATAAAAGAAAATATGGGTTCCCAGATCCCTGCTATAAAACACTACAGGACCCAAGAGAATATGGGTACAAAAAAACTATTGTTTAATCTATCCTTGCTGGAAGCAGGCCACAGAAGCAGAAAATAAATATAGTACATGGATAGTGGATGCTCCATGAACATTATTGGAAAATCATCCAATATAATAACTTTAACACAAAAGGATGGTAGATTAGTCACCTTTGGTGGCAATGCCAAAGGAAAAATTATGGGTATTAGAACTTTTTGATATCCAGAAACTATAGTACCCCTGATTTCTGGTATGTAACCCTTTCTTGATTCTTTTAATGGTTATAATGTTAAGGGTAACGAATGGGAGAGTCAAAAGAACTTGGAATGAGTTTTGGGGAAAAAGTGAAGTCACATGGGAGGCGCACAGTTTGTCTAAACTGTGCGGCCAAACTGTGCGAAAAGGTTGGCCGAGGCAGTAGCTAACGCATGGCTAGTGCACGGTTTGTCAAACCGTGTGATCTAACCGTGAGGCCACTTAAATGAGATCCTATAAAGGTGGATCTCATGCGTTTTTGCCTCTAAGTGCCTCGTTTATGCTCTTAAGCGGCCCTAAATCGGGATTTTGGTTCTCTTAAGGTCATAAAGGGTTATCCCATCGATCCAGAGGTGATCCGAAGGATTCTCTTGATGAATCATAGCTAGATTCTTGAGGTATGTGATCATTATTGTTTGGTTTCTCTTATCTACTTAAATATACTTCTCCTCTTCTCTCAGTTTCATAGTTCTACGCCTGTTATTTGTAGATCTAAGTGTGTGTATTCCAAACATTGTGATACTTTGTATTGGTTGTGTTAGGAGAAGAGATCTAAGGAGGATCCTTGGTGAATCGGCTGAGTTTTCTTGTGCGTTATCCATTTTTTAGGATTTTCATCAAAACCATTGAGGTTGGTGAATTTACTCCCGACTCCTCTTGCAAGAATTCATTGACATATATTGGAATTCAGTTATTTAGATGAAATTGATTGTACAAAGCATGGAATAAATCCTATTTAGTGATGATTTATAGTTTTGATGATATTGTGAAATCTTGGTGAATTGGTGTGAAAAATGATTTGAATATTTTAATATAAAATGTTGATTTTAAATTATGGATTTGCTGGAATGGTAAATAGTTTGGTGGAAGATTCGTTTTCAAAAAAAGGGGTGATTTTGTTGAAATAGGTTGGTATTGAAATGGCTTGATGAAATTGGTTCATTCTTTGGTTTTCAATAAAATTACAGTTTTATTGAAATGGTTTGAATTGGATGAACACACTTGGTTTTGATGGAAATAGTTTTCAATTAAAGTGTGTTTTATTGAAAGGATTCTTTCGGCATGATAGTCGTGAATGTGTGGTGTGTGTTCATGTTGCATATCGAGGCTTGGTTGAAATATGACCTTGTGCTCGGTGCCAATGGTGTTATGGCACATGGGACTTTCAATTACCAGTCTTGGTTAAAATATGTCCTTTTTCTTAGTGCCAATGGTGTAATGGAACATGGGAAACAATTACCTTATGATGACTTGGTAGATCGATGAGAAACCGCTCTTGAGTATGGAACTGTCATAACGAAGCATGCATGGTTGATTTCACGGGTTTGTGAAATGGTTGGGTATGCCAAAACAGGATGTTTGTGAAATGGTTCGAAAGCTTGATTGGTTATTTTTTTGGAAAAATAACTTGTTGGAAAAATTGGTTTCAATTGAACTTGGATGATTTTGAGTATGAATGGTTTTGGAAACTTATTTATATTTAGTTATAAACTCCTTTTGAGAAAATGTTTTATATTTAGTGTTATTATATAAATGTGGCCAACTATTCTATCCTGATGGCATGAGTAGGGATGTCATTGTGGAAAAGCTACTGAGTTTTATACTCACCCCCACTTTGGCACGTTCGTGCTTTCGCAGATGTCGTATTCCGGGACATAGGTAAAGGTAAAGCATCTTATTTCTAGTGGCTCGTGGTGATTCTTGGGAGATGTTGGAGTTGAGGTCTTGTGATGAATGAAGTAGTATTGTCTTTTGAGAGCTCAATGAGTCATTAATAGGCCTTAAGTGACATCCCTAAGATGCCAAAGGCTGACAATAAAAGCCGAAGGGTTTCAATACATGTTGGGGATGATTTACCCTTTATGAAATAAACCCATAACCAACCATTACCAAACATTCACTATATGATGCATGAATAAATGAAAGACCAATAAAAAACATCATTTATAATAAAACACATCAATGTACCCAATGACGGAACACCAAACTAATCATCAAAGTACACAGCGTATGAACAACTCAAGACTCTCAAAAGACAATACTACTTCATGCACCACAAGCTCCCAACTCCAACATCTCCCAAGAATCACCATGAGAAACTAGCAATAAGATGCTTTACCTTTACCTGTGTCCCGTAATACGACATCTGCAAAATCTCCAACATGCCAACGAAGGGGTGAGTATAAACTCAATAGGTTTACCCTAATGACTTCCATACTCAAACCACTAGGATAGAATATTTGACCACATTTATATAAAAACAGTTAATATAAAACATTTTCTCAAAATCAGTTTATAACTAAATATAAACACATTTTAAAAACCATTCATACTCAAAATCATCCAAGTACTATTGAAACCAATTTTTCCAACAAGTTATTTTTTCAGAAAAATAACCAATCAATCTTTCGAAACATTTCACAAACATCCCATTTTGGCATACCCAACCATTTCACAAACCCGTGAAATAAACCGTGCATCCTTTGTTATGATAGTTCCATACTCATGAGTAGGATTGTCTATTCCTTCGGTAAAAATCTAAGACAGGAGTAGGATTTTCGGAACATGAAATGTATAGCATAAAAGAACGTATCTAAGCCATTTATTCTGAACTTCAAGTTACCAGGGTGTTGGGTACATAAGTGTTTTGGATACACATCTAGAATGTTGGAAATCTCATAGTCATTGGTTTAGCCAATGAGAGGAGCATGACATGAATTGTAGAGGAATGAATTTACACTATGATTGCATATCTCATTGTGATAACTGAGTAAGGATTTCATGCAAGGTGCCAAATTTTGAAAAAAAAATCATAAATTATTTTCAACTGAAAGTCTTTGATAACAGGGTATTTGGTGTATTTTGAAAATGGGTTGATTTTCAAAAGTTTGTTGAATGTTTTCAAAAATTTTTGAACATGGGAAATATGTTTTATTGAAAACAATGTTTTGATAGATGATGTTATAGAATTTGAATTGCTAAGCAATAAATTTATAGAGAGTGAGATTGATGGATGTTGTAGTGGGTTTAAAAAATGGCACCCTGTAGGCATCGTCGGAACCAACCCGGAGAAGCTGTGGAGAATGTGGTTGCACCTAAACCACATGTGAACCAAGATCTAGTTCAGAGTATCATTCAAGATTTTCAAGCTATGGATACGGGGAACCAGAGATATGAACCAAGGCATGTGGACCATACCATCCAGTTCATGAAGCAGAATCCACCAACCTTTCGGGGTGATGCTGAACCTGAAATGGTGGAGGTGTGGATAAGTAGGATGAATCGTATCTTCTATTTCATAGACACACTAGCTGTAATGAATGTAATGTTAGCAATGTATATTCTGGAGGATCTTGCACGACAGTGGTGGGAGCTTGTGGTGTAGGCTAAGGTGGATCAAGGCCTGGGCTGGGAGGAATTCGTGGAATTTTTCAAATAACGATTCTATATGCACAAGTTCAAGATCCATATGATGACATAATTTTTCAACCTGAAGTAGGAGAATCTCTCTATCACGGAGTATGCAGCTAAATTCATTAATTTAGTGTGCTTTGCACCAGAATTTGTTCTATGTGCATCGCTGAAGGCACACATCTTTGAATCAGGGTTGCGATAGGAGATTCTCTTGAAGATAGTTGTGCTCTATATTACTGATTATACGGAGATGGTAAACAGAGAAACAATAGCTGAAAGAAACATCTCAAGAGTTATAGGACGAGTAATTATGATGATACCCACAAGAACGGGTGGGAACTCTAATGCTGGGAGCAAGAGAAAGAGGGACACATACTTCCAAGGTGGGAGTGCGAATCAGAATCAAACTGCTTGATCAGTGAATCTTCCTCCACGAACCATGATTAAAGCCAGATGTTTTCAGTGTGGCGGGATTGATGACATGAAATGAGAATGTATAGCACCACCTAGATCCTGCCACAATTGAAAAAATATGGGGCATCATCTGCAATATTGTCGCAGTGCTCCATGGTCGGGTGTTCGTGACACTTCTCAGGTGTCACAAGCATCTTATTCTTCGACAGGGCAAGGACATCAACATCACTCTCAGCAACAGAACAGAGATAGCATATTTGATTCTCAAAATACCAAGACTTGTCAACAAGGAAAGTCTCAGTATGGAAACAAGGAGAATAGTGAAGCCACAAAGCAATTGTATGGAGTTGAGAATATGATTTTGGATGATCAGGCAGGACCATCTACAGTGAGAGGTACAATTCTCTTGAATTATACCCATTTGAAAGTGTTGTTTTATACTAGTGCATCACATTTCTTCTCGATGTTGTACATTGATGTCTATGATGTAATCCTAGGTATTGATTGGTTGACAATGTTTAAGGCTCACATCAACTATTATAGGAGAACTATTAGTTTCATGACTGAGGATGACATTAACCATCTCTTCAGAGGGGAGCTGTTGGTAAAGAATGGTGCAAAGAGCTTGTTGGCACCAATGGTGGGAACGATCTCTTACAAACTGGCAGCGTTGATTTTGGAATTAATGTTCGAGATTGATGAGAATAGTTTTCTAGGTGTTGTGGATCATTTTTCAGATGAATTTCCCAACTACTTATCAGGGTTACCACCTGTAAGAGAAGTGGTGTTTACGATTGATCTCCTTCCAGGGACTAGTCCTATATCACTTCCTTCTTATAGGATGGATCCAATGGAGTCAAAGGAATTGAAAGTGCAGTTTGAATAACTAGAAAACAAAGGTTTTATTTATCCAAGCGTGTCTTCGTGGGAAGAACCAATTTTGTTTGTAAGGAAAGATGATGGAACTTTGAGGCTATGTGTGGATTATCGTAAACTTAACCAAGTTAAAATAAATAATAGATATCCACTTCCACACATTGATGACCTGTTTGATCAATTGTGGGGAGCTCATTGGTTCTCTAAGATTGACTTGCAGTCAGGATATCACCAGTTTCTAGTTCGGAAGGTGGATATTCTGAAGACAGCCTTCAGAAGCAGATATGGCCACTACAAATATGTATTCATGACTTTGGGTCTAACGAATGCACCAGCAGTCTTCATGGCTTTGATGAATCAGATATTTTAGCGATATCTGGATTCTTTTGTTTTGGTGTTTGTGGATGATATCTTGGCGTATTCAAAGACAAGGTCTGATCATGAGGAGTACCTAGAAACAGTGTGACAAATCTTGAGAGATCATCTTTTTTATGACAAATTATAAAAGTTTGATTTTTGAATACAAGAAGTATGTTTCCTTGGCCATGTCATTTTTGATAAAGGCATTTCAGTTGATCCTGAAAAGATAGAAGTCGTTATCTCTTGACAACCACTGAAGAATGTGTTTGAGATACGTAGTTTTCATGGTCTAGCTGGTTACTACCAATGCTTTTTGTGTGATTTCTCACGACTAGCGTCACCAATGATAGCTCTAACAAATAAGAATTATCCATTCCAATAGATAGAATAATGTCAGAAGCCTTTCCAGGAACTGAAGCTTCATCTTACATCGTCACCCATCTTGATCATTTCTGAATCAAGACAGGGGTATGTGGTGTATTGTGATGCTTCGAAAATAGGGTTGGGTTGTGTTCTCATGCAAGGAGACCATGTGGTTGCTTATGGCTCAAGGAAGTTGAGGGTGCCTGAGAAAAATTACCCAAAACATGATATGGAGTTAGCTTCTGTCATCCATGCTTTGAAAACGTAGAGACATTATCTCTTTGGTGAGAAATTTACTGTGTTTACAGATCACAAAAGCTTGAAACACATTTTCTCACAGCGATATTTGAATCTGAGGAAAATAAGGTGGATGGAGTATCTCTAGTTGTTTGACATTGACTTGATGTACACACAAGGAAAAGGGAATTCAGTGTCAGATGCATTTAGTAGAAAGTCATACGATCAGTTATAAAAAGTATCTTTAGATGAATGGCAGTTGATGTCGGTCTTATCCGACACGCATGTGGAATGTGAAAACTGAGGTGATGTTGTAGTTTTTTTTTCAGCTACAATTGTTCCTAATTTATTAATGTTTATCAAAGAAGCACAAACATCTGATACATAATGTCTAGATGTAAGCTCAAAACTCAATGGTGGGGAGACCACTGATGGATGAAAACTTCATGGGGGTTCAGTTTTGTGTTTCAGAGATCGAATGGTTGTACCTATGGGTTGTCAGGAACAACTCCTTCATGCTTACCAAAATTCAAGATGGGTTGTAAACCCAGGTACACAAATGATTTATAAGGCTATAAAGGCGCAGTTTTGGTGGGGCGGCATGAAAATGAAGGTGGTTGAGTTCGTCTCGCGGTGCTTAACTTGTCAGCAGGTTAAATCAGAGCATTAGAGACCAGCTGGTATGTTACAGTCATTACCTATCCCAGTGTGGAAATGGTAATAAATAGCAATGGATTTTTTTACAGGTCTTCCAAGAACGGTTCAGAAACACGATGCCATTTGGGTGATAGTGGATCGTCTAACCAAGTCATCTCATTTCATCCCTATTCATGAAACTCATATGGTGGAAGATCTTTCAAAAATATATATCTGAGAAGTGGTATAGAGGCATGGTGTACCATTTTCTATAGTCTCAGATAGAGATTTGAGGTTTACATCTTGTTTCTGGAAATCATTACAGCAAGCCCTTGGGACTCAGTTGACGATGAGCACAGCCTTTCATCCTCAAACGGATGGTCAATCTGAGCGGATGATACAAATGATGGAAGAAATGTTGCAGGATTGAGTAATGGATTTTGGTGGCTCATGGGAGGATCATATACCCCTAGTAGAGTTCTCATACAATAACAGTTATCAAGCCTCGATATGCATGGCTCCGTTTGAAGCATTGTATGGGCGTCTTTGTCCTTCTCCACAATGCTAGGTGCAAACGGGTGAAACTTCCCTAGTTGGGCCAGGACTTGTTCAAGAGACAACATAGAACATTCATTTGATTACAAAGAGGATGGAGACGGCTCAGAGTCGTCATAAATCTTATGCAGATCACCATCGAAGACCATTGTCGTTCGTTGTGGGTGATCGTGTCTTCTTGAAGATCTCTCCAAGATTTGGACATCGTCATTTCAGGAAGCAGGGAAAATTATCTCCTAGATTCATTGGCCCATTTGAGATACTAGAATGGGTTGGAGAGGTTTCATGTCGATTGTAATTACCACCACAGTTCAGTTCGGTGCATAATGTGTTCCATGTATCTTAGATGAAAAAGTATCAGCCTGATACTTACCATGTGATCAGATGGGATCAAATTGACCTAGAGCTAGTTGATTCATTGATACATATCCCGGTATGGATTGTGGATAGGAAAGAGAAAGTCTTCCATGGAAAAATCATCGGTCTAGAGAGGGTTTTATGGAAGCATGGTCAAATTTAGGAAAAGACTTGGGAACGTGAGAAATAAATGAAAGAGCAGCGGAAAGAAATCTTTTAGACAAGAAATAGTTTTCTACTTTCAGGGGACAGAAAGGCCAATGGTGCGGAGAATGTATTACCCCCGGTTTCTGGCATATAAACCTTTCTTGATTCTTTTAATGTTTATAATGTTAAGGGTGATGAATGGGAGAGTCAGGAGTACTTGGAATGAGTTTTGGGGAAAAAGGGAAGTCACCCGGGAGACGCACGGTTTGTCTAAACTGTGTGGCCAAACCGTGTAGAGTTGGTATTGGAGGCAGTATCTTACACACGGATGGTGCACGGTTTGTCAAACCGTTTGGCCAAACCATGCGAGAAGGGTGGCCGAGGCAGTAGCTAATGCACGGTTAGTGCACAGTTTGTCAAACCGTGCGAACTAACTGTGGGACCACTTAAATGAGATCCTATAAAGGTGGATCTCACACGTTTTTGCATCTACGTGCCTCATTTATGCTCCTAAGCAGCCCTAACTCGGGATTTTGGTTTTCCTAAGGTCAAAGAGGGTTCTCCCATCGTTCCAGAGGTGATCTGAAGGCTTCTCTTGACAAATTGATGCCAGATTCTTGAGGTATGTGATCGTTCTTATTTGGTTTCTTAGATCTATTTAGATCTACTTCTCCTCTTCCCTAGATTTCTTAGATCTACACCCGTTATGGGTAGATCTAAGTGTGTGGATACCAAAAATGATTAGATTTGGTCTTGGTTGTTTTAGGAGAAGATATCAAAGGATAATCCTTGGTGAATCAGCTAGGTTTTCTTATGCGTTATCCATTTATTAGGGTTTTCGTCCAAACCTTTGAGGTAGGTGGCTTCACTCTCAACTCCTCTTGAAAGAATTGGTTGACTTAGATTCAAATAGGGTTATTTGGATGAAATTTATTGTGCAAAGCATGGAATAAGTCTTGTTTAGTGATGATTAACGGTTTTGATGAAATTGTGAAATCTTGGTGAATTGTTGCAAAAAATTACTTGGCTTCTTGAATTTAAAATGTTGATTTTAAATTATGGGTTTGCTGGAATGGTAAATGGTTTTCTAAAAGATGGGTTTTCAATAAAAAGGGGTGATTTTTTTGAAATGGTTTGTTACTCAAATGGCTTGATGAAATTGGTTCATCTTTAGTTTTCAATAAAAGTACGGTTTTATTGAAATGGTTTGAATTGGATGAGCACACTTGGTTTTGATGGAAATGTTTTTCAATAAAAGGGTGTTTTATTGAAAGTATGGTTTTGGCATGATTGTTGTGAATGTGTGATGTGTGTTCATGTTGCATATATGAGGCTTGGTTGAAATATTACCTTGTGGTCAGGGCCAACTGTGTAATGGCACATGGGAATTTCAAGTACGAGGCTTGGTTGAAATATGACCTTGTGCTCGGGGCCAAATGTGTAATTGCAAATGGGAAACAATTACCTTGTGATGACTTGGTAGATCGATGTGAAACCGCTCATGAGTATGGAACTGTCATAACGAAGCATGCATGGTTGATTTCACGAGTTTGTGAAATGGTTGGGTATGCCAAAATGAGATGTTTGTGAAATGGTTCAAAAGCTTGATTGGTTATTTTTCTGGAAAAATAAATTGTTGGAATATTTGGTTTCAATTGAACATGGATGATTTTTGAGTATTAATGGTTTTGGAAACTTGATTATAATTAGTTATAAACTACTTTTGAGAAAATGTTTTATATTAAATGTTTTTATATAAATGTGGACAAATCTTCTATCCTAGTGGTGTGAGTATGGAAGTCATTGGGGGAAACCTACTGAGTTTTATACTCACCCCTGCTTTGGCACATTGGTGCTTTTTCAGATGTCATATTTCAGGACATATGTAAAGGTAAAGCATCTTATTGCTAGTGGCTTGTGGTGATTCATGGGAGATGTTAGAGCTGATAGCTTGTGGTGCTTGATGTAGTATTGTCTTTTGAGAGTCTTGAGTTGTTCATCCGTTGCGTACTTTGATGCTTAGTTAGGTGTTCCATCGTTGGTTACATGGATGTGGTTTATTATAAATGAAGTTCTTTATTGGTCTTTCATTTGTTCATGGATCATATAGTGAATTTTTTTGTTATGGCTGGTTATGGGTTTTTTTCTTAAAGGGTAAATCATCCCCCAACTTGTATTGAAACCCTTCGGCATTTATTGCCAGCATTTGGTGTCATGGGGATGTCTCTTAAGGCCTAGTAATGACTCGTTGAGCTCTCAAACCAATGAGGATTGACGGGTCATTACAAAAATAGTCTCAATAAAAATGTATTGTACGAACAAGGACTGAAAAATAAGCTTATAAGAATCTCTCTAATCTGTGATGATGGATATTATATTTATTTGTCTAACAATTCTGATTCTATATTTAATGATAAACTGCTTAAATTTAGAGCACCCAGAACTGATAATGGTTATACAATGGACCTAATTTTTTTTGTAAAAAGAAAGTGAATTGTTAAACTGCTAAAATAAATGAATCATGGATCTGTCATGGAATAATTGGGAATTGTAATATTTATTCGTTACATAAGTTATATAAGAAACCAATATTTTATGATTTTTTCAGTCTTAATTTTTAAAGTGATAGATTTTGTGATGCATGTCAACTTGGAAAACCACACAATCATTCTTTCAAATCTATTAAAAAAAATTCTACATCAAAACCTTTAGAACTTATCCACATGGATTTGTTTTGACCATCAAGAGTAGTATGTTTGGCTATTAAATTATATTTATATGTTTAGTTGATGATTATTATAGATTTACTTGGATATATTTTCTAATATATAAAAATGATGCTTTTATATATTTGAATGTTTTTGAAAAAAAATTCAAAATGAAAAAGGTTTGAGATTAAATTCATTTCGAAGTGATCATGGGGTAGAATTTGAGAATCAAGAATTTATTTCCTTTTTCTCAAATATGTGTATTAAATACACCTTCTCTCCACCAATAACACTTCACAAAAATGGAAATGTGGAAAGAAAAAATAGAACTATTTAGGAAATGTATTGAACAATGCTAAATAAATACAATATTCCTACCTATTTCTAGGAAGAATTTGTAAGCACAACCAACTTCATAATAAATAGAGTTTTAATTATAACTATTTAAAAAAGACACCCAATGGAATTGGAATAAAATAATACCTAATGTAAAGTACTTCAATGTTTTTGAGTTCAAGGTATATATCTTGAACACTAAGGATAATCTTGGTATGTTTGATCCAGAATATGAAGAAGTAATATTCTTTTGATATTATAATACTTCCAAAGCCTATAATGTTTTTAATTAAAAGTTAAGGATTATTAATGAATTAGTTCATGTGAATTTTGATGAATCTGACCCCTTTTTCAAAATGAAATATCAAATTGATGATGAATAATCTAATGACAACATGGTACTTGAGAACATGAAAGGTGATTTTGAAAATGATATAAATGATATTCAGTCTAGTTTAGAAGAACCTGACACTGCTTAACCAAATAGTGTTTTACCTAGAAAGTCTAGAACCCTAAAGAATCATCCTTTAGACTATTGTAGGATACATACACACAAGAATAAAAATGAGAAGAAATTTATGAAATCTAGTTGAGTTCTATACCTTTTGATCCCAATTAGAACATAGGTTTATAGAATAATCCTTAAATGATAAGAGTAGGAAGATGACAATGAAAAATGAATTAAACCAATTTTAGAGAAATGGTTTTTGGGAATTATTTGAAAGGCCAAAAAACTATCCTGTTATAATAACTAAATGGTTATTTATAAATAAACAATATTATAAAAAAATTATAACTAGAAATAAAGAAGTACTAGTACATAAAGGATATAATCTGGAAGAAGGTATATATTATGATGAAACCTTTTCCCCTGTATCTATACTAGAAGGCAATAGAATAATTTTATCCCATGAAATTTATATAAATTTCAGATTATTTTAGATGGATGTTAGGTCTACCATTTTGAATAGTTATTTAATGGAGGAAGTCTATGTTGAACAACCTCCTAGTTGTAAAAAATTTCAAAAACCAGATTCTGTTTTTAAACTTACTAATGCTCTTTATGTCCTTAAACACACACCTAGAGCATGGTATGAAAGATTATGTTATTTACTTTTGAAGAACGATTTTACTATTTGTATAGGAGGTCTAACACGTTTCATGAAACCTGTTAATTATAATATTTTATTAGTTAAATTATATTTTGATGAAGTAATTTTTGGGTCAACTAATAAAAATATTTTTCCTGAGTTTTCAATCTAATGAAAAAATAATTTGAAATGAGTATGATGGGAGAACTAATTTTTTTGGGACATCAAATTTATCAAAAATATATTGGAAATATGTTAAATCTATGAAAATACATTATTATTTTAATTCAGAAGTTTGGACTTGAAAACTATTATACATATGAAACTCCTGTATGTGAAAATATAAAACATATTTTGGATGAAACAAGAAAACTAGAGGAAAACATGTTATATAAAGGTATGATTGGTTCTTAATTATATATTATTTCTAGTAGGCTAGACATTATGTATTCAGTGTGTATTTATGCATGATTTCAGTCAAATCCTAAATAATATAATCTTACTGATGTCAAAATAATTTTTAGATATTAAAAAGGAACTTTTTTAAATTTTATCTTTATCCAAAAACATATGATTTTAATTTAATTTCATAATAAATTGCGTATTTAAAGTTGTAGATTATATTGAAAAATTAAATCAGGAACCTGTCACTTTTTAGGAATATCCATAGTGTCATGGTCTAATAAGAAACAACACTCAGTTTCTCTGTTAATAGTCGAGACATAATATGTATCTGCAGGTAGTTGATGTGCACATCTTTTGTGGTTGAAAAAACACACTTATGGACTTTGGACTAAATTTTAATAGTACACTTATTTTATATGATAGTACATATGCTATAAATATTTCAAAAACTCTTATAAGTCATTATAGAACTAAGCATACTAATATAAGGCATCATTTTCTAATAGAAGATGTTCTTAAAAAATTCATATTTTAAGAATTTGTAAATACGGAATATCAATTAGCAAATATTTTTACTAAACCACTTCCCAGTGCAAGTTTTGAGTTTATTAAATGGAAACCTGGTTTATTTAATTTGAAATAAGTTTTATTTAATTTTAAATATGTTTTATTTAATTTTAATTTAATTTTAATTATTAGATTATTTTTATTTTTGTTATTGTAAAATTTTAAATATGTGTTTACTTTAATGAGATAACTTTAAAAATTAAACTAATTTCACTTCTTATATTAAATAAATTTTTTTATTTATTATTATTATTATTAATATTATAATTATTCTGTATTAATTTTAATATACTATATACTGTTTGTTTATTTTATTTTTGTATTGATTATCGTACGTAATGACACAAGAATCAATGTTCTGTCAGAAGCCGCTTTAAATTCCAAACCCACCCTTTTCTTAAACCCTTTCGAATACATAAAACTTCATCTCTTTCGTCTACCTCTATTTTCTGTTCTAAACCCTTGAAACTGTTCAAACTCAATTCCTCAGAGTTTTTAAGTCTAGTTCGACAACAATGGAAAATACTAAGAGTGTCAAGGAGGTCAAGGCAAGTAACAACAATCCCCAACACTCAATGGGATGAAAAATAATTCAAGGAAAAGTGGTTGATCTAGACTGGCTTTACCAAATGAACCTTTTGTTCAAGAAAGCACTCTCATTTCATGTTCTTTAGATGAATTTCAATGAGTATTTAACTGAATTTTTATATGTTGTAGAATTTCATTGATTTTATAAACTATTCATTTTATATTGGGAGACACTGAAGATTCAATAATCTCGAAAATAGAGGATAGGGGTTTCTAAATTTCTTTAGTTGAGATTGAGAAGATTCTGAATTGGCCTCACAAGGGAGTTCTTCATTTTTACATGAAATAAATAGGTGATCAGAAACACAAATTAGAAGATATTATGACTTTTTTGTTTGGATCAACTCACATTACGAAAATGTTTATGAAAGATTTGGAAGATGATAGAATGTTTTTAGTAAAGCATATTCAAACTAACATAGCACCCCGGATGGATGAAATAAAGAAAATTATATACCCAGACATGTGTGTTATGTTTCTATTACTATGTGAAATTAAGTTGAATTTCCAAAGATATCTGGTAATATATTTGAACTATTGTTGTCATCTTGAAGTAAGGATGGGTTTTTATCCATATGGATGGATAATTTAAAAAGTTTTTTTTTCAATAGAACATGATAAGATTGATTGATGCAAGGGTGATATGTCATCAAAACAATTCCCTAAATGCAGGAACCCTCGAGAAGTTAGGCTTTTTCTTGAGCATAGTTAAAGGGAAGATTTTTATGGGTGGAGTAGGTAGGGACAATATCTATACTTAGGGGTGAAGGTCACTAATTCTAAATTAGGATTTTTAGAATCTAAGACTGGAGAGGTGTCAAAAATATCAATGATATTTCTTTTTATAGCTTAATCTGAAGGAATTCAGGAAGGACTTCTAATGTCATGTAATAGAGATGTTCCATGGGATCCTTCTGATGAAAATATTTTAGTTTTAGTAGAACCTATCAGTTATTAAATTTTTAATTAACCTATTCAAGAGGCTAGAGAATATGTACAAGATTAATGGAAAGAATAAGTATTTCCTCAAGAATAAAATGAATCTCAAGAAGAAGTGATGCCTCTAGAAGAAGTGGTTCCTAGAAAAGAAGAAGTAGATTAAGAAAAATCTCAAGTGATGGTAACTGTGGATCAGTATATTTATCAAATTGGAAATGACCATAAAGAAGAGATGATTCAAGAAGATATTGCTCAAGAGGGGAAAAACTATAGAAAATGTGAATCAAGAATCAAAAAATTTGTCTGGAGTTCAAACAGAAGTTTTAAATGAATCTTTTTGGTTAAAAATATAGAAAAGTAGTCTTTTGAAAAATTAGTAGAGAAGCATGATGAAGAGAAATATGATGCTCAATATTAACACTTGGTACTAGTAGATCAACCCCTAAATCAAGAACATGATGCCTCTGAATCACTATCAGATCATGTTTAAGATCTAATTATGATGTTCAATAAAGCTCAAGAAGAAAATTATTTTATGAAAAATATAGATGGAAAAAAGAAAGATAGAAATTGGGATATCTGAAATAAAGATTCGTTTGAAAAAGAAAATTTACTGTTTTCATGAGGGAAATTTTTAATGTAATTAGAAATATAAAGATAGAAGATATTTAAAAATAAGATTTTTTGGATTTTAAAAGATAATTGGGGAAATATTTTGATTATTTCAAAGAAAATAAAGCAAGTAAATCTGGTACATCACCTAATGTAGTAAAGAGATTTCAGGACATTACATCTATAATGAGAAATATGAATGATAAAATTCATGATTTTCAATTTAATAGTGATCCCCTGTCAGTGATTCTAGAGAATAAAAAATATCTTGTTGAGGAAATCCCTTCTAGTGAACCAGGTCTGAGAGACCTTATAAATAAATTTACTAAAAAGCTGAATGAATTTAAGGAAAAAGATAAAATTATGCATGAGTTTTTTAAGGTAAATATAGTTGATGATCTTCATGTGAGTCGGGAATCAAGATATTTAGTTATCAATATTAAAGATGAAGTAATGAATACATTGAGGTTATAGTTCGAAGAATTGAAGGAAATATTTCAGAATCCATGAAATCCCTTATCCGACCATTAAGACACAAACCACAAATCTTTATCATTATGTATCTATTAATTTTATGATGAATGGACTATGTTTGATTATTATTTGATGTGTTTTAATTATTATACTATTTATTTCTATGTTAAACTACCATAAATCTAGATTTAATTATTAATAAACTGTTTATCGTAATATTTACTTACAGTTTGGTACTACATTAAAAGTGTTTTATTCCTTATTCTATAGTTTATTTTTGATATCACAAACTAGGGGAAAAAATTGGATAAACACAACATTTTTTTTAAATTAAAATTCCTTAAGGAGAACTATAGATTTCAAAAATTATTGGATATAGAAATGTTTTTGGAGAAAATATCTATTGAAAAAGGAAATAAAACTAGATAAATGAATAAATATATCATTTTATTATTTTTAGATATGTGATAGATAAATATCGAAAAACATATTATTTGTAAAGAAATTCAATTTGAAATATTTTTGTCAAAAGTAAAATTTGTTGTATGCATTTTCAAATTTCTATATTTATGAAAATAATTTTATGGGTTTTGTGAACATCACAAAGAAGGAGATTGTTGGGCATGTATTTTCTCAACAATACTCTATATTTTAAGATGATTTTGATGCTCACAAATACCCTTGTTTGTTTGAATAATTATTTAACTTTAAGTTTATTTCATTAAATTAGTATTCCTTATATTCCTAATTTTGGAATTATTTTAAAGATTATTATTTACATGGAATATTTGTCAAAGTGTTTAGAAAATCCTTTAATTGTGTTCTAGAAACACTATTCATATTGTACGTTGAAGAATGTAACGTAAGGAATAAATCCTTTATTCATTTTATATCTGATGTCATAGGATCAGCAGGTATAGTTAGTCAACCGTGCATTAACATAAAATTATTGTAAAAGAACCTTACATTTGGATGGAACCTTACATTTGACATATGAGAAAAGTGTGGATGAAAAAATCTATGTATGTATATAACCTTACTTTTGAGAAGCAACTGTATGGATCATCAACCTTACTTCTGTAATGAAACTTATGTTAACGAAAAATTATATATCTAATAACATATATAATGAAGTCAAAGAAGTATGGATCATCAACCATACATTTTGATTTTTCATTAGCTTATGAAAAGAACCATACATTTTACATCTTCCAGAATTGGAGATTTTAATTTGTAAATTTATCATAGATTTTGTGAAACAGTATTTTACAGAATAAAAGGATGATTTCAAGATTGATTAAATCCAGATTTTAAATCTGGTCTTTGAATGATTTAATGGCGATTTATTTTATTCAAAGGATCGATTTAATGGGAGGAAACCTTTCCCACTATTAAAGGAAGTTACAACTACTCTATTTTCAATTTTAAATTATTTATTTCCTACAAAAAATATTTTTGAATCTATATCCATGAAGCAAGAGCCCATATTTATTATATATATATATATATGTGTGTGTGTGTGTGAATATGATTTATAGATAAATATATTGATACATACACATCTATGTACCTATAGAAGAACATACTGTGATCTATCAAATTCATTTCTCGAGAAGATTTTTTTATATCGACTGTGATGAAAACGTTCAGACTCTATTTTCTATGAAAAGAAACATTGAAGATTTAGTTGTATAAATCAATGATCTTTTGTAATTCTAATTCTGATTTTCTGCTGAGCTTATTTCATGATCTATTACAACTTGGTCATTTCAGAACTGTACCTTCTTGAAGAAATCATTTTCTGAAGACGATGATCCATTTACTCTCAGTTTTGTGCTGCTGCAACTGTGAAGAACAATCAGAAGAATTTTAAAACAATACACATTTCTATTAAGGTGTACCATCATCTTGATTTAAGCTGTGTTTTTATGGTTTGTGGTTTTAGAACTAGGAAACTCTATTTTTTAAACCTTAGTTTGTAAAGGTTCCAACTTCCTGCACTCAGTTGTGGATTTCATTGTGATAAGAGGACTGACTAAAGAAAATGACTAAGCTCATGAAGAAGAGCTTTGCTAGAGTGTACTAAGGGATTTTATGCCCTGAAAAACTTTTCATCCTCGTGTCTTATGCTTTTTTTATTTCCATTGATTAATAATATTCAATAGAATTAATGGAAAGAATCAGTTCTGTTCAAGATTCTTAAGATGTTTCTTAAAGTCGCAATTCACCCCCTCTTGTGGGTATCTCATATATTCTAACCTAAAAACTTTTCCCATACACCCTTTAAGATTTAAAATCCCTCATATTGTGGTTAACAACATTCCCTCTTCATGCATGAAAAATGGTGGATCATTTTATGGTGAGATCACCATGATATGGAAAATCACTGATCATTCAGTCAAATATAAAAAGCATTAAACTTTATCCCTCAAATTCTTTGACAGAATATGTAAACATGTACGGTCTACATTCTTATCACACAATATTAATCTTCATGATGATTCAATACTTTTCTGGGAGGAGTATTTACTTCTGGTCTTGGTAAAACTCTATATCGCCCAGAAGAACTACTAGTGACATGATTCTCATTTTATCAATACATGTAGTGATTCCTATATACCTTTCCCATGAATAAAACTTATATTAATAATAGTTCCCCTCTTTTTATTTTAGTTAGACTAATATATAAATTCATTCTAAAAGAACCACATATCACTTGATTCCCATCTCAATGTGGTACGTAGTGATTCTTCGGCCATCTATTCTAAGTCCATAAACCCCGACAACAAAAATATATGGGTTTTTTCATGCATGGGAACAACCCTAATCTAGGAAAGAATTTATAACATTTTTATAAAACCCATACATTGAAGTATTGTGGTTGAAATATAATTTCCCTTCTTTATATACATATCAAATTTATGAAATGGGTTTCCCATCTATAGCCAGTGCCTACCCAGATATTTTCTTTATTCACATATATATTTCTTTCACTAAACACCCATCCTTGGGTTGAGATATCTATATCCTCATAATCCCCCAATATGTTTTCCATCAGTGATAGAGACAACCAAATCTGATGTACACTTTTTTTTGACTATTCATAATACACCTCAGTCTAACTTCATGTAATTCACCCCAAAAAATCCTTTCAACCAGAAGAACCTTAATCCTTATGAAATGACCCTTTAATATTCATATTCTTCTAAAATAATATGATGTACACCTCTTTTCGAACATATTTGTGGTCACTCCATGTATAATTGTCCAGTATCATTTCTTATAGTATGGATGTCAAAAGGTCATAACATAAATCCTCTATTTGTATACATAATTAATGGTAAAACTTTCTTAGCTAGAAAATGATGTAGTATACTTCACTCACATAAATCATAGTCAAACCTGTTTGAGCCTAAATAGAAGATTAATTATTCTATTTTGGAAGACTCTAAACATCTAATGGAAATATGTGTAATGCTTACGAGGTTGAAAACCATCAATGGGAACCCTGTGGATAAGTAGACACTTATCATTCTAGATATGAACTCCAAATGATTTAATAAAAAAATTATTAAAATTAAAAATCAACAAAAACGTTTAGGTTGAGAACCCATAGATGGAAAGATAAAAAATACAAGTCTCAATCACTATGTCTCCCTTATATGTAACATAGGAAAAAATTACGGTGATGAAAAAAAGACATAATGTTTGCAGGTCCTATCATGTGACTCTATTAGTAGTCAATGTTTTCTCATAGGGCCTCATAACCTAAGGAAAACAGGGAGAGACTACCTATTCATATAATTGTGATTAAAACATATTTAAACAAGTATATTTATCTAAACAACAATATCAAATGTTATTTTATTAATTTATTGTAAAATAGGGAAAAATACATGGATCATCAAAAGAAAAAATTTCTTTCATTAATGGAGAAAAGGTCAAAGAATCATCTAGAAAATTGATTCACTCTCTTATACATTACAAAATCCCCTCTACAAGACATTAAAATTGTTTGAGGGCATCTTTATCGTTATCAAATACCTGTCAAATCCCAGATAATTGGAATTATCATCATCCTTAGTAGGGAAGCGCTCCTCTATTGTGGAAACAATAGTTGTGCTCACCTCTTGATTAACAACTTCAAGAAAATTATGAATCTATACGAGTTCCCCAATGTTGGAATCCATGTGAAATGGATTCCCAATATGTTAATAGATTTTATGTCAGCCAATTTATAGTACCCATCCTATTTCCTAGCGTGGTTGAGATTTTCTAGGGATAATGAAGGTCAATGGTCATAAATTTTGGTGAGAAATATTTATTTTAAAATGATATGATGTGACTAAAGTTCTTTATCCCATTACTGAATGATCTCATTCACAGTAAAGTGGACCGTGCAGTAAAAGAATACACCATTCCCTATAATGTTAAACAATTTATAGTGGTGATTGATTTGTGAAGTGAAATACTATATAGGTGTCCTCAAGATTAAGTCCTTAATGTTATTCCATATGAACTATCAGCATACCTAAAATCCATCTTGAATCACATGGATTTCCATAAAGATAGTATTAAAAGGAGAGGGGCACTCTAAAATTCGTTCTTTTACGGAAGAGACTATATTTTTTCCTTCATCTAGTGACATCTCCCTCAACATACATGGTATGTTGAGTTAGGGTAGAGGCCTCCCCTTCGGGTTAAACCCCTAAAACTAATGTAATTGAAGGAGAATAAAATTATTTATTAGCATTATAAGGGAGAAAGAATTTTTGAAAAGGGGATCATAGTGGTTGATGAAACCCACCCATCGATGATTCAACTACTTGAATTGATTCCTACCTAGCATCCATGAACTCAAAAAAGTGGATTGAGATATTCCAATTGGGAATATTCTTCTATGTTTTCTTATGACCCACTATATAAGACTCATGAGATCCCCCCCATTTCTGGGCCTTGAGTAAACAATCCATCCACAACACGATTAGGATAAACCACAATGACCACATCATGGATCAACTTGGCGATGTGTTATATGGAAAAAGCTTCTCAATTAAAGATCTTTTATTTGAGTAATTAAACATATAGAGGTTTTCTTTCCGTGAAGAAGAAAAATGAAAAACTTATGTGCATGTAATTCCTTATTAAATTCATCAAAATCCTTAAAGGAGTTGTGAACATAAAACACATGAAAATTTAATTCCATTATAACTATTTCATTTTATTATGCTTCAACTATCAGAGAATCCTCACTAGTATGGATATTATAGAATCACTTTTCAAAACCCAAATCGGCTCTTCCATCGGATCCTTCTTCCACCTTTTTTAAATATTTAACCCTTTTGGGGCTCATAGAGTTAAGATCAACACATAACCTCCAATGGATGGCTTGGGGTGCCTGCCAGCCCCATCTGTGATAGTTATGTGACCTCAAAAAGTGGTCAATGTGTACTCCATTATATGATATGGGACGAAAAAATCATAATTAAGAGAAGAAAATGATCAATACATGACACAATATTATACACATTTGACTTTACCAGTAATCTCCTCCCTCTCTATAGTGGTGATAAAAAAACGTTTCTCATTATTTTGAACTAATCATATTAATGGTAAGGAATATCTAATGTGAATCTACACCTCATTTGAAATGTCCTCCTCGGTTCTTGAAGCACCATCTCTTAGCCCTTGAAATGAGGGGTAGATTAGATTCTATGAAAAAAAATCATTATCATAAACTTATTCTAGAAAAATCAAGAACAAATCATATCATGAAGTCTCACAAAGACTAAAAATGAACTTTGGAAAATGATATTACTCTCTTTTATTTATGAAAATTTGAAGAAAATATGCTATCAAATTCTTCCTAAAATAAAGATAATAGAGGTGGCAGTCATGAATAACCACCTACAGTCTCGTCCTCTATCATTCTCTAGCATAAGTATAGCTATGGGGCCTCAAGGGTATTCCCCACATTCCAAATGGGGTTCCCTTCAGGCCATACATTGGAGATTATATCTCAGGGACCTCTTCATATCTCATTTACATGTTTAATATATGTATTACTTTAGAAATAACCTCTTATCTAAAAAATATAGAAGAGAATATGTAGGGGGAGAAAAAAAGAAATATGTCACCAACTTCGATGAATTCATCCCATTTGTTGTTGGATTCGTCAGCCTGATAACTGGCATACAAATACATCGTACCCTACAATCACCTCATAGAAGGGATATGATTATTGCTGGAATACATGAGATTTTTCATATCCCAAATATGTGTCTTGACATCAATGGGTTGACATCAAAGTGAAAACCAGGTCAGGATAGAACATCCAAAATGTCTGTAATTTTTTATCTGGCATGGATAAATGGTCAAAGATCCTTGTCGTTATAAGGATGGATTTTCCAAAGTTGAAAAAACACCTACCTTCCATAATAAAAGGTCACTCAGGATAGCTATGAAGTATGACCAATAATTCTCAATTTCACTTGCTTTAGAGCACTCTCTATCACAGTCAAAGGATAGAAAATTTGAGCCTAAATTTTCACTTTATGGTGACAGATAGTCCATATAATCTCAAAATTAATTAGAGTATCCCTTTTAAACCCAAAATTCTGGAAAATGATATCATAGTATCACATGGTAGAGATCAAGTTCTCACCACTATCACCCTATAGATTTAGATGGTCCTTAGAACCATATTTCTCCTACACAATATTTGTAGTGGATGAAACTCAAGGGATGCCCAATGTCAACTCCCATTATGGATACAATGAAATCCAAGATTCAGTATACCGGGAGGTTAATCCAATGGATACACACAATGTATAAAGATAAATTGAATCTTGAGATACCTCAAAATCAATGATTTCCCATAGTTTTTGATTTACCATTTGGTTCTTATAAAATCAGACACGCCCAATAGTGGATTTGGTTTGTTTCTATAAAAAATTATCTTTATGAACAAATTTATATAGGGTATAGGATTCACATATAACCTCACCATAAATCTAAGATAATCTCACACTATCCACGAAGTAAATAATTTAATACATCATCTCATCATTAGATTTAGCATTATGAGTCAACATCCTAGTGGGTGGATTCCTATATGTAAGGATGTTGAATTCATTATATAGATTCAGGTTATTTAAAAATTCATTGTAATTCAATGCCAGGTGTTGGATGCCACAAAAACCTAAAATATTGGTTAAAACCAACTTATAAGAACATGTATTTCACTCATAATGACATAAAAACTACAATATACTTCTATCTATCCCCACAACACTGAAAATAACCTTGAAATTATGAAGGGGTCTATCCTCATATACACATGTAATGAGAATAGGTTAATAATCAAATTGATGGGAGATAGGAACCCCATATGATTCCTCTTTTCTAAAATTTCAACCATGAAAAATTTCGCCATCCTCACACAAAAGTTTTATTGTTGAATTTAAATCATGTGTATCATTAACCACGTCACTAGTAATCCAACACGATGTATCTCAGTGAGTATTCCAGACTTGACTGTAAACACCCCATCAGTTATACTAACCTTGTTCCAACGTGGGACAAATTATACTAGGAATTATCAACTTTTCCAATACAAGAAATCCCTTTAAATGTTTCTATATGGGGACCTCCTCCTTTGTTTCGAAAAATTAATTAACCCATAGCATAGAGTGGACATCCCACCATAGTTGGTGGTCTTCCTTCTAATATCCTAGTCTACCTATAATATCTCACAATCTAAAATAGGTGTCCTTTCTATATCATACCACACATCTTTTAGTTGGATAAGATTTTTGTACCCCTCTCCAAGAATAGGTTTTCCCAAGACCTTATAAACGTCCAATAATCTAAAGACAACTTCTCTATGTGTTAGATGAAAAATTTTTATCTACAAAATACATTTCTTCTATAACTCAATAATGATATATCGATTCATATAAACATACTCCTGGACCATCCAAACTACCTCGATGATAGAAAACACCTTCAGTTTAGATTAAAATTTATTAGAATCCTAACACATCCAGTACACCTAAACCCACTCTGGATTAACACCTATTCCATAGTAGAGGCCCCATTCTTCCTTACATCCTTTTGATTAGTCAATATTGATAGAAATAAAGAAAGATGGGTATGTGTGGGATTTCACTCTGGGGTTTGAGGATTTAAATTCAGGGCACAACTAAAATAATTCATGATACTGGTTTAGGGTATTTTCCCATCATTGATATATTCACCTCTGGGAAAGATGTTGGATGTGGTAAAATTCATTTACTCTTGGAACCCGGAATGTGATAAGTAGTTCTCTAACTTTGGCAGGATCACTTTATTAAGGATTTTGCGACTACATAGTGGATGTTGATAGCTCTTGGGGTATTCGCACTAATATTTATTCAAATGATTCACTAAATATATGGGAGTGGTGTCACGTTCTTCATAATAAAATGGCCTAATTATTTATAAAATCATTTTTATATGAATATTAGCTTATCCATTAGGAACTATAACGTTTTGAGTTATTATTGTATACATGAAAACAAAATGGATATTTTCATAAAATTTGAAGTCTTGTATTGAATTTTAGTGGAAATTTTTAAAAGAGTAACCCCACATAAGTCATTCTCCCAAGTGACCTCTCATAGGTTATGTTCCCAAGTGACCCTGAATAGGTATTCCGCCCAAGTTCTCTCTTTCATGTCACTCTTAATGGTATATATATAGCATAGATGATGGAATAACATGCATGAGTGAGTGTAGATTTAGTGTATGGCCTATGCGAAAGGATATAACGATGGGGGAAAATGTCAACTACAGTATTGTAAATGTGAGAAGATGAACATATGGGGAATTAATTCTATTTATGGATACAAATACACATGTGTGGTTTTCTTGTGTGAATAATCTTTTCCACCCATATTCAAAACATACCTACATGACCTATCTATAAATTCTTCCGTTGTGTGGTAGAAATCCATCATTCCCTCCAAGAATAAGCATTAATGTATCTAAACATGTTGATCCCAACGTCTAAAAGATCCTTCAATATCGATATTTCTCTACCTTAGTATCAATCCCTATTCTTCCAATCGTATCCAATAATAAGGGGGTTTTTGTTGAAATTACCATTTTTGACATGAGGAAGAGAAGATTCCAGGGAAAGTAAATCATGTAATAGGGAAGAAGAAAAAAATCATGGATTACGTGTATTCTCCCAAGTAATATCATTCAAGGCCTAACTTATTTCATTGTACAAGTCTAACCTATACTCCAAATATCACCGTGTATGTAAACCCACCCACCCAATGTTAACGCACCAATCCAAATGTGACCCCCCCCCCCCCGTGTCATCCCGTATGTCTATACATTCACACCCATTGACTTTTTTCAATAATACATGCATGAGAACCCTATCCTAAGATACTTGTGTATACCACATTCTTCCACGATGGTCCAAATAATGTATATAAATAGGACACTTTGTCTTTTCATTTGACATGACCGGGACACCAGAAGGAGCTTTGAAGAAATTGTGCAATACCCTTCCAAAGACAACTAAATATTTTATTGGATCCTATATTAAGACCTCACTTATGTGCTATAAATGATTTTTTTAAATTTTTGATTGGGAATCTTAGTCCTCCTAGGTACTACCAATGAAAAGTTTCTCTAGCTCGCCCATGTCCACCCTGTGCAAGACCCCATTTGGCTCTTCCCAGCCACACCTATGTGATCCACCCATTTTGCACTATGTTTTGATCAAAATAGAAGGGAACCTGTTTATTTGGATCCCTTGTTGGAGGGGTACTAAGAAAAAAAACTCCCAAAGGTTACAAATATGTATGATTAGAGTATAGTGAACATTAGCGGGTCCTATTGACTATAAATTTCCATGGTAAATAAGTTCCCGCATTTATCATACGTAATAGGTGGAATACATGGAATGTTTTCAACTAAAAAATCTCAGGGTAACAAGGACCCCAACCTTATAGATAATTATGAGAAATTGATTTTTAATACAAGAGAGGAGATGACGACATCTAAACCACATATATCTTCCTTACTGCCCCTCCATGACTTCCTCCTTGGTTTCCAGTGAACAAGGAAATAATTTGAAGTTAGAAAATCCCTCCTAGATTGATCCTCTAATATTTTTTTGAGGAATTCCTCTTCATTTCATATACCTTACCTCTTACACCAGTGGATTAAAGAGAACATACAGATTTATAGATATTTTACTAAATATTGTTTCTCACACTGAGAATGAGTCACAATGGATTATATTCTTGTGGTGATTATGTAATTAGCATGATAAAATTACCCATGTGTGAATCCTATTTGGAATAATCCCCACTCATGTCACTACAACCTCAAAATGGCCATATCTAATTCAGGCAAACCATCGGGCCTCATCCATGGTGTATTCCATAGAACTATGATACCATCCTCTCAAAGGGACATATTCAATGTGATAAAACCCTTAAGAGGATCATATTAACAATGATGAAAAAATAGACCTTATCCAATGGCGAAATACCCGTACTTTAGAACTACGTGGTATTTGATTACAATCCATAAAGGATACCTTGGAATCCTCCCCCAGGTTCAAGTACAACACCACAAACTCAACCGAATATTATCTGCTCCATATTTTTAGTAGGTTTTTTTCGCACCCAATGCACTCTATACATTTCTGGTCCTCGCGATCACTTCAACATAATTCCAAAAAAATCCCTAGGATAGTAACCTTTCACATAGATGTATTTTCTGTATAATGTAAAACTTCACAGAATGGTTCTTTGAACATAACCTTAAATGGTATTATGTTTCCCAATAATTGGAACCAAATTGTGTGTGTTCTGATTCCTTTCACAAGGAAATGAAGTAATACCCTTCCATAGTCTTGATCCTAACACTCAAACAACTCCCAACAACATAGAAGACTATAAATTTCATACTTACCCTCCACATGGATTAGTGCCATAATATTGATAATAACCATAAAATAATCAATAATCCGTAAAAGATACGGTACCATCAATGGAGAACCTCTGATACATTGATATGTCTCTATCAACGGAGAACCTCAAATATAAAAAAGTGATTCAAAAGTTGATACATTATAATAATCAATAGTCAATATATGGGTGATGTGTTCCATGTTTGGGATTCAATAATGGATTCATGAATATTAAATATATAAAGAAGATATTCCTAGAGTTGGAAATAGTTCATTGAGAAATGTTTTGATGAGAATGACCGCCCATCCTTTTTACCAATGTGTCTCTCTATGCATTTTTTGGAACATTTCCCAATGAAGAGCTTCCTTTGGAAAGAGGATTCATAAGAAATCATGAATAAGGGAACTTTTGGATATGTCTAGTTTAATCTATAAACCTCAATGAAAACCAATCAAAAAATACTCAGAAATAGAAAGGGATTATTTGATGAGAAGGATCACACCACCGGGACTAAAAATTACAATCAAAACCCACTTGATTTCCTAAATGATACAAATAAGATTTTTATAACCGAAACACCAACATATTATAGATTCTAAGCATGAGTCATGGAATAAGGATTGGAAATTTATAAAACATTATAAAGAAGAGAATAACATTTGTGTAATATGAAAGTTCATGTCATACAAATAAGAATATTAAATAAATTCCTTAGTAGTCGAGGATCACTACCAAGAATATCATTGTGGATTAGCTTTACTTTTTAATCCATCGTATCCTATGTTAAGTTTCACTACCAAAATATCATAGGGGGTAGAGTTCGGTACTGAACTAGGTTCAATTTCCATTCCTGATATTATAATCTCCTGAGATATCCATCTTTACTCAATGTAGTAGAGGGATATATAATTCATTCACCAAAAATAATATAATAAAAACAATACATATGTCTGCAACAAGATCATATAAAATTCATCATACCATAACAAGTGGAAAGGAAATAAGTTTCATAAATATTTCATCATTACACCATAGAATATCCTTATGAAAATAAATTTGTTTTATAAAAATTTCAAATAACATAATTATCCAATAAGAAATAAATGAGTTTCATATAATCATCCTTAAAGAATCATCATCACAAGACATCCAAAAAATGAAATTTTAGGGAATTATTGGATAAAATATACTATAAACAATATGAAACATTAAATGACATTATCAAAGAAGAAAAATTCTTTTAAAAGATCATTGGGGATTTTCTTGAGGAAAATTCTCATTTCAATTTGAAATCAATAATTTTAAATATAAAAATATCACAAATTTTAAGGAAACTATTTATTTGAAAGGATCACTAGAATAGTTTTAAGGAAACATAAAAGTATTGATTTATTTTGATATTGGTATGTTTTGATCATTCGGTGTTTGTTAGAACAAGTATTTCATCCAAATTTCTAGTAAAATATAAAAGGTACATTGTTCAAAAAATGACAGGATTATTCTAGTATATTTTTCTCAAAATAAAAATATAGGTAAAAATTACATTAAAAATCATAGATGAATATTAAAAAAATTCCTGAAAATATTCTTAAAATATATTGACATGAAAAAAATATTTTTGACCTAAGAGAGAAAAAAATTCAGTTTTTTCATGAAAATATTCTTTCAGAGTCTTGAAGAAATAAAAATATAGAAATGAAATGAGAAAATGAAATATATATAAAAAAAGTGTATTATAAAATGACATAGTTTCATTAGTGGTATACTATCAAATTTCATCATAAAAATAATAATCACAATCAATTATCATAAATAATGTGATTGTAATATAAATCCCTTAACGATTTGGAAATATATGAATCTAAACGTCATGAAATTTTGATCCGTATATTATTTGAATATATATATATAGATATATATATATTAAAATGATCATAAAATACATTCATTGGATTTATATACAATAAAAAAATAAAATAATTAGTGAATATTGCATATGTCCCATAGAAATAAAAGAGAAACAAGATATCCCTTAACTGGAGTTCCAATTAATTTGATAGTGATTTAATCCTCATGTATAATAAATTTATATTTATTTTAAATATATTAAATTGTAATTTACATAATCCAAATATCTTATATGAATCATTTATAAGATTTCAACACCCATTTATTAATAATTCCTTATTAGAATCACTATTTTTGGATGTTGACATTTTAAATTTTCTAGATAATTTATCTTCGGTATTTTTGATCCTTGTACATTGTTCATATTTTATCATATCTAGAATTTTAATAATTATATAAATGTAATATTTATTCAATATATATTTATAGTTATCCATAACCTGTAGAGATCAAAAAATTAGTTACACAATTAATGGAGATGGTAGGTTGTATGTACATATGAACATTGTGTTCACATTTCAATGGACGTAAAACAATTAATGTAAATAATAATTCACCATAATAGATTAATTATTATTTTATATATATAGTATATATTCATTATCTTCATATTTTAATCATATAATCAAAATTGTGATAAAAATCAATTACACCACTATACGGAGACGGTAATTCATACATACACACAGTCATATGGAATTTTTTTCCCTTAGGATAGAAAATATGTTGAAAAATGTTGTCCCATAATCATAAAAACATCTTACTATATTGATGAAACCAAATTAATTATTTTATAACATATACCATTTTTAATAGGAGGTATAAAGATTAATGAAACCGAATGTGTTTTGCTAAGAGTTGTACCACTTCGTTGAGAACCCTTATTTGGTCTATACCTTAATGATTGAATGGATGGTCTTTCGAAAAGACCATAAGCTGTATGATATGTGGAATAAATATTAGAATATAATTTGTTTTGTTTTGGATGAGATATAAGGCACAAAAAATGTGTGTAAGAGAGGAGAAGAGGTGATATTTTATAAGTCATGGGCGGACCACTCATGGAATTAATTAACATATTAAATTATTATAAAGTAATTATATAAATATAGTATATGAAAATTGATATTTTTCAATCAAAGTATTATTATAAGATGACAAAATCTCATATAATAATATTTATTTAGGTATATTTGATGTTTTAACACATATGTATTGGATTTAATCACCCTATTATTTGGTTTGACAATTATCACAATATCAATGTTTTTACTCTCAAGGGTTAATAATGTTAGCTTAAAAATATAATTGACTAATAAATGGTCAATATTTTATATTTTATACAATATCTCATTCAATGGATTGATGAATATATTTTTATGAATTTTAAATCATTTAATAAAATATTGTTTATTATAAAATATAATTAATGCCATTTTTGGAATAATTCATTTTCATTGACTTTAAATTCATTAATATAGTAATGTAATTCAAATATAAATAATCTAGACACATAAAATATTTTAAAACAATATATAAAATTCATATAACACAATAATATATCAGAATTTCATTAATATAATTTTTGAAAAATCATTTATTTTATTTTTTGATTAATTGAGTAAATATTGTGTTGAAGTTGCGTAAGAATTTAAAATAATTATTCTATCTATAGAAATTAAAAATATATTAAAATGATATAAAAATAAATAATATTTAAAATATATATTTTAAACTGGACAAAACAACTTTTTATTCTTATGAAAAAATATTAAATATATTGAAGTCAAGAGTGGGTCATTTTGTGTTTAATTTTTCCATAAAATATCATAAAGGTAAATAACAACGAAAAAAGGAACAATTTGGCCATATTTTAA
Organism: Viscum album; assembly: GCA_963277665.1. Lineage (NCBI taxonomy): Eukaryota > Viridiplantae > Streptophyta > Magnoliopsida > Santalales > Viscaceae > Viscum > Viscum album. Next base: position 375,297,191 of record OY728119.1, on the reverse strand, counting down.
GGTCTTGGATGATAAGGGTAGAATTACTCTCATTTGATAGAATAAAGTCACGTTGTAGAAAATGTTTTAAGCCACATCCTAGAGTTTTAACACTATTTTTTCATATTATCTTTACCGATGTAAAAATATTTAGCAAAGTAACTATTCCAAATGATAAAAAATAATTGTGGCATATTTAAGAAAATTTACCCTCTTAAATCAAAATATGGAATCATTTTTATTAAATCCAATTCATAGAAGTTGATGAATTTAATTTAATACTAATCTAGTAAAACGTAGGTAAATGTTGTTGTTTAGAAAGAAAATGTATTCTTAAGTGTAAATAATCTTTATAAGAAAATACAAAATAAAATTAATCCCAATGACCCTGATTATATTATTAATTATATAGAAGAAAATATTGTTACTTTAAATATTTTTTTTTATTTTTTTTAAATATAAATATTTACACAAAAAGACGTTTTAATTCAAATATGTATTCTCCACTAGTGGCTGTGTAACACCCAGAGATTTTATGAAAAATATTCTTTTTAATGTCTTGTGTTGTATGCTACACCAAAATTAGCTTGTGATATACGCAACACCGTATTTTCTTGCAGTATACGCAACACTATTCTTGGCTTGCATTACAGATAATTTCAAGTTCGTTTTGTAGAAACTATTCTACGCAACATTATGTATAGATTTTGTTTAATGTATAAATGAAATATGTTTTGATTATGTTATATGCAACACCAAATAAAGCTTTCACTACACGCAGCCCTGACTTGGCTTTCATTACACGAAATCGTGACCTTCCTCGATAGCGTGTGTTGTACGCAATACCGGGTTTTACTAAACAACGGTATATTATTATAATATTATTATGAACAAGATGTTATGAATAGTATTAACTAAATTTTGAATTTTATAACATTATTATTCATCTTACACAATTTCTAGAACTTGGTATAAGAACAAAATTAATTTTTCGGGTAAAATAAGTATTTTTAAAAAAATGTTGTTTTGCCGCCTTTTGATTGTGCACCCACTTTAAACAAAGTTGTTGACATGTTTATATGTTCAATTTTAAAAAATAAAATTCATCTTTTTAATCAGGATATAAAAATTTAAATTGGATAAAGTTTTGATATTTTTCTGATAACTTTCATATTTTAATGAATAGTAAAAACATGCTATATTTTAATTAAAAACAACTTTTTTCATCATAATAACTTATGTGGTTAAATTATAATATTGAAAGGTTTTAAATTATAAATAGAATATACTTATACCGTTTAATATAATGTATATCATTAGCATTGATTTTACATTGAATTCGTAGGTTAAATCAATTCAATCTTTTGCAATGTTTTAATCAAAAACCCGTTTTCATTCGACAATGGGATTAATTTTAATTTAATTTCTGCAAATTCTGTGTATTGAAATTGAAAAAATGGATTCCATATTTATAATAAGTGGGTACAAATTATGCTAATAGGCTAATTTTTATTTTTGGGGATTATGAATAGTAACTACGATAAATTTTATTTACCATAGTTAAAGGTAAATCGGGTAATTAAGAGTAAATATTATATCATAAAATTACCCTAACACATGATAAAATTATATTGGATGGCTAAAAGTATACCCATATCACCTAAGGGTTGGATTATATTCATTTTATGGACTTCTGACCATGAAAATAATTTACTTATTATTAAAACCAAAGAAAGTGACAACATGTCACTCTCTTAAATCTTATAAGTATAATAATTTTAATTTAGTGATAAACATAATAAAACATTGAACATGATAGTCTACATAAAGATAATAAAATTATCTACATCATTATAATTGTTTAGAATTTTTAGGGATTAAATAATTTTCATTAATGGTGATACATTAATGATGCAGAAATTATTTATTAAGTGAAAAATCAGTAATATAGTTTTTATTGAAATAATAATACCCATTAAAAGTCCCACAAACCTGACCAAAACTTATTGGTAGTGTATATATACACCTTAAGAATCTAATGAACTAATATATAACCGTTTTGAGTATTATAAAAGTTATAATGACACTTATATTATTTTATTTTAAATGATTCCAAAGTTGTCACCTTCATAATTTAATAACTATAACAATTAAAATATTGTGATTTTAAGATGATAAATTCGAGAAAAAGTATTATTATGAAAGTTAATAGATTTATCTTCATCATATGATTTTATTTTTAATTTTTATGCAACAAAGAAGTATATTAAATAATTATACAAAAAATGTTGTAGTAATTATTTTATTAAGAGATAACCCAAATAAATGGTTTTAAAAATAATAAATAAATATTATATGAACTATTTAATGTTCTCCACTAATATTATAGATACATATGACCTTTTATGAATCTATTAAATCTTTTTTTTCGAACATATCCTATGTATATATTTTATTTAAATTCAAATAAATGAATAGTGTCAAAATTGACACTATTGTTATTTTATAAAAATAAAATATTATAAAATTGTTTAAAAATCACAAAAATATATAAAAATTATAAATTTAAATTTATATGGTCTAAAATGTTATAAAGTATCGAATTATAGAAAATTCACAACAAATAAGTAATTATTTGTTATAATTTAAAATTTAGAATGTTATTACCACAAATAAAATTAAATTGATTAAGTAAGGATAAATCAAGTTGATAGTGTTTAAACTAATTTCCTAAAATGTCTAAATTTTATTGGTTGATTATATTACAACCCTATCTCATCTAATATTCGAATATAATTCATTTATGGAGGTTTTTAATTGGGGTTAGATTTATTATAAATTAATATTTTTAAGATTTCCAAAGGTGCCCCTCCCCTCCCTTATAAAAGGGCACCTCCTCCCTCTCTTAATCACACCAATTTGAGCCCTCATACCCAGCCAAAACCTGAGAAATTATCTTCTCCACTTCCCTATAAACATGCTAGAGTTCCTGGTCTTCTTAAAAGACCAATTTTAGTGCCGTAAGAGGAGGTCTCAAAGAGGCGTTTCAAAGAAGAGGTAATGTTCGTTACCGATTCTTTCAACTTTATTTATTCTTCCGCTTCTTCTTATTTATTTGTTTCATTATGAAGTAATAATATAAGTATCACTCATATACGGATATTTTATTATAAGTATGAAACAACCCTATTTCACCATGTATCCATCCTATGGAAAACCAAATCACCGCGCGTGCGTACGTACGGAATACCGTCTCCACGCCGTGGTGTAATCTATTTTCCACAACCACCTTAATTGGATGGGTATAATGGTGTAAATAATGACTATATATTATTATTGTAAATTGATATTGATTCTTAAATATTATACATACACTTCAATACAATTCCACGATCATGGGAATGATATAATCGCTCGTGCGTACATATGGACTACCGTCTCCACGACGCGATGAGATTAATTCTCAATGTTTAACCATTCATGAATGATTATAAAGTATATATAATAAGTAATCATAAAATATATGAAATAACAATGATACTGGATTTATGTATATATATATTTCTTTCATCTACTTAATTCCATTCAATTCAATAAGGAAACAAAAACAGCATTCATGCTTACCTACGGCCTACCGTCTCCATGAATGGTGTATTTTTTTCCATTTATCAATCTATTATATATATTTATATTCTGAATATATATTATATATAAATAATTTTTTACATTCTGTATGTAAGTAACCATGATCAATGTAATCATATTAATAATTAAAAGTTAAAACACGAACGAAAAATGAAACAAATTTACCCAAAACGCTACTTTAACATTAATTTACAAAATAATGGGTAATATAAAGTCATAAGTGAACCATATAAGATATCATAACAATGAATATGATTCTGTAATAAGTAAATGAAAATATTTAAATCATTATACAGGAGTTTCGGATCCATACGAAGCATATCAGACTTAAGGTAAGGGATAATTATTCCAATCTCATTCTTATCCGAGATTGTTTACTCGTAAGTATTTACTGGGGGTTATGTTTATTATCCATGTCCATATGCTCTCAAAATGTTTTCATAAAATTTTTACTTTACTTCCATGTATGTTTAAGACATTTTTACCCTTTTCTTACTTTTACCACTTCGTATGAAAGGAATCTTTCATTTTTTACTATACGAGGTACTTTTTGACTTTTCTGACAAAAGTACGAGGAAATTGTTATTTTTTTACTTATACGGCATCAATGGATTTTTACGGTTTCATAGCGCCTCATTTTTATGAAGATTCCTATTCAATATATTATGATTATTTTCAACAAAATCCATTCCTTTTAAATTTGAATGGCATTTTGTGAAAAGAAAATGATTTTGAAGAAGAAAGAATATTTTCCTCAAGAATTCATTTCAAGTGTTTTATCAAAACCATTTTCCATCTAAGATTAAATTATTTCATATGTTTATGTTTCAAGTATAATGTCTCTATGATTTACATGTTTTCACTTTTCTTATGATGAAATATTCATTTTTTTATATGGATTATGTGATGATGATATGATGTTTATGAAACCCATTTTATTCTTTGGGTTATGATGAATGTTTTAAGTTTATGTTGTGGCACAAGTAAGAATGATTTCATTATGAGATGTGTGGGACCTATATCTCCCTCCAATGCATTGGGTAAAGATTTATATCTCATGAGATAGACATGGCTAGAACGGTATGTTAATCTGGTTCAGTGTTACAGGACTGAAACGAGGAGTGAACTCGATTCAGAGAGGGACCTTGTCCACTAAGATGGTCATGGTAGTAATGCCTTGGCTACTATGGAAATCATTACAAGTTCTTAATGGATTCCACAGTTACATTATTTATTCATATGTTATTTTATCATGATTGATGATCCATTATGATCTATGCCTTACGTACTTCCATGTTTTATGTCATTGCTCAAGATTTTGATGTTTAAATATTGTGTTCATGTTTTTAAGTTCAAATGTATATGGTTTGTGTTATTTTCTCCATGCTTACCCTTACTGAGCATTTGAGCTCACCCTTTTTATGTTTTCTTTTCCCCATGATTAAAATAAAGATTTTAGGTAAGGAAACAAAAAGGGGAGGATCGTTATGGGAGATGTTGAAGATCTTTCAACATGATTAGAAGTTTATATTCCACGTTTCCAAAGACACTAAACTATTACGGTCCTTGTGTGTCTATTTTTGTTATGTATTAAGTATTTCGAAAAATTAATTTAATATCTATGTATGTCAAGCTTTGGGTCATTACAGTTGGTATCAGAGGAAAAGGAGGTAGGAATGTATCCGATCCTTGGGAACTCTCACATGTGAGCATTGGACGAAGCATGGCTCTCCACCCAAGGGCTTCATGAGAAAATGGCTGCCACTGGGGATGGTGGTGTGTCCTACCCAGGGGGTGTAGCCACCCATGGAGTGCCCTGATAGGTATCAATTATAGTCCACTGGAAGTAATTCCACACCGTTATAGTTGGTATTAGAGGAAAGGTTTAGTCAACCTTTGGAAACTATGATGTGAAAACGTTAGTGAGATCCCTAGAGATATTTCTAAGGTATGTCTATGGATATCCCTAAGGATAAGTATACATATAGGATATAGTCCTAGAACTATGGTAATGATCATAGAATTTAACATAAGATGTTAGATATTTAGGGTAGTCCCCCTTTACAATGTTGTTTTGCCTAGCATGATTTTTGCCTCTCACGCTATTCTTTTTGGGTTTTAGAAAATGGCTGGAAATAAGAAGATTCACGATAATGTATGATATGATGGACAATGGAATGATATTCTTCATGACCAACCAAATTAAACGGGATTTGGAAGTCCAAACATCATTATTATGCCTAATCAGCAATCTCATAATATGATCAATAATCTCAACTTTGGTAAGTTTCCCGACTCAGATAATAAGAGAAAGATAGAGTTTCATGATGATCATAGAGGAAATAAAGTTCAATTTCCCTCATGTAAATCATGTGGGAAGAGGCATCAGGGAGATTGTTTCAAAGGAACTGGAAGATGCTTTGGGTGTGGAAAAGAAGGACACAAATCCAGTAAGTGAAAAGGAAAAGGTTCAGTTAACACCATGGACAAGGATAATGGTATTGCTACGACATCAACAATGATTAGATGTTTTAAATGTTGAATGTATGGGCATTATGAAAACCAATTCCCTAAGGGAAAATCTCATGAAGAGAATCGGCATGGTCATATGGGTAGTATTTATGTGGATGACGATGAAGAGACTACAAATGAAATATGAGATGAAATAAATGATGAAGCTTAGCTAGTGGTTTAAGAAGTTAGTGGAATGATTGTATGTTTATAAAGAATAATGTATGGTACTATGGAATAAAGAATCATTTAAGGATTGTTACACTATTGTTTTTCCTAAAGTTTATGAAAGTATATGTTGAATGGTACCGGTAACCATGGAAGGTTATTCAGATATTTTTAGAAAGTAGATGATATGGGCATAATGACGGGATAAGAAGATAATGAGATGTTTGATTGTATTCATGAGCTCATGACTGATATAAGGACTAATTGATATTATGGTTTGATTATATAGATTTTTTGGGATTTTTCTATGTGGAAAGAGTTACCTTTTGATAGTATTTATGTTTTCACGAAGGTTCTATGGTAATTTATGTTTCAAGAGAATATATGACTAAGGTATTCATGAGTTTGGAATGCAACCAATAAGATATATCTTATGATATATGTGGGATAAATTCTTGTATTCACATTCTTGGTAGATAACCTTTCTAGTAATTGTTTTCTTTATACTATGATCTTGGACTGATGTATTTTAGATAAGCCTAAATATTTGAATGGATATGTTGGACATAAGTTAGTATTGTTTAAGGATAGAAATTTTTTTCGATATTATTGATGGGATGTTATAGTAATGTAGTTTTAGAAAAAGGACATCCTGTAGGACGGGCGACAGCCCATCACGTCGGACAAGGCTGTGGTAATCAAACCCACAACCGAAGTGCGATAGGCCTTTATCGCCTACCACTGGCCTACAGGAAGTCCCTGGTTAGTAGAAACTAGTTTTATTTTCTTAAGCGTTATGATATATGAAGTATAAGTTCATTTTTGGAATCGTATATGATTAACCTCACCATAGATGGACTTATGTATATTTGATAACTTTTGCTAACCTTTTTTTTTTTGAAACAGATGGAATGACCCATAATTCTATCACATGATCTGTTAACACTTCACGAATAACAAAATCAACTTCATTTCTTTAAGAGATGAAGTGGAAATTTTTCAAAGCACGAACAGTAGTGAGATTGTACCAAAATCAAGAATGTATTTCTTCTAATTCAAAATTTTAAACTTTAGGGAAATGATATTGAAAACCAAAAATTTTTTCATAGTGCTCTTATATCCGATTAATCAGATGGTACCTTAGATCATCACAAATTTATGGCTTTGTGATTGATGGCTTATTCATAGACATGTTCTCTACCACTCTCCATCAGAACATGATGGTTAGATTTTTCCTCCATATCCATATTTTCACCTATGTTCTCTTATGTGGAAACCTAGTGATGAGTTATTTGGGTATCTGTTATGTTTCTAACGTTCCTTTTTTTAAATGAAGTTTTAGTGTTTCTTTTTACAATGTGGGTTTCTATGAAAGAAACTCTCGTGTAATAAACCATTTATAACCCTAAAAAATTTCGAGGGAGAAATTCATTTTAAGGGGGGTAGAATATAACACCCCGAGATTTTATGAAAAATATTTTTTTTAATTTCTTTTGTTGTACTCAACACCAAAATTATCTTGTGATATACGCAACACCGTATTTGCTTGCAGTATACGCAACACTATTCTTGGCTTGCATTACACACAATTTCAAGTTCATTTTGTATAAACTATTATACGCAACATTATGTATAGATTTTGTTTAATGTATAAATGAAATAAGTTTTGATTATGTTATACGCAACACCAAACACAGCTTTCACTACACGCAGCCCTGACTTTGCTTTCATTACACGCAATCACAACCTTCCTCGATAGCGTGTGTTGTATGCAATACCGAGTTTTACTAAACAACGGTATATTATTATAATATTATTATGAACTAGACATTATGAATAGTATTAACTAAATTTTGAATTTTATAACATTATTATTCATCTTACACATTTTCTGGAACATGGTATAAGAACAGAACAAATTTTTCGGGTAAAATAAGCATTTTTCAAAAAATACAGTTTTGCTGCCTTTTGATGGCGCACCCACTTTAAATATAGTTGTTGACATGTTATTAAGTTCAATTTGACAAAATAAAATTCTTATTTTGAATCAGGATATAAAAAATTACATTGGATAAAGTTTTGATATTTTTCGGATAACTTTCATATTTTAATGAATAGTAAATACACGCTATATTTTAATTACAAATACTTTTTTCTTCGTAATCACTTATGTGGTTAAATTATAATATTTAATGGTTTTAAAGTATAAATAGAATATATTTTTACTATTTAATATAATTTATGTCATTAGCATTGATTTTACATTGAATTTGTAGGTTAAATCAATTCAATCTTTTGCAATGTTTTAATCAAAAACCTGTTTTCATTCGACAATGGGATTAATTTTAATTTAATTTCTGCAACTTCTGTATATTGAATTTATAAAAATGGATTCCATATTTGTAATCAGTGGGTCCAAATTATGTTAATAGGATACTTTTTATTTTTGGTAATTATGAATAGTAACTACGGTAAATTTTATTTACCATAGTTAAAGGTAAATCGGGTAATTAAGGGTAAATATAATATTATAAAATTATCCTAACACATGAAAAAATTCTGTGGGATGGATAAAAGTATACCCATTTCACCTAAGGGTCGTATTAGATTCATTTTATGGACTTTTGACCATGAAAATAATTTAATTAGTATTAAAACCAAAGAAAGTGACAACATGTCACTCTCTTAAAACTTATAAGTATAATAATTTTAATTTAGTGATAAACATTATAAAACTTCAAACATGAATAGTCCCCAGAAAACTAATGAAATTATCTACATCATGATAATTTATTTAGAATTTTTAAAGATTAAATAATTGTCATTAATGGTGATACATTAATGATGTAGAAATTATTTATTAATTGAAAAATCAGTAATATAGTTTTTTTTTGAAATAATAATACCCAATAAAAGGCCCACAAACTTGACGAAAACTTATTGTTAGTGTATATGTACACTTTAATAATCCAATTACCTAATATATAACCGTTTGGAGTCTTATAAAAGTGATTATGACACTTATATTATATTATTTTAAATGATGCCAAAGTTTTCACGTTCATAATTTAATAAATATAATAATTACAATATTATGATTTTAAGATGATAAATTCGAGTAAAAGTATTATTGTGAACGTTAATAGATATATATTCATTATAGGATTTTATTTTTAATTTTTATTTAACAAATAAGTATATTACATAATTATACAAAAATGTTGTAGTAATTATTTTATTAAGAGATAAACAAAATAAATGGTTTTAAAAATAATAAAATAAATATTATATGAACTATTTAATGTTGTACACTAATTTTATAGAATCATATGACATTTTAAGAATCTATTAATTCTTTTAGTTCGAACATATCTTCTGTATATAGTTTATTTAAATTCAAATAAATGAATAGTGTTAAAATTGACACTATTGTTATTTTATAAAAATAACATATTATAAAATTTTTTAAAAATCACAAAAATATATAAAAATTATAAATTTAAATTTATATGGTCTAAAATGTTATAAAGTTTCCAATTATCGAAAATTCACAATAAATAAGTAATTATATGTTATAATTTAAAATTTAGAATGTTATTACCACAAATAAAATTAAATTGATTAAGTAAGGATAAATCAAGTTGATAATGTTTAAACTTATTTCCTAACATATCTAAATTTTATTTGTTGATTAGATTACAACCCTATATAATCTAATATTCGAATATGAGTCATTTATTGAGGTTTTTAAGTGGGGTTAGATTTATTATAAATTATTATTTTTAAGATTTCCAAAGGTGCCCCTCCCCTCCCTTATAAAAGGGAACCTCCTCCCTCTCTTACTCACAACAATTTGAGCCTTCAAGCTTGGACAAACCCTAAAAAATTCTCTTCTACACTTCCCTAGAAACATCCTAGAGGTCCTGGTCTTCTTCAAAGACCAATTTTAGTGCCCTAAGAGGAGGTCTCAAAGAGGCGCTTCAAAGAAGAGGTAATGTTCGTTACCGATTCTTTCAACTTTATTTCTTCTTCCACTTCTTCTTCTTTAGTTGTTTCATTATGAAGTAATAACATCAGTATCACTCATATACTTATATTTTATTTTAAGTATTTAAAAACCTTATTTCACCATTTATCCATCCTACGGAAAACGAAATCACCGCGCGTGTGTAAGTACGGAATACCGTCTCCACGCCGTGGTGTAATCTATTTTCCACCAGCACCTACCATGGATGGGTATAATGGTGTAAATAATGAATATATATGATTATTTTAAAGTGATATTGATTCTTAAATTTTATACATACACTTCAATACAATTCCACAATCATGAGAATGATATCATCGCTCGTGCGTACATACGGACTACCGTCTCCACGACGCGATGAGATTTATTCTCAATGATAAACCATTCATGAATGATTATAAAGTATATATAACAAGTAATCATGAAATATATGACATAATAATGATACTATATTTATGTATATATATATGTATGTCATCTACTTAATTCCATTCAATTCAATAAGGAAATGAAAACAGCGTTCATGCGTACGTACGGTCTACCGTCTCCATGAACAGTGTATTTCATTCCATTTATCGATCTATTATATATATGTATATTATAAATATATATAATATATAAATCATTTTTTGCATTCTGGATGTAAGTAACCATGATCTAAGTAATCATATGAATAATTACAAGTTAAAACACGAACGACAAATGAAACGATTTTACCCAAAACGCTACATTAACATTAATTTACAAAAGAATGGGTAATATAAAGTCATAAGTGAACCATATATGATATCATAACAATGAATATGATTCTGTAATAAGTCAATGAAATTAATTAAATCATTATACAATAGGTTCGGATCCATACGAAGCATATCGGACCTAAGGTAAGGCATAATTATTCCAATCTCATTCTTATCCGAGATTGTTTACTCGTAAGTATTTATTGGGGGTTATGTTTATTATCCATGTCCATATGCTCCTAAAATGTTTCATAAAATGTTTACTTTACTTCCATGTATTTTTAAGACATTTTTACCCTTTTCTTACTTTTACCACATCGTATGGAAGGAATCTTTCTTTTGTTTACCATACGAGGTACTTTTTGACTTTTCTGACTAAAGTACGAGGAAATTGTTATTTTTTTACTTATACGGCGTGAACGGTTTTTTACGGTTTCATAACGCCTCATTTTCATGAATCTTCCTCTAAAGGATTTTATGATTATTTTCAACAAAATCCTTTCCTTTTAAAATTGAATGGCATTTTATTAAAAGAAAATGATTTTGAAGAAGAAAGGATATTTTCCTCAAGAATTCATTTCAAGTGTTTTATCAAAACCATTTTCCATCTAAGATGAAATTATTTTATATGTGTATGTTTCAAGTATAATGTCTCTATGATTTACATGCTTTCACTTTTCTTATGATGAAATATCCATTTGTTTTATATGGATTATGTAATGATGATATGATGTTTATGAAACCCATTTTATTCTTTGGGTTATGATGAATGTTTTCGATTTATGTTGTGGCACAAGTAAGAATGATTTCATTATGAGATGGGTGGGACCTATATCTCCCTCCAATTCATTGGGTAAAAATTTATATCTCATGAAATAGACATGGCTGGAACGGTAAGTTAATCAGGTTCAGTGTTACAGGACTGAAACGAGGAGTGAACTCGATTCAGAAAGGGATCTTGTCCACTAAGATGGTCATGGTAGTAATGCCTTGGCTACTATGGAAATCATTACATGTGCTTAATGGATGCCATAATTACATGATTTATTCCTATGCTATTTTATCATGATTGATGATCCATTATGATCTATTCCTTACGTACTACCATTTTTATGTCATTGCTCAAGATTTTGATTTTTAAATATTATGTTTATATTTTTAAGTTAAAATGTATATAGTTTGTTTTATTTTCTCCATGATTACCCTTACTGAGCATTTGAGCTCACCCTTTTTATGTTTTCTTTTCCCCAGGATTAAAATAAAGGTTTTAGGTAAGGAAACAAAAAGGGGAGGATTGTTATGGGAGATGTTGAAGATCTTTCAACATGATTAGAAGTTTATATTCCAAGTTTCCGAAGACACTAAACTATTACGGTCCTTGTGTGTCTGTTTTTATTATGTATTATGTATTCCACAAAAGTAATGTAATATCCATGTATGTCAAGCTTTGGGTTGTTACAGGCTGAAAATTATTTTGTTTGAGAAAATTTTCAAATTTCAATTTAGGATAATGTTTACATTATTATATAAATAATAATGTTCATTTTTTCAAATAAATTTTATAAAAGTTGAAAAATTTAATTATATTATTTTCTCAAAAGATAAATAAAAACCATTTTGGGGGGAAAATGTATTTTTGAATCATATAAATACTTTAGTAAAAAAATTACTTATTTATTGACATATTTTATTTATCTACATAATTTATACATTATATAATTTTTATGTTATTATTATTCTCTCTCTCAACTTAATTTCAGAGTTATAATGGTATAAAATATTATGGTTCATTCAGATTTGAGGTTGTGTATATTTAAAGTTATCAAAGATATTTTGTTTGAAGAGAAATAATTCATAAATTATCAGGGTGTTACATTATATCCCGATTAAAATGGATTTTTTCATAAAAAATACAACTCTCATACAAACAAATGAGGATATATATGTTTTATCATATCCTTAGGTTCCAAATTAGCTTGTTCAAAATTAGGATCCCTCTAGAGAACATTAACCAATTGAGTTTCTAATTTATTTAGCTCTATATGTCTTAGATTTTTTATTTCTATTGGTTATTATTCATAGGAAATAAAAGGGGCTAAGAAACTTGAGAGATGTTTGGTGGAAGTTCCAATTGATAAGATACCATCCCTGCTCGATGAAGAAAATAAAGGGGCTAACAAACATAGGGCTCATATTTACCATATTAAAAAAATCATAACATTATTATACAATGAAATTCATAGTATTACCTTTACACTAACTTGAAATTCTATATTTCATCGATTATTGTCATCATTACTTTTCCATTGATTATAAGTTTACATGATGTGATACTAAATAGCTCTACATTTCCCTATCATTTCATAAAATATAATAGGTCTCAATAGTTTTTTTCACCAAATTTATCCCATCATGATGGTGTTTTACACTTCCTTATATAGTGGGATTTATAACAAATGATATGCATGATTGAGTTAAAGATATTGTTAAAATATAATTAAAAAATATGAATGTGTTGATCCCAACCACCTTTTAAATCCATGGAACAAGATCTCAATATATTATATAGGATTTTAATTGTCCACTTCAGCTAAGTATCTATCTAAGGATGATATACGATACTGAATTAGAACTCTTAATCCATATATTACTGAAGAAATTTTCAGAACATTGGGGTAAAACCTAGATCTAGATCAGATACCATATAAATTTTTACACCATGAAACCTTAACACATATTTAATGTATATTATGGGAATTTTATCAAGAGATAAATATTATATGATAGAAAATATGTGTGATGAATTTATAAGGTGATCAAACGTTACCCAAATAACATTATGGACTTTATATTTTCTTGGAGTCTGATGATGAAATCCATGGTGATATTTTTTCATTTCAATTCTATTATATATAATGGATGTAACATTACCTTATATTTATATCTCCAAGACATAACTTTCTAACATACCAAGAAAAATAATTAATAATATAAAATACATCTATTAAAGATATCACAATATAAATATTCTTTTAGATCTCCATATATCTTCGTACATCAAAGATTAATAGAGAATGATGAACAATTTGTTTCATTGAATAGTTTCATTCTAATAATTTGTATGTAAAGAACACATATTTTTTTGAACATTATCATTCCACAACAGTCAATTTTAAACTTAAGAACATTTCCTAACTACTTTTACAAGTCAAAATCATACTTCTATACCTATTTAATAATAACATGAAAAGGTTTGAACAATCATTTGAAAATTATAATATTTATCAGCTTTATTATGTTTTTATAGATGTATTCCTTTAAATTATAGAAATATTAGATATTTTATAATCATATTTCTTTGATAAACTCGAATGATCCTTTTTTACATAGAGAATATTTATCCTTATCCACTTTCCAAAAGTTGAAATGTAATAACAAGAATAAAATATTTAACATACTCCAACCATATTCTCTTGTTTATATTCATCTATTTCTGTGAAAATATCTTCTTTAGACATTTATGATTAGTATATATGTCACATCCTACTCCATAATGACAATGCATATATTTTTTATATGCAATAATCACTCTAATTGACACCAAATTATGATTTGGGTAGTTTTTCTCATGAACCGTCATGTGTTTGGAGGTATAAGATATCCACATATAATTCTTAACAATGATACATCTTAGTCACTTATTAATTGCTTCACTAAAAATCACAATCTCTTATCCACTATAGGAAAGTGTAAGCATAGGTTTGCTGGATATCCTCCCCATTAGTTACATGAAATTCTCGTTAGATTCATCTATCTAAAGAAACTTGGATCCCATCCATATTAATTTGGTTAGTATATTTTAAATTAATGATAAATAATCAAAAAATAAAAATTAGTATGTTTAAAAATATTGAAACCTTTGGATATAAGTCATAGTGGTTGGTCTATGCCAATGTTCAAAAACTTCTATATTTGATGGATCCACCGACATACCCTTTATTGGGATTATGTGACCTAAAAATGAAACTTATTATAACCAAAATTTACACATTGTGAGTTTTTCATACAACCATTTCTTCCTTAGGGTCATTATAAAAACTCTCAAATTATCTTCATTCTATTAATTTCTCCTAGAATATAAACTATTATCATTTATAAAGACCACAAAAACTGATCTAGGTAATATATAATGACCCTAACTCATAAATATATGAAGATATAGGTGGAATTATTATGACCAGATAGAATCACTATAAATTCCTAGTGATCCAACCTTATACGGAAGGATATAATGGGTATGTATAATCTTTTACCATCTACTTATAATTTTTAAATCGAATATAAATCTTGGTGAAATATTTAGCTCCTCATAATTGATTGAAAAAAATCCTAAATACAGTGTTAGGGATACTTATCCATGTTTTTTATTTTGACCAGTTTGAAAAAATCAATATAGAGTCTTATTAAACCATATTCATTCTTAAAAAAAGAAAATGTGTACCCCATTGTGATGCACTTAGCCGATTGAATCCCTTATAAATATTCAATTTTATTTTCATCTTAAATTGATTTAACTAAACCAAAGCCATTATACATGGAGTTTATAAAATAATTATAACTCTAGGTATGAGTTCCACTGAAAACTCAATGTCATGATTTTGGAGGAAGACAATAATATTATTTATTAAATACATCAAAAAACTCCAAAGAAATTGGAATATATTCTATTTTTCTATTTTTACCTAACTATATATGATAATAACCCCTTTTGAATAAGAATAAAAAATCAATTAGTGTATGAAATTTCTATTAGAAATTCATTTTTATCGATATAATGATATATGATCATAGACTGGTATGGAATATAAAACCTGAATTCCCTTCCTCGACAATGATGTCTTATTTATGTCAATAAATAAAATCTAGGTCTAAGATGGAATCATATTTCACTATATTGAGAATAATGAGATTTTCAGGAAGCATTTTCCCAAAAACTATAATTGAAGAAGAATAAAAGAGTTGAGAAGTTATCATTATAAAAGTTAGGGTTTTCAATTATAATTCAACATATAATCACAGGGTATTGGAATTATCTTTCCCCAATATTTTTCTTGGTATATCTGAATTTATATAACTAATCTTAAATAGGGCACTTTAATATGTGAGCATACCTATTACCACGTTAACTTCATTATTCAATGTTGAAAACCTTAATAAAAACATGATAAACAAAATTACCATCAAGAATAATTAATCAAAGTGATCAATCATGAAAAATCATGAATTTATTTCTAAAAATTGATGACTTATTTTCAATCTAGGACACTATTGGTTTCACCACGATTATCCACGGCTATTACAAAAAAAATTAAGATGTTATCCTATACTTAGACTTATCACAGGTGTTATCACCAAATTTTTCTAACCCTAATATCTAATTATTGACTAAGACTATCCTTTGATTTCAATTATAACAACACATGATTTGTATATATAGATATTGAATGTTAAGAGATGAATATTGACAATATTTAACCAATAAATGCCTAATGATCGTAAATGTATAAGTTCTATAGAGACTAGATAAAAAATATACTAATTTAATGAAATATCTTCTACATATAGTATAGATATATTCACATGTATTAATCATCTTAGAAATACCCTACTCAAAACCCCTCTTCATAAGCTCGAGAAAGGAAACCTAATAATGGGTAAGCTAAGATGATCAGTAAAGGTAAACAAGGAAGATATCAATGGTCATATAAGAATGAAATGATATTAAGGGTATATGAACATGAGTTAAATTATTGAAAATCATATATAGCCTATTATAGATCATAATATTTATTCATGGAATAAATTATGGTAGTTCATAAGACATGAATCATAATGGAATCAAAGAACAAGATCTAAATGAGCATAAATTTGTTCTAATACATAAGTTTGTGGAATACACATAAGTATAAAAAATCATTTCCTTAGTATTGAAGGATTACTTTCTAGAATAATAATGTTAGATTGGGTTCACTCTCTAATATATTGTATGCTTATTCATGTTTCACTCCCAAAATAATCATTGTGGAAAAAGTCCCTCACTCAATGAGGTTCACTCCCCATTCTTATCCTTTTAACCAATGATATATCCATCTGTACCCAATTAATTGGAGGAATATATAAATATCGGACCACCTATAACATAAATAATTAATATACATATATGTGAACCATAATATTATAAAAAATTAATTATTGAAAACCCCATTGAAATGGAATGTGTATCATAAATATTTCACCATTTCATCATAGCATAACCCATGAAAAAAATGAGTTTAATAGTTGTTTAATCATAACTTAATTAAACCATGGGAATGAAATTGGTTTAATAGAATCATCCTTAAATATTCAACATAATAATCAATACCTAAAATGAAATTTGATGATATAATTGGATCATATCTCGAGTAAAGAATATATAGCATCAAATGATATTATTAAAAATAAAAATTGCCTTTAAAAGACAACTAAACTATTTATTGAGGAAAATACCATTTTTAGTTTGAAATAAATTATTTTAAATCTAAAAATTTATCAAAAATTATGGAAAATATTTAATTTTAAATGAAACTAGGAAAAGTTTTAATTAAGCATAAAATTATACAAAGGTATTGAAGGAGGGAACTTTTGTTCATATCTTGTGTGTTAAAAGAAATTTTCATTTCATGTTTTCATTAAAATGTCAAAATTAAATCATTCATAAAATGAATAAGGGATTTTTATTATAAAACTTTTTAAATATTAAATAACAGGAATAATATTTTTAAAAAACATATAACAATATTAAAAAAAATTCATGAATATGTTTTTTAAAAACATGTATATTAAATAAAAATTATTTTCAAATGAAGAGAGAAATAATGATAGTTATCCTTAAAATATCCTTTCAGTATCCTGAGTTCATAAAAATAAAAAAAATTAAATGAAAACATTTAATTTCCATAAATTAACAATTCAGAATAAATATAATGATTTTTTTCATATTAAGATAATATAATTTCATTATAACCAACATAATTATAAAAAAACCTAATGAATAATTATATTGTAAAATAAATCACAAACATATTTGGTAATATCTAAATCAAAACACCATAAAAGAGAGAACCTTATATTTATTTTTAAATACCCTATATTTTTCATGACAATATCCTAAAATACATTCATGGTTAGTACATAAACCTCAGAATGGAAGTAAGTTGATAATATGGCTTATGGTCCATAAAAAGAAAAGTGACATGAGAAATCCATTACCATGAGTTCAACTTAAATTGAAATGTATTTTATGATCCAGTATAATGAATTTAAATTTATTATAATTCTATAAAATATCCGTTAAAATACATATAGTATAATATATGATCCACTTATAAGATTTCAGCACCCATTGAATATCATTTTCTTATTAAAATTATTGTTTCTGTTTGTCAACTAGTATGTTTACCAAAAGAATTTTAGTTTTTTATTTATGGTCCTTTTAGATTTCTCATATTTATATCATCTAAAATTGTTAATTAAGATATAAATATAATACAAATTCATTATATATATATATATTCAACCATATACTTTAGAGGTAGAAAAATGAATTACACCATTCTTGGAGATATTTGTTGATATGTCCACTTGAAATTTGTTTTCACTTTTTGAGGGATGAAAAAAGGAATAGTAAATAATAAATCAACATTAAAATAGTAATTATTATATAATATATATCATATGTTTTAATTAATTCAATATTTACAATCATCAATTAAAGTTTTGGAAAAAAATGAATTTCACCTCTACGTGGTGATGGTAAGTCGTCTGTATGCACAAGAGATGTTTCCATTTTTAATAGGATAAAGAACATGTGAAAAGAGGTTGTCCCATAACAATAATAACATTTTAGTATACTGTAGATACTATTTTATAAATAATATAATATTTTTTAGTAGGTATAATATGAAATAAAGATGACATTATTTGGTTAAGAGTTTTGCCTCTTTGTTTGAAAACCACTTTTTTATTACACCTTAAGCCTTAAATGGTTGGTATTTTAGAAACAAAAAATGGTCTATGTTGTGGGGAAGGAGTACATGTAAACATTTTTCAAGGGATTTGATGATATATAACGCTCAATATCTGTGAGGAAGATATTAGAATATGTGCCCCATTATATGTGAGCGTAGGGGAACTCTTATAATTACTGAAAGTATTAAATTAATATAAATTGAATTTTGTGATTAATTGGATCCAAATTAATATATTATTTAGGAAGAAATATTATGAGTTGAAATATATTCATAATTTTTTAGACGTGTTTAGTTGATGGTTTAACCCTTATTTATTATGTTTCACCCCCATTAACCCTTCATAAAATTACAACAATACCAATGTTTTTTACTATGTTAGGGTAAATAATTTCATCATAAAAGGATAATAAACCAGAAAATAAACCATGTGTTATATTTTAAACCATTTAAAATTCAATTATCTAAATATAATATTTTAATTAATTTTTAATTAATTAATAAAACATTGATTATTATAAAATATTAGTAATTTCATATTGGGAATTATTCATTTACTATTAGTTTAAAATCCTAATGATATTAATGGAATTATAATATAATCTATTGAAACACCGAAACTATTTTAAATTAATATATATAATTCATGGAACAAAATAATACATCCAAATTGTCTTACTTTTTATATTTCTAAAACCATTTTTTATTTTCCTAATAAATAAATATATAAATATTGGGTTGGTGTTGCTTAATAATTTTACTAATTATTAAATCCATAAAAATAAAAAATTAATTAAATTGATAAAAAAAATTAATTTATATTTCAAATAAATATTCAAAACAAATAATTACCTATTTTTATCCTTATAAAATAGTTTTAGAGATATTATTGTCAAGAGGCTAAAATTTTGTATTTATTCATTTCTTAAAATAATATAATGATCAGCATTAAAGAAAAATGGTACCAAGTGGCCATATTTTAGAAACATGAATGATAATTATTTAATTAAATTCATCTTATAAGAAAAATATATGGTTTGTCTAAATTTTAATTCTTTATCCCAATGTTTTAACTACATTTTACACGTTTTACCATTACTAAGGTGACAATTATTTACCAAAACTTTTATTCATAAAGACCAAAAATAGAAGGGAAAATTTTACCAAAAGTGGTCCTCCTAATTAAATATCTGTAATACATTTTATCAAATTCCATTAAAATAAATGGATATTTTCATTTCATATTATACTAGAAAAATGTTACAAAAAAAGATTCCTGCAACTAATGTATTTTCAAGTATTTATGTTTTTTATGCCAAAATACAATAGAAAAATTATTAAAACGACCTTAATTGCATTAATAATAATATTAATGAAATAATTTATCTTTTAAAAAATCCTAGAACAAAATTAATCTTTATAAATACTCGAAATGAAAAGATAGTTTTCAATACAAATATTTATTTTTTAATAATCCTTGAAAAATCAATATTTTTGAAAAATTATAAAATTTTCAATTTAATATAACTTTAAAATGATGATTTAAAAAATGAATCTAATATTTTCAAATAAATTTTTGAAAATTTGAAAAAATAATTAAATTATTTTCTTACAAAAATAAATAAAAACAATTTTTGAAGAAAAATGAATCTTAAAGCATAAAAAGGAATTACATAAATTTGATTACTTATTTATAAATAAATTTAATATATATAAATACATTATGTATAAATTATTATTTATTTATTTATATTTACTCTACCAAATTAATGTATTTGTGATAACAATAATAAATATTATAGTTCGTTCAAACTCGGTGTTGTGTCTATAGCATGATATTAAATTGTTTTCATTTTAGTAGACATATATCATAAAGTATTAGAGTGTTACATATTTAGAATCCTGAAAACATAATGTCTTAATAGTGTCATTGGATGAGAGGAATTTTTTATTTCATGATATAATGTATCATCTTCACATATAATCCCATATGATCAACAACGTGAGAAAAAATAAAATAGTGGGATACACCCATATCACAAATGAATGGAATAATGGTAAAATTAAAAAGAATATTAACTCAGACTATTAAATGACAATATTTATGCTTCATGATCGTATTATTTGCAACATAGAGCTCCTTACTCACCCCATCATATCCTTACTTCCTTGCTGAAATTTTAATGCATGATGAGTCTTGGTGTTCCTAGAATCACCTTCGATCACTCAGTTCTAGGTATTAGAGTTCTTGAGGAGTGGTCATCTATTCAGAGTGTAAAATTTATAAGATGATGGACTTGGTTCCCTATAAAAAACTACGTTTTACTTTATCATAATCCTAACATGTTATTAATGTATTGGTGGGTATCCAAGTCATAATGTTTTATACGATTATGTCACTCCACAAATCTATATAATATGACAATTTAATGATTTCTTAGCCTTTGTTTCATTTCGTATGAACAACAATGATTTCATGTCATGATCTATGATATGAGGGTATTTTTCATATATTATTCTCATGTTATCATGCCATTATGATCATGTAATATTGAAATCTCTTTTCTTTATAGTTACAGAGCATCTAATCCCTCCCTTTATCATGTTTCATTTTCCTATGTAATAATGACATATATTATTTATGGAATTTCTAAGAAGGTCACTAGTAATGAATAACTTAGTGGGAGATGATGTTGTTTACTTATGAAATTATTTTTTATGTATCTTTGTTTTTAAAGGATGTAATTCTAAACAATTTCATCATGGATCATTGCGATATGTAATTAATTTTCATCTATTAAGATAAAATATTATATATAAGTTTTGGTCATTATATATGGAATCAGTGAAATTTGTAGTTATCCATTAGAAACTAGGATGAAAGAAATTTAGTGATATCCCTATGGATATTTCTACGGATATGTATAGGGATATTTCTATAGAATAATTTAAGGATGATCTAAAGTATTAGAAAATGTCCTAGGATTTTGGTAAATGATAGAATGAGTGGCTTCCCAAAAACTACATCCTCAAATAGATATTACAATTCGATATGGGTCGAGAGCATAGGTATATAAGGGTGTAAACACAAAAAAGGGGACATTGAACTAGACACGATCATCACCTGGTGCATGAAAAAAGGACTTGCAATACAACTCGTTTCACACTTTCAAGGGATAAGTTTTTGAAATTTAGAAACTCATTATAAAACAAATTATTAATGATTTGACAACTAACCATGGGTGACCTAGGTTAAATATAATCTATCCTATATTGAAAATTATATTTCATGATCCAGAAATCTTATTTTTTTTTTAATTATGTTCTTTTCCATAATGATTATTATGTTTAACATTATTATTTTTGGTTTTAAATAATGACTGGAGCCTGAAGAAACCATGTTAATAATGATTATAATTGAAAATTCAATGAATACACTCCTGGGAAACCAAATTTTATGGGATATGTAATAGGAAATATTATTTCTATGATCGTATAACATTTTTGGGCTATGAATCATATTGAACCTAAAAATAATGAATAGAAGGGAAAACATTCTATTAATTCCTTCATGAGGCAAATTATACATTTTTTAGTGGTTCCACAGATTCATGAGTTTCCAAAAAATGAATTAATGACATTAAAAAGATATTTTCTATTCTCAATTGTTTTATTCATGAATAATAAATTTTGGACATATATCATTTGGGAAGAAAAGAAGATCTATAATAGACACTTTTCAAGAATATGAGATAATTAAATTAAATTGATTCTATGATGTGGGATGACTTTTAGAGTCTATTTTTCAATAAGTACTTTCCTAATATTTGTCACATGAAAAAATTTAGGAAATTAATTCTATTAAGGAATAATGATGATGAACTTATTTATCATGACCCATCCCCCGGGGCCCATGTTGTGACATACCCCAAGATCGCCTCATAAAGTACAAGGGTTAGAGACTAGCGCCAAAGGTGTAAACCTACTGGTGGGATATATTTTCCTGAGTACCTGTAGACTTTCCCAAACAACCACATCCTAGAGCTGGATAAGTAAACAAGCATGCCATTTTAAATAGCCACTATGTACAAGTACAATTGAATGTCAAATGGCTTAGAATACAATCCCAACTAAAGACTAACTAGAAAATAGGTACATATAAAATAAACATAGAATGTCCATCCACTCAAAACCCCACCTGATGGGTAAGTATAAAGTAGCTTCTAAAATTTGTAGAAGTATGAATCATCTTCCCGGCCCCACTAGAAACCACTGTGTCCTAGGCCACCATGTCCTCCATTAAGGCGGCGACTATTTGTACTAGACACAACACGTTGAAGTGAAGCCCGTGCAGGGTTGAGTAGGAAAATACTTAGTAGGGACCCCAAAAAACAAATTAAAGAGAACAATGCAATCCAAAACCAAACCAAAAATTTTTATCACCATGCATGACCGTGAAGCAAGACAGATTACACCCGGTATATTCTAGAGTAAGAAAGTAGAACCATTAGTCACATTGTCGAACACCTCGGCTGCTAAATAACTCTTCAATGATAATATTGGGCCTACTGGGTCACAAATAATATGCTTCTCAATAACCTAATAATATTTTCATACTCATCCCTGGTGAATACCGTGGGTATTCTGGGTCACACAGAAGCCTCTCTCCATTGTGGTCATGCTAGGTCACACAAAAGTCACTTCCCACTATGGCCATACTGAGGTACTCCTCTTGTCAAGTACTTTAGTTCTTTTTGGTCACCTAGAATATACTCTCCGATGTAGGCCTTTTGAGTAACACAAAATATGCTTCCCACTAAGCCATAGTATCTGATCCATAAAGGGTCTCTCGAAAGGTGTCTCAATGTCTTAGCCAACCATAGGGTTTCCGCATGTAGCACGCTTGATCTCTAGTTAACCACTCACCATGCCTTTCATCTAATTTCACCTTATATGAAATCCTCCATTGAGTATGACAAAATATCCCCACCTTTGCAACAGTTCCAATGCCACAAATGGATCATCAATCAGATGCCTGTTTTTTCAGATATTGGTGATTTTCCAAAAAGGTTCTCATGAGGTCTTGTTTCGGTCCGACCCAACCCGAGGTCCACCACCCTAACCCAATTACACTGACATAACCCAGACCCTAGTTAACCTAGGTCCGGTCCGTTGGGCCATTTGTCCGACCTGTCCTATTGGCCTACCAGGTCCGCCTAGCCGGGATGCAGCATACAACCGCATCAGGCTTCCTCATCTCGCTGGTCGCTCACGGGGCCACTTGAGAAGCCACCATTGATCAAACATGATAGCCACCTGGGATGACGTGCAGTTGTATAACACGGTGGATCCTCCCGATGTGCCACCCCCCCCCTGCATTAGTCAGCGCTAACGCACCGGCAGGGTACTCCATGAACCATTAGGTCCACTCCATTGGTTTTTTATTCCTGTCGTATGTTCCAACAACCTCAATGTGGTGTCTCCTTACCTTTGAAGGTCTCAAAATTTCGTTTCTGCAATTTTGGACATTCATCGGTGAAGAATGCATAGAGCGGAGAGGGGTCGAGCTTTGTTTGTGTTAGGCCGCACCCTTCGCGTTAGATGTTTAAAGCAGGGGAGCCCTTGGAATGTTTTTCATTCAACAATAATATAATCCCAAAATGAAATCCCAAACACATCACCATCCATCAAGAAAGGATTATTCGTGGATCTACATGTTCATGGGTTGATCCACGTTCATCATTAAGAATTAAGAATGGGGAAAACATAAAACAAAACAAACCCCAACCTCGAAGAAATTCGACATTGATGTGGTCTTCCTGCCACGGTTGAAGGAGTCGTAGGCATTTTTTGCATCCAGGATTTTTTCATTGAGGTGTGTCAAATTTATGACCATTTGGACAGGATTTTTGTTCATGATTTATGACCAAACTCGTCGGTGGTTCGTTAGATAATTTTTCTTCATTTAATACTCGTTTCTTATGACAACATTGATATTATTACAAACATAAACATGATTTATTACATAAAACATCACTTGATACAAAAAAGAAGATTGATAGGTTTAGTGTCTTTGGGGATTAGGATCATTACATAAAAACTTAAAACATGAAATAAAACATCTTTATTGAAAACTTCACTTACATGACCACTACATTCCCTCATACTTAGCATTGCATGGGATAACCTGAGGACATGCCTGAGAAAAGGGTGAGCTATAAAGCCCAGTAAGGGAGTAAACATGGAATAAGATGAAGAGTACAATAAATTTTAGACAATATGAATATCAATAGATAATAAAAGAAACATGAACATAAAGGCATGATAAATCATGATAATCATAACATGGAAATGTGGCAACAACACTTAACATAGAATTAGCATTACCCAAGGCTCATTGCACATGGAGCATTAGTAAATCCTCATTGAACATAAAGCACGAGTAAACCCTCGTTGCACTTGAATTATCATGAGTCAACACTCATTGCACCTGACATATCATGATACTATACTTTACCCAATGCATTGGAGCGCTATAAGGGTGCACCCTTCTTAAACATTTTATTTCATGCATAAGTGTGCCACATGGATCATAAAACATGGATTCATAAAAAATAATAATTTATTCCATGATAAAGAAATGTGGAATTCATACATGAAACTTTATAATCAATAATTAAATGTGCATAAAGTTGAATACCCTTGATGGAGAAATGGTCATGGTATTCACTACACAATGACATTGGCTTAGAAAATCGGTGCGATTTCAGCAGCGTAACTTCGGGACATAAGAATTCATAAAAATGGTTGACGAGAGAGAAAGGGGTTCCTCATAATATTTACATGTAATGGACAGTAATAATTTCATATAGATACATGTCCCATCAATTTTAATGGAATTTAGATTCATGATACAAAAGTATTGCTTTAATGTAAAAGAGGAGAGAGAAGTTCCTTTCGGAATTTCGGCATAGTAACGGGTGCACATATAAGGCATTTAATGAGAGAGAAAGGGTCTCCCATCATTAAAACATAAATAGGGAAGTATGAGGGAGGTGAGAAACCATACCCTAATATTCATACTTGATATTAAAAGGGCAAAACAATTTAATGAAAATTGGACAAAAATGAGAAAGGAAGAAAAAACCCTTACTTGGAAGTTTGTTCTCAAAGGCTAGAGAGAGGATTGTGAGAGGATTATTCGGAGCTTGGGGAACCTTGGGAGGATTCTAGATATAGTTTGGAAGAGGTTGGACTAACTCCAAAGGCTTTGAGCGAGGAGGAAGTGGGAGCTTTGGTGGGTTTATATAGGAAAGGTGAGAGAATTCTTTATTATTTAGGTTTGGGACCCCTTATATTAAATTAATCCAAACCACAAACCATCCCATGTTTTTTCCCATGGTTTTTGGAAAAGGGAAGAGGAAAAAAATATTTTATAATGCCAAAGTCTTAACTTCTTAAAATAATAGGGTTTCTTATGTGGAGGTGAGACACACTCCCATGGAAATTAATTTAAAAAGGCAAGGTGTTGAATAAGTCTTGAGGGGTCCATTAATGCTTTTAAAAGTATGTCAAACAAAACCAAAATCATATCATTTTAATGTTAAAACATATATTGGCCGAAAATAAAGATTATAGTATTTTATTACATCACTATTGAGTCATTATGATGTCATAAAACACATTATATATTTCAAGGGTATTTAATTTTTACCCAAATATTTGACTGTCTTAGAAAATTATGAAAAATTAACCATTGGATAATTTCGATGTCCTGATTCCAAAAATAACAATTATTTTATATAAATAATTTTCTAAATATGTTAATTTTCTCTTTTAAAATAAAAACTGACATTTATCGAAAATTCACGGGTTTTGACAAAAATTGATTTCAAACCTTAATAAAAATTATAACTGCATTCATAAAATTATAAGATCATTTATATTTAATAAAAATTAATTTAATAATAATATTATTATTTTATTAAAATATTGAATAATTCAAAAAATACATTAATTTAATAAAATAGATTTCTTAATTAAATAATAACTAAAAACACCATTTGTACTTTAAAAACTATTTACAATATATCAAAAATGACTTGAAGTTATATTCATTATTATATACAAAAATAATGTATATGATCATAGTACTACTTATTTGTTACATAACCCCTTAAAACATCTGCATAAGACCTAAGGGTAAGGTGTGCGATGGTGACAGAATCTTGGGGTGGCTCGGATAACATCGCTCGAGTGGTAATTTCAATCAACTTACACTTTTCCCGTAGACAGTCACGTTCGAGTTTGACATGATGAAGCTCAGCTTGGGCTTGGTCAAGAGAGAAGCCCAAAGATGCCACCTCTTTTCCATGCTCCAAAAAATGGGCTTCGTATGGAGAAATTCTACTAGATGAGGTCATCGCTTCCTCTGTCTGAGTAAATTGGATTTGTTAAAGTCCAATATTTATACTAATCATGTGATCACAGTTCAACGGCTATATTAGAAACGGTGAAAATTCATAACATAAAACCAAGGAAGTTGACATTTTATATAAACATGAAGAGACATTTAATTAGATCAAGAGGGATTTCCATTAATAAAATATTGGGTCGTTACAATATTCCCACCTTAAGGAATTTCGCCCTCGAAATTTTTCTTTTCCCACACTAAAATAGATGTGGGTAACATAGCTTCATCATTTCCTCCGATTCCCAAGCCGTATCATCAAACATGTGGTTTCTCCCCAACACCTTGAAGAGGGGCATTGTCTTATTTCGTAGAAATTTTTCTCTACGATCTAAGATCTTCACTGGTTGATCCTCATAATAAAGATCATATTCTAATTGTACCACCTCAGAAGAGAGTACATGTGAAGGGTCAGGTATGTACTTCTTTAATAGGGATACATGAAAGACATCATGTACTTTGGCCATGGAAGGTGGAAGTTCTATTCGATAGGCCACAACCCTGACATGATCAAGAATCTCGAAGGGGCCGATGTACCTTGTACTTAACTTCCCTTTCCTTCCAAACCTCATGACCTTCTTCCAAGGAGATATGCATAGAAACACCATGTCTCCAACTTTAAACTAAGTTCGCGTCGACGATTATCTACATAACTCTTTTGTCGACTCTGGGCTGCCTTGATATTCTACTGAATGGTTTTTACCTTCTCCACCATTTCCTCAACCATTTTAGGTCCAAGAAGCTTATGTTCGCCGACCTCATCCCAACATGTCGATGTTCTGCACCATTTCCCATGCAGGGCTTCATATGGTTCCATTTGAATGCTTGAGTGGAAACTATTGTTATAAGAGAACTCAACTAGAGGAAGATGTTAATCCCATCCTCCTTTAAAGTCCATTGAGCATGCTCTCAACATATCCTCAAGTTTTTGGATAGTCAACTCGGATTGGCCATCAATTTGAGGATGATAGGTCGTACTGAAGTTCAGTTCAGTATTCAGAGAATGTTCAAGACTCTTCCAAAACATAGAGGCAATTCATGGATCTCGGTCAGACATAATAGATAGTGGTACTCCATGCAACCTTACCACTTACCTAATATATATCTGTGCTAGTTGATCCAAATAGAAATCCTCTCGAATAGCAATGAAGTGTGCAGTCTTTCTAAGACGATCCACAACAACCCAGATTGCATTGTTGCCTTTGGATGTCCTCGGAAGTCCAGTGAAAAAGTCCATGGTGATGTTCTCTAATTTTCATTCTGGTATGGGCAATGGTTGCATCATCCCCTTAGACTTATGCCTCTCTGCCTTCACTTGTTGACACACTAGGCACTTTGATGTATATTCAGCGATCTCTTTCTTTATATTATCCCACCAAATGTTTTCTCAGAGATCTTGATATATCTTTGTGCTCCCTGGGTGAATATAGAAATTCGAACTATGTGCGTCATCCAAAAGATCCTTCTTCAGCTCCGGACTTGATGGAACACGTAGTCTTTTCCCAAACCGCACAATTCCTTCTTCATTAACATTAAACTCCAAGGATTTCCCATTTTTGATAGCTTCCACTTTTTCTTGAATTCCCACATCATCCTTTTGACCATCCTTTAACCTTTCCAAAGGAGATGGTTGAGAAATCATTTGTGAAAGGATTGAAGATTTTCCCTTCTTTATGATTCCCATGTCCATCTTCATCATGTCTAAGAAGATTGGATCCTTCTCAATTCTCATCATTAATAGAATTGCTAGGTCCTTTCTACTTAGGGAATCTTCCACCTTGTTCGCTTTCCCAGGGTGTTAATGTATTGAATAGTCATAATCCTTGATGAGCTCTATCCATCTTCTCTAGTGCATATTAAGATCTTTCTGTGTGAATATATATTTAAGACTCTTGTGGTCAGTATATATCTCACATTTCTCTCCATAGAGATAATGCCGCCAGATTTTCAAGGAAAAGATCACAGTCGCAAACTCCAGATCATGTGTTAGATAGTTTCTCTCATGGATTTTCAACTGCCTTGAGGCATAGGATATCACTTTATCATTCTTCATCAGCACACAACCTAATCCCTTCATTGAAGCATTACTGAATACCACAAAAATTTCCCCACTTGTGGGTAAAGTGAGCATGGGTGCAGTGATAAGCCTCCTTTTCAACTTCTTGAAGCTTTCTTCGCATTCATCACTCCATGCAAACTTTACTCCCTTCTGAGTTATATTGGTAAGATATTTGGACAATCGTGAGAAATTCCTCACAAATCATCGATAATATCCAGCTAACCCCAAGAATCTATGGAAATATGTTACTGATGTTGGCCTCGGCCATCCCTCAATTGCATCTATTTTGGAGGGGTCCACAGATATCCCATTTCTTGTGATGATATGTCCCAAAAATTATACCTACTTCAACCAGAACTCACACTTGTTGTACTTTTCATAGAGATTCTCCTTGCGCAAAGTCTCTAGTACAGTTATTAAATGCTCCTCATGATCCTCATTGGTTTTGGAGTATATTAGAATATCATCTATAAATACTACCACAAATTTGTCGAGGTAATCTCTAAATACTCTATTCATTAAGTCCATGAAGATTTCTAGAGAATTAGTGAGTCCGAAAGGCATTACTATGAATTCATAGTGCCCTTATCTTGTGCGAAAAGTAGTCTTGGGGATATCTTCCTTCTTTACCCTTACTTGATAATATCTCGACCGCAAGTCCACCTTGGAGAAGTATTGTGCTCCACACAGCTAATCAAAAAAGTCATTGATTCTTGGGAGAGGATACTTGTTCTTTATCATGATTTTTTTAAGTTCACGATAATCGATGCAAAGCCGCATTGACCCATCCTTCTTCTTGATGAAGAGGACTAGTGCACCACATGGTGAAGCATTTGGGTGTATAAACCCTTTATCCAGATTCTCCTATAGTTGTTTCTTCAGCTCTTCAAGCTCAAAAACAGCCATTCTATATGGAGTCTTGGATATTGGTAGTGCCCCAGGTATAAGTTCAATTGGGAACTCAACATCTCTTCTAGGAGGAAGACCGGGCAGTTCCTCGGGAAACACTTCAGCAAATTCCCTCACAATAGGCATTTCTTCATGGATGGTTTCTTCTTTGGACTCAATCATCTGAGCTGGATACGCGTGCTCATAGGGTAATAATATCCATTCTTAAGATGATGGAGATAAAGGAGATTCATCGTCCTCCTGACACTTATAAAGAATTGGGGGTCGATTCCCCATATAGAGTGTGATTTCCCTCTCCCGAAAATTTATGTTGGCTCTATATAAGGAAAGCCAATCCATTCCAAGAATTGAATCAAATTCCACCATAGGGAGTATGATGAGGTTCTCTAGGAAATTCAATCCACATATTATAACAGGGGAGGACTTATATTCATGGGATGCACTGATTGCCCCATTTTCCGTACTCACCGACATCTTCACTTACATGATTTGTGGTGGTCTTGGGATTGTTCTACTAAACTTTCGAGATATAAAAGAATGTGTAGAACCTGAATCAAAAAGTAAGTTCTCTATTATTGAATGAATAACTAGTGTACCTATCACCACTTCGTTGTCAGGGTTCACTTCGGTAGAAGTGATGGAAAAAGCTCTTCCTTGCTTCCTTGGAGGTTGTTGTTCACCTTCAAAAACCCTTGGATTAGGGCACTGATTTGAAAAATGACCCGGTTCTTTGAATTTTTAGCATTGAACAACACGTTGAGGTTGGAACGGAGCGTTCCTCTCCTCTGTCGCAGCCATGGGTCTTTCTTGCCGACAGTTAACAGCTAGGTGCCCTTCTCTTCCACACCTGAAGCATTTTCTCGTCCCCTTAAGGCAATTTCCAGGGTTCTTCTTTCCGCACTTTTGGAAAGTGGGGTGCTGGATCTTCTTAGCACCGTTGGATTTATCCATCGGACCACCAGCATTGATGTCCACCTTACGCTTCTTGTCCCCATGATACCATTGTAATTCCCCAATCTCCATTTCGACCTTGAGGTCAAATCAAACAATTTCCTCATAGCTGTCGAAGTCATGGATCGCTAATGCTTTCCGCAAGCTAGGCTTCAGCCCACCAAAGAAGCGGTCAACATTGCATTCGAGGGTAACGACAAAGCCGGAAGCGTATCGTGCAAGCCTTGTGAAGTTTTCCTCATATGTTCCAACAGATTCTTCGTCTTTTTTCTTGAGGGAAAGGAAGTCCCTTTCCATCTTAAGCCAGAGGGAGCGCGGAAAATATTTATCGAAAACATCTTCCAAAAATCCTTACATTCCAATGCCTCGATCTCCTCCTCAGGCTTCATATTTTTGATCAACGTCCACCATTGATCATCTTCAGCCTCCATATGATAAGCAGCTAGGATAACCTTCTCTTGTTCAGAACATTGAAGGATGGAGAAGATCTTTTCAATGGAGTTGATCCATTTTTCAGCGATCTTGGGATCAGATGATTCACTAAAAGCAGGAGGACTTTTCCTCATGAAGCTCTTGATAGAAACTTGTTCTTTCTTAGGGGGGTTTGAACGTTTCTCATGACCTGTGTTTCTATTCAAAACTTGAGTTAGCTGAGAGAGAAGCATGACAAAGTTCGTGATTCCCGCTCCCATTGGATTGGGCATCTCATTAGTACAGTCATCACACTGATCTTCACAACAGTTGTTAGCCCGAGTCCTCCTATTACCGGCCATTGGCTGGAATAAAATGGAAAGTTATGGGTAACACATAAAGGGTAATCCAAATAAAAAAGTTGATGACTTATAAATAAACTTTCATTTCCTTAACTCATGATTCTATAGGCTTCAATCTAGGCTTTTCATTATCTACTTTCTAACATATATTCTTAGGGGAATTTTTTTAATTCCCTTAATAAGGGTTCATAGTAAGATTTTGAATTTATCAAAACTTATCCCCCAGGAGTGTCGTAACCAAGAGTTCAGCAAGTCCTGTTGTCGTGCACTAGTTCCCGTTTGAGTCTAGCTCAAAGCGGTGTTTTCGGGTTTTACCCCTAGGATACATCTATGCCAGAGCCACCTCTACCTGCTCGTATCCAGACAGGGATGTATTTGTTTGATAAACAACTTACTCAGTACTTAAAAAAAGTTAGGTATGCTTTTATTATACTCAGTCTTGTATCTAAGGCTTTACTAGGGTTTCCTAATCCCAAAAATAACTAAATCTATCCTCTGATACCAACTTTGACAACCCTGCTTTTATTACAAACATAAACATGATTTATTACATAAAACATCACTTGATACAACAAAGAAGAACGAGAAGTTTATTTTATTTTGGGATTAGTATCATTACATAAAAACTTATAACATGAAATACAACATCTTTATTGAAAACTTCTATTACATGACCACTACATTCCCTCGTACTTAGCATTGCATGGGATAACCTAAGGACATGCATAAGAAAAGGGTGAGCTATAAATCCCAGTAAGGGAGTACATATGGAATAACATGAGGATTACAATACATGTTAGACAATAGTAATATCAATAGATCATAAAAGAAACATGAACATAAAGGCATGATAAAGCATGATAATCATAACATGGAAATGTGGAAACCACACTTAACATGGAATTAGCATGAGCCAAGGCTCATTGCACATGGAGCATGAGTAAATCCACATTGCACATAAAGCATGAGTAAACCCTCATTGCACTTGAATTAGCATGAGTCAACACTGGTTTCACATGATGTATCATGATACTATACTTTACCCAATGTATTAGAGCGCTATAAGGGCGCACCCTTCTAAAACATTTCATTTCATGCATAAGTGTGCCACATGGATCATAAAACATATTTTCATAAAACATAATAATTTATTCTATGATAAAGAAATGTGGAATTCATACATGAAACATTATAATAAATAAGTAAATGTGCATAAAGTTGAATACCCTTGATGGATAAATGGGCATGGTATTCACTACACAATGATATTGGCTTAGAAAATCGGTGCGATTTTGGGAGCATAACGGCATGACATAATAATTCATAAAAATGGTTGATGAGAGAGAAATGGGTTCCTCATAATATTTACATGTAATGAAAAGTAAGTAGGTCATATAGATACATTTCCCAACCATTTTAATGGAATTTAGATTCATGATACAAAAGTATTTCTTGAATGTAAAAGAGGAGAGAGAAGTTCCTTTCGGAATTTCGGCATAGTAACGGGTGCACATGGGAGGCATTTAATGAGTGAGAAAGGGTCTCCCATAATTCAAACATAAAAAGGTAAGTATGAGGGATGTGTGAAACCATACCCCAATATTCATAATTTAAATTAAAAGGTCAAAACAACTTAATGAAAATTGGACAAAAATGAGAAAGGCAGAAAAAACCCTTACATGGAAGTGTGCTTCCAAAGGCTAGAGAGAGGCTTGTGAGAGGCTTCTTGGGAGATTGGGGAACCTTGGGAGGATTCTAGAGAGAGTTGGGAAGAGTTTTTAAGAACTCCAAAGGATTTTAGTGAGGAGGAAATGGGAGCTTGGGTGGGTTTATATAGGAAAGGTGAGGGAATTGTTTATTATTTAGGTTTGGGACCCCTTATATTAAATTAATCCAAAACACAAACCATCCCATGGTTTTTTCCCATGGTTTTTGGAAAAGGGAAGTGAAAAAAAAATATTTTATAAGCCCAAATTCCGAACTTCTTAAAATATTAGGGTTTCTTATGTGGAGGTGAGTCACACTCCCAAGGAAATTAATTTAAAAAGGTAAGGTGTTGAATAAGTCGTGAGGGGTCCATTAATGCTTTGAAAATTAAGTCAAAAAAACCCAAAATCACATTATTTTAATGCTAAAACATATATTGGCCGAACATAAAGATTATAGTATTTTATTACATCACTATTGGGTCATTATGATGTCATAAAACACATTATATATTTAAACGATATTTAATTTTTACCCAAATATTTGACTGTCTCAGAAAATTAAGAAAATTTCACCGTTGGATAATTTCGACGTCCTGATTCCAAAAATAACAGTTATTATATCTAAATAATTTTATAAATATTTTAATATTCACTTTTAAAATAAAAACTGACATTTATCGATAATTCACTAGTTTTGACAGAAATGGGTTTCAAACCTTAATAAAAATTATAACTATATTCATAAAATTATAAGATCATTTATATTTAATAAAAATTAATTTAATAATAATATTATTATTTTATTAAAATATTATTTAATTCAAAAATACCTTAATTTAATAAAATAGATTTCTTAATTAAATAATAACTAAAAACACCATTTGTACTTTAAAAACTATTTACAATATATCAAAAATGACTTGAAGTTATATTTATTATTATATAAAAGAATAATGTACAAGAACATATTACTACTTATTTGTTACATAACCCCTTATAAAAGCCGCATAAGACCTAAGGGTATGGTGTGCGATGGTGACAGACTCTTGGGGTGGCTCAGATAACATCGCTTGAGTGGTAATTTCAATCAACTTCCACTTTTCCTGTAGATGGTCACGTTTAAGCTTGACATGATGAAGCTCAGCTTGGGCATCATCCAGAGTGAAGCCCATAGATTCCACATCTTTTCCAAGCTCTGAAAAATGGGCTTCGTATGGGGAAATTCTACTGGTTGAGGCCATCGATTCCTTTGTCTGAGTAAATTGGATTTTTTAAAGTCCTATATTTATACTAATCATGTTATCACTGTTCAATGACTATATTAGCAACGGTCAAAATTCTTAACATAAAACCAAGGAAGTTGACATTTTATATAAACATAAAGAGAAATTTAATTAGATCAAGAGGGATTTCTATTAATAAAACTTTGGGTCGTTACATTTCTCCCAACACGTTAGCTTATTAAAATAAAAAACATCACAAAGTATTTATTACACTACAACATTATGTCATTATGTTGTTTCATTTACGAAACAATATAGCTATTACACTTAATTTAAAGTATCATTACACTGAACTATAATGAGTCATTAATGATCCTTTTTTAATGAGCCTTGTGGTCATGTCATCACCACACTGCAACACAACTGTCTACTACTAAATAGTGTAAAAGAAAATATAATAACTTTTTTAGTTATTTTATTAATTTTTGAACATTTCGAAAATTATATTTTCTGTCTGACCCATGCCAATCTAAGTTACGTCCATTCTAGGTGAATCCTAGAATTCTATGTTAAATAGTTCCCTCAGATTTTATATTTGATCACCGGTTAAAATTTTAGGAAAACCCACTTCCACATTTACTTAAGTGAGCTTAAAATGGTTTAAAATTATATTCCGGGCTCACTGGGCCTCTTAATAACATTCCTCCGAATCATATGGTCTTGAAATAATTCTATAATATTATAAAAAAATATACGAAAATTATATGACATTACATTTTCTCCACCTTATATATTTACATCCATGAATTCCAAAAAATGGGTTATCAAACAAATGGGGGTACGGAGTATGAATATGAGCCTCCTACTCCCATGTTCTCTTATAGAGATTCATGTGCTACAACCGAACGCGCACTAGAAGAGTCAACTGTCCTTGAAGGGCCCACTCCAGTCGATCCTCTATCTCTAATGGGTACTTCAAAAATGTCACCTCATCATAAATGTCCAACTTTTCCCAGTCGGTGATGTGTGATGGATCATGCATGTACCTTATCATCTACAAAATTTGAAAAACATTATGAACCTGGTGCATATGTGGGGGAAGAGCTATATGGTACGCCACCTCTATAACTCTTTTGAGAATATGAATATTTCCGATGTACCTTATAGATAGATTTCCACCTCGACCAAATCTATACAATCCCCATTGGGGTGAGACCTGAAGGAAAACATGGTCTCCTTCCTCAAACTACAAGGTACTCTGTCTCCTGTCAGTATAAGATTTTTTCCCAATATGTGTAGTCCTCATCCACTCCAGGATGATCTGTACCTTCACAGTGGTAGCCTGTACCAACTCTAGACCTATGAGTGGTGACTCCCCTGATCCTTTCTATCATAGATGTGATCTGCATGGTCACTCGTACAAGGCCTCAAATGGTGCAATTCCAATGGGGGAGTGATAGCTACTATTTTATGAAAACTCCACCAGCGGTAGGTGGTCTTCCCAATTGAGAAAAAAACCAAGGACATAAGCATGAAGGATGTCCTCCAAATTTTGTATGGTCTGCTCCATTTGACCATCTGTCTGGGGATTAAAATATTTTCTCATGTGTAGATGAGTCTTGAACACCTACCGAAATCCCTTACACAATCGATTTGTAAATCATGTTTGATGGTATGAAACAATTGTCGAGGGAACCCTATGAATCATCACTATCTCATAGACATAACGGCTCCCCAAGACCTCTATCGATCCTAGATACCATATGGGAAAGAAGTGAGGTGACATGGTGAGTTGATCAATGATCACCAAGAAAGAATTGTGGCCCCTGGATGTGTTGGTAACCCCATCATGAAGTCCATGGAGATACCATTCCACTTCCATTGTGGTACCTCAAGTGGTTGTGTCAAAAATATTGGGACCTGATGCTCATCCTTCACTTACTGACAATTGAGGCATTGTGAAATGAACTTTACCACCACTTTCATCATCCTTGCCCACCAGTACTGATGTTGGAGGTCCTGGTAAATATTTTCCACACAAGGATGTACGACCAAAATGGATGTATGGAACTCGCTAACCACCTCCTCTTGAAATGTCACTAGTAATATAGTTAGTACTCTAAAAAGGATGATGTTCTCTCCAACTATCAAAAATCCATCAGGAGACTGTCCTGAGAATATCTGACCATGTCGGGCCTCATTGTCAACATCCACAAGTTTTGCTTCCCTGATTCACTGTAAGAGTGGGGGAGTGACAATTATTGACTAAAGGTAAGATGCTCTATCATCATCCACGAAGGATATCCGCATCATGGATAGCTACTCTACCGCCACACTCAATATTTGTAAACCAGTCCTCCTGCTGAGCGCATCTTCCCCCATGTTCCCCTTCCCAGGTGTAGAGACTATATCAAAGTCATAGTCCTCTGGGAACTCCCTCCATAACCCTTTTTTGTAGTTTAGGTCCTTCTTTGAGAAGATATACCTGAGACTCTTGTGATCAGAGTCGATAGTAAACCGTTCAACCATAATGTATTGCCACCAGATCTTCAAGAAAAGGACCAATGCTGTTAACTCTAGGTCGTGGGTCGCGTAGTTATGATCATGCTACCTCAACTATCATTAGCCATAATTGATAACTGATCATCACTACATCGGGACACAACCTAGTCTGGTCCCTGATGCGTCACATAAAAATACATACCCAATGCTCTCTTCTACTGGTCTCAATATAAGGTCACTCGTCAGTATACACCTCAGATCTTGGAAACACTACTGGAACATCTTCGTCCACATGAAGGGATGTACCTTCTGTGTTAAGGATGATAAGGTGATTCTACTCTAGAATTATTGGGTACTAACCTACAGTATTATCCATCCAACCCCAAGAAACTCTGCACCTCACTCGTTCTCCTGGGTGGATCACTAGCAATAATTGCCTCTATCTTTTATGGGTCCACTGAAACTCCACCCTCTAAGATGACGTGCCCCAAGAAGTGGACCTCTCAAATCCAGAATAGGTACTTCAAGAGATTGCAGTAAATCTGGTACTCTGAGAGTTTATCTAGGACTATCCACAAGTGTGTAGCATGCTCCTCCCCTGACACCGAGTACCCCAAGATTTCATCAATGAAGATCACCAAAGAAATATTGTGGTATGGCTAGAAGATCTGATTAATGAGTCCCATAAACCCTACTGAGGAATTTTTCATGCCAAAAGACATAACCAAGAACTCATAGTGTCCATACCCACATCTGAGGGCTGTCCTCGGAACATCTTCATCCCGTACCTGAAGATGATGGTAGCCTAATAAGAGGTTGATCTTCGAGAAACAACTCGCTCACTTCTGATGGGTGAAGAGGTAATCAATTCTCGGTAGTGGGTAATTTTTCTTCAACGTCACTTGGTTCAAGAGCCAGAAGTCCATGTTTAACCTTAATCTCCCACATTCATTCTTGATAAACAATATTGTGGCTACCCAAGGTGAAACGTTGGGTCTCACGAAGCCCTTATATTGTAATTCGTTTAGATATACCATAAATTCTTAAAGCTCCATAGGATCCATTCGAGATGATAGTGTGGATATAAGTTCCTTCCCTAGGAAAAAATTGATTAATCATTCTACCTCCCGGCAAGGAGGTAGTCTTGGAACATACTTAAGGAAGACATCCTCATACTCATCCTCCACTACATAAAAGATTGGACTCCTCTCATCCACTACACCAAGGGTATGGCTAGAAAGTTTGCAAGTTATTATCTAAAACCTCATCTGAGAAAGATCATAATATGCTGAAAAGGTTCCCTTCCTCACCGAATAAGGAAAAACATGTCACATCCTCATGAGCACACTGCACTTTGCACCTAAAACAATCGATTTCAGCATGGAATGTGGATAACCAATGTATACCCAAGATGGAAACTTAAGGCCTCAAAGATGCTAAAAGAAGATCCTAGACGAAGATATCATATCCTAGAGTAAGATCACAATGCTGGAACCATTGTGTAATCGTCTAATTCTATCCTGTAGGTGTCTCTAATCATAATGATCGAGCCAACGAATCTACCAGAATCATCGAGCCCCAAACGAGGTCTATGGAAAGTAAAGAATGAATGAAACATGTGTCTATAAGAGTTATATCTAAGGTGAAGAAGACACATATCATACCTCTAATCATCTCTTGAAAATCGTGGACATAGGCCTCCATCACCTGAAGCTGGCCTCGCCTATATCTTCCCTCTCTTAGAGCCTGTGGTGGACGACCTGGGGGTGGTGGTAGTAACACATCGAATCATCGTCGACTGCTTGCTGCTCGGCCTACTCCCATGCCACATGCACTGAACTGTGAAAAAACTCATTCAAACACCTTCCTCTAACATGGAAGTCCCTCAACAAACTGTTGATCATAAGTGTGGCGGGTCAGGCAGTCACAAGCCATGTGTCCCTATCACTGTATGTGAAGCACAATTTGTTTCCCTACTGACTCCCTCTTCTCTTGGAGGCCCACACTGCCGATTCTGAGTCCTGGGGTCACCCCCAAAAAGACATGGCCCAATTGGTCCACCTAGTCTACTACATGTTTCTCACCACCGAAGGCTCTACCTCCTGAGGTCTTCTAGTGGCTCCAGCTATTAGTTCTTTCTTAGCTAGGAAGCTCTCCACTATAAGTACATGCTGCTACACTCCATCCAGAGTGGGGATGTAGAGAGACACCTTGGATTCCCTGATCTCCTGTATGAGTCCCTGATCAATGGTATGGGCCCTGAATAAAGGTTCATGAACCGTATCTGTGGAGTAGAAAGAGAGGTCTGTAAACCTTGCAGAGTACTCAACCACTGACAGGATGCCCTGAGGCTGGTGAAGAAACTCTTGGATGAAAACAAAGTACAAGATCTCAGGGAATAAATCCTCCTAGAAAATATTCGTGATGTATTCCCAAGTGAGGGTCACCTAATAATATGTATAGATTGTTAAGCTATACCATCTCCCTACCAATATGTACAGAAGGCTCACGGTCAAGACCAGAATCTGGCCAAGCAGTGTCCTCGTTAAGTGGAAGACCGGCGTCACTACCTCCAGCTAGTCTTCAGTGGCCTGAAGATCTGTCTCTCCCTTGGACCTGGGAGGTCTCTTTCACTGAATCACGTCCAAGTAACTAAGTCTCCAAACATACTCTATAGGTAATGCCGATAGTTTCTGCTAGTCCACATGTGATGGAAACACTATTGCAACACCTATAAGGGATATCTCTAGCACTTTTCCCAGAACCAACGCCTTATCAATAGGTGTGATGTCTTCACCGTCACACATTGGAATCAGATTTTTCCATCTGCATGGAGGCATCCTGATACAGATCATGATATACCAAGGTTAAATGTTTATACATGGTGAGAAAAATATTATTTGATAAAATCATAAGGATACCCCTATTAATCCAGGGTTTTCATGTATAGATCTAAAAATCAGAATATAGGGTATTGGTGTTTGGATACATCGGCCGCCACACCAAAACTAGACTCCCCTAATCTAAAATTCAAACTCGAAATAGTTAACACAGTTTCTCTAAAACAAAATAGAAGAGCCTTGGACTCTAAGAAAGAATCTACCACCTCTGATACCACTTTTTCACAACACATCCCCCAGCGCCCATGTCGTGACATATAGGAAGCCCACCTCCTGAAGGTCAGGGGTTGGAAACTAACACCAAAAGCATACAACTGAAAGTGAGAGACATTTTCTTGAGTACATGTTTACACATACACACAAACACATCCCAAATCAGGAAAATCAAACAAGAATGCAACTATAAATAACCATTGAGTACAAGTACAACTGAATGTCAAATGGGACACAATACAAACCCAACAAAAGACTAACTGGAAAATAGAAAAGTAAAAAAGAAACTATGAATAAACATATGCTAAAAAACCAACCTAATGGATAATTAAAGAGTACCTGTAGGAATCAATCAGAAGTATTTATTGTGTTCCTGGTCTTACTAGGGACCACCGGGTCCTGGGCCACCATGTCCTTCGCCAATGCGGCGACTGTCTCTATGAGACACAACAGATGTGGGCGATGCTCGTGCTGGGGTGAGTAACAAAATACTTAGTAGGAATCCAAAAACACAAAGAAAATACCACAATGCAATCCAAAACCAAACAAATAATCATGATCACCAATCATAATCATGAAGCAAGACATCTCCCACCAGGTATATCTTGAGTAAGAAAGTAGAACCATTAGTCACATCGTCAAACACCTAGGATAATGAATAACTCCAAATTAATGAGTAAATTGGTCCTTTTGGGTCACACAAAACCATCATCCCACTAACCTATGATTGTTGTGGTACTAATCCCTAATGAGTACCTTGGGTATGTTGGGTCACATAGAAGTCTCTCCCCACTGTGGGCATGCCGGGTCAAATAAAAGTTGCTTCCCAATATAGAAATACTGAGGTACTTCTCCAATTGAGTACCATGGCTCTGTAGGGTCACACAAATGATGCTCCCCACTATGGGCCTCATGGGCCACACAGAATTCGCTTCCCACAATGCTATAGTTTCTCATCCACATAAGGTTTCTGACCAGCAGTCTCTAGGTCTCATCTAACCATAGGATTTCCCCAAATAGCATGATTTAACTCAGAAGAGCTTCTCCCCAAGCCATTCTTATAATTCAAACTTCCATGAAATCAGACATAGATTATTCCAAAATATCCTCCTTATCATGAGGGTTACAACACCATAAACAGCTCATCAATCAGACGTCTGGTTTTCCAGATATTGAAATTTTTACAAAAAGGGTATTGTTGGGTCATGGGCTGGGCTGACCTGACCTGACCAGGACTAGGGTCCACCAAACTGACCC
Organism: Viscum album; assembly: GCA_963277665.1. Taxonomy (NCBI): domain Eukaryota; kingdom Viridiplantae; phylum Streptophyta; class Magnoliopsida; order Santalales; family Viscaceae; genus Viscum; species Viscum album. The sequence goes on along the minus strand of OY728119.1, from coordinate 375,255,086 downwards.
GAACACAGCCTGGGTCCAGTCTATTGGGTCGTGGGTCTAGCATGTTGGCCCACCCATTTTGCCTGGTAGGGACACAGCAGACAGCCGCGTTTGTCTTCCTGACCCCGCGGGTTTCCCACGAGGTTGCCTACCTAGCTGTTGGCTATTGACTATGGTATTCGCATGGGATGTGGCATGGTGCCACGTCCACCCACCACCAGCTTCTAGCTGAGCCTACAGCTCTTCCCGAAGCACCTTTGGGTCGATCCACCTCTCGCCCGCAGCCACCGCTGTGGGCCACCAACGTCGGCACCGACGCACCGTCAGAGTAATCCATGGACCACTGGCTCCACTCAAGTGGTCTGTTCTTGTTGTGGCTTGCACCCGTGGCCTCCATGGTGTATTTTCTTTACTTATAAGGCTTCATAATTACCTTTCCACCATTTCAAATATTCATCAACCAAGAACACACAATGTGGAGGGTGGTAGGTACTTTTTCGTGTCAGCCCATTCCCTCCTCTTTAAAAGTATAATATAAAGGAGACTTGAGAATGATGTTTAATCTACAAAAATCTAAATCCAAAAAGAAATCCTAGAAATATAACCCTCTGCAAGAAAATAAAATCCACAGATCGACCTCATTGTGGGTTGATCTACATTTTCCCATTTAGAACGAAGAATGAGAAAAACATTAAAAAAACCCTACCTCAAAGAAGTTCGACATTGAAGTGGTCCTCCCACAAACTTTCAAGAATTTGAAGGCATTCATTGTTTATCATCTCCTTTCTTCGAGGTTCATCGATGTTGTTAACATTCCTATGACATTCTTTGTTCTTCGTTGGAGAAGAAACTCACCAGTGGTTCTTCAGTGAATTATCCACCGTTTAATTCTTGTTTCCTTCAATGCATTATCTTATAAAAATAAAACACATCTCATCATTTCTGTTATGTTGTGAAGACGTGTCATTACTCTATTTAATTTATAAAACAATGCTTTTGTTGTTCTTCATTTAATGTTTCATTACACTACAAAATAACGTTCCATTAATGATCTAATTTTAATGCGCCTCATAGCCACATCGCCCCCTCACGGTAACACCATTGTTTTCCAATCAACAGTGAAAAATAATATTAAATAAATTTTTATGTTATTTAATTATTTTTTGAAAATTCTCAAAATTAACATTTCCACCCATCCATTGCTAGTTGATGTAAATTTCATTATAGGAGAATCTTGGCATTCCTAGTTCAACGATGCCCTAGTATTTTTCATATGAGCACCAGTTAAAAAGTTACAAACACTCGCTTGCACATTTACTATAAGGACCCAGCCTTAAAACAGTATAGAATCTTGAATTAAATAAACAATTCACATTGAGGATCTTTTCAGCTTTATAGTTTTGGAGAATTAATCCATAACTATTAAATTACATCTCAAGAATTATAATGTAGACACATCTACTAAGTTTCCTTTTTTCAAATAATAAAAACACTTGAAAAAAAGTGTCATGTCTTATTCCATGTTTTAGACAGCATGACTTTTCCTTGATCCCATCCTTGACTCTATTTATCATTATGTCCTATGAAAAACATTCCAAAACATGGGATGTGGATTGAAATCTCATTAAGGGTTATAAAAAAAGAAATAAAACATTAGTTTATCATTTCATACATAACATAATATCTCTAACATACATCATGAAATCATAAGATTTATTAATAACACATAAAAAACATTCATCATAATGGTAACTTGTGGCATCCATATCATACTTACATTGTACCTATCACAGCTACGTAGGGAGTTACATTTGAAATACTCATCATAGTATATTCCCTAAATATATTGGGATAAACATTCACATTTACCTCTGTCACATTACCCAATGCATTGTAGATCTATCTCGGGCTCAACCACCCTAGGTTTATCATGGAACCACCAATATACATATACAATGCCCGAGAACCATTACATAATCATAATACATAAAACAAGCATAAAGGAAAGATAACATTTCTACATTTCAATCACAACATATCATCTAAATATTTTGACATAATAAATCCATTATAAAAATTATTTTCAATACCTATATATGTAAAAAGAGTAAATGGTATTTACATTCCTTTTAAAAACATTATGGCTTCTTAAGGAAGCCAAGATCAAATAATACTCACGACAGTGGAAAATATCGTTGTCACCATTTACATTAAAAGAAATATTATTTTTTATCGTTTAGTAAAACGCCTTTTAGAAAAAGATTCCTTTTGAATGAAATAAAAAGTCAAAGGTGTTTATACACCTTATAAAAGAAAGTTGTGTATAAAACAAAATATGCCTCAAGGAAAGGAGATTGAGACGAAGTCCCTTACCTTGTTTCCGACTTGACCTGTTCAATCTTTAATCTCATGAATAATAAACTAAATTTAATTTATATTTTATTAAGAAAAATTTTCATTTTTATTATCCCTTTTATATCTATTATTACCATTATATAAACATTATGTAATCATTTATGTTAATAATGGTCATTTTGTTGATATTTGGTACTTGAGTTAAAATGAACTTTTTTATATTAACAAGTTGTCCATGTGGTCGAAATTACATTTCCTCAAGAATGATATCAATGATTTAGATATCATATATATCTTTTATATCCAGTAAATATATGTATTTATAATAGTACATAACATTTTGAGGTAAGAAATGAAATGCACTGTTCATGGAGATAGTAAGCCGTACGTATGCATGAACGCTACTTAAATTTCTATTTCGTATTTTAATCGAATTAAAACAAAATGATACATAAGTATATTATAATTCCAGTATAATATCATATATAATATCATTAAATCTATCATTTATACATCCCACATGTGGAATTAATGAGTCATATCACTTTTAGGGGACGGTAGTCCGCACTTCCTAAAATGAAATTATTTTGTTTACCAACTATGGAAACCATAATGGTATAATATAAATGAAAAATAAAGTGTAATAAAGAGAACATAAAAATAATATATATCATATATAAATATAGTTCCATCTTAATGTCCACCATGAGAGGTGGTAGGAGATAATTGAACAATGATTGTTTTGTGAGGCGTTAGTTTTCCAACCAAAGAAACAATATGTTCTTTACCCATTAGATGGAGGTGTGTAAAAGTGTAGTTTGAATCCATATCATACGAACATCCTAGTATATTTAGGATATTGGTGTTGTTATAAAAGAAAATAATAAAATGTGTTTAGGGTTTGGAGATGTAAAATAAAAAAATATAATTTAGGAGAAACAGTTACCTTTAGTTCAGGTAACTTCCCTTTGGTTTGAACTAGAAGTACTTCTTGAAGAGACTTCTGCCTAAGGTAAGTCTTGTAGAAGGAGGATAGGGATATATGGAGGTTAATGGGTCTGAATTTGGATGATCCAATGGTCTTGAGTGGTGTGAGTAATGGGATTGAGGTGAGGTCTTTTTATAAGGGGGAGGAGGGGCTCTTTAAGAATATGTAAAAATATTATCTTATTATATAATGATTTTCAGTTTCTAAAGGTCTAAAAATGATTAATGTATATGATAAGATGACTCATGGTCGAAATAAAAACATTCAAAAACAATTAAATAGGTTTTTATATTGTTTTCATATTTATGAGATTATTTATTTAAATAATTTATTAATGAGGTTAACATTGCATAATTATTGTGTCATAAATAATTTTATTTATTTGATTTATAAAAATTATGAAACTAATATCATGATGTAGGAAATATTTTTATCTTTCAAAAGAATATTTTTAGTCGAAGAGATAACTTATATAACTCTACATAAAAATTAAATTAATAAAAGAAATTTGTTTATGTAATTTTTTCCTTTAAGTTAATTAAAATAAAGTGCCATTATCATTGTTAAATGGCTCCATGGGGTCTCATAATTGGAACAAGGATTCCCATGGTCATCCATGACTCATCCAATAAGGTTAGGATAGGTGTTAAGGTATTCTTTATTATTAGGATATTCTTTTTACATTGAATTACCCTATTTACCTTCAACCGCAGAAAATAAATGTCAAAATATACTATTCACCAAATATTATTTTTATCTTATTGAATGGAATTTTACTTACTAATAATAGAAATATATGTCAAATATTCTAAATTCAATTCAAGGAAGCGGTAAAATTTCATTTAAATGAAGAAGTTAGTTTTTAACTACTACTTAGTGGTTTCACTATTCATCAAAAATTGAAATTTTTCAAGAAAATACCAAAAAATAAGCCTAATATATATTTGATATTTTGAATTCCAAAATGATGTCTATTTTACCAAATTCAAAAAATAGAATTTTCATTAATTAATTTAAAATTAAATCTCATTCTCAAAACAAAAAGCGTGTTTTTATGAAATATTAACTATCAAAAGTTTGACATTTTTTTAAGTTCATTTTCAAAGAGAAATTAATTCCAATGACTAGAATTGTTTTAAATGGTAAAAATATAATCCAATTAGACTTGAAAACCAATCTAAAAGATAATATAAAAATATATATAAATTAGATTAAAAGGTAGATTTTAATTAGAATATTGTATTTTTCACTATTCATTAAAAATTGAATTTTATTAGAAAAATAAAAAAAATTATGAAAAGTAAAATTTGATGTCCCGATTATAAAAAATAATTTTATTTTTTAAAATAAAATATATAAAAGTCACAAAAAATATATTTAAAGAGGGTTCACCATTAAAAGGCTACAAATCAACTGTTTAAAGAATAATAGAGTATTTATGCTTAGAATCAGATTCCTTCTTATTTTAAGCCTCTAAATTTTTATTTGATAAATGAAAAAAAAATTAACAAATGTGTATAATCATACTGTAGTTATTTATATTTATTCTTGTTGTTACAACGCCCACGCTTTAAATACCATTTAAAATAATAATATCATATTATTATTTTTATGTATGACCCAACATTGTGTGAAACGTAAGATTTCAAAGAAACTCGTTGTTGCGTATTGGGTATGCTATCAAAAAATGAAAACCATTTAATGTAAAATTAATATTTAATTCAAAAATATTAATAAATATTCCAATGTGTTATTATTTATTAACTTGGGATGTTACATCCTTCCCCCCTTTTGGGAATTGCGTCCTCGCTATTTTTATTTACTTATAAAATATGTGGGGGTATTTATCCCTCATTGCATTTTCAGATATCCACTTTGCCTCTTCAACCTTATGGTTATTTCAAAAAACATTTACCTAGTGAATTACCTTATTTACAAACACTTTCTCTCTTCGATCATGAATCTGGACGGGTTATTCCTCCTAAGAGAGATTCTTTTCCAACTGAACTACCTCTAGACATAAAACATGAGATTAATCTGGCATATACTTTAACAACATTGAAACATGAAAACAATTGTGTACCTAGGATAAACATAGAGGTAAAGACACTTTGTAATAAAATGATCCAACTTTCTCCAGGATATCATAGGGTCCAATGAACCAAATACTCAACTTTTCCTTCTTACTAAAACTCATCACACTCTTCCATGGAGAAACATTGAGAAAGACATGATCACCAACCTCAATAAAAAAATATCCTTCCTCCGGTTATCCGCATAACTTGTTTGCCTACTCTGAGTTTTTCTCATATGCTTCTGAATCAACTGAACATTTTCTGCCATCTCTTCTACCAATTATGGTCCCATCAACTTCCTTTCACTTAATTCATCCCAAAAAGCTGGAGTTCGACATCGATTCCTATATAATGCCTCAAATGGTGCCATCTGTATACTGGAATGGAAACTGTTATTATAATAAAATTAAACCAAAGAAATATGTTGGTCCCAACATCCCTGGTAATACAGTGAACAAGCATGAATCATATCCCCCACAGTCTGAATTGTTTGTTCCGATATCTCGTCTGATTATGGATGAAAAGATGTACTAAAATTTATTTCAGTACCCAACGACTTCTGATGGCCTTTCCAAAATTTAAAATTAATCTGGGGATTAAAATTAGATAAAATGGAGAGGCGAACACCATGCAACCTGACTATCTCTTTAACATACAATCAAAAAAGTTGATCTAGAGAAAAAGTATCTTTAATATGAAAGAAATGTGTATATTTTTTCAATCAATCAACAATAACCCATATTGCCTTATTACCTCAAGATGTCTTTGGTAATTCCACAATGAAGTCCGCTGATACATTTTACCATTTCCACTCTGGCATTGGTATAGGATAAATCATCCATTTCGGTAACTGCCACTCTACATTAACCTGCTGACAAGTCCAACACATCATAGTAAAATCAGTAATATCTCTTTTCGTTCAATCCCCCCAATACTAATCCCGAAGAACTCTATACATCTTATTACTTCCAGGATGAACTAAAAACATGGAACTATGATCTTTACATAATATTCATTCTTCAACTATAAATCAAAAGGCACACATAATCACTTTCCAAATATCAAAACACAATCATTTGAATGTTAAATTCATGCAACTTACCATTCTGAACAAACTCTACCTTTTTCTAAAACTTACTGTCTTCCTTCTACGCTATCTTAATTCTATCTGATAGAGATAATTTCACTGATACCTAAAACAAAATGAAATAATTTTCTGCACCAGAAACTTCTATGTGATAGTTCATCAAATAAAAAACCAAAGGGTCTTGTTCCAATCATAGCGACTCAAATCATCAACCACATTATTTTCTTTTCCCAGATGGTAATGGATTATGCAATCATAATCCTTGATTAATTATAACCATCTCCTCTATGTCATGTTAAATTATTTTGGAGTGAATATATACTTCAAACTTTTGTGGTCAGTATATATTTCACATTTTACTCCATACAAATGATGCCTTCAAATCATAAAAGGAAAAAAAACAACAGCTAATTCCAAAGCATGTGTAGGGTAATTTAACTCATAATATTTCAACTAATGTGATGAAAAAGAAATTACCAGATCATTCTGCATAAGTACACAACCAAGTCCTTTTAATGGAGCATCACTATAAATTACAAACTCACCAATTTTCGAAGGCAGTTCCAAAAATGGAGAATTCACCAACGTTCTTTTCAATTCCTGAAACCAATCATCACATTCTTTTTTCCATGGAACATAACACCTTTTACATTTAACTTCGTCCTTGGACTAGATAACCATGCATAGATTCAACAAACCTCCATTAACAACTTTACAGATCAAGAAAAGTAATATCTCAGTTATAATTGTGGGACTTGGCCATTCTTCAACAACTTTTAGTTTAGAAGGATCGACATTTATTCCTTTTTTTTTGAAATAATATGACCAAAGAACGAAATTTATTGTAACCAAAACTCAAACCTGCTGAATTTAACAAATATTTTCTTTTATTTAAAGGTTTGAAAGATAACCCATAAATGACTTTCATACTCCTATTTACTTTTAGAATAAACCAAAATATCATCAATGAAAACAACCACAAACTTATCCAAGAACTCACGGAAAATTATATTCATAATATACATGAATACAGCAGGTCCATTGGTTAAACCAAAATTCATAACTACAAATTCATAATGGACATATCTATTATGAAATGTGGTCATTGTAATTTGTGCATCTTTCACTTTAAACTGATGGTACCCCGACCTCAAGTCAATCATCAAAAAATAATAATCTTCCTGGAGCTGATCAAAAAATCATCGATATGAGGAAAAGGATACTTGTTCTTAATAGTGATGTTATTCAGTGCTCTATAATCAATGAAAATTCTCATTGAACCATCATTATTTTTAATAAATAAGATAATATCACCCCATGGTGATGTGCTAGGTTGAATTAAGGCTTTACTAATAAATCCTACAATTGTTTCATTATCTCTAAAAGTTCAATTTGAGGCATTCAATAAGAGGGTTTTGAAATTGGATTACCATCAGAAACCTAGTCAATAGTAAATTCAACTTCCCGATTAGGTATAATACCAGGAAACTCAATAGGAAAAATATCAAGGTACTCATTTATCATTGGTACATCATTAATCCGAACAGTTCCTTTATTTTCAACAATATGTGCAAGGTAACATTAATTTTGATATTTTACTAGTTTCTCAGCTTCCTAATATGTTATCAAAAGTAAGGGTCCATTCTTGTATAGGAACTAAAAATCTTTTTGAAAAGAAACCTCTTTATATTTGCAGTCAATCATAGCATGATAAAAAAAATCCAATATATACCCAAAATAACATAAAACTCTACTAGAGGAAAAACAATATGGTTTTTAGGTATATTCCTTCCATACACAATGATAGGAAGGTTCTAATAATTTCTTTTTATTTCAAATTTTCTTCCAGGTGTTATTAGCGTATGTTCAGGATTCATATCTTGAGATGGATTTCCCAATTTACTAGAAATATTCTCAAAAAATGTAGGAGTGTTTAGACCCTAAAACAAACAACACATTGGAATAATCTAAACAAATAGAAATTGTACCAGATACTATTTCATTTGATGGCCCAACATATGTTGAAATAGTTGCAATGGATTTCACCACCCCTTTCTTGTTGTAGTCTAGATGCTTTCCCTCAGTTGATTTCTTCGTTGGACACTAATTTTCATAATGAACCATTTAATTACACTTAAAACATTTTACTAACTGTAAATCATATTTTTTTCCTACCATTATCTTGATCTTTTCAGTTCAATTAAAAGCCATATGTCCTATTTTACCACATTTGTTACACATTCCAGAATTCAAGACATTCCGCAGCATGATTTTTACCAAAATTTTCACAAACTTTAAACTTATGTTTCTTACCATCAGACATTTTTGAAGAGTTCTTCCCTTTTTACAGACACCTTAACCAAATATTCTTTTGTTCTTTAAAGAACACCTAATCATTGGAAAACTCCATTTCCACCTTATACGCACATCGAACAAGTTTTTCATAACATTATAACTCACGAGAAGATAAATACCTTCGATACTTTGGCTTTAATCCCAGTTAAAATATTTGATTTTACTATCAAGATATTGTATGAAATTTGGAGCATACCTTGAAAGTCATGTGAATTTTTCTTCATAAGCAGCAATTGATTCATCCTCATACCTCAGTTCTAGGAATTTTTTTCAATCCTAAGATGAAACACCTTAGGAAAATATTTCTCAAGAAACATACCTTTGAATTCATCCCAACCATGAGAATTAATCTTCTCACTATTTTTAGAGACCCAAAGCATGACACACATAGACATTACATTACTTTTGCGGAATACTCAATACATGACAAAAACAGATGCCCAAAGACTGTATTATTTTAGTGTCTTTGGAAACTCAGAACACAATCTTCTAATCATGGTGAAAGATCTTAAACATCACCATTTAAGATCTTTCCGTTTGGGTTTATTACCTAAATCCATTCATTATATTCTAGGGAAATTAAAAAATAAAAAGGGTGTGATCAAATGATTAGTAAGGGTAAACATGGATAATATAAGACAATCCCTAAACATTTGAACTTATGAACATGAACATAAAACATCAAAACCATGAGTAATGACATAAATCTTGGAAGTGCATAAGGCATTGATCATAATGGAACATTAACCATGATAAAATATCATGGGAATAAAACGTGTAATTATATCAACCAGTAATCACATGATATGATTTCAAAAGTAGCCATGGCATTTCTACCTAGACCATCATAGTAGACAATGTCTGTTACTGAACCAGGTTTACTTGTTGTTCCAGCCCTGTATTAATGAACCAAATTTAACATGTCATTCTAGCCATGTCTATCTCATGAGATATAAATCTTTACCCAATTCATTGTAGGGATATATAGGTCCCACTCATCTCATATTGGAATCATTCCTACGTGTACCACAAAACAATCATAAATCATTCATCATAACCCAAAGAATAAAATCGGTTTCATAAACATCATCACATCAATGCATAATCCATATAAAACAAATGGATATCAATTCATCATAAGAAAAATCAAACCATGTAAATAATAGAGACATTATACATGAAACATATTCATACTAAATAATTTCATCTTAGATGGGAAATAGTTTTGATAAAACACTTGAAATGAATTCTTGAGGAAAATATCATTTCTTCTTCAAAATCATTTTCTTCTAAAAAATGCCATGTAATTTTAAAATAAAAGGATTTTATTGAAAATAATCATGAAATAATGTACATGACGCTTCATGAAAAAAAGGAATTATGAAATCGTAAAAATCCATTTATACCATATAAGTAAAAAAAACCTTATCCTCGTACTTTTTCCAGAAATGTCAAAAAGTGCCCCACATGGTAAACAAAAGAAAGATTCCTTCCATACCTTCTGGTAAAATTCATAAAAGGGTAAAAATGATATTAAAAATTCATGGAAGAATAGTAAAATTTTTGTGAAAATATTTTGAGAAAACATGGACATGGATGATAAACATAACCCTAGTAAATACTTACGAATAAACAATATCAGATTAGAATGAGATTGGAATAATTATCCCTTACCTTAAGTCCAATTTCTTTCATAAATGTCTGAAACTCCTATATAAAGGGTTTTAATATATTATTATCTTATAATATAACCATAATAATATTTATGATATCAAATATGATTCACTTACGACATTATATTAGCCGTTCTTTTGTCAATTCCATGATGAAGCAGCGTTTTGGGTAAAATGGTTTCATTTATCGTACGTGTTTGGACTTGTTGTTCATGATATTAATACTTATATCATGATTTCCTTATTTCCATAATTTAAAACATGATTTATATATCATGCATATTCAATATATGTATATAATAGATAGATAAATGAAATTAAATACACCGTTCATGGAGACGGTATGCCGTACGTACACATGAACACTGTTTTCGTTTCTTTATTAAAATGAATGGAATTAAATGACATATATATATATATAAATAAATACTGTAGAATTATTATGTCATATATTTCATGATAACTTATTATATATACTTTATAATCATTCTTAAATTGTTAACATGGAGAATGAATCTCATCGCATCGTGGAGACCGTAATCCATACGTACGCACGTGTGATGATATTGTTCCCATAATTATTTAATGGAATTGAAGTATATGATATAATATATCATAATTAGAATAATGTTATAATAATAATATATAGTTATTATTTCCACCATTATACCCATCCATGTATGGTGGTGGTGGAAAAACAGATTACACCACAGTGTGGAGACGGTATTCTGTATGTATGCACGGGCGGTGATTTCTTTTTCTGTAGGATGGATAGAAGGTGAAAAGGGGTTGTTTAATAATTATAATAACATATATATATATATATATATATATGATTGATACTTATTTTATTACTTAATTATGAAACAAAAAAAATAATATGAATTAGAAGAAGAAATGAATTTGAAAGAATCGGTAAAGGATATTACCTCTTCTTCGACACACCTCATCTAAACCTCATCTTAGGGCACTAATGTTGGTCTTTCTAGAGGACCCGGACATCTAGTATGTTTCTAGGGATGTGGAGAAGAGAAATCTTCAGAGTTTGGCTGATCTTGAAGGCTCCAAATGTTGTGAGGAGGAGAGGGAGGAGGTTCCCTTTTATAAGTGATGAGAGGGGCACCTTTGGAAACATAAGAAATATTAATTTATAATATATTAAAAACCACTTAAAAAACCTCCAAATATGACTCAAATAAAAATAATAGATGAGATAATGTTGTAATATCATCAAACAATAAAATTTATACATGTTGGGATTGTAATTTAAACCTTATCAACATGATTTATCCTTATTTAATCTATTTAAATTTATTTGTGGTAATAATATTCAAAATTTTAAATTGTTATAAATAATTACTTATGTGTTGTGAATTGTCCATAATTGGATACTTTATGAAATTTTAGACCATATAAATTTCAAATTATAATTTTTAAATATTTTTTTGAATTTTAAACAATTTAATAATATGTCATTTTTATAAAATAACAATAGTGTCAATTTTGACACTATTCATTTACTTGAATTTAAATGAAATCCACATAGAGTATATATTCAAACCAAAATATTTAATAGATTTATAACAATTAATATCCATCTAGAAAATTTGTGTAGAACATTAATTAGTTCCTATATTATTTATTTTAATATTTGTAAAACCATTTATTTGATATATCAATCAATAAAATAATTTCAACATCACTATTGTATCATAATTACTGATAATTAGTTAACCCTTAAAAATTATAAATAAAATCACATGATGCAGATAAATATATTATATTTCTGTAGATTATTCATTTTCGATGTTTTATGAAGTTTATCACTAAATTAAAATTATTACACTTTTAAGATATAAGAGAGTGACATGTTATTACTTACTTTGGTTTTAATAAGAATTATATAATTTTCATGGTCAAAATTCCATGAAACGAATCTATTCCAACACGTAGGTGATATGGGTAGACTTTTATTCATCTAATAGAATTCTTTCAGGTGTTAGGGTAATTTTATAATCTTATTTTTACCCTTAATTACCCGATTTACTTTTAGCTATAGTAAATAAAAATTACCGTAATTAGTATTCATAATATCAAAAAACTAAAAGTAAAAAATTAACATAATTAAGACCCACTTAATTCAAATATTGAATACATTTCTCAAAATTTAAAACATAGAAATTGAAGTAATTAATTTAAAATTAATCTAGTTGTGAAGAAAACGAGTTTTAAAAGTTAAAACATTGTCAAAGATTGAAATGTTTTTACCTATGAATTAAATGTAAAATTAATGTAAATGACTCGCATTATATTTAATGGAAAAAATATATTCTATTTATACTTTAAAATAATTTAATATTATAATTTAACCATATAAATTATCTTGATGAAAAAAGTTGTTCTTATTTAGAATTTAGCATATTTTTACTATTCATCAAAATATGAAAGTTATCAGAAAATTATAAAAAATTTATAAAAAGCAAATTTTTATATCCTTATTGAAATGAATAAGTTTATTTTGTCTAATTGAACTTATAAACATGTAAAAAACAACATTTTATGTGGTTGCGCCATCAAAAGGCGGTAAAACTGCATTTTTTGAAAAAAAAACTTCATTAATGGAAAAATTGATTTTTTTTCATATCTCATTCTAGAAAATGTGTAAGATGAATTATAATTTTATTAAATTCAAAATTCGGTTAATACTATTCATAATGGCTAGTTCATAATATTATAATAATGTATTATTATTTAGTGAAACTCTACACTGCGTACAACGCAAACTATCGACGAAGGTCGCTCTTGCGTGTAATGCAAGCCAAGTCAGGGTTGCATATAGGGAAAGATTCATTTAGTGTTGCGTATAACATACTAAAAAATTAGTTCAGTTATACATTGATCAAAATCTACACTTGGTGTTGTGTAAAATGAACTTTATTCAAAAGAACTTCAAATTGTGTGCATCAAAAGCCAATAATAGTGTTACGTATACTACAAGCTAATACGGTGCTGCGTATAATGCAAGGTAATCATGGTGAAGCATACAACAAGACATCAAAGAAATTAAAAATAATATTTCTCATAAAATCTTAGGGTATTATATTCTACGCCCCTTAAAATGAATTTCACCCTCGAAATTTGTCAGGGTTATAAATCGTTTAATACTTTAAAGTTTCTTTCATGGAAACCCACATCGTGAAAAGGAATAATAAAACTTAATTTTAAAAACTAATGTATGAAATGTTATGGTTACCCAAATTAACTCATCACTTTGTTTCCACATTAGATATAATAGGTGAAAATATGGATATGGAAGAGAAATTTAACAATTAAGTTCTAATGGAGAGTGGTAGAGAACATGGCTATGAAAAAGCCAACAATCACAAAGCCATAAAATTGTGATGATCTAAGGTACCATATAATTTATCGGATATGATAGTACTAGGACAAAATTTTTGGTTTCCAATATCATTTCCCTAACGTTGATGAATTTTTATATAAGGAGAAATACTTACTTGATTTTAGTGTAATATCATCATTGGTTATTCCATTAACAATTTCCAATTCATATCTTATTTAAAGAAATGAAGTTTAATTATTCATTCTTTATGTATTAGAAGATCATCAGATAGAAGGATAGGTCATTCCATATATCTCAAACATAAGGTTAGCAAAAGTTATTAAATATACATAAGTCCATCTATGGTGATATTGATCATATATGGTTCCAAAAATGGACTTATACTACATCTATCATTACAGTTGATAAAATAAAACTAGTTTCTACTAACCAGGGACATCCTGTAGGCCAGTGGTAGGTGATAAAGGCCTATCGCACTTCGGTTGTGGGTTCGATTCCCTTAACCTTGTCCGAAGTGATGGTTTGATGTCCGTCGTACAGGTTTTCCTTTTTCTAAAACTTCACCATTATAACATTCCATAAATAATACGAAAAAAAGGTTCTAGCCTTAAACTATACTATTTGATGTCCAACTTAATCCATTCTAATCTTTAGGCTTATCCAAAATACTTCTATCTGATCTCATAATATAAGGTAAATGATTACTAGAAATTTAATCTACAGAGCATGTGAATACCTTCATTTATCATAAGATATATTATGTTGGTCACATTCCAAACATGTGAATACTTTAATCATGTATTATCTTGAAAAATGAATAACCATTGAACCTTAGTGAAAACATGAATGTTGTCAAAAGTTAACTCTTTCCACATACCAAAATCCCAAAATTCGTATATAATCAAACCATGATATCACTTTTTCCTTATATCAGTCATGAGCTCATTAATACTATCAAACATATTATTTTATCCTTATCCCTTCATTAAGCACATATCATCTACTTTCTAAAAATATTTCAATCACTTTTCATGGTTACCTGTACCATATAATTATTGAATACCACAATAAACCAATACATAGATATTCCAATATTCCACAATACTATAAATGAGATTCCACAACATTATTTTGGAATCCCGTTACAGAAACACATAATCATTCCACCACATCGTTGTCATACTCAACATCACCAATAGTGATTGCATGTGAATTCCATTTGTCCTTCTCCTTAAGAGGTTGTCAATGTCGATCATCATTAACCCTTGGATTAGGGAATTGGTTAGCATAATGCCTCATTTCCTTGAACTTGTAGCACTGAAGTGTTGGTGGAGCATTCTCTGAAGGCTTTTCTCTATTCACATCATTAGAAAACTTTTTCCCATTACTTCGGCACTCAACTACTCAATGACTTTCTTTTCCACACTTGATACATTTTCGAGTACTTTTAGACAATCTCCACCATGCTTCTTTCCATAATTTGAGCATAAATAAACATTCACCTTATTTTCACCATTGTTCTGAGATTTTTCCTTGAACTTTATCTTTCGTTTCATGTGAAAACCATGAAATGGATATGTAACAACAACTTCTATTTCTACCTTTATAGCACAAAACCCAATTATTCATAGATACTGAAGTCTCTTATATCTAATTCCCTTCGAAGACTTTGTTTTAAGCCACTGAATAATTGATACAATTTACTTTTAGGTTGGATGATAAATCCAAATTCTACCTTGAAAGCCCTGTAAAATTAGATTCGTATATACCAACAGATTCATCATCCTTTTTATTAAGCTCAAGGAAATCCTTTTCCATATTTTTTTGAATAATACGAGGGAAGTACATATTGAAAAACAAGTTCTTGAACTCATCCCATTCCATGGATTCAATTTCATATTGGGGCCTTGAATTCTTAATTAGAGTCCACCACCGGTCTGCTTCACCTTTTAAATGGTAAACAACTAAAATTAATTTTTTATGTTCTGAATAGCGAAGTATAGAAATTATGTATTCAATGGTACTGATCCATTTTTCATCAATAGGTGGATCAGAAGACCCATTGAAAGAAGGTGGATGTTGCCTCATGAAGGACTCAATAGAATATTGTTCTTTTCTATGCTCAATTGGAAGTCTAGAATGATTCATTTCTTGTGTAAGTATAACAATAATATTTTTCACTCTATATCCCATAACATTGTTTTGTTCAGGAGGACAATCATTTCATTTTCCATTACATTGATCAACACAGTTCCTTCAGGTTCCAGCTATCGTCTAAAACCCAAAAAGAATAGTGTGAGAGGAAAAAATAATGCTAGGAAAACAACATAATAAAGGGGGAATACCTTCAATATATAACATCTTAAGTTTGATTCTAATATCTTTACCATAATTCTAGGACTATGACCTATATGTATACTCAACATAAGGGATATCCCTTGACATACCTTAGAAATATCTCTAGGGATTTCACTAAAGTTTTCGCATCTTAGTTTCCAAAGGTTAACTAAACCTTTGCTATGATACCAACTATAGTGACCCAAAGCTTGACGTGCATAGGCATTACATTACTTTTGTGGAATACATAATACATGATAAAAACAGATTCCCAAACACCGCATTAGTTTAGTGTCTTTGGAGACTCGGAATATAATCATCAAATTATGGTGAAAGAACTTCAACATCTCTCATAAAGATCTGTCACTTTGGTTTTCATGCCTAAAACCATTCATTATATCCTGGGTAAAATAAAACATAAAAAGGGTGAGATCAAATGCTCAGTAAGGGTAGACATGGAGAACATAAAACAATCCCTAAACATTTGAATGTAAGAACATGAACATAAATTATCAAAATTATGAGTAATGACATAAATCATGGAAGTGCATAAGGCATAGATCATAATGGAACATTAACCATGATAAAATATCACGATAATAAAACACGTATTTATAGAAACCATTAATCACATGATATGATTTCAATAGTATCCAAGTTAGTTCTTCCAAGACCATCATAGTGGACAATTTCCATTACTAAACCAGGTTTACTTGCTGTTCTAGCCTTGTATTACTAACCATGTTTTACTTGACATTCAAGCCATGTCTATCTCATGAGATATAAATATTTAACCAATGCATTGGAGGGATATATAGGTCCCACCCATCTCATATGGAAATCATTCTTACATGTGCCATAAAACAATCATAAATCATTCATCATAACCCAAAGAATAAAATGGATTTCATAAACATCATCACATCATAACATAATCTATATAAAACAAATGGATATGATTTAATAATAAGAAAAATCAAACCATTTAAATAATAGAGAAATTATACTTGATACATAAACATACTAAATAATATCATCTAAGATGGGAAATAGTTTTAATAAAACACTTGAAATGGATTCTTGATAAAAATATCATTTCTTCTTCAAAACCATTTTCTTTTCACAAAATGTAAGGTAATATTAAAATAAAATTATTTTATTGAAAATAATCATGAAATCATGTAGATGAAGCTTCATGAAAATAAGGCGTTATGAAACTGTAAAAATCCATTCATGTCGTATAAGTTAAAAAAACATTCTCCTCGTACTTTTGCCAGAAATTTCAAAAAGTACCTCGTTTGGTAAACAAAGAAAGATTCCTTCCATACCTTCTGGTAAAATTCATTAAAAGGGTAAAATTAAATTAAACATACATGGAATAATAGTAACATTTTATGAAAAAATATTTTGAGAAAACGTGGATATGGATGATAAACATAACCCCAGTAAATACTTAAGAATAATCAATCTCAGATAAAAACGAGATTGGAATAATAATCCCTTACCTTAGGTCCAATTTCTTCCATACGTGTCCAAAAATCCTATATAGTGGGTTTAAACATATTATTAACTTGTAACATAACCATAATAATATTTATGATATCATATATGATTCACTTACGACTTTATATTACCTGTTCTTTTGTCAATTCCATGTTAAAGCAACGTTTTGGGTAAAATGGTTTCATTTATCGTAAGTGTTTGGACTTGTTGTTCTCGATATTATTACTTATATAATTATTTCCTTATTTCAAGAATGTAAAACATGATTTATATATCATATATTTTCAGGATATATTTATAATAGATAGATAAATGAAATGAAATACACTGTTCATGGAGACGGTATGGCGTACGTATGCATGAAAGCTGTTTTTTGTTTCTTTATTGCATTGAATGGAAGTAAATAACATATATATATACATAAATACAGTAGCATTATTATGTCATATATTTCATGATTACTTATTATATATACTTCATAATCATTTTGAATGGTTAACATGGAAAATTAATCTCATCGCATCGTGAAGACGGTAATCCGTACATACGTACGTGCGACGATATCGTTCTCATGATTATTTAATGGAATTGGAGTATATGATATAATATATCATAATTATAATAATGTATTAATAAGAATATATAGTTATTATTTCCACCGTTATACCCATCCTTGTAAGGTGGGGGTGGAAAAACATATTACACCACAACGTGGAGACGGTGTTTCGTACGTACGCACGCGCAATGATTTCATTTTTTGTAGGATGGATAGAAGGTTAAATGGGGTTGTTTTATATTTATAATAACATATCATAATATGAGTAATACTGATATTAGTACTTTATTATGAAAAAACAAAATAAGAGGATGTAGAAGAATAAATTAATTTGAAAGAATTGGTAAAGGATATTATCTCTTCTTCGACACGCCTCTTCTAAACCTTTTCTTAGGGCACTAACGTTGGTCTTTGTAGAATAGCAGGACCTCTATTATGTTTCTACGGTAGTGTAGAAGAAAAAATCTCAGGTATTGGATTATAATGAAGGCTCCAAATGGTGTGAGGAGGAGAGGGAGGAGGTGCTCTTTTATAAGGAAGGAGAGGGGCACATTTGGAAACATAATAAATATTAACTTATAATAAATTAAAACAGACTTAAAAACTTAAAACATGACTCAAATACAAATATTATATGATATAAATTTGTAATCTCATCAACCAATTAAATTTAAACATGTTGGGATTTTATTTTAGACCTTATCAACTTGATTTATCCTGATTTAATCTATTTAATTTTATTTGTGGTAATAATATTCTAAATTTTAAATTGATATAAATAATTAGTTATGTGTTTTTAATTATCCATAAATACATAATTTATGACATTTTAGACCATATAAAATTCAATTTATAATTTTTAAATATTTTTGTGATTGATAAACAATTTAATAATATGTCATTTTTAAAAAATAACAATACTATCAATTTTGACACTATTCATTTATTTAAATTTAAATAAAATAAAAACAGAGGATATATTCTAACTAAATATTTATTAAATTTCTAGCATGTCATATTAATCTTGAAAATTTGTGGAGAACATTAATTAGTTCATATAATATTTATTTTAATATTTTTAAAACCATTTATTTGATATTTCAATCAATAAAATAATTTCAACAACACTATTGTGTTATAATTAGTGATACTTATGTAACCTTTAAAAATTATAAATAAATTCACATGATGAAGATAATTTTATTATATTTCTAGAGACTATTAATGTTATCAGTTTTATGAATTTTATCACTAAATTAAAATTATTACACTTATAAGATATAAGAGAGTGACATGTTGTCACTTTCTTTGGTTTTAATAATAATTATATAATTTTCATGGTCAAAAGTCCATGAAATGAATCTATTCTGACCCTTAGGTGATATTTGTAGACTTTTATTCATCCAATAAAATATTGGCAGGTGGTAGGGTTATTTTATAATCTTATTTTTACCCTTAATGACCCAATTTACCTTTAACTACAGTAAATAAAAATTATCATAGTTACTACTCATTATATAAAAAAAATAAAAGTAACCTATTAATATAATTCAAACCAACTGAATTAAAATATTAAATCCATTTTTCAAAATTCAAAACACAAAATTTGCAGTAATTAATTTAAAATTAATCCCGTTGTTAAGAAAACAAGTTTTAAAAGTTAAAACATTGTCAAAGATTGAAATGTTTTTACCAATGAATTCAATGATAAATTAATGAAAATGACTTTAATTATATTAAATGATAAAAATATATTATATTTATACTTTAAAACCATTAAATATTTTAATTTTACCATATAAATTATCTTGATTAAAAAATTTGTTTTTGATTAAAATTTAGCGTATTTTAACTATTCATAAAAATATGAAAGTTATCAGAAAAGTATAAAAAAATTATCCAAACTAAATTTTTATATCCTTATTTTAATGAATAAGTTTATTTTATCTAATTTAAATTATAAACATGTCAAAAACTATATTTAAAGTGGGTACGCCATCAAAAGGCTGTAAAACTACATTTTTTGAAAAAAATACTTCTTTTATCGAAAAATTGATTTTGTTTTCATATCTCATTCTATAAAATGTGTAAGGTGAATTATAATGTTATAAAATTAAAAATTCAGTTAATACTATTCATAATTACTAGTTCATAATATTATAATAATATATCATTTTATAGTGAAAGCCTGTATTATGTACAATGCATGCTATCGAGGAAGGCCGCTCTTGCGTGTAATGCAAGCCAAGTCAGGGTTGCATGTAGGAAAGCTTCCTTTGGTGTTGCATATAACATACTCAAAATATAGTTCAGTTATACATTGATCAAAATCTATACTTGGTGTTGTGTAAAATGAATTTTATTCGAAAGAAATTGAAATTGTGTGCATCACAAGCCAATAATAGTGTTTCATATACTACAAGCTAATACGGTGTTACATATAGCACAAGATAATCTTGGTGAAGCGTACCACAAATAACATAAATGAAATTAAAAAGAATATTTCTCATAAAATCTAGATGTGTTACATTATCCCTGATGTTATTCACCATCGACCACCACTGATCAGCTTCACCTTCAAAATGGAAAACAACAAAACTAACCATTAGATGTTCTGAACACCCCATAACATAAAAAACCTTCTCCAGTGGTTTAATCCACCCATCTTCTAGCACATGGTCAGATGCTCCTCTGAATGATGGGGGATGTTGCCTCATGAAATACTCCACCACTAACATGTTCCCCTATGGTTGATCTGGATAATCTCATGTACGGATACCACCACCATTTATATATTGAGTCAACTATGCCATCAATGTAACAAACTTTTCATTTCGATTCCAACCATATCAAGTTGATGATTTGGAAGTATTCCATCCTTATCATTTTTACCCAATATAGCTACCATGTTTCCTCTGCAGAAAACCATTCTGAACATAGAAATGTCTTAGGCAAAGAGACATGATAATCTATAAATTCTATATAATTTCAATATTAACATAAATTAATTTATGGATATTAATTTAACAATACCCTAACTACTTTGTTGTCTAAACTAACCTCTTATACCAACTATAAGGACCTGACATTAAAAAATTACATAATCTCTAATTAAATAAATATTTCACAATGAGGATCTTTTCAGGTTTCTAGTTTTAGAGAATTAGGCCATAACTATTACATTACATCTCTAGAATTACAAAGTAGACACCTATAATCAGGTTTCCATTTATTTCACAAAATAAAAACTCTTGAAAAAAAGGATTCATGTCTATTTGTATGTTTTAGACAGCCTGGATCTCCTTGATCCCATCCTTGACCCTATTCATCTTTAATTCATGTGAAAAACATTTCAAAACATGGGATGAGCATAAAATTCTTATTAAGGGTTATAAAACAATGAAAGAAAACATTAGTTCATCATTACATACATAACATAATCTCTTTAACATACCTCATGAAATCATAAGATTTATGAATAACACATAGAAAACATAAATCATAAAGGTAACTTGTGACATCCATATCATACTTACATTTTTGCTAGCCAAGCTACGAAGAGAGTTGCATTAGGAATAACCATCACAGTATATTCCATAAATCTCTCCAGAGAAACATTCAAGTCCACCCCCTTCACGTTACCCAATACATTGGAGAGCTATATCAGGCTCACATGACCTGGATTTATCATGGAACCAACCGTAAGCATAAACAATTCCCAAGAACCATAACGTAATCATAACACATAAAACAAACATAAAGGACAGATAACATTTCCACATTTCAATCACAATATATCATCAAAATATATTGACATAACAAATCCGTTATCAAAACCATTTTCATTACCAATATATGTGAATAGTGTAAATTGTGTTTACTTTCCTTTTAAAAACACAATGGCTTGTTGAAGAAGCAAGGATCAAATAATACTCGCGGCGACGGAAAAGGTCATTGTCACTACTTATGTTAAAAGAAACACTATTTTTTGTCATTTAGTAAAACGCCTCATTGAAAAAATTTTCTTTTTAATTTAATGAAAATTAAAAGGTGTTTATAAACCTTATAAAATAATGTTTTGTATAAAACAAAATATGCCTTAATGAAAGGAGATTGAGATGAAGTCCCTTAGCTCGGGTCCGTCTTGACCCGATCGTTCTTTAATCTACAGAATAATAAACTAAACTTAATTTATACTTGCTTAAAAACCATTTTAACATTTAATATTACTTTTATCCCAGTTATTACCCTTTAATAAACATTATGTAATCATTTAAGTTAATAATGGTCATTTTGTCGATATTTGGTACTTGAGTCAAAAATAAACTTCTTATATTTACAAGTTGTCCATGTGGTCAAAATTACATTATATCTAGAATATTATCTATGAATTAAATATCATATATATCTTATAAATCTATTATATAAATGTATTTATAATAGTACACAAAATTTGGAGGTAAGAAATGAAATGCACCGTTCATGGAGACGATAACCCGTATGTACGCATGAATGCCACTTCTATTTCGATTTTGTATTTTAATGGAATTAAAACATAATTATACAAAGGCATATTATAATTCCTGTATAATATCATATATTATATCATTAACTCCATCCTTTAGATGTTTCATATATGGCATTAACGAGTAATGTAACTTTAAGGGGGTGGTAGTTCGCACTTCGAAAAAAGAAATTTTCACGTTTACCCATTATGGAAACCATAAAGGTATTCTATAAATGAAAAATACAGAAGAATAAAGAAAACATAAACATAATGTATATCATATATAAATAATGTGTCATCTCAATGGCCACCATGAGAGGCAATAGGAGATAATTTAACAATCATCATTTCGTGAGGCATTAGTTTTCCATCCATTGATACATTATGTTCTTTACCCATTAGATATAGGTGTGTGAAAGTGTAGTTTGAATAATTCTCCAAACAACATCCTTGTATATTGAGGATACTGGTTTTGTTTTTAAAGAAAATAATAAAAAGAGTTTAGGGGTTGGAGAAGTAAAATAAAAGAATATAATTTATGGAAAATCATTACCTTTAATTCGGGTAACTTCCTTTTAGTATGAACCAAAAGGACTTCTTGAAGTTACTTCTGCCTAAGGTAATGCATATAAGAGGAGGAGAAGGGTGTAGAGAGATTAATTAAGTAGAGGTTGGATGATATAAGGGTCTTGAGAGGTGTGGGTAATGGGTAAGAGGTGAGGGCTTTTTATAAGGGGGGGAGGTCTCTTTAGGAAACTGTGAAAACATTATTTTACTATATAATGATTTTTAGTTTCTAAAGGTCCAAAAATAATTAAATTTGAGGATAAGAGGACTAATGTTAGAAATAAAATCATCCGATTAGAATTGGACCAGTTTTATATATTTTTTTAATCTTTATAATATTATTTATTTAAATTATTTATTAATGAGGTAAACACTGCATCATTATTGTGTCATAAATAATTTATTTATTTGATGCCTAAAAATTATAAAAAAATAAAATGTTGTAGGAAATATTTTTATCTTCAAAAGAATATTTATAGTCTAAGAGATAACTTATATAACCCTATGTAACAAATAATTTACTAAAAGATATTTGTTTTTGTCATTTTTTTCCTTTACTTTAAGTTAATTAAAATTAAGTGTCATTATCACTATTAAGGGGCTCCATGGGGACCCAAAATTGACCCAAAGATGTATATGGTTAGACATGACTCATCCAATAAGGTTAGGATAGGGGTTAAGGTAATTTTCTATTATTATGATATTATTTTTACCTTGAATTACTCTGTTTACCTTTAACTGCGGTAAATAAACATCAAAAGATACTATTCACCAAAAAAATTCATCTTATTGAACCAAATTTTACTTAATAAAAACAACCATGTATGTCAGATTTTAGAAATTAAATTCACAAAAGCAGTAAAAAATCATTTAAATGAAAAAGTGAGTTTTTTAACTACAACTTAGTTTTTTCACTATTCATAAAAAATTAATGTTTTTCAGAAAAATACCAAAAATTAATCCTAGGATATATTTTATATTCTAAATTCAAAAATGATGTCTATTTTACCAAATTTGAAATATAGAAGTTGAATTAATTAATTTGAAAATTAATTCCCATTGACAAAAAAAATCATGTTTTTAAGAATTATTAACTATCAAAATATTGACACTTTTTATGTCCAATTTCAAAGTGAAATTAAATACAATGACCAAAATTGGATTAAATGGTAAAAATATAATATAATTTCACTTTAAAATCAATTAAAAAGATAATCTAACCGCATAAATAAATTAGATTATAAGTTATATTTGAAATAAAATACAGTATTTTTCACTATTCATTAAAAATAGATTTTTTTTCAAAAAAGTAACAAAAATTTAGCCAAAGTAAATACTGATGTACCAATTCTAAAGAAGAATTTTTTTTCAAATAGAACATATAAAAGTGACCAAAATTAGATTTAATGAGGGTTCTCCATTAAAAGGTGGTAAATCAACCTTTTTAATAAATATTAGAGTATTTATGCTTAAAATCGTGTTCTTTCTTATTTTAAGCCTCTAAATTTTTATTGGATAAATGTAAATTCATTTAACAAACATGTATAATCATATTGTAGTAAGTTATATTTATTTCCGTTGTTACATCATCTAGGAATTAACTACCATTTAAAATAATAATATTATATTATTATTTTTCTATATGACCCAATGTTGTGTGCAACATAAGATTTCAAAGAAACTCGTTGTTAATATATCGGGTACGCTATCAAACTTAGAAACCCCTTTAAAGTAAAATTCATATTTGATTCAAAAATATTAATAAATATTCAAATGTATTATTTTTATTTACTTGAGATGTTACATCCTTCCCCCTTTTTGGGAATTGCGTCCTCGCAATTTTTATTCACTTATCAAATAAGTGGGGGTATTTATCCCACATAGAATTTTTAGATTCCCACGTTTCCTCATCAACCATATAGTTTTTCCACAAAACCTTTACCTGGTGAATTACTTTATTCTACAACACTTTCTCTCTTCGGTCAAGAATCTGGATTGGTTGTTCCTCATAAGAGAGATTCTTTTCCAGCTGAGCTTCCTCGGGACATAAAACATGAGATAAATCTGGAATATACATTCTCAATAATAAAACCTGAAAACAAACATGGAGGTAAATCCACTCTGTAAGAAACTAATCATCTTTCTCTAAGATTTCATAGGGTCCAATGAACTTCGGACTAAACATTCCCTTATAACCAAAACGCATCACACTCTTCAATGGTGAAACATTGAGAAAGAAATGATCACCTACCTCAAAATAAATATCCTTATTCCGGTTATCTACATAACTTTTCTACCTACTCTGATCTATTCCCATAAACTTTTGAATCAACTAAACTTTTTCTGCCATCTCTTCTACCAATTCTGGTCCCATCAACTTTCTTTCACCTACTTTATCCCAAAAAGCTGGAGTTCGACATTACATCCAATCTAATGCCTCAAATGGAGCCATATGTATATTATAATGAAAATTGTTATTATAAGAAAATTCAACCAAATAAATATGTTGGTCCCAACATCATTGGTAATCTAGTGAACAAGAAAGTAACATATCCTCCATGGTTTGAATTTTTCATTCTGAATACCCATCTAATTGCAAATGAAATGATGTACTAAATTTAATTCATTACCCAACGACTTATGAAGGCCTTTCCAAAAGTTAGAAGTACACCAGGGATAACTATTAGATACAATGGAGAGGGAAACACCATGCAACCTGACTATCTATTTAACACACAATCAAGTAAGTTGATATGGTGAAAAATGTATCTCAAATAAAAATGAAATTTTAAAATTTAGTCAATCGATCAGCAATAACCAATATTACATTATTACCTCAAGATGTCTTTGGTAATCCCACAACAAAGTCCATGGATATATTTTCCCATTTTTACTGTGGCACTGGTAAAGGATGAAGCATCCATTTTGTTAACTGCCGCTCTTCTTTAACCTTCTAACAAGTCCAACACTTCACAGTAAAATATGCAATATCTCTTTTCATTTCATCCCACCAGTAATACTCTCAAATATCTTTGTAAATCTTAGTACTGCCAAGATGAAATGAAAATTAGGAACCATGAGCTTCACATAACAACTCATTCTTCAAATGTGAATCACAAGGCACACATAATTTCTTTCCAAATATCAAAACACAATCATTATCAATGTTAAATTTTGTAAAATTACCCTTCTGAACCAACTCTACATTTTTCTACAACTCACTGTCTTCCTTCTATGCTTGCTTAATTTTATCTAATAGAGATGATTTCACTGACCCCTAAAAAACCAATAAATTTCTTGCACCAAAAACTTCTATGAAAAACTTCATCAAATCAAAAACCAATGGATCTCATTCCAAACATAACATGGTTAATAAATCATTACATTTTCTACTCAAATCATCAACCACTTTATTTGATTTTCATGGATTGTAATGGATTGTACAATCATAATATTTGATTAATTCCAACCATCTCATCTTTCTCATGATCAATTCATTATAAGTGAATATATACTTCCATATTTTGTGATCAGTATATATTTCACATTTTACTCTATAAAAATTCTGCCTCCAAATTTTAAAAGAAAAAAAATAACAGCTAATTCCAAATCATGTGCAGGGTAATTTAACTCATGAGGTTTCAACTAACGTGAAGCATATACAATTACCTGATCATTTTGCATAAGGGAAAAAACATGTCTGTTCAACGAAGAATCATTGTAAATAAAAAACTCACCATTTATGGTAGGCGGTTCCAAAACTCGATCATTCACCAATTTCTTTTCAATTCCTAAAAAAAATTATCACATTCTTTTGTCCAAGTGAACTTAACACATTTTAGAGTTAACTTAGTCATTATACTAGATAACCGTGATACATTTTCAATATAAATCTAAAAATAACTTTCCAAGCCAAGAAATCTACAGATCTTGGTTATATTTGTGGGTCTCGGCCATTTTTCAACAACTTTTGATTTAGCAAGTTCAATAATTATTCCATTTTTTAAAACAATGTGACTATGGAAAGAAATTTGTTGAAACCAAAACTAACACTTTCTAAATTTCCCAAATAATTTCTTTTCCTTTAGGGTTTTCAAGACAACGATTAAATGACATTCATGATCCAATTTACTTTTAGAATAATCCAAAATATAATCAATGAATGCAACCACAATGTTATCCATAAAATCCCAGAAAATTATATTCATAAGATCCATGATTACAAAAGGTGAATTGGTAAAGCCAAAAGGCATATATAAAAATTCATAATGGACATATCGAGTACTAAATGTTGTCTTTGGAATGTCTACTTGCTTTACATTCAACAGATGGTACCCTGACCTCAAGTCAGTCTTCAGAAATACTGAGCTCCCTAGAGCTGATCAATCAAATCATCAATATGAGGAAAATGATACATTTTATTTACAGAGATGTTATTCAATGCTCTATAATCAATGAAAAGTGTCATTGAATCTTCTTTCTTTTTAACAAATTAGACAAGATCACCCCATGGTGATGTGATAGGTCGAATGAAACCATTATCTAATAATTCTTGCAATTGCTTCATTAACTCTAAATGTTCTGTTTGAGCCATTCAATAAAAGGGGTTTTGAAAATGAATTAGCATCCAAAACTAATTCAACCGTAAATTAATCTTCCCGATAATTAATAATACCAGGAAACTCATCAAGAAAAACATCAAAGTACTCATTTACCACTGGCACATCATTAATAAGAACAATTTCTTTATTTTCAACAATATGTGCAAGGTAACATTAATTTCCATATTATAATATTTTTTCAACTTCCTGATATGTTATCAAAAGTAAGGGTTCATTCATGTACACAAACTAAAACTTATTCTGAAAAAAAATCTCTATAGCTCTGCAGTCAATCTTAGCAAGATAAACAGAAATCCAATCCATATCCAAAATAACATCAAACTCTACTTGATGAAAAACAGTAAAGTTTGGAGGTATATTCTTTCTATACATAATGAAAAGAAGGTTATTATAATTTCATTTTGTTTCAAAATTCCCTCTAGGTGATTTTACAATATGTCCAGGATTCATATCATGAGATGGAATTCCCAATTTACTAGAAAACCTCTCAGAAATGAAGGAGTATGTAAACCCTGAATCGAACTGCACATTAGTATAATCTGAACAAACAAACAGTGTACCTAAGAATACTTCATTTGATGGCCCAACATCTACTGAAGTAGTTGTAAAGTATTTCACCACCCCTTTCTTCTTGTAGTTCGGCTACTTTCCCTCAATTTAGTTCATCGTTGGACACTCATTTTCATAATGACCCATTTCACTGCACTTAAAACATTTTACTGACTATAAATCAGATTTTGTGTTACTATTACCCTGAGCTTTTTTAGTGCAATTATGATCCTTATATCCCATTTTACCACATAGGTATAACATACAATAATTCAAAAGGCATTCCCCAGCACGATTTTTTCCTCAATTTTAACAAACTGTAAACTTATGTTTCTTACCATCATACTTTTTTGAAGAGTTCTTCTCTTTTGCCTACCACCTTGACCTCTAATTCAGTTTTATAAGGAAATCCTAATCATTGAAAAACTCCATTTACACTATCTCTGCACGTTGAACAGGTTTTTCATAACATTAGAACTCATGAGAAGCTAAATCCCTTCTATAATGTGGCTTTAATCTTGAGTAAAAATAGTTGATTTTACATTCATGATATCGTATGAAATTTGGATTATACCTTTCCATTCGAGTGAATTTTGATTCATAAGTAGCCACTGATTCATCCTCCTACCTCAATTATAGGAATTATTTTTCAATTCTAAGATGAACCACGTATGGAAAATATTTCACAAGGAACATTCCTTTTAATTCATCCCAATCAAGAACATCAATATCCAAACTATCCTTGATATTTTTCACCATTGACCACCACTGATCAGTTTATCCTTCAAAATGTTAAACTATGAGAAAATCAATTTGATGTTTTGAACACCCCATAACATCGAAAATATTCCCGAGTGCTTTAATCCACTCTTCTGCTAGAACAGGGTCAGATGATCCTCTGAATAGTGGGAGATGTTGCCTCATGAAATGATGCAATACTAACATGTTCCTCAGTGGTTAATCTGGATGATCTCATGTATGAATACCACCACCATTTATATCCTAATTCAACTCTTCCATCACAGCATCAAACTATTCAGTTCCAATTTCGAGCATCTCAGTTGGCGGATTTGGAAGGTTTTCTTCCTCTTGATGTCATCCCAACATAGCTGCCTTGTTTCCTCTATGGAAAACCATTCTGAACACAGAAATATCTTTGGTGAAAAAATATGGTAACCTTTAAATGCTATATCATTTATTTATTATCAGAAATTAATTTATGGATATTAATTTAATAATACCCTAACTCTTAAAGTTGTCTAAATCGACCTCTGATGCCAATTATAATGACTCATCCTTAAAACATTACATAATATTGAATTAAATGAATAATTCACATTGGGGATCTTTTCAGGTTCAGAGTTTTAGAGAATAAGGCCATAAATATTACATTAAATCTTAAGAATTACAAAGTTACTCAGTTTCCATTTTTTCACAAAATAAAAACTATCAAAAAAAGTGCTATGTCTATTTCCATTTTTTATATAGCATGACTTTTCCATGATCCAATCCTTGATCCTATTCATCTTTGAGTCCTATGAAAAATATTTCAAAACTTGGGATGAGCATAAAAAGCTCATTAAGGGTTATAAAAAAACAAATTAAAACATTATTTCATCATTACATACATAACATAATCTCTTTAACATACCTCATAAAATCATAATATTTTTGATTAACACATAGAAAACATAAATCATAAATTTGACTTGTGGAATCCATATCATACTTATCTTGTATCCATCATAGCTATGTAGGGAGTTACATTTATAATACCCATCACATTATATTCCCTAAATCTCTTAGGGGAAACATCCACATTTACCTCTATCACATTACCCAATGCATTAGAGAGCAATCTGGGACTCACCCTCACTAGTTTTATCAAGGAACCACTCATATACGTAAACAATTCCCAATAACTATAACATAATCATAAGACATAAAACTAATATAAAGAGATATAAAAGTTCCACATTTCAATCAAAATATATCATATAAATATATTAACATAACAAATCCATTATGAAAACCATTTTCAAGACCAATATACATAGAATGATTAAATGGTATTTACGTTCCTTTAAAAAAACATCACGACTAGTTAAGGAATCCAAGAACAAATAATACTCGTGGGGGTCGAAAAGGTCGTTGTCACCACAATCATTAAAAGAAACATTTTTTTCATTTAGTAAAACACCTCAAAAAAAAGATTCCCTTTGAATGAAATGAAAAT
The DNA here is from genome assembly GCA_963277665.1 of Viscum album. Taxonomy (NCBI): domain Eukaryota; kingdom Viridiplantae; phylum Streptophyta; class Magnoliopsida; order Santalales; family Viscaceae; genus Viscum; species Viscum album. The sequence continues at coordinate 375,224,336 of OY728119.1, read as the reverse complement.
TCAAAGGTGTTTTATACACCGTATAAAAGAAATTCGTGTATAAAACAAAATATGCCTCAATGAGAAGAGATTGAGATGATGTCCCTTAAGTTATCTCTGACTTGACTCGTTCATTCTTTAATATCCTGAATAATTATATAAAGTTAACTTATACTATATTAAAACCTTTTTCAAGTTTATTATTGATTTTATATCAATTATTACCATGTTATAAACATTATGTAATCATTTAAGTTAATAATGGTAATTTTGTCGATATTTGGTACGTGAGTCAAAAGTGAACTTCTTATATTTACAAGTTTTCCATTTGGTCAAAAGTCCATTATCATTGTAATGGTATTAATGATTTATATATCTTAAAATTCTAGTACATATATGTATTTATAACAGTACATAACATTTGTAGGTAAGAAATGAAATGCACCGTTCATAGAGACGGTAAGTTGTACATATGCATGAATGCTACTTCAATTTATATTTTGTATTTTAATGAAATTAAAACATAATGATACATAGGTATATTATAATTCAAGTATAATATCTTATATAATATCACTAACTCCATCCTTTATACGTCTAATATATGGAATTAGCGAGTCATATCACTTTGAGGGGGCGGTAGTCCGCACTTCCTAAAATGAAATCATCGCGTTTACCCATTATGGAAACCAAAAAGGTATTATATAAATGAAACATATAAAAGAATAAAGAAAAACTAAACACATAATATATAACATATATAAATATAGTGCCATATTAATTGCCACCATTAGAGGTGGTATGAGATAATTTAACAATCATCATTTCGTGAGGCGTCAGTTTTCCATCCACAAAAACAGTATGTTCTTTACCCATTAGATAGATGTGTGCGAAAGTGTAGTTAGAATCCTTCTCATAAAAACAACCTAGTAAATTGAGGATACTGGTTTTTTTATAAAAAAAAGAATAAAATGATTTTAGGGGTTGGATAAGTAAAATAAAAGAATAGAATTTAAGAGAAAATGTTACCTTTAATTCGGGTAACTTCCCTTTGGTTTGAACCAAAATAACTTCTTGAAGTTATTTCTGCCTAAGGTAAGGCTTTTAAGAGAGGATAGGGATGTAGGGAGATTAAATGTGCAGAGTTTGAACAAGACAAGGGTCTTGAGAGGTGTAAGTAATGAGTTAGAGGTGAGAAATTTTTATAAGGCGAAGGAGGGGCTCTTTAGGAGAGAGTGAAAATAATATTTTATTATATAATTATTTTTGGTTTTTAAAGGTACAAAACTAATTAAAGTCGAAGATAAGATAACTCATGGTTGAAATAAAATAATCAAATAATAATTTGATAGGTTTTGGATATTTTTCTAATCTTTATAATATTATTTTTTAAAATCATTTATTAATTAGGAAAACACGCCATCATTATTGTGTCATAAATAATTTTATTAATTAGATGTTTAAAATTTAAAAAAACCTTCCATGATGTAGTAAATCTATTTAGATTTCAAAATAATATTTTTAGTCAAAGAAATAACTTATATAACCCTATGTAAAAATTAATTTAGTAAAAGATATTTGTTTATGTCATTTGTGCCTTTACTTTAAGTTAATTAAAATAAAGTGTCATTATCACTCTTAAGTGAATCCATGGGGTCTCAAAATGGACCCAAAAACTCCCATGGTCGTCCATCACTCATAAAATATTGTTAGAAGAGGTGTTAAGGTAATTTTATATTATTATTATATTCTTTTTACATTAAATTACCCTATTTACCTTTTACTGCGGTAAATAAAAGTCAAAAGTTATTATTCACCAAAAAAATCCTCATATTGAACAACATTTTAATTATTAATAACAAAAATTTATTCCAAATTTATGAAATTCAATTCATAGAATTGGTAATATTTCATTGAAATGAAAAAGTCAGTTTTTTAACTACTACATAGTGGTTTCACTATTCATAAAAATTGATGTTTTATGAAAAATATCAAAAATTCAGCATAAGCTATATTTGATATTACAAATTCATAAATTATTTCTATTTTACCAAATTCAAAACATAAAAATTGGATTAATTAATTTAAAAATAATTTTCATCGTCAAAACAACAAGCGTGTTTTTAGGAAATATTAATTATCAAAAGATTGGCACCTTTTTATGTCCAATTTCAAAGTGAAATTAATTTCAACAACCAATATTGGATTAAATGGTAAAAATATAACCTATTAACACATTTATACCAATTAAAATGATAATATAAATATATAAATAAATTATATGAAAATATAAATTTGAATTGAAATACAGTATTTTTCATTTTTTATTAAATTTGAATTTTATCAAAAAAATACCAAAAAATTACCCAAAGTTAATTTTGATGTACTGATTCTAAATAAGAATTATATTTTGTCAAATATAACATATAAAAGTGACCAAAACTACATTTAAATAGTCTTCTCCATTAAAAGGTGTTAAATTGACCATTTAAAGAATATTAGAGTATTTATGCTTAAAATAAGATTTTTTTTTCTTATTTTAAGCCTCTAAATTGTTATTGGATAAATGAAAAACCATTTAAAAAATGTGTATAATAATATTGTAGTTAGCTATATTTATTATAATTTTCACAATGGATATTATTTAAAACCCATTTAAAATAATATTATTATATTATTATTTTTTTGTATGACCCAATGTTGTGTGCAATGTAAGAATTCAAAGAAACCCATTGTTGTGCATAGGGTACGCTATTGAAATGAGCCACCTTTTTAAATTAAAATTATTATTTAATTAATAAATATTAAAATTTATTATTCTTTATTTACTTGGGATGTTACATTTAGTTAGGTGAACTTAAAAATGTTCAAAATTCTGTTACAGGCTCACCGTGCCTCATAATCATGTTCCATCAAAGCATGCGATCTCGAAATAATTCCATAAAATTTTAAAAACATTATATAGGAATTACGAGAAATTAAAAAAAATTATATATAAGTTTAATTATACAATACTCTCTAGGTAGGATTTTGTTATTTTCATCCAACATGAATGTGATGTTGATCAACACTACATCAGCTTAAAATAAAGTCTTCCAATGGGTTTGTTCATAATGGAATTTAGTTTCTATTATGAAATAAATTTTATGGTATCAATGTATAAATAGGTATTGAGGATACCCATCAATATCGTGGTTTTAAAAAAAATATTTAATTCTATATAAAATTTAATAACCATGGTGAAAATATGATGAGATTTCCTTTATGTTCAAAGTGCAGAAGGAATAATCGAGGAAATTATATTAAGGGGACAAATAATTGTTATATTTGAGGAGTGTAATTTAATCAAGTAATGAATATAGAAGTGTTTCAAATAAGTTATCTAATGATATGAATAAAGAGAATGATCAATAGAATTAACCTCCCACAAATCATTTTTTATATGTAAGTATTTCAAGAATTATAATAAAAAGTTCTGAAATATGGGGTTTGATGAGAATGGTCAATGAAAAAAACCTTTTATGAAAATGGTCCATGGTAAATCTCTTTTGATCACTATTTTAGTTGATGGGTGCAGTAATTTCATGGTGAATGAAATGCATACCATTGAATTTAGAACAATTAATGTCTAATTTGACACTAGATAAATAAATTCATTTATATCTAAATATATTTCTAATGGTATCAATATACTAACTCAATGATTAGAAGTTGAATTATTCATGAAAAATTACAATGATATTATGATCACATCACAAGTATATGAATCCTATATTATTAAACATTTTGGTAATGTTCTTCTTGAAAATCGTTTTATTATTCTTCTAGTTGAATTTGATGTTATTTTGCGCGTGGATATGATTTATCTATATAAAGCTCACATTAATTTCCATGGAATGGAAGTCAAGTTTAATATTTAAAACCACATAATGATTGACTATTAGTGTGTTGATAAATATGATATTCTAATGAAAATAAAACCCATTGTATTTGTTTTTATTCCCATTGAATGTGGGAGTTTATCTCAGATGGATTGGTAAAAAATCAAAATTGATTATATTCCTTTTGTAAGGAATTTTTTATTTGTTTCTAAATGATTCCCCAAGTATTTAAATAAATCTTGAAGTTGATTTCTCATTATAACTTATACTTGGTACTACAACTATTTAAAGGACTCCATATATAATGACCGCAATTGAGTTGCAGGAATTGAAGAGAAAAATATAGGATAATATTGAAAAGTGATTAATTTGGCCATGTGTGTCACCATGGGGTGAAACTATTCATTATGTTAAAAATAAAGATAGATCGATGAAACTCTTCATTTTTTTTTGATCTGAACAAGATCACAATCAAGAATAAGTATCCTCTACCCAACATTGTTTACTTGTTTGATCAACTACAAAAAACATAATACTTTTCCAAGATTGACTTTTACTAAGGATATCATAAATTGAGGGTCAATAAGGGGTATATACCCGAGACTTTATTCCATAAATGGAATGGATACAATGAGTATATAGAAATTTATTTTTTTTACTAATTCCTCTACTATCATCATGTATTTAATGAATATTTTATTTGGATATTACCGTTATCTATTTACGGTAGTCTATATTGATGATATTCATATTTAATAAAAGGAAAATGAAGATCATAATTATCACTTGGGAACTATACTGAAGAACCTCTGGGAGGATAAAATATAATAAATATTCCCAAAATGTGAATTTTATTTATAAAAGGATTCATTTTTATTTCATATAATCTCAATCAATGGTATATCAAATAACCCCTCAAATTTGGATGTAATTGAATGTTTTCCCAAACCAACAACTATGACTAGAATATGATGTTTAACTTGTTTCTCTTGTTATTATAAATGGTTTTTGAAAAATTTATTAGGACTATCTAACCCAATAACCATTTTAAATCAGAAGGGAGAATGTTATATATGGATATATAAAAGTGTGGAAAATTCAAAGGAAAAGAAGAGAATATTTTTTAGAGAACCTGTAATTACATTACCCTATAATACACAAGGGGTTTTAGTCTATAGTGATGTATCCAATATGGTAATAGGAAAAATAATTATGAAAAATTGAATGGTTAGAGATTATGCTGTGTGAAAATTGGTGGTTCATTAGAAACATCACTAAACTCATGATTTAGATTCATCTATTATATTTATGTCATTAAATATAGGAGACATTATCATAATGGGAAAATGTGTGATATATATACCGAAACAATTTTTTTAACATATATATTCACACTAAAGGAGTTGAACATGCACTACAGAATATGATTAGATCTAATTAGTGATTATGACTTCCCAATAAAACACCACCCTATAAAAGTGAACAAGGTGGATAATACTTTGGGTTGTTTGTATAATTTTATCTTATCCATGATAAGGGTCATAAAAGATCCAAATATTTATGGATTTATAAATGACGGATCTAAAACACTTATTTAAGAAAAAAAAATATCTTTCTAAAATGAGTGTGCAATAATCAATCCATGTAATGATTAAAGATCCACAAAAGGAAGATATGGAGCATTATTATAAGGTTTGAAATGTCCTTAAGTTTAATCTTGATTATTATGCAATGATATGGTTCATGAATTATGGATGTGTTTGATCCATATCAGTTTTGATGAAGGATTTGTTAACAAAATCTCGTAATTCTTCATTCACTATTCATCATAGAAGTATGAAGATATATAGTGAATGGAAAGAGTATTTTTTGAGGGATGGCATGAGGAGATATATCCTAGAGAATATATCTAGGTTCTTTAAATGTCTTCAAGTTATGGCTTGTAGATAAAATATTAAGGGGATATTATAACCATTAACCATACCTAAATGAACATGGGAAAATATCACCACGGTTTTTTTCATTTCACTCCCCAAAAAATATAAAAGGCATAATTCAATATGGGTTATATTCTATCACCATAAAAATTTATAAGATGCCACTCCAATCAATGTATACATATATCATGATTATATTTATATAATATGAACCATTGTTGTGGAAATGGTTCATGGATTACCAAATTCCATCGTATATGACTAGGATATGAGGGTTTCTTAAAAGTTCAACAAATGTTTTCAACAAGATATTAATTTAGAGTTGAGTTTCATGAATGTGTGTCATCCATAGATAGATGGTCAGTATATGATAATAATTAAAATCTGAGAGGATATGTTGATATCCTTCCCTATGTATTTCAAAGGTCGTTGGGAACAACACCTCCCTCTATTTAACTTTTCCTATAAAAATATCTTTCAATCCAACAATCATATATCTCATTATGGATACCTCCCTGGAAAAAAGTGTAGATCTCCAATGTGTTGGGTTAAAGATTGATAAATAAAACTATTAGGTCTAGAAAAAGATAATGAAATGGAAGAGAATGTTAGATACATTCACTAACACATAAGTTTATCATAATGTCAACAAAAACATTATACTAATAATAATCGATGTGATCTAGAATTTGATGTTGGTGAGAAGATTTTCTTAATAATTTCCCCATAGAATAAACCAATAATATTTTGAAATAAGGTCAAACTAAGCCATATGTATTTCTGAACCTTTGAATTTCTTGATCATACCCGGATAGTATCTTACCACATTTCACTTCTGTCTAACCACTTTCATGTTCATAATGGGTTCTATTCATCTCTCATGAGGATGTGAACACATGATTCATCATAACTATTGAAATGAGAGGTTTTATCACTCGAGAATTATCTCTATTATGAAGAATAATCAGTGTATATTCCAGATCATAGAGAGAAAGTTCTATAAAAAAATGACACTCACATGGTCAATGTTTAGTGGTGAAACTACCAACTTAAGGAAGCTACATGGGAAATTGAGGAAATAATGAGGAAAAATAATCATTAAATAATTATAATAATGTGAAAAATTATGATGAAAAAATTAATTTTAATTGGGGTATAATGTAACACACTTTGATTTTATAAAATATATTTTTTTCAATGAAATTTAATTTCTTTTATAAATTTTGTTTCACACAACATTAGATTTTAACGGACTGTGAGAAACAACTAATATTATTATTTAAAAATGACCATTATTACCTATATGATAAAAATTTTGGAATGAATAAGAATAGTAAAATTTTAAATAACAATTTTAATGTTTTTATATACTAGAAACATATTTAAAAAGATTATTTAATTTTTGGTAAAGTCTTCATTGATTTCAAAAATACAATTTTCTCAAATTATTTTATTTCATTTTTTTGAACAAATAATTAAAGTAATTTTTTGAAACATTAATAATTTCTTTTGAAAAAATATAGTATATTTTTTAAAATATAATTTTATAATTTATCTTAGTATGAATTTTTTAGATTTTTATGAAAATTTTAATTTTTTAGAGAATAAGAAAGATAATTGTTTTCATTGAAAATAACATTTTCATTTAATGAATTTATTAGGGTACTGTTGTAAGAAAATGGTTTTAAAGGTAAAATTAGTTCAATTATACATTTATTAATATAATTTAGTTCCTCAGAATCAATTTCATATTGAGTTTTGATATAAACCCCCTTTAATCTTTTGAATAAGTTCTCTTCGGAAAACCTCTTTCTCATCACATTTTTAGGTAAAATATGGAATTAATTTTTTCAAATTATATATATTGAATATCATATAATGGATTAAATATTTAGAATCCTAATAATTTATATTATATAATATGTTCAACTTATTTTTTAAATTACATATTAAAGATTGAAAATTTTTATTATCATTGTTAATGTTAAATTGAGTTTATTGAGGGTTAAAAAAATAATAAGGGGAAAATGACCAAAAATCGGTTCAACGCCCATTAAATGGAAATATTTTTACCTTATAAGTCCTAATTATTTATAATTACACATTTTACATAAATTTGGAATACAAAAGTTTTTTATATATTTCAATCCTTTCAAACATTACATGTGTGTCCCCTCCCCCACTTATAAAAGTTCACCACATATCTCTCCTCTACACACTTTTAGAACAAATTGGTGTGAAAATTACTACCCAAATATCATTCTTAAATCCCTCCCAAAAGAGTAAATTAGTTTTTGACATAAAAATACAATATAGTAATGATTTAGTTTTATCCTAAATAGTTTTTCAGGATAAGATGTAATGTTCTAAAATATAAGTTGTGGTTTTACTTCTTATTCAATATCATTGATATACTCTTTAATTATATTTTATATAATAGAAATAGTATCTCCCATATAATAATATTTTATTCTGTTAATTTAATAACTTATATCCCAATCCCCTTCTATCAAATGGGAAATAAAACCATCGATCATGTGTAGAATGGACTACCGCCTCATGAGCCAATGATAGTCATTTTCTATAATCACCAATCAGGGATGGATAAAATATTGGATATAATGTTTTTATATATATTATATTTTTGATATTATTATACCTTGTAAATTATAATTCTAGATCAACCATCTTTCCTCCAACCACATTAGAAATCAGGAATGTCACTCATGTGTGTGGGGGACTACAGCCTCCTGAGCCACTATGATGATTTTTTCAAGTCTATTTTACTTAAAAGGAAACAAAGATAGATTAAATGAATATATGTATATGGTGTATTTATCAAAATTATAATTATGGATTTATTATATCACATGTACCTTCTTACTTTATATTTATTTATTTAAATGATATCGTTTTTCATTTGTATGTCGGACTACAACCTCATGAAGAGATATGACTACTTCATCAAAAATTCATTGTAGGGAAGGTAATTAGGGTACATTTAATGAATATAAATGATATATATGACATAAAAATGATACAATTAAGGTAATATATTATTTACCACTCTTTTATTTCATCCATCGGGAAAATGGAAACAACATTCATTTGTACATACGACCTACCGTCTCCATAAATGGTAAATTTCATTTTCTATCCATAAATTTTTTTTGATTAATATAAAATTATATATAATGAATATACATGAAATTTATGTCATGTTTAAAATTATTTTGATTATAGAATAATGATCAAACTAAGTGTACTAAAAATCAAAAATCAAAACATATGCAAAAAACAAAGCAGTGATTGATAGAAACATTATGTAAATGTGTAATAGTTAATAAATGGGTAATAAAAAGTCATAAGTAAATATTATATTTTAAGATATATGTAATTATGATTATATAATAGTTTTACAAGAAACTTATATTTTTTATAAAGGTTTTATAATGTGTATGAATGATGTTGAGACATACGATAAGGGATTTTTGGTCTCAATTTGTCTTCTTTGAGACATATGTTATGTTATACACCTACCTTCTTTAAGAATACGTATAAAATACCCTATGATATTTAATATCAAGAATTTATTTATTATTGTGATATTTTATGTTTCATTTTATTCTATTTATTTATGGGGTTATGATTCAATATTATCAAATAGTATGGGTTAATTAATACGATCACATTGTTTATCAAGATTTTTTATGTTAAAGATTATGATGATGAAATTTTATAAATTTTATTTTAAGAATAAAATGAATTTTCCTCTCCTATGTTTATTTCTTGTGAATTCTTTTTTTACCTTTGTTTCCCTCAATTTATTTACACAGGATTCCAAAATAATGTTTTTAATGGAAATTGATATTATTTTTCTCTTCATCCAAAAAACATTTCTATTACAAATCCATTTTGTCTAAAACTATATTTAGAAATGTTTTAATATTCCTTTGGTATTTTTAAAATTCATTCATATACTTTTTTTGCATTAAAAATACAAATCTTAATCTTCATATCTTTTTTCTAAACAAGTACCATTTGGTTTCTACTGAAATATGTGTATAGAATCTTTGTTTTAATATGCACAAACTTTTCCACCATTATGAATAAAAAATGTTTTTAATTTTACTATATAAGTTTAAAATACTATTTTAAATGAAAATTATTTCCAAAATGGTTATTAATGGATGGTTTTAAATTTTTTTCAACTAATGGTTTCTTTTGTCTCATGATATACCTGAAGTGTATTTCCAAAATCTTTTTCAATTGAAGATGAAATCATTTGATGTAAATTATGATTTATTAGGGATATGATCCAATGACACCATACATAGAAGTTATATTATTGTTTTCTATTTATAAGGAAATAATTTTTATGAAACTCATTTAATATCAATGAGATACGCTATGATGAATTGTTTATGGAACCCATTTCATCTCATCAGTTCTGTTATGATGGATGTTTTATGATATTGTGGGATGAAAATTTCTAGACTAAGTGACAAGTGTGACATATATATATCCAATTAATTGGATAATTTTTTATGATACAATAGATAATATGGTATATGAGATGTTACCCTTATCCTGAAATGATGGTACATAAGAGGTTATCCCAATCCCAAATCGAGTATATGGATGTTTAACCCAAGACTGTTACATTTTGAATATATTGGTTGGTACCCTAGATGTATGTTTTTCTACACTTATGTGTTTTCCACAAATATATATCATATTATAATGTTGTTATCTCAGGTCATATGTTCACTAACTCATATATGATTCATGTCTTATGAATTTCCAAGATTTATGACCATGATCTATGATATACAAGGTATGATTTTTCATATTTTATTTTCATTTTCCGAGACCCTTAACATCATGTTATATTGATTAATCTCTTGTATTACCTTATTGAGTATCTCTGTATCACCCCATGTACTTAAAAATAAATACAATAACAAATTAAATGCATGAAATATTGAGTCTCTATGAAACAAAACTTTTTTATTTAATGAAGATAGTTATAACCAAGCCGTTAAATGTAATTTTTCCGATTCTATGTTTTGAATTTTGAAAAAAAAAAATATACACAGTTGTAATACGTAAGATATTTTTCATCTGATTGGACCAACTTTTTATGGGTGAATAATAACACAACCACATGAATAGTAATGTTACTCTTATGAGTAGTAATATGACCCTTATGAATAGTAAATATGCCAAATTAATAGTAAATTCACCCATGAGTGTATAAATAATATTTATGAATTTTATAGGTGAGAATATGATCATTGAATACGTGATTGAATTTTTTGTAAGTTATAAATAGTTATTTAAAATTTTATTATTAATTTGAAAATTTAAATTTAAATTTATTTTCATAAAATATAATCATGAATTATCAATATTTTATTATATTTTGGTTAAAATAAGATTTTGTGAGACCTTGATTATTTTTTCAATGTTTTATAAAATCAATTATAGTTTTAAAATTGTTATTTTTCAAAGAAATTATGATTTTATTTAAAAATTAAATATCTGTAATTTTGAAAAATATTATAATAAAAATGATTTAATTTTAAGTTATATATATAGGAAACTGGTTGGGGTGATTTTTGGGGATTTTTCTAAAATACGTGAATTTTTGGTAAATAATGAAATATGGTAATTTACGAAATTAGCTAAATAATTATATTATTGAGTAGTGGATGACGTTATTTTTAGGTAAGAACCCTTGGTTATAACCCACATGAATCAATTATTGTATTCACTCTCAATAACCAACCCTATTTATTGTCTTGAGAAAAAAATAATAAAATAATGATTAAAACAATGCAAATACCCCTATCCTCCACTCCAAATAACTCCCCTCACCCCCTATTCTCCTCACACCCAGTGTGATTTCAAAATTTTCAAAATTATTCCAAATCCTCTTTCTCATCATGATTTCAATGTCTAACACCTTGTAGTCTCACCAAAAATTCAAAACCAATGGTCTTAAAGAGGATCTCAGGGAGAAGATATCAAGAGGTTAAAATCCTCATTTATTTTCTTTTATTTTTTTGAAATATTTTTATTTTCTTATACTCTTTTAACATCCCCATATCAAATAAGAATGGAATATATAGTTTCATATGTATAATGAAAATTTATCATTTTCATTGAAAAATTAATCAATATACTTTTTCTTTAATCACTCTTATTCTAAAAATAAAAACACCATATGTGATGTGTTTATTTTGCGACACTATGGACGATGTGTTTTCAATTTTCACTAAAAACATAAAAATTGGTAATAAAACCATTTTAATGGTATAAATAGATTTTATTGTGTAAAATATAACTAATTTTATATTCTGTATTTAAAATATATCCACAATATTATGTTATATAATGAAACGAGTTTGTGATTATAGATGAACCACCAAAATGATCTTAACGAATACCATTAATATTTTAATTAATGATTCATCATCCTAAATGAAACAAAATTATTTATGGTATAATTTAATATTATAGAAACATATTAATACCATTTCATTCCAATTCTATAGTTTTTATTCCATTCGATAAGAAAATCATTTATGAACTGATCATGGAAACCATGTGAAGTATGCACACGAAACAATGGAACGAACAAAATATTATTAATATATTTATTAAATGATGTAATGAAATGATAATATAAGGTTTTATAATCCTTAATATGTTTATATAAATATTAATAAAACTCTTTTAACCATTATTCATGAGGTTTGAACATGTTTTAAGTTAGGCTAACCCGGGGTAAGGGAAACCTTATCCCAATTTCTATTTTTGGGGTTTACATTCTACTTCATTTATTATGTAGTATTATGATTATTTTTTAAATAAATATAGATTATAATACTATTTATTAAATTTTTTTACTATGTAAACATATATTCCATTCTTTTAAAAAAATTATCATTTCATATATATGACATTTTAATGGGTTTTTTAATCCACTTTCAATTTATTATCTTTTTTAAAATGGAATGGTTTATATGACATAAGTATTCATATTTTATGATTATGTGATGGTTCTTGGGAAATTTTTATGTTGAACAGTTGGAAATATATATCTCTCCAATGTATTAGGTATGTTTATGTTATAGGTAAAATGAATGGTTACTCTATGTGTAATTGTAATGGTTACACCATAAGGTAGCCATGAGAGTTACATTTTAAGGTAGCTAGAGGGTTACATTTTAAGGTAGCCATGATCGGTACAAATCATATGGATTCCATTATGGTCACGATCTTATGCAAGTAATTCCCGAATTTACATTTATGGTATTATTTATGTTTTATATTTATTTATGGAAATATCTTGTTTTTAACAATGTTAGTATATGATAATTTATTAATAATAGGTACATGTTGTGAAAATGTTTTCATATGTGTATATTTGTTCAGGGAATAAAATTTTATTTCCTTTATTTTATATCCCTTACTGTGATTTTTTTCCTCATCCCACATTTTCAAAATATTTTTAACATGATTTATTAGAAGCTCAAGGCATAGTTAAGATGTCATTGTAGATTAATCCAATTAGTTATTTTGTATTTATTTTTTTAAACTCTGATTTAATGCATACTTTTTCCTATCCTAAAATATATAGACAGGAAGTTGTCACCAATTTTATAATGTACTGTGTATTTTTCTATTATCTTATAAAAAAATACAAAGCATGTTATAGTACTTAATCTAGCTATGCGGGTTCAGGGATTTAATGTTGGAACCAGAGGAATGTTCTATAAAACATTAGATATTTAATGTTTTCATTTTTTAAGAAATATTATAGAGACTGAATTTACTTTTGAACACATTCAAAAATATTTTTTCTTAATTATCAACATCTAAATATATAATTATATGTTCTATGAATGAATTGCGAGGAAACAATTTCTAGAATGTTTGGAGAATGTAACACCCCAAAAATTTACAAATAAATTTAATACATAATAAAATTAATTAAAAAATGAGTCTGTATGAAACAACACATTGCTATTTAAATGAGATAGTTATAACCTAGCCAATAAAAATAATTTTTCCACTTCTATGTTTGGAATTTAAAAAAACAGGCATACACTGTTTTAATCGGTATGATATTTGGGGTCTAATAGGACCTACTTTTTTTAGTGATTGGTAACATACTCTTATTAATAGTAATATGACCCTTGCGAATAGTAAATTGGCCAAATTAATAGTAACATAACCCATAAGTGTATAAATAAAATTTAGACATCTTATAAGTGAAAATATGATCATAGTATAACTCTTGGTATTTTATAAGTCATAAATATTTAATTACAATTTTATTATTTGTTTAATAATTTAAATGAAAATGAATTTTCATAAATTTAATCCCAAATTATTATTATTTTATTTCTTTATGGTTATAATATAATTTTATATGAACATGATTAATTTTAAAATGTGTCATAAAATCATGTATAGTTTTAAAATTTTTATTTTTTGAGTAAATTATTATTTTTATTAAAAATTAAATTTATAATATTTACAAATTTATTTTTATAACAAATCAGTTCATTTTCTAATTCTACATATTTAAAAATAGTTTGGGTGATTTTTTTGGGATTTTTCTAGAATACTTGAATTTTTGTTGAATAATAAAATACAATAATTTACGAAATAAGATATTTACATGAATTATTGAGTCATGGTTGAAGTTATTCTAAGGTAAGAACCCTTGGTTAGAACTCACAAGAAAAAATTACTTTATTTAGTCATAATAACAAAACCTATTGCTTGTAATAAAATAAATAATAAAAAATGATTAAAATAATGGAAACCCCCCCTTCCACTATAAATTGCATCGTCACCCCTCTTCTCCTCAAACCTCTCAAGCATTGATAATTGAATTTTTTTCCAATACTCTTAAAATTCATGTTCCCCACGTCCATGACCTACTGGTATCACAAAATGGCCAAAACCAAAGGCCTTACTGAGGATCTCAAGGTGAAGAGATCAAGATGGAAAAATCCTTTTTCATTTTCAATTATTTTATATTTATTATAATCTCTTAACCTCCACTTATCCAAGACGCATGAAAGATAAATAATCATATATATAGTTTAATTTTATCACATTTATGGTGAAATTAATCATCATTCTTATTATCCACTCCCTCTGATTCTAAAAACAAAAACAGTTTTTGTGATGTGTCTATTTACCGAAATTATGGATGATGTGTTTTCAATTTCCCTAACATAGTTAAAATATGGTAATAAACCCATTTTAATGGTTGATAAATATTTTAATGTTTATTATATAACCTCTTTTATGTTATGTAATTAACATATATACATAATATTATGTTATATAATGAAACTAGTTTCGGATTATCGAAGAACGACCAAAATGATCTAAACGAATACCATTAATGTTTTATATAATGATTCTTCATAGTATTTGAAAAATATATTTATGGTATAATTTATTTTTTTGAAACATATTAACACCATTTAATTCCAATTCTTCAGTCTCTTACATATGACAAGAAAATCCATTACGAACTAACCATGGAAACTATGTAATGCATGCACCCAAAACAATAGAAAGAACAAACAATAATTAATAAATGTATGTAATGATATTATAAAATTACTATATCAGGTTTTGTAAACATGAATATTCTTATGAAAATATTAATAACACTATGTTAACTATTATATAAGAGATTTAGATACGTTTGAAGTAAGATAAACCTGATGTAATGGAATTCTTAACCAAATTTTCATTCATTAGGTTAACCTTCCACTTCATAAATTATGTGGTACTAAGATTATTTTTGAAATAATTTTTTATTATATTTTTATTTATTATGTGGGTTTATTGTGTAAAAAAATTCCATTCTTTTTATAAACTCTCAGTACATATATATAATATTTAGAAAAGATTTTTCATTAGGAATCCCCTTTTATTTTATTTTTTATTTTAAATAGAGTGATTTATATGATGTAAGTATTCATGGTTTATGATTATATTATAGTTCATGTGAATTTTTTTGATGAATTGTGGGAACTATATCTCCCTCTAATGCATTGGGTTTGTTTAAGATTGAGGTCGACCGTATGGTTATTCGAAGTGTAACTATGATGGTTACATCATAAGGTAGCTGTGAGGGTTACGTTCTAAGGTATCCATTAGGGTTACATTTTAAGGTAGTCGTGAGGGTTTCTAATCGTATGGTATCAATTATGGTGAAAATATTATGTTAATTATTCCCATGATACCTTTATAGTTTTATTTATGTTCTCAATGTTTTATATAAATCACTTGTTTTCAAAAATTTATGTATAAGATACAATATGTGTAAGAAGAATATATTATGGAAATGATTTCTTAGTTTTATAAGTGTTCATGAAAAAACGTTTTTTAGTTATTTTTATATCCCTTACTACTCATTTTTTGCTTTTCCCAGGTTTTAAAAATGTTTTCATTGGATTATGTAGATGTTCAAAGGAAAGATGTTGTGCCAATGTAGATGAATTTAATGAATTATTTTGTAATTATATTTTTAAACTCTGATTTATTGTATTTTTTCTCTAATAATAAAAAACCTACACTGGAAAAGTTCTCAAATTTTATAATTTACTATGTATTTTTCTTTTACCTCTTATATTAAAAAGTACACAACATGTTTTAGTACTGAATCCAAAAGTGCGGGTTCAAGACTTTACAATATAATCTCCACATTTATTATTTTTCTTTTAACTATGATATAATGAAAGATATTATATATGATATATTTAATAAGGGTTATATTTATAGTGAATATTATAAGAGATGATATAGTTCCCTTATGAACTATTTGTTTATGTATCCTTGTCTCCAAAGGAACTATACATAAAATTTTGTGTATCATGTATCATTATGATATGTAATGAATATTTTTACATTAATATGAAATACTTATGTATGAGAATTTTGAGTCTCTAAAGACATAAAAAATTATATTAAAATATTTTTATAGGTCAAGACATGATGAAACTTGGAGGAATGTGATTTAGAAAATCAGATTTTATATTTTTGGATCAGGGAGTCCACTCAATTGATTAAAAGCTTCAATCCCATAGTTGGACGACTCCTTCCAACATAAATACATTCGATTAATCAGAAAATCATGAAATCTGGTTTTGGGAAGGGGAATATATTTCAATTCCACTATAATTTATAATAAACATGAAATTTTTAGTCCAATGGTGAATTCCTTTGAAACATGATAAAATTGTGGAAGACATAATAAAAATAAAATTATTACATCTCACATAATTTGTAATCAAGTAATGTACTGACCATATATTTTAATTACTTTAGAAAAAATGGAAATCAAAACCAAAAAACTCTATGGTCATTCATTAATTCATGGAATGACCTTTAAAATAAGATTTTATGGATATGGTTTAATCGTTCAGGTGAATCATTATTATCAAAAAATTTATATTATTATTGGAATCCCATTGTCATGTTATACCACCCAAGAAAGTGAGAAAAGTTGAAAAGGATACCTAAAAAAATATATTTAGGTTCATTCCTCTGTCAATTATGTTATATTTTCTCCTCTTTCTAGTTATTTTATGATACAAACTTAGGAAATAGATGCCCAAACCATAATAACTTGTGACATCTTTCTTCTGAACGAGGAGGAATCACTTTAAGTAATTAATATTTTGAATGCACCAAATTAGTGTATGTTGGAATAATGGAATATATTTAATGATCATAGATACAAAATTCATAGGTATATTAATCAGTTAGTGAAATTGGGCATCTTGTTGGATAATAAAATAACCAATAATATTATTTTACCATCTTTACAAAAAATGGGTATTTTTATTCATCGAAACCTAGATAAAATAAATGGATAAGTCGCTCAAAAAAGTTTTATAAATAATTCACTTGGAAAATAACCCCTAGATAATATTAATCCATTGTATCCTTTACACTATCCATTAAAAAGACAAAAATATTCGTAGGCATAAGAATGAACATGAGACTATTTGCTTCTAATGTGGAAATAATAGACATTAGAAAAAAAATGAAAAATGAATAGAAGAAGTAAATTGTTTCATCCACTTCAAGTATATTAATTACATTTATATTAACCATTTTAGTATAAAACACAATATACTTAAACAATATATGTATTTTAATATAGAAAATTGACAAGAATAGAATGATTATAGAGTGAACATAAATCGTGTTAAGAAAGTGAGATTCTTAGTTCTACTAAGGGGAGGTCACTACATATCATTACCAAAATGGATTGAGTATTATTTGTAATGAGTGATACATAAAAATTTATCTAACATTAAAACTAATAACAATTAGGCATTATTTCACATTTGGAATATTTTTTTCTAATAATTCAATAATAAACTAGTGGATTAGTAACAATTGAATCATAAATATCCTTTATAATGGGTGATGAATATAAAATATAGTAATCTTACCAGAATATGTAAATAAAACTATTGGTTAAGTTTAACTAAAATTAGATTAATTATTTATAAACAGAAAAAAATTTATTCTCAATTGAGAAATTACTGTAGCTTTATACACAAACTAATTATAATGTTTTAGATAATGAAACTTTTAAAAATAATGTTATGTTTACAATGATTTAAGAGCAAGTTAAACATCAGAACGTGGAATATTATAAAAATAATTGACTTCATATACTGCATAATATTCCTTGAAGAAATTTTAGAAATCCTCACTGAATTATATGATTTCACTTTTTAAATATTGAGAGATCTCTAATAAATCTTGTTGGATAACATCTTAATAATTGAACATACATGTATAGTGGAAGTAATCAGAAAATCACTTTTCCATATATACATCAATTTCATTATGGTAGTAAAAGGAAGATTGGTGATGACTCTAATATATATTGAAAATATTCCATAAATTATGGAAGACATATTTGTTTAAAAGAAGTGATACAACTAACTATTTTCCAACTATATAATCTAATGGATATCATTTAAACCATGATATGATAGAAATATATTCGGAAACTTATATGAGTTTGTATTGAAAATATTTTTGAAGGACTTCTTTAGTTATAAACAACAACATACACTAAGGTGCATTCGAGTTACTAATCCTATTCCCAATAAAGATATTAACATCTAATCAAGATTGGATATATTTAAATAATGGAGTAATATTTATATTATTATAGTGTGGGATGACATAAATTATACGAGTTAGGTCTTTTGATCCACATGGGATAGAATATGAAAGCTATAATCCACTTATATCAATGTGATAATTAATTATAGAGACTAGTTTTGAGTTCAAATTCATAACCATAGAGGTGGATTATGTTTATAATTGTGGGTGATACATATTTATTCTTTTAGAATAAATATTTATACAATGAAGTAGTGAATAATAACATTATAGGGTTAAATATTATGTATAAATTTAAGAAATAGACACCATAAATCAATATTCAATGGATCCATATCATTAATGTTTCTAAGATGTAATATTGTTCATGAGTATTTAAGAGAAACAATACCTGGATGAAATTAAACAGTACTATTAAAGAACGATTGATTACTAAATTTATTAGTCTATGAATTAAATTATACACTAATCATCATAAATAAAATCTATTTGAATTATTATTTTCATATAACACTTTTATAATTATTATATTGGGTTATTGAGAGTCAAGAGTGCCTCATTTAGAGAAAAACATTTCTAATATTTCTATATGATGCGAACAAATGATGTCTTATAATATTTTTTTATATGGAATAATTAATTTTTTTGTGAAAAAATAAATTCCAATGAGATATGAAGATTACATAAATAGATTTGTTAATTAAACATGTGTGAAGATCATAGATCATTCAATTGGAAATTAATAACTGATGTTTGTCTCAAACAAGTTAGTTTGAGTGCTATATGTTTTTAAGATAGATTTGTTGATAACATATGGAATACAATTTTTGTATTATGCTAGTTTATTAAGAATAAAAAATGAAATTCTTCATTGTATGAATAAAATTAACAAAAATTTTCAAGGTAATAAGATATAAAAAAATTATCCATAAGTATTCTAAATCTAGTCATATTATATATACTAGAAATATATTGAAAAAAACATGTTTAAAAAATTCATGAACAAATTTTTGTTATCATATAATACATCCCATGGAACTGGCATTGAAATAAGAAGATATTATTGAGATTAAAATAATTTAAAAATATTAAGTTCTTTGATTTAATTTCATATTTCATAATATGTATAGATTTCTAACATTACTAATGCACAATTATTTTTATGTGAATATCAAATGCATATAATATAACTATATTGACAAGTAGTTATAACTATGTGAACAAATTTAAGGAATTTACAACTAGTTGTGTTCTTAGTTTCAAGATATGTGAAAATATTATTGATCAAAAAAATTGAACACATTTCAGAACTTAGTTCATTTTGAATAGTATCTCATAATATACTAAGGTAATATGAATGAAAAAATTATTACTGCTAGTGGTTTATATATCAACAATATATGATCATGTTTCATCTTCTGATGCTTCTTAAAGAGAAATTTAAGAACTTCTTATGAGAATTTCAGGTTATTAAAAATATATATATATATATATATATATCATAATTATGATAGGCTATGACAATAGACATAGTAAGGATGTTATGATCCTGAAATATGTACAAGAAATCGATATGAGGTTATATCATTAATTGAGGTATTTTATATTAGTATAAATGTCGTATTAAGTAGCTTCATCATATAGATATGCGTACTTAATAAAAATAGTCCTATAAATGTGACAGGACCAGTAATTGTAGTTATAGTCAATATAATAAATTTTAATATGAGAAATTTAACAAATCATTGGTAGTTATCTGTTGTGAATATGGGAGTTATCTATAGATGGTTTTTATGAACTAAGAACTTTTTACTTTTGATTATATTTATTTTCAACAAATTGAATATTGATATGATCACCTTGTCACATATTAAGTTTTCCACAACATAATATTAATGTGATAATGTGATAGAGTATTTGTTGCATCAAAATAAGACATAGAAGTTCCCACTATAATGAGAACCTTGAGATGTTATGATGATATATCATAAATATTAGTTCTATATCCATATAAAATTATATGATGAGGAATATATTATATTGATATCTTAATGAGAGTACTCATAAGTATAATAGACCCCATCTCATGATGATTTCATTATGTAATATCCAAGATGGGAGACTATGCCAAAATACCCACCGGTATAGATTCCTTAAGTTATTGTGTCATCAGATATTAAAGTCTTAGAATGTGTGTAATGGTCCTTATACCTTAAGATTACTTCTAATGAATTTAAAGACATGAATTCATAGATTTACTGATGAAAAACATGATTCTATATGTTCAAGATAAGTAGGCTATGATGGGACCATCATGAATGACATGTTAATAATTAATAATATGATGATGAATGTTTCCCTTCCATATTAATGGATGTTATACCTCTCCCATTTAATGAAATATAATTATCACATTAAATTATTTTCCCTTTGGGTAATAAAATTTGTTTCATATTTTTATAGAAATACATACCATGCATATAGGTCGATGATGCACCTGTAAAACCACCCAGATAAAAATTTTAAACAAAAGGATTATATTACACAGTGAAATATTATATGTTATTGTTAATGTTTCGTCATTAACTTTTTTATATTGTGTTTCTTGACTAGTTTCTAGATACTAATTTTGGCCTTCAGAAAAGCCTCCCAAATGATTACGAGAAATTAGCATATAGGGTTACACACTAAGAATCTACATTAATCTATATTAAATTTTATTTAATTTATCTATTGAAATAAATATAATTATAATGACAAACTAATTATTTTATTGAAGATGATTGATTGAAAATATTAAATAAATATATATTGTCTAGACTGTGAATATAATACTTAATTAATTTTTCGAATATTTAATAAATATTTATTCTCCAAAATTGGAATTGAAATTTTTTTATAAATAAATATTTAATCCAATATTTATCCATGTATTAGATAATTTTTGAGGAGGTTGAGGGGGGAAATATTGTGGTTGATGATAAATATTAATTTGAATGGAAGTAAAATAATAATTTTCATTGCATCAGTTTGTGCAAGTCATGTAATAAAAATAATATTATTATTTTAGTACATGGAAATGTTCATAATTAGGTTTAACATTTTTAAGGTAACTTATGAATTTAATTAAAATAAAAACTATAACTTGTATTCTATATATTTATTGATTATACGTTATAAGAGAGTTTAATGGTGCAGAATTATGCACAATGGATTGCCCTCAAGAATTATCATCTGCCTTTTAATATCCTCTAAAGAATGAGATGATAAGGATAATTTCTTCATGAATAATGAAATATGTATTGATAAAGATGAACAACACAAGATAATCAATCAACCACTGTTGAACCTAATGATTCATCAGTCTCATTCGAAGATTATATGAAAATATTTGTATAACCTGTAGATGGATTTAACACTTAGATACAACAATAACAATAAAGGATTACCAAAAAATATTTTTGATGATAAATATATATTAAAAATAAATATCACATAAATGAGGTTTGATTTCTTATGATTTATTTAAAATTTTTATAATTTTGAAGGGAACAAATCTCATCTTGGTTCCAAGAAATTTATTTTACATATTCGAATAGAATTTTTTTTTTCTTCAGGTTGATCATATATTGTAAATACATGATTAATCCATCAAAGCATATATTTTTTAATCCCTAACCGTCCCTGATAAGAATTATTGTTATTCTCCTAAATAACATGAGATTCATGAGTTATATCTCCAACACTTAACATTGGATTATTATTCTAATTTTATTAAATGTTTACCATATGATTCCAAATGGGAAAATATTGATGTTATTTTTTATAGTATTATTTCATAATATTGAGAAAAAACATAAGAAATAACTAGGATTTCTATTGGGTCATGGAGAAAATCCTACTAATTTAGTGGTCGAAGTCTAAGGTGCACCACCTTCTTGAGAATAGGTTTCCAAATTCCTGTTGTTCACATCCTTAGAGTTCCCACATAATCCCATGGATTCAAACATAATTTCTCCCATGGGATTTTCAATAAGATCCCTTTATTCAATGGTTTAGCTATTAATCATATCTCTTTTGTAAATAATACATAGTGATGCTATTTTAGAATTAAACTCTATTCACAGTCCTGATTCAATGAAGTGTTCCTTCTAAGATGTAGTTTCATCTACCAATTTTGAAAAATGTCCTAATTTCAATAAAAAATTAGTTGTGTACTCCATCACTAAATAATTCTCTTATTTAAGAATAATATAATCCATTATTCGTGTTATCCTAAATGTGTGAGGATATAACTTTTTATCAACTAATTATTCCATTTCCTTCAATGTGAGAACTTGGCCAATTATATCTAAGATATCTAAATCCCACCCTTATCATGAAAGATCTGATATCATAAAAAATACTAAATTGAGATTTAGCACAGTTGGTGTACTAAATAAATGAAATATTTGATTCATTCTATTCAGCCACATTTATACTTTTTCAAGATCATAATCTCCCTAAAATATTATCAGATTCTATTTCTATAATTGTAAGAAGTGTCCCACTTCTCTAGTTTTCTCATTATAATTTCTTCTTTCAACAACTTGAAAATACTAAATTATTATTTGGAAAAGTTTTTGGTTATCTTGTGGATCATGTGAAACCACATTTTCCATGTCCACATGGTATCTTTTTCTATGATGTGTACCTCATTCAATTTTAATTAACTATAACAAATCACAATTTAGTCATCACTTACTAGAAACCAAAGTCATAGAAAATTACAAATAATTTTTAAAAAAGAGAAAAATGATTATTTTCATAACCAAAAAATTATGACCATTTTTATACTTTTCATAATCCATCAAACAAAAAATTAAAAATCTAGTCATAGTGTTAATTCTCAGTACTAATTCATGATATGATAGACTCTTCAAACAAATATACAATGATAAGATTACAACACTACAAAAAGTGTCTTAGAACACTTTTTAACGCAATACAAAATGGTAACATGATGTTATACATAAAAAAGACAAATATTTTTTTTTAATACTATACATTTCATGTTCTAATATTTCTATACACTTTCTACCATCCCAACATGATAAATGGAATGACTAAGACTGATACAAATTATGACGTTGTAACACCCAAGACTTTTATGAGAAATATATTGTTTTTATGTTATATAAATCATCAAAGGAATCTTTCACTACACACAACACTATCTTGGCTTTCTTTACACGCAATCACGACCTTCCTCAATAGCTTGCATCGTACGCAATACCGAGTTTCACTAAACAACGATATGCTATTAAAATATTATTAAAACTAGCCGTTATGAATAGTAATAACCACTTTTTTGAAATTTTGTAAATTTCATCTTTCAAAATGGACTTCATTTCTGGATTCGGAATATCGAAATTATCCTAGGGTGAAATTTTGGTATTTTTCTGAAAACTATAAATTTTCGATAAATAGTGAAAAAACTCGGTTACTATTTAAAAACCGACTTTTGATTTAAATAATTGTTTATTTTATTTCAATTTATTTTATGTCAAAATTGAAACATAATACTTATATATGTTAAATACAATTCATTGGAGTCATTTTATAATAATTTTAGATATATAAAAATTTTATTGAACTTCTCACCGTCTTTTACCCACCTCCTAGGAGAATTTCCAAATTCACATAAAACATAATTTTACGGCTTTTGTGAGTGGAATTTCAAAAATCTAAGAGACACGGTTAATATCAAGGAATAAAATGTGCTTCAATGCGATTAAAATAATTTTTTGTGAATAGTATATTTTTACTTTTTTTACCACGGTTAAAAGTAAATAGGGTAATTAAGGGTAAAAATAATATTATTATTACCCTAACACATGTCCTAATTCTATAGGATAAGTGTAATTCGACCAAAAACAACCTTAGGAATAAAAGATGACCATTTAGGCCCACTTGTATTAGATTAGGACATTTATTATTAATATATTTAAAGAAGGGTTAAAATAGTTAAAATCAATGTTTAATAACTAAATCATTTTTAATACAGGGTTATACATAGAATACATTCGACTATAAATATTCATTACAAAGATAAAACGATTTCCTACATAATTGTATTTTCTTTGTAATTTTTAGACTTTTAATAATTTAATTTATTTATGACACAATGATGATGCATTAATTATATTATTGATAAAATATTGACATAATTGATGTTATAAATACCCAAATAAATGTAATTTGAGACTTTTTATGAATTAAAATAATTTTCTATGTTAATATTACATGTTAGTATTGATTTAAGTAACTTTTTTAGAACTAATCTTTCTGTTATGATTTTCACAAAAATCAATTACCAAATAGTGTCAAAATTGACATAAAATAGTTTTTAAAACAAATATTATATTATTAATTGTTATTTTAATCGTAAAAATATAAGGTTCGGACAAATGACTTAGATAAGGTTATATATATTAATAATAAACAACTTCGGGTTCTTTTGGCTTGTTTTATTAAGTTTATTAACCTTATAGTGTAAGAAAACAAGAAGACATGGTAAAAGTTAAATTATCTAACTTTAAGTTAAATCTAAATGATAAGGTTAAAATAGAAACATAAACATGTCTAAATTCTATTGGATGAGAAGATTTAGACCACCTTAGCTTCTAAATAAATCAATTTGGAGCTATTAAAAACTGAATATGACTTTATAATAAAATAATATTTTTAGTTTTTCCTATGGTGCCCCTCTCCTCCCTTATAAAAGGGCACCTCCTCCCTCTCTTCCACACACCACTTTGAGCTTTCAAGATTGGCCAACCCCTGAAAAATTCTCTTCCCCACTTTCCTAGAAACATCATAGTTGTCTCGGTATTCTTCAAAGACCAATTTTAGTTCCTTAAGAGGAGGTCTCAAAGAGGCGCTTCAAAGAAGAGGTAATGTCTGTTACAGATTCTTTAAACTTTATTTCTTCTTCCACTTCTTCTTATTTATTTGTTTCATTATGATTTAATAACATCAGTATAACTAATATACTGATATGTTATTATAAGTATGAAACATCCCTATTTCCCCATCTATACATCCTACGGAAAATGAAATCACTGCGCGTGCGTACATACGGAATACCATCTCTACGCCGTGGTGTAATCTATTTTCCACCACCACCTTACTTGGATGGGTATAATGGTATAAATAATAACTATATATGATTATTGTAAAGTGATATTGATTCTTAAATAGTATACATACACTCCAATACAATTCCACGATCATGGGAACGGTATCATCGCTCGTGCGTACGTACGGAATACCATCTCCACGATGTGATGCGACTCGTTCTACATGATTTTCATTGCATAATGATTAAATAAATGAATTTAGTGAATAAACATGATATGTATTACACTAATACCATTCTGGAAATGAGGTATCTATAACCTAAAAATAATAATAGGAATTTATTCGACAAAACACGCATAAGAACAAAAAGCAATAAACACCCAAATAACAAGTAACAATGAAATATTACTAATAAGAAGCTAATAATATGACCATATATGATATAATAAAAATAATTATGATTCTGGAATAAGTCAATAACATTATTTAAATCATTATACAGGAGGTTCGGACACTTACGAAGCAAATCGGACCTAAGTTAAGGGAAAATCTCACAGTCTCATTTTCATCCGAGATTATTTATATTTCATAATTTATGGGGGAATATTTACATCCACATCCATGTTTCCTCAATATTTAATATTATTTCAACACACCTACAATTTTTTAAATCCAATTTTACCCTTTGATGAGTTTTTAGTAAAAGATATGAATGGAATCTTTTGTCGTTTTTCGTACGGGGTACTTTTTGAATTTTTCGGCCAAAGTACGGGAATATTATTTTTTAACTCATACGGCATGAATGGATTTTTAAAACATTATTTCAAAGAATCTTCCTTTAAAAGTTTTCAAGATTATTTTTAATCAACTTCTTTTAGTTTAAAATTGTATGACATGTTAAGAGAGGAAAATTGTTTTTTAAGTTGGAAGGATATTTTCCTCAAGAATGGAGTTCAAGTGTTTTATCAAAATGATTTTCCATCTAAGATAATATAGGGTTCTATTTCTATCCCTATTTTTTACATTGATTTGATTATGTTATGAGGGAATTATTTTTATGATTACTTTTTATCTTATATGGATTATGTTATGATGGTATGATGTTTAAGATTCCCATTTTTATTACATGGGTTATGCTATAATGTATAGTTTATAATTTTGTGGCACACATAATAATGGTATCATTATGAGATAGGTGGGACCTATATCTCCCTCCAATTCATTGGGTAATGATTTATATCTCATGAGATAGACATGTCTGGAACGGCAGGTTAAACCGGTTCAGTGAAACAGGACTAAAACGAGGAGTGAACTCGGTTCAGAAATGGACTTTGTCCGCTAAGATAGTCTTAGATATGAGTTTTGACTACTAAGAAATGATTCTATATGATTATCTGTGTATGCCACAGAGTTTCATGTTTTATGTTATGATTATTGGGAATACATTTCACTACTATTTTTTATCCCATGTTATGAAATTATGATCTCTTTTTCAGGTTAGGATTTCCAAAATGTTATGTTCTTATGAATATGATGTGATTGATATTTCTTTTGTTTACCCTTACTAAGAATTTGAGCTCACCCTTTTGTATGTTTTCATTCCCCAGGTCAGGAATAAGGTTATTAAGTAGGATATTCCAAAAGGGACTCAAGATATGATGAAATAAATGGGAGACAATGTAGATGCTTTATGAACTAGTTTTTTATGTTTCCCAGTTTCTAAAGACTCTATACCTATATGGTCCTTTCCTGGTTTTGTTATATGTTTTAATAAGTGTGCTTCAAGTCTGAAGTAATAACACTATATGTAAAGTATGGGTCATTATAGTTGGTATCAGAGGAAAGGTATAGTCAACCTTTGGAAACTAGGATGTGAAAGCCTTAGTAAGAACCCTAAGGAGATGTTAAGCATAGAACACAATCTTAGTGTTTTAAAAATGGCCATGAACAACCTATGATAGGACCTTAAGTGTGAAATTGTATTCTTGATTATGTGGTTTTCCTATTATAATTAGTGTTGCTCACACTATTCTTCTTGGTTTTAGTCAATGGCCGGAACCTGATGGAACTGTGTTAATGCGTAATGCGACGAGCAATGCAATGATTGTCCTCCTAAGAAACCAAACGTTATGGGAGATGGAATGAAAAATCTTGTAGCCATGATCACACAACTTTCTCAAGCTATGAATCATGAAGGACTCCCAAACGAGTAAAGGAAGGAGCATCATTTTGTTGAATCCTTCATGAGGCAGCGTCCACCCTCATTTAGCAGGTCTATTGATCCATTAGTGGCTGAACAATGGATCAGTACCACTGAAAATATATTTTCAGTTCTTCAATGTTCTGAAAATGATAAAGTCATCTTAGTAGTGTATCATTTGGAAGGAGATTCTGGTCAATGGTGGAATATTATTAAGAATATGAGGCAAAGGGATGAAATTGAGTCCATGGGATGGGATGAGTTCAAGAACTTATTTTTCAACAAGTACTTCTGTCATATTCTTCGAAAAAAGATTGAGAAGGAGTTTCTTGAACTGAAGCAAAAGGATTATTAATCTGTTGGTACCTATGAAGAAAATTTTACAAGACTTGTAAGGTACACTTCTGGTATTATTATCCAACCTGAGAGTAAGATCAATCAAATCTTTAGTGGCTTAAAACCAAGTATTCGAAGGGCGTTAGCCATAAGGGACTTCAATAGCTACGATGAAATCATTCGATGTGCTCTCAAAGTTGAGATGGAGATTGGAGTAACCCATCAGTCATATGGGTTTGATAAGAAGAGGAAAACGGAATTCAATGGAAAATCTAAAGAGCACACTGAAAATTAGATTAGTTTTCCCTTATGCTCAAAGTGTTGAAAGAAACATGGAGGGAGTTTTCTTAAAGGGACAAGTCAATGTTTCAAATGTGGAAAGGAAGGTCATCGGGCATTTGAATGCCGCAATGATGGGAAGAAGATGTCTAGTGGTGCAAACAAAGAAAAGGCTACACCGAGTGAACCTCCTACACTTCAATGTTACAAGTGCAAGGAAATGGGGAATTATGCTAATCAATGCCCTAATCCATGGGTTGTTGATGATGATCGACTTCAAAAAACTCTTAAGGCTAAAGACAAAGGAAAGTCACATGAAATTTCTATCAATGATGAGTAGTATGATAACGAAGTGGTGAAAGTTACACTTACCATCCACTCTAAAGTAGAAAATGTTTTATTTGATTCTGGATCCACCCACTCTTTTATTTCTGAAAAATTTTCTTAGGGTATCGCCGTATTACCTCAACAATTAGATGTTGAGTTAGCTGTGACAAACCCTAATGACACAACAGTTGCATCAAAAGTTTATAATTCTTCTCTGATTGAAGATTGTGGGAAAGTGCTTCCTGCAATTCTTGTGATCCTTCCTATAGTAGAATTTGGTGTGATTCTTGGCATGGATTGTATTTCTTTATATAGAGCTCATATCAATTTCCAAATAAGGGAAGTCACATTTCATATTCTAGATCAATCCATGATCGTCTACCGATGCATGGATGAACATAAACTTCTAGTGGAAATTTCTTCCATCTTATGGGTCTTGATTCCACTAAATGAAGGTTATTTATCTCAAATGGTTGGTGAGAAACTAACGATTAAGAATATTCCCATTATACGGGAGTTTGACGATGTCTTTCCAGAGGAATTTCTGGGTCTTCCACCAAATCGTGAAGTAGAGTTTTTAATAGAACTCATACTGGGTGCTTTGCCTATTTCAAAGACACCTTATAGAATGGCCCAAATTGAGTTGCAGGAATTGAAGAAGAAACTCCAAGAGAATCTTGATAAGGGATTCATACACCCAAGTGCGTCACCTTGGGGAGCACATGTTCTATTTGTTAAGAAGAAAGATGGATCAATGAGAATCTGCATTGATTATCGAGAACTTAAAAAGATCACTATCAAGAACAAATATCCTCTCCCACGCATTGATGACTTATTTGACCAACTACGCGGAGCTCAATACTTTTCCAAGATTGATCTCCGTTTAGGGTGTCATCAATTAAGGGTAAAAAGGGAGGATATACCAAAGACAGCTTTCCGTACAAGGTATGGACACTATGAATTTATAGTGATGCCATTTGGTCTTACTAATGCCCCTACTATCTTCATGGATCTGATGAATAGAGTCTTTAGAGACTATCTTGGTCAGTTTGTGGTAGTCTTTATAGACGATATTCTTGTCTATTCAAAGAGAAAGGAAGAACATGAAGATCACTTGATAATTGTATTGAAGACCCTGAGAAAGGAGAAGCTTTATGGAAAATTTACCAAGTGTGAATTTTGGATTCAAAAAGTTGCATTATTGGGTCACATAATCTCAAAAGAGGGGATATCTGTGGATCCAGCAAAAACAGAGGTTATCGAAAGATGGTCGAGAAAAACTACAGTAATAGAGATCCGAAGTTTTCTTGGTTTGGCTGGATATTATCGACGTTTTGTGAAAGATTTTTCATGATTATCTAATCCACTCACCAAGTTGACTTGGGAAGGAGTTAAGTTTGTTTGGACGGAGGAATGTGAAGAGAATTTCATGGATTTAAAAAGAAGGTTATCCAGTTCACCTGTGTTCACACTACCTTGTAGTGGAGAAAGGTTTGTGATACAGTGATGCATCCAAGAATGGATTGGGGTGTGTTCTCATGAAAAATGATATGGTGATAGCTTATGCCTCACGATAGTTGAAAGACCATGAGCAAAATTACCCAACTCATTATTTGGAGTTAGCTGTGGTAATCTTTGCATTAATGATTTGGAGGCATTATATTTATGGAGAAAGGTGTGATATTTATACTGACCATAAATGTTTAAAGTATATTTTCACACAAAAGGAGATGAATATGCTCCAAAGAAGATGGTTGGAGTTGATTAAGGATTACGACTGATCAATTAATTACCACCCTGGGAAAGCAAACAAGGTGGCAGACACATTAAGTCGACAAGACCATGCCAGTTTATCCATGATGAGGATCAAAAAAGATCCAATATTTATGGATTTAAAAAGGATGGATCGTGGAATTATAATGGAAGGGGAAAAATTGTATCTTTCTCAAATGAATGTTCAACCATCTATACATGTGATGATTAAAGAGGCATAGAAAGAAGATGTAGAGTAACAAAAGAAGGTGAGAAATGTTCCTGAATTCAACCTTGATTGTGATGGGATTATAAAGTTCAGGAATCGGGTTTCTGTTCCTCCCATCCCAGAATTAAAGAAGGAGCTACTAGATGAGGTTCATATTTCTTCATTCTCTATTCATCCTAGAAGCACGAAGAAGTATAGGGACCTGAAAGAGTACTTCTGGTGGGATGGCATGAAAAGAGATGTTATTGAATATGTCTCTCGATGCTTGGTTTGTTAGTAAGTTAAAGGTGAGAGACAGAAGTCTAAGGGGATGTTACAACCATTACCCATACCCGAATGGAAATGGGAAAACATCACTATGGACTTTGTCACTGGACTTCCTAAAACATCCAAAGGCAATAATGCTATCTGGGTCATATTTTATCGGCTTACAAAGTCTGCACACTTTATTTCTATTAGAGAGGATTTCTCTCTAGATCAGCTTGCCATGATATATGTAAAGGAAGTGGTAAGATTTCATGGAGTACCAATTTCCATTATATCTGATCGGGATCTGATATTTACCTCGATGTTCTGGCGATGTCTTCAGCATGCTCTAGATACAAAGTTGAGTTTCAGCACTACTTACCATCCTCAGACAGACGGTCAGTCTGAGAGGACAATTCAAACTCTAGAAGACATGTTGAGAGCTTGCTCTATGGATTTCAAAGATGGTTGGGATCAACACCTATCTTTGGTGGAATTTTCTTATAATAATGGCTTCCACTCCAGTATTCAGATGGCTCTTTATGAATCCCTCTATGGAAAGAAATGCAGAACTCCAACTTGCTGGGATGAAGTTGGGGAAATAAAGCTATTAGGACCTGATCTTGTTGATGAAATGGCGGAAAATGTCAGATCTATTCAACAACACATAAGAGCAGCTCAGAGTCGACAAAAAAGTTATGCCGACAACTGAAGAAAAGACCTAGAGTTTGAAGTGGGTGATAAAGTGTTCTTACGAATATCTCCCTGGAAGAGGGTCATGAGATTTGGAAAGAAGGGAAAGCTGAGCCCTAGGTATATCGGTCCTTTCGAAATACTAGATCATGTTGGAAAGGTTGCTTACCAATTGGCGCTTCCACCGAATCTCTCTCAAGTTCACGATGTGTTCCATGTATCTATCCTGAGAAAGTACATACCTGATCCTTCACATGTACTCAGCTCAGAAGTTGTACCGCTGAAGCAAGATCTTTCTTATGAAGAACAGCCGAAAGAGATTATGGATCGTAGTGAAAAATTACTACGGAACAAGACCACTCGCTTGGAGAAAGTTTTATGGAGGAACCACCAATTAGAAGAAGCTACATGGGAGCTTGAGGATTTGATTAGGGAGAGGTATCCTCATCTGTTTGTTACAAAGTGACGAATTTCGAGGGAAAAATTCATTTTAAGGGGGGTAGAATGTAACACACGAGACTTTGATGAGAAATATTTTGTTTTTATGTTATATAAATCATAAAACGAATATTTCACTACAGACAACACCAGCTTGGATTGCTTTATACGCAATCGCAACCTTCCTCGATAGCTTGCGTCGTACGTAATACCGAGTTTCACTAAAAACGATATTCTATTAAAATATTATTAAAACTAGCCGTTATGAATAGTAATAACCACTTTTTGACATTTTGTAAATTTCATCTTTCAAAATGGACTTCATTTTTGGATTCTGAATATTGAAATTAGCCTAGGGTGAAATTTTGGTATTTTTTTGAAAACTTTCAATTTTTGATGAATAGTGAAAACACTGGGTTACTATTTAAAACCCGACTTTTTATTTAAATAATTATTTATTTTATTTATATTTATTTTAGTTTTAAATTGACACATAATACCTATATAAGTTCAATGCAATTCATTGGAATCATTTTATAAAAATTTTAGATATATAAACATTTTATTGAACTTTTCACCGTCTTTTACCCACTTCTTAGGAGAATTTCCAAATTCACATAAAACTTAATTTTACCGCTTCTGTGAGTGGAATTAAAAAAATCTTATAGACACGGTTAATATCAATTACTAAAATTTGGTTCAATGAGATGAAAATAATTTTTGGTGAATAGTAAATTTTTACTTTTTTTACCACGGTTAGAAGTAAATAGGGTAATTAAGGGTAAAAATGATATTATTATTACCCTAACACATGTCCTAATTCTATTGTATAAGTGTAATTCGACCAAAAACAACCTTAGGAATAAATTATGACCATTTAGGCCCCCTTGGATTATATTTGTACATTTATTATTAATTTATTTAAAGAAGGGTTAAAATTGTTAAAATCATAGTTTAATAACTAAATCATTTTTAATATAGGGTTATACAGAAGATAAATTCTACTATAAATATTCATTAGAAATATAAAACGATTTCCTACATAATGGTATTTTATTTGTAATATTTAGACTTTAAATAATTTAATTTATTTATGACACAATGATGATGCAGTAATTATATTAGTAATGAAATATTGACATAATTTATGTTATAAATACCCAAATAAATGTAATTTGTGACTTTTTATGAATTAAAATAATTTTTTATGTTAATATGACATGTTAGTATTTATTTAATTAACATTTTTAGAACTAATCATTCTTTTATTATTTTCACAAATATCAATTACCAAATAGTGTCAAAATTGACATAAAATAGTTTTTAAAAAACATATTATATTATTAATTGTTATTTTATTCCTAAAAATCTAATTTTCGGCCAACTAACATAGATAAGGTAATATATATTAACAATAAACAACTTGGGGTTCGTTTGGCTTGTTATAGTAAGTTTATTAACCTTATAGTGTAAGAAAACAAGAAGACACGGTAAAAGTTAAATTATCTAACTTAACGTTAAATCTAAATGATAATGTTAAAATAGAAACCTAAACTTGTCTAAATTCTATTGTATGAGACAATTTCGACTCATCCCCACCTTATCTTTGAAATAAATCAATTTGGAGCTATTAAAAACTGAATATGACTTTATAATAAAATAATATTTTTTGTTTTTCCTAAGGTGCCCCTCTCCTCCCTTATAAAAGGGAACCTCCTCCCTCTCTTCATCACACCACATTGAGCCTTCAAGCTCGGCCAAACCCTGCCAAATTCTCTTCTATACTTCCCTAGAAATATCCTAGAGGTCCTGGTCTTCTTCGAAGACCAATTTTAGTGCCCTAAGAGGAGGTCTCAAAGAGGAGCTTCAAAGAAGAGGTAATGTCTATTACCGATTCTTTCAACTTTATTTCTTCTTCCACTTATTCTTATTTAGTTGTTTCATTATGAAGTATTAACATCAGTATCACTCATACACTGATATGTTATTATAAGTATGAAACAACCCTATTTCACCATATATACATCCTACGGAAAATTAAATCACCGCACGTGCGTACGTACGGAATACCATCTCCACGCCGTGGTGTAATCTATTTTCCACCACCACCTTACTTAGATGGGTATAATGGTGTAAAAAATAACTATATATGATTATTGTAAAGTGATATTTATTCTGAAATAGTATACATACACTCCAATACAATTCCATGATCATGGGAACGATATCATCGCTCGTGCGTACCTACGGAATACTGTCTCCATGATGTGATGCGACTTATTCTACATGATTTTCATTACATAATGATTACATAAATGAATTGAGTGAATAAATATGATATTTATTAAACTAATAAGATTCTGTAAATGAGATATCTATAACCTAAAAAGAAAAATATGAATTTATTCGACAAAACACGCATAAGAACAAAAAGCAATAAACACCCGAATAATAAGCAACAATGAAATATTACTAATAAGAAGATATGAATATGACCATATATGATATAATAAAAATAAGTATGATTCTGGAATAAGTCAATAACATTATTTAAATCATTATACTGGAGGTTCAGACACTTACGAAGAAAAATCGTACCTAAGGTAAGGGAAAATCTCACAATCTCATTTTAATCCGAGATTGTTTATACATCATAATTTACTGGGGAATATTTACAACCACATCCATGTTTCCTCAATATGTAATATTATTTCCATCCACCTAAAATTGTTTAAAACCAATTTTACCCTTCGGTGAGTATTTATTAAAAGATATGAATGGAATCTTTTGTCGTTTTTCGTACGAGGTACTTTTTGACTTTTCTGGCCAAAGTACGAGAAGATTGTTTTTTAACTTATACGGCATGAATGGATTTTTAAAACATTATTTCCAAGATGATTCCATTACAATTTTTCAAGTTTATTTTTAATTAATTTCTTTTAGTTTAAAATTGTATGACATGTTAAGAAAGGAAAAATGTTTTTGAAGTAGAAATGATATTTTCCTCAAGAATGGAGTTCAAGTGTTTTATCAAAATTATTTTCCATCTAAGATAATATAGGGTTATGTTTCTATCCCTATTTTTTACATTGATTTGATTATGTTATGATGGAATTATTTTTATGATTTCCTTTTATCTTATATGGATTATGTAATGATGGCATGATGTTTAAGATCTCCATTTTTATTACATGGGTTATGCTATGATGTATGGTTTATGATTTTGTTGCACACATAAGAATGATATCATTATGAGATGGGGGGACCTATATCTCCCTCCAATGCATTGGGTAAAGATTTATATCTCATGAGATAGACATGGCCGGAAAGGAAGGTTAAACTAGTTTAGTGAAACAGGACTGAAACGAGGAGTGAACTCAGTTCAGAAATGGACTTTGTCCGCTAAGATAGTCTTGGATATGAGTTTTGACTACTAAGAAATGATTCTCTATGATTATGTGTGTATGCCAAAAAGTTTCATGTTTTAAGTTATGATTATTGGGATTACATTTCACTACTATGATTTATCTCATGTTATGAAATTATGATCTCTTTTGCAGGTTATGATTTCCAAAATGTTATGTTCTTATGAATATGATGTGATTGATATTTCTTTTTTTACCCTTAATGAGCATTTGAGCTCACCCTTTTGTATGTTTTCTTTCCCCATGTTAGGAAGAAGGTTATTAAGTAGGATATTCCAAAAGGGACTCTAGATATGATGAAATAAATGGGAGACAATGTAGATGCTTTATGAACTAGTTGTTTATGTTTCCCAGTTTCTAAAGACTCTATACCTATACGGTCCTTTCCTGGTTTTGTTATATGTTGTAATAAGTGTGCTTCAATTCTGAAGTAATAACAATGTATGTAAAGTATGGGTCGTTATAAACGTACCACCCCTCACCCATTCAATTAGAAATAGGTATAAGTGTAACTAATCATAGGTTAAATCCCCATGACACTAAAGGATGATAATAAATTCAATGGTCTTAATGGAATATTGGGGGATCATTTTACATAATGCGAAATTAAAACCATTGAGCCAATATAAAAAAATCTAGATGAACTACATGATGCATGGTAAGAAACAATAAGACTTAAATGAAAAAAATAAATAAAATGATCAGAGTGGTAGTGAAAAGTAATAAAAATATGACTCTAATAAAACCAAGTGTTTCAAATATAGTATCCCTGACATGTAATCACACTAAAGACACCATGAAGGATCTCCAAGCTCTGAACACTAATCGAAGAGGAAGGCACCAAGATGCACCACTAGATAAATGAATCACCATTACTTTACCATTATCTCAATATATGATATCATTAAATTCTCCAAAGTTATAAATAATAGGGGATAATTAAATCAATATGTAATCCAAACATAATTTCAAATTCATGCCACTATGAGATGAACATGTTTCCAAATATTTTTATAATACAAATGAAAATTATTTACTTTTTTTAATAATCGATGAAAATGTTTCATGGAAAACATTTTACAATAAAATTTAAATATTTCTTAAAACTAATAATAAATTCCTAATGTCCATAACCACATAGACACACATTCAAACACATAAACACACACAACTATAAGTATAACACAGAACTCCATATACACTTGAGTAGCGAGTCATCATTTCACTATGTCATCACTTGGCTAAAAAAATTAATAGTGGATCTTTTGAACAAGATCCATCCCATGTTCTATTATTTTATAGTGAAAATTACAACCACAATCCATCATATATTTAATGTAACATAATCCACCATATATTATATGTTCTTATATCAAATTATTCGACATAAAATATTTATTAAAACACCATTTCATTCATTCATTTTAATAATAAAATGAATCATTCAAAAACCTGTTATTTTGTTACCAAAACAATAATATTTTTAAATAAAAATTAGTGAGAATAGAATTCAAACCCCAAGACATCATAAAATAGAATTATTATAAAATTAGAAAATCCACATAGTTCATGATATTTAAATAAATTGAGGAATAGTACATGGAAACCTTTGGATTTAACCTTGAATATTATCCCCTTTAGTAAATCCAAAAATATTTATTCAAGATTCAAAATATATTACATGGATCTCTTCTTGATAGAATAGATCGATTGATTTGAGTGAGAGGAGATGATAATAACCATGGATAATGATAAAAAAGTGGATTGTACAATGATTCAACATCTCCAACGCATTTTGATTCAACAAAATTTTCTTCGAGACTATACAAAATATAATAGGGATCTTAGTAAAGGAGAGGAGTCGGAGAGACTCAGAATATTAAAGTAAAATGAGGGTTTTAGGGCCTTAATATAAATTAAAACATATATTTTAGATAATTAACTAAACATTTCTTGGTTAGGAAAGATAGTTTGACATACCATAAATCAACCATGCCTATGTTTCTAGATGACATCCAGGGAGCTCCATAGTTTGGTAAACCATGTTCTAACTATGCAGTGCAACTATCTCAAGGCCAAACCCTTGAAAGGTTGGATAAAAAAATTAGGAAGTCATACTTCAGTAATTTTTATAACACTTCCTTTATAAACATGATTTCTAATATAATTCACATGGGTTTTAAAAACCATGCACCAGAATAGTCACTCTTATCATCACCCTACACAGATTTCTAGAGATAATGAATGGTTTCCAATAACTGTACACAAACTGTGTATTCATAAAAACACTTAAATAACATTTAAATCTATATAGAAACTTTGAAACCTCAATCCATGTATTATATGACATTAAAATACCAAATAAGATGGTAATGTACTTGAAATGGGGGTTGTTACTATGTGTATTTATTATACACATATTTTCTTCAATATATATGTATATATATGTATATTGAAATATGGATATATATATTAATTAAGAAATTTATAATATATATTATGAATTATATATATAGGTAGAAGATGTCACTACATGAAATCACCCACAAATGGTGATTTCAAGTATACTTTTAATTTGAGATCGCATTTTTTGATAGATTTCTATTTCAACCCAATGGTGGTCTTCATATAGAAATTGAAGTCTAGCTTTATTGGGGTTTATAAAGATCCAAGTCAAATGAGAACCAAAAAGTGAGATTTTAAGGGTTTCATTTTTTTTTGAAAGAACAAATATACAATGAGGTATTTGGATAGATTTTAGAATTGTTATTTAAACGTCAGGTGAATCATGAAGAATAGATCACTGGCTATTGTTAAAGTCATTATGGGGTTTCTCGAGGAGTAGTTAAATTGTTGTTAGTTTTTCACCATCATATGAGTAACTTATTCTTCATAGGATAATTCATGGTTTATTAGTTATTTGAATAAGATATTGAATATTTTGTTTGGTTTTTGATGACTAATGGCTATCTTCATCGGGTTATGGCCATATTTAGGTAGATTTTGCATCATCATACATCATAATTAGGGAATAATTATTTGGTTTCACTTACCAAAAATTCATATTCGTGTTAATCGAGTAATAAAACCTCTTATTTACCCATTTCAATAAAAAAATTCTATTTCACAAGTCTATATTCATGTGTTTATCCTAATATGGTTTTTCTATCATCATAATATCTTATGGTATATTATATATATAGCTATTGTTCTGATCAAATTTGATTGAGATAAAGGTATGTATTAATATATATTCACTGTATTAGAATCTTTGTGGACATTTATTTCTTCTCTACAATGAATGATATTGTCAATTTTCATTCTTGGGATCAATGATTTTATTTGAAAATATAATATGAAAATTTTAATTCTTTCTATATTAGACACGTAAAAATGGTTGGTAGGGTATGTTTCACATGATTTTAACTTATTATATTTACATGAAATGTGGAAATAATAATTTAAGTTTTACCCCTAGAAGAATAAACTCAAATAAAAAATATAAGTAAGGTATTTTTAGCCATTACCTAATTAAAAATCTATTTCCAAGGATTACAGTTTGAGTTTTCTTAATTTGTCAGTTGACCCCTCTATGAAGAGAATTTTGGAGGATAGTTTCCATACTAAAATGGATTAATTGAAAACCTTATAAGTACATAGAACTAGAAGTCATAATAATGAGGATTTCTCTGTGGGATTTTCTAATTTGGATTTTTTAGAAAACAATTTTTTTACTACTCATGACTAGATGGATTAGTTAAATGAGAAAGATAAATATGATTGTTTTAGAGTGGTGATGTTGATCTAGAACCACTGAATTTAATGGAAGAGTATCTAATATCATGGAATAGAAAAGGGAAACGGCCTTTGGGTACTATTTTTTTATTGTAATTGGTAAAAAACAATGTTATAATATGTAATGGAGAATCTAATCTATCCTAGTTATAGAGGTATTTATATAATGATTTTTTTACATCTCCTACAGAGGATGAAATTAGGTCCTCCAAGGAAAATATTTTCTCTGCAAATATTTTTAAATATAAATTTATTCCATCCCTTGTTAAAGATGTTTATGTCAACAAAAAAAAATTTCAATTAATAAGATAGTGGGAAATAAATTTACATCCATTTCTGCTAATGAGTATCATTCCAGGAGAGACTATAATTCTAGGAACTATAATTTTGGAAATTAGAATATGATTCCCTCAATGAATCTAATCTTGGAACTCCTAAAATATCTATGATTATAATTGTTGATCATTATTCTAATTTATCTCATCTATTTAAATTTGATGTTGCTCTATCACAACTCTATATTCCTATAAAGGGAGAGATTCATCTTTATATTGTAAGAGGGAATGAATTTTGGGCCTTAAAGAATTTAGACTATTTTTCAAGGTTATCAAAATTCGAATTGGTATCACTGAATTATTGTGATGAAACACTCTATATCCCATTAAATGGTTAACTACGAAATTTCGTAGAGTATGAGGGGCTAAAACGTCCTGGTGATTTTAGTTGTAGAGGTTGTAACCATTAAATATCGTGTTATTCCTGATGTTTCATATACAGAACATTTAAGAGATTGTAAACCCTTAACCCATGGATCCTTCCAAATGTAGATGTCAAATTTTTGAACTTCAAAAAGATTTCAAAGATATCATTAAGATGAAAGTTGGTCAACACTTATATGAACTTGATTAATTTTACAAGGTGCTATAAAATCATCTATAGTTTTAAATTTTTTATTTTTTGAATAAATTTTTATTTTTATTAAAAATAAAATTTATAATATTTAAAAATTTATTTTTATAAATAATCAGTTCATTTTTGAATTCTACATATTGAAAAAAGGTTGGGGTTATATTTTGGGATTTTTCTAGAATACTTAAATTTTTTTGTATAATGAAATATGATAATTGACGAAATAAGTTAATTACATGAATTATTGAGTCATGGTTGAAGTTATTCAAAGGAAATAACCCTTGGTTCTAACTCACAAGAAAATATTACTTTATTTAGTCATAATAACAAAACCAATTTATTGTCTTGAAAAAATAAAAAAAATGATTAAAATAATGTAAGCTCCCCTTCCACGTTAAATTCAACCATCAACACTCTTCTCCTCAAAACTCTCAAGCATTGATAATTGAATGTTTTCCCCAAAACTCTTATAAATCTTGTTCCCCACGTCCAAGACCTACCGGTCTCACAAAAAGTCCAAAACCAAAGGCCTTAATGAGGATCTCAAGGAGAAGAGATCCAGATGTAAAAAACTTTTTTCATTTTCTTTTATTTTATTTAAAATTATTTTATATTTATTATAATTTCTTAACCTCCACTTATCCATGATACATGAAAGATACATAATCATATATATAATTTAATTTTATCACATTTATGGAGAAATTAATCATCATTTTTATTCTCCACTCCCTCTGATTCTAAAAATAAAAACACTGTTTGTGATGTGTCTATTTACCGAAATTATGGAAGATGTGTTTTCAATTTCCATTAAATAGTTAAAATATGGTAATAAAACCATTTTAATGGTTGATAAATATTTTAATGTTTATGATATAACCTCTTTTATGTTATGTAATTAACATATATATATATATATATAATATTATGTTATATAATGAAACTAGTTTCTGATTATCGAAGAACGTCCAAAATGATCTAAACGAATACCATTAATGTTTTATATAATTATTCTTCATAATATAGGAAAAAATTATTTATGGTATAATTTAATTTTTTGGAAACATATTAACACTATTTCATTCCACTTCAACAGTCTCTTCCATATGACAAGAAAATCCATTACGAACTAACCATGGAAACTATGTAAAGCACGCACCCAAAACAATGTAAAGAACAAAAAGTTATTAATAAATGTATGTAATGATATTATAAAATGATCATATCAGGTTTTATAAACATTAATATTCTTATGAAAATATTAATAACACTGTGTTAACTATTATATAAGAGGTTTAAATGCGTTTGAAGTAAGATGAACCTGAGGTAAGGGAATTCTTAACCAAATTTCAATTCATTAGGTTAACGTTCCACTTCATAAATTATGTGGTACTAAGATTATTTTTGAAATTATTTTTTATTATAATTTTATTTACTATTTGGGTTTATAGTATAAAAAATAAATTCTTTTTATAAATTCTCAGTACATATATATGATATTTAAAAAAACATTTTTCGTTAGGAATCCCTTTTATTTGATTTTTTTTAAAACGGAATGATTTATATGATGTAATTATTCATGGTTTATGATTACCTTATGGTTCTTGGGAATTTTTTATGATGAATTGTGTGAAATATATATCCCTCTAATGCATTGGGTATGTTTATGTTTGAGTTCAACCGTATGGTTACTGAAAGTGTAACTACGATGGTTTCATCATAAGGTAGTTGTGAGGGTTACGTTCTAAGGTAGCCATGAGGGTTACATTTTAAGGTAGTCATGAAGGTTTCTAATCATATTGTATCAATTATTATGACAATATAATGTAAATAATTCCCAAGGAAGATTTATGGTATTATTTTTGTTTTCAATGTTTCATAGAAATCATATGTTTTCAATAATGGATGTATAAGATACAATATGTGTAAGAAAAATATATTATGGAAATGATTTCTTATGATTATAAGTGTTCATGAAAAAACTTTTTCTAATTATTTTTATATCCCTTCTCATTTTATGCTTATACCATGTTTTAAAAATGTTTTCATAGGATTATTTAGATGTTCAAAATAAAGTTATAGTGCCAATGCAGATGAATTTAATTAATTATTTTGTAATTATATTTTTAAAATCAGATTTATTGTATTCTTTCTCTAATCATAAAAACACTATATTGGAAAAGTTCCCCAATTTTATAATGTACTATGTATTTTTCTTTTACCTCTTATAAAATATAGTACACAACATGTTTTAGTACTGAATCCAAAAGTGCGGGTTCAGGGCTATACAATATAATCTCCACATTCATTATGTTTCTTTTAGCTAGGATATAATAAAAGATATTATATTTAAAATTTCTAATAAGGGTTCTATTTATAGAAAAGATTATGAGAGATGATATAGTTCCCTTATAAACTAATTTTTTGTATCCATGTTTCCAAAGGAACTATACATAAATGTTTTTGTATCATAAACCATAATGATATGTAATGAATCTTTTCCATTAATATGAAATACTTATGTATGAGAATTTGGGATCTCTAAAGATCTAAAATATTATATTAAAATATGTGTACATGTCAAGACATAATGAAACATGGAGGAATGTGATTTAGAAAATAAAATTTTAGATTTTTGGATCAGGGAGTCCACTCAATTGATTAAAGAGCTTCAATCCCATAGTTGGATGATTCATTCCAACATAAATACCATAGATTAATCAGAAAATCATAAAATCTGTTTTTGTGAAGGGGCATATATATCCTTTCCGCTAGAATTTATAATAAACATGAAATTTTTAGTCCAATGGTGAATTCCTTTGGGAGATGATAAAATTGTGGAAGAGTTAATAAAAATAAAATTATTACATCTCACATAATTTGTAATCAAGTAATATACTGACCATATATTTTAATTATTGTAGATAAAATGGAAAGCAAAACCAAAAAAACCACTATGGTCATTCTTTAATTCATTTAATTCCCTTGAAAATAATATTTTATGGATACGGAATAATCATTCATTTGAATCACTATTATCAAAAAAATTATATTATTATTTGAATCCCATTGTCATGTTCTACCACCCAAGAAAGTGAGAAAAGTTGAAAATTATTCCTAAAAAATATATTGAAGTTCATTCCTATATCAATTGTGTTATATTATCACCTCTTTCTAGTTATTTTATGATACAAACTTAAGAAAAATATTCCCAAACCATACTAACTTGTGATATCTTTCTTCCGAGTGAGGAGGAAACTCATGAAGTAATTAATTTTTTGAATGCAAAAAATTAGTGTCAGTTAGAATAATGGAATCTATTTAATGATCATAGATACCAAATTCATAGGTATATTGATCAGTTAGAGAAATTGGGCATCCTATTGGATAATAAAATAACCAATAATATTATTTTACCATCCTTACAAAAAATAGTTATCCATATTCATCCAAACCTAGAAAAAATAAATGGATAAGTCACTCAAGAAAATTTTATAAATAATTCACTAGGAAAATAACCCCTAGATAATATAAATGAATTTTATCCTTTACACTATCCACCAAAAAAAAATATTCGTAGGCATAAAAATGAACATGAGGCTATTTTCTTCTTTTGGGTAAATAATAGACATTATAAAAAAAATTAAAATGAATAGAAGAAGTAAATTATTTAATCCACTTTAGGTATATTCATTAAATTTATATTAACCATTTTAGTATCAAACTCAATATACTTAAACCATATATGTTTTTTAATATAGAAAATTAATAAGAATAGAATAATTGTAGTGTGAACGTAAATGGAGTT
Organism: Viscum album; assembly: GCA_963277665.1. Taxonomy (NCBI): domain Eukaryota; kingdom Viridiplantae; phylum Streptophyta; class Magnoliopsida; order Santalales; family Viscaceae; genus Viscum; species Viscum album. Next base: position 375,179,786 of record OY728119.1, on the reverse strand, counting down.
AAGAAAGGGAGATTCTTAGAACTGCTAAGGGGAGGTCACTAATTCTCATTACCAAAATAGATTGAGTATTATTTGTAATGAGTGATACATAAAAATTTATCTCACATTAAAACTAGTAAAAATTAGGTATTATTTTACATTTGGAATAATTTTTTCCTGATAATTCAATACTAAACTAGTGGATCAGTAACTATTGAATCATAAATATCCATTATAATGGGTGATGAATATAAAATATAGTAATGTTTCTAGAATATGGAAATAAAAATATTGGTTAAATTGAAATAAAATTTGATGAATTATTTATACATTGAAAGGGTTTTATTATCAATTGAGAAATTACTATAGCTATACACACAAACTAATTATAATGTTTTAGATATTGAAACTTTTAAAAATAATGTTATGTTTATAACGATTTAAGAGTTAGTTAAACATTAGAACATGGAATATTCTAAAAAAAATGACTACATATATTTCATAAGATTCCATCAAGAAAGTTTATAAATTCTCACTAAATTAGGTTAGTTCACTTTTTAAAGATTGAGAGATCTCAAAGCAATATTGTTGGATAACAGCTTAATAATTGGACATACATTTAGAGTGGAAGTAATCACAAACTCACTTTTCTATATATATATATATATATATCAATTTCATGAGGGTAGTAAAAGGAATATTAGTGATGACTCTAATATATATTGAAAATTTTCCATAAATTTCTCAAGACATATTTTTTTAATAGAAATGGAACAACTAATCATTTTCAAACTATATAATCTGATCGATATCATTTAAAGAAGGATATGATAGAAATATGATAAGAAACATATACGAGTTTTTATAGAAAATATTTTTTAAGGACTTCTTTAGTTATAAACAACATCATACAGTAAGGTGCATTTAAGTTACTGATCCTATTCCCACTAAAGATATTAACATCTAATCAAGATTGGATATATTTAAATAATGGAATAATATTTATTTAATTATAGTGGGGGAATACATAACTTATATGGGTTACGTCTTTTAATACACATGGGCTAGAATATGAATGCTAAACTCCACTGATATCAATGTGATAATTAATTATAGAGACTAGTTTTGTATTCAAATTCATAACCATAGGGGGAGATTATGTTTATAATTATGGGTGATACATATTTATTCATTTAGAATAAATATTTATACAATGAAGTAGTGAATGGTAACATTATAGGGTTAAACATTATGTATACATTCAAGAAATAGAAAACATAAATCAATATTCAATGGATCCATATCGTGAATGTTTCTAAGATGTAATATTGTTGGTGATTATTTAATAGAAACAATACCTGGATGATATTAAACAGTACCAATAACAAACGATTGATTACTAAATTTTTTTTGTCTATGAATAAAATTATACACTAATCATTATAAATAAAATCTATTTGAATTATACTTTTCAAATAACACATCTATAATTATTATATTGGGTTATTGATAGTCAAGAGTTCCTCATTTAGAGAAAACATTTTAGAATATTTCTATATGATGTGAAAAAATGATCTTTTATAATATTTTTTTACATGGAATAACTAATTTTTTTGTGACACAAATAAATTCCAATGAGATATACAGATTACATAAATGGATTTATTAATTAAACATGTATGAAGATCATAGATTATTCTATTGGAAATTAATAACTTATTTGTGTCTTAAACAAGTTAGTGTGAGATCCATATTTTTTTAAGAAAGACTTGTTGATAACATATGGAAGACAATTTTTTTGTCATGCTAGTTTATTACGAATAAAGAATGAAAATTTTCACTGTATGAATAAAATTTACAAAAATGTTCTAGGGAACAAGATATAAAAAAATTATCAACGAGTATTCAAAATCTTGTCATATTATATATAATATAAATGTATTAAAAAACACATGTTTAAAAAAATCATTAACAAATTATTGTTATCATATAATCCTTCCCATGGAACATGAATTTAAATAAGAAGAAATTATTGTGATTAAAGTAATTTAAAAATACTAAGTTCTATGATTTTATATCATATTCCATAATATGTAAATATTTTTGACATTACAGATGTATATCTATTAGTATGTAAATATCAAATACATACAATATAACTCTATTGACAAGTAGTTAGAACTATGTGACAACATTTAAGAAATATAGAACTCGATGTGTTATTAGTTTCGAGTTATGTGAAAATATTTGTGATCAACAGAATTGAACACTTTTTAGAAATTAGTTCATTTTGAATAGTATCTCATAATAGACTAAAGTAATATTAATTTAAAAATTATTACAGCCAGTGGTTTCTATATAAACAATATATGAGCATGTTTCATCTTCTAATGCATCTTAAAGAGAAGTTTAAAAAGTTATTATGAGAAATTCAAGTTATTCAAAAAATATATATTTATAATAAGTATGACATACTTTGACTATAGACTTAGTATGGATGTTATGATCCTAAAATATGTACAAGAAATCTATATGAGGTTATATAATTACATGAGGGATTTTATCTTAGTAGAAATGTCATAGTAAGTAGATTCTCCATATAGATATGTGTATTTACTAAACCTAGTCCTATAATTGTGACAAGACCATTAATTGTAGCTATAGTCAATAAAATCATGTTTAATATGTGAAATTTAACTAATCAGTGGTAGTAATCTGTTGTGAATATGTGAGTCTTCTATAGATGGTGTCCATGAACTAAGAAATTTTTACTTTTGATTATATTTATTTTCAAAAAATTGAATATTAATATGAACACCTTGTCAAATATTAATTTTTCTAGAACATATTATTAATGTGATATTGTTATAGAGTATCTCTTGCATCAAAATAAAACAAATAAGTTCTCACTATAATGAGAACCTTGAGATGATATGACGATATATCATAAATATTTATTCTATATCAATATAAAATTATATGATGGGGAATATAGTATATTGATATCTTAATGAGAGTACTCATAAATATAATAGACCCCATATCATGATGGTTTCATTTGGTAATATCCAAGATGAGAGATTATGCGAACATACCCATCGGTATGGATTCCATATGTTTTTTTTCATTAGATATTAAATTCTTATAGTGTGTGTAATGGACCTTATAATTTAAGATTACTTCTAATGAATTTTATGATATTAATTCATAGATTTACTGACTAAAAACATGATTCCATATGTTCAGGATAAGTAGGATATGATGGGTGCATCATGAATGATATGTTAACAATTAATAATTTGATGATGAATGTGTCCCTTCCATATTAATAGATGTTATACCTCTCTCATTTAATGAAATATAATTATCACATTAAATTATTTTCCCATTGTGTAATGAAATTTTATTCATATTTTCAAATAAATGCGTACCAAGTGCATTGGTCAATGATGCACAAGTAAAACCACCCTGATAAAATTTTTTGACAAAAGAATTATATTTCACAGTGAAAGATTATACATTGTTGTTAATGTTTCATGATTAAATTTTTTATATTGTGTTTATTGGCCAGTTTCTAGATAGTAATTTTGGATATTAGAAAAGCCTACCTAATGTTAACGAAAAATTAGCATATAGCACACACTAAGAATTTCCATTAATCTGTATTAAATTTTATTTAATTTAACTATTGAAATAAATATAATTATAATGAAAAGGTAATGATTTTATTCAAGATGATTGATTGAAAATATTAAATAAATATTTATTCTCTCGACTATGAATAGAATACTTAACCAATTTTTCAAATATTTAATAAATATTTATTCTCCAAACTAGGAATTAAATGTTTTTTATAAATAAATATTGAATCCAATATTTATCCATGTATTAGATAATTTTTGAGGAGGTTGAGGGGAAAAATATTTTGGTTGATGATAAATATTAATTTGAAAGGAAGTAAAATAATATTTATCATCGCATCAATTTGTGAAAGTCATGTAATAAAAATAAAAATATTATTATAGTACATGGAAATGTTCATAATCATGTTTATCATTTTTTAAGGTAACTTATTCATTTAATTAAAATAAAAACTATAATTTTTAGTCTATATATAGATTGATTATACCTTATAAGAGAGTTTAATGGTGATGAATTATGCACAATGGAATTCCCTCTAGAATTATCGTCTACCTTTTAATATCCTCTAAAGAATGAGATGATCAGGATAATTTTTTCATGGCTAATGAAATATGTATTGATAATTATGAACAACACAAGATGATCAATCAACCACTGTAGAACCTAGTGATCCATTAGTGTCATTAGACGATCATATGAGAATGTTTGGATAACCTATAGATAGATTTAACATGTAGATACAAAAATAACAATAAGGGATTACCAAAAAGTATTTTTGATGATAAATATATTTTACAAATAAATATCACAGAAATGAGGTATGATTTATTTTAATTTAGTTTAATTTGTTATAAATTTAATGGGAACAAATATTAACTTGGTTCTAAGAAATTTATTTTCCACATTCAAATAGAAATTGTTTTTAATCATGTTGATCATATATTGTAAATACATGATTAATCTATCAAAGAATATATTTTTTAATCCCTAATCATCCCTGATAATAATTTTTTTATTCTCCTAAATAAATTCAGATGCATGAGTTGTATCTCCAACACTTAACATTGGATTATTATTATAATTTTATTAGATTTTCCCCATATGATTCCAAATGTGAAAATATTGATCTTATTTTGTATAGTGTCATTTAATAATATTGAAAAAACCTGTTGAAATAACTTGGATTTCTATTGGGTCATGGATAAAATCTTACTAATTTAGTGGTCAAAGTCTAAGGTGCGCCACCTTCTTGAGAATAGGTTTCCATCTTCCTAATGTTCCCATCCTTAGAGTTCCCACATTATCCCATGGATTCAAACATTCTTTCTCCCATGGGATTTTCAATAAGATCCATTTATTCAATGGTTTACCTATTAATCATATCTCTTTTGTAAATAATATATAGTGATGCAATTTTAGAATTAAACTCTATTCGCAGTCCTAATTCAATGAAGTGTTCCTTATAAGATGTAGTTTTATCTAACCTTTGCGAAAAATGGCCGAATTTCAAAAACAAAAATAGTTGTGTACTCTATCACTAAATTATTCTCTTATTTATGAGTAACATAATCCATTATTCATGATATCCTAAATGCATGAGGATATAAATTTTTATCATCTAATTATTCCATTTCCTTCCATGTGACAACATGGCCAATTATATCTTAGATATCCAAATCACACCCATATCATGAAAGATCTAACATCATATAAAATAATAACTTGAGATTTATCATAGTTGGTGTACTAAATAAATGAATGATTTCATTAATTTTATTAATCCAAATTTATAATTTTTTCAAGATCATAATCTCCCTAAAATATTATTAGATTCTATTTCTATAACTATAAGAAGTGTACTAATTCTCTAGTTTTATCATTCTAATTTCATCTTTCAACAACTTGAAAATACTAAATGATTATTTGGAAATGTTTTTGGTTATCTTTTGGATCATGTGAAACCACATTTTCCATGTCCACATATTATCTTTCCTATGATATGTACCTCGTTCAATTTTCATTAACTATAAAAAATCACAATTTAGTCATCAATTACTAGAAACCAAAGTCATATAAAATTCAAAATAATTTTTTAAAAAGTGGAAAACTATTATTTCCATAACCCAAAAATTATTACCATTTTTATCCTTTTCATAATCCATCGATCAAAAAATTAAAAATGTAGTCCTAGTGTTAATTCTCAGTACTAATTCATGATATGATACACTCTTCAAACCAACAGACAATGATGAGATTACAACACACCAAAAAGTGTCTAAGAACACTTTATTACCCAATACAAAATGGTAACGTGATGTTATACATAAAATAAAACTTAAATGAAAAAATAAGTAGAATGTTAAGAGTGGTAGTGAATAGTAATAAAAATATGACTCTAATAAACAAATGTGTATCAAATATAGTATCCCTGACATGTAATCACACTAAATACCCCATGAAGGATCTCCAAGATCTGAACACTAATCAAAGAGGAAGGCACCAAGATGCACCACTAAATAAATGTATCACCATTCATTTACCATTATCTCCAAATATGATATCATTAAATTCACCAAAGTCCCAAATAATAGGGGATGATTAAATAAACAGGTAATTCAAAAATAATTTTCAATTCATGCCACTATGAGATGAACATGTTTCCACATATTTTTATAATACAAATGAAAAGTATTTAATTTTTTTAATAATCGATGAAAATGTATCATGGAAAACATTTTACAATAAAATTTTAATATTTCTTAAAACATATAATAAATGCCTAATGTCCATAGCCACATAGACACTCATTAAAACACATAAACACAAACAACTACAAGTATAACAAAGACCTCCCTATACACATGAGTAGAGAGTCATCATTTCACTATGTCATCACTTGGTTAAAAAATTTAATTGTGGATATTTTGAACAAGATCCATCCCATGTTCGATTATTTTATGGTGAAACATCCAAAAAAAATCCATCCTAAATTTATAGGAACATATTCCACCATATATTCTAAGTTCTTATATCAAATTATTCCACATAAAACATTTATTAAAAAATCATTTCATTCAATAATTTTAATAAAAAAAGTAATCATTCAAAAACCTGTGATTTTAGTACCAAAACAAAAATATTTTTAAATAAAAATTAGTGAGAATAGAATTTAAACCCAAAGAAATCATAAAATAAAATTATTATAAAATTATAGAATCCACATAGTTCATGATAGTTATATAAATTGAGTAATAATACATGTAAACTGTGGATTTAACCTTGAATATTATCCCATTTAGTAGATCCAAAAAGATTTATTCAAGATTCAAAATCTATTACGTGGATCTCTTTATAATAGAATAGATCGATTTATTTGAGTGAGAGAAGATGATATTATATATAGATAATGATAAAAAATTTGATTTAACAATGATTCAATATCTCCAATGCACTTTGATTCAACAAAATATTCTTCTAGACTATACAAAAGCTCCTAGGGAGCTTAGTAGAGGAGAGGAGTCTGAGAGACTCAGAGTATTAAAGAAAAATGAGTGTTATAGGGCCATAATATAAATTAAAACATATATTTTAGATAATTAACTAAACATTTCTTGGTTAGGAAAGATAGTTTGACACACCATAAATCAACCATGCCTATGTTTCTAGACGACATCCAAGGTGCTCCATGGTTTGGTAAACCATGTGCCAACTATGTAGGGAAACTATCTCAAGGCCAAACACTTGAAAGGTTGGATAAAAAAAATTGGGAAGTCATAATTCAGTGATTCTTATAACGCTTACTTTATAAACATGATTTCTAATATAATTCACATGGGTATAAAAAACCATTCTCTTGAATAGTCACTCCAAGCATCACCCTGCACAGATTTCTAGATATAATGCATGGTTTCCAATAACTGTACACAAACTGTGTATTCATAAAAACACTTAAATAACATTAAAATCTATACAGAAACTCCAAAACCTCAATCCATGTATTATATGACATTAAAATACAAAATAAGATGGTAATGTACTTGAAATGGGGGGGTGTTACTGTGTGTATTTTTTATACACATATATTCTAAAAATGTATATGTATATATATATATATATATTGAAATATAGATATATATCTTTATTAAAAAAAATTATAATATATATATATATAATGAATTACATATATAGGTGGAAGATGTCACTACATTAAATCTCCCACTCATGGTGATTTCAAGTATACTTTTAATTTGAGATGGCATTTTTTGATCGATTTCTATTTAAACCCAATAGTGGTCTTCATCTAAAGACTGAAGTCTAGACTTATTGAGGTTTATAAAGATCAAAGTTAATTATAACCACAGTGTGGGATTTTATGGGTTTTATTTTTTTTAAAGCAACAATATACTATGAGGTATTTGGAGGGATTTTAGAATTGTTATTTAAACATCAGGTGAATCATAAAGAATAGATCATTGGATATTGTTGAAGTAATTATGGGTATTCTCAAGGAGTAGTTAAATTGTTGTTATTTTTTCATCATCATATGAGTTACCTATTCTTTATAGGATAAGTCATGGATTATTAGTTATTTGAATAAGATATTGAATATGTTTTTTGGTTTTTGATGACTAATGGCTCTCTTCATTTGGTTATAGACATATTTAGGTGGATTTTTCATCATGATACATTATAATTAGGGCATATTTATTTTGTTTCACTTACCAAAAATTAATATTCTTGATAATATAGTAATGAAACTTCTTATTTACCAATTTCATTCAAATAATTCTATTTCACAAGTGTATATTCATGTTTTTATCCTAAGATGGTTTTTCTATCATCATAATATCTCATGGTATATTGTATATATGGTTATAGTTCTGAACAAATTTGATTGAAAAAAAGGTATGTATTAATATATAGTCATTATATTAGAATCTTTCTGGACATTGATTTCTTCTCTACAAGGAATGATAATGTCAATTTTCATTATTGGAATCAATGATTTGATTTGAAAATCGAATATGAAAATTTGAATTCTTTCTATATAATACATGTAAAAATGTTTGGAAGGGTATGTTTCCCATGATTTTAACTTATTATATTTACATTAAGTGTTGAAATAATAATTAATGTTTTACACCTAGAAGAATAAACTCATATAAATATTATAAGTAAGTTATTTTTAGCCATTACATAATTAAAATTCTATTTCCAAGGATTACAGTATGAGTTTTATGAATGTGTATGTTGACCCCTCTATGAATAGAATTTTGGAGGGTGGTTTCCAACCTAAAATGGATGAATTGAAAACTATATAAGTACATAGGAATAGAAGTCTTAATAACAAGGATTTCTCTATACGATTTTCTAACCATGATATTTGAGAAAATAATTATTTTAATACTCATAAGTTGATGGATTAGTTAAATGAGGAAGAAAAAGATGATTGTTTTGGAGGGGTGATGTTGATTTAGACCCTATGGATTTAACAAAAGTTTATCTAATATCAAGAAATAGAAAAGGTAAGCGGTCTTTGGGTACTAGGTTTTTTTTAATTAGTAAAAAAATGTTATAATATGTAATGGTTCAATTAATCCATATTATTTATAGAGGAATTTCAATAATTATTTTTTTATATCCCCTGCAGCGGATGAAACTAGGTCCCCCATGGGAAATGTTGTCCATGAAAATAGTTTGAAATATAAAAATATTTTATCCCTTGTTAAATATTTTTATGTCAAAAAAAATAATGCTTCAATAATTAAGATAGTGGGAAATAAATTTACATCCATTTCTGTTTGTGAGAATCATTCTAAGAGAGAATATAATTCTAGAAACTGTAATTTTGGAAATTAGAATTTTATTCCCTCAATGAATCTATTCATGGAACTCCTTATATATCTATGATTATAATGATTTATCATTCTTCTAATTTATTCCATCTTTGTAAATGTGATGTTGCTCTATCACAACTCTATATTACTATAAAGGGGGAGATTCATCTTTATATTATAAGAGGGAATGAATTTTGGGCCTCATAGAATTTAGACTATTTGTCAGTGTTATCAAAATTAGAATTGTTATCACTGAATTATTGTGATGCAACACTCCTTATTCCATTAAATGGTTATCTACAGAATTTTGTAGAGTGAGAGGGGCTAAAACGCCCTGGTGATTCTAGTTGTAGAGGTAGTAACCATTAAATATAGTGTTATTCCTAATGTTTCATATATCTAACATTTAATAGATTGTAAAACCTTAACCCATGGATCCTTCCAAATATATATATTGAATTTTTCAATATAAAAAATGTTGCAAATTATATCATTGAGATGAAAGGCAGCCAATACTTATAATTATTTTATGATTGACTGTCTATGTGATGAAAAGTATTTTGATTATGATAGGTATATATAATATTTTGAAGATTCTAAATATTATTAAGTGGTATAGATTCATATACATGTTAAAGATATAGCTCTTACTAATCTTCTGGATAATGTTACTTTCCCCTTGATTTAGGAGACCTGTGATCAAGAGAAACCCTGTAAAAGGGCCAAAAACCAGGGATGTGGATGATGCACATTTGGTGGGAAAGGTCATGATGGTCTATCATATTACGAGTCTTCATTAAGTATTTAAAAAATATTTTCCTTTACTAGTGGATGGTGATTTGTTTCATTTATTATCTCTTATGTTGGATTATTCAAGATGTGTGAGGAACCAATATCTTTTTAAAGGCTCAGTTTCTACCATGATGGCTCTATTGTTTTCTTTTCATGTTTATTGTTGAATTTTTTGTTTCATGATACCACATGTCTTTTTACTTATAAAAAAATAAACCATAGGTTTGGGTTTTCAAACTCATTTACATCTTCTTTATCAATGTACATATATATATATATATATATATATATTTGTGCATGTCTGTGTGTGCGTATTTTTATTTTTATTTTTTAAAATATAATATCTATTCATATATATATATATGTGTCTTTATATATATATATATATTGAATATAAATTTTAGTTACATATATATATATGTATGTATATTAATATTTATGGTTGTGTGTGTATATATATATACCTTAATATTTATATATACTCATATCGAATGACATTTTTTTTATTTGAAACTATGATAGAAAAAACGAGATATCAAGGCAGTCTGAATAAATGAAGGCCCATGAAATTTTTTTCTAGTACTCAATTAGAGTTACAAGATAAATATCCAAACAGTGAAAAGGTAGTTAGGGTGTTGGATGAATTCTCTTCTAGAATCTATGAAATCTGTCACCTTATATCTGTTATGATTGGTATGAAAATAATAATGCTCTAATGAAGAAGATGTTTAAATTATTGAAAGTTATATTATATAGAAAAATGTGATTCGAATGTAAATTTTATAAGTATATTGATCACATATGGTTCAGACTCCACCATTGAGGGATTAATATTCCTATATCGATAGACTAATAGGTGATGCATGCCTATCATGGGAAATGGAAAACCAATATTTAAAATAGCCAAAGATAGTAAAGAATTTAATCATATATATTCTCCTAAAGAGGATTGAACACAAAAATGGTTGTCAATGTTAGATACAATAAATGATATTTTTAATTTGAATCATAAGAACTCAAGGAAATACCATGGGTACAACCACCCCCCCCCCCTTTCAATCAGTCAATGAAACTACCCCTCCATGGATAGGGAGTTCTAGATGATGTTGGAGATAGGGACCATATCGATTAAAGAAAATAAATTAATGAAAATAAATAAATATTTAGGTGTTCATCATTGAATGATTCCCCTTAGGGTCAATTTTATGGCATGGGATGGAATAGAATAGAGGGGTTACATCATTTTATATGTTAGGTGGGGGATTTTTGGTTCCAGAATCTATCCACCGAAGGATTTAGTGTGTTTGACCAATTTAATAGACGATTCATACATGCAACCCACCAATAATGTTGTTTACAAGTATCTTTCTTGTCTCCCATACAATTTTCAATGTACGTGGACATGTATAGAGGGATTTATTCTTTTTTTTCTTTGATACATTTTTATTCCTACACAGACTCTCCATATTCCTTATCTCTGGTTTCTAATGCATTAATGGACATGAAAATAGCTAATTCACACATAGACCCTTCATAAATGGTGTTCCCCAATGTCTTGTGCGCATACAATCCAATGTTCTGACTATTTTGGCCGTCAAATCACGATCTATTAGTCCAAAAACAAAAATATTCAGAACTGTGAATAGCTTTCAAAGCCCAACTTGTGAGCTGGGTTGAAGATTCCAAATATTAGATTTAGTTTTGGGCCCATTAGAATGAAATGAAACCGAGGATGAATATAAAACTAAAAAAATTAATGACTTGATAATTATAGAAAATATTATTAACTAAATACTGAAATAATTCAAAATTGTTTGAATCCAAACATGAAAATTTTTCTAATTAATCTAACAATATAACTAAAATCATAAAATGTTACAGTTGACCTTTAAATAAAACTCATAAGGGACTAAAAACTTTTTAAATTAATCGATAAATTATAGAAAATATTATTTCATTAAAATCCCCCACACTTAAAACCATTCTTATCCTCAAGAATAAAATCTCAACATTTAATTCATTGGGAACTTATGTTACCAATATTCAAATTTCAAATTAATAAAATCAAAAAAGCATAAATGTTAAATAAAATTATAAAATAATACATAATATATCAATTAAAATTCTAATTTTTCATAGAAATATTCAATTCATGTATTTTTAATTTTTTTTCCTTTTATTTGAGATCCTCAATTCATAATTATTAAACATTATAATTCATGATCTACCTCACAATTAATTCTTTTATATTATCACCCATGATAAAATTTATATTTATTTATTATCATATCATGAGAACATTTTTCTTATCTTTAGTATTGTAAATGAACTACTTTCTATACATTATAAAAGACAAAAGGCACATAAAATCATGTGGAAATTTCAATAAAGGTTAAAACAACTTAGAAGCTTATGGTTGGTATGATTTGATTCTTTAAAAATTAATTCTTAATGTTGAGGTTTACCTCATATGTAAATTTCACGATATCAAAAATTGTAATGAAATTCTCCCCTTTAAAGTAGAAAATGCCACTTCTCCCAAACATAATTACGGTTATGATAAAATTACGCATTATAAATGATATGAGAACCCCCTTTTAATTTTGATTTCAAATATTTTTTGTCATTTTGTTTCGAAATATATTCTTCAAACAAACATCACATCCATAACCAATCCACATATGAAAAAATGTATCATTCCAGTAATAGTTATTTTAGGTTTTCAGAAATCACAACCCATTTTTATTTCATTATTTTTTTGTTTTATTTATTTTCCATTTTTCTATTAAAGAGGTGAAAAATAAAAAACTTTACTATGAATGGATTAAACTACCTATCTAATTTCCCAAAATAACACCCCCAAACTTATTCATTACAATTTATATCTTCCATTCCACTTTTAATCCATTTACCCAAAAACATCAACATTAATATATCGTGAAAATACCAAGAGTAGGGTAGGAATGGATAAAAATCAAATAAAACATGGTTGGTACCTATAATGGTCATTCATGGTCTCTATGAGATGAATAAGGGTTGATGTGAATGTTTTATTTAATGTAAAATTTGTTTATCAAAACATTCCTAAATTATATTAACTGTGGTTTTGTACAGTCATAGATTTGAAATGTTCAAATTTATGTTATAGTAGGTGAAATTTCGCAAGAAAACTCAAGAAATATTCTCAAGATAAAATAATAATTACTTGGTCTACAAATCCTCTCGATAATGTGAATATGATATTGGATAATCACTTAAGGAATGAATAATAATAACAATTCAATTCACATGAATTACAGAATTTCAATGCATGAGAAATGCTTGGGAAATTTAATTTATTTCAATTAGTGAATTAACTTTAATCATGAGTCATTATTTAAGTATCCATTCTTCACATTAATCACTAAATTATATATTTTACTCTTTCAATCTCATTAACATTGAAATATAAAAAATGGTATCATAAGATTAATAAGAAACTCATGTCTCCTATATAAGTGAAGTAAATCATGAATTCAATTGTGGGTATACAATGTTAGTTTTAATGATAAAATAAATAGACTTTAAAATAATAATATAAGGAATTGCAATGATATTTAATGAAAAAAAAACTTTCTTTATTAAGGATTCTTTAGTCAGGTGGTGCATGTCATGTTCTATCAATTCTTTTTTGAATCACTTTCATTTCCTCTGTTTTATTAAGTGTCTCCATTTTTCAACCATTCATCATTATCCTTAATGGATTTGAAATGTAATAATAAAAAAATTATTGTGAATTAATTTTTAATCATGCTAGAATATTACCATGGATAATAGTGGACTAAGGGGAAAAATGAGTGTTCCCCCCGAAAATCTCTTTTTTAATGTCGTTGTCTTGACTCAAAAATTGATTATTTTTTTAAAAAAACCTATACTACAAGATTCCCTCCCCCACACATAATTTATTAAGTGTCCTTAATGAATTTAATATTATTTTCTTATGTATTTTTAAAAAAAGAATTATTGATTTTCATCATGTGTAAAGGAAAGATGAATCCTCGTAGGTCTTCATTGGTAATTTGTGTGAAAGAGTGTGATCTCCTCCACTTGTTCTTAAGGTATCTCTCTATTTAAATTCTTTATCCTTTTCCCATTTATAGTAAAAGATTTTTATTATCCCTATGTCTTGATATATAAATCACCAAAGAAGTATATGTGAAAAAAAATAAAGGGGCATTCTCATATATAATGATGTTTACCTGGAATTAGCTTATGTCTAGATTTGTATAATATCACATTATCTCTATGGTTTATTGTTTTTGGTGGATTCATCTTTGCATGGGACATCATTGTTACATCTTTAAAGATCATTGACTCTCTTAAAGAATCCATCTTGATTTTCTCTAGATCTTGCAACTACAAACATCTCTTTTTCCCTACTTTTTCAAGGTCTAGATTCATCCCTCTTATGACCTAGTGGGCTTTGTGCTCTAATTCCACATGAAGGTGAAATATATATCCATAAATAAATATATAGGGGATCATCCCTATGTGTGTCTTATAGGCTATTATGTACACCTATAAGGTACCAATTAACCTTTGGATCCAATCCTTCATAATGGGTTTAATAGTGTTTTCCAAAATTCCTTGAATATATTTATTGGAGACTTCATCTTGGAAATTTTTAGGGGATGGTATGGTGATGATGTTTTATGATTTACCCCATACGTTTACAGTAATTATTCGATTTTATTGTTGCATAAATGTGTTCCCTAATCACTTATGATGGCTTGTGGTACTTAAGACCTAAAGAATATTTTAGTCCTAAAAAATCATTAACAACTTTATTATCATTAGTTTTGGTTGATTTATCTACCACAAGTTTTGATACATAGTCTATAACTAAAAGTATATTTCAATTTAAAAAAGACATTGGGAATGGTCCCATGAATTCTATGGCCCAAAAATAAAAAATTTCACTAATAGTTATTTTTTGACGACTGTTTTATCATTATGAGATATTACAGGAAAACTATCATTTTTCCCAACTTTCTAAAAATTCTTATGAATCTTTATATAAGGTGGGCAAATAAAATCATGATTCTATAACTTTTTAGGCAATCCTATGAGGTCTTAAAAGGAATTAAAAAGTCAAATTATGAAAAAATTTAAACACTGATTCAATTTCACTTTCCGGTAAGCATCTTATTATGATTTGATCATTACATACATTCCACAGAAATATGACTTCCCAGATATAAAATATTTATTCATATTTAAGTTTATATTGTTGATGAGATCTTAGATGAGAGGGTACCTAAGATGTAAACAAAAAATTCACAAATGTTGCATACCATGGTACTTCATCATTACTGATGGGTAGATTTTATCCAAGAATCTCATCATTATGTGGGTTTCAGTTTGGAATTTCTACATCAGCGGTGTTGGGTAGTCGACTTAGATGATCGACCACTAAGATTTTAGTTCCATTTTTATCTTTAATTTACAAATTTAACTCTTTTAAGGGTAGAAACCATATTAACAACCTTGTTTTAGCATCTGAATTTTTCATTAAATACATGAGTACTGCATGATCATGAAAATAATTTTTGTTCCAAGAAGATATTATCCGAATGTATCTAGTGAAAAAACAACTTAAAATAACTCTATCTATGTGGTTGTTTAATTAATTTGTGTATATCCAAGGTCTTTAATGTATAGGTGATTACTTAAGTCATGTTTTAAATTATTTATGATATTGTGGATGTTACCGCTCCGTTGGATGCATTAAAAAGTTACTCAAAAGGGTAATCCCATTTTAGAGGTTACATTATTAGTGGTGTGGTCAACCTTCTATTCAATTCCTCATTTAATACCCTAAATGAGAAATAAATAATAAAATTTGGAATTATTTAAAATTAATCATGATAAGGGGATATAAATCATACTAAATTACTTCACGAATCACCTATAAAATCCCACTATCCCTATAAAGAATCTAATATGTTTCACACAATTTGGACATGGAAATGGATTTATTACTACAACTTTTGATTTATCAACTTCAATCCCATTTTGGGAAATTATTTTCCCGAGCACAATTCCCATTTCAAGCATGAAATAATATTTCTTGAAATTTAAGACAAGGATATTTTCAATTCAGGTTTTAAAAACCATTTTCATATTTCCTAAGAAATCATCAAATGAATTTTCAAAAACTATGAAATCATCGATAAATACATCCAGATATTTCTTAATATGGTCTAAGAAAATACTCACCAACCACCCTTGAAATTTAACTAGGTAATTTCATAGCCCAAAAGGTATTCATTTTATGAAAATGTTCCAAAGGGATAGGTAAAGATCATCTTATAATGGTCTTATGGTGCAATCAGTACCTAGAAGTAACATGAGAATCCATCTAAAAAACAATAGTGAATTTTTCTATCTAACATTTCTTGCATCTGATTGATGCATGGATTGGGAAAGTAGTCTTTTATAGTAACTTGATTTTTATTTGTATAATATATACAAACTCTCAAGCTATTTTTTTCTCTCACGTAGATTAGTTCGCTTCTTCCATTTTTAATGGTGTCCAAACTAGGTT
This sequence comes from Viscum album, assembly GCA_963277665.1. NCBI lineage: Eukaryota > Viridiplantae > Streptophyta > Magnoliopsida > Santalales > Viscaceae > Viscum > Viscum album. The sequence continues at coordinate 375,162,950 of OY728119.1, read as the reverse complement.
TCTTTAAGACTATGTGAATTGGGATAACCCAATGAGAATTATAGATTGGTTAAAAGATTTCATCATCCAAAAATTTATCTATATCTTTCATAAAATCCTCTATAATGGTGGGTTTGTGTCATCTATGTGGTTAAGAATAAATTTCTAAAAATTTTCTATGAGAGTAGACCCCAGGGTTAATTCTAGGTATATCAGCTCAACATTGGCTGATAATATAGTCATTTTTTTGAGAAGGTCAATAAAAGATCATTCTTATGAATGAGATAGTTTATTGGAAATGATTATTTATAATTTATCTCCTTCCATTATATAGGAATACTTCAATTAACTTGGAAATGGGTTGAGTTCCAGACATGGGGGTTGTTTAAGGGATGATATAGATTTTATGTTTCCTACTTCTATGGTTTGAATCTTTTTTATAATATCAATATTTTTAAAAAATCATCAAAAAAATAATATTTTAACTCTTCCTGTAAGATGAGATCTTGATTTTAAGGTTCATAGGAATTTGATCATTGAAATTAAAAATTTCTCCAAATGATAATAAATCCTAAAGCAAACCTGAATATTCAATTGGTTCTATACGTTCTTCATAGGAGATCGTATAAAGTTTTTGATTTTTGGAAGGATGTTTTATCATATCAATAATGTTGAAATGTATTGAACTATCTACAAGTTGAATTTTTAGTGTTAATCTATGTGCATTGATGATAGTATATATTATATTTAGGAAGGGACTCCCCAAGATGATTGGAGATTGTACTAGTGCTCAGTCTTTTCCCTTGGTAAGGACATAAAAGTCTACTGGAAAGATCAATTCTCTTACTCCCAAAAGTAAATATTCTATAACTCCAACTGGTAAAATGGTGGATCAATTTACTAATTTTACCACCCCTCAAATTGGATTTATGTATCCAATATACAAGTATGAAAATACTGTGTGATTCATACCATTTATTTAAGATCACATATAACATAATTAATTAGTAAAATTTAAAAACCCAATAGTGCATGGAATATAGAATATCTATGGTTATTGATCTTTTTGCATTATTGGTGGGGTGCCCAGTGCTAAGATTATTCATCCTAATATGATTCTCTCATTTATATCCATCTACATTTTTTAGTGAATTTCTTCAGATATTTTACATACATATGGATTTTTCATATCACCTCTAGTAGTGGGATGTTAATCCAACCATTCTAGAAGATCTCCAAAATATCCTACTATAGTTGTTCTTCATCTCCCTTCTTAGAATCAAATAATGTTGATTATAATGCTTGCTGGATATACTATTATCCCTTTGTTATGTTTGAAATAATATTTCTAGGATTTCCTTCCAAAACCTTGTTCTTTCTCTATATTTTGTTATGGTCTATTTATTTTGGTTGTATGGGTTGAGCTTTAGGATGGTTTTCAAAATCATTATCCTCACCTTATTTAGGGGTTTGGAGCTCTTTTCATCTTCTTATTGCGATTGAACTAGTATTTTCATTTGGATACGTAATTTTCTATCCTGGTATTTTTCCTTGATTTTTGGCTAGAATTCCCATAACACTATCTAAAATATTGTCCAAATTTTTCGTGGTTATCATTAAGTCTGAATCTCCATTTCATGGGGGTTATTTTAAGATATTATTGAGGGTTTTAAAAATGTTTAATCCTGGTATGGTTGTTTATAGGGTTGTTGGAAAAGTGGAGGATTCTGGTATTGCTGTTACAGGATTGGAGGTTGATTTTGGTATTGATTCCTAAATGGTGGTAGGTTCTAGTTATATTGGAATCCATATCCACTTTGGGTTTGTGAATGATGTGTATAATTTGGTTGGATTTTCCTTTTCTAATAGGCTGCAACATAACATTAGGTCCCCTATACTTCTATACATTGATCAATTTAATTTTATGTAGAACAGAATAAGCCACACACGTAAATCAGGCCTTGCTGTTCATTTACATGGTTCACAAAAAATTTTATCATCACACAAGTCATTTCATTAAATGTATCTTCATATAAGTTTGAGAATGAATATCATGTCCTTACCTCAAGGATTCCAATAGTTCTCGTGCATATAGTACTGAATTGCTATGAGTTTTGTGTAATCTTTTCAATCATACCTCTAGCATATGTTGGTGAATTTTCAATCAAGACTCCTCCAGATGGGGATTCTAGCATGTTTTTATCATTATTAAGAATTACTTGATAGAAAAAAAAACAAATAAATGTGGTTATTCTACAATATGATGTGTGAAGCTGGTGTATATATTCTTGAATCGCTCCTAGTACTTATAAAGTGTCTAACCGGTTGATTAGAGAATATCATAAATCTTTTTTTGAATGGTCATGTTTATGGATGTGGGAAAAACCATTTCATGTAGTATTTTTTAATATCTTCCGAATCTAGGACCTCTCCTAGTTGTATACTATACAACCATTCATTTTATGATCCCTCAATTTGTAAAGGGAATTCCCTCCACCATACCTGTACTTCCACAATTCCTTGGGGTCTCAAATTTGAGCATAAATTTGTAATTTAATGAATATGTATGTTGGGGTTTTCTATTACAAGACCATTGAATTTAGGTATAATTTGAATCTTGTTAATGTTTAATTGAAAACCATTCTCTATGGTGTGGATTACTAGTTGATTTTTTTGGTTAGTGAATTGTGGTGAGATGAGATCATGTAGAGTTTGGTTGGGATTTCCAGCCATTATTGTAAGTTCACTGGGATCGATGAACGTGTCAGTTGAATCTATGAAGTGTATATAATAAAATTATATTTTCAAAATTTTCTTTCTGAATTTGTTCATTGGTTTTTCAATTACAAAATTATTTTAAATTAAATTGTTTTTTGAACTATGGGTCATTAAATAGAAATAAAAAATTAGAATTTTTTTGGTTTTGAGGCACAACCTCACTAGAAATAGGGCCATGTTGTACGCACTCCTGTCTTGGGGCATGAAAAGGCAATATTTGTTTTACCTAACTATAGAATAAAAGTTAATCCTATGTATTCATCTAAAGTGTAGTGTACACAAAATAAGGTTTTAATTTTTTATTTTTTTCAGAAAAAAATTATTTTTAATTAAATTTGAATAATATGAGTGAAATAAGGTGATTTATTTTATTAGTATTAAACAAATAAGAAAGAGGGTGAGAAGAGTGGGTTTTTTCTAGACCTATTTTTGTGCTATCATGGTTTCCATGTTTTCTTCATTTTTTCCACTGACTGGTAAGAGAGAGATTTATATATCGATTCCTGTCACTCCCTTGTCCAAATTATTATGATGAGGATATTTTGATTTTAAACATCAGGTTGGTCTATTCTCTATCTCGGGTGTGTAATGTTGCATTAGGTTTTATTGATTAGTTATAAAAATCCTTGACCATGGTTTTTTATTCGAGAAAAAACCAATATTCAAACATACAATATTACATACGTGCTAACAATCATCGAGCACTCACCACTAAACCCTAATTCGTTCCACCGTATACAGAATAGAATTGGGTGGAGGAGGGATTTTCATCATTGACCAATTTAATTAAAAATAAGTGAATTGTAACCTAATGCAACATCATATAGAATTTAAAATTGAATAGTGAATTTAAACCATATTTAGAATGAATAAGGATTCTTATGAATTTTATTCACCAAAACTCAATAAAATAATATAGGTACAACCTCCACCATTCTCAACCACTCAATGAAACTACCCCTCCAAGGATGGGGAAGTCGATATCATGCGTGAAAGAGAAAAAATTATAGAATATATAAAATAAATGAAATAAAATAAATAATTTTTTAGGATTTCATCCTCCAATTATTCTACCATCAGTCTATTTGATGGTTTTGGGTGGATTGTAATGGAGGGGTTCACCTCCTTTTGTAGGTGAGGAGGGAGGTTGTTGGTTCCAGAATATGTCCTCAAAACCATGGAGCATGTATGAATAAATAGATGGTTGATTCAAATGTTTCCCCCTTTATAAAATATGTTTAAATATACCTTTTTCATCTCCCTGAAAATTTTCAATAGATTTCAACATTTATAGGGATATTTATTATTGTTTTACTTTGAAACATTATTCTGTACAGACAAAATCTCTATATCCAATGACTCTGGTATCCCATGCTTTAATGGCCTGGAATATGGCTGCTTTACATGTTTAATCATTCATAAACATTTTTATATAATGCCTTTATCTTACCCCTTTAAAATTTATGAGTATTTGGGCCATCCAGTCATGAGATATGATCCCAACACCAAAAATCGGAAGATCTATGAATGGTTTTCCAGCCCAAATTTTGAGCGGGGTTTGAGCTTCCAAATGGAAGATTTAGCTTTGGGTCCAGAAGAATGAAATGAATCATAGGATGTAAATAATACTAATAAAAAACATCATGATTTTGGTAAATATAGAAAATTTTATGGGTTAAATAAATAAATAATTGGAAACATTTCGAATCCAAACTAGGTCATTTTCTGATTAAGCACAAAAACCACAAAAACCATAAAATGTGATAGTTATACAGAGAATAAAAATTCTCTGAGATTAAAAACAATTTAAATTCCATGTAAGATTATTAAATATATTAGTTCTTCTAATAGGCCAATTAGTAAATCTGGTACTTCCTCTTAGAGAGTAATTCCTTCTCGATAGTAATCATTATTGACCAAAACCATAAAGCCATTGTACTCACAAAAAATACACCCACCACACATTTAGTAATTCAAGAATTTTATATTAAAGTTAACTTCCATGACATAATCTTGAGGGGGACCAACAAAACTAGTGTAACACCCTGAGTTTTGTGAGAGAAACACTGTGTTTAATAGAATACATGATACACTACATCGATCTTAAACGAATAACTAAATATTATTATTTAAATGTTACCGATATAACCTAGCCATTAGAATGGAGATAAGTAATAGTATCAACATAATTAAGAAAATATGGTTCACACATGTTTAAATAATGATTCTTTGGTTACCAAATTTATTATAAATGGAAATAAACACTAATTGAATATAAAGGATGCATTTTTTATGAAATAATATTTTTTTTAAAGATATCAACTGTTTTTATAAAATCATACCAACCTTTATGGGTTTTTATTCAATTAAAAATATATTTTATATAATAAATATAATTTCATCAATTTTTTTATATGTTTTCCAGATGTGATATAAGAACAAATTCAATTTTTCAGATAAAAGAAATATTTTTCTAGAAATGTAGTTTTACCACCTTTAGATGGAGAACACTTTTTAAATTTAATTTTTGACACCTTTATATGTTATATTTGAAAAAATAATCTTATTATTTATAATTAATGCATCAAAATTTAATTTTGATGAATTTTTTATATTTTTATGATAACTATCATGTTTTGATCACTAGTAAAATACGGTAAATTTTAATTAAAAGAAACTTTTTTCATCAAAATAATTTATGTGGTTAAATCCTTTTATTTATTAGTTTTAAAGTATAAATGTAATATATTTTTATAATTTATCAAATGTTTTCCATTTTATGTAATTTCACATTGAAATCAGACATAAACGTGTTTTATGTTAATCTTCCTCGCTGATAGTGCCAACGCTCGAATCCCTCGACTGATCCTTCCCTGCTCTGGTCTCTCATTCTTCTACGCCACTCCAAGGTGGATCAGGTGCAATGGTAATGGCGAGACTTTGGGATGTGGGAAGCGGCGATCATCGTCATGTCGTATGTGCGTTTTTTCATGTTTATAGGGGTTCTATTTTTACATATGTGATTCGCGGTGATTTAAGTCTAGTTTTATTTATGTTTGTGTTTATTTTGATGTTATGTTGACGTCGACAACGATGCGACAATGTCGAGATGTTTTCACTGGCGTTTCATCCTATCCCGGTTCTTTTTGCTCTCTACTCTTGTTATGAGGCTTCCCTAATCTCTCTGTGGCGGATTAGTGAGGTAGTCGTCATGGTTCTTAGGGTCATGAGATCGAATGGACAGTTCAGGTTAATCGAAAGTGGTGGCATGTTTCGGTAGTAAAGGTCCAGGAATCATTGGTTGTGAAGGTGGTCATCGTTTTTGCAGGGGATGATGTTGTGTTGTGGCGACGACAACACGACAATGTCCTGATAATTTTCACAGGCGTTTCATCCTATCCTTGTTCGTTTGTTTCTATACTCTTGTTATGAGGATCTCCCAATCTCTCCGAGGTGGAGTAGTGAGGTGGTCGTCATGGTTCTTTGGGTCATGGGAGCAAGCGGCCAGTTCAGGGTATCGACGACGGTGGCTTGTTTCAGCATCGAAGTCCAAGCGGCATTGTTGTAGAGGCCGACAGTGACGAGGTGTGGTGGATGAAGATTTCGATGATTTGTTGACATGAAGACAGCGACGGGGTCTGGATGGAGACGTTCTGATGGTGGTGAACTCGCAGATTTATCCGGCTTAGGATAGCTCGATAAACTACGACGTTCTCTAGTGGACTGGTGTGGCATTTGGACTACGACAATGACAGTGAACCTGGATCAGATCAGTGTGAAGAATAGTGATGATGATAACACGGAACTCTATGTGATAGAGGTGAAGTTGAAATTGACTATGATTGGGATTCTGGTGGGTCTCTCCGACATGGTAAAGGTGTGTGACTCGAGGCAGGCACTTGACTAGAGATTCACGGAAATCAAGATGATGATGATGATTTTGAATGTGGTAATTTTAATTGAATGCAGTTGTGTTTGGAATTTATAGTTTCCCGCTTATCCTTAAAGAGGATGTTTATAAAAAGGGAAAAAATTGATTTCGATGGATATATATAATATAATTATCATTTTTAGGCTAAACCTTTGGCATTTGGGAGTCAGTTGGGTGTGAGAAATTCATTTTATGATATTTAATTTAACGTAAAGGGAAATATAACATAAACATGTATCTTTTACTAAATAAAATTTAATATTGGTTTATACAACTGATCATTATTATTATAAATATTAATTAGAAAAAAAATTCTTAAATCAAGATATTTTATTTATAATTTTTAGACATTAAATAAATAATTTTAATTATGACATAATGATGATGTAGTGAATGCATTATAAATGAAGGATTAAAATAAATGATATTATAAATATTAAAATAAATGTACTTTAATTATTATTATTCCATATGAAAAATTTTCAGATTATATTGACGTATTTTTCTTCAGTTAATTCCTTCAGTTCGAAGGAATCGTGTTTTTATGACATTAACAAAAATCAATTACCAAATCGTGTCAAATTTTACATAGATGAGTTTCTAAAACAAATACTATTTTAATAAATGATATAATTGTCCTAAAAATATTTGATTCAACCAAATTACATATATAATGTTACAAATTTCATTAATTATCCACATATGTCTCTCATTGAATTTTATAGTAACTATATTAACCAGATATTTTGAAAATACAATAAGACATAATAAGAGTTAATGTTTTTAACTATCAGTTAAACAAAAGAGATGGGGATAAAAAATATAAAAAACATGTATAAAAATTATTTTATGATTTTTATTTGAAAAAAAATCATCTTATATTTTAATTATACAAATTTTGGACCATTTTAATCGAAATCAAATTTATAACAAATTAATATTTCATGTCTTTCATAAAGTGCCCCTCCACCCTCTTATAAAGGAAACCACATATACCCAATTACTCAAACCTCTCAAGCCCCTTGACTAGTCCAAACTCTAGTAATATAAGCTCTAAACATCCCTCCCTTTATTTTATAATCCTTACCATGGGATAAAGGAAATTCAATAAATCCTTTTGGCTCAAATCAAAAGAATTTACTCGATTTAGAGGTCACTCTTCTCTCCAGTTACTTTCCAATATTTTCCTTCTCCAATCCATATGAACTTCTTATTATATTATTAAATAACAAAAAACAGTATCTTAAATACACTAGGATGTTTTTATGATATGTATTCTAACTACACTTAAACACACCCCCACTTAATGGATACAAACATATTGTTTCTGTGTATGGTGGACTACTGCCTCACGAAATGACGATTGTTCAATTTTCCCATACCACCTCAAATGGTGGACATTATTAGGTAAATGTATTTATATATGATATATATTATATTTATATTGTCTCTCTTAATCTTTATTTTTATTTACAACATTACTTTATGCTTTCCATAATGTGCAAATATGATAATTTCATTTGGGGAAATGTGGACTACCGCCCCCTCAAAGTGGTATGAATCATTAATGCATAAATGGAACTTTCAAAGGATAGTTTTAATGATATTTTATAACAGATATAACATATATAATATATTGGAATTAAAATATAGCTATGTACCATTTAGTTTTAAATCCTTTAATATGACAACGAAATGAAAGTAGCATTAATGATTACATATGACCTACCATCTCCATGAATGGTGAATTTCATTTATTATATAAAACTATAATGTACTATGATGAATGAATATATATATATATATAGGATAGATATGATATATATAATATTTAAATCATCAATAATATTTTGGAGATGATGGACTTTTTACTACATGGACAATTTACATCATACAAGTTCATTCTCGGCTCAAGTATGAAATATCTTCAAAACGACCGATATGAACTTAAATAATTATGTAATTTTTATAACATGATAACAGGTAATATAAAATGAATAATAAATATTAAAAATGTTCTAAGGAAATTATAAATTAACATAATTTTATTTTTTAGGTAGAACAAGGAACATACGTGACGATTTGGTCTCAATGTAAGGGAACACCTTACATTAATTTCTATTCTTTGGATTGATCTACTACTTCCTGATTATGACATGCTATGATTATGTGAGAAATAAATTTGGATATCCTGTATTTTTATTATATTTTTTTTATGTGTATTTATTGTGAATACACATAATTGAACCATTTTTTTTAATAAAATGAAATTTGTGAGGGAATTTCTAAACTCCATTTCCTCTCATTGGTCTTTAAGCATACTTCGTTGATTATATAATTCCATGATTATGTGTGGAATAACTATCTATTTATTAATGTTGTGATTTACACTTTAATTTGTGTGGATATATTATTTATACACATAATTACCGTACTAATAAATTCATACCTCATGTATACAAACTTTGTTAGGGAACTTCTAAACCCAAATTCCATTCTTTGGGTATATGTATTACTTCTTGATTATTTCATGATTTGATTATGTAACAAATGAATTTTGATATCCTATTTTTATTTTATAATTTATTTATGTGGAGTTTTTGTGAAGACACATAAATGATCTATTTTATTAACAAAATGATATTTGTAATGGAATTTCTAAACCCAATTTCCTCACATTGGGCTTTACGCATACTTTTTTGATTATATTATGCCAAGATTTAGTGTAGAATCATGGTTTATTTATTAATGTTGTAATTCCACTTACATTTATGTGGATATACTATTTCTACACATAATCAACCCATTTACGATTTCCTACAGAATTTATATGAACATTGTAAGGGAACTTCTTAACCCAATTTCCAATCGTTGGGTAGACCTTCTACTTCATGACTATGTCATGATATGGTTAACTAATAAATGACTTTTAATATCTTATCTAGTATTTATACATTCCTTAAGATGAATTATAGTGATTAAAAATCATTGATCTATTAATTTGACAAAATGATCTTTTTAGGGGGGGGTTTTAACTCAATTTCCACTCATTGGGTTTTATGAATAATTCATTGATTATATTATGCCATGATTATGTGTGGAATCACTATTTATTTATTTATGTTTTAATTTACACTTTCCATTTTTTAGATATATTGTTTCTACTCATAATCACCCAATTGATAAATTCTTACCTCATTTTCACGATATTTGTATGGAATTTCGTCTCAATTTACATTCCATTGAGACTTATTTTTTATTAATCACCAACTAACTTTTACAAGGTGTACATATAGATATTTGACATATTATATCATGGATATCCTTATTCTCATGATATTATAAGTTTTTATTAATTTTATTCTTTAATTATATTTATTGAAGTATTTTCTCACGTGTTAAGGGACTCTTTAACTAAAACTTAATTTTAGATGTTTTCAATAATTATTAATTTAAAACCTTTTATTTATTGTCTATGTTTTAAAAATAGTTATTCTGAATTTATTTATATAGAAAGTAATTTTTTAAAATGATAATTTATTTCAACTATTTCAAAGATGTGTGGGACACTTTGATTCAAAATTATCATTATTTAATTTTTTAAATGGTTTTGGAAATGGATTGAATATTTCATTATATTGAATTTATTTATTTTAATTGATGAGTCAATTTTTTAAAATTTCAATTTTTATGTGTTATGATTATGTAATTGTACTTGGAAATTTGATGTTTGGTTATGTGATAAACTGAAAATGGTCAGTTCCATGACATTCCTAGGGTAGGTGAGCTCGAGATAGCTTTCCAATGAATTGAGTAACGTGATGGAGGTAAACTTGAAATTTTCTCCTAAGAGATTTAGATAATACAATGTGATGGGTATTCCAAGAGTAATAATCGAGGTTACTCCCTATACCTCTTTGAATGCTATAATGTATCTTTGTTATTAATGGTAGAAGTTACCTTTATGATTTATGGTTTCTATGTGTAATTCATAAATTTTATGATTTCATGAGTTATATTAAAGAGATTATGTTCTAAGAGTGAAAATTATGATTTCATTGATTTGTATGTATTCATGGACTAATGTTTTCATTCCTTAATTTATAACCCTTACTGAGCTTTTTATTCTCATCTAAGGTTTTTGAGATGTTTTTCACTGGGTATAAGGAAGGGTAAGAGAAAAGAATAATTCAGGAATATTTTTATCAAGAAAATAAATATTGTTTTAATTAAGAAGTTTTATTTTATTGTGAAAAAATTTGATAGAGTAAAAGTGTCTACATTGTAATTTTTGGGGTGTAATATAATAATTATGGAATAATTCTATAAAACTCTAAACCTAAAAAGATCCTAGAAGTGAATTAAAGTCAAATTAATTAGTTTACTCAAGATTATGTAATGTTTAAGGATGGTTCCTTATAGTTGGTATCAAAGCAAAGTTTTATATATCTTTAGGGACTATGAGTTTTCATTAAACATATGGTCATCATCTATATCTATTATTTTACTTAAATCCTTGTTTTATTACTTTTTCAGATCAAGGAATGTGAGTTGAAAATAGAAGGAGGAGGATCACAAATTATATTCATATCTCGTATTGATGAATTTCTTGTAATAATTATTGAAAATCCTTGTCTAGACAATTCCAAAACGTTTTCCAACATACAAATCACTTTCAAGCAGTTTTTTTTGAGATATCAGGATCCTCCACTATACCTCAATACCATCATGGATCATTGGTTTCATTTAATCAAATCATATTTTCTCAATATTCCCATATTTTCAATAAAGGTAAATATTATCAAGAAATATTCAAATATTTAACCTTATCAAAATATTTCGTTGTATATTATGATTTTGAAAAAAGAGATAAAGAGGGAGACCATTGTACAACGTATTTATATTTTATTTTAAAATATATTATTTCCATACATCCTTCTAGTATTTTAAAAGGGATATTGACTGAAAGTTTCATCTCATACTTGGTCAGACTATTTTATAAAAATAAAATTGTATCAGATGTTTGTAATTATATTTATTACACGATTAGTTTTTGAAAATACTTTTATTTGAACACCCACATGACCCATGTTGAATAAGGTCTATTTTGATAAAGGAATCGAATGATTTTGATGGAGATAAAAATCATTTTTGCAATGCATGAAACATCTATTTACGTGAGAAAGATGATGATGAAACCAGATGGACACCATGATCAAGGTATGATATTATTTCTATTGGGAATGGTTTTATTTTATTATATAGAGGTGAAGAAAATTTCAACATATATAATACTTCATGAATTAATATGTTGAGATAATTAATTGTATGAATAAAAATGAGAAGTATAAGACAATCATTATGGTTAATAAATGATAGGGTTATTTTTTAGTTTTATAAAAATGGATAACCTATGTTGACGCTGAAAAAAGTCTGTAACTCTCGGAAGAAGTTTCGAAATGATGAAGCGAAGTCATATTTGGAATCAGAGGCCCGATCCAAAGGCCCAGGAAGTGGTGCGCGAAAAATTGGGTGAAGTGCGCGAAAACAATGTCCCGTGCGAAAGGCAACCCGGGATTTGCAAAAAGTCCCGGTGCCGGAGCGAAATAATTTCGCGCCCGCGTCCCGTGCGGTTGATAATTGCGCGCTTCCATCCCTGTTGCTCAATAATTTCACGCGCCGCCTGGATTCTGCGCCGGAGGTCGCCTATAAATAAAAGGTGACCCCGAACGGTTTGGGGGTTGAGGAATCTGAAGTGACTCTCGTGCGCGCAATTCTGCTCCCCCGTGCGCAAGTGACTTCTAGGTAATCCATTATTTCGCGCAACTGTGCCCTGGAGTTTGCCTTTCCGCGCAACTCCACCGGCTTCAGTGAATTTTCACCCTCCCCCAGGTTCCAGCCTTGCGCGCAATCCGTGTCTCGTGCACACAATACACTGTCGTACGCGCAAAACCCTGCCCGTAGTTCCCTCTCCGCGCACAATTCCCTTGCTCCAATTGCGCGTCGTCCTGGTGTTTTGCGCGCAAACCTTCCCTTTTGCGCGCAAAGCCAGGACCCCTCACCTTGATGCCCCTTGGCTGCCCCCTGCACCGGCACCTGATGTCTCCCCTGCCGGGAATGTGCGCCATGCGTTGTTTTCCCGTACAGTCTTCCAGGTTCATGTGAAGTAACCTCAAGGTACCTTGGGCCGTGTTTCCCGTTGCATTTCTTTGTCTTATGCTTCTCCGTATAGGCACACTAACGGCTATTGCTTCTTCGCATAGCCATGCTAACGTGGACCCCCCGGTGGTTTGCCCTATGGCCCCCCTTCACTACGGCCTTGCTGATGCCTTCCCTCCCACAAGGGGTAGAGGGCGTTGGGCATGTAATCCCTAGGGGTGTGGAGCAAACCCACCTCTTCCAAGCTGCAAGACGTTAAACTGCTAAGCACCTTGTCCTTACACATGACGTTAAACTGTGGTCCGACCTCGTGCTTCGCACGCAGGGTCCCCCCCCAGCTCGGACATTTTTTAAGCGCACTCATCTCCACAGGAATAGAGTCTTCCTCACATGGAATGAGATCCTCCTTGTCGGAGTGGCGTTTGTCCGCAGGGGAAGAGCCGCCTCAGAGCGTAAGTCCCTAGCCTCTCTTACGGATGACTGCACCCGTGCATCTTCGTACTTCCCACCTGCCAAGGCCAGTGGAGTCCTTTTCCCACTGTGCTTTGTCACACCACGGGCCTCCACCCTGGAGTAAGCCCCGGCACCAAGGGCCGCTAACCACGCGTAAGCTCCTATTTCCTCTTTGGCCGCTCAACGCGTAAGCCCTATTCCGCTTCTCACAGACCCACCCTTCGCGATGTGATCGTCTGGTCCCTGCCGCCTCTTGTTTCCCACACCGAGCATGACTCACGTGGGATTAGAGTGTGCATCGACCGTGGCATCTTCCTATGGGCCGCCCCAGAGCGTAAGCCCCATCCCAGCGAACTGCGTGGACTTTGATCTGTGCTAACGCATGGTACGTAGGAAGCCTCCACGAGGTTCAATCCCACCACCCAGTTGTCCCGACCTCTCCATGTCGGTTCCCTGACCACCATGGGCCACCTCAAAGCGTAAGCCCCAAACCCCTCGTCCCGCATGACGTTAAACTGTATCCCATCCCGCATGACGTAAAACTATATCTCATCCCGCATGACGTTAAACTGGATTCCCCCTCTTGGGCCATCTCAGAACGTAAGCCCCATGTCTCACTCTACCATCCATACTGATCCTTACCCGGGCCGCCACATCCCAGTGAGATCATGCCACCCCATCCCACTCCATGATATCTGGGAAGCCGCCCACGTGTTTTCCCCAACATCTGTGTTCCCCCTAGAGTTCTTTCAAACCGATCTATCTTCGCAAGACGTTAAACTCGCGACATACCCCGTGTTAAACATGGGAAGCTGAGGAAAACCTCAGATAGTGCACATTCCCCGCATTTGATGTGGGATTCCTCGGGCTTCCGTGCCCTCGAGAAGCCCTGTGATGAGGAAACAAAGACAGACATGCCGACGACACCCCAACGTGACCATTCTCCTCACCGAAGGTTGCTGCACCGATAAGACCCATTGGAGCATCTTGACGAAAGAAACGTAATTAACTAGCATCCATGTAGATATGGCACTGGGAATGAGCTTCACGAACCCGTCTTAAATCTATTAGGGAGACCCGGACTAGGTGATGAGATCTGAGGAGGAATCCATGGAAGGAAGAACCGACATCCCATCATCCCGTTTTCGATCAAGGAGGAGACGTCCCTGAACAAGGAACAGATGCCACCCGCCTTTGGAAAGCAGGAATGCGGGGAAAGAAGCAGTGCGTCCTCCCCCACAGATGGAAGCGTGCGCCCCGGTGAAAGCGTCGGAAACAGAAAATGGTGAACCCGGCGTGAATCTCTTCTCCTCAATACGGGGAATGGTAGCCATCGGGGCGTCGGAAGATTAGCATGTCACCAGGTCCGGGTAACCCTCACTGGGACGCGAACCCACCAGGGTTCGAGGCCGTCAGGACATTGACCACTCCGTTCTGTGACGTCGTCAACATGGATCCCTCTCGCCAACTGTGGAAGACGGAATGACGTTGGGCCTTGGTTCTTGATCTCCTTTCCTGTTGATGCTAATGGGTTCGTCTCCCTGCTTCCAGGAATCAGATCACTGCATTCGGAGCTCGATCGCCACCTGCCCATCGGCGCAGGGGAAGGGGCATTACCGATGCGGCTACCCCGCGCGGTCCCACCCATTCCACGGTCTCTCCAACTTCAACCGTCGTAGCAGCCGGGCGCTTGCGCCCCCTCTCCCCGTCAGAAATCATCCAACGGAGGGTGATAAATGACCTAGTTCAAAGGTATGATGAGGAAGGGATCATCCCCGCCAGGGGCATGGCCCATTTGGATATAGAGGCAGCTATGCCTCACCACCATAGCTGCCCTCGAGGGCCGCGCAGGGAGCCGCTACTCCCCACACCGACGTTCAACTGCTTCGGGAGTCTATCCCTGGAGTGCCTTGACACATCCCTCCCCTACGCCAATGAGGTGGGGGATGTCCGTGTCCACCCGATCGGCGATCTGTCCCAGGGGTTAACGGCAAGAACCCCCCCCCCCCCCCCGCCCCAAGGCTGCGTCAATGCCACCGCCCGACTCCCCAAGCCAAGGAGCAGGCAATCTCCATGCCCACACCTCAGGTTAGGGCCCATCTGACTCGACACCAGCGTCGGGCGTGAGCGGGAGAGAATTCCCATCCTGGGGCATCAACATCAGCAATCATTGGGGCCCGAGCCACCACTGACTCCTGTTACCAGATCCCCACACACGTTGAGCAGGGGCAGCCACGTGCCCAACTGGGATCGAAACCCTGACCGCCCTGCAGGAAAGTTGGGTCGAATCTCCCAGTCGCAGACACTGGAAATGGCCACTGCGGACCAACCCGCGGTAGTGCCGCTCACCATGAAGGCTCATTTCGTGCCATTGATCTGGAAATTCTAAAGCTTCTTCATGACGGCTATGCTCCGGGTATGACTCTTTCTGGCGCCCACTGCATGGGGTATGAGGTCACTCCCCCTACTACCGGCCGTGAGTATGGAGTCGTTGTGTATCCAGTCGCTCACTCACATGGAGGTCCTCCCCATGTCCCTTTCGACATCTGTCCCGGTGCTTCTCGCACCTCGGCCTTCAGTCCCCTCCGCCCTAGATCTACTGTGGCCAGGGGACCCCATGACGGAAATCATCCTTACCCCGAGGAGCTACCCAGGGGCAGGAAGGTCGGGCGTCGTCACCGTAGGAGGAATTTCAGGGGAGTCCGGACAGAAATTAGACCAGTCCGTTTCTCAGATTCCGAGGCGTAGTACGACTCAACGATGGAAACTCCCCCCCCCCCCCCAACCCTTCGAGTTGAGGGCAAGGATGGGGATGCGGTGCGTCAGTCTCATACTCCCCGAATGAGAGATCTTTATGATTCCCTCTTGCCTTCGAAGGTATATCCAGGATGACGAGGTCTTGGTGTACCGCTGAGGATCAAGCCCACAGTTGCCACTGGCCTCCTCAAAAGTACCTCCTTCCCCTGTTAGGGAGGGTGAGGAACTTTTCTGGGGACCGACGGAAGAGTCGCGAGGCGACACACCCTCGACGAGCACCGACGCTGTGACAGGAGGCCCATTCGTCGGCCCATCCTATCGCGACGTGGCAGCCAGGGTGCGGCCACCCTTGGAGGATGACCCATGGATAGGCGGCCAATCGGCCTGTTCGGTGTATTCCCCGCCAGCCAGCCCACCGCCCCGACGTCCTGCCTCGGCGCCATTGCCAATTCCCCGACTTTCCTAGGTGGACGAGCGGGGGTAGCATGTTCCGGACCCCAAACCAGAGCCGTGGAGCTTCTGGACCGTTCTTGCAGTGGTCCACTTCCCTGAGAAGTTTTGGCTGGTCGCAGAATCGGATTTTGATGTGCCAGAGTCACTCACCCCGGGAGAGTTTGAGTGCTTCCGCCAGATTCTTCGAGTGACTCACTCCTACCTTCGCCGTCAGCTAGCGCCTTATCCTGGGATCCAAGCGCATCTCAAGGAGATCAGTGAGTAGTGCCATCGGGTCGACCTAGTAGCACTCCCAGCGGTCTAGCACCCTGAGTCGCTGGACCACCATGAGGCCCTCCAGCAGCAATGCGTCTAGAGTTTTCAAGTACTTCGCATAGTTATTGAGGAAGCCACCCCCCATGCGCACGTCCGCGGATGGGGGCAGTACGCTGATCTCCTCTCTTGTGCGATCCGCCGACATCCCGATCCACTGGGCGGCCCTGAGGGAATGTCGCCAAGGGCAGTGGCAGTCAACATGGCTGACCTTTCAGATGAGGGAAACATTGTGGAGCCCCTTGACGGGGACTCACCCCCCGAGGACAGGCCACTACATAACCCATCTGGGAGGATTACTCTCCAACAGAGGAGTCCCCTAGGTCTTCCTGTGCCCAGGGAGGCACTGGCGCGGGGCCGAAACATCGGCAAGGGTAAAGAGCCCATCAGGTCAGTCAAACTCGCTGACCCATTAGCCTCGGTGCAGAAGGTAGAGGAAGATCCCGAGAAGGCCATGCGGCGCCAACAGCTGGCTGAGCAAAAGAGGCCGGTTGATGAGCTCTTGGCCGAATTCATTGCAGAGCAGCGGCCTGACTACGGCAACCCTAGGCCAGGACAACAGGGGCAAGATCATCTACCCCTTGCTGAGATCCCTCCGGGCAAACGTGACCATGTCGTGTTCGCCGACAGGGGAGACACTGGAACCCATGGCAAGAGGGCACGATATATTTCGCCGAACCCTCCCGAGCGGCGAGACCACCTGGGGGACCCTGCTCGGTTTCCTCCCACCGCTCTGAGAGTCACTCCGCCAGCTGCCCCGCGAGCCGCTGAGCACGACTACCATATCGAAGAGCCTGGGAACGCACTTGTGGTTATAGATCCCTGTTAGGACAGGAATCCACATCCGGATGATTTGATGGAAGTACTCATCGCCCGCTTGGAGGCCCTAGAAACTCGGTAGGTGGCAATCCCATTGGATGGCAAGCCGTACCCAGCATGGGTGGATGACATGCCGGATCCTCTAGGATTTGGGAACCCCACTTTTTCCCCCTTTAACGGGACCAGAGACCCGCCAAAATACATGGCCCACTTCAACTTGAGGTGCGGGACTATGTTAGAGACTCCGGCACAGCAGGAGGCTGCCAAGCTCCGGTGCTTCGTTCAGACACTGGAAGGACCAGCATTCGTCGGGTACAGCTAGCTCCCTATTGGATCTGTGACTAGATGGGAGGACCTTCACCGAAAATTACTCTACCATTTCGGATCCACAACCCAAAAGACGAACATTGCAGACCTCTTCAGGTGCAAGAAAAGGCCCGACGAGCGAGTCGCGGACTTCGTCGCCCTGTGGAAGGGGCTCACGTACTCCCTTGACATGCCACTGACTCAGTAGAAATTACTGACGATGTGTGTAGGGAAAGTCAAGGCAGAGTTGGTTCCTTCTCTAATCACGCAGAATTACCCTGGAAGGTTTCGAGACTTCTCATACAATGCTCAGAGCCTCGAGGAAGCCCTGCAACAGGCCGGTCAGGCACGCCCGCTGCCTCCTGTAATCTCTACAAGGAGAGCCGCCAGAGCCGAGCCCGCTACTGTGGCTCAGATAGAGGCCCCCAGACATCTAGAGTTGCTGCCGGTGAGGCCATCTCAACAGGATCATAGGGTTCCACCCCCACGGGCACAGCCTCCAGCCCAGCAGTGACCACCTCAAAATCGGCAGGCGCCTCCGCATAACGCACCGCCACCACCTAGGTGAGGTAATCCGGCTCCGCCTCCTCGGCCTGCTCCTTCGGCCCCTAGCCATGGTCATCCCCCAAGATCCCCCTTTGCAGATAGAAGGAATTTGACCTACTCGTTTGGCGAGGCCCAGGTCCCCCGTTATTTCCGTAGCGCCTTGGAGCAGAGGATCGTGCGGCTGCCTGAGTGCCGGAAGCCAGAAGAGGCGTGTCTCACTAATCACCCTAACTACTGCCCTTATCACCGGATCCTGGGACACACCATCCAGCAATGCTATGTGTTCAAGGACTGGCTCCAAGACCAGATTGACAACAACATTGTTAGGCTGGGCCCAGCCCCGAAAAAGGTGACAGGTGTCTTCGTGGGATCAGATGGAAGTAGTGACAACGGGGATGGGTGGGAACAGGTTTCCGACCGTGGGTCCCGGATGTATAATGACTGGATGGCCCCGCAGGACGGTCGCCCGTGCCCATGGCATCATCCGTGCCCTCCTGAGTCAGCCAGAGCCCTCGGAGTCTGCGAGTGCTGCTTTGGCATCGTCGTCCCAGCCTACTTCTTCCCAGAAGAGTAGGTGGCGTCGCAAGAAGAAAGATCGCGCCCTGCCATTGTTGTCATCTTCTCGCACGGTTGGAAATTTCATGCCCCTGGAAATGGGGATCCCTCCGAGACCCCATCCGGTAGTGGATAACTCCTCGAGTGAAAGCCCGGGGTACTCTTCGGTTAACACCGTAGAGTTGGTAAATCCCTTTTTGGCTCTCGACGACGAGGAGCGCCAGGTGGACCTCCCCAAAACCTCGGGGTATGCTTCGGTTAACACCGTAGAGTTAGTAAATCCCTTTTTGGCTCCTGACGACGAGGAGCGCCAGGTGGACCTCCCCGAAAGCCCGGGGTACGCTTCGGTTAATACCGTAGAGTTGGTAAATCCCTTTTTGGATCCCGACGACAAGGAGCGCCAGGTGGACCTCCCCGAAAGCCCGGGGTACGCTTCGGTTAACACCGTAGAGTTGGTAAATCCCTTTTTGGCTCCCGACGACGAGGAGTGCCAGGTGGACCTCCCCGAAAGCCCGGGGTATGCTTTGGTTAACACCGTAGAGTTGGTAAATCCCTTTTTGGCTCCCGACGACAAGGAGCGCCAGATGGACCTCCCTAAAAGCCCGGGGTACGCTTCGATTAACACCGTAGAGTTGGTAAATCCCTTTTTGGCACCCAACGATGAGGAGCACCAGGTGGACCTCCCCAATGTCCCCAGCCATCACCAACATCGACGGAGCCGTGGCTACGTGAATCGTTGGGGCACGGCAGTTGTCACCTCTAGTCAGGTCGTGCACGATACCGAGACCAGGTAGCAAGCCCGGTACAGAGAGCAGCACTCGTGGCTCCCTCACCCGGTGACAACAGGTTTGCTTCCACCACCTTTTGTGTTGCTGGATCGGGCAGAACCGCCTTGCCTGCTTGCAACCAGCCCAGCCCTGCCACTAGACGACTATGGCCTTCCGATCCTAGCACGATAGTCACCTCCGAGGCTTCAGCTAGTGAACAGTGGGACGTTCCTAGTACCAGTCAGTCACCGGCCCCGGCAACAGGTCCCGTCATGCCCCCAATCACAGAGCGACCTCCTGTAAGCAGAATCTCACATTTGGCGCGATAGTATGATGTCCTGAAGCATCTGGTCGGCATTCCGTCAAGGCTTTCCATCCTTGAGGCCCTTCGCCTGTCGTCTGAAATGCGTGAGGCGCTCACTGAGGCTCTAAAGAGCCCCCTCTAGTTTGAAACAGAGGTAGCGGCCGTAGAATCCTTCCACACCGATGTGATTGAGGACGCCGAATGCCAGGAGGTTATCTCATTCTCCGGTGAAGATGAAGACCCTCCCATACAGGGGCACATCCGTCCACTGTATATCACCGGCCAGTTCAATGGTGTTGAAGTTCATCACTGTCTTGTCGACACGGGTTCTGGGATTAACTTGATCCCAACTCGGACACTGCGAAAACTGGGGTTGCCCAATGATGATTTAACTCCCTCCGACCTCAGAATCCAGGGGTATGACAGGACTGAGCAAACTCCACTCGGCAATATTCATCTGAAGACCCAGTTCGGTGGCTTAATTGCCAATACTGAATTCATGGTTGTCTCTCAGGACACTGCCTACAACGCATTGATGGGCAGGTCGTGGCTCCATCTTCACGCAGCGGTTCCCTCGTCATACCATCAGTGCCTCAAATACTCCCTTAAGGGTCGAGTGGGTGTGCTCCAAGGAGATGCCTCTCCTTTTGCCTCTTGTGAAGCTCGTTACCTGGACGCTAACTATTACAAGAGCAAGGACAAGCAAATACTAGCAGGTGAGGTTGAGCCTTCTGTTGTCGCGAGTGATCCCTGGGCAGGTTTGGATGACGCATATATCTTCCAAATCCATCGGTTGGAGGCCACGACTCCCGATATGGGAGAGTGCTTTGTTGTCTCGGGTACCAGAGGAAGGCCTATATCAGGGTCTAAGTGACGGCAGGAAATCACCTCGTACTCTTACACCAACCAGGATCAGGTGATCCCCGAGCCTCTTACCCATGTACGATATCGGGATGTTGGGATCATGGCAACAGCAGTACGTCATACGTGTCTGTTTCTCCTGGCTGGAATCGACCGGCTCAAGCCAACGCGTCACCACTGCTTTGATGTCGTAAAGCGTGGCCCCTTGGGCCGAAAGCTGGATGGGATTGGATCAACCGCCTTCGTCTCCATGGTCTCCGCGGTGCATGAGTCTCCTGTCATGACGACCTCTACCGCCCAAGCCGGTGCCAGCTCCCCATCACGGTCGAGCAGCCCCGAGACGGCTCCCCCCGTGGAAGATCCTTCCACAAGCGGAGAAGAAGACATGGAAGATGCTCCTCCTGCCTTTGAGGAGGGTATCTCCACCACGGTCGACGAGTTAGTACAGGTGAACCTCGGTAGCGAGGCGGACCCAAGACCCACATTGGTCAGCGCCGCTATGCCTACCGAGGAAAGGCAACAGTACATAGACTTACTCAGAGAGCACCGTGATGTGTTTTCCTGGAGTTATGATGAGATGCCGGTACTAGATCCCCAGGTAGAGGTCCACCACCTTGGCCTCCCTGAAAAACATCGTGGGTTCAAGCAGCCTCCCAGAAAAATGCACCCCTTTCATGGTGCCACGTTTGAGGCTGATGTTGATAAGCTCATTAAGGCCAACTTCGTCAAGGAAGTCCAGTACCCCAGGTGGCTATCCAACATTGTGGCTGTCAGGAAGAAGAACAGGCAGATCAGGTTCTGCATCGACTTCCACGATCATAATCGCCACTGTCCGAAGGATGACTTTTCCCTTCCCGTGACAGAGCTGTTGATCGATGCAAAGGCCGGGTTTCAAGCCCTATCCTTCATGGATGGGTACTCCGGGTACAACTAGATCTGGATGGCCCTTGAGGATGAAGATTTCACTACCTTCAGGGCCCCCCAGGGTACTTTCTACTACCAGGTTATACCCTTCGGCCTGAAGAATGTGGGTGCCACCTATCAACGGGCTATGCACCGCATATTCAAGCCGATCCTCGGGACACTGGTGGAGTACTACGTAGATGACCTGGTGGTTAAATCTCGTCAGCGTCGGGACCATCTCAAAGACCTTGAGAAATTTTTCGATTTCCTCCATTCTCGCCGCTTGAAGATGAACCCGTTGAAGTGTGCATTCGGGGTCACCTCCGGAAAGTTTCTTGGCTTCATTGTTAGGTATCGAGGTATCGAGATTGACCCCAAGAAGATCAAGGCCATCAGCTAGATGCCTCCTCCGAATAATATTCGGGAGCTTCGAGGCCTCCAAGGCCACTTAGCATATATACGCCCATTCATTGCGAATATGGCCGGCAAGTGTAAGCCCTTCTCTCGGCTCATGAATAAAAGTGCCACCTATGGGTGGGATGAAGAGTGTCAGACCACTTTTGAGGAAATCAAGTAGTATCTGGTTCAACCTCCGATCCTGATGCCACACATTCCCGAAAAGTCGCTGGTCCTTTATGTGACCGCCCTGGAGAGATCCCTCGGCACCCTTCTCGCCCAGAAGAACAATGAGGGAACAGAGAATAGCCTCTACTACCTCAGTCGCATGCTCCTCGACGTAGAAGATAGATATTCTCCCATCGAGAAGAGCTGCCTGGCGCTCGTATTCGCTATACCGAAATTGTGGCACTATTTGCAACACCACGAGGTACAACTGGTCTCTCGGGTAAACCCGTTGAAATACATCCTTAGCCGGTCTATGTTGACCGGCCGATTTGCACGCTGGGCGGTGATCCTCCAGTAGTTCGACATTAGGTTCGTACCTTAGAAGGACGTCAAAGGACAGGTGTTGGTAGACTTCTTAGCTGCCCACCCAACCTCTGCGGACCAGCCACTGGATTTGGGCTTTCTTGATGAGGCAATCCTCTCAGTCGATTACGCCACCCCATGCTGGCAGATGCACTTTGACGACGCCTCCCGAAGCCCTACCGATAGAAGGCTCAACGATCCTAGGATTAACAGAGTGGGCCTTGGTATTGTCTTCATCACCCCAGAGCAATCCGTTCTTCCATGTTCATTCTTGTTGTCAGAAGGCTGCACCAACAATGAGGCAGAATATCATGCCCTCATAACTGGCCTCGAGTTGGCTCTGGAGGTTAACGTACCCCACCTGTATGTAAAAGGGGACTCTGAGCTAGTCATCAAGCAGGTTAACGGTGACTATGCTATCAAGAAGCAAGAACTCATGCCGTTGCTGGAATGCACCCTCCATCTAATGGCTAAGTTCCCCTCCTGACCAAATTTCATTCACGTTCCCCGATCGCAGAACAGTCGAGCAGACGCTTTGGCCAGCCTGGCTGCATCACTCGCGGATCCTGAACAAGATGACCTAATCATCCACATGGCGCACCGGAGAGTCATTTCTCCTGTTACCCCAGAGGGAGATCGTGTCCCACGAGTGAACCATCTCACCGCTGGTGCCCCTACGTCAGGACCCCCCGGGGCTTTAGGCATGGTGATCGAGACAGTTCCTTACTAGAGGACACCCTTGGTTGAATATCTCCGGCACGACAATCTTCTGATGGACCGAGCAGAGCGGGAACGAATCCGGCGTCGCGCGCCGCAGTTCACCCTTCAAAGTGGTCCCAGCTGTGAGAAGCTCCTTTACAGGCGTGGGTTTGATGGTGTTCTCCTCCATTGTCTTCAAGGAGTTGAGATCCCATAGGTCATGCAAGAAGTGCATGCTGGTTCCTGTGGCACCCACCAGGCCGGGTCGAAGTTGTCCCACTAGATTCGGAGGCTGGGATACTTCTGGCCCTCCATGATCCACGACTGCATCGAGTACGCCAAGAGGTGTCATGCGTGCCAAGTTCATGCTAACTTTGTGCATCGGCCACAGAATCCTCTCCATACTACTAATTATTCTTGTCCCTTTGCAGTCTGGGGGTTGTATGTCGTAAGGCCTTACCCGCCGGCGATAGCCCGCCAGTGCCAGTTCATCTTAACCGCTGCGGATTTCTTCTCAAAGTGGGAAGAGGCTTCCCCGCTCAGGGAAGTCAAGGTTGGTTCTATCTCCGACCTCGTGAGCTCAAATATCATCTACCGGTTTGGAATACCTCACGCTATCCTCACGGATAACAGAAACATCTTCCGAGTGGCTGAGCTGAAAAAATTGTACGCCAAGTACAACATTCGCTCTAACCACACCTCCCGCTATCATGTGCAGGCGAATAGACAGATTGAGGCGTTTAACAAATCCCTCTCTAAAATTTTGCAAAAAATTGTTGGTCAGAACAAGAAAATTTTTCCGAACAAGCTCCCCAACGCCCTATGGGATAATAGGATGACGACTCGCAATTCCACC
Organism: Viscum album; assembly: GCA_963277665.1. Taxonomy (NCBI): domain Eukaryota; kingdom Viridiplantae; phylum Streptophyta; class Magnoliopsida; order Santalales; family Viscaceae; genus Viscum; species Viscum album. Next base: position 375,138,585 of record OY728119.1, on the reverse strand, counting down.
CAGGTGACTCCGTATTCCCTGGTATATGGAGCTGAGGCCGTCCTACCCATCGAGGTCCAGCTGCCCTCATTGCGCACAGCCGTCTATGACTAGCAAGCGCCAGATAGAGTTGTCGAGATCCGCCTAGCCGAATTAGAAGCGCTGGACAGAAGTACGCATTGTGCTTTACATAACTTGTAAAGGCATCAGAGCAGGATGGCTCGAGCTTTCGATAAGAAGGTTCGCCTCCGCTCCTTATTGCAAGGTGACTTGGTGCTGGCTCTTAGAGCGCCAATGATTCCCGGCAGGAAACCGCCCAAGTTGGAGCCCAAGTGGGAGGGGCCTTTTATTGTCCATAAGGTCTATCCCAATGGCGTGTATTCCCTGGTGACTATGGATGGTGAGCGTATCACTCCTCCCACCAACGCCAGGTTCCTCAAGAAGTACTTTTCCTAACCATATGTTCTTGCATGACCTTAAACTGTATGGTCCCGCATGACCCTAAACTGCACCTTGGTCTGAGCTCTAAGACCTAAAACTAATATCACCTTGGTCCGGGCTCTAAGACCTAAAACTAAGATTACCTTGGTCGGAGCTCTAAGACCTAAAACTAAGATCACCTTGGTCCGATCTCTAAGACCTAAAACTAAGATCACCTTGGTCCGAGCTCTAAGACCTAAAACTAAGATCACCATGGTCCTGCATGACCTTAAACTCTATGGTCCTACATGACCCTAAACTACACCTTGGTCCGAGCTCTAAGACCTAAAACTAAGATCACCTTGGTCCGAGCTCTAAGACCGAAAACTAAGATCACCTTGGTCCGATCTCTAAGGCCTAAAACTAAGATCACCTTGGTCTGAGCTCTAAAACCTAAAACTAAGATCACCTTGGTCCGAGCTCTAAGTCCTAAAACAAAGATACGTATTTCGTCCAACATGACGTTAAACTGTATTTCCAGAACTACGTCTGCCTTGATTCCCATCCTAATGGGATACGTAGGAACGCCCAGAACTTTTGTCTTTGGGTCCAGCTTGAGGTCCGCTATCGTGTCTGTCTCGCCTTTGGGGGGATCGCGTGGCGTGGTGTGAGATTATGTCCTCATTCAGGTCGGGTTTGCACTAGCTGCACCACGCACACCCTGTCCTCAGGATTTAGCCCTCCTATGTCCAATGGCATTAAAAGGCGCCATTATAGAACCACGTATGGCTTGATTCCCATCCTTATGGGATACGTAGGACTGCCTGAACACCTAGATGTCAGGTCCAGACCCATCTCTTAGGAGATCCCATGATCTCCCGGTTCCCAGGGTGTTTGGCATTACGCCCCCTCTTTTCCCCGGGGATCCGCCATCTTTTGGCCGCTCTCGGACTGAGCCCTCTGACCCTTTCCAGGGGTCTGCTGATGTGCTCAGGGTACTCTGGTCTAGGACTTGGAGTGCCAGATTCGACTTAGGCAAGTTCCATCCACTCGCCAAGCTTCGTGTTCCCCTTCATTCGGGCCCCCGTCATCCTTCACACCCGGAGGGACCCCCAAGAACGGCCTGGAGACAACGCCCAAGGGCTCTCCTACCGTCATGGGCCAACGCCCCTGAGGGTTTCAGACAAAAAATTGATAATAATCCCACGTTGTGAACACGGTCAGCGGTTGATGCTCATTTGTTTGTCCCCATGGCTAACACGACAGGATGCTGCGTTGTGAACATGGTCAGCAGTAATCCTTAGTCGTCACGCCGGCTTCCCCGGGCCCTGAATGTTGGTGGCATGGTTTATGTCATGTTCCAACCCACTATGTCAAGGTGGAATCCCGACACTCCTTGTACTAACCCTCAGTACACCCCCGCACATCAGACAGACCAAGATGCGTAACGGTGTCTCTCGGGGCTCCCGCGATCTAAGCGCTAGAGTATGTGCTTGGGTCTCTTCTTTACAGGTTGCGTGCAGCTTGACCCTCATCCCCATGGGGAATGAGGAGTCACCCATACATTGTGTTTCGGACCCAGCATAGCTAGGAGGTAGCATCTCCTGCCCCCCTGATTGTTGAACCCTCGTATGCCCCTTAGGCCCGAGGCTCCTCTCTCGGCTGGTCCAAACCATATGACCTTAAACTGTGTTGTTGGTCCAAACCATATGACCTTAAAATGTGTTGTTGGTCCAAACCATAAGACATTAAACTGTGTTGCTGGTCCAAACCATATGACCTTAAACTATGCTGCTGGTCCAAACCATACGACCTTAAATTGTGCTGCTGGTCCAAACCATATGACCTTAAACTGTGCTACTGGTCCAAACCATAGGACCATAAACTGTGCTGCTGGTCCAAACCATACGAACTTAAACTGTGCGGTCCAAACCATAAGACCATAAACTGTGCTGCTGCTCCAAACCATACGACCTTAAACTGTGCTGCTGGTCCAAACCATACGACCTTAAACTGTGTTGTTGGTCCAAACCTTACGACCTTAAACTGTGATGATATCATCCTGGCTTAGTGTTCGGTCCCTAGACTCAAGCATTTCCCCAGACATCACATGGTAAGTAGGGCCTAGGTCCTCATTCACGTCGGGTTTTGTAACCGCCTTGCCATGTGTCCATTTCTCCCTTAACCTATTCATGGTCCGAGTTCTAAGACCTAAAACTAAGAACATTTCTTTGGCTTTTTACAACTCACTCTCTCTTGTGGGATTGCATGATGTGGTGCGGGATTATGTCCTCATTTACGTCGGGTTACTCGTTGTGTCGTGCTCCTCACCAGATGAGATGTATTCCATCCCGCATGACATTAAACTGTATTCCATCCCGCAAGACATTAAACTGTATTCTGTCCAGCATGATGTTAAACTGTATTTCGTCCAACATGAAGTTAAACTGTGTTTCAAGAACTATGTGTGGATTGATTCTCATCCTAATGAGATACGTAGGGCCGCCCGGAAATTTCATCCTGGGTCCAGCCCCAAGGATTACCGAACCCCGTCCTTCCTTGTTGTCGGCCACTCGAACCGACTTCATGGGAAGTGGTGTAATCGGGACATCAACCCTGAGCAGGTTCGGGACGCCCCATGGTAATAATGGGAAGCGGCAGTTCTCTCCCCAAAGAGGTTCTGCCTGGAAATTGGGACGACCCGTGATCCGGTCGGTATGTCTGCCTAATGCGCCTTTGCCATGGTGGCGCAATTTCGGGAGTGTTGGACTCTGTTCGAACAAACCACCACTCCACCTTCCACGCTTTGCGTCCCCCCTTATTTGGATGCTCATTTCCTTTCATGTTTGACGGGACCCCCTAACAGTATGGATTCTCGAACTATGGTCCGCCTACTGTCTTGGTCCAACGTTCTGGAGGACTGGTCATGTTTGAAAGGACCCCCTAACAGTACGGATGCTCGACCTATGGTCCGCCTACTGTCCTGGGCCAATGTTCCGAAAAACTGACCGACGATATTTGAGTCAGGCCCCATGTTGCGAACATGTTCAGCGGTCAGCCCTCATTTATTGTCCCCATTCTAGGCCAACATGATATGGATGCTTTGTTTCCACCATGGTTGGCAGTTATCCTCTATTGTTGTGCCCCAATGTGTTCCGAATTTGGGCAGCGTGATTCACCCTTCCTCTCCATCCCCATATGTTCGGATGGATTTTAATTCCCCTGGCATCACCCCGCACGTGTGTTAGAGCACATTGAGAAGTCAACACATCAATCGGCCCCAGGTCTCCTTAGAAGTCCAGGCCCAATTTTGGACGCCTGAAGCTTGGTCAATGCCCCATAGTTAAACAAAATGATGGCACGAGCATCTTCTTCTTCTCGCATTGGGCACAACCCATAGGAGCCTAGGGATGAGTTGTTATTCGTTTAGAAACTATTGTTGAGTGCGTTAAACCAAGGGTACAAATGAATGGATTTGGCCATATATTGGATTGAGACGATGAGCAGTACAAGAAAAAAGTTCATGAGATGGAAAAAACAAAGCCCTTAGGGATCAGCGTGCTGAAGCGATCTTTCCAGCACCGCTACCCTTTGGCCGGTAGCCTCCAGGACTGCTTCTCACTCTTTGAACACTCTCTCCTCATCAGCCACCACAGAGCACAGCTCACCAGCCCTAGCTTGTGCCTGTTCCCACTTGGTCTGAAGTACGGTCATCTGGTGACTCGCCTCCACCAGTTGTTCCTGCGCGTCAGCTAACTGGGCCGTCAGTTTCTCCACAAGCTCAGAGCATGTTGCGATGAAGGCCTCCTTATCTGTCGCCAGCCCTTCGAGGTGCCAGACTTCCTGCTCTGCCCTTAGCAGCACTTGAGCATTCACCGATCCTTCCTGGCACTGGGTAATGTCAGTGCACCGGCTGATCTCGCATATCTTCTCGGCCATGTAATCACGGACCGTCATATGAATACGCTGATCATCAGCCCCTCCGGTGCACAGGAAGCGCAGCTAGGTCTGAAGTGATCCCATCCGACTCAGCCAATCCGACTGGGGCTACTTGAAGAAGCACTGGATACACTTCCACCCTTTGCGCCGTGTTATCTAGCTCTCCTCGGCCGCCTCTGAGTCTGATTCATCTATCTCCTTAGGGTCAGCGGGTCGGTATGTGGTGAAGGCAGCTAGCAGATCGGCAGCAGGATCCGCCCCAGAGATGTCTTCGTGAGGAATAGAATCCTCGACGTCCGGACGACCTTCTTCTCTCGCCCCAGCAGCATTGATACCTCTACCAGCTTCCGACCTCGTCTCGGGAACAGTGCCGCTGATGTCCGCCGCCCCCTATTCATCAATTGTCGGGGCCGACTCAGTGCAGAGAGCATGTTTTGAACGAGGTGGTATGTCCGTCGCTGGTCCACTCGTGGACGGCCCAGGCTCCGCAGCCTAACGTGCCTCCAGTGTTGAGATCACTGCGTAAGGCATACGCTGGTCAGATGGGGTCTTTTTCCACCAAGCGCCAGTAGTGAAGCGTGAGACTTACAGGAATCCAGAGCATCGGTCTCCAGTGTTTCGGCCGCTGCAGAAGCCGCCGTAAGGGGAGACCCCTCCGCGCTTGTTAATTCAATGATGGGTGTTGGATCCCCATCATGTCCCACTGGTTCCTCTCCTCCCTCCTCTGGTGGGGACGCCCGTCCAACGCTCAACTGCTTCTGAATAGGATGGGGAAGTGAGTTAGATGTTGGAAGGGAGAATGGATGAATAAGGGAAATGAATGAAGATAGAGACAAACCTCGAGAATCTTGGTTATGTCGAGATCAGAGTCGTCAATCTCGCTGCTCTCTCGGATACTCCCTTGGTAGGTCACCCCTTGCGATCCCTCACCTTCAGGATCTTCTTCTTCATCTTCTCCCTCGCCTTCTTCCTCTCTGGTTTCTTCCTCCCCCTCCGGCTCCTCGTCACTGTCGCCTTCTCCCAACGGCATCGCTTCCGGATCATGCTCCTGGCCGAGCATCACTTTCACTAGGAAAGGTGGCTCCGCACGCCGCCCCCTCTGGCGTGTGTATGTGTCCATGGCCGTCAGATAAGCATGCCGCCGATGGAAGTTTACTCGGTCGGTAATTCGAACGAGCCCGACCTCTGGCAGTTGGATCCCGTTTTGTATTATCTTCTGCCAGATGGCTTCGATGCTCAGCGATTGCCGCAGGGTCATCCAGGACGACCACAGTGCTAGGAGAATTGCGTCTTGGGAAGGTTCTAGCAGATATCTTATCTGCTTCCCGAGCAGTTCCCTGGACGCCCCATGTGACCCCATATGGGTAACGAGGATGTGGCAGCACCATGTGATGTCCCCGCTGCCGAAGTTCCGGCCTGCGCAGGCCTCGCTTCCTGGTGCGCCCTTGGTCCTCCCCTTCCGACGGCATCGTGCCTTCTTTCTCGTCGCCCGGTTTCTGCGTGAGTAATCTCGAGTTTCTGGACGCTCTTGTGTAATAGCCCCTCAGGGTATGCAATGGTCCAGTTTTCGGCGTATTCGGTTGCTAGGCCGGCATCGACCCCAGTGGGGGGAAGAGTGACGACATCGCCGGAACCAAAGGTGGTAAACATCAACCACATCTAGCGCAGGACGCATGGATTCTTATCCTGCCAAACAGCCGTGAATACCTTCTTTGGCTTTCGCTGAAGGCACCCAAACTGCCTGGAAAATCGGGATGGTACGTAGGGCTCGCAGATCACCTTCCCGTCGATCCGAGCCACGACCACCCCACCCCGAATGCTCTAGAAGTATTCCTGCTGTTCCAGAGAGACTCGACCATTTTCCACCAGCTGGCCGACTGGGGTGGGGAACGGGCTGAAGATGAAGTTGGCATGGTTGCCGATGCGGATCCTCACACCCTCCTCATTGAGCATCATCGGCTCCACCCCTGCAATGTTTATCATGGGATGTCATAGACCGTTGCCTGGAGGACGGACAACGTTTGGGAAAGTGTACCCGCCAAGATGAGCCACCACCCAGCTGTGGAAAATCTGGAAGGGACCACATACTCTCCGAGGCGGCCCCCCTCGGGAGATGCACCCCAGGATGGTATACAGCTTGGCCAGTATGGGGATGCCCAAATTGAACCATTTGTTGGCGGCCATGGAGCCCACCATCACCAATGTTGCTGGGCGGACGCCCATCCTCGCGTCCCGCACCAACAGGAGCCACCCGCTCAGAAAGGCGGCAAGGAACCTGGCATACCGGACGTTCGGGTCCCGGGCCTTAATGACGCGGTAGCCCCAAGATTGGTATTTCCCCGCCTCCAGGGTCCTCCAGTATGACCCGTCCCTTCTCCTCTGAGTTGCGTTTGGGAACCGTTTTCCCCGTCCCGACATCTTGACAGCAGGATCCTTCTCAAGGAATAGGCTGAACTAGCCCTTGAAGGCAACGTCCTTCAGGAAGTCCTTGACCCCCAGCCTCTCTTTGGCTAGCTCTAACAGGTGTCGCGTCAGCATAGGCGTCCGCGACCTGTCTCCCCAGGTGCTCTTTGGAGGAACGAACTCATCGTATTGGTAACCCTCCAGTGGGATACCTCCGATGTAGTGAACGTCCCAGAGACTGATGTCGACTTACCCATGATGAAGGTGGAATGTGTTGGTGTCAGGAGACCACCGGGTGAATAGCTCTGGTCCGAGTTCAGGCTGGCGGTGGAAGTAAAACTGCGATGTCCATACCTCCTCGAACAGGCCGATATACCGCAGTTTGTCTCCGAACTGGTCACAGGTATGGCGGACCCAAAACGCCCAGGCCCATTCACTGGTGATTTTTTCCCCGGACCATAGGTCCCAATCCTTCAGCCAGCCCTTCGTATCATCTGTGATGCTCTGACGGAACGTGCTCACGTAGAAGGCCGGAGAATCCTCTTCCACAAGCTCGTCCCCGGTAATGGTCCTAGTCCTCGGGATCAGGACATATACATCTATATGTCTGGTTTCGCTGGAAGGATGGCCGTTGTTGGTGATGTTGTAGCGAGGAAGTTCGTCCTCCTGAGTCACCCAGGACAATGGCGTGTCCACCTCGAAGCCCGGTAGTGGCACCTCCTCCAGGATGCCAAAATTCCAGAGCGAGAGGTTGTCCGACAAGGGGAATGTATTCTAAGCTAGAGTCAAGCAGATTGAACAAGGTCAGATTGTTGGAGACAATCACCTTGGTGCCATAATCTTCCTCGTTCGCCGCCATTTCTATCCTATGGCCAGCGGCTTCCCCCACATCAAGTTGGTTTGCAGACATCTCGAATCTTTTTGGAGTTGGGCGAAATCAGGATGTAGTGCGCGGAATCGGAGAGTTCTGCGTGAAATCTAAATGAGTTGCACGAAATCCTGGAGATGAGCGCGCAATCGTCACGCGAAGCGCGGAAAAGCCCGAACACGCATGAAGTCACGGCCGAATTTTGTATGGAATTCCGCGCTGCCAGAGCATTTTTACGCGCAGCCGCGGAAGCGATTTCGTGCACGAGAACGATGAACTTATCACGCGTAAAAAGTGGAGGTACGGATTTGGGACCCAGCCCCCCTTTTTATAGGCGAGGCCAGTGTTCCGCGCCGTGCGGAAAGAGGATTCCGCGCGCGTCTGTAGGTTTTGCGCGCCCCATTGGAATTTTGCGTGCAACATGACCAGGGGAATCAGCATTTCGGTGTTTCAGCGTTTCCCATGGAATCTGATCGTTGCGACCTCTCGCCGATCCAATTCCAAGGGGGGCATTTGTTGACGTCGAAAAAAGTCCGTAACTCTCGGAAGAATTTTCGAAATGACGAAGTGAAGTCATATTCGGAATTAGAGGCCCAATCCAGAGGCCTGGGAAGTGGTGCGCAAAAAAATGGGTGAAGTGCGCGGAAAAAATGTCCCGCGTGAAAGGAAACCCGGGATTCGAAAAAAGTCCCGGCGCCGATGTGAAATAATTTTGCGCCGGTGTCCCGCGCGGTTAATAATTGCGCGCTGCCATCCCTGTCATGCAATAATTTCGCACGCCGCCTGGATTCCGCGCCGAAGGTCTCCTATAAATAGAAGGTGACCCCGAACGGTTTGGGGGTTGACGAATCCGAAGTGACTCTCATGCGCGCAATTCGGCTCCCCCCACGTACAAGATGACTTCCAGTTAATCCCTTATTTCATGCAACCATGCCCCAAAGTTCGCCTTTGCGCGCAACTCCACCGGCTTCAGTGAATTTGCACCCTCCCCCGGGTTCCAGCCTTGCGCGCAATCCATGTCTCATGCACACAATACCCTGCCATGTGGGCAAAACCATGCGCGTAGTTCCCTCTCCGCGCACAATTCCCTTGATCCAATTGCACGTCATCCTGGTGTTTTGCGCGCAAACCTTCCCTTTTGTGCGCAAAGCCTAGGACCCCTCACCTTGATGCCCCTTGGCTGCCCCCGACACCGGCACCTGATGTCTCCCCTGCCGGGCATGCGCGCCATGCGTTGTTTTCCCGTACGGCCTTCCAGGCTCGTGCGAAGTAACCTCAAGGTCCCTTGGGCCGTGTTTCCCGTTGCGTTGCTTTTCCTTATGCTTTTCCCCATAGGCACGCTAACGGCTATTGCTTCTTCGCATAGCCACGCTAACGTGGACCCCCCAGTGGTTTGCCCTGCGGCCCCCCTTCACTACGGCCTTGTCGATTCCTTCCATCCCACAAGGGGTAGAGGGTGTTGGGCATGTAAGACCTAGGGGTGTGGAGCAAACCCACCTCGTCCAATATTTAGGATGTTAATCTGCTAAGCACCTCGTCCTTAACACATGACGTTAAACTGTGGTCCGACCCCGTGATGCGCATGTAGGGTCCCCCCCAGCTCGGACATTTTTTACGCCCACTCGTCTCCACAGGAATGGATTATTCCTCACATGGAATGAGATCCTCCTTGTCGGAGTGGAGTTTGTCCGCGGGGGAAGGGCCACCTCAGAGAGTAATCCCCTAGCCTCTCTTACGGATGATTGCACCCATGCATCTCTGTACTTCCCCCCTGCCAAGGCCAGTGGAGTCCTTTTCCCACTGCGCTTTGTCGCACCATGGGCCTCCACCCTGGAGTAAGCCCCGACACCAAGGGTCGCTAACCACGCGTAAGCCCTTGTTTCCTCTTTGGGCCGCTCAACGCGTAAGCCCCATTCCGCTTCTCACGGATGCACCCTTCACGACGTGATCGTCTGGTCCCTGCCGCCTCTTGTTTCTCGCACCGATTATGACTCACGTGGGCTTAGAGTGTGCATCGACCATGGAATCCTCATATGGGCCGCCCCAGAGCGTAAGCCCCATCCCAGCGAACTACGTGGACTTTGATCTGTGCTAACGCATGGTACGTAGGAAGCCTCCACGAGGTTCAAGCCCACCACCCAGTCATCCCGACCTCTCCATGTCGGTTCCCTAACCACCATGGGCCGCCTCAAAGCGTAAGCCCCAAACCCCTCGTCTCGCATAACATTAAACTGTATCCCGTCCCGCATGACGTTAAATTGTATCTATTCCCACATGACGTTAAACTATATTCCCCCTCTTGGCCCCTCTCAGAACATAAGCCCCATGTATCACTCCACCATCCATCCTGATCCTTACTCGGGCCGCCACATACCGTTGAGATCATGCCACCCCATCCCACTCCATGATATCGAAGAATCCACCCACGTGTTGGCCCCAACATCGGGGTTCCCCCTAGGGGTCCTTCAACCTGATTCGTCTCCGCAATACGTTAAACTCACGAAATACCCTGTGTTAAACATGGGAAGATGAGGAAAACCTCAGATGGTGCACATTCCCCGCGTTTGATGTGGGATGCATTGGGCTTTCGCGCCCTCGAGAAGCCTTGTGATGAGGGACCAAAGAAAGACATGCTGACGACGCCCCAACGTGACCATTCTCCTCACCGAAGGGTGCTGCCCTGACAAGACCCCTTGGAGCGTCTTGACGGAAGCAGCTTAATTAACTGGCGTCCATGTAGATATGGCAACGGGAATGAGCTTCACGAACCCGTCTTAAATCTATGAGGGAGACCCAGACTAGGTGATGCGATCCGAGGATGAATCCACGGTAGGAAGAACCGACATCCCATCATCCTGGTTTTGATCAAGGAGAAGACGTCCCTGAACAAGGAACGGATGTCTCCCACCTTTGGAAAGCGGGAATTCGAGGCAACAAGCAGCGTGTCCTCCCCTACAGACGGATGTGTGCGCCCCGGCGAAAGCGTCGGAAACAACCTACAAGATGGGTGAAAACCCATCGCGTCAGGAAAGGATGGAGGAATTGAACCCACAATTGAAGGGAGACATAGGAACATCTCCTACCATAAGACTAAGTGAAGTCCCTAGTTAGACTAAATTATTATTTTTAGTGAAATGATTATATAGATCTAGAATAAGTTTATTGTTTGAACATATTTTTTACCAAATGGATATCATTAGTATTAGAATATGATTTGGTGTTTATGTAATAAATGTTATTTTGGAATACTTTCGCTATTTTGGGAACCCTATATGCTTAATAAAAATATAATACTATGGGATTTTATTAATGGAGTAATGGTTGAATTTTATTTTCAGATAATCTATGTTTTTATTGAGTTTATATAGTGATTTCGGTTATTTATGGAAATTATTAACCTATCATGTAGAAAAAATTATTACGTAAATTAATTTTAAGTATGAGACATTAAGAGTAGGAAATTTTATTTGGAGATAAATGTTCAGATTTACCTTGTAATTCTATGTGATTAAATCCTTCATAATTTGGGGTTTCAATTTTTTGTTTGGATTATTCATTTTGAGGAATTATATGGATAATTTCTTTTTAAATGGTCTTTGTTGAACTTTGAGGTATTATTGGGATATTAAAAATAGTACTTCTACTTATAAAGGATTATTCTTTTTGGGGGACTATCTGATATTGTACTAAAAATTTTGTTTTGGTTAATATCTAAAGACATGGTAAATATATGGTTTATCATTTGGGGATTATGTTATTCTTTATAATTTGATTCTAGCACTTCAGTTGTGACCAATTCATCGTGAAATACTCATCGAACGGAGAAAATATTAATTTTTGCAAGATATTTATTAATGTATGAAACTACACTTGACAAGTAAGTATGTTTCCTTATGTTCTTATTCTATGTAGTAAATGAATTCCTCATATTTAGGAAAATAACCTTAAAACCAAAACGTTTTCCATTTACTTTTCCTATTGTAAAATCAATGATCGTTTAACCAATAACAATTCTGTGGTTTTATGGTTGTTAACAATCTCCTAATCAGGTTTTATATCACTCTCATTAAGAATGTGATTGTTAGTTTTCTCTGTTATATCCATGTTTTCCTATATGGAATCCTCGTATGTGTTATCTTGGGAGGCCTTTGTACTTTTCTTTCTTTTTTTTAAAGTGATAGTTTTATTTACTCTTTTTCCAATATGGGGTTTTCAATGAACTTACTATAACAAGTTTTAAAATTGCGAGGAAACAGTTTCCAAAAGGGGGGATGATGTAACATCCCAGGTTTTAAGTGCAAAACACTATCATTAATAGCATATATGATACACTACATCGATATAAAATGAACAACTGAATATTATTATTTAAATGTTACGGTTATAACCTAGCTGTTGGAATGGAGGGATGAATAATATCAATTGGAATATGAAAATATGGTTTACACATGTGTAAATAAATATTATTTGGTTTCTAAATTGATAATAATTGATAATAAAAACCAATTGAATATAAACGATGTGTTTTTATGAAAACCTATTTTTCTAAAAATAGAATAATTGTGGTTATAAAATCATGTCACTCTTTATGGATTTTTATTCAATGAAAAAAAATATTTTATATGTTAATTTTAATTATTTAAATTCATCTTATATGTTTTCTATATATGATATAAGCACAAATTTATTTTTTCAAATAAAATAATTATTCTTATAAAAATGTTGTTTTTCCACCTTTTGATGGGAAACACCTTTCATATTTAGTTTCTAACACCGTTATATTTTACATGTGACAAAATAAACTTATTATTTATAAGAGGGACATCAATATTTACTTTGGATGAATTTTATAAATATTTCTGATAACTATCATGTTTTAATGGATAGTAAAAATACGCTATATTTTAATTAAAAACAACTTTTTTCATTTAAATAATCTATAAGGTTAAATCATATTATTTGATGGGTTTAAATGTAAAATGTAATATATTTTTATCATTTAATCTAATGTTGGTCATTATTTTTAATTTCACATTGAAATTTTATATAAACACATGCCAATCTTTGGGTAGTATTTTTTTTTAAAAACATGTTTTCCGGTTTTGACAAATAGAATTAATTTTAAATTAATTACTAAAATTTTTGTGTTTTGAATTTGGAAAAAATGATTCAATATTTTTAATCATAAGGTAGAAATTATTTTAATATGTACCTTTTATTTCTGTACATTATGAATAATAACATTAGTAATATTTTTAAATTTCCATTGTTAAAGGGTAAATTAGGTAAATAGGGATCAAAAATTAATATTATAATAATATAAACCTACCCTAAAATATGTCATAATACTTTTGGATTATATATATATGACCATGATAATCATTATGCCAAACTTTTGGCATTTGGGAGCAACTTGGATGTGAAAATGACATTTTTTAATATTTAATTTAAAGTAAAGGGAAATATAACATAAACATATATCATTTACTAAATATATTTTAATATAGGGTAATATAACTGATATAATTTACTATAACTAGTAATTATAAAGAAAAAAATATTTCCAACATCATTATATTTTATTTATAATTTTTAGACATTAAATAAATAAATTTAATAATTACACAATGATGATGTAGTGATTACTTCATTAATAAATGATTCAAATAAATTATATTATAAATATTAAAATAAATTTAATTAGGTTATTTTTGTTCTATTAAAAATTCTTTTGGATGATATTTACATATTATCTTTGATTTAATTTCTTTGGTTTGAATAATCATGTTTTTACGACTTTAACAAAAATCAATTACTAAATCGTGTCAAAATTTTCCTAAATTTGTTTTTAAAAGAAATACTATTATATTAAATGATACAATAGTCCTAAAAATAAAATATTCGGCCAAATAATGTATATAACCTTACACATTTCATTACTAATCCACTTATATCTCTATTCACATTTTATATTAACTACAGTGACCATATACTTTTAAAATACAAGAAGACATGGTAAGAGTTGATGTTTTTAACTAAGGGTTAAACCGAAAAGATAGTGATAAAAAAAATCAAAACTTGTATAAAAAATATTGGATGATAGGTATTTATACCAAAATCATCTTAAAATCACATTAACTATTTTTGGATCATTTTTAATCAAAGTTGAATTCATAAAAAATTATGTTTTCAAGACATTCCTAAAGTGCCCCTCATTCATCTTATAAAAGGCCACCAAATATTACCATATACTCACACCAATAAAACCCCTTTGATTTCCACAAATATACTCAAATAATCTACCAACATCCATAAATTCTTCTTAGAAGTCTTACATTGGGCATAATGCAATTCAATATATTTTCTTGGCTCATATCAAATGAAGTTACCCGATTTAGAGGTAACTCTTATCTCAAGTTCCTTTCCTTTGTTTTCCTTATCCACTCCCTATGATCTTCTTATTAAAAGATTATATAACAACCAAAGTATCCTAAATATACGTGTATGTTGTCAATAGAAGTATTCTAACTATAATTTTTCACACATCCATCTAATTGATACAAACATACTGTTTCTATGTACGGCGAACTACTACCTCACGAAACGATGATTGTTCAATATTTCCCTACCACATCTCATGATGGTCGTTAAAATGGAATTATATTTATATATGATATATTTTATATTTAAATTGCACTTATCCTTCTATATTTTTTTAATACATACCTTTATTCTTTCCAGAAAGTGTAAATATGATAATTTTATTTGAAAAAGTGTGTACTACCGCCCCCTCAAAGTGATATGACTCTTTGAAGCCATACATGGAATGTATAAAGGATGGAGTTAATGAAAATAATTAAATTATAAACCATATATAATATAATTTAATTATAATATACCTATCAACCATTTATTTCCCATTCTATTAATATGACAAAGAAATGGATGTATCATCCATGCGTACGTACGACCTACCTTCTACAGGAATTGTGCATTTCATTTCGTGTCTCCAACTATTATGGAATATTTAAAATACATATATACTGGATATATATGATATATATTATATTTAAATCATTATTAATATTCTTGAGATGATTTATTATTGACCACATGGACTGTTGACATCAAATAAGTTCATTTTTGACTTAAGTAACAAATATCGACAAAACGACAGTTATGAACTTAAATAATTATGTAAATTTAATAACATGATAATAGGTAATATAAATTGAATAATAAAATTTAAAAAGTTTGTGATGAAACTATAAATTAACTTAAGTTTATTATTCACATAGAACAAGGAACATGCGTGACGATTTGGACTCAATGTAATATAACTTCTTATCCCAATTTCCATTATTTGGGTTGATCTACTACTTCTTGATTATGTTGTTCTATGATTATGTGATAAATTAATTTTTATATACTATCTTTTTTATAATTTATTTATAGGAATTTATTGTGAATACACATAATCTATATATTTTATTATAAAAATGATATTTGTAATGGAATTGCTAACCTCAATTTCCTTTCATTGGGCTTTATGCATACATGGTTGATTATATTATACCAAGATTATGTGTGGAATGAATGTTTATTTATATATGTTGTAATTTTTACTTACATTTGTGTGGATATACTATTTCTATACATAATCACCCCATTGATAAATTTATACGTCATTTATATGAATATTTTAAGGGAACTTCTTAATCCAATTTCTATTTTTTGGGTTGATCTACTACTTTTTTATTATTTTAGGCTATTATTATGTGAGAAATAAAATTTTATATAATTTATTTTTCTTATAATTTATTTATGCTAATTTATTGTGAATATACATAATTTAACTATTTTCATGACCCGACCCAATGGTTCTCGAGCCGAGACTCCCCAAGCTCGCCTCCAATAGGCCAGGGGCTGGCGTCCAGCTCCGAGAAGTCTATCACACACATGGGAGGAATTATCCTAAGGTACCTGCACACACACACCCACAAACACCTCCATGAAACAGTCCAAAGATATAGAAAACTGAAAAGTAAATTAATGCATACAATCTATCCCAAACTAGAGTGCAACAGAAAAAGTACAAAAGGGAAAAACAGGGCCCACCAAAAGAAAACTACAAAGCGCGTACAACCTGTTCTGAAGAAGGGGAACACTACCACAAACACTGACGGAAAGCTCCCTTAGCACTGCACCAGTAAACACCCCAGTCAGTCTCGGTCACTCAGCTCCGCCTGCTCCGGGACCTCATGGGACTCCGTCGAAAGGCATGTGGTCTGCACAAGACATAAACATGTGCGGGAAAATCCCATGTAAGGGTGAGTATAAACATACTCAGTAGGCACCCCAAAAACACAAAACCAATGAGAGAAACTGAAAGGAAACAGTCCGCTCATTCCAGCCAGAGGAAACCCAGATGAGAGAGAAACTCCATCTCGTGACCATCCTTGGCTAAACACAACTAGTCAGCTCAGCTCAGGTGTATTCCCATACATACACCTTGAACAATCCAGATATACCCAGCTCACGCACCAAGCCACAAGAGGTACCGAACTCATCACCAGAAACTATCCACAACCAGGAGAGTACACCACACGATCACTGTCATCCCAGATGACACCCATCTGAGAGATACACACGATAGGGTTTCTCACAAACCTCTCAGATTCTCACCCGAGAGATCACGCTTGTCGGATAGCATCAATGAGGAAACCTCGCTGAAACAACATAACCACCCAACACCTCGGATAGGGGATCTCTCCTAGGGTTTGCTAGGGGATACCAGAACCCACACCAGTATACGAAGATCTCATATATTGGGGATCACTCCCAGGATCTGCTGGGGGATACCACAACCCAATCTGGATCTCGACAGTAACACGTCACTCAGATAGAGGATGGTCACCATGTCACGACCGTCACAACGATACCAAAACCCTACATGGTACATCTTTCACTTTAGGGGATCGAACTGATGATGCCACAACCCTACTAAAACTACACGCAAAGTAGGGGATCGTATAACCAACAATACTGCAACCCTACTATAATTCTCATGTTGAGTAGGGGATTGTATACCCGATGATGCCACAACCCTACTGATCACGGACCACTGCTTAGGGGATCATATTACCAATAATGCCAAAAACCCTATGGG
Source organism: Viscum album (assembly GCA_963277665.1). NCBI lineage: Eukaryota > Viridiplantae > Streptophyta > Magnoliopsida > Santalales > Viscaceae > Viscum > Viscum album. The sequence goes on along the minus strand of OY728119.1, from coordinate 375,121,807 downwards.
GTTAACCTGCTAGATAGGGTATCGCCGCCTTTCACACCCCAAGCTTCCACGGTACGCTTCTCTTTCAATAATGCAATAGCTTGCATTATACGCAAGTTCGAGATTATAACACACCGCGACCAATCAAAATAGCCATTATGAATAGAAATAACAACGTTTTGAAATTATATAAATTTTATATTTCAAAATGGACTTCATTTTTGGATTCGTAATACCGAAATTAGCCTATGTTGAATTTTTGGCATTTTTCTGAGAACATCCAATTTTCTATGAATAGTGAAAAATACTTAAAAACAATTTTTTTAATGAAAACAATTTATTGTGATAAATTATACTATTGAGTGGTTTTAAAGTATAATTAGAATATAATTTTACCATTTTATCCAATGGTGGTCATTAGAATTAATTTCACTTTGAAATTGGACATAAACAATTGTCAATCTTTTGATCGATATTATTTCTTAAAAACACACTATTTGTTATGACAATGGGAATTAATTATAAAATTAATTAATGAAACTTATATGTTTGTAATTTTTTAAAATAAGTATCATTTTTGAATTCAGAATATCAATTATAGCTTAGGGTGAATTTTTGGTATTTTTCTGAAAAACTTCAATTTTTGATGAATAGTGAAACCACTAAGTGGTAGTTTAAAAACTTATTTTTCATGTAAATGAAACATTACCACTTCTGTGTGTTGAATTTAAAAAATCCGACATACATGGTTGTCATTAGGAAGCAAAATGTGGTTCAATGAGATGAAAATAATTTTTGGTGAATAGCAACTTTTATGTTTTATTAATCGCGATTAAAGCTAATTAGTGTAATTTAAGGTAAAAATAATATTATAATAATATGAAATTACCTTTACAGTTGTCCTAAAATTATTGGATGAGTCATGGCTGACCAAGAAAATCCATGGGTCAACTTGGGGACCCCATGGAGCCACTTGGGTAAGAAAATGACATTAATAACTTTTTATTTATAGTAAAAACAATTGTCACAAACATGTGTTGATTTACTAAAACAATTATTACATGGGGTTATATAAGTTACCAATTTGACTATAAATATTCATTATAAATCTAAAAATATTTTCTATATCAAGATATTTGTTTAATAATTTTTAGACATTAAATAAATTAATTTTTTTATGACACCATGATGATGCATCGATTGCGTCATTAATTAAAGAATTAAATAAAATGAAAAGATAATGTAAAATATAAGACTTACACTTGTCAAAAACCTATTGGATGTGTATATTTAGAACCCTTATCACCTTATCCTAGAAATATATAATTTTTGGACCTTTGAAATCTGAAAACCACTTCATAACAATATAACATTTTATGACTTTCCAAGAGTGCCCCTCCTCTCCAATTATAAAAGGCCCCCACCTCTACCACCTTATTCACACCATAAAAGCCATTTGGCTTGGCCAAACTCTGCCCCAATACTCTCTAAAATTCTCTATATTACTCTTAGAAGAATCACTTTGGTCAGAAGTCTTTTCAAGTAATCCTTTGGCTCAAATAAAAAAGAGTTACCTGATTATTAGGTAATGTCTTCTCTTATGTTATTTTGTTTTATTTTGCTTCTCCAACCCCTTAAACTATTTTTATTACTTTATTTTGTAATAAAACCAGTATATTCAATATACCAGGATGTTGTTATGAGATATATTTGATTTACACTTACACATACCTTCGTCTAATTTTTAAAGAACATACTGTTTCTGTGGGTGGCGAATTACTGCCTCACGAAACGATGATTTTTCAATATTCTTTTAACACCTCTCATGGTGGCCATTATGATGACACAATTTTCATATATGATATATATATATATATTATGGTTATGTTTTCTTTATGCTTCTTTATTTCCCATTTATGGTATACCTTTATGATTGCCATTATAGGTAAACGCAATAATTTCATTTTAAGAAGTACGGACTACCGCCCCCTCAAGGTGATTTGAATCGTTAATGTCATATGTGGGACGTATAAAGGATGGAGTAAATGATATTATATATCATATTATACTGGAATTATAATACCACTTTATATAATTATGATTTCATTCCATTAAATATGAAATAGAAATGAATTTAGCGTTCATGCATACGTACGACTTACTGTCTCCATGAATGGTGCATTTCATTTCATACCTCTAAATGTTACGTAATATTATGAATGAATGTATATTCTAGATATATATGATATATATGATATCTAAATCATGAATATAATTATGGATATAATGGATATTTTACCACATGAACAACTTGTAATTATAAGAATTTTATTTTTGACTCAAGTACCAAAGATTGAAAAAACAATCGTTATTAACATAAATAATTACATAATGTTTATAACATGGTAATAAGTGATATAAAATGAATAATAAACTTGAAAAAGGTTCTTAAGAAATTATAAATTAACTCTAGTTTATTATTGAGGAGTTTAAATAACGGTCGCGTCATGTCGGACACGAGGTAAGGGAACTTCTTAACCCAATTTTCGTTCTTTGGGTTAATCTCCTAATTTCAAATTATGTCATGATATTATTTTGTCCTATCATGTGTTTTTACTTTCTTTATTTGTAATTATAGGTAATACACATAATAGATCTATTTTATTTAAAAAATGATCTTTGTAAGAGACCTTGTCTCAATCTCCTTTCATTGAGGCATATTTTGTTTTATACACAACTTTCCTTTATATAGTGTATAAAACCCTTTGACTTTTACATTTATTCAAACAGAATATTTTTATACGAAGCGTTTTTACTAAACGACAAAAGGAATGTTTTGTCTTACGTATGCGGCGACAACGACTTATCCATCACTGTGACCATTATTTGAGTTTCGGCTTCCTCTACAAGCCATAACTTTTTTTAAATGAAAATAAACACCATGTTTTAATTTTCTTTTATTTTGGTATTGAAAATGGTTTTGATTATGTTTTTATTATATCAATGTGTTGTATTGATATCTTGTGATTGAAATGTGGAAATGTTATGTTTCCTTTATTTATGTTTTATGTGATATGATTATGTTATGGTTTATGATATGTTTAAACCTTTTCATATAAGGAATGCATTGGACTTAATAAGTGATGGGTGGAGCCCGCTATAGCTCCTCGATGCATCAGTAGGTCTCATGAGACAAACTAGTGTCTTGGCATGACGCCTTGAAAAAATCTTATTTGTAGTCTTGTCACGGGACCTTGGCTATGTGGTTATGATAGTCTAGCATTATGCATTCCATCATTATGAAAGTGGTTATTGATATTGCATGTGATTATTTGTATAGTAGAATATCCATGTGAATAAGTACATGGAATTTTTTTCATTTTATTTTTTCCATATTATGCTGAATTTCAAGTTTAAAAGGCTTTTGTTTTGTTATTATGTTTATTTATGAAAGTTTCAGCTGTATTGTTATCCTAACCGAGCATCTGAGCTCACCCCTTTCAATGTTTTAATTTTTCCAGGATGTGAAGAAGTATTTTATAAATGACCTGTAGGGATAGTCGGAAAGGGATATGAGTGTGGACTATGGATACCATGTTATTGTAGTTTTTCACTTTCTGATGTAATGTAACATTTATGATTGTATCTAGTGTTTCCAAGGCTACTAAACTAATCGGTCTTTCGAGACTTGGTCTTTTGTGATCATGCCAATGTTAGGTAATAATGCACCGAATCTGGGTAACTGGGGTCAGGGCGTTATAGTTGGTATCAAAGGCAATTTAGTACTAACCTTGGAAGCTAGATTTAGATAAAATCTAATTAGAGCACATAGCCCTAAGATAGACTTTGAGGATTAGTATGGAAGAACTTCCTAGAATTTTGGTATTATAGAGATTTTGTGAGTTTTCCGAGAAATACATCCCTGTCTGGATACGAGTAGGTAAAGGCGTCTCTAGAATAGATTTACCTAGGGGTAATACTCAAAAACACCGCTTTGAGCTAGACTCGAATGGGAACGGGTTCATGACAACGGGCCGTGCTGCACTCTTGGTTACGACACTCCAGGGGGATATGCTTAGGATAATTCTCATTTTCTTTACAAACCATTGTGAAGGGTTTATGAGTATTTACTTCCTCAAAGAAAACATTTTTATGATTATGTATTATATCCATAAATAATTCAATTTATGTTAAGTGTTTTACAAGTATGAAATTATGTATTTTGATTCATAAACTGATCTAGTTTATGCCATTTTTTAGAAATGGAACCTAGTGGAAGGAATAGAAACCGTATCAATGCACGCACTCCATGTAGGGATTTTCCTCCTTCTCAAGATAATTATAATGGAGTTGGTGATACAACTGGTGCTGATCAGCTTATCACCATATTGGGACAACTCACTCAGGTTATGAATAATAACCTTACTTGTATGGAGCACCCTGATCCGGAACGTGGAGGATCACTGTTAGACAGCTTCATGAGGCAGCAAACACCAACATTTAATGGGGGTACAAATCCATTAGTATCTGAGCAATGGATAAACTCCTTAGAGAAAATATACCACACCTTGGGGAGTAGCAAAATGGAGAAGGTTGTCATGACAGTTTATCGACTCACTGGAGATGTCGATCAATGGTGGTCGCTGATTTAAAACAAAAAGTAAGATGAAGAAGTATCAAGTATGGAATGGAGGGAGTTGAAGGAAATTTACTTATAAAAATACTTTCCACATGACCATCGAGTAGATATGGAAAGACAATTTCTGATTCTGAGGCAGAAGGAGGATGAGAATGTCACAAAGTATGAGGCTAACTTTACAAGGTTAGCGAGGCATGCTGCAGATTATGTACATAACCCAAGAAGTAATATTGATCATTTCATTGATGGGTTAAAACCATTTCTCTGTTGAGCATTAGTCTCACAAACCTTCTCATTGTACGAAGATATTGTCTCGTGTGCTATCAAGAAGAAAAAGGAATTCTCTAGGTCTTATGACTTTAAAGCAAAGCAAGAGAAGAAGAGATCTTCTGATCAATCTGGAAATGGAAATAAGGGGAAGAAGGGAAATGTTGAATATCAGTCCTACAGTAAATGTGGGAAGAAACACCCCAGTACTTGCTTGAAGGGAATGAGAGTTTGTTACAAGTGTGGTGAAAAAGGCCACCAAGATCATGATTGCAAGGGAAAGAGAGTTTCTGTCAATGTGGAATGCTATAATTGTAGAGAGATGGGACATTATGAAAATGAATGTCCTAAGCGTCCGGGGAACTTACCTAAGAAGAGGCCAAGGGATCAAGACCAAGCTTATTGTATCACTACTACTGAAGTTGAAGCTTTGAAGGACGTGGTGGCAGGTAATTTAATGGTTTACTCAAGTTTAGAAAATGCATTATTTGATTCCGGATCATCACATTGTTTCATATATTCCCAGTTTTCTAAGAAAATTAGATATTTTCAATTTGATTTAACAAGATAATTGTCAGTCAAAACTCTTAAGGTAAGTATCATTGCAGCAAATTTTTTTCAATCAGTCCCCATTAGAGCACATAAATGTTCTTTGTCCACTGATCTCATTGTCATACCTATGATTGAGTTTGATATAATCCTCGGTATGGATTGGCTTTCGGACTATGATGCGATGATTTATTGTAAGAAGAAGGAGGGTACAATTTTTAATGATGATGATAAGGAACACCTTATCTTTAGAGGATAATCGTCACCACCTAATTCTTATTTAGATCCCCCCCAGTAGCTCAAATAAATTCAATTATTGGGGAGGAAGAGAATGAAATTACTGAGGGTGAGGAAAGGAATGTTCAAATAGAGGATGTAACTATTGTGAAAGAATATGTAGATGTGTTTCCGAAAAATTTACCTGGACATCCTCCAGAACGAGAAGTTGAGTTTTCCATGGATTTAATTCCAGGATCAAAGGCTTATATCGAATACCCCTTATAGAATGGACACCATGGAATTAGTTGAACTAAAGAAACAACTAGAAGAATTGAGTAATAAGGGATTTATTCACCTTAGTGTTTCTCCATGGGGAGCCCCTATCCTTTTTTTAAGAAGAAAGATGGATCTATGAGGTTGTGCGTTGACTACAGGGAGATCAATGCTATAACAATAAAAAACAAGTATCCCCTACCTCGCATTGATGATTTATTTGACCAACATCATGGAGCTCAATACTTTTCAAATATTGACCTTCGATCTGGATACCATCAGTTGTGTGTGAAGAAGGAATACATTCTGAAGACAGTATTTCAAATAAGGTATGTGCATTATGAGTTTACAATAATTCCTTTTGGATTGAAAAATGCACCCTCTGTATTCATGGATCTAATGAATAGAGTTTTCATGTAATATCTTGATGATTTTGTGGTGGTATTTATTGATGATATCTTGATATACTCCAAAAGCTACGAAGATCATGAAAATCACTTGCGCATTATCTTGAAGACTCTTAGAAGGCATGAATTATATGGGGAGTTTAGAAAGTGTGAATTATGGATTTAGGGGATTTCTTTTCATGGCCATATTGTCTCTAAGGATGGAATATCTGTTGATCCTTCTAAGACCAAGGCAATCCAAGAATGGCCAGCATCGATGATTATAACTGAGGTACGCAGTTTTATTGGTTTGGAAGGTTATTATAGACGTTTTGTCCAGAATTTTGCCCAATTGTCTAACCCATTAACGAAGATCACACGTAAAGGGGTTAACTTTTTCTAGACAAAAGAGCGTGAAGAATGTTATGAATAACTGAAAAGAAGATTAGTCAATGCTCCAATATTGACTCTACCATTGGGGAATGATGGGTTCGTTATTTATAGTAAGGAATCAATGAAAGAACTTGGTTGTGTCCTTATAAAGAATGATAGGGTTATTACCTATGCATCACGACAGCTAAAAATTCATGAGCAGAACTATCCTACTCATGATCTCGAGTTAGGTTCTGTAATATTTTCCTTGAAGATATGGATACATTATCTCCATGGTGAAAAATGTGAGATATATACCGATCACAAGAGTTTGAAATATATTTTCTCACAAAAATAACTCAACATGAGGAAAAGGTGATGGCCTGAACTACTACAGGATTATGATTGCATGATACACTAACACCGGGGAATGCAAATAATGTTGCAGATTCTTTGTGTAGAAAATATCATGGAGTTTTGAAAATGATGATAGTGGAAAAGGGGTCCTATTTTCATGGATCTAGTAAATATGTATATAGGAATCACCATGGAGGGTGAAACATCAATACTTTTTCAAATTGTTGCCAAACCATCATTACTAGAAAGGATAAAGTGTTCTCAGGCCGATGATGAAGAGTTGAAAAAGAAGATTAATGCTGTGAATGATGGGAGATTGAGTGACTTTGTGTATGAAGATGGAATTTTGAAATTTGGGAGGAGACTTTGTGTTCTCGATATACCTAATTTAAAGAGGGAATTATTGGATGATTCTCATAGTTCCAATTTCTCTATACCCCCTGGGAGCACCAAAATGTATAGAGATATAAAGGGACATTTTTGGTGGGATAGAATGAAGAGGAAGATTGCTGATTTTGTGTCAAGATGTATGGTTTGTCAACAAGTGAAAGCTGGAAGGCAACATCTTGGTGGAGTATTGCAACCTCTTTCTATACCTGAGTGGAAATGGGATAATATTACGATGGAATTTTTCATGGGACTACCAAAGAATCCTAGAAGGAATGACGCAATATGTGTCAGTTTTGATCGTCTCACGAATTCAGCACATTTTCTTGATATAAGAGAAGATCTACCACTTGAACGTCTAGAAAGACTATATATTAAAGAAGTTGTGAAACTTAATGGAGTACCCCTGTCGATTGTCTCGGATCATGATCCCCGTTTTACATCAAGATTCTGGAAAAGTATTCAGAAGGCCTTGGATACTGAACTTAGTTTGAGCACTGCTTACCACCCTCAAATTGATGGACAATCAGAACAAACTATTCAAACCTTAAAAGACATGTTGAGATCATGCTCACTTGACTTTCAGGGTATGTGGGATAAATATTTACCTTTGGTAGAATTTTCCTATAACAATAGCTTCCATTCAAGTATTCGGATGACACCATATGAAACCTTATACAGAAAGAGATATCGCACACTAACCTGTTGGGATGACTTCAGTGAAAGAAAACTTGTAGGCCCAGAACTGGTGGAGGAAACAATGGAAAAGGTGAAGGTAATCCAAAACCACATCAAAGCAGCTCAAAGTAGGCAGAAGATCTATACTGACAACCGAAAGACGGATTTTTAATTTTAGGTAGGAGATCATGTTTTCATGAAGGTATCTCCATAGAAGGGAGTTATACGTTTCAGTAAGAAGGGTAAATTGAGTCCCAGGTACATCGGACCCTTCGAAATTCTAGAACGAATTGGGGTTGTAGCTTACCGTTTGGCAATGCCGCCAGGTCTCTCCAAAGTTCACGATGTATTCCATGTATCACTATTCAGAAAATACATGTCTGACCCAACGCATGTACTCACCTATGAGGAATTATAACTAGAATCTGATCTGTCTTATTGCGAAGAGCCTATCAGGATTCTTGATATAAGAGAACAAGTGATGGGAAACCGGACGACTCATCTGGTAAAAGTTCTATAGAGAAAACCCTAAGATGGAGGAGGCAACGTGGGAACCTGAGGAACATATGATGAAGAATCACCCGAGTCTTTTTATATAGTGATATTATATAAAATTTTTAGGAAAAAATTATTTGATGGAGGGGAGAATGTAACACCCCATGCTTCCATGGTACGCTTCCCTTTCAATAATGCAATAGCTTGCATTGTACGCAAGTTCGAGATTCTAACACACCCCGACCAATCAAAGTAGCCATTATGAATAGAAATAACCAATTTTTTAAATTAGATTAATTTTATATTTCAAAATGGACTTCATTTTTTTATTCGTAATATCGAAATTAGCCTATGTTGAATTTTTGGTATTTTTCTGAGAACATCCAATTTTTGATGAATAGTAAAAAATACTTAAAAACAACTTTTTTAATGAAAATAATTTATTGTGATAAATTATACTATTGATTTCTTTTAAAGTATAATTAGAATATAATTTTACCATTTTATCCAATGGTGGTCATTATAATTAATTTCACTATGAAATTGGACATAAACAATTATCAATCTTTTGATTGATATTGTTTCTTAAAAACACGCTATTTGTTATGACAAAGGGAATTAATTATAAAATTTATTAATGAAAATAATATTTTTCGAATTTTGTAAAATAGACATCATTTTTGAATTCATAATATCAATTATATCTTAGGGTAAATTTTTGGTATTTTTCTGAAAAACTTCAATTTTTGATGAATAGTGAAACCACTAAGTGGTAGTTTAAAAACTAATTTTTCATGTAAATAAAACATTACCACTTCTTTGTATTGAATTTAAAAAATCTGACAAACATTGTTTTCATTATGAGTCAAAATTTGGTTCAATGAGACGAAAATAATTTTTGGTGAATAGTAACTTTTATGTTTTATTAATCGCGATTAAAGGTAATTAGTGTAATTTAAGGTAAAAATAATGTTATAATAATATGAAATTACCTTTAAACTTGTCCTACCCTTATTGGATGAGTCATGGCCGACCAAGACAATCAATCGGTCATCTTTGGGATCCCATGGAGCCACTTGGGTAAGAAAATGACATTAATAACGTTTTATTTAAAGTAAAAATAAAATTGTCACAAACATGTGTTATTTTACTAAAACAATTATTATGTGGGTTTATATAAGTTACCTTTTTTACTATAAATATTCATTGGAAATATAAAAAGATTTAATATATCATGATATTTTTTTTATAATTTTTAGACATTAAATAAATTAAATTTTTTATGACATCATGATGATGCATCGATTACCTCATTAATTAACGAATTAAATAAAATGAAAAGATAATGTAAAATATAAAACTTACACTTGTAAAAAACCTATTGTATGAGTATATTTAGAACCCTTATCACCTTATCCTCGAAATATATAATTTTGGGACCTTTGAAATCCGAAAAGCACTTCATAATAATGTAACATTTCATGACTTTCCAAGAGTGCCCCTCTTCTCACTTATAAAAGGCCCCCACCTCTACCACCATATTCACAACATCAAAGCCATTTGGCTCGGACAAAATCTGACAAAAAAAAGCTCTCTAAAATTCCCTATATTACTCTTAGAAGCCTCACTTTGGGAAGAAGTCTTCCCAAGGATGCCTTTGGCTCAAATAAAAAAGAGTTACCCGATTTTAAGGTAAAGTCTTCTCTTATGTTCTTTTGTTTTATTTTGCTTCTCCAAACCCTTAAACTCTTTTTATTACTTTCTTTTGTAACAACACCAGTATATTCTATATACTAGGATGTTGTTATGAGAAGTATTTGATTTACACTTACACATACCTTCGTCTAATGGTTAAAGAACATACTATTTCTGTGGGTGGAGAATTACTGCCTCACGAAACGATGATTGTTCAACATTCTTTTAACACCTCTCATGGTGGCCATTATGATGAAACTATTTTAATATTTGATATATATATTATGTTTATGTTTTCCTTATGCTTCTTTATTTTTCATTTATGGCATAACATTATGATTTCTATTATGGGTAAACGTGATAATTTCATTTTAGGAAGTGCGGACAACCGCCCCCTCAAAGTGATTTGAATCGTTAATTCCATATGTGGGACGTATAAAGGATGGAGTAAATGATATTATATATGATATTATACTGGAATTATAATACACCCTTATATCATTATTATTTCATTCCATTAAATATGAAATAGAAATGAAAGTAGCGTTCATGCGTACATGCGACTTACTGTCTCCATGAACGGTGCATTTAATTTCATACCTCTAAATGTTACGTAATATTATGAATGAATGTATATACTATATATATATGATATATATGATATCTACATCATGAATATAATTCTGGATATAATGGATATTTTACCACATGAACAACTTGTAATTATAAGAAGTTTATTTTTGACTCAAGTACCAAAGATCGACAAAACGACCATTAGTAACATAAATAATTAAATAATGTTCATAACATGGTAATAAGTGATATAAAAGGAATAATAAATTTGAAAAAGGTTCTTAAGCAATTATAAATTAACTCTATTTTTTTATTGAGGAGGTTAAAGAACGATCGAGTCAAGTCGGACACAAGGTAAGGGAACTTCTTAACCCAATTTCCATTATTTGGGTTAATCTCCTACTTTCAAATTATGTCATGATATTATTATGTCCTATATTGTATTTTTAATTTCTTTATGTGTAATTTTAGTGAATACACATAATAGATCTATTTTATTTAAAAAATGATTTTTGTAAGGGACTTCGTCTCAATCACCTTTCATTGAGGCATATTTTGTTTTATACACAACATTCCTTTATACGGTGTATAAACCCCTTTGACATTTACATTTATTCAAAAGGGGTCTTTTTATACGAATCGTTTTTACTAAATGACAAAAGGAATGTTCTGTCTTACGTATGCGGCGACAACGACTTCTCCGTCGCCATGACCATTATTTGAGTTTCGGCTTCCTCTACAAGCCATAACATTTTTTAAATGAAAAATAAATACCATGTTTTACTTATCTTTTATTTTGGTATTGAAAATGGTTTTGATAATGTTTTTATTATATCAATGTGTTGTATTGATATCTTGTGATTGAAATGTAGAAATGTTATGTTTCATTTATGCATGTTTTATGTGATACGATTATGTTATGGTTTATGATATGTTTAAACCTTTTCATATAAGGAATGTATTAGACTTAATAAGTGACTGGTGGAGCCCGCTATAGCTCCTTGATGCATTGGTAGGTCTCATGAGACAAACTAGTGTCTTGGCACGAGGCCTTGACAGAATCTTATTTGTAGTCTTGGCAGAAGGCCTTGGCTACGTGGTTATGATAGTCTGGCATTATGCATTCCATCATTATGAAAGTGGTTATTGATATTACATGTGATTATTAGACTAGTAGGATATCCATGTGAGTAAGTAAATTGAATTATTTCATTTTATTTTTTCCATGTTATGCTGAAGTTCGAGTTTAAAAGGATTTTGTTTTAGTTATACATTGCCTTAAATGTTTATGTTTATTTATAAAAGTTTCTGTTGTATTGTTATCCTTACTGAGCATCTGAGCTCACCCCTTTCAATGTTTTAATTTTTCTAGGATGTGAAAAAGTATTTTATGAATGACCTGCAGAGATAGTCGGAAGGGGATATGAGTGTGGACTATGGAAACCATGTTATTTTAGTTTTTCACATTATGATGTAATGTGACGTTTATGAATGTATCTAGTGTTTCCAAGGCTACTAAACTAATCGGACTTTTGAGACTTGATCTTTTGTGATCATGCCAATGTTACGTAATAATGCACCGACTCTGGGGAACTGGGGTCGGGGTGTTACACCGCTCATGGATAAGCAGTCATAGCGAAACCAAGAACCCGATCTAGGGTAACGATGCTAGAGGATCCTGCTCTAGGCCCACCGGAGGGATGCCACAACTCTAACAGATTAAACATTCCATTGAGAGGATCACAAGCCTATACTAGGGTTGTGATGCTGTGAAAACCCTCATAGGAACGAACCATGGGAGTACCCTCAACCACTGCTGGTCCAAACGTCACTAACCCTAGTGACCCGAAACAACGTCACATTGCCCACCTCCAAGGCTGAAACCCTGGCCACCATCGCGACCCACGCGGAAAAACACGCATGATAAGATGTTTACTCACTCGAAACAGAAAACTGGTGAAAAAGGCACTATTCACCTTAGCTAGCCCGTGCGGGGCCCACACAATGATGCCGAAACTCATCAAGTGGATTATACCACGACGATCCCCTCGGAAAAACACTTAAGATCCACTACTCGTTCATCTGAAATGGACACCCGGTGGAAAAGAGTACTATTCAACAAAGCTAGCTCGGGTGGGGCCCACGTCTCAATCCCGAAACTCATTGAACGAATCACATCATTGCGATCCTCTCGGAAAAAAACACAGGATCGACTATTCATCCACAAAAATCAGACTCCTGGTGCGAAATCTGCATTTCTCCGCAAACGCCAAAACCCGGCCTCACGGGGCCCGCACCCTGTTCTCAGTCCCAACACTTGGAAAAAATCTCAAAAACTCTTTCGTACCATCAGGGTCTCAACACAACTAACGACACATCATTCGGACGCTCCGAGTAGAAGTTACAATGGCCCGAAGTCATAAAATAATAAAATATTATTATTTTATTCGACGTTTCAAGCCCCCAGGCCAAAATACCGACTCTCAAAAAACTCAAAGTGAGTTCAAAAGGTCCGTCTCGACGCAAGGAACTCATCACTGCAAAGGGCTCACAAATCGGAATTACGGTTTACGAGTTACGGGGGCTTAAAGAACCCCCAGAAAAATCTAGCCGGACCACCGCCTGCCTCGTCGGAAAACACTGCGCCGTCGCCGGATTCCGCCGCTGCCGTTAGAAAACACCGCGCCGCCATTGCGCCACTGCCGGATTCCGCCTTGGTCGCCGCCAGAAAACCGAGATTTTTCCGGAAAACTTCCGGGAGCCTCAGGGATCACCCCGGTGCTCCAAATTCAGATCCGAAAAATGTTTCGGAAACCTTTGGACCCGAACTACACATCCCTTACAAAAATTTGAAGAAAAACAACACAAAAACGGGATCTTGGATTGTAAAACTCAAACCGCCAACCTCGCGGGCGAAATGCCGACGATCCGCGCTCCAAAGCTTCCGTTGCACGATCCTGGAAAGCCCGCCGTCGAAATCCAAGGTCGAAAACACCTTGATCGCACGATTCGGCCACCGATTCGCCGTTGGAAGGGGAGGAGGAGGAGTAGGAACTCCTCCTCTACGCTTCACACATCCAACAGGGGGGGATATTTGTTTCCAACAAATATCTTCTTATCTCCCCGGCCCGGCCCGACACGCTCCAGACCCCGCACCCGACGCGGATAAGGATAAGGTCGCCCTTAGGGTAACCACATCGTTCTGAACGCAACGACGGACTCGGATTTGTGATCTGAGACTCTGTTTAGGAGTTATTCGAGCTGACGCTCGTAAACGGACTTTTCCACTTATTTATGAAAATGCCCCTGGTGGCTTTTCTCACCGTAGGCTCGCGTCCACAACGTTTACACCCCACTTTGGGTAAACAGCACGTTCCGGACGCAACCGTGCCCTCGGATTCATGTTTTGAGCTACCGTTCAGGTGATATAACACCCCCTCCACGTGCATATTATAAAAATACTTAGTATTTTTATAAAATTAATTCCGGGCATACCAGGCCTCGGAATCGCACGCCGTCTTCGCGCCTAGCTCTGAAATTATGCATAGAAATATTCCAAAGTCTGACAGGGCCAAAAACCTGAGTCGCTAAATACTCCCCATCTTAGAAATTTTCATCCTCGAAAATCCATAAGCACAAGGAATGCAACTGGACTCGCAACTGGGTCTCCCACACCAGTGAGTTCACCAACAAACACCCATGCCTGAACACATAAGTCGGAGGGACTCATCCACCACAACTCAACACTATCCACTTTGGGCGGCACTGACACACCCACATGGTTTTAATCGCATCACGAAAACGCATCTCAGTGTGGGAAGGATCCCTCTTCCTCACTCATTCGAAGCACACCGAACAATATCCACACAGAGTCTTACCAACGCCATGAAAAAAACATGATCAAGTAATGGAAAAGAATGAGTACCACTAAACAGTGTCTATCAAAATACTGCAGAAAGTAGAAAAGACACAAGGCGTACCTCTATCCATCCATGGAGCCTCTGGGTCAATAGCCTCTAGGGAATGCAGCTGGCCTCGCCTTCATCCCCCGGCTCCCTGAGCTCGACGTGGACCTCCTGGGGGTGGGGTGGTGGTAACTGATACCACCTTCCTCCTCTGAAAGCTGCACCAGCACCGTCATCACATCGGACGCCCTGAGAACCTCCTTACTCGAGACACTACCTCTGCCAAGATGGTCCATCAACCGACTCCCTCTCAGTAGCACGACGAGTCAGACAATCTCTAGAAAGATGTCCCTGACTATCAAAAGCATTACACCGCCTCTCCTATGGCTGACCAAAACTGGCCTGCGAGCCCTGTGAGCCCTGAGACTCAGATCCTCCATCCTGGGGTTTCCTCCTGAAACGTCGGCCACATCCAGACCCTTGAGTCTTTCGTCAGCTACCAGATGTCAAAGTCTCGGCTCTCACGTGCCCAACACTAACAGGGGGAATATACTCTGCAAGAAATATCTCCACCACCAATGCTCGCTCCCGCACTCTAGCATAGGTGGGAAGGCACAAGGAAACCACACATGCTCGGATGTCCTTGCGTAAGCCCAGCTCGAAGGTCCGAGCCCTAAAGAATGGGTCTCGAACCATATCCAGGGAGTAGCGTGACAGGTCTGTAAACGTCACTGAGTACTCTGACACGGTCATGCCCTCCTGCCGAAACTGCAAAAGCTCCGGGATCTGCACTGACCTCAGCATCACTGGAATGAACACCTCCCTGAAGATCCTCTCAAACTCTACCCATGTGAGCGTCTCCTCATCATGGGACTGCGTCACCAGGTTCCACCATCGCCCGACCGAATCATGCAGAATGCTTTCTGCTAGGACCACCGTCTGATCAGGAGGTGTTCTCACTAGGCGGAAAACTTGGGTGACTGCCTCAAGCCAGTCATCAGCTGCCTAGGGGTCTGGATCACCCCAAAACCTTAGAGTTTGCTGCATCTAGAACTCATGTAGCGCACTCAGCCTGCGTGCAACCTCATCCTGCACTGCCGGTACGACCAGCTGCTCGACAGGTGGTGGCTCAACTGGAGGACTACCTGGAGTCTAGGCTCAGAACCTGCACCCTGGCCCATAGCCTCTACACGGGGCAGATCGTCACCACAATCTTGCTGCGGAACCCTCATTGGCTGTTGTCATAGAGGAATCCTGAAATATATTCAAGACTCACCACAGTCAATGAGTATATATGAAGAGATAAATCAAGAAGGACAAGGAAAAAACCCAAAAACCCAGTCCTATATGATGCATGTACTGTTATGTCCTTGCGACCAGTGTACGAATGTCCCGAGTCAAAAGGCAGGTTATCAAAGTCCTGGTGTATGGATACGTCGGTCGTCGCACCAACATTGGATTCTCTAGCCTGAATGCCGAGCTCAAAACATCATAACATTGCCGCTATGATACCCAAACCAAACACACAGCTAGACCAGCTACGCTCTGAGATCCCAAAGGTGGAAACTCCTCTGATACCACTCTGTCTTAACCTGACCCAAAGGTGCTCGAGCCGCGACTCCCCAAGCCCACCTCCAATAGGCCAAGGGATGGCGTCCAGTACTGAGTAGGCTATCACACACATGGGAGGCATTAGCCTAAGTTACCTGAACACACTCACCCACAAACACATCCATGAAACAGTACAGAGATATAGAAAACCTTAGTCGCTACATCCCCCCCCCTAGAACTATTCATCCTCGAAAAGCCATAAGCACAAGGAATGCAACTGGACTCGCAACTGGTTCTCTCACACCAGCGATTTCGCCAACAAACACCCATGCCTGAACACATAAGTCGGAGGGACTCATCCACCACACCTCAACACTATCCACTTTGGGCGACACTGACTCGCCCGCATGGTTTTAATCGCGTCACAAAAACGCGTCTCGGTGGGGGAAGGATCCATCTTCCTCAGGCATTCAAAGCTCACCGAACAACACCCACACAGGGACTTACCAACGCCATGAAAAAAACTCGATCAAGAAAAGAAAAGGAAAAATTACCACTAAACAGTTTCTATCAAACTACTGCAGAAAGTAGAAAAACACAAGGCATACCTCTATCCATCCGCGGAGCCTCCGGGTCCACAGCCTCTAGGGAATGCAGTTGGCCTCGCCCTCATCCCCCAGCTCCCTGAGCTCGACGTGGACCTCCTGGGGGTGGGGTGGTGGTAACTGATACTGCCTAACTCTTCCTGGTGCTGCACCAGCTCCATCGCCACGTTTGCTACCCTGTGGACCTCTTTCCTCGAGACGCTTCCTCTGCCAAGGCGGTCCATCGATCGGCTCCCTCTTAGCTGCATGACAAGTTGGACAATCTCTAGAAAGATGTCCCCGACCGTCGCAAACATGACACCACCTCTCCTATGGCTGACCAAAACTGGACTACGAGCCCTGTGAGCCCTGATACTCAGATCCTCCATCCTGGGGTCGCCTACTGAAACGTCGGCCACATACAGACCCTGGAGTCTGTCGTCGGCTACCAGATGTCGACGTCTCAGCTCTCATGTACCCAACACTAACAGGGGGAATCTGCTCAGCTAGAAAGCTCTCCACCACCAATGATCACTCTAGCACTCCAGCATAGGTGGGAAGGCACAAGGAAACCACACCTTCTCGGATGTCCCTTCGTAAGACCTGCTCGAAGTTCCGAGCCCTAAAGAATGGGTCTCGAACCATATCCAAGGAGTAGCACGACAGGTCTGTAAACCTCACTGAGTACTCCGACACGGTCATTCACTCCTATCGAAGCTACAGAAGCTCCTGAATCTGCACTGTCCTCAGTGTCATCGGATAGAACTCCTCCCTAAAGAGCCGCTCAAACACTGCCCACGTGAGCATCTCCTCATCATGGGACTGCGTCAATAGGCTCCACCATCGCCCGACTAAACCATGCAGAAGGCTTTCCGCTAGGACCACCGTCAGATCATTAGGTGTCCTCACTAGGTGGAAAACTCAGGTGACTGCCTCAAGCCAGTCCTCAGTTGCCTGGGGGTCTGGATCACCCAGAAACCTCAAAGGTCGATGCCTCTGGAACACGTGCAGCGCACTCAGCCTGTGTAAAACCTCATCCAACACTGCCGGTACAACCAGCTGCTCGACAGGTGGTGGTTCAACTGGTGGACCACCTGGAGGTCCAGCCTCAGAACCTGCGCCCCGGTCCACAGCCTCTACATGGGGCAGATCATCACCACAATTCTGCTATGGAACCCTCACTGGCTGTCATCATGGAGGCATCCTGAAATACATTCAAGATGCACCACAGTCAATGAGTATATATGGAGAGCTGACTCAAGAAGGACAAAGGAAAAACCCAAAAACCCAGTCCTATATGATGCATGTATCGTTATGTCCCTGCGACCAGTGTATGAATGTCCCGGGTCGAAAGGCAGGTTATCAGAGTCCTGGTGTATGGATATGTCGGCCGCCGCACCAACACTGGAGTCTCTGGCCGGAAATCCAAGCTCAAAACATCATAAAATTGCCTCTATGCAACCCAAACCGAACTCACATCTAGAACAACTACGATCTGAGATCCCAAAGGTCGAACCTCCTCTGATACCACTCTATCATGACCCGACCCAACTGTGCTCGAGCCGCGACTCCCCATGTCCGCCTCCAATAGGCTAGGGGTAGGCGTCCAGTGCCGAGTAGGGTATCACACACATGGGAGGCATTAGCCTAAGGTACATGTATACAGGCACCCACAAACACCTCCATACAACAGTGCAGAGATATAGAAAACTGAAAAGTAAATGCATGCATACAATCTATCCCAAACCAGAGGGCAATAGAAAAATTACAAAAGGGAAAAATAGGGCCCACCATAAGAAAACTACAAAGCGCGTCCAACCTTCTCTGAAGAAGGGGAAAGCTTCCAAAAACACCTCCGGAATGCTCCCTCAGCACCACACTGACAAACACCCCGGTCAGTCTCGCTCACTCAGCTCCGGCTGCTCCGGGACCTCCGAGGACTCCGTCGAAAGGCATGTGGTCTGCACAAGACATAAACATGTGCAGGCAAATCCCGTGAAGGGGTGAGTATAAACATACTCAGTAGGCACCCCAAAAACCCAAAACCAATGAAAGAAACTGAAAGGAAACAGCCTGATAATCCCAGCTAGAGGGAACGCAGACGAGAGAGAAACTCCATCTCGTGACCATTCTCAGCTAAACACAACTAGTCAGCTCAGCTCAGGTGTATTCCCATACATACACCTTGAACAATCCATATATACCCAGCTCACGCACCAAGCCACAAGAGGTACCGACCTCATCACCAGCAACTGTCCACAACCAGGAGATTACACCACATGATCACTGTCATCCCAAATGACTCTCATCCGAGAGATACACTCCATCGGGCTTCTCAAAAACCTCTCAGACGCTCACCCAAGAGATCACGCTCGTCGGATAGCATCACTGAGGAAGACTTGCTGAAACAACATAACCACCAAACTCTTAGGATAGGGGATCCCTCCTAGGGTCCACTAGGAGATACCAAAACCCACACCGGTATACGAAGATCTCATAGATAGGGGATCACTCCCAGGACCCGCTGGGGGATACCACAACCCGATCTGGCACTCGACATAAACACGTCACTCATATAGAGGATCATCGCCCATGTCACGACAGTCACGACGATACCGAAACCCTACCTGGTACATCTTGAACTGTAGGGGATCGAACTGATGATGTCACAACCCTACCGAAACCACGCGCAAAGTAGGGGATCGTATAACCAACGATACCGCAACCCTACTATAATTCTCATGCTGAGTAGGGGATCGTATACCCGACGATGCCACAACCCTACTGAGCATGACAACTGTGTAGGGGGTCATATTCCCAATGATGCCAAAAAACCCTACGGGGTTAACCTACTAGATAGGGGATCGCCGCCCGTTGATAAGCAGTCACAATGATACCAAGAACCCGATCTAGGGTAACGATGCTAGAGGATCCCGCTCCGGGCCCACCGGAGGGATACCTCAACTCTAACAGATTAAACATCCCATCGAGAGGATCACAAGCCTATACTAGGGTTGTGATGCTGCGCAAACCCTCATAGGAATGAACCAAGGGAGTACCCTCAACCACTGCTACTCCAAACATCGCTAACCTGAGTGACCCACAACAACGCCACACTGCCCACCTCCAAGGCCGAAACTGTGGCCACTATCGCAACCCACGCGGAAAAACACACAGGATAGGATGTTTACTCGCCCGAAATGGACAACCAGTGAAAAAGGCGCTATTTACCTTAGCTAGCCCGTTCGGGGCCCACACAAAGATCAAGAAAATCATCAAGTGGATCATACCATACTGATCCCCTTGAAAAACACACGAGATCCACTACTCGTTTGTCCGAAACGGACACCCGGTGGAAAAAAGTACTATTCACCAAAGCCAGCTCAGGTGGGGCCCACGCCTCGATCCCGAAACTCATTGAACAGATCACACTATTGCGATCCTCTCAAAAAAACACACAGGATTGACTATTCATCCCCCAATATCGGACTCCTGGTGCGGAAGCTGCGTTTCTCCGCAAACGCCAAAACACAGCCTCAAAGTGCCTGCACCTCGTTCTCAGTCCCAACACCTGGAAACCATCTCAAAAAGTCCACCATACCATTAGGGTCTCAACGCAACTGACGGCACATCATTCGGACGCTCCGGGTAGAAGTTACAATGGCCCGAATTCGTAAAATAATAAAATATTATTATTTTATTCGACGTTTCAAGCCCCCGTGCCAAAATCCCGACTCTCAAAAAACTCAAAGTGAGTTCAAAAGGTCTGTCTCTGTGCAAAGAACGTATCGCCGCAAATGGATCGCAAATTGGAATTACGATTTGCGAGTTACAGAGTTTTAAAGAACCCCCGGAAAAATCTGGCCGGACCACCGCCTGCCTCGCCGGAAAACACTGCGCCGCCGCCTTATTCCGCCGCCACCACTAGAAAACAGCATGCTGCATTCGTGCCACCGGCAGATTCTGCCATGCCTGCCACCGGAAAACCGTGATTTTGCCGGAAAACTTCCGGGAGCCACCGGGAGCACCCCGGTGCTCCAAATTCAGATTCGAAAAAGGTTTCGGAAACCTTGGGACCCGAACTACACAACCCTTACAAAAATTTGAAGAAAAAAACACAAAAACGTGATCCAAGATTGTAAAACTCAAACTGCCTACCTCGCGGGCGAAACGCCGACGATCCGCGCTCCAAACCTTCCGCTGCACGATCCTGGAACGCCCGCCGTCGAAATCCGAGCTCGACAGCACCTTGATCGCGCGATTTGGCCACCGATTCGCCGTCGGAAGGGGAGGAGAAGGAGGAGGAACTCCTCCTCTACACTTCACACGTCCAACAAGGGGGGGAGATATTTATTTCCAACAAATATCTGCTTAACTCCCCAGCCCGACACGCCCCCTACCCCGCGCCGGACGCGGACAAGGATAAGGTCGCCCTTAGGGTAAATGCATCGTTTTGAACGCAACGACGGACTAGGATTTGCGATCCGAGACTCCGTTCAGGAGTTATTCGAGCTAACGCTCGTAAACAGACTTTTCTACTCATTTATGAAAACTCCCCTGGTGGATTTTCTCACCGTAGGCCCGCGCCCGCAAAGTTTACCCCCCCCCCCCCCCCCCCGCCTAGGGTAAACAACACGTTCCAGACGCAATCGTGCCCTCAGATTCCCATTCTGAGCTACCGTTCAGGCGATATCACACCCCCTCCATGTGCATAGTATAAAAATACTAAATATTTTTATAAAATTAATTCCGGGAACACCGGGCCTCGGAATCGCATGCCGTCTTCGCGCGTAGCTCTGGAATTATTCATAGAAATATTCCAAAGTCTAAAAGGGCCAAAAACATGAGTCACTACAACTATTTTATAAACAAAATTATATTTTAAGGGAATTTCTAAACTCAATTTCCCCTATTTGGGAATTTACCTATACATAGTTTATTATATTATGCGAAGATTATGCGTGGAATCCCTATTTATTTTTTAATGTTTTAATTTCCACTTCCCTTTATGTGGATATACTATTTCTACACATAATCAACACATTGATAAATTCAAACATCATTTATATGAAATTTTTAATGGAAATTCCTAAACTAATTTCCATTTTTGGGTTGATCTTATACTTCATGACTATGTCATGATATGATTATGTGAGAAATAAATTTTGATATCTTATCTTGTATTTATACCTTCTTTATGGGGATTTATATTTAAAATAGAGAATCTTTATATTTTATTGAAAAAATTATCTTTTAAATGAGAAATCAAAACTCAATTTCCACTCATTGGGTTTTAAACAAACGTATTTTATTATATTATGCCTAGATTATGTGTGGATTAACTATTTATTTATTTATGTTTTAATTTCATCTTACCATTTGTTTAATTGTATTCTTTAATTACTTTTATTCAAGTATTTTCTCAAGTGGTAATGAAAGATTTAACTAAAACATCATTTTAAATGTTTTAAATATTTATTCATTTAAAACCTTATATTTTATGTCCATGTATTCTATATGGTTTTTAATAATTTATTTATATATACATGAATGTTTTTAAAATTATAATTTTTTACATGTTTCAAATTGGTATGGGACACTTTAATTCAAAATTCATTGTATTAAATTTTTTAAATGGTTTTGTAAATGAATTGAAAATTTCAATATCATTAATTGATTTTGTTGTGATTGATGAGTGAAATGTTGATATTATCAATATTTCATGTGTTATGATTATGTAATGGTACTTGTATGTTTGACGGGTGGTTACATGATAAACCAAATACGGGTGGTTCTGTGATAAACCCATGGTGGGTGAGTCGGACATAGCTCTCTATTGCATTGGGTAATGTGACGGAGGTAAACATTAATGTTTCTACTAAGAGATTTATGAAATATATTGTGATGCATATTCCAAATGTAACCATGAAGGTTACTCCATATATAGTTGTGAAATATACAATGTAAGTATGTAATGCATGGAAAAATTTTCCTTTATGATTTATGATTTCTATGAGTTATTCATAAATTTTATTATTTCATGATGTATATTAAAGAGAATATGTTTTATAAGTTAAAATTATGGTTTCATTGGTTTGTATATATTCATGGAATAATGTTTACTTTTCTTATTTTATATCCATTTTTGAGATTTTTTTGCTCATCCCGTGTTTTTGAAATGTTTTTCACAGGGTATGGGGAAGGGTAAGAGAAAGGTAAAATTAAAGAATATTTTTTATCAAGAAATGAATTCTTGTTTTAATTAAAGCGTTTTATTGTTGTGAAAAAATTAGATAGGGTTGAAGTGTATAATTTATATTTTTTGAGATGTATTGTAATAGTTATGGCCTAATTCTCTAAAAATCTTAACATAAAAAGATCCTTGAGGTCAATTAATGTCAAATTAAAGACCTAACTCAATATTATGTAATTTTGAAGGCTAGGGCCTTATACATAGCGTCCTCTACACCACTCTTCAACTAAACCGGTAACACACACACACATATATTTATATATATACACACACACACATATATATATGTAGACACAAAACATATAAATTTAAATTTATAATATATATAATATTATATATTTAAATTTATATTAGTGAATGAATATTTATATATAAATGTAAATATATTTATATTATAATATATATATTAAATACATAAAAATTTATAATTCTTTGGTATGTATAGATAAAATATATGTGTGTTTTTATATATGTTTATATTTATATTTTAAATTATAAATTTAATATATATATAAGTGAATTTTAAATAAAATTTTATACTTATATAAATATTAACATATTTTCATTTCAATATATATATATATAATATAAATTTAAACAATATATATATTTTTTTATATACATATATATACATATATATATATATTTTAATACATTAATGTTTTTATATATATTTATAAATAAATAATAATAAAATTTTAATGTATTTTAATTTATAAATATAATTTTATTATTAGAATATTTATAAATTTATTAGACAAACAAACATATTTTTGTATACACATGTTTTGTAAAATGAAGCTAAATTTGCTCTATTCTCATAAAACAAAGCTAAACTGTCAATGATTTTTAATAAATATAGGTAAAATTGATATGTTTTTCTAGAAAACATCTATCAATTAGCCTCATTATTTGATAAAATGTTCCTAATTACTATGTTTTTATATAAATGTGACTAACTAGCAACGTTTCCCTAAAATATTTAACAAAGTTTCAAATTTTTTGAAAAACATGGATAATTAGTTATGAATTCAAATAAATCAAAATAATAAAATATAGTTTTATAAAAAATCAGATAACTAGTCATGTTTTGTGAAAAAATAGATAAATTAGCGATATTGTTTAAAAACATGGACAAAAAAATCTCTAATTGATGTTTTTATAGCGATTCAAATAGAACTCTATAAATTCTTGTACATGAAATCATTTCCTATGAAAACTTACAAAGATAAATTTGGAGAGAAGAAAAAAATTTTGTCTAAAACACATTGAGGAGAAAATTAGGAATGATCAATCCACTAAAAATCATAACAAGACTTTTCATGGTATATATGAAAGTTATACTAATAATCAGAAGAAAGACTTCAAATTTCATGTGAGGAGTCATTTCTTCTTGAAGGTATCTACATGAATTAGAGTTATAAGGATTGGTTCAAAGGGAAAAGAAAGTTAAAGGTACATTTTGAATTTTCATATTTTATATGGAATTGCATCTTTGACTTATTGTTTATTTATTCCATATAACATTTCTAAAGTATATGACATCAATCATGTATCACTTGTTGGAAGTATATTCCAGCCCAATACACCAAATCCATAATAAATTAATATATCTAGAGCCTAAATTGAATTATAATGAAAATAATATCCTTCTTCATAATAATTGAGATAAAGTGTTCTGAAATTTAACAACACAACATTTGGGAGAACATTGGAAGAATCAAAATTTAGAGGAAGTAATGTGGGAGCATAAGTAAGATTTGTTAAAAAAATAACACACATTTTTGGAAGAATGATGTATAATATAAATTTTAAGGAATAAATTATTTATGGGAAAAATAATTGATAAACCAAGATTATACTATTGTACATAAGCACTTCTGTATAATAACTATTGTAAAACACACACTATATTATTTTATCATAATATTATAACATAAAACTAATAAATTAAATGAAAAATAATTATTTAAACTAGTGCTACATAAAACGTAACAATATATGGTAACACCATAATCTTTAACTCTTGAGGACCATACTCTAAAAATAATGAAAAATATATAAGATGAATTTCAATTATGAAAAAAATATAATGGACTGGATTTATTTATATACCTAAAACTCTAAATTTTAACCCGTCATTGTGTTTTTTGAGTTATGCTTTTATAAGTGTAAGTCACTTGTAGATGCTAGTTGGTATGGGATAATTTTAGTGTCCTTTAGCGGGGTTTATGGTTAGAAAATGGTTAAGGGAAACCATATGGATCTTTCAAGGAAACATTGTAGATTATTGAATATGGGAATGGGAAAATAACTATTTCAAATGGTTTGATCTAACCATGTGACTTTTCATCGAAACCCGTCTGTCTAGGTAAATATACCAAATCAGATTTGGAAAATCATGTGGCCATATCATGTGCAGGATATAAATTAAACAAAAAACATGATTTTATGCCTGAAACAACTCATTATTCCTCTTATAGCTGGGTATCTCAACATGAGGGACTATACTACTGATTCTAGTTAGTTTCCCTTCCTCTGTACTCCAAATCTAGTGGATCAAATAATATATTTGTAATTATTAAGGGTAAAAATATGAATTATCATTCATTCTTCACATATATACTATATATCCTCTTTCTCTCTTGATATGATTCTTATATTAGAGATATTTAAGATTGATATTTGAGTTATATCATTATATAATAAGAAATTATTGGTTTTTTTCAATAGGTTTATAGTCAAGAGATTTATCATCTCTTCCTTGAGCTGATCAAGATTTACAATTGACATCAAATCCCTTTCGGTATGTTTACATGGATTCCAAATCTTTCCATGGATTATTATATGAATCTAAATTTCAGAGACTTTATTATGTTTTATTGGGTATTCATATAGTGAATTTTGGTCTGGGAAAGTGATCAATAAATATTTCATTTGAGGCCTTGAATTTTGGTATCAATGTGTTAAAGGTAGGATGTTATTAGCATAATTGACCTCTGTATATAATTTTTTGTCATGCTTGGATTATGAGTATATTCATAGTGTAGTGACCATATAAGTATAGGTACAATTCCATGTGTATGGTTGATCATAAGAAATTTCCTTGATTATATGTTGTTTTTTCATTTCTATGTCAATCCTTATATGTTTTTATTTCAAATCTAGTAGAATGTTTAATATTTCATGACATTCTTCAATATATTGTATATCACTTGTGTAATTTTTTATACCTTGTGCAGAATTTATTTGGATATATTTCCAAGTTATTCCATTGAATGTTTTATTATATGTGTAATATTTTAGAGTGAACAATTACTTATTGTGATATATTTTTCCTTTCAACGTTATACCTTATCTTTGGATTGTACAATGCAAGTTTAATCTCTATTCAATGTTTAGGTAGATTTCTGGTCATGATGAACATATCTGACTCCATAGAGGGGGATCAGAGATTACATGACGTATTTATTTAGGCTATGTATTGGATGGTTAGTATATGATCATGAAACTTGTTTATCACATGATGGAATTCAACATTCCATTGGAAAAGGGCACATATACCAATATGGTATTCAATTAGAGAACATCCTTTTATTTGTGCATACTTATGTTGATATGTGTTTCCATTCATGTGTACCATTAGAGGAGATTATATAGTCATGGGTCATGGGTATGAACAACCCTTAAATGTGGGATTGAATTGGTTCCATAAATGAGAAAAATGTATTTTCCATAAATATAAATGTATAGATATAACATGATGTAAGTGATGTAGAGACTACTCTTAACATTGCTTTGGAATAGTGTTGAAGTAGGTACAACTGAGGTTTGTGATAGTTTGGTTTGTATATGATTTCTTAGTACATGGTTCATTGTGTAATTATCATTACATCTACCATTTAAAAATAACATTCATCTTTATATATATGTTCAATTGTGTTTAGGATTCATTGGTGTTGTCCTACTAGGTTTATAATAACACCCTATACGAGCATCTTATTGTGTATGTAGATGTCAACATCAGGGATCCTAAGTAAGAAAAAGACGTAGTGGTAGGTTTTTGAGGTTCGTGGAGTTTTTATATTCTCTCAGTACAAGAATAGAATCTGAATGGTTTTCAAAACACTATTATTTATTATAATTTCTAGTTATACTATTTATAAAATTGACCTTCCACATTAAGGGTCCGT
Organism: Viscum album; assembly: GCA_963277665.1. Classification (NCBI taxonomy): domain Eukaryota; kingdom Viridiplantae; phylum Streptophyta; class Magnoliopsida; order Santalales; family Viscaceae; genus Viscum; species Viscum album. The sequence goes on along the minus strand of OY728119.1, from coordinate 375,094,452 downwards.
TTGATTATTATTGTAAAACGAGATATGGAAATTGTTATGATATTTATTCATTTTATCATCCACTATTTTTTTAAGTATAATTATGATTATATTTTATTTTTTTGGAGTATGGATTTTTTATTGAAGGTATAGTCTCCCCACATAACATCAGGCTCTCACTGTTAGTGGGAATCCTTTTTCATATGTGGAGGTACGCATGTGATTATGTGAAATTTAGACTCAGACCCCGTTTTTCAAGTCAGTGTGTAAAAAATGTTATTTGAGGCTTTCTTTTCCTCTATTTCATCATTTTTATTTCTAGGAAATGGTGGAATGGAGATCAGTTGTACAAAACTCAGGTAATAGAGTTTCAATGTGCCTAACAAGCTCATGTGTAACTGGCCAATGAGTTACTAGTGAGGGGATCCATGTTTCAATTTTATGGGATTTGGGTGCATTGATGTGTCATGAGTAGTAATGTAGGATAAATTATCATATATATATATTCCCACTATTACATTATAATAGTTATTTAATCAAGTTCCTTAATTTTTGTTAATATTGTTAGTGATATATCTATATTGAAGTTAGCTAGTTATCCTGGGTTTTCTATTAAGATGTGTAAATCATTATGAGTAATCAGAATTTATAGAGGACTAGTTTTGTGCCTCATGAAGAAAAATAGGGTATATATTGTGCATATGAATATCCTAGGATAGTTCTTCTGGTATAAATACTATACACACAACTTATAATTTCTTATTTTATAATTGTAAGAAGGTTATTGAATGAATTATAAGAATTAAGGATGAATTTAAGAAAATTTTCCCATAGAGATGCCAAAATTTTCATGTTATGGCAGACATGAAAGTTATAGATATGATATATATGAGGATGCACATGATCATACTTCAACACTTTCTCTGATGATTTAGTTGGTAAACCCACCTATTCCTATATTCTTACAAATTGTTCCTTCTCATAAATTAGGGTTGTAAAGGATGATTGTTGACTATGATTGTGATTTTAAACACTAATTTCCACCAGCATTCTGGGGAACTAGTGTTCCTAAGGATTTTGAGGCTATATTGAGAATATTTAGGGGATTAATGATCTGGTTGAGTCTCATGAGGATAGGATAGTGAATATCAACTTCCATTCTAATTCAGGGTCCCTCTAGAAGATTTCGCGGTGTTGTGGGTTAGTAAAGAATGCAATATTTCCTTATATGGGAGGCCTTGAAGGATTTATTCTTCAAGGAGTTCATTATTGACATGTTTAGGATGTCCCAAGGCATTGAATTTAATAAATATTGAGTAGGGGATAATGTTATATTTTACCTACTCATCTCATTTCATGGAGTTTGTATTCATTGATCCTCTTTTAGCTGGGATTGATGAATATAATTATAGAATGATTTATATTTCCCATAATCCAGATCATAAATGTTAAGTTAGGGGTGTTGAATCTATGAATTATATTGAGGTTCTTCATAAGGACCTGACATTTGATAAAGGGATAAAGGAGTACATGCTTACATTTCTTAATATAGCTTACAATGTGTTGATTACCATACATCCTGATATTAAATAAGTATCATCTTCTGTTATTAGGTGGAGGAAGGATGAGGAGGTATGTTAGTGTGGTAAAAAGTCAGGGGAGACTAGATCTTAATCTACACCATTTATGGGAGGGGTCTCTACTGGGTTTTATAACTATGGTTGGAAATGATATTTTAGCACATCATGCATGATAAAACTTAATAAATTTATCTGATGTGGTATTGATTGTAATATATTGTAATTTTTACTAATATTACTCATATATAACCATGGATCTTTTGTGAGGGTGTGGGTAGGGGATCTTAGTAAAAAATATGGGCACCATAGACTTTGGTGAGTTAGGTGATTCGTGCATGGTAGGGGTGAAGTTATGCTCTTTATATGGGTAAAATATTTGGGGTGGTAGAGAGGGAACTTCAACAGTTATTGGTACAGCCCTGATTACCACTACACTATCATTAATTTTTTTTGAAACAAAATTCCCTGATTCCTTTATATCATCTAAATCCATTGATGGGATACATATTTTGGTTATTTTATATTCTGATTTTTTCTCTCTTGAGATGAAATTGGTAAAATGAGTAGGATATATATAATGATGTATTTAATTTCAAGTAGTTTTTTGGATACTAATATTTATAGAACTCCCTGATCATAGAGATGACTAGTTTTTATGTGATATTCAAAATAGACCGGTTGAATAGTTATTAAACTCATAACAAATATTATATGAAACATGTATTTTTTTCCATGCCCAGAGGAGAGTGGTTCTTCTTGACCATTGAGTTAGACATTAGAGTATTTAGGATGAGACTAGACATGATCCATATTAGAGAAATAATTAGATAATAAGTAGTCTTGGATATTACTATAGAGTCTGAAATAACTACATATATCTTACCTTTAGAAGTGTATCATGATCAGGATGTTTTCATAGGTTTTACCTCTATTGTTCACCCAAATAGAGGAATAAAATTTGAGATTGATCTTAAACCTAGGGAAAAACCAATATACTTTCCTCCATATCATATATAACATGTTCAGTTAGTATTGTTGAAAGTGAATTTAAAGGATTTTACTTTGAAGGGGTTTTTACAATAGAACACATCTCCTTTGGATGCTCTAGTATTATTTTCCAATAATGTAGTTTGATATATACAGTTTTGTGTGGGATATAGGAAGAAAATTTTTGATTCAAGGAAGAAAATGAACCCTTTATCTGGTATTGATGACCTTTTTATCAATTATGAGGAGCATGATGGTTTTACAAGATTGATATTTTTTCATGATATAATCAAATGGAGGTCCAGTAAGATATTATTTATATAAAACCTCTTGATGTATATTTGAATTGTATAAGTATATTTTCATTCCTTGTGTGTTGTAACATTATACTACAGTGTTTTTGGATCTCATAAATAGTATTTTCTATCCATATCTTGACTTCTTCCTCATTTTATTCATTGATAATATCTAGATTTATTTTTAGTCTATCAATATACATTCTAAGAATCATTATATTGTATTTAGTACAATTCAAATGCATTATATTTATTCCATCTTTTCAAAGTTACATTTTTTATTTGGGAGGTTTGATTTCTTAGGAATGTAATTTCTAAAGTTGGTAATTTATTGGAACTGCAAAATATAAAAGATATTTTGTTTTTGGAACATCCCAAGAACATTATTAACATCAGGATATCCCTTAGGTTCATGGTACTATAGAAGTTTTATCAATCACTTCTCCCATATAGTGTAATTACTAATAGGGTTGACCAAAAAGGGTGTTAATTTTGAATCGTCTAATCACTGTGAAGATTCCTTCATTGATTTTAGGGATATATTGATGATAACTATATTTTGGAATATTCTATAGTCTGGTATTGGCTACATAGTATACTATGATTCCTCAGGTATGGGGATAGGAGTTGTGTTCATATAGAGAGATCATGTAGTCTCATATGGGACATTTTATCTACAATCCCATGAGAGTAATTTCCTAACTCCTGAATTTTATTTTCTATTAATTTTCTATTCCATGATGTGTTGATGGAATTAACTCTTTGGTGAGAGGTCCAACATATATAAGAACAATAATATATTGCAATAAATATTATCTAAGTGGAATATAAATCAAAGTTAGAGGTTTTGGGAGTAGTATTTAAATAAATTTGATTTCAAGGTGGCCCATTATATAAGGAAATAAAATTCCATTCCATATTATATTAACAAAAAGATGTTTGAGACATGGGATCTTGGATAATGGCCTTCGTTATAGGAGTGTAAACTAATAATTTTTATGGCTGGGTGGCTAGTGTATGCATATGAGAATCATGGTTTTATAACATGTTAAACATTGGTTATAATTTATTCCTTAGTGGGCTAGGTAAAATCAATCCAGTAGTCATATCAATAGTGTATAGTGGTGAGGGACCACTTGGAGGGGGTAGATCTAGTCCTAGGGTGGTCCTTAGATAATGATGAAATGATTTGCGTCTATGGGAGTGTTGTAGTGAAAAATTTCATGATTGAGGAGTTTATGAAATATAACCATTCATTGAAATTGAGAGTTCAAAAAGGTAAGAAAAAGATATACCATAAATTTTGATGTCAGTTTTGGTTTCTATGTATGAAGAGAGAAATTACTAGTTTTTTTTTGTGAGGCCTTAGCTGTGTGAGGATAACGGAATTATATCAATATCCAAGTGGTTTTCTTTAACCACTTATAGTTCTTATGTGAATGATATATAACTTAATGATTTTCTTTTTGATGGGGTTATCTTGGACCTTGAGGATAGGTAATAGTTGACTGGAAAACAATATTTCATCATTTATTATCAATTTGAGGGACCCTTCTGGCAGATGAGTTAGGGAATCTATATGTTTGGAATATTTTATTCCTACATGGTTTCCATTTGAGTGTAATGTTAGATATAGACCACATTTTAATTCATGGTTTTGGTAGATATTAGATAATACATTTGGTACCCAATTAAATTGAGTATTGGGCATCATGTACAGACTGATGGATAGTCTAAGGGGACAATCGAAATTTTAGATGATATTTTATGGGAATGAGTTTTTTCCATCCATAAATATTAGGATAATAACATAAACTTGGTTGTGTTTGTCTACAACAATATATTCTAAAATTATCTTTAGATGACACCATTGGATGCTCTTTATGGACAGTTGTGTCACTCACCTCTATGATGGAATGGGGATGGCGTGGTAGTAATTTTGAGGCTAGGTTTGGTACATTAGACTTTTGAGAAGGTAAAGTTGATCTGGATCCAGTTAATAACTTTTTAGATTAGACAGCAACTAAATACTGACAGTTGGAGGTGATCCTCATATTTTTATGTGGGTGATTGAGTATTCTTACATGAGTCTCCTCAACTAGAGAATCAGTGATTATGGAAGTAAGGGAAGGTAGTAAAAATATTTATGGATACTTCGAGATCACCAAGCGTATCCAGAGAGTGTCCTATTATTTGAATATTCTTCCATGGTATCAAGTCATACATGATTTATTTCATATATCTTATCTTTTTAAGATCCTACACTTGTGATTGACTACAAACAAATTGATATAGATCCAAACAGATTGTCTATAGAGTGCCTAGTGCGGAACATAGACCAAATTTATATTATTCTATTGTAAAGGATAGTGTCACTTATCAAAGTCTTATTGAAGAATTGATGTATCTAATAAGTGGAATGGGAGTTGGAATCTTATGTATGAGATCAATGGCTTGATTTTTTCTATTGAAACTCTTGAGAGATTTCCTAAAGATGAGAAGTCCAGAGAGTGGAATATTGTAACAGAAAAGTGTTTTTTCAAGTATCTTACACTATACATTAAACCACAAATTTTGCATTTTTTGTGTTATGGTTTTTGTAGGTGAAATATCAGGTAGCTTCTGGTTGGTTTTTGATGTTTTTTGAGTCTTAATGGGGGTATGGTTGTTTCAAAATTATGTGCAACTATGCAGTTATCCCCATGAATTTGTTTATTGATTGTATGTTCCTTGTGTAGATACCCTGACTTAATTGGAACATTTACATGTGTATGGTGGGCTTTGATACCTTATCATGGTTTTATATTGTGTGTTACATTCTATTTATAACATTATATGTGGTAATTTCATATCATATGAACTATTTGATATTTTTTGTTGTTCTTTTCTATATTGTGTATTTCTTCTGTAATATTTTATAGCCTATAGACTACTAATTGCACCATATTCATATGTTTCTCATTATTATATATTTAATTACACTTATAAAATTTCATATCCATAGAATATTTATTTTTATATACAGATCATTTCTTTTTTATTACTTACATATAAATTACATATAGCAAGTGGAATCTCCGTCTAGCATTCAGGATAATAAGTTTCCTTAGTGGGATTAATAGGATCCCTAGAGGGGGTGTTAAAATTTCATAACTCAATAGTCGAGGGTCCTTATAGGATTATTATCACAATATATTGGAATTTTTTCATCCTGAGTGGGAACTCCATACACCATTAGAAGAGGGTTTGTAACACCCCGAGAATTTGAGAATTATTTTTTTTCCCAAATTAATTTAACTTTTAAATATTTTTCATTTCTCATTACACTATAAATAGTTATATATATATTAAAACACTATTTCAAACATTTATTTTATATGAAATTCCAACTTGGCTTTCACTGCATGAAATACCAACATGTCTAGTGCCACAAGAAACACAGATTTGGCATACGATGCATGCCACAATGAGATTCTACAAAATATATCTTTTTATTGTTTTAATTATTCAAATAAGATAATTGTAACCTAGAAATTAAACATGGAAATATATACTTTTCAGATATATTTTTTATATTAATAAAACTTATCGATAATGAAATACAATATTTTTGGTAAAGTCCACTTATGTTAAAAATATTGTTTCCTTGAATGAATCACTTTTAATAACATATATAATTTTTGAAAAAAATTATAAAATAAATTTGATAAAATAAAAATATTTTTTGAATTATGAATTTCAAAATTATCGTAAGGGGAATTTTTTTGTATTTTCTGAGAAACCTTATTTTTTTGATGAATAGTAAAAAACACTGATTTTTAGTCAAAACTGCATTTTGTCTAATTATTTATTAATGCTAAAAAATAGTAGAAATAATTTTCAAGGTCACATCTATTAATAAAATTTAATTCTTTAAAATCAATTACTCTTTGAAATTGAATATAATAACTTAACAATGTTTTGAACATTTTTTTACTATAAAACGCGTTATTTCACCCTATCTACGGGATTAGCATTAATCTAATTTGCAAACTTATTTGACTAGAGTTTTTGAAATTCCAACATAAATTGATGTAATTAATTTTATATTTATGGTCTAATAGGATCATATTAATTTTTTTACCAACCATTAGTGAATGTGATTAAAATTAATTATGGTGATTAAGGTATAATTAAGCTTTTTAAGGGACTAAACCATAATAATAAACCCCAAAATGAGTTGGAGACTTGTCCAAAAGCCTTTGGTTTCCAATTTTTGACCATTTCCAAATTTTTTTAAATATATGGGTTATTAGGACATTATTAAATAGAAGTTCTCTATAAAAAAGGTAAGGAAAAAAGACAAAAAAGGAACTTTCCTTACCTTTAACATTTATAAAAAATTGAGATATATAGAAAAACATCATATTTTAGTTTATATATATATTAGAAATATATATGGGATATTTTCATCTAAATAATTTTTTAAAAAATATAGATGGTTTAGGTGCTTAAAAATCATAAGAAACGTCAATATAAAGATTATTTAGTTAATAATTAACTAAAATAAATGATAAAATATTATCAAAAGTTAAGTTAAATGATTGAATGATTGAATTTATTTATTTTTTTAAATTAATATATCATTTTCAACACCTTTAAACCTAATATATTGGAATTGAAATATAATAATGATATTTTAATATTAGCATTAAAACAAATATGTCAAAATTGGCATTATTGTTATTTTATTATAAAGGAATCCAATAAAATGATTTAATTTTTATTAAATCATCTATTCTATCAAGTTAATTTTTAGTGTTAATTTATATTAAATATATTATATCAATTAAATAACTAATCTTTTATAATTAACATATTGACCCATATTATGTAAATATGTTGTCAAGAGGGCTTGGGTTCAAGCAGGGTTTTAGAACATCACATGCGATTGTTTTAAAATTAATTTACAAAAACAAAAGATTTTAATTTTATAAACTAGAGATAATGTTAATAATTATGTGTATATATATTTTTGAACAATTATAGATTTAATTTAGTCATATTGGTTAGATTAATTAGATTAGAAATCTAGATTCTTGAATAAAAAAACCAAAATGATAAAATTCGGAAATATTAGAAGTTGAGGAACCAAATAATTAAAATGTATATATTTTTGTTTGTATTAGGTTTTTCATGACCATTATTCTAATTTCATCCATTAGTTTTACATTTTTAGTAACTTTAGGAATGATTGAACACACATTATTGAATACCGTTAGGTATTTACAAAAGTGCCACTCCCCTTACACTATTAACGGAAAACATTGTACCGATTCCTCGCACCTCTCAAGAATCTTAAGATCAGAAAATACATACCAAAATTGCCTCAAAAAAATAATTCCATATACATTTAATCCTATATTTGGGTGGAAACCCTATAAAGGATTCCTTTTGGCACAAACCAAAAGGAGTTACCCGATTAAAAGGTAGTGTCTTCTCTCGATATCCTTTCCATTATTTTCCTTCTCCCCCCCCCCTCAACTATCTTTATTAAATTATTGTGTAAAAACACCAATATAATCCATATAATAGTATGTTGTTATGAATATTTCATGACCTAAACATACACAAACCTCCATCTAAATTATGTTGAACATATTATTTCTGTGTACAATGAACTAATGCCTCATGAGATAAAGATTGTTCATTTATCCTTTACCACAAATCATTATGGACATCGTGATGGAAAATATATTTTTATATGTAATATATTTATGTAATTTAGATTCTCTATTCATTTTTTAACACACAACCTTTTACCTTCTATTTGGTGTAAATACTATAATCTTGTTTGAGGAAGTATGGACTTTCGCCCCTTAAAGTGATGTGATTTATTCACACACCACCTGGAATGTATTGAGGATGGGTTTAATAGACTTATATTATATATATGATAAATTAATTCTACATGAATAATGATATATACATATACATATTTAATTTACATTCAATCTTTTAATATAACAATAAAAATGGAAAACTTCTTTGATGCATACATACAACTTACCGTCTCCATGAACAATTTATTACATTACACAATCCATTATGATATAGATTATTGTATTATAATTATACTATATATACCTAAAATATATATCATTTTATAAATTATTTAATAATTATATTGGTATAATGATCAATGATATAACAAATTAATACATGTGAATAATAAAGTGATTATTACCCGAAGTGAAAACTTGACATAGGATCGTTGATAAGAGGGTAATATAAATTCATAATTGAAGAATATGTGGTAATAGATATAATAATATGATATTATAAAATATTTTTAAAAAATATATATTTATTATACAAGAAGTTATTATGTGAATGGAGATAGTAAAAACACAGGGTAAAGAGAATTTCATCTCAATTTTAATTTCTGTGAGATGCATGTTATGTTTTCCACTCTTTCCTTTGGTGTGATGTATTTACTAACCCTGGTTTTATCCTATGTATCATATAATTAAATTTATGGGTATTCACAAGTATATTTTTTTATACTTTTTTTCTAGGGTTTATGTTTCAAAAGTTACAAAATCGGAAAAAAAATATTTTTCTCAATTTCTTTCCATGAGGCTCATGTTTTATTATGCAACTCAAATCTTTTTTGAGGTGAATATACCTCCATTTTACATGAAATATAAGGAATATAAATATTTTATTGATATTATATTCTTTATGTAACTTTATTTCATTATATTGAGAGTATTATCTAATGTTTCCAAGTTTTAGGTGTCTATTGATACAATTTTATCGCTTTTCATGATTGTTTACTTTATGCTTCACTTGATGAATTATTATGTTCCATATATCAGGAAAATAAATTAATTTTATTATCCTATGGTTATTAATAATATAATCATGTATTAGTACCATATTTTTACTCTTTGGTACATAATACTGTTAATAAAGTGTTTCGAGGAAGCCCATCTTTACCATCCCTTCGGTCAGAAATCTATGTTTTCTTGAAAGTGTGTAATGCCCCACCCTAGAAGCACAGAGTCGATGCATTATTTTAATTAATTGGCATGATTACATGGAATCAAGTTCTGATTCATCGATCAGTTTAGCAGTATTGAAAAATATATTACATACATGAATGTTACATTACAATATAAAATGACTAACAACAACAACAACATTGTACCCTTTTTAACACATTCATATCACTTAGCCTATCCCTATAGGTCAACCATATAATAATACTTCAATCCTGGGAAAAATAAAACAAAGAAAGTTGTGAGATCAGATGCTTAGTAAGGATAACAATATAGAGGAAACTTTCATAAATAATAATAAACCTTTAAGGAAATGTATAAGAATAAAACAAAATCATTTTAAACTTAAATTTTAGCATAATATGGAAAAGATAAAATCAAATAATTCCATTTACTTATTCACATGGATATTCTACTAGTTGAATAATCACATGAAATATCAATAGCCACATTTATAATGATAGAATGCATAATGCTTGACCTTAATTTCTATGTCAAGGCCTCGTGCCAAGATTACAAATAAGATTTTTTAAATGCCTTGTGCCAAGAAACTAGTTTGTATCATGAGACCTACTGATGCATAGAGTAGCTGTAGCGATCTCCACCCGTCACTTACTAAGTCCAATGTATTCCCCATATGAAAATGTTAAAACATAACATACACATTCGTATTAAAACTAGCATACGAATTGTAAATATATTATCCATAAACCATGAATGGTATAAAAATAACACATCCACAGTCAAACATATCACTAAAACTTAAATAAAATATAGAAGATTTGTATCATAATAAATCTACTTCAATCAAGTTTAAAATCCATCAAAGGATTTTGATATAGATGAAAATGATTTGTATGACTCTTTGTGAGAAATATCCATTTTTCATAAAAACATTTAAAAGTCACAAAATTTAGAAAGGATGAAATTTAAAGACATTTTTTATTCAAAGTATCTCATACCACTTTGGAACTTTTTAAATAATTAACAATTTAAAAACATTCAAGTCCATATAAATAAATCCCTAAAAATCATTTTGAAAATATGGACATTAATGAGAATGATTTAGAAGAATAAATATTTCAAACATTTAAAATTATTTTTTAGTAAAAAAGTCCCTCAAAATTATCCCTTGTTAAAATATTTTATGAAACATGGACATGGATAATAAATAGTTCCCAGTAGATACTTACGTAAAAACAACCTCAGATAATAAAGAGATTGTGAAATTAACCCTTAACATGCACTTTCCTTTGGTTGAGGGAACATTTAACCTCCCTTAAAATGACCATATTATGTTATTAAATTATAACATAACAATATTTATGTTTTTTAAATAATACATGATTCATTTATGACTTTATACTACCCATTTAATAATTATTTCCATTTAAAATTAACATTTTAGGTAACAATCAATTTCTTTATCGTAAGTGTTTTAACTTGTTATTCTTTATCGTATCATATAGATCATGATTTAAATACTTATAAAATATAAAAAATCATTTATATGTCCTATAAATTTAGAAAATAAATATTTATAATATATAGATATATGAAATGGAAGGAACAGTTTATAAAGACGGTAGGTCATACGTACACATAAACGTTGTTTCTGTTTTCATATCGTATTGAACGGAAGTAAGTGATTTATATATATGTAAGTAAATATACACATACACACATATATTCATATAGTATCATTATTATGTCATATATTAAAGACTTATTAATAATATATATTTTTATAATCATCGTTGAATGGTGAACGTGGTAATGTATCTCATCGTGTTGTGGAGACGGTAATCCATACGTACGCACGAGAGACAATATCATAATATCGATGGTGAAATAGTATGTAATTGGATGTAATATCATATATACAGAATAATTAACATGTTATATTTATTATTTACATTGTTTATATTCATTTTCATACCCATCCAAATAATGAAGCGTTTGAATAACAAACTACACCACGATGTGGAGACGGTAAGTCATACTTACGCACGTATGGTGACTTTGTCATCAATGTGATGTATATAATAATGAATACGGTTGTAACATTTTTATAATAACATAATAGTATATAGAAGATACTAGAGTTATTATTTTATAATGGAAACAACAAAGAAAGAGGAAGTGGAAGAAGAAATGAACATGAAAGAGGTGATTAAATATTTACCTCCTCTTCGGGTTCTTCCTTTTAATTTGATCAAAAGAGCTCCTTAGGATGGATTTATGATCAAATTAAGGCCTTTAAGATTAAGTGAGGAAATTGGTGAGGAAATTTGGGAAGGTTTTAACCAAGACAAATGGATTTGGAGGTGTGAAATTATGGTAAGGGAAGTACCCTTTTATAAGAGAGGTGAGGGTCACTTTTGGAAAAGTTTGAAATATTATTTTATAATAAATTCATTTTTGGTTTCTAATGGCTCCAAAATAATTTATATAGAGGCTATGGTGGGGATGGGTCAAAAAAATCTCAATCAATGGGTTTTAGAAAAGTTTAGATTACAATTGTAACCTTATATGTTATATTTAACTCTTAGTTAAATTGATTAACTTTTACCGTGTCTTCTTGTATTCTTACACTATATGGGTAATAAACATACTCTATAATTCTATGAAAATCTCAATTATTTCATTAATGACATATATAATATTATTTAATCCTTTTGGCCAAACCTTAGATATTTAAGAATATTATATCAACCAATAATATAGTATTTGTTTTAAAAATTAATTTATGTCAATTTTGACACTATTTGGTATTTTGTTTTTGTGAGAGTCATAACAACCTTATCACATAAAAACAATTTATCTAATCAACCCAAACATGTAATATTAATCTATAAATTTAGTTTAATTCATCATAAGTTTCCATTTAGATTTATTGGGATATTTATAATATAAAGTATTTATATATTTCATTAATAATGTAATTACTGCATCATCATTGTGTCATAAATAAATTTAATTATTTAATATATAAAAATTATAAATAAAATACCATTATGTAGGAAATCTTTTTATCTTTCTAATTAATTTTTATAGTTGAATTTATCTTATTTATAACCCTATATTAAAAATGGTTTAGTTAAAAATCATTGAATTTAACACTTTTAACTCTTCTTTAAATAAAATAATAATAAATGTCATAATCTAATACTAGTGGACCAAAGAGGATCATATTTTATTCCTTAGGTTGTTTTTGTTAGAATTAAACTTATCCAAAAGAATTAGGACATGCGTTAGAGTAATTATAATATCATTTTTACCCTTAATTACCCTATTTAATTATAACTACGGTAAATAAAAGTCAAAAGTTACTATTCACAAAAAAATATTTTCATCATATTGAACCAAATTTTACTTAGTGAGGTTAACTGTGTCTCTTAGATTTTTGATATTCAAATCACAGAAGTGGTAAAATTATGTTTGATGCAAATTTTCAAATGGTCCTAGAAGGTGGGTACAAAACGTTAAAAAGTTCAATAAAATTTTATACATCTAATTTTATTATAAAATGACTCCAATTAATTTCATTAAACTTATATAGGTATTATATATCTCTTTTTACTTAAAATAAATTTAAATAAAAAAATAATTATTTAAATAAAAATTCATTTTTAAATAATAACACATTTGTTTTCACTATTCGTCAAAAATTAAAGGTTTTCAGAAAAATGCACAAAATTTTCCCTTAGATAATTTTGATATTATGAACTCAAAAATGGAGTCCATTTTACCAAATTAAATACATATAAGTTGAATTTATTAATTTAAAATTAATTTTTTTATCAAAACCAAAAAGCAGGTTTTTTAAAAAGTAAAAACTATCAAACAATTGACATGTGTTTATATCAAATTTAAATGTGAAATTACATATAATGACCTAAATTGTATTAAATGACAAAAATATAATCTAATTATACTTCAAAACCAATAAAAATCATAATTTAACACTAAAAATTATTTTGATTAAAAAAGTTGTTTTCAATTAAAAGATAGTACTTTTCACTATTCATCAAAATATAAACGTTTTTAGAATGTTTCCAAAAAATTGTCCGAACTAAATTTTTATGTCCCAATTCTGAAGAAGAATTTAATTTCATTAAATTTAATATATAAATGTTTCAAATATTGGTTTTAAAAAGTCTTTTCCATTAAAATACGTTAAAATTGTATTTTTTGAAGAATACTTCTTTTATCTGAAAAAATGGATTTGTTCTTACATTACGTCTAAGAAACACAAAATATGGATATTAAAAATATATAGAGTATATAATATTTCAAAATTATGTTAATAGAATTCATAACCGCTTTTTGAATAGCTAGTTTGGTAAGTTGTGATGTGCTCAAACATGGTGTTGCATGTAGCACAAGCTATTGAATTACATTAATGAGATAATGTACTATAAAATCGTGGGGTTTTAATTTATACACTCTATAAATAAATTTCATCCTCACAATTTGAAATTGTTTTTCAATAATAAGTGGTTTAAAATATAAAAATACCTTTTTGGAAAACCCACATCGAACATTGGGTTAATAAAATTTAGTCTTAATTAGAGGAAATGAAAATGTCACCACAAAATTATGATCTCAATTAGGAGAAAAATGGTAGAAATTAAAGACACGTAATTTGAGGAAAAACGAAAATATTTATTTTGAGTGATTGAGGTCATCAATCCCAAACTACTTTAAAATTGAGTGCCTCAAAGCCATCAATCTAAGATGATGTAAAATATCATCAGTTCAACAAAACATAAGGTGTTAGGATAACAAATTTTTCGTTTTAAGATCCATTCTATAATGTTTAAGAATTAATTTATTCATCTAATATGAGGAAAAAATATACTTGACAAGTATAGTTTCATCCTTCAACTAATTCCTATCACAAACTTATCTTTCACTCCAAAAGATAATATAATTCAAAAGTACTCTATTTATCTTAATCCTATAGAGTTCCAAAAATAATGAATTTATAATTAAATTTTTAGAATAAAAAAACTAAATTATACAAGCTTGGAAATCATGTAGGCCAGTGGCAGGTGATGCACCCTTTTCACCCTTCGGTTGTGGGTTCAAGTCTCACATCCTTGCAGGACGCGACGAGTTGTCACCCGACCTCCAGGTTGTCCTTTTTATAACAATCCAAAAATGATCCTAAGAAAATATTTAACATTATGAATAGTATGAAATGTCAATATTAATAGATTCCAACCATTATACTTATCTAAAATAATTCTATCCAAACTCAAAGTTCCAAATTTATAAGAAAGGTAAACATAATGAAGATCCTTTTTTCCATGTAATATCATATCAATACCTTCATCATGTGTTATTTTAAAACACTATAACACCCTAAATTACCATAAAACCTTATTAATTAAATTCATTCTCCCTTATTCCTTATATAATACTTTATATAATCATTCTAACCAAAAATGTTGTAAACTCCAACAATGATGGAATATACAAATCATTAATCAGTTTCAAGGTATTCAAGAATATCCAAATCAATAATATATTATTCCAAAATCACTACCTTAGTATCAGAACTATATTATGGTTTATCTTTCCCTCAACCATATATTTTCAAAAAAAATAACGTGCTATTGAGTCATTTTCCTTGGTTCCACACAATCTCAAGTCCTTAATTTAATAGTACTATAGTATAATCCTTTTATACTCTATAATTATTACAACATGTACATCATTAATACAATAATCAGATGACACAATAATTTAATAACAACATAAGAAATCTAATCATTCCTCTCCATCGTTGGTAGTATTATAACTTTATTATTTTCCAATTGCTTCATTTTTGGTATACTCTGATGATTTGGACATTTCTTTACATAGTGTCCCAACTCATTACAGATGAAGCACTGTACATTTCAATCCTTTTTCTTACCCTTGAAATCATGTACATGGTGTCCTTTTTCTCCACACTTATAACATAATCCTATTCCCTTAAAGAATTTACCAATGTGATTCTTTCCACAGTTATCACATATGGTAAAATCCTTCTTTCCCATCTTACATTTACCCATCTTTCTCTCTTCCATCATTTTCTTCTCTTATTTCCCTTCAAAGACATAAGACACAAAGAACTCTTTACTTATCTTATTAACACATGATACTATTTCATCGTATGATGAGAATATATGGGAGACTATATCCCTTTTAAATCTTGGCTTAATACCATGAATGTTATGATCCTAATTAATCTTTCAATTATGCGTATTGATGGAATTCTCATTCCTTCTACAGGGTGTCATTTCAAAACAATGGCATACACTAGTTTAGCTAATTAATCACAATGCATTATTCCAAACATGTAAAATAATTAACGTAAATTGAAAATATTATGGATATAATCTATAATCATAATTTTTTTGAGTAATTATTTACTCCTAAATACTTCATAATTTTTTGTAAAAAATGAGAATTATCCTAAGCATATCCCCTGGGAGTATCGTAACCAAGAGTGCAACAAGGCCCATTGTCATCCACAAGTTTTTGTTCGAGTCTAGATCAATGTGTTTTTTTCAGGTTGTACCCCTAGGTACATCTATTCTAGAGCATCCTCTACCTGCTCGTATCTAGATAGGTATTTATTGCTTGGATAACTCAAAACACCTCTATAGTACCAAAATTCTAGGATGTTCTTCTATACTAATCCTCAACGTCTATCTTAGGGTAATGTTCTCTAATCAGTGTTTTTCTAAATCTAGTTTCCAAAGTTTTTTTCAAAACATCCTTGGAAACCAACTATAACTCCCTGACCACAGAATCTCAGAGTCGGTATATTATTTCCATACATTGGCATGATTACAAGGAATTAAGTCCTGAAGAACCTATCAGTTTAGAATTCTTGGAAAATATATTATATACATGAACGTTAAATTACATTATAAAATGACTAAAAACAACAACAACATTGTCCACTTTTGAACACATTCGTATCCCATAGCCTATTGCTACAGATCAACCATAAAATAATTATTCAATCCTATGAAAAACAAAACGTAGAAAGGGGTGAGCTGTGATGATCAGTAAAGATAACAATATAGTGGAAACTTTCATAAATAAGCATAAAAATTTAAGGAAATGTATAATACTAAAACAAAATCATTTTAAACATAAATTTTAGCATAACATGGCAAAGATAAAATCAAATAATTCTATTTACTTATTTGCGTAGATATTCTACTAGTTGAATAATCACATGAAATATCAATAGCCACTTTTATAATGATGGATGCATAATTCCGGAATTTAATTTCTTTTTCAAGGCCTCATACCAAGACTAAAAATAAGATTTTATCAAGGCCATGTGACAATAATGAAGTTTGTCTCATGAGACCTACCGATGCATTGACGAGCTATAGCAGGATCCACCAATCACTTACTAAGTCCAATGCATTCCTCATATGAAAAGGTTTATACATAACATAAACATTCGTATTAAAACTAGCATATGAAATGCCAATACTTTATCCATAAACCATGAATAGTATAAAAATAACATATACACAGTCAAACATATCACAAAACCTTCAATACTATATGGAATATTTTTATCATAATAAATCATCTTCAAACAAGTTTAAAATCCATCAAATGATGTTGATATAGTTAAAAATTCTTTGTACAACTGTTTGTGAGAAATATCACATTTTCATAAAAACATTTAAAAGTAGCCCAATTTATAAGGGAATACATTTAAAGACATTTTTTAATCAAAGTGTCCCATACCACATTGATACTTTTTAATGAATTAATATTTTAAAAACATTCATGTCGATATTAATAAATCCTTAATTTTTTTTGAAAATATAGACATTAATGAGAATGATTTAGAAGAAATATTTAAAACTTTTAAAATGATGTTTTAGTAAAAACGTACCTTAAATTAATCCCTTTAAAAACTATTTTACGAAACAAGGTCATGGATAATAAATATTTCCTAGTAGATACATATGTAAAAACAACCACAGATAATAAAGAGATTGTGAAATTTACCCTTACCTTTCACTTCCATTTGGTCGAGGGTACATTTAACCTCGTGTATAATGAACATAGTATGTTATTAAATTATACTAGAACCATATTCATATTTATTATATCATACATTATTAATTTATGAGTTTATACTACCTATTTAATATTGATTTCCATGTTAAATTAACATTTTAGGTAATAATCACTTTCTTTATCGTACGTGTTTTAACTTGTTATTCTTGATCGTATCATTTAGATAATGATTTAAATACTTGTAGAATAAAAAACATGATTTATATATCATATACATTTAGAATATAAATATTTATAAAATATATATATATATATATATATATGAAATGGAAGGCACCGTTTATGGAGACGGTAGGTCGTACGTACGCATAAACGGTGTTTCCGTTTTCATATCGTATTGAATGGAAGTAAGTGATTAAGATATATGTAAGTAAATATATATATATATATAAAGTTTAATTATTATTTCATATATTAAAAACTTATTAATAATATATTTTTTATAATCCTCGTTGTAGTGTGAACGTGGGAATGAATCTCATCGCATCTTGGAGACGATAATTTGTACGTACGCACGAGCAACAATATCATTATATCGATTGTGAAATAATATGTAAATGGATGTTATATCATATATAAATAATAATTAAAATTTTATATTTATTATTTACTTTAGTTATATTCATTATCATACCCATCCAAATAATGAAGTGCTTGAATAACAAACTACACCATAATGTGGAGACGGTAAGCCGTACGTACGCATGTATGGTGACATTGTCATTCATGTGATGGATAGAATAATGAACATGGTTTTACCATTTTTATATTAAAATAACACTATATAGATGATTATGAAGTTATTATTTTATAATGGAAACAAAAAAGAAAGAGCAAGTGGAAGAAGAAAAGAACTTGAAAGAGGTGATGAATTATTAACCTCTTCTTCGGGTTCTTCCTTTTGATTTGATCAAAAGGGATCCTTAAGATGGATTTCTGATCAAAATAAGGACTCTAGGATGAATGGAGGATATTTGGGAGGATTTATTTTCAGGGGTTTGCCGAGCCAAATGGCTTTGGAGGTGTGATATTAAGAGAAGGAAAATACCCTTTTATAAGAGAGGCGAGGGTCACTTTAGGAAAATCCTGAAATATTATTTTATAAGAAAATAATTTTCGGTTTATAATGGCTCCAAAATAATTTATTTAAGGGATAAGATGGGTATGGGACTAAAACCTCTAAACCGATAGGTTTTAGACAATATTAGGTTACAATTGTAACCTTATCTTTTATATTTAACTCTAAGGTAAATTGTTTAACTTTAACTGTGTCTTCTTGTATTCTTACACTATATGGTTAATAAACTTCTTATAAACTTCCATGAGGACCTAAAGTGGTCCATTAATGAAATATATAATATTATTTAAACCCTTTGGCTGAACCTTATATATTTATAAATTTTATATCAACAAATAATATTGTGTCTGTTTTAAAAATTAATTTATGTCAATTTTGACTCTATTTGGTATTTAGCTTTTGTGAAAGTCAGAACAACCATATCACTTCAAAACAAAATTATATAATCAAACCTAACATGTAATATTAACCTTAGTTTAATTCAACATAAGTCTCAATTTACATTTATTAGGATATTTATAATATCAATTATTTTAATATTTTATTAATAAGGTAATTATTGCATCATCATTGTGTCATAAATAAATTAAATTATTTAATGTATAAAAATTATAAATAAAATATCATTATTTATTAAATCTATTTATATTTTTAATGAATATTTATAGTCGAATATAACTTATGTATAACCCTATATTAAAAATGTTTTAGTTAATAAACATTGAATTTAACACTTTTAACTCTTCTTTAAATAAAATAATAATAAATGTCTTAATATAATCCATGTTGACCAAAGAGGATCATATTTTATTCCTCAAGTTCATTTGGTCTAATTAAAATTATCCAATATAATTAGGACATGTGTTAGGGTAATTATAATTTCATTTTACCCTTAATTACACTATTTACTTTTAACTACTATAAATAAAAGTCAAAAGTTACAATTCAACAAACATTATTTTCATCTTATTGAACTAAATTTTATTTAGTGTGGTTAACAGCATCTCTAGGATTTTTGAAATTAAATTCATATAACTGTTAAAATAATAGTTTATGCAAATTTTCAAATGCTACTAGAAGATTGGTAAAAAACGTAAAAAAGATCAATAAAATATTATACATCTAATTTGAATATAAAATTACTCCAATGAATTGAATTGAAATTATATAGGTATTATATATATATTGCGTCTTAAAATAAATTTATATAAAATAAAAAATTATTTAAATAAAAAACCGGTTTTAAATATTAACGCAGTGTTTTTCACTATTCGTCAAAAATTGAATGTTTTCAGAAAAATACCAAAATTTTACCCTAAGATAATTTTGATATTATGAATTAAAAAATGAAGTCCATTTTCGAAAATTAATTATAGAGAAGTTGAATTTATTTATTTAATATTAAATCTCATTATCACAACCAAAATGTGGGTTTTTAAAAAAGTAAAGACTATTAAAAATTTAACAAGTGTTTATGTCAAATTTAAATGTGAAACTACATATAATGACCTAAATTGTATTAAATGATAAAAATATAATATAATTGTACTTCAAAACCATTAAAAATCATAATTTATCATTATAAATTATTTTGATTAAAAAAGTTTTTTTTCAATTAAAACATAGTATTTTTCACTATTCATCAAAATATGAACGTTATCAGAGAAGTACCAAAAAAATTTCAAAACAACTTTTTAATGAACCACATCTAAAGAATAATTTAATTTCATTAAATTTAATATATAAAAGTTTCAAATATTGGTTTTAAAAATGGTTCACCATTAAAAGACTATAAAATTGCATTTTTTGAAAAATAATCCTTTTATCTAAAAAAAGTGAATTTTTTCTTATATTATGTCAAAAAACACAAAATATGGATGTTAAAAATAAAGTGTATATAATATTTGAAAATGCATTTAATACTATTCATAACTTCATTTTAAACTGTTAGTTTGGTAAGTTGTGATGCACTCGAACTCAGTGTTGCGTGTAGCGTAAGCTATTGAATTTCTTTAATGAGACAACCTACTATAAAATATTGGCCTATAACAAAGTGTTTCCATGAATATTATTCAATTTCTATGTAATATCTAAAAGGAAATTTTTACCCTTTTTTCTTTTACAAACATCTTTAACAGAATATTCTTTTCTCATTCCAAATATGGAATCGTTCTAATCATTTTACCAAGAAAAAGGAATATAATTTTGACCTCATACAACATGTATGGATTTACATACCATAATTATTTCAAATCGACCTTCAAATTTTTAAAATGTTAATATTTTAGAATTTTTTTAAAAAATGTTTCAAGGAAAATTTCTTTCAAAATGTTTTCAGGCTTCTTTTATAAGTTCACAAGTATAATTTCTTTCAAAACGTTTTCAAGATTTATTTAATGGTTTTTAATGTATTTTAAATGTAATGATTTTTAAATCACTTTAAAGCTTCAATTAATGTTTTACAATGTATTTTCAATTAAATTTTATTTAAAAAATTTCAATATATCTTTAAATGGTTTTAGAGTATTTTCAATGAAATGATTTTGAAAGTGTTTCCAATATTTCTTTAATGGTTTTATAAGTATTTTCAATGAAAATAGTTTCAAATAATTTTCATGATTTATTTAATGGTTTTCAATTTATTTTCAAAGAAAAAGGGTTTTAAAATGTTTTGAAGCTTATTTTATATACTTTCAAGGAAAAATGTTTTCAAAATGATTTCATGTATTCTTTATATGTTTTCAGTTCTATTGATGTGGTAATTACTTTCAAATGGTTTTATGAATTAAAAAGCCTTTTTATAATAATGAAAGGACATTTTCTTTGTGTAATTTTTAGGAAAGATATTTCAAAATTATTTACTATATAAGAATACATTTTTTGGTGTTTCTCATGCCTTTTTAGGAAATTATCTAATGGTTCCATTCGTATCCTTTCTATGAATTAGTTATGTTTAATTTAATGGTATTTATGAAACCCATATATCAATAATGGGTTATATGTGTATGAAACATATTTCTCTTTTATAGGTTATATGTTTTTGAAACCCAATTCCTTTCACATGTTATGTTTATGATGAAATGAATATGAAACCGGGTTCTTTTACCAGGTTATGATATGTGTACTTGTTTATGATAGCCATTTAATTTTGTGGGTTATGATATGTTTATTTTTGATATTTTAGAACATTTATAAATGATTTCATTATGCGAAGGGTGGTACTTATATATCCCTCCAATTAATTGTGTAAAGATTTATATCTCATGAGATATACACGGATGGAATGTGGGTTTACATTATTCAGTAATACTTGGATGGAATGGGGGTTTAATCTGTTCAATAATACAGGGATGGAACAAGGGTTTACTCAGTTTAGTAATATATGAATGGAATGTGGGTTTACTCGGTTAAGTAAAATTGTGTTGACTGAAAATTGTTTTTTTATTTCAAAATAACTTTTTAAGGGAAAAGTGAGAAACCATAGAACAACAATTCAACCACCAAAAACCAAAAAGAAAAAATCCCAGAACAAACTACCGTGATTTCCCCACCCTAGAAAATAATTCATGACCCCAAGCATTCACCAAAACACGACACTTCAGAAAGAAGTCCCATGCAGAAGTGCACAGGCACGAAACCGATGGTGAAGACATACCCTCTCAAGCATCCAGATCCAAAAGTCCAGTAATGGTGAAGCCTTCGTGCTTTGTCCCCATCCAGATCAAATCCAAGTAGTATGTTTGAAACCAAACAACACAACCAAACATACATCAAAAGGATCAAAACCCAACAGAGTATTCCAAAAAAATACTTCCTATCTAACCACCCAACCACTATCTTAAACATAATGATTAATATACAAATGGTTCTCAAATAACTTGTGGTTTGTGGATGGATTTTGGTTCATGTTGGTGGACGAATCTGTAAGCGGTGGAGGCTGATTTGAGGATTTGGTAAATATTGAATTAGAAGATTTTGCAGATATCTGTGTCTATATAAGAGTCGTTAATCATATCGATTATTTTGGATGTTTAACATTATTAGAACATATTTTTCTCTGGGAATTGGGTGAATACTGAAGGTTGTTCATGAAGGGAGGATCGCGAAGGCTGATGTGATTCATCGATAAGGAATTATCCTAAAGGTGTTTGCAGTGGTTTTTAACCTGTAAAGGATGTCTGGTATGCAGAAGAGGAAGTCTGGTACATGGATAAAGGTGTCTCAATACATGGTGGAGGAACCTCTGGTATGCGATAGGGAGAATTCAGCATGTTGTACATGGAGGGGAGCTCCATTATGCGGAAGCGAAGGAAGTCTGTGAAAAATGAACAGTTCTCGGACATAGAGAGATTCATATGGGATGTTCTCAGAATAGATATGCAGTAAATTTATGTGATCATAAAGGGGAAAGATATTATGCAGGTGGAGGGGTGGTACATGGTAGCAGTGACGATATATGAAGAAGGCATCCCGTATACAAAACCCAGTACTCAGTATGTGGGAGAGACAATGTGGTTGGTGATTTGCATATGAAGCCTGTGAAAGCTTTAATTCAGTTTGCGAAATTATTTTCTGGTACCTAACAGTACTTTGGAAGGTGGAATTAATCTATGGGTGAAAGAATAACTTCAACAGAGCATCTACCTATAACTAAGGATGCATGAATTCATGAAAATGAAGGGACCTACATTTCCATAAAATGTGTTTGACCTGCAATTCCATAAAATGTTAGTGGATTGATTTCCAAAAGCACGGAGTGGGGGAAGAGGAAGATGGTGATGCTTTCAACCTGTAGTGAGCTAGAGAAATAGGCATAGGGAGTGACCCATGGGAATTCAGTGAGAAGACCTAAATCCATTTATATAAAGTGAATCCAGGCATAAAATATCTAGCCTAAACATTTTACACATTATTGTCATTGAGCATTAGTGAATTTGGTACAATGGAACATTGTCATTTTATGCTCCTTGGACGTAGTCCAGTGAGAGTGAACCAAGTAAAAATCACTGTTTCTTATTTCCTGATTTCATATTAGTTTTCATATTGTCATGGGAAGAAGAGAAAATTGAGTTTTTTCTAAAAAGAGACAATATCCAAAAGGGATAATGTTTTAATCTACCATACCTTGATTCACCCCCCCCCCCTCTGAGGGTATTTAAACTAATGGACCTAACAATTGGTATCAAAGGGAATAGTTGAAAGTCAGTGGTTCTCTCTCAGAAGAAGAAATGGAGGTGATCAATCATAATTGAATTCCTATCTTCGATGTAAATAATTTTCAACTAATGAAGAATTTAATGCAACACTACTTTCTATTAGTTGGGATGTATGTCTTCACAATAGCTATTCATGGAATATAAGCTAACATTAACAGTGGTTCTTTATCAGAAGGTGAAATAAAGGAATTGGATGATGATGCTAAAGGGGTCAATGCTTTAGTGGGAGCCCAATCAAATGAAATTTACATGAAGGTTATTACCTATAAAAAATTACATGCAATGTGGAAAAAATTGTTAAATATTTATGAGGGTGACACAAAAGTCTGAGAAGCAAAGATACAGGTTCTATGGAAAAAGTATAACGATCTTAGAATGAATCCCAAGGAGGTTGTTGATGCATTCTTCAATAGGATAAATATTATTGTGGAAGACATGTAGGGCCTTGGGGAAGTTATTGAAGATATAAATATTGTGAAACAAATCTTGAGGAAACTTCCACCGCAATTCAATCTGAATGCTTCAGTGTTGGAAGATAAAAATCTAAAAGAGATGACACTGGATAACCTACACAGTACCCTTGTAGCATATGAATTGAGAAATGATGAAAATGATGCAATGGAAAAGGGGAAGTCAAAGGAAGTGTAATTCAAGGTCATAAAGAATCTCTCCATTGAAGATAGTATAGAGGAAGAAAATATGGATGATGTCATGTCATTTCTATACTCTAATCTTCAAATAGGAAAAAAATGTTCAAAGGTAAACTTCCATTTTCATGCTTTCGATGCGAAAATATTGGGCATTACATCATAGTGTTCTAAAAATTTTGATGATTAAAATGAAGAAAATGATGAAATTAATCAAAATAAGTATTTATCAAATGAGAAAGGGAGGAAAAGTACAAAGATAATGTTATTAAAAAAGAATAATCTTCTTTCAAGAGAAGATCAATTTTCATAAGAATCTTAGGTATAAGAGTTGGAGGATTGCATGGATCATAACGTAATTTTTTGTAAGTTTTTCTAGAAATACTATAATAAGAGAAGAAAGTGACAATGAATAATGAGAAATTGAAGGAAGAGTTGATCATCAAGATGAACTAGAAGCTTCCCTTGAAGAGATAGATATCTTGAGATCCAGAACAAAGAAAGCTAACAAAGTTGTTCATGATTTCAAATAATTTATGAAACAGTTAGAAGAAGAGAATTTTGAGATGAATGAAGAAATTGAAAAGCTGAGTGCTTCAATGGAAGGAAGCTTTCATTAGGTAGTTGAGTAAAAAATCAAAATCGAAGAATAGAAAATTTAAATTGATAGTTTGACTAAAAATGGAAAAGATCAAATGAAACATATCGAGCATCTAGAATAATATATCTTCAATATATAATGAGAAATTGAAGATTAGGAGAAACTTCTATCCCTCAGTTCAACATCCAGAAAAAAGATCATAGAGGAAACTTATAAGAAGATAGTTGATCTTAATGGTCCATCAGAACAAAAGGGGCTTGATCTAAAATAGGATATTGTGATGGTTAAAGTCAGACCATAAGCACTCACGCCAATACTGATGAATTATTTGGGTATGAAGTAAAATCAGAAGATTTAGAGAACCCAATGCATAATTAAAGGTGCATAATTACCACACAAGAATATACCTCAAATAAGATGCTATTTTTTTGGTAATATGGGACTCTCTCATAATGTATATTCCATAGAAAATAGGTATCAAAGTGAACAAGACCAACAGAGGTGGTTGTAAAGAGTTTAAAATTACATGTCATCATTTGACAGTCATTTTTTCAGAAGTAAAGGTCTCGGACATATGGAATGATATTTCACATCAACAATGCAGAGGAATGTTCCAAGGCAAACAGAATTTGTTCCTAAGAGGAAACCAAATGTATCTTCAAGTGAGATGAAAATTCAAAATCAATTTGAAGATATACAGGTTGAAGTTAACCCATTATATACTGAGGAAGATAAATATTATCATGCCATGTTAGTTACAAATTCAAACTCTTGGGTCAAAAATAAATGGGAAAAGCAAGTTGTGGTTGTAGAAATAGCGTTCAAGGCATCAGATTGAATAGGTATATGGATAATTGATAGTGGATGAACATTCCATATGATAGGAAATAATAATCTAGTAACTATAATCATGAATGATAAATAAGGTATTGTAATATTTAGTACTGATGAGGGATTGTAAATTATTAGTTAAGGAAAAGCCATGTTTAAAGGAAAATTTATGAGACTAGCAGATGTCTTTATTGTTGAGGGGCATAGTCACAACTTTCCTAGTGTCATCAAATTGTGTGACTCGTGACATGCCATAATTTTTTTCAATAAATTAGTTATCATCAAGGAAAAGGATGGTGTTGTTGTGTTCCAAGGAATGTGTATGTAAAGAAATATTTACCTTTTAAGTGGAGAAGAAGATAGGTGTTTTTTGTCCAAGGATAGAGAAAACAGGTTATGGCATAAACATCTTGGTAATATTAGGCAAGGTTCCTTGGAAGATGTCGTAAAAAATGATGTAGCTCGAAATATCCCTATAATTTCACGTGATTGTACTCATACGTGTGATGCCTTCTAATAGAGGAAGATCATTCGAAATACATATAAGAAAAAGGATCAATGGTCAACACGATTACATGATCTGGTATATATTGATTGTGAGGACCAATTTCCCAAGGGATATTGATGGGATAAGATATTATGTTCCATTCATTGATGACTACAGTAGAATGGAATTGGTTTCAATAATCACTCACAAATATGAATTGTTCAATTACAATATAAGATATCGATGAGAATGTGAAAAGAGGCTTGGTCATAAAATCAGAATGATTCGAACAGACAATGAAACAGAGTTCACAAATAGCCAAGTGGAGGATTATCTCGAAAAACATGGGATAAGGCATCAAGTTTCAACAGTAATAACTCCAGAGAAGAATGGAGTATTTGAGAGAAGAAATTGGATTTTCAACAACATAGTCAGAACAATGCTCATTTAGAATGACCTTCTAGTGAAATTTTGGAAAGAAGTAGTGATGACAGAAATATACACTTAAAATAGAGAATTACTTTGTCCAAAATAGTAGAAGACTCCATATGAGTTACAATATGAAAAGAAACCATCATTAAACTACATTAGAATATTTAGAAATAAGTGTTTCATTCTCAATAATCTGAAACATAAGAAATTTGAATCTTGTGGGGATGATGGGATATTTCTTAGCTACTCAAAGAAAAGAAAAGATTATAAATGCTTCAATATGTTATTAGGAAAGATATTTGAAAGTCGTGACCTAACTATTATAGTAAATGAACAGAATATTTAAAAAATACAAGATCAAAATTAGGAGGATAGTGATGAAGATATGAGCAGATCAGTAGAAGCTCCAGCTCCAAAGACTAATTCAGAAGAATACTCAGATAATGAGAATAAATTAGTTTCTTCGTAGAGAACATCAATAAGAGCTAAAATTGATAGGAATAACATAATTGGTGATCGTATATCATCTGTGCAGACAAAAAAGGTAAAGTCTCAATAGAAATCATCATACTTATTATAATGCAGCCTAAATGCTTTGATGAAGTAGCTGGAGATGATAGTTTGGTTTAGGAAATGAATGACGAGATTGACCAAATTCAGAAGAATCAAACGTGGGAAATTGTTCCGGGAAAAAAATAAAATATTTACATAGGGACAAAATGGGTCTTTCATAATGAAATTAATGAAACGGTCTTGTGATTCAAACAAAGCATGAATTGTGTGAAAAGGGTACTCCCAGATAGAGGGTATAGATGTTGATGAAACATTCTCTCCTATTTCAAGGCTATAAACAATTAGATTATTATTATTCCTAGTCATGCAATAAATGTTTAATGTTTTCCAAATGGATTTCAAGTCAGCATTTCTGAATGGAGTTCTAGAATAAGAATTATACAGTGAGGAACTAGATGGTTTTCTCATTCATAAAGATGGGAATAGAGTTTGTCGACTGAAGAAGGCTTTATATGGTTTTAATTAAGCACTGATATCATGGTATTTACAGGCTTGATCAGTTTCTAAAGAAGCATGGTTTTCAACATGGTGGAGTTGATAATAATTTGTATTACAATAATGGAAATAGTAAAATGCTGATGGTGTTAGTTTATGTTGATGACATAATCTATGGTGGATCAGATGAAGAAAAATGAAGAATTTTTTTTTTCATTCATGAAATCTGATTTTGAAATGTCGATGATTGGAGAGATGAAATTTTTCTTTGGGTTAAAAGTGACATAAGGAAGGAATTGAACTTTTATTTCTCAATATAAATATGCCAAGGATGTTTTTAGAAGGTTTGGAATTGATAATTACATATATATGAAGACTCCAATTTCTACCCGGTTGAAATTGTCACGAGATGATGAAGGCAAGACAATTAATATCACAGAATACAGGCTCATCATTGGAAGTTTGTTATACCTAACAGCGACAGGGCCTGATTTTGTATTTTCCACATGCCAAGCAGCAAGGTATCAATGAAATCCAATGGACAACAACATAATTGTAGAAAAAAATAATTCTTCAGTATATCAAGGAACATTAGATTTTGGCCTAATGTATAATAAAAAATCTCAGCCAGAGTTATTGGGATATACAGATACAGAATGGGATGGTTCAGTAGATGATAGGAAATCAAAATCAAGTGGCACCTTTTATCTTATAGGTTAGTGTATTTCTTGGTTAATAAAGAAGAATGATTGTATTTCATTGAGCACCACATAATATGAATACATTGCAGATACACAAGCTTGTATGCAACTATTTTGGATAATGTAACAACTTAAAGCTATGGGAATTGAAGTGAAGTCTCCAATTCGAATCCATTTTGATAATTTAAGTGCTATAAATCAGAGAAAAAATCCAGTCCATCACTCAAGGACAAAGCATATTGAAATATAATATCACTTTATCAAGGATAAAGTGGAGAAAGGGCATTTGATGTTGAAGTATGTGCCTACAAAAAAAAAGTTTCAGATATTCTTATAAAGGCCTTACTGAACGAAGCATTTGAAAGGCATCAAATGGATCTAGCAGTCAATTAGACTTCCTACACATGAAAAAGTGTGGATGTGGGTCCCCCTCTCCCTGAATTATGGTGTGTCATTCCCAAATATGCTGATATATGTTATTTACCATGTTTCAGACAATGTTGAAGTGGCCTTCGGATTTGATGATAAAGGGGAGAAATAGTGATAATTCATTGAGGAAGAAAAGGCATGGGGAAAAGCTGTTAAGTGGAGTAGTGAGACACACAGAGATGAAGATGAGATGAATTTGTATGTAAGAGCTATGTTTGAAAGAGCTATAAGATTGGGGGATCATTAAATCTGATGAAGCTAGAAGTGATTGATCAAATAATAGATATCACAACAGGTGGGGATTGTGAAAAAAGCAAGTGAATGGTGTTGAAATGGTGTTAGAAGGTTTCCAGCACTTAGAAATTGGTATAAATTTGGTATCGATAATTGGTGACAGAAATGAAGTGATTCTTCAATGAACAACTCATTTACTCTTATTTCTCACACTGCGTATTTCTCATGTGGGCTTAGATAATGTGTTGAGTAAATCCTTGATCACTATCTTTATCGCGTGAGGTGAATGGTGGTTGAAGTTTGAATTAGATTTAACAAGATATAAAAATGTAGAAAATTGTTTTAGGAATATTTGTCAACAAAACCAAAAGGGGGAGATTGTTGGGAAAACATCTGGCAATGCATCCTATCAGTGCTATACACTGATGGGATGAAGTTGGTGGAGGAAGTTGACTGTGTAGGAGAAAATGAGATATGTGTAGCACATTTGGAAATGGTTCTTGGATGGCTTTGGGTTGGTGTAAAGATTGAAGTTCTCAGTGGAAGAATAATCAGTAAGCGATGGAGGCTGAATTGATGATTTAGTAAATCTCAATTTAATAGATTTTGCAGATATTTTTGACTATATATCCTACTAATTTCTGTGGAGATTTAACATCATTAAGACATATTTTTCTCTGGGAATTCGGCAAAGACCAATGGTATTTTACGAAGGGAGTATCATGATGCCTAAAGTGGTTCGCACGAAGATAATTATGCTAAAGGTGTTTATGGGGTTTCTTTAACCCTCAAAGGAAGAATGGTACACGGTAGGGGATGTCCGGTACGCAGAAGGATTTGTCTCGGTATGTGGAGGAGGAGCCTCTGGTAATCGAGAGGGAGAATTCCACAAGTGGTACATAGAGGGGAGATCTTGTAGGTGGATGTGAAGGCAGCCTGCTAACAACGAACAGTTCGCAGATAGAGAGTGATTCACACTGGAGGTTTGCAGAATCGGTACGCAGTAGTGGTACGCGATCACGAAGTTGAAGACAGTCTGTAGAAGGACACATAAAAAAGGGGTGATATCAGACAAAATACATATTTTCATGTCCTGGTGTAAGGAAACATAAAAGGGGTGATATCAGATGCTTAGTAATACATAAACATAACCATGATCATAAGGGTATGATAAAATGTTCATTAAAATAAAATATCAAACCCTATATATTAAGGATTGTAAACATGATACATGGCATAAATATGGGTAGTTTGTAAGTGATTAATCATAAGGGAATAATGAACACAATACTTGAAAGAATAAAATAGGAATAAATCATTGAATTTTGACAATAACATAAGTATATACAATTATTTCTATAGTAGTTAAGACATTACTTCCAATGTCATCATAGTGGAAAAAATCCTTTACTGAACTTGGTTCACAACCCATTTCAGCCATGTCTTACTGAACTGAGTTAACTCCTCATTCCGACCTTATAATATTGAACCGAGTTTTTTCCCATCCTAGCCTTGCGATACTAAACTGAGTTCATTTATAATTCTATACATCTCTATAACATGAGATATAAATCCTTACTCAATATATTGTAATGACATATAGATCCCACCAATCTTATATTGAAATCATACATACATATGCCATAAATTCATAAAAATAATATTACAACAAAATAAATGAAATTAGAGTTATAAATATTTAATCATATCATAACATTTGGAAAAAGACAGGTTACATAATCATGTCATCAATGAATTACCTATTAAAGGAAGAGGATTTAAAAAACCATACAACCCATGTAAGATAAATTGGTGTCAAACGAAACAATCTATAAAAAACATTAAAGATTAAATTTTAATGTATTCATTGGATCATTTACTAAAAGGTTACAATTAACATTAATAGATGTCATCTTATATAGAAAATAATAAGGGATGATGTTTTGAAAAAATTTCTTGAGGAATATATCCTTTCTTCATTGAATAAAGGCTCTTTAAAACATAAAAAAATCTTTTTAAAACCATTTTCATGAAAATAAAATTGTTTGATTATAAAAAAATAATTTAAAACCATTTGGAAACCATTTTAACTGGAGAAATATATATATAACCTGAAAACCTTTTGCAAACCATTTTTTGTGATAAATTATAAAATGGGCCTAAACATGTTTTGAAAAACATTTATTGGTAAATACTTTGAAAACATAAAAATAAGACCTGAAATAATTTTTAAAACCATTTTCATTTTAGACATATAAAATTATATTTACGGCCTTTTTAAAATAATTTCCATTGAAGACATAGAAATTAATATTGAATTTATTTTTTAGATATGTTTCCGTGAAAATTAATAAAATATGATTGAAAATATTTTGAAAACAATTTTCCTTGAAGACATATAAAGTAATATTCAAAAAAAAATTGTCCTTGAACCCTTATAAAACAAGGTTGAAAGCAATTTGGAAACCATTTTATTTAATAACATATAAAAAATATTAAAAACCATTTCAAAAATAATTTCCTTGAAAAACTATGTTGAAAACATATAAAGAAATCATAAAAACATTTTTCAGACTATTTCTTTGAAAATTATTTTTAAAAATAGTCTCTTAAAAATTAAACATTTAAACATGAATAGGATGTTTCACATAAATGACCTCGGGTAAATCCATACATGTTGTACAAGGTTAGAAGAACATTTCTATTACATAGTAAATGGTTAGAAAAATGAATTGTTTGAAAACAAAATTGAATATTTCATTAAAAAAAATTAAAAAATAAAAATGTGATTTTTTTAAATTATTGAAGTGGAATAGTACAATATTCTTGGAAACAATTTTTATAAAACACAGTTTTGAAGGAACATATAATTACGTCCGAAGAGAAAACAAATTCAAGCATTTATAAAAACACATTTGTAGCTATATTAAGTACCAAAGAGTAAAAAAATGGAACCAATACCTAAATATATCAGGAATATACATATTTGAGAAAATTCATCAATATTATTGAGATATGGATTATATGATTTCAATAAAGGAAGCATAATCACAAACATTCTTGAAAATAGATGAGATTGTTTCAATAAACACTTTTTACTTTTGAAACATACTCATCATGTACGAATGTGAAATTAAATGAATATTAAAATATTCTGAAAGGAGGAAAATTCTTTATATAACATGCTAAAATAATATGTACACATCCTATAAAAATATAGTTCTTTGACATGGCATGTGTCTCAAAGAAGGTAAATTGAGAACAAACTATCTTACAGATTTGGTTGCTTTTGAATCATAAACCTGATGAAAGGAATATTATAGAATTTATATTTAATTACCCATAAAATTTATAATAAAAATCATATAAAACATTATTGGTTAGTATATATCCCACTCAAAAGGAATGAGTGGTGAAATGACCTGTATCTCAGGGAAATAAAAAGCATGATATAATCCCTTTATATTGTGTCTTGATTCTCATCATACTCATAAGAACCTCATATATATAAAATATTAGTTTATCTAATTAATTTTATAGAACATAATTATTATATCTAATTCAATTTATGGTTTTATAATGACTTTATTTTTCCTTCTTGTTACTAATTATATATTAAGGTTACACTTCAGGTAATATTTTCTTTGTTTTTTCCATGTGTCTTAATTTGTTATATCTTTTGTACATATACTTATATAATGATTTAAAATTTTAAAAATTGATATAGATATAATTTATATTCAGTATATGTGTACTATAATAATCAATATAGTATAGAAGTATGAAATGGATAACACTGTTCATAGAGACTGTAGGTCGTATGTACGCTTGAGGTCTATTTCTATTTAATAGTCGTATTGAAATAATGTAAGTAAATTACATATATATATATATTTAATTAATCCATTATCATTATTATATCATATATATTATATAATTTCACTATACTCATCCTTAAAAAGTTTTATGTAGCGTGTGTAAAAATCACATAACTTTGAGGGGGTGGTAGTTCACACTACCTCGAATGAAATTGTCATGTTCAAAAAAATTTAAAGTACAAAGATATATATTTTAAAAATATTAAAGAATATTAAATACATAATAAATATAATATATAATTTATTTAAATAGATTTTCAATCAAAATTTCCATCATTAGAGGTGGTAAGGGAGAAATGAACCATCGTCATTTTGTGAGGTAGCAGTTCTCTATAAATGTAAACAGTATCTTTGTTACCCATTATATGGATTTATATGTAAGTTTTAGTCAAAAAAATAGAATTAAATCATTATATTATATAAATGATACTATTGTTTTATAAAATTATTTAATAATATGTGTTGAGGGGGTGGATAATTGAAATAAAATAAAATAACTTGATGAAAAATGTTTTCTCATATTCCGGTAAATCCTTTTACTTTGCACCAAAGGGTTTTTTTTAGATTGATTTAGTCCCAAAGACAAGCTTCTAGGATGATGAGATTAATTTTTAGGTTCTAATTGGGAAGATATTGGTCGAGTGAATGTGGCTTGACAGGTGTGAGTAAGTGGGAGGAGAGAAGGACTTTTCTTGTGGAGGAGGAGTGTCACTATTGTAAATTTTGGGAAAAGGAATTTCTACCACATTTTTTCCTTGTCATTTGGATCCAATAATGGATCTAATCAGATAAAATGAAGTATATGGTCTAAATATAGACATCCAATGGATCTTTTACTAGTTTTTAGGTTGTTTGGGCCCTTAAAATTAATATTTAGTCCCTTATTATGATTAATATAACCTTAATTATTGCAATTAATTTTAATTACATACAAAAATATATTTTTTTTAAATCAAATTTATAATTATTATAAATTATAAATTATTATTATTTCAAATATGGAATCTTTTTTTCAAAATTAATATCATAGAAGTTGTAAAAATTAATTTAAATTTAATACTATAGTTTGGGTGAAAGTGTGAGTTTTTAATGTAAAAATGTTAAAAAACTTTCTAGGATTTTATATTCATTTTCTATGTGAAATTTATTCTAATGAACCGAAATTGGGATTATTTTTAAAAATGTTATCTAATTTAACTTTTTAACAAGTTAAAAAAGCAATTTATCCTTAAAATTAAATTAGATGAAAAAGAAGTTTTGAACTAAAATTCTGTATTTTTCACTATTAATTAAATATATATTTTATATTCATATTAAATCTATTAATGTTACAAAAAATGGATTTAAAATGATTTTTCCCTTAATAGGAGGCAAAAATGCCATATTAAAAATATAGGTTTTAAGCATAAAATTGGGGATTTTCTTATATTATCTATATAATATCTGTTGGATAAATATCAAAAATATTTTATTTTAATATATAAAATATATATTAAATTAATATCACTCACAAATTTTAATTAATTTAATTTATTAGGGTAATACAGATAAGTTGGTATAATAACTTTTTCATTATATTCAATCAGTTTTCATATTCATTTCTAAATAAGATGTAACCAATAAATTCATTTAATTTTTTTTAAACCATATATTTTCGTAATTTTGTTAAACCTTTTCAAAAATACTAATTTAAAGGCCAGTTTATATTAAATAATACATCATTATTTGTTTAAAATTGATCTTTCATGTTACACAATACATCAAGGAAAGTCATTGTTGTGTATAACACAAAATAATCTTAGTGTTCCATTTAAAGAAAGAAAATCTCTATGTTGTGTGTAGGGAACAATTAATTTATTTTTCATATAATGCTAGAGTAATATAGTGCTTTAATACAAAATAAACTATTTTTAGTGTTGTGTTAAATGAAAACTCTCAAAAAGATTAATTAAAAAACACATTTCACTAAATATCATGGTGTTACATTCTAACCCCTTAAAATCAATTTGACCCTTTAAATTCATCTAGGTTATCAAAGATTTAATACTTGAATTTTTCATTCCTAGAAACCCACATTGTAAAAATGAATAATAAAGAATTATTTAAAAATAATTTTGGAACCATAATGGTTACCCATAATAACACATAGCTTGGATTCAATTTAAGAGAACATAGGTGAAATGTGAAAACAATTACATGGAAGAAAAATATAACCATCATGTTCTGATGGAGAGTGATATTGAAAAAGTTTAGGAGAATGTTAACTATCACAAATCCATAAGTCTGTGATTATTTACAAAACTATTTGATTCATCAGAAAAAATGTACTTGGATAACCTTTTTGATTTCAATACCCTTTCCCTAAGGTTGATAAATTATCATTATAGGTAATACTTACTTTATTTAATTCTAATTTATATGTAAAATCTCACCCTTTGGTTATGTCTGGATGAATTTACACATCACCTATTTCACCAAAAATAAGGTGAAGTTTTAATTTCTAAAGCAATAATAGATCATGAGATCCATAACAAGTTATCCCACCTCTCCTCAGTTACCATCAACACATAATTGTTAGCTCAAGTTATCCAATATGCATATATGCTCAAGTGGTGATATAATACCTTAATCTTAGAAACTTCATCAAAAGTTTAACATAATCATCTGATAAATGGTTAACCTTATAAGCATTATAAATGATAAAAAACCAAAACAATACAATGAATTAAACTAAAAAATATTAGCATTGATCACCGATATATCACAAAGTATATCTTGGTTGTCACATTTTAAACAAGTGAATACTCTCATGGAAAATTCTCTTAGAACATGGTAACAACCTGAATTACCATGAATCCATTTGTAAAATATCCACTCATCCTTATTCCATATATTAATGGATATATTTTATAACTCTAATAAGTTTTAAACTTCATCCTTGATGACATAGACTACTTATTCAACAAATCAGTATTTAGATCTAGGGTAATCAGTGCTATATAGTTTAGTTTATCCAAATCAATCATCTCTTCATCCATGCTAAAAACATTTTATCAAATCTTGATCACATTAAGGGTTAACTTACCTTGATCAATATATCCTCTTTCTAGGTAATCATCATAATTCAACATATCCCTTTAAATAATTAATAAAAACATATACTAAACATACTTATATATTTCAATATTCATTTGACGTAATCATTGAATTCCAAAACATAAGTACATAATTCATCCAAAATTATTCTAAAACCATTACTTAGGCTTCATAAACATATTCCTTAATACCACATTTCTATAATATGTAATATGAATCATTTATTAAGGTCACTCAAACTAAATATTATAACGCTTCTTATGATTAATGTAAAAAACACGAGTAGAAAATTCTATAGCTTTCACATTTCCTTTGTAGTCTCTTTATCTTCATGAGTATAATTAATACTCATGCAACCTTCCAAACACTATTTATGATATTTCCACTTGGGAAATAAATTTTCATAAATCCCATAATTTCCATATCTGAATCATTCAATTCGAAACATGTTCCTTCTAGTTCTCTCTATTTAATAGAACTAGAAATCACGGGGAGAGAAACAAATATCATAGATGAAAACCACATAATGAAGAAATTTTTTCTATAGGATGTCTAGATAATGACACATAAATTTTAATAAATATAACTATAGGATTATAATAGGTTATTCGTAGTCATTTAATATTCAAATCTTGCATAATGGTTCATAAAGTGTCTTTATATTTTCCAAGCATATCCCCCAGAAGTGTCAAACTAGGTGTGGATCAAGGACCATGTTCATAAAATGGATTACCCTATGTTATGGATATGACATATTTTCAGAGTTTCTAACCCAATTTAAACCTATTCCAAAACCACATCCACTTATAGTATCCATAAATAGATGCATTTATAGTAAACCACTCACTCTATCCTTTACCAAAACTCCATGACATTTTCCTAAATGTCAACTCATCCTTATACCTATAATTAGGGACTTCCCTAGACATATCCTTAGAAATATACCTAGGGACATCAATTTTTTTTCTCGTATTAGTTTCTAGTGTTTAACAAATACTTTTTTACTTGTACCAACTATATAGACCATCGTTTTTCAAAAATTAACATTACCTAAATTTTTCAGAAAACAGAAAAAAATATAAAAAGAGATTCCCAATTATCATACAAGTCTAGTGCCTTTAGGAACATGGAATCATAAAAACTGTCACATAAATGAGCTACATCATCTCCCACTATGTTTTTCTTTACAATCAAACGTATTATAAACATAAAACATAATACATAAATTCATATTGTGGGGATTTGAAACATAAAAATGGGTGAGATAATATTATCAATATGTTTTATAAGGGGATAGATTTAAGCACAATCAAGAGCAAAAGGGTGTGGGAATGTGATCATGAAAATAGAAGATCAGACCCTGCATATCAACTAACATACAAATTATTATAGAATAAATCATGGACATTCATAAGTCACGAATCATAAGGAAATAATGATCCCAAGCCATGAAATCATAAAATATGCATAAAACATTGAATTTTGATAAAAATGTAATAATATAAAATGAGTTCAATATAAGTCAAGTCATTGCTACTAAGGCCATATTAGTGGAACAATTCATTTACTAAACCGATTTCACACCCCGTTCTAGATCGGTATTACTGAACTGATTTTCCTCCTTGTTTCGTCCCTCTAATATAGTACCGATTTCATTTCTCATTATAACCTTAACATATTTATCTGATTTCATTCCACATTCCAAGCATGTATATATGTTGATATATAAATATTTAACCAATGAAATAGAGGGAGATATAGGTCATACCCCTATCATAATGAAATCCTACAAACATGTTCAACAAATTTATAAAAAATCATATCATAACCCATGAAATTAAATGGGTGTTATAAACAAGTAATCATATCATAACCAGTGGAAAATGATATGATTAATAATCATTTCATGAAATCATAAACTACAATGGGAAGTGGGTTTAAAAAACCTATTAATGAGAAACACGTGTAATAATCATCAATCCAAAAAAATATAAACTATTCAAGAATGAGTATTAATGGAATCTTTGGATAATTTCCTAGAAGGGAATGAGTAACATAAATATATGTTATATTATATAGAAAATAACATAAAATGATATTTTGAAAACATTTCAGAAGGAAAATATCTATTCCTCTCTTATGAATATCTCAATAAAACATAAAAAACATTTGAAAACCAATTTCATAACTATGAAATTGATAGACTATAAAAAAATCATTAAACACTTTTTCAAATCATTTAGTTTGAATATATATAATGAGAGATTGAAAATGTTTTGAAAACCATTTTCCATGAAACTTATATAAGGATCTTAAAAACATTTTGAAAACTCTTTCTTTTAAAATACTTTTCAAAAATATTAATAGGACATTAAATCATTTTAAAACCATTTTCCTTGAAAACATTTAAAACAATCATTAAAACATTTTTAAAACAAATTTCTTTGAAAATTTATAAATGATGCAAGAAAAAATTTTGACAAAAAATTTCCTTTAAAAATTATAAAATAACATTGTAATTTTTTTTGAAAACAACATTATGTAAAAACATATAAAAAAATCTTTAAAACATTTTGAAAACCATTTTACTTAAGAACATAAAAAATAATATTAAAAATGACTTCAAAAACACTTTGGTAAAAAAATATTTTAAAAATAATAAATAAATATATAAGTGTTCTGAAAACCATTTATTTGAAAAAAAAATTTGAAAAAAATTTATTAAAAAATAACCTTGGAAACCTGCAAATGAATCTTTATAGAAATAAAAGTGGGTAAATTCGTACATGTCGTATGAGGTAAGAAGAACATTCATTTTTCACGATTAAAATTTAAAAATGCCTTGTTCTGAATGAGACATGAAGATTCAATTAAATGTTTCTTTTAAAAGGGTAAAAATATTCTTTTATATATTATAATATATTAGTGTAATATTCTTTGAAACCATTTTTAGAATACATAGTTATGATGGATCATAGATTTCAAGCCAAAAAACGGTAAATTCAGGCTTTCTTAATAACACTTTCTTAAGTATATAATGTATCAAATAGTAGAAAAATGTTACAAATAAATGAAAATATAATGAATAATAGGATGAGAAGAATATTCAAAAAAATTATTGGGAGATGTATTATATGATTTCAACAAAGAAGTAATAATCATAAACAATCTCAAAAAGCGATAATATTGTTTTAATAAAATCTTATCAATTTAAAAACATACTCCCCATATAAGAAAGTTAAATTAAATGAATCTTAGAATTTCATTAAAGTAATTATATTAAATTTTTAAAATTTTAAAGGAATTATGTACACCTCATAAAAAATACAGGTGTATGACATGGAATGTGTCTCAGTAAAGGTTAATTGAGATAAAACTATCTTACTTATTTTGTAACATTTGAAACACAAACCCCATGAAAATAGGATCATATAAGGGATATTTAATTACCCATAAATGTAAGAATAATAATTATATAATACATTCATGGGAAATATATAGAAAATATAAAAGGAGAGAGTGGTGAACCTGGCATGTATCTCACAAATATAAAAAGTGAGATGAAGTCCCCTAACAATGGGTCTTGACTTTCTTCTAACTCATGAAAACCTCCTGTATAATAAATATTAGAATATTATACATCAGTTATAGAAAAATATTATTATATTTAATTCCATATATGGTTTTATTATGAATTTATATTACCCTCTTGTTAATAATTCTACGGTAAGGTTACAGTTCAGGTAATATTTGTTTTATGTTTCAGATGTTTCTTTATTTGTTATATATTTGGTCCTTATACTTTTATCATGATTTAAATAATTTATAAAATTATATAAATATATTTAATAATAGTTATATTTTAATTATAATAATATTTATAATATAGAATTATTAAATAGAATACACTGTTAATGGAGACGATAGGTCGTACGTGTGCATGAATGTTTTTTACATTTAATTGAAATATTGAATGAATGTAAGTAAATGAGATATATGTATATATCTATATATAATTATTATATTTGTTTTATTATGTAATATGTGTCATATATGTTCAATAAACCCATCCTTGATACATTCTATGTAGTTTGTGAGCGAATCACATCACTTTGAGTGGGTGGTAATCCGCATTTCCTCAAACGAAATTAACTTATTTACCCAAAACAAAATGTATAAATATATGTGTTTTAAGGGGATTAAATAAGATTAATGTAATAAAAAATAGAATATATAACATATATATAAAAATATACTATCATAATTTCAAGTATGATATGCAATAATGGAAAAATTAACAGTCATTGTTTCGTGAGGCGATTGTTCAACAATCACATAAAGAGTTTGTTCATTAGACATTATAGGGATGTGTGTGTAAGTTCACGATGAAAAAATGGAATAAAAAAACATATAATATTTATTATACTAGTTTCTTTATACAATCATGGAATAATATGTGTTTAGGTATGGAGAATTGAAATAAAAGAAAAGAACACGAGGAAGAATATTGTCTCCTATTTGTGTAAATCCTTTTAGTTTTTACCCAAGGGATTCATATATTTATTTATTTTATAGGTTAGGATTCTATGATTATGTTAGGGATTTATAGGATCTATTTTATCAGGTTTTGGAAGATCCAATCTTGAGATGTGTGAGGAAACTGGTGGAGAGAGATCCTTCTAATAGTGGTGGTGGAGCGGCACTCGTGTAATATTTTGGAAAAAGAATTAAACCCATGTTTTCCCCCTATCAAGTGGATCCAATAATTGACCAAATTATAGAAAAGGTGGTATATGGTTTAAATAATTATATAAAATGACACTTTTACAAGTCTCTAGGTCATTTGGGCCCTTGATATTAATCATTACTCACTTATTAAGTTTAATTTTACATCAGTCATTATAATTAATTTTAATTAAATATGCTAATGTTTTTGTCAAAAACTAATTTTAAGTTATTAGATGTTATAAATTTTTATGATTACAAAAATAGAATCTATTTCTCTAAATTAAAATCACATAATTTGTAGAAATTAATTTCATTTTATTCCTACGGTCGGGTCGACAAAAAAGGTTTTTAATGTAAAAACATTTAAAAGTTTACAATGTATTTATGTTTAATTTAAAAGTGAAAGTGATTCCAATGAACAAAACTGGGTTTATTGATAAAAATATGAACTAATTAAACTATTAAATCAATTTAAAATTTAAACTATCTTTATAAATAAATTTTGTTAAAAATCAGTTATGAACTAAAATTTAGTAGTTTTCATTATTCATAAAAAATGATATTTGATAGAATAATAATAAACAATTACCATAACCTAATTATTATGTTACAATTAAAAATATGAAATTCATTTTTATATATTAAATATATAAAAGTTACGTAAATTAGATTTAAAATGGGTTCCACATTAAAAGGTGGGATAATTCCTTTATAAAAATATAGGGTTTTAAACAAGAAATTGGATTTCTTCTTATCTAATGTCTATCAAATATATTTCACTAATATCAAAAATATTTTATTTAATATTAATATCACTCACTAATTTTAATTTATTTTAAATATTAGGGTAAAAAAACATTGTTGTTATAATAATATTTTTCCTTTATAATCAGCCGGTTTTCATATTAATTTTTAAATAATTTTTAGCTAATGAATTGATTTTATAATTTTTCAAACAAAATATGTTCATAATTTAGTTATACCTATTAATTAGTACTAATTTAATGTCCAGTTTATATTAAATCATTCAATGTTATTTGGTAAAACTCGGTCTTACGTGTTACAGAAGCCATTGACAAAAGTCATTGTTGAGTGTAACATAAGATAACCTGGATATCACATATAGAGAAATCTAAAAATTATGTTGTGTTTAGTGTCTGTTTAATTTTATTTTAATTTAACAAAATCAAAACATAGTTCATTAATATAAAATATATTTTCTTTAGTGTTATTTAAAATGGAAAATATAAAAAAAAATAAAAAAACTCAAGAAATATCGGTGTGTTAAAATAGGAGGATATATTTGCAGAAATAATTTTATATATTTAACCAAAATAGAATTTGGGTTCAAAGTTTCAAAAAAAACTAAAATAATACATTATTTGGGCATGTTTTTTTGTAACGTATGAAACATTCCAAAAAAAAATGTTATGTCTATGTACATCAAGATTGGCTAATCATAGCCAGTATTAGAAGAAACATTCAATTAAAAATGGGATAATAAAATCATATTAATAACCCTATGTATAATTCAAGTTTATAATCCTATAATGGCCATATTGACCTAGGACTAAACCTGAGATGTTAAATATTAAAATTTAAAAAGTAATTTCAATTGATCATGTGGTTTTAACACTATGATTATTATTCCTCACATTATTCTTTTGCTTTTATTCGTTGGATAGAACCATAAAAAAGCATGTTAACATTAAATCTAATGAATAATTCTGTGACAATGAGAAACTAAATTGGACTACTGAAGAGAAAATATTTTGATTATTTCTAATCATATATTGTTATATATTATTGATGATATGAACCTTGGTAGGATTTTTATCACATCGGATAAGATGAATATGAAATTTTTTGAATGTTAATTTTGTTATTATTATAGAGAAAATAATAATGGATTTACTATATGTAAATAAGGTTGGAAGAAGACCCTTGAGGAATTTATCACATAATCCACAAAGTGAAATTGTTTTAAGTAATTTAATGTATTATGTGTTGGGAACATGGGAATTATCCAACATAATTCCCTAGATCAGTAATTAACTTCTAAACAATAAAAGGAACTGTTCAATTCAAATAATTGATGTGGAGGGATTAAATTATTTATTTTTATTCAATAATAATGTTGTAAAAGTATTTTTTTGTATAATGGTATAATGAAACATATAAGGAATAATCCACTATAGTTTTTTCTTACGGATTTGAATAGATATATTGAATAATGATTTAATGGTAAGGTGATATTTTTAGTGAACACAAAATTAAAGAAAGTATATCCCTTAATACATTAATTATGTTGTGATAATAATTATATAATGATAGGTTTGATTATGATAAAATAAATGGGATAGTGTTGATGACCATGGAACTCAAGACAAGGTGGTTTACGATATCATGGATTGAGTTTACAATATTGTTTGATTTATGG
This sequence comes from Viscum album, assembly GCA_963277665.1. Taxonomy (NCBI): domain Eukaryota; kingdom Viridiplantae; phylum Streptophyta; class Magnoliopsida; order Santalales; family Viscaceae; genus Viscum; species Viscum album. The sequence continues at coordinate 375,050,649 of OY728119.1, read as the reverse complement.
AATTTAGAAATAGTTAATTTTTAAAATCATTCCTATATTTACTATTTTATTCTAGTAATTTAGGTTATTATCATTTAATACATGATAATGGTCTTCAAATATATGTTGTGTGACAATTAAGAGCTACATCGTGTTGTATAAGGTCTTATTGATATGTTATTTTGTAAATTTCTTATCCTTATTTATAAAATATTGGATTTTAACTTTCTGGAAGGTTCTTAAGGGTAACCATTTATGAAATTATTTTTACATTACATGAATTTTTAGATATTAAGGTATTACCTAACCATATGAATATTTATGCATATTAGATAAAATGTGCTCATCATTTTTTTATGATAACTAGAGATAGAAGAAAAAATGTGCCATCCCATTATGGATCCTATGATCCACTAGTTCTTCAGGTATTAATATATCAATATTATTTCATGGAGTGAGAAATGAAGTGGAAATTGAGTAATTAATAACTAATGTATCAGATTGTGCTTACAAAATGGAATGAAATCAAGAAAGTATATCTTATTTAGAAAATTATTAATCTTTAGGAAAAGTATCTTGAAACAAAAATATTTTCCCAGAAAATTTATTCCTAATGAATCAAATCATCTCTTAAATCTTAAAATATTTATGGTTTTGAGAATTTTAACTCTCTACTGATCGTGTTATCTATCAATATCAATCATAATATGATATTTAGTCTTGTCTTCCATGTAAATGTTTTCTATTTCCACTATTGTTCTCTTAATAGAAATCTAAATTATGTGGTGATATTATCCTTTAACATTCCAATTATAAAAGAATTTTCTATTGACTAGTTTTATGATATGGTTTCTCACAAAGAAATTATCAAACATCATCCTTGGATTCTTAGAGTGAAATTTCAAACAAGACCGATTTTTACTGAATGATAATATATAATGATAGTTACCAACTAGATATTTGAATTTTTTAAATAAATATGTAATAAATGAATTATAAAATGAACTAATAGGATAAAAATTATTTATAAATGAAGATAAAACCCAAGTGAAAATAATGGATATGTTTTTAAGAGAAACTATTTTTATTCCCAAAAAGGATTTATATCATGAAAAAATGGACTAATCGGTATTACTAAATGATATAGATGAAACTTCTATGTCTTATATTTATATAAATTAATTTTAATAAATCCAATATGTTTTAAAGGCATAAAATATGAAAAAACTATTTTTTCCACCTTTTAATGGATGATTTTTTTTAAAAAGAATGGCCTCTTTCATAAATTTTATTTTAAAAAATGAAGGTATATTATTGAAATTAGAATTTTAAAATTATCATAGGGTTAATTTATAGTTTATTTTCTAAAATGATTCATCTATTTATGAATAGTGAAAATGTTGTTTTTATTGAAAACGATATTTTTTTTAAAAGTAATTACAATGTAAATTATGTTTTGGATTTGTTTTGAATTTTAATTAATTTATTTTAATTTAAAATAATCAAAAAATAGTTTTTAAATGGATTTTATTCATGAGTTTCTATAAAAACATGTTATGTTTTAAGAGGACATTTTCTAGAAAACCTATTTTTCATTGTGTTTTATCAGTTTTATTTTAAATTAATTTCTAAAAAGTCTATGTTTTTCTTTTTGAAAAATGGATTGAATTTTTTTATTCAGAATTTCCAATTTTAGTGAACAAGGTAATTTTATTTTTAGCTAATATTAATAGTAATCTTAGTAAATTTATTTACATTGGAAAAGGGTAAATTTGGTAATTTAGATTAAAAAATTATAAGAACTATAAAATGACCCTAACACATGGCAAAAATTTATTGGATGGAGATAACTTGACCCTTAAAACCTAAGGATAGAAATTATGTTGCTTAATTGTATTGTCTGGGAGCAGAATTCCACTCAACAATGCCCCAAACCCAGTTGGCCACAAGGCCTCAAGAGCATCTCCCCAAATTCTCAAGGATGTCAACTAGCAGTGAGGGACTAGGTCTTTTAGTGGGGAGACTATGCCCTAATCACTAGAGAGTAGTATTGTGTAATTTCAATAAAATACATGTTTTAGAAGAAATGTAATTACTAGACAAGAAGTATACAATTCTAGAAGTCATATTACATAAAAAATGGTGATACATTTCATATGCCTATAATAAAGTAGCCAAAACAAGTATAGAAAGAAGATATAAAATAAATTCAATTGAAGTAAAAAAAGGAAAATTTATCTAGATAGCATTTCAAGCCTCAACACAACAACATTCTCTACTACTCCTATGAAGTAATCAAGAACCTATAGTATGGTGCTTTCCCGTATCAATACATGAAATCATTTAGTCTTTTTAGGTACCCAAAGGTAGTCTAAATAAGGTGTGATATATAATCCTAACAGGCAACTACCAAATTTCACTTTCCAATCAAATAGTGAATAGATATAACAATGGTTTTTATGAACAATTTAATAATTAAATGAAGTTATCCAAATAAATATACTATATTCCAAGGTTCTCATTTTATAACCAATCCATTTAATCATTTTTAAGAAATAATTCTATGATTTAACCATCATTCCCATGATCTTATAATAAAATTAATTTAACCAATAAATATCATTTTAATTGAGAATTCATGGGACCTAGAATAATTCCCATAGTCCCCTATACAGATAACATGAATGAAGGATGCCTCAACATGCTATACATAAGGTATAAACAATGTCTGAATCCAAGATTCTGCTTTGCCTTAGATTATTTCTATATAGAATTTTTTATTCCATTATTAAATTTATAACTTGATATCATAAACGATATTCCTAATTTTTAATTCAAGTATTACTCTAGGTGAAAAGTAAACCAATACCCTATAAGCCTGTCCATGTAGATTCTAAATAACCTATGTACCACTCTAGGTGTAATGCAACATCTCTTCTATTTGAGTCTTTCATTAGAGGTCAACTAAGGGAGCCCAAGTATCACCCATGGAAAAATGATCAAATTCCCTTTTACTCCATACATGTAATTATCATATGAATCCATGTATCACTTGTCATATAATTCAAGGTTTAAAGTCCATCCTTATCAGTCCACCAAGGAGTCCATGTATCACATTGTCAAAATCATGGTAAAATATAATTGATTCCATCCATGTAATTATTTATTTCAATCAATGTGACACCGATGGAATATCACCAATAAATATAATTCAAATACATCTAATCAATTTTATTTAATTATGTCAGTGTCAACACCAAGATCATTCAATTAATAATCACATCATAAAGTGAAAATATGAATTTTCCCACTCATAAGGCTTGCCTATTGTCTAGTCACATGGGAAATTCATTAATAATCATCATGAGATTTGGAAACCAATACATGCTAAAGCAAAAGGGTCATCGAGAAAATTTAAAATTATTCATAAATTCAATTCACAATTCAAAATCAATTGAAAGATCTGTATTAGCATCCCATGACAATGGGTAAAGGGGAACTCCTCAATGTGTCCAATTTCATATTCCATCAAAATGGACTATTCATATAAATAACAAACCCAAAGGGATAGTTTAAATTTCAATCCACTCAACTTATAACCAAACATCAATGTAATCATTAATTATATATTTAATGCATCTGAATTAAATTTAATAATTAAAATCCATTTAATATGATGCCAAAAAATTGTGTGTGTGGCACAATGTCCTATATAATCATTCAACAATAAAAAAATAATGAGACTACATACTTCATACTCGTACGAATCAAATCGTCTAGTATCAGCCTTTAGTTTTCCTAGGATTTGAATAAATAGGAACAATTGATCAAAATCATGAAATATGGAATATGATGCATCACCTAAATAGAATAGTTGATACCAAGAAGATCAAGGAATAAATAAAAAGGAAATGTGATCATACTAGTGAAGATCTAACGAGAATGACAATGAAAGAATCATCTATTGGATCTTCCAGCAGGAGAAAATCCTACCTATTATCTTTCGTGGGTACTCCTATGGATGAAAATGTATGTGATGCATTATTTCAAAAAACATCATAGGCCTTACTACATTTTTTTAAAAAAACTACACTATCATTTACATGAAGTGTAAATTCCTTATATGTCGTGTAAATATAAGGATGTTTTACCCTATTAAAACCCTTTAAACAATATAAATTTTTTTGGCCAAACCATATCAAATCGTGTAATTTAATACACACCGTGTATTCAAATTACACATTTTATAATAGGAAAGTAGCCAAACTACATCCCTCTACCCATTCTTTACCAAAAATAACCCAGCTGGACCATGACACGGCTTAGAGTGTAAACCAAAAATAACATAAAAATTAGATTAAATATGAAGTTAAAAGGATCAATACCTCAATGAGGATTCATGTTCTTATAAAATCTCCCTTAATATAATCCATCCAAAAATTTCCCTTTAAAAGGTGGTGAATCACGATATAAGAATAACTTTGGCCACTATGATCATATATTAGCCTCTTGCTCCAAGGTCCCATCTTGTACTCGGTTGTGCTAGCATGGAACATGTACTAGAGGAATTGAATGGCCTTAGATAACTATTATGCTATGATCCACTATATGTATCAGATGATCCTTAAAAGATGCATAAACCTATAACTCAACCTCCTTAGGGGGAAAGGTATGATATGGGTCTGAATAGTAGTGGTGTAACTAAGATACATGGATGAAGTGATACAAGGATCAACACCTCTAAGGTAACTACAACTGATAGGTTAGTGGACCAACTCTCATAAGAATCACAAACCTCTCATCATATCATAGTGAAAGCTCACTCTTTATCTTTATTCTCCCATGTCCTAACCTTAGTGAAACACATAAAGAAACCCAATCCCTAACCTCTAACTCTAAAGTTCATCTATGGTGCTCAGCGTATTATTTATATCATTATAGTATAGTAGGCATCGTGTTTTGAATGATGTAAACCTTCTCTGTTGTCTCCTGAAGAATCTGAGGTCCAATAATATCTTTACCTTCTCCCTCTAACCAACAGAACAATGATCAATAAGGCCTACCATACAAAGCCTTATATGGTGCCATCTGAATAGTATCCTGAAATATATTATTGTAGAATAATTAGACCAGAGGAATATGACTCTCCCAATATCCCCTAGAATCATTGACTCATGCTTCCATCATGTCCTCATGCACCTAAATCATGTACTATGCATATCTATTTGTCTGGAGGTGGTTTTTTATAAGTATAAAATTTTCACCAAACTCCCTCTATATACCTTTATATAAACATGGAGTAAAATGGGTGTCCCTACCTGAAACGATACAATGTGGGACCCTATGATGTTGTACTGTCTCAAATACATAAAACCTCCCAATCTCATATGCACTAAAGGTTTCCTTGATTTGAAGTAAATATGAAACCTTCATGATCCTATCAATAACCACCCATATAAAATAATTACCATAAAAAGAAATTAGGGACCCTATCATGAGATTCATCACAATTTCATTTCATTTCCACTCAAGAATGGATAACTTCTTTAAAATTACGACTAGTCTCTATTGTTTGGCCGTCACCTGTAGACAAGTGGAGAACCTCATGACAGAATCATTGACATCGCTTTTCATACCATTCCACCAGTATTGACTATGTAAATCTTGATACATCTTAGTGAAACTGGGGATCACATAACAAGATGAATCCTGATATACTTTCATCAGTTCACATCTCATTTCTAAAGAAACACATCAGTGACCATGAACATGGATTATTCATCATCACCAACAGTCCAACTAGAAATAGGGTCCTCTCCCGCCACACACTCTTGTATAACTGGGCCATCAGATTCTGATAGATGCCTCATTATAAGTCTATTCAAAAGTGTATAGGTAACAACTATGGATGTTAGAAAAGTATTTCCTTAATTTTCATGAACCTCCAAGTTCATATTAGAAAACAATATATGATAATACACTCACTAATGGTATTATGAACTACATGTATAAAAGTCCTCCAACATAGTGAATTGGAAACTTCATTTACTTTACCAAGCCTGTATAAAATTTTGATGTCAAAGTATTGGATTTATTCATCCTAGCTTAACTATATCAAATACATATCATGTTGCGTAAATATTTACTTGTTGCTTTTGTGGTCTGTTTACATCTCCAAATTCTCTCTATGTAAGTAATGTCTCTAACAACATAATTCATTAAAAACAACATCTACGTAGATATCGTGTGTCTTGTAATTTCTTTTGTGTGGCCTAAAATACGAAGACCTGTAAGCTAGGAAACTATACCCATGCAAAAAAATATATCCAAGCTCGCTACCTGATGCATCACAACACACATTGTAACTTCTTCTTAGCTCTGAAAAAATAGTACTTATGCTAAAGTATACCACCCTTTAAACTCCTAAACATCCATCTAAAAAATAATCTTTCTATATATAATTAAAAACCTTCTTAGTAAATCATGTCAATTGTGATTCTAGTCCTGAGAAGTCCAGTATTAAATGTCTGTAGTAACTAGACATCCCTATGAAACATTGCACATCAAATACATTATTTCCCTTCTCCTAAGAAACTGTATCTCGAACCTTTTTTGGGTATACTAATACACTTTTCACTAAGATAATGTGACCTCATAATTTTATCTAATACAACCAAAAATGTATCTTTGTGATATTATTATATAAATGATGATCAATTGGTTTATTTGACATGATATTATGATGTGTGGCATGGTTGTGTCGACGGTTTGAATACCCCCAAAATATTATCCAAAAACCACCACAAAATAATTAATAAAAGGATGGAATACATGGTTTATCACTTCCATGAAGACATATGGCATGTCCTTTAGACCGAATGACATAACTGAATACTCATATAGACCATACCTTCTACGAAAGGGTGTGTGAGTTATGCTTGATGTTCTAACATGCACATGATGATAACAGGATATCAATTAAATCTTTGATAACACCTGATATCCTCAACGATGGTCAAAGAGATCATTTATATGCAACAAAGGATACCGGTTCTTATCCATCAGATATTTCAATATTCACAAATCCACACATATCCTGAGCGTACCATCCTCCCTTTTCACTAAAAATAATCATCTAACCTTATGAATAAGTAATGGGTAGAATAAGACCCTTTGAATCTTAATCCTCTAGCTACCTATTGAGCTCTTGTATAATAGTAGTTTCCATCCAGTAAGGAGGAATGGATACTGGTGTAGCTTCTAAAAATTGATGGATAGAGAACTCTACCTCTCTAACTAGATTTAATCCAGAAAAGATATTTGGGAAACTGTCTCAGAATGATCAACCATTAGATGGAAATAAGTTTGACATGTTCCCCAATAATCCATATATAAACTCACAATTTGGTATTTTATCCCACCCATCCCATAATACATGGGTCTATCTCAGCTATCATGGACACCCCATTCACCTTATTGAATGAACTCTCCTTTCTATGGTGATGTGAAGATCACCCATCGGTGACAGAAATCATAGAAATCATCAAAATTTACCAAATAGTATATCCATAGAATGACATAAAAACCAATAATCTTAAGGAAAAAGATGTCCCATATTATGTGACACCAACCAATATCACGGGGGAACTCCCTGGACTGATTTACACCACCAGTTATAACCCCCAATGGATTTCAAAGCATCGTAAAACCATCAAGTAGTATAAACAACGAGGACGAGGCACTCCACAATCTGAATGTATATAAATCTATGTGAATCCCTTGTATAAAAAATGTATAATCTAAATAATAGATTACTAGAATAATACATATGATAGTAGAAGTTATGGTATCATGCTTATTATGGGTCTTTTTCACTGTGTATATCTATCTTATACCATGTCCATGTGATAGTTCCTCGCTAACCTAAGTAGATCCACCCAAATTTCTATATAAAACTGCTGTCAGACTACCACATCAATGAACACCACCTCCGCATGATTGACCACCTATACTCCATCTCCCTTCTTGATAAGAAGCTGGTAACCCCACTCTTAAACAAAGATTCAGTGTAGACCCTATATCATTGGCTACGGGTGGAAGGGTTTTACAAATGCACTGTAGTTGTACCATCTTGTCATAGGATCGACACTCAATTGGGTCCCTCATACACTATGACCTCATATGTCACTATCAACTATAATGGTATAACCTCACCAAGATAAATGATCATGTAATTGGATAGCTAATAATATTGTATCGAAGCTCTGGATGATGCTTCCAAATACTGGTCGATGTATTACCATATTGATATGATGAACCACCCTTCCTTACACCTCTAGCCTCTCTTAGGGTACCCTCTGTGATAAGTGCCTGATTCACTATTCTAGAAATAGTAGTCAGCCAATATTCATTCACCTATGATCAAATGTCATACGTGAGACCATCCTTGTATTTACTATCTTTAAATATATCATCAGTAATAAATTTTTTTATAAAGTGATGGATGTCAATAATATGGTTTAAATATTATATAAATGATAATGTACCCTTCTCCTGATGCAAGAAATCAAAGTCCCTATCATCCCTCAACCTCTCAGGATAGAAGTTTTTATTGAATTCTATATGAATATCCCTCCAATACAGTTCCCAATTATAACCCGAATGAGTTATAAGATCCCACCACCTATTTGATGAATCAAGAAACATATATGTTGGGAGATTTACCATCTTCTTAAGAGGAATATCTAATTGCTCAATGATAGATAGAATGGCCTCCATCCATGACTCCATATATTTTGGTCCAACCTCCCTTTAAAATATCAGCAGATGCTACTTTTAGAACTTACAAATAAACTTTTTCGTAGTCAAGTAAAGACACAGTGCACCCTAAATGGTCTTCTCAAAGTAAAATAACCCATTACATAACTATTCTTTATGTCCTCTATATGGTACAACTACTGGTTCTAGAGTTAGAAGATTGAGGGATCCATAGGTATCCCATGTCCTACCACTAAGATAGTATGATCCTCACCACCCTTCTGGTATTTGAGTAGAGGTCATCGTGGTGAAATGCTTCAAAAAATAAAATTAGACAACTCTGGTCAACATCATTAACAAAGTCACAACTCAAAACTATAGATATTTAAGAATGATTGGTATAAGACTTCCTATATAAGAACATCACCCCTCTTATTTTTAGATGAGTCACGTTTAGATGATATATATATCATATATATATAGGATATACTTACAACTTCCCACTACTATTTTTGGGTCTTGAACGAATGGTTTTCCAAATTATGAACCATGAGGGCCCATAACACCTCATGAACGAAAATATGTTGAAAAAATAATTTGTACGAAAATATATATCTATATATTTATCCCAATAATAGGTATAACTATCACAGATCCCATCAGAACAACATGAAATAAGTAATCCACCCTAAATGGCATTGAAAAATTCATGGAATGTGACTTCTAAAAAGTGACTAATATGATGAAAGAGATGGAATACCACCATCTCATTAGGTTGAAACCATATAAAACCCACAATCATATCAAAATTGACAATACAAATCATATGCATCACCCAATGGTGGAATAAAGAAAACTATAATAGTAGAAATCCCAAAATAAGTAATACAATTTGGGAAAATTTGGATCCTTCATATACACTGGTTAGCTACACCAGAGAATAACTCATTTCCAAATCCCATTCTATTTATATCCCATTTTATTATTTCAAAATAATAAATAAAATAAAAAATAACATTCTTATAATACCACTTTGTAACATCCCAAACCCTAATTCCACTCAACAGGGCCCGAAACCAGGTTGGGTATATGTCCTCAAGTGAATCTCCCCAAATATGAGAGGGTACTGATTAGATGTGAGGGCATAGGTGTGTTAGTGGGGAGATTATTCCCTCATCACCAGAGTGTAACAATCTAGAATATCAATAACATACAAGTAGCAGATGTTTTGTAATAACCATACCATAAGTAAAAAATGGAATAATTATATGTCAAAAATTCCATAAGTAATATATTATAAAAAATAATGATATATGACATATGTATCTAATAAAGAATCCCAACCATGTATAAAAATAAGATACACAATAAATGTTACAAAATTAAAAAAATGAAAGGTATCCAGATAGCATCATGATCCTCAACTTGGTCCAAGGATCTTATACTCCTATGAAGAAATAAATAACCAGTTGTTGGATTCTTTCCTTTATAAAAAGATGAAATCATATAATATTTTTGGGTTTCAAAAGGTGTTCCAACCAGTTTGAGAGATATAATCCTAGTAGGAAACAACCCAATCTCATGTTCTAATAATTCAGTGAATATATATGACTCTGGTGTGTATGAAAAATACAATACGTAAAATAATTACTCAAATTTAAACATCATATAAGCCCAAATTCTCATTTTATATCCAACCCATTTAATAATTATCATTTAAGTAATAAATATCTGATTTAACAGTCTGAGCAGTTCCATTATAATCAACTTCATTTATCCAGTCAATCTAATATTAAATAATATGTATCAGGACCTGAAATAAGACCCAACATCCTCTATGTGGATAACATGATTAAAGGATGCCTAAAAATCCATCTATAAGGTATAAACAAAGACCACATTGAATCTTTTTTCTTTCTCTTGGAATATGAATAATATAATCAATTTCAATCCATTATTAAATTCCAATCCATTGACCATCCATGACATTCCTAATTTATAATCCATGTATCACACAAGGTGTAATATAAACCAACTCCCAAAAATCATGACCATAGTGATCCTCAAGAACCCAGGTATTGCTTTAGCTATTGGGGAACATCTCTTCTATTTGAGTCCATCCTTGGATGTCCATTAAGGGATCCCAAGTATCACCCATGGAAAAATTATTCAAGTTCCCTTCGATTCCCTACATTAAATTCTCATACGTATCACATTATCGTTCGGTATAGAAGTTATGCCTCAGATTCTATCCTTTAATGTCATCTATGGATTACAAGTATCACTTAGGTAGAATCAAGGAAAAGCTAACTGAGTTAAACCACAGAATTCATCATTCAAATCCATGTGTCACCCAATGACATATATAATCACTTTAATTTAAATGAAATGCCCAAGATCACCTACCTCATACTCATACAAATCACATAGTCCAATATCATCCTTAATTTTGGCCTAGATTAGAATTAATATAAAGAATGGATCAACAACTTGAAAATAGGTCATATGAGACTACGACAAAATAGCGTGACTGATACCAAGAAGAATGAATAATGAATAGAAATTAATTGACATAATTCTGATGTAGATCTAATCAAGATGATGTGGAAAAAAATGGAGTCCAGATCTACAAAAGAGAGAAAAGTACACCTCTTGGATTTTATGGGTGATCCTTCATATGAAAATTGATGTGAGGGATTCTATCTAAAAATATAAGAATCCCTACAACATTTTTTGAAAAAAAAACTACATGGGAATTTTCATGGGTTGTAAATTCCATACTTATTGTGTAAATGTTGAGATCGTTTCAAGAGGAAACCCTTTATTTAACACACAGAGACTTTAAAACAATTTAATTATTAAATAAATTTTATTTTTTTCAATCTTGATTTATATTAAACACCATTTTAATCTTACTCTATAGATAATAATGAGTTGGCTTGCATTACACGGAAGTTAGAGTTTTATCGATCAAAAATATATTAGTAAGATTTTATTATATAATATAATAAATTATAACTTAGAAATTATATTTGTGGTTATTAGTAGTATTAAAAAAGTTATGAAAACATATTTTTTAAGTAATTGGTTACAAATTAATTGGAAACGAATATAAGAACCAACTAAATATATAGGAAATGTTTTTATAAGGAACTATTGTTAGGTTCACAAAGTAATTTTATCATAATAAATTAAATTGATTATAAGTAATGAATGATTATAATGTAATATATAAGAAATAATATATTGTTTTACATTAATAAAAATGATTTTATATGCATATGATAATAACAAACCAAATTTTACTCATAAAAACATATATTTTTCTAAAAGCCTTTTTAAGCCTTTTATTAGAGAATATACATTAAATCCAATTTTTCAACATTTATATATTTTAATTTTAAAAATTAAATTATTATTTTAAATCATAATATAAAGGAATAATTTAGTTTATTTTTTGATATTTTTTAGATATGTTTCATTTTTGGACAATAACGATGAGATATTAAATATTAATTAAAAATAACATTTTCGACTAAATATTGTCTAATAATAAATTATATTCTTAAATTGTTTTAAAATATAATTTGATCACTTTTTTATCATTTAATATAATTTATAACATTTTAATGATCTTTAAATTGAATAATGATATAAAAACATTTCTATCTTTTAAATATTTTCACTTTAAAGACCTACTTTCACAGCCCATATAGATGATTGATTTTGGCCAATCCTATTTCATAAATTTAATAAAATGGATTCTATATTTGGAAATAAAAGGTGAAAATTTATAAATTATACCCCTTCTATTTTGGGACAATATATGAATAGTAACTTTAGTATTTTTTTATTTAACACGGTTAAGGGTAAATAAAATAATTAAGCGGGAAAATAATATTATAAGTGTTATAAAATTAAACTAAAATATTTCCTTTTTTTAATTCTATATTATCAACCAAAACCATTATTTGGCACTTTTTATGGCCTCTTGGAGCCACATTTGTGACATCAATTAATATTTATTATTTTATTCTAATAGATTTCCAATATGTCATACTCGTATTTTTAATAAGTATTACATTTTTATATTTGAATATTCAAGAAGATATATTCAGATATAAATATTCATTTCGAATTTAAACTATTAATATTCTTCATGATAATTTATTTTTAATTTTTAGTGAAGAAATATTTAAATATAAATCTTTCATAATGAAGATGACGTTATTTTTTAATTAATGGACATAACAAATAAATGTAGTTAAAAATATTTAGATGAATATTATTTGATATAATAAATTTTATTGAAAATTTTATAGCTACCGTAGACATATTAGGTATGTATTATTTATTGTTAATACTTTATCTTGTGAATTGATATTTTTTAATACAATAAATGAATAGTGTCAAAATTGATATTTATGATATTTTAAAATAAATAATATTTTATTAAGAGATATAAAATTCGTAAAAATATAAAAATTGCATAAATTATTTTAATTGAGTTAAATATGTTTTCATTGATCCATTTATTTTTATTTTTTGATTTTATTGTAACTATATTATCCTTCAACGAGTAAAAATATATCTTTCCATGGTAAGAGTTACAGATATAAATAATGGTTAAAACCAAATGATAACGGTAATAATGTGACCTAAAAATATCTAAAAATTATTTTTTTGAGACTATTAACACCTTAAATAATCTAATGTTTTAAATAAATTAATTTTTATCAATTTTATATTTGGAAATAATTTTTTTTTAATTTTATAATTTTGTAGTTCCTAAAAGTGACCCTCACCTCAATTATAAAAGAGAACCTCATCCCTCACATTCTAACACCACTTAGAGCCTTCAAATTCTATAAAAACCTTCCCATTTATCCTAAATAAATCCTTCAACAACTTCTTTGGGCCCTGTTGTTCCCAAAATTTGATATCTAAATCCCATAAAAATAGATTTAAAGGAAGTCCATCGAATAAGAGGTGATTGATCTACTAACACAGTCATGTTTATTAATTTTTTTACTTACTATTAATATAATGCTTCTATACTAAAGTAATAAATAAATTATAATATATATTATTAATTTATATTATTATTATTTTACAACCATATTCCACCTTTTATCCAACCAATGAAAACAATATCATCATGTCTCTGTACGTACGGCTTACTGTCTCCATGTTGTGGTATAATATCTTTTTCATCACCTCTTTATTTGGATGGGTATAATGTTATAAATAATGTATATAAATAATATATATGACATTATATTCATTCTAAAAAATTAATATACCATTCCATTTGTTACCCTTTGACCATTAAAGTAGTGGTATTGTCCCTCATGTGTACATATGACTAATCGTCTCCACGAAGCGATTAGTTTAATTTCTCTTGTTAAATCTTTTATAATTTTAGTAAAAATGAATTTAATTAGTAAATGTAATATATATAAATATAATATAAATCTGTATATGAATAAAATATATACTGTATATATGAAATATTACTTACATGACAAAACATGCATAAGAAAATGAAGGAGTTAACACCTAAAACAAAGATAATAACGAAATATTATTAACAACACAATATACGAAGATCATATATTGTATCATAAATTTAATTATTTTTCTAATATAAATTAATTACATTATTTTACCAATTATACAGAAGGTAAAACCACCTTCAACTAAATGATATTACAAGGTAAGGGTTCATTTCCCAATCTCATTATCATTCAGGATCATTTATACATAAGTATCAAATGGGGAATATGTATCATCCATTTCCATGATTCTAAAAAAGATCCAAAATATTTTTACAATTATCTGAAAAAATTTAGTCTTTTTACCATGTTTGAGTTTTTATAAAACATTTTTAATGGAATTATTTTTTATTTTCCAAATTACATACTTTACGATGTTTTCGACAATAATATTGAAAGATTTTTTTAAACTGATTTGGAATGAAGGGATTTTTCTCATATCATGACACCAAAATGTGATGAGGATGCTATTACAAGTTTTAGACATTTTTTTCATTAAAAATTTTGTCTTCTAAAATTGTGTGTCCTTTTAAATAAGTGTTTTCAAAAAAAGTGTATTTCTCTTAAAAATGTATTAATGATTTTATTAGATTATTTTCATCTATGTCAAAATCAACTAATGGATATTTTTATTTATCGATAATGATGTCTAATGATACATCTAACTTATTTTATTGAATTTTTTAATATTATTTTGACTATGGATGTGCTATTCTGATACCATTCATGGTTTATGGTTTAAGTATTTACATTTCATATGATAGTTTTTCAAGACAAATTTTTCAGTTGTTTATGTTTTCATATTAGGAATGCATTGGACTTAGTAAGTGATGATAATGACAATATATAGCCTAAATATGCATCAATAGGTCTCATGAAACAAACTAGTTTGGGTATTTTCTAAGGATTTACCAGTTTATATATGGTGTCTTTAATGAATCCTTCATAGTAAGTTTATGAGGCCTGGAATTTTTCATTCCCTCATTATGACACTTGTTATTGATATATTATGAGATTATTCAATTAGTAAAATATTCATGTCATTATTTATAAGGATTTATTTTATTTTCATTTATTCATTCCATATTATGATCAAGAGTATGTTTAAATGGATTGTTTTTTAGTTATAAACTCCACCTTAATGTTTATGCTGACTATTCATAATATCTTATATTGTATTCTCGACCTTACTAAGGATATGAGCTCACCCATTTCTTATATTTTATTATTTCCAAGATTCCTTGATGTATATTATGATTTATATTTGGGGTTAATATGGGTGAGTATCAGTGCCCACAATGGATTGACTATGTTGAGTTTTATAGTTTCAATTATAATGTATATTTTATGTGTGTAATATATTTTTCAAAACAGATAAACAGAACAAACCTTTGGGATTATAATATTTTACCTATGAAAATTTAATAAATTGAGGCACTCGTGAAAGGATACTTGGGAAAAGTTCCATATAGTTGGTATCAGAGGAGGTTAACAGTAAACACAGAAACAAGTTTTGAAAAATATATATTTGGGAACCTACCAAAATGATAGGCATTAAGAATTAATATAGACGAACATCATAAAATTTTGGTCAGGTAGAGATTATTTGGGTCTTCTGAAAAATAAATTTCCCTATACAAACTATGTGTGGACGCGATTTTGGAAAAGATGTACCTAGTGGTAACAACTTCGACAAGGTCTGTCGGGCCTGACTGATAGTAACATGGTACACAAGAATGGGCCTTATTACACACATGGTTTAACACTCTTATGCGATATTCTTTGGATAAGTCTCATATTTAAAAAAATATTAGGATGGATTTAAAAGTAAGGAGGTCTCAAAATAAAACATATTTAGGATTATTATAATTGCTACGATTTTTTTAATTTATATTACATATTTTAATAATTTAATGATTATAAATTATGATTTATAACGATATAAACTAATTGAGTGTATGCCTTCATTTAGATGTGGACCTAGCAGAATGAACATGAACCCTCACCAATGTAAATTATCCATATATTAAGATAGATCTTATATTTTAAGGTCATAGGAATGTATCTCGAAAGGAAATAGTCTCCCAAGAATTATCATGTTATGATCTCATAATATAATGTGATAATGAGAATGGTAAAGAATTATCCATGTGAAATGGATTTTATGTAACTCAGGAAAAGAAGAGGATGTTAGGTCAAAAGATTTAAAAATTGAATAAGGGAATTTTTTATTTTACCATGTGATAAAAGTGGAAAGAAACACATCTGTACTTTCTTACAGGGAATAAGAATTGATTATAATATTTGATAAAAATTTTACTAAGATAATGATTGGAATGGGAAAATAAAAATTCTAATGTGAAATGATAACACTATAAATAGATGAGAAACAATGCAAATCAATATCTCAATCATCAATAAAATATACCCAAAAGATGAAACTAGATCATGGTAAATATTATTCTACTACCATAGATAAAGAGGAATGATTAATGTTTCTTTTTTAGATTAGATAATTATGTCATTTGAGTATTTAATAAATTATTTAGTGGTATTAAAAATTATTGAATATAAGAGGATTTTACTACAATACTTTTTATCAAGGACTTATAAACTGGTTTTGATTGGTAACGATATCCACAAAAAGTGATTCAGTGACAAGTTGAAATTTTTGGAAGACACATGTTTATGAGAAAGTTAAGCCTTCATATGTTTCTAATATTGAGATAATAATGATGGATAAAGAGATGATAGATATGGATAACGTAAACTATGTACTACTAACTCCTTGGAACTGATTCTAATGTTTTTGATCATAATACTTATAAGGGTAATAAGGTTAACCATTTACGGAATGGTTTAAATTGAATGTTGGATGAGTTTTTAGAGATTACTATATTACTTCAATATGTGATAAAACCCATGATAATAAATTAGTTATATCTATTTCATGGTATAAGGATAATATTTTTCTAATTTAAATGTTTCAAATATTTATATTTACTTATATCCTTATAATGTTATATATTTTATCAAATCTAAAAAAATGGTCATAACAAAAATATTGTCCAATTATCATCATTTTTTATGATACCCATGACCTTAATTTACACCTCTAGTTTATGGTTTTGTGGTCAAAAATATTCTCAGGAACAAGTTCTCTATCACACTCAATCACAATAGCATGGTAAGATTTCACTTCCATATCCATCTTTTCATTAATGTTATCTTATTAAAAAGCCTAGTTTTTTGGGGACCTTAACATTTCTATTTCCACATTCTTTCTATGATGTGTCATTAAAACTATTTATGATGTGGGTTTTTTACAAAATGATTATTCTCAAATATCATCCCTTAGAATTCTAAGATCAAGTCTAAATTGTGTGGATGAAATGTAATTAAGGTTGGTAGAATGTAACTATGAGGAGATTACAATATTTTCATTCTTGAAAAAAAAATTCCCATCTATATTTCTATATATTCACCTTCATGTTATGATTATGGTGCACACAATAATGAATTGGATTTTTGTTACATAAAGACTGAGTGTTAAATAAAAAAATTATTAATATCATATTATTTAATACAATAAAATATAACCTAGCCAATAAGTTGGTTGTTATGAATGGCATTAATTAACTTTTGAATACATATGATTGAATTCATTAGTTAAAAATAATTAGAAATGAATATCAGAACCAAATGAATATATAAGATATTATTTTATGTGGAACTATTTTTATACTCACAAATTCATTTTATCGTAAAAACATAAATTAATTACATTTAATGAATTATATTAATGTAATTTACATTCATTTAAATATTTTTTTTCATTCATTGAATATATTAAATAAGTATAATATAAGAAAAAACATAATTTTTGTATAAAAACTTGTTGTATTATAAACGTAGTTTAACCGTGTTTTAATAGTGAACTTATTTTAAATACAATTTTGAAAATGTAGAAAAAATTTAATTTAAAAAATAATCTTATTTTTTAAAAGGTGAAAATATTATTTTTCAGTTGTTTAATTTTTATTTTTTTTCTGCTAAGTGTCATTTTTTTAATTGTGATAAACTATTTCATTATTATTGAAAACTGTTTTTTCATTAATCAAATTTATAGTGTTATGTTATTTTTTAACTGTTTTTAAAGTATAATAAGATGAAATTTTTATAATTTAATCTTATTTAGGTTCGTGGAATCAATTTGACCTTGATTAAGGATATAAAAATAGATCAATCATTTTAAAAGTTTCACTTGAAAATTGAATTTCACCGTCAATATAATGATTTATTTTAAATTAATTTTTTGCACTTATAGACGCCACCTTTCGATTTTTGGATAAAGTGAAACACCGATGGGGATTATAGGGGAAACCCAGGACCTTCAAGATGTAGATCTGTCTTCAGAGACCATCATGGGGAGGTGGTAGAGTGTCTTCATAGTCCTTGTGGCCATGTATCTGCACTGAAATCGGGAATTATGGGCCTTATTATGGTAATTGAAATTTCTAAACAATGAAATAGGTTTATTATCTATCTAGAATTTAAATCCACTACTCTATTACAAGCTTTCTGAATGGGACAAATTCAGATAGCATGGAGATTGATGGAAAATTGGTGAAGTGTCTTGAAAATCTCTCTTCCATGAACTACTTAATCAGCCACATGTTTTGAGAAGAATATTATCATACCATTAGAAAAAATATAGAATGGTGTGATTCAACATTCTTGGTCCCTCACCACCCGCTTGATTAACTATCTCGATTCTCTTATAGAGATCAATCACATCATCACACATGCTTATAGGGAAGTGAACAAGGTTGCTGATGCTCTTACGAATAAAGGTATCAACCAGAATATGCCTTAGCTTGATGAAATTCCATTTGATATATTCCATAATTATGATAAGGATTGTAAGAAGCTCCCATATTTTACACTCTTTTAACTTCCCCCTTTTTATATATTCAATAATTGGTTCCTTGGTGTTGGACTGAGGCACCGCTTTCTTCAAAAAAGGGGTCACTAAAGAAAGATGTATCTACTCAACCACATTTCTTGATTACATGTTTTTTATTTATCTCTTGGATAAATGTAAAATTACTTTATTTTGTTTCCCATAACCTTGCTTTGATCTAATCCAAGATCCTAATAGCTTTCTTTTCTCTAAAAAAATTACAATAGTTAAGGGTAAATTAAGTAATTAAAGGAAACAATAATATTATAATTATTAATAAATTACTGTAATAGTTGTTATAATTTTTTATGATATATTGTCAACCGCAACCATCTTTAGACTGGTTTTATTTCTATTTCGAGCAACTTGGACGAATTTTAAGTGTTTTTTATTATTTTATTCTATGGGAAGCCCAATATTTCACACACTTGTTTTTAATAAGTATTACATTTTTTATATATGAAAATTCAGATGATATCATTGACTATAAATACTAATTTAAAATATAAAATGGTAATAATTATCATAAAAATTTATTTTTAATTTTTTTGATGTAATAATTAAATTAAAGTATTGCACATTGATGATGGAGTAATTCTTTAATTAATTGATATATCAGATTAATGTATTTAAAAATATTAAAATAAGTAAATTTTGATGTAATTAATTTCATAAACTAATTTTATAGATAACCTAGAAATATTATGTATGTATTAAATGTTTTTTTAGTTCTAATCTTGTGTATTTATATTTTCTAAAAATCCATGAATTGAATAGTGTCAAAATTGATATTATTGATATTTAAAAATAAATAATATTTTATTAAGTGATTTAAAATTTATAATAATAAAAAATTTGTAAAATGTATTTTTGTGAAGTTGAATAGTTAATCAATGATCCATTTATGGTTTTTTTTTAAAGGTATTGTAACTAAATTAACCTTCAAAGAGTAAAAATGCATGTGGTCATAGGAAGAGTCAAATGCTTTAAATAATGGTTAAAACCCAAATATAAGGGTATTAATGTGACATAAACGTTTCTAATTTTTTTGGGTTAGGATTATTTAGACCCATATTAATTAAAGAGGAAAAATCAACAACTTTGGAGAAATTTTTAATTGGGAATTAAATTATATTAATTTATTATTTCAAGAGTTTCGAAAACTGACCCTGACCTCAATTATAAATTAGAACCTCCTCCCAAACTTATTCACACCACAGTAACCCTTATGTATCATCCAAAAAATTCACATTTCTTGTAAAATCATATTTATACAAGTATTTTAGGCCCTATTCATCCCAAAATTACAACTCAAAATATTTTAAGAACATATTTAAAATATATTCTTCGAAGAAGACACAATTGTTTTACTAACACATTCATGTTCGTTTATTCTTATACTTACTATTAATGTGTTGTTTCCATAATAAATTAATAAATAAAGTATCATATATATTATAAATTATTTTTATAATTATTGTAAAATCATATTCCACCTTTTATCCAATATATAAAATATGAGAGTAGCATGTGTACCTACATAAGACTTATTGTTTCCACAGTATGAAGTAATTTTTTTTCATCACAATTTTATTTGGATGGATATAATGATGGATATAAGGGATGAAAATAATAAATAGGACATTATATTTATTCATTATAATTCATATATCGTCCAATTATTTACTATTTCACCATTAATGGAAGGATATTGTCGCTCGTGCATACGTATGACCTACAATCTTCATGAAGCGATGTGATTAATTTCACATGTTAAACATTAATGACTGATTATTAAATGTATATGATGGGTAAATATAATATAAATAAACTTAATATAATTTTGGATATGATTTAATTATATCCAATTCATAATAAGCATGACTTACATCATAAAACATGCATAGAAAAATGAAGCAGTTCACACCTAAAATAAGGGTAATTGTGAAATATTATTAACAAAATGATATAATAATATTATATATGATATCATAAATTTGAATATGGTTATGATATAAATTAATACCATTATTTAACCAATTATATAGTAGGATAAATCACCTTCAACTAATGAAAAGTACATGGTATTAGTTTATTTTACAATCTCATTCTCATTCGGGATTGTTTATACATAAATATCTACTGGGGAATATTTATCATCATTGTCCATGTCTCTAAGAAATGTTTTTAAAAATTATTTATAATTTAATCCAAAAAAATTTTATAGTATTTTTACTCAAGTTTAATTTTTTATTAAATTATTTGAAGGTAATATTTTTGTCACTTTCCAAACGACATACATAATGAATTTTTCTACAAAAATATGAAGGGAATGTTTCTTAAATGATATGAAATGATTGGATTGTATGAACTTTTATAATACATCATTGTATTGAATATTAAATTACATGTTTTCAATATTCTTTTCAATTAAAATATTTTCATTTCAATTTTGTGGCCTTTTAAATAAATCTTTTCAAAGATAAAAGGTTCATTTCCCTCAATTTTGTAATTAGTTTGTTAGAGAACATTAATATATGTAAAATTATTTGGATCTTATGTTTGATTGAGAATGATCTCTCATGATAAAATATACCTTATTTTATTGAAGGTTTTATGTAATGATCCAATTTTTTTTAAAGATAATTGTTTTCTAAAAATGTGTGTTACATTATATTATTTACTAAAAAATAAATTTTTAATGATGTGAATATAAATAGAAATGTGACCATCTGGATTCAACCATTATATGACCGTTGTTCAATTATGACATCTAGAAAATATTACCATTGGGAACTATACTCTTGATAATAATTTTAATGTTATCATTAGAGTTTGTATGTAAAATTTTGATAAAAACAATTGATACCAAAAGAAGAGTCAGTTCCCTCAACTAATAGATTCATTCAATTTGAAGACCATTTTAATATCTTGGGAGTGAAGTTTCCTAACTGGGGTTCTACCTTGACAATGCCCATGATGATATTTAACATGTGAAGTTTCAATGAAGTCACCTATGGGATAAGTTCCAATTAATAGAGATTACCACGCAGTCGATGTTAGCCGAGGGACCCCCCAGAACTACCACTATCACACACCTTACTCTTAGGGAATACACATGTGTAATAAGGTGGTTACATTCCCTGACCATATTTTTTAATTATTTTGTTTAAATAAAAATTTTGTTCCATCATTTCTGTTTTAAGAATAGTTTTTATTAATAAAATTGAGATGGAATATGATAATCTTAATTTTTTTTATACATAGATTATACTTTTTAGAAAATAAATAATTCATACTAAAAGTTAGTGAATTAGGAACAATTTTTATTTTAATTAAATATTATTATTAAGACACTCTTACTTAAAAATATATTATATAAAAAAAAAATTTCTAGTGTCATAAATTTTACTATCTATATTTTATCCGCTATTATTTTCAATAAATAAGGATTTTTATTTTTAAATTTAAAATTATCATATTTAAAGTATTATAATGATAAAATAAATATTATTTTTGAAATCATAAAGTTGTAACTATGTTATGGTGAATTTATGATAATTTTCCAAAATACATTATTTTTATGAATGGTAAAAATATAGTTTGAGTTTTTTGAAATGTTAATGAAAACATAACTATGGAATAATTATATAATAACTAATTAACTAAAATTAACAGCTTAATATATGTTATTTTATTATTATCAAGTATTTTAATTTATTTTAATAAATTTATTAATATATAATTTACTTTGTAAATTTTAAAAACAAAATATTAAATTTTAAAGACTTATTTTGGGAAAAAATTAACTAACCTTTCCAAATTAAGTATTATAAAATGATTTCTAGATCTTGTGGATTAATATAACATAATAGGTCTCCCAAGTGTCCAATTCCATGGCCAAATAAAATTGTAAATCTCATGTATTGTCATTTAACACTACCTTGTTAACTATGGTCTTTATTTAGAAATTAATAAACAAGTCCCCCGATTTTTGCTAAAAATAACAACCAATTAATCCATTTCCTTTCACTCAAATTTAATATTATATAAAGATATGATAATGTTACCTCCCATGGTGTCCTCAATCCTCCATCTTCCTGATCTAATTGTTTTAGGAACTACTCTTTATGTTAAGGTAAATATTTAATTCTCTTTTCTATTTAAGTTCCATATTCAGGTGGTATGAATTTTAATTTTCCAAAATAAATTCTTCCTTAAAATTTATTTTATCTATTTACTATATTAATAGTGTTTTATGAATGGTAAACAATTTTCCCCCATATTATTTACCCTCTTCTAAAACCACATGTTAAAACCGTTATGTTGACGATTTTACTTCTCAAGATTTCACGTCTGTCCTCATGATATTCCATTTTATTTTCATTATGTTAATACCAAAACCTCTTTATTTTTTAGTGGTATTCACCAAGATGTATAATTTATTTTTTTCTTGTCATACATAAAACCAACACTCATTTTCATTGGTTATAAGTGAACTAAATATCTTTTCATTACGCAGTTATTAAAAAAATTATATGAAACATATTTATTATATTATACAATGGTTATTTATAAAATGTTTTATTGTGATCTATTTTGGTAACATTAATTAATAAATATTGAGGGTTATCCCAAATCGTGTTCCAATTCGTTTCTAATGAAATGAATCTCTATTGATGACATGTTTTACTATACCTTGGAGAATAACCTTGGTAATGTTTTTTGAGGTATCGGTGAAAGACCTCATTCATATGCTTATAAATGAATCAATTAAATGTTTTAGTCACATTTACATATTTTTATTGATGTTATTTTTATTACTATATTCCCATTTTTCTTTTTATAATGCCTTTATTATATTCCCCATGGTATTAATGATGTTTCCTCAAGATCACATGTAAACTATTTCTCTTATTTTCCCTTTCTTGGCCTTATGCTCACCCATTACTTTGACGTATGTCCCCAGGTTATGAGATGTAGTAGAGGAATATAGGATTAACCAATGAAGAATTATTTCACATTTTTAGAAGAATATTCTGTGTTTTATTTTATTGTGTAATTTTTTCAAGAAATAGAACTTTAAAATATCCATTATTTGTACCATGTAAATAATAATTTATGTAATAAAAATGTGGGATTCCATTATTAGTATCAAATTACGGTTTAGTTATTTTTAGAAATTATGATATAAAACATTATTTATAACCTTATAAAAAATTTTAAATATAGGAATACAACAATGTATTCTTGTGAATTGTTATGTAAGTGGTTTAGGAGTAAAGAACTCATTGTCTTAATATGAAAAAGTGGATGTGGTTTTGGAAGAGATATAACTTGGGTTAAAAACACATGCAAGGTGTATTGATCTGGACTAAACACAACCCGATACATAATAATGGGCCTTTCTACACACATATTTTAACACTATAGGGTGATATGTTTGTTTAAACATTATATTTTTATAGACTATTATAAATTATTTATGGAAAATGTAATTATTGATAATGATTAATTTAATAAAGAATGATATTTTAATAAATTTATAAGATTCATAAAAGAAACTTGTTTCTCCCTAGGTTTCCCTATTTTAAAAAATGGTAGGAAATGAGAGGATATAATGTGTCTCCTTGGGGAGCACCTGTTCAAATTATAAACAAGAAAGATGTATTAATGTGGCTATAGATTGGTTATGTATAACTTATTAATATCACAATAAATAATAATTACCATATTCCAAATATTGATTATTTATTATACCAACATAATGGGGATCAATTCTCCTCTAAGATTGATCTTTGATATGGTAATAAAAAATTACGGGTGATGAAAGAATATATTCTAAAAATGCCTTCCATTAAAGATATATAAATTATGATTTTATTGTTATTCCTTTAGGATTGACTAATTATCCTTTTTTATTTATGGATTTTATGAATAGAGTATTTAAGGGAAACCTTGATAAATTTATAGAAGTTTTTATTGAGAATATTATGATATATTCTAAATGTAAGAAGGTGAATGAGAATAAAAAAAGAGTTATATTAGAAACTCCAAGGAATGAGAGGATATTTTGAATGATCCAAATATATGAATTTTTGTTATAACATGTTGATTTCTTGGGGAACATTGTATCTAATTAAGGAATCTTAGTTAACCCTGTGAAGAAAAAGGTTGTTTAGGGGTACTCTCATCCTAAAACACTAACAGATCTTCATAGTTTCCATTGTTTATCGGGATAATATAAGATTTTTGTAAAAAACATTTCACGTCATTATCATCCAATAACCAAGTTAAATAAAAAAGGGTCCATATTCATATAGACAAAGGAGTGTGGATAATGTTTCCAAGCACTGAAGAAGATATCTGTCACAACACTCATGTTAACTCTACACACTATTGCATAAAGATTCTTTATTTTTAGTGTTGTATATCTGAAAGGGATTGGGTGCATCCTCATGAAAAATGGCATGGTGATTACTTGTTTATCTCGATAGTTAAAGCCTCATAAGAAGAATTTTCCTATGAATTAATTGGAGTTGGATACAATTTGTTTTTTCTCTGAATATACGTAGGCACTATATTTATGGGGATAAATTTGATATATACACAAAAACCCAATATTTGAAGTATAATTTCTTCAAAATCAATCAAACATGATACATAGGAGATGATTGAATCTTTTTAAGGACTATGATTGTTCAATTTTTTATCACCCTAGAAGAAAAAACATAGACACTGATGCATTAAGTAGGAAATACCATTTTTTGCTGGAAATGATGAGGATTAAAGAAGATCATTTGATCAAAGACCTAGTAAAACTAGACATGGGAATCTTAAAGGAAGGGACATCATCAACTCAATCCCAAATTATTTATCAACCATCAGTATTGGAAAATATCTTGAAATATCAAAGAAAAGATCATTTGTTACAAATAATGACAGAAGATATGAAGAATGTGATTTTACTAAGTTCATTATTGATCAAGATGTTGTAATGAAATTTATGGAAATTTGTTCCATCTATTATAGAAATAACGCTGGATTTTATGGATGAATCTCATAGCTCTACATTCATTATACTTCTTATAAGTATGAAACATTATAGTGACCGTCATGATCATTATTGTTGGGACAACATGAAAAGTGAGATTGTTGAATACACAAAAAGCATGTGTCATCAAGTGAAAGAAGATTGAGAATATACTATAGGGGTATTATAGACAATACCCATACCAAAATGGAAGTGGGATAATATCACAATTTTTTCACTGGTCTCTTGAGAACATCCAAAAGAAAAAATGTGAAATGGGTTATAGTCGACCATCTCATTAAGACTGCCCATTTTATCTATATCTAGGAAGAATTATATTTTGATAAAATTTCCAAGATTTACATAAAATATGTGGTGAGTTTTTATGGAGTGCCACTTTCTATCATACCTGATCACGAACCAAGGATCACATCAAAATTATAAATAGTTTTTAACACTCTATGATTATTGAATTGAATTTCAGTACAGACTATCACCCTTGAACTAATTTCCAATATTAAAATAAAATTAAGTCACTCAATGGAATAATGAGAACATGTTTAATGGGATTTAATGGTGGAATGGGATAAACATAATACATTATTTGAGTTCTCATACAACAAAAGATTCCATTCGAGTATTAAAATGGAACCCTTTGAATCTGTATATGGTATGAGATGTTGAACTCATACTTTTTTGGATGAAGTTGTTGAGAGAAATCTTCTTGGGACATATATTGTGAAAGAGATGATAGAAAATTTCAAGACATCCAAAAACACATTAAGGATGCTCAGAGAAAACAGAATATCTATAATGACAACAATTTAGGGGACTTGGTGTTTGTTGTTGGTAAAAAAGTTTTCCTTTGAATACCACCATCAAATAGATTCATGTGGTTTAGGAATAAGGGTATGCTTAGCCCCAGGTACATTGGCCCCTTTTGAATTCATGATCACATAAGAGTAGTGGATTATCAGATTTCACTTTCTCAAAGTCAATATCAATTAAATGATGTATTCAATGTACATATATTGAGGATGTACACAACTTACACTTACCATGTATTGAATCATAAGGTGATACAATAGGTAAATTACCTCTTTTATGAGGAGTTGTGGAACAAGATCTTTGACCGTACAGAAATGGTTCTAAGCAAAAAGACTACCCGCTTCGTCAAAGAATTATAGAGGAACCATATACATAAAGTGACATGGGAACTAGAGGAGACAATAAGGTAGAATTACATACAACTTTTCTCAACTAAGGGAATGAGTTGAAATTTCAGGGATGAAATTTTGTAAGGGGGAATAATGTAATTAAGTAAAATATTTATATTATAATTTCTTCATGAAAATGTGAGTTATATTGTAATATTCTCAATAGAACCATGCTTTTATAATTAAGTGAATATAAATGGAAATGTGACCTTATGGAATTAACTACTATATGATCATTGGTCAATTATTACTATTGGACAATATTACCATTGTGAATTAAACTCTTGATAATAATTTTACCATTATCATTAGAGTTTATAAGTACAGTTTTGAAAAAGGAAAATTGATATATATAGGGGATTTGATGGAATTAATGAGTAGAGTCATTCCATTTGAAGACCATTTGATAGATCTAGGAAGGGAGGTTTCATTTCTGGGGTTTCCCCTTAACTAATACAAAGTTGAGCTTTAAAAAGTGAATCTCGAAAGAAATCATCTATGTAGGAATTTCAAGTTAGGGGAGATTACCACTCAGTCAATGTTTTCCAAGGAACCCATGAAACTACCACCATCACAAAAATTACTCCATGGGAGTACATGTTGTAATAAGGGGTCACATACATTGACCATAGTGTGTCATTACTTTGTTTAAATAAAATGGTTATTACATCAAATCTATTTTAAAAATAGTTTCTCTAAATAAAATTGATATGGAATTTGATAATTTTATTTTTCAAATAGAGATTTTACTTGTCTAAAAAATAAATAATATTTATATTAAACTAATTTATTATAAATAATGTTTATTTTAATATATTTTTAGTATTAAAACAATCTTATTTAAATATAAACAAAAAATGAGTTTTTTCAAGTGTCTGAAATTTTATTCTACATTTTATATCTGTTATTATTTTTAATAAATAAGTAGTTTTGTATTTTAATGTTAATATTATCATATACATATAATTATTATGATAAATTAAACATATTTTTTAAGATCATAATGTCAAAATTATATTAGGGTTAATTTAAGAGAGTTTTTAAAAATGAATTATTTGGTCATGAATTATAATAAT
Source organism: Viscum album (assembly GCA_963277665.1). Lineage (NCBI taxonomy): Eukaryota > Viridiplantae > Streptophyta > Magnoliopsida > Santalales > Viscaceae > Viscum > Viscum album. The sequence continues at coordinate 375,022,069 of OY728119.1, read as the reverse complement.
AAAGTTTGTGTATTTTGGTAATTTTAATGACATAATATTTATTTCATAATGATATAATAACCAATAAACCATATTCTAACACATTAAATATGTTATTTTATTAATATCATGTATTTTAATATATTTTAATCATCTTGAAAATATTTAATTTACTTTTTATATTTAAAAATTGAATGATTAACATTAAAAATGTTATTCTGAGAGAACATTAACATTCATTTAAAAAATAATTTATATAAAATGATTGTATAATATTTTGGATTAAAATAACATAATTGGTTTCCCATGTGTCCAATAAGATTGGTAAATACCTTAATCAATTCTGTGTTTTTTCATTTACCACTATATAAGTATCCAAGGACTTTATTTAGAAATTAATAAACAAATCCCCCCCCACCGTGTTTCAAAAAATTCCCACCCATTTATCAATTTATGTCGAGTCACATTTTATAATCGACAAAGATAATATATTTTTACTTATCAACAAGTCTTACCATGGTTTCCTTAATCCCCCAATGTATATATCCTTGTGTTTTAGGAGTAACTCTTCATGTTAAGGGAAATATTCACTTCCTTTTTCCATTCAAGTTCCCTATTTATGTTTTATGTATTTCAAATTTGAAAAATTTTGTATTATATATAATTTTTATTATCCATTTAATATATTATGATTTTTATATTAATGTTAGACCCTTTTCCCATCTCTTTTTACACTTCTCTAAAGCCTTGTTTTATAATTGTTATTCTGTCGATTTCACTTCTCAAAATTTAAATCTTCTCCTTAAGAAATTCCCTTTTATATTATTTATGTGATTACCCCAACCTCTTTATTTTACACGGGTATTCCGAAAAATGTTAAAATGATTTATTTTATTCTCTAATTAACATACATAAAACCCTCAGTCACATTCCATAGGTTATAAGTGACATAAATATCTTGTATTTAATGTTATTAAAACACCATGTTTTTTATATGAAACTTGTTTCTTCTATTTTCTATAGGTTACCTAGGAAATGTTTTATTATTATCTATGAGGATAAAATTAATTATTACAGATTATGTGTGCATGCTTATAGTTTTCTAATTCAATGGATAAAGAAATTAAACAATGGAGATGACATGTTTTATGATACCATAGAGAACAACATTGGTAATTCTTATGACACCTCGGTGAAAAAAAGTGATATGATTATGAGTGCCTAATTTAAATGTTGTAGAAACATTTCAATGTCATTATTCAATTTATATTAATTATGATATTCCATCTTTTCATTTTATCATTACTTCATGATATTATACATGTTCTTTATGATTTTTTTAAAGATCACATATAGACTATTTATCTTGTTTTCCCTTATGTGGCCTTATGCTCACCGATTATTTTGATATTTGTCCCCTAGTTTTTAGATAACTTTAACTCACATAGTATGAACCAAACAATAATACTTTATTGTTTTTTAGAATAAATTTTTATTTTTTTAGGTATTATGTTCCATTTTTTCAAGAAAATAATCATTAAAATATTTTGTCTTTGTACCATATAAACGAAAAGTTATGTAATGAAAAGGGAAGATGCCATAGTTTATGATCAGTTTGACTATATATGTGTTATTTTGATTCAATTAATGGTTTATTATTACTGTAACTAAATTTTTTATGTCATTGTTTTAATATGATTTTTTATGGTGTTTATGTTTTCATATGATGAATGCATTGGACATAGTATGTAATAGGAAGGGCCCACTACATCCCTAGAGGCATTAGTATATATCATGAGACAAACATGATTGGGTATTAGTTTATGAATTAGCTTTTCTTGTATGGTTTCTTAGCTGAATCCATGATGGTATGTTTTTGATGCCCGAAATTACCCATTCCCTCACTGTGAAAATACTTAGATATATTCTATGTTATTATTCGATGAGTAGAATATCAATGTGATTTTTAATATGAAATTATTTTCTTTCCATTTATTAATTCCATATTAAGCTTAATATTATGTTAATATTCCTTGTGTTTTAGTTATACACCTTACCATAATTTTTATGCTTACTATTTTTAATAGCGTATGTTATAAAGATACATATACTAAACATCTAATCTCACCACTTATGTTTTAGTGGTTGAAATAGTGGGTTCCCTAGACCCAACTTTGTAGTACTTTTTATTACCATATAATGTGTACATGTAGTTATACATTATTCTATCTTACCATTATAGTGTTGACTTTTTCTCATCCATTATTATAATGGTAATGTCCCGCGATTAATTATCATATCGAGAGGTTGTAGCAGATCCCATGCTATATTGAGAACCTAGAGATATAATGGCATTGAACTTAAATATATATTATATAGTCTAGATACATCTTAATAAATGCATATAGTAGATGTTTTACTATCTGGTGTTGGGGGCTCAAAAGCATTGATAATTCTTCTCATGAAGTTCATACATGGTGATCTCTTGTAGTGATATCAAGAGGACAGACCCACCAATAAGAACACAACATGTTTTGGGTGTCATTGGTCATTCCTATCTATGTACTTGTGTATTAGTCTCCTAACATGAGACCATTACCAATGTGTATCATTTTATTGAATACTTTGATGCAAGGATAAAACCTGGGTATTGAAATCGTGGTGAGGTATTCAGTGTTGGGTGCGTCATTGGTGGTATGATATTGGTTGAATGGTCAAGAAAGTATTTGTCACTTCCAAGGGTAGGAATTTGTATATCTCAAGCCACATTGATTTGGATGGTTCTTCCTTCATAAGTATTTGGACAAAGCAATACAATGTAAAATCCATCCAGTAAGATTAGAAAATAATGAAGCAAGAAATGGGAGAAGACACAATTTTGCATCCTTCTTTACGAGATATTTAATGACAAAGAGATTATAGTACACAGTCAGTGTTTGTAGGTTGGTTGTTGTTGCTATGACAATATTTATCTCTTTAGAGGGCATGATGAGTTGCTAGACTCTACTCTTGGTATATGGATTTTATTCACTGCTATCGAGATAAGGGCTAAGATGGTCACACAAAATAGTGTATTCAAGAATCCTCTCTATTGAGTTTAATATGTATATGGACATAGTGGCCCCCACAATGGGGTCTAAGTGTTGTTCAAGCTATCAATCGCCAAAATAATTAAATAAATTCATTAATATTCAAGTTATGAATATTTAGGGTTGAATTTATTTAATATATTTACTTTTTTATTAAATACGAGAAAAGATTAAATGAATAAATATTATTTTAATATTCAAAGTTTGTTTAATATAATGAGGGAAAACGAGTGGAGTAAAATGGCTCGATTTTTATAACATAATATATTTTATATAAATTAGAAGTATGTGATAAAATAATAAATAATATTGATGCAGTTTAGTTTGTCAAAATTATTTATATAGTAGACATTGAAATAAATAGGGGTCTGAGAACCAACCGAGTATTTATCAACTCCACTATAAATATAGGTGGAGGATCTATAACATGTGTGGGTAATCACTATTCATTAATTTCAAGGAATAATATTTAGAGCATCTATCTGCTCTGGCTCTCTAAAGATAGAAGCTCTTGATCCAAGAAGCTCATATTAAGATCTATCTCAAGCATCGAAGGGATCTCAATGCGGTGATCATCCAGACATCAAATTCATCATCAGATCTCCATGCTAGCACCCGGAATTCAACAATCGATGTTCTAGATATTTTTTTAAGAACATGTAAATGATCTAGAGGGATCCTACAATGGATTTTTCAAGTAGTGATCGCTAGCGACAAGTAGCAGTTGACATCGCCTTCGAATTTGAAACGATTATGTTTTCAATTTAATTATTGTAATATTTAGAATTTACGAATGATCCTCGGACTTCATTGGGGCTCGAATTTTTGGCGTCGACAAGAACTATCGATCCGCCGACGAAAATTTTAAAATCCATGCCTCATCAGCTTTTAATGAATCCACCTAAAACATTCAGTAGTATTAGAGGGATCACATAAATTTTCTGAGCCATGAAAATTTATGTTTCATTAGCATTAAGTAGAGGATTAAAAAATGGTCCAATAGGTTTAAAGCACACGTCGATCTAATCTCGAACGACCAATTTATTACCATTTTAATATTTCAGATTAGATAAAATTTTTGATTGATCGCAGGTATTAATTTTTTCAATCATTTTCGATCTTCGTTGTTGTTTTGGTTTTGTATAAACCCAGAAAATTATAATAATAATAATTATTTTATAATAATTATTATCATAAAAAATTAATAAAAATAATAAATTTTTATAATAATAATAATTAATATTATTATTTTATTATTATAATTATTATTATAATAAAAATTATTATTATTTTTAAAGGCAAATATTTACCCTTTAGAAATTTTTGGGAGGAGGATTGACAATAATAAAAAAACAAAAATGGAGGACTTGACTTTAAAAAAACTAGAGGAGACTTCTTTTTAATAAAAAAAAGGAAAAAGGTGGGGCGGGCTGGAAAGGCAAAAGCCCAAAAAAGGGGGTTCGCACCTGCTTACTTGGGACACCACAGAGAGCACTGGTGCACCCTCCGAAGGTTGCAGCCCACTTCAGCGCGTCCCGAAATGCGCTATCCTACTCCCACCGAAGGCTGGCCTCACCCCTCCCGTCCGCAACAGACCACTAGATATCCTTGAGCCGTAGCTCCCACGTTCCTGTCTAAGCCGGACCCTGCATCTCATAGCACCACTGACCTCCTTCATATGCCAGAATGCTCGTGCCCCATCAGCCTAGTAATACAAGTCGTCGCCCAGCCCTTCATAGCCATACCCGGGCCACCACCAGACTCATCCTTCCTGGCTCCTCCCATCCAATGTTGTGTCCCACTTTCTCAGTGGCGCACACACCATCCCATCCCCGACATGCCCTATCAGTCTCGCAACCTAGCTCCACTCTGGCAGTTCTGCCCAAGCAGTGACCCCACCATCCTATTCACCGGGCACAACTCCCCTCACGAGATCACTGGGAGGTAGCTGGAAACCCCATACCACCATGGAGGACTAGCGGCTCTTCCGCTCTCAGCCGGACTTGCCAAGGCCATCGGCCTCACCGCCATCTGGGGTCAAGCAGCCTAGTGGCGCCGCATCGGTCAGGGAGTTACTTCTTCAATTTTACTCCAAGTTATTTTTCCTGAGGAAAGAATTGTGTCTGAAATAGTCGGCGGACATGCCCAACCTGGAATGGGTTTGGACAAATCGATCCAGCTTAATTTTCCCCTTGAACAAACTAGAAGGGCCCTTCGCGGGTTTGGCCCAACCCACGTAGGCCCTGCAGTGATGTTTCCGGGACCAACCAATTTAAATTAACCAAAATAATTAAATTATTTAATATAATTTTATTATTTAAATTAAATTAATTAAAATTATATTTGGTTAATTATTTTTAATACTCGAAGACATAATTTAATTTAATTTTTCAACTAAATTAAATTAATTAATTTAATTAATTTTTTTCATTAAAATTAAATTAGTGGACTAAATAATAATTAAATTATTTGAATGTATTAATTAATTTAACTTAATTTACAACCCTCATACTTATTCTATGCATTTTAATTTTATCGCGATTTATTTTACCTGCATTATGGTCTTGAGCATCGACCCATGTATGTTTTTTTATTTAATCAATTATTTAATTTAGTGTGATGCTTGTATTTTATTATTTGATGGTCTATGCATCATCATTATTTTTGGCTGAAATGTATAAGGTGTTATGTACCCAATTCAACTGATGTAAATTTATACCTCAGTCTCCCTCACCTACACGTAAGTAATTTTGTACCTCAGATGAAGACAATGCGAGATGAGGCAGTACTCAATGATTTGACGTGGACCCCTATAAAATGAGGTGATACTCTAGATTACATGTGGACATACATGATAGGATGAGATGTATTATGTGTCAAGCTTCCACTCAGGTAAGATTCCCTTAGTCATTTAGATGCTCAAGACCAGTCAAGTAGCATTTTACCTTTATGCATTTACTTATTATTTTATGAATCTTAGAATATCAGGAAAATACATAAAATAATAGCAAATAAAACGAATAATGAAGCGGTGTATGTTTTTTCTATTAAAGTTCGGTTGTGAGCGTAACAATGTAGATGAACAAGTTTAATAGAAATGAATCACATTCCTTGGGAGAGAGAAACTCAAAACCCTCAGTGTAATATTAAGTCACCACAGCCTTCCATCATTCATGTTTGAACAAAACCGAGTGTTTGGGGTGTCGGTCATGCCATAACTGAGGGTACCTATTACTAATAGGGAGTTCATATAAGAGTGGTGGGTTGACTTTACTAATATTTCTTCAAATAAATTTCCATAACTAGATTTTTTTTAAAAACAATTTACGGTCATGCTTTGAGTAAATCAAGAAATGATTTTTGAAGTTGAGACTTCACCCAACAGATTAAGGAACTGTGAGTTAATGTAGTTGGCCAGCCAAAATCCTACCTTGGACCCTCAGAGTAGTGGTGTATCCATAACTTGTTTACTATAATGGAGGTTCATGTAACTTTTCCACTATAATATTAAAATGATTGAGTATTTTGATTATAGTAGAGTCGTTTCCTAGAATTCTAAAAATTAGTGGGAGACATTTAATGATTAATTTAATCAATAATGTCATATTCGACAATAATTATAAAAGTACAATCTGTAAAATTCTATTTTTAGAGAATGGAATGTAATACCACAATAAAACTGTGATAAATATTAGACAAATTTAATGTCTAAACTAAGCACGAATTTACAAAATGTAGTATAAGCGACGACACAGAATATTACAATAACGGAAATTCAAGGTGCTTGTGTCTCAACGTGTTAAGCCACCTCAAGAATTGAGAGTATTAAAATACTTAGAGGAGGCTCATGAATCAAACATATGATGGTTCTTCAACAATGCTATCATTAATGTCTGATGTTATTTGTGGTTGCTACATCATGACATAGATGTTGTTACATAAAGTCTCATCTCTATGATGTTTACACAGAGAATGATATGAATGATTTGAATGTGATGGCTGCACTCGGTTTGTGTAATGTGAAAGAAATTTCACAGTATATCATGCCATCCCATTATTATACCTTTTAGACCTAATTAATATAGTTTCATTTATGGATACAAACAAATGGTATAGATTAAGCACTTCATTACCTTCAAGGTAACATTCTCCAAGTAATACGAATATTAAAGATAGCACCATCTTTTGTTCTAATGGAAAATATATTGAATGACAAGACAAAAAATACTATGGTACATTATGCCAAAGTCACCATTGTGAGGTACATCAAATATAAGTGGGATTTTATTTTACAAAAGGTTATTTTCATCACATAAAGAAAATAATTTATGGAAGTTTAAAAATTCAGTGAACTGAAATACTAGAAGTATGTACCTGCTTGTCATTTACGTATATTCATCAATATTAATTAATGTTCCTAAAATACTTCATGGTTATTGAATGAAATATTCCAACAAAATATGTGTATTTAAATATAGTAACCAAGTATGCATAGGAAAATTATAATAAGTAACGTGTCTTCTCCAAGCTGCAGAGAAAGTGTGATTCCTAAGTCAGTAGTGAGAAACAAATAACTTCAAATTGCCAAGCGATTGATTCAAATTGAATTTTTTTAGTATAACTAGAAAATATATCTCACATGCCATTTTGGACAAAAAGAGACATTATTCCGTGTATTGGAATTTTTTTGTGGATTAACATACTCAACAAATTGTTGAGACATACTTGATTTAAAGGTAATACATGATGAATATACAATTTAAGACCTAACCAATTGTGGAAATATGATTCCTTGTCAAGTAGAACTAAAATTGGACGTCAAGAATATGCACAATATGGTATTTAGGCTTGGAATGGCTAAAAAGAAATGGTATTATTGAGAACCTTATTTTAGAAAAAGAACCATTTAGAAATAAAGGTATTCCACAAAGCATCTAAGGATAGTTAAACCAGAGAGTATGAACTATTCCAATGGAAAGATAGAAGTAAAGATACTTCATAATATTCCTTTAAGTTATTATGGAATTATATAGTGAAGTATATGCATGGTCAGAAGAGATGAGTTTCATCGGATCAGCATGCCAAAGAATATATTGACCAAACATTCATCGATCATAATAATAGAGCGCGAAGTAATTCCTAAAAGCATGTTACCTTATCTACATCACAATTTTGATGTTCATAAGGAGGATATATGATTATTCTTACATGTTAACATTGATTAAAGAAATGTAGCATGGATAAATTTCAAAATACATGTTTTACACATTAGAGTTATGATGTATGGAGTATCAGTGTTGCAAGCTGCAGAAACATCCATTACATATCATGACGTACATTACAAATAACGGTGAAATCCCATAACCAATATTCCAACTAATAAATTAAAAATGGATATCATATGAGTCATAGTATGATGAAAATACATTACATCATATGAAATGTTTTTGGATTCAAATAATTTCTTAAGATATAAGGATACATGCATCAAGCTAAACACATGATCCATCTAAATAAATATCCTAAAAGTTTAATAGGATATTATGTAAATCCTTAAGATAGAATAGATGTGGTCATGTATTAGAATACATTTCTATATAAGGGTACACATATCTATTAGAGACATTAGGAGTTGAAATGACTTGGAATTAGTCAATTCTCAAGATGCACACATGGTTAGCATTGGAAGAAGTTCCACTAGTTCATGTGGAATAAAAACATTCTGGAGAAACATACTGCGTAGGAAGGATGAAACCATAGTGATGGATTTATATTCACTAAGGCCGGTGAAAAATTATTCATTAAGAATAATAAATCCCACAAGTACGAAGTATATAGAAATAAGATAAGATTGAAAAAATTAATTAAAAGTCCATAATGGATTCCGTGCATCAAATTTCCAATGGGAATATAAAATGAATACTCTAGTGGATATTCAAATGAGATGAAATAGGGATGGTACATTTCTGGTACCAATAATGCTTGATTGGTTGTACCAAGTTAGTATGCCTGATTACATTAGAATTTTACATGTCATAAATAACTTCTAATTTTATTATATTGGTCATTGGATGTAAAGATCATCTTTCGTGGAAAGTGTCTATACAATGCAACTAGAAATGGATGATGACACCATCAAATGCCAATGAAGGATGCGAGTTACTGAAATCCAGTTTTGGATTAATGAATGAAACAGGATCTTATAGGATTCATTTCAAATGAATCATTGACTTATGTCTACCAAAGGTTATTGGTAGAGCCAATGTATTCCAATAGATATATGTTCAACAAGATATGGAAAATAGATTTTCGTCTTACAATTAGATTAGACAAGGTTAAAAGTAATTATACAGTGATTGAATTAAAGTATCAACCTACGTTCCAGGGAACTGAATCTATCAAAGTAGATATAATAGTTTCTTTGACCTAGTTAATTGTACCAAAAGTGACATTGTATTGAAAAATAAATTTTGGAACAATTTAGGTTCATAATTGTTTCCATTGTCACATGGATTAATATCTTCATATTGAAATGTTCAGAACATGGGAAGAGATAACTGTTGTGAGTTGAGTTTCATACGCTACATCAATAGATCAATCATGTATTCCATAATATGTACAATAATTGATACTACCCGGATGTACTTTATTATAGGAATATATCAATGGTTTCTAGGATCACTGCAAGTGATGCAGTCAGAACTATCATCTTGTACTTCGGTGAGTTAAAATTATATATACCTGGTAAATAGAGAAGAAGGTAGAATAGTAATGGAAGGAAACAAACTAGTACTCCCTAGATCAATATGATCTAGTATCACAGTTAGTCAAAGGAGATGAGTGAGTCAAGCTCATAAAATCCAGAGGTAGCTATATAAAAAAATACAGAATATGTTGAAACTTCAAAGGCGTATAAGAAGCAGTTATCAATTGCAATGATTTGTTCCAGTTCTTGGATTCACACCTAGTGAGAAAGTATTATCATAATATAAATTATAATATTATTACTAGCCATGCTGTCATGTTATGTCAATGGAAAAAAGTGATATATTTGGGGATACCAGATATTGAAAAGTCTTACACATGGAAATGAGGTTACATACAATAGATATGCCATGCGATGAAAACATGGTAGGCCTAGTAGTTAAATCCATTACTCACCAGAAGCATGATCTTTATCATGTGAGTAGCTAACATGTTTGGTTAGCAATTTGGATCTTGTTCAAGTGGGACTGTTGAAATAATGAGTTCCCTAAACCCAACATTTTAGTACTTTTGATTACCATATCAATGTGTATAGTTAGTTATACATGATTTCATCTCCCCATTATAGTGGAGAATTTTCTTTTTCCACTATTATAATGGTAATTTTCAAAGAATAATTGTCATGTTGAGAGGTTATAGTAAATCCCACTCTATAATGAGAACCTCAAGATATAATGACATTGATATTCGATATATGTTATATAGTATAGATAAATATTACTGACTAGACATAGAATATGTTTTAAAATCAGGTTCTGGAGACTCATAATCATTGAGACTTATTCTCATGAATATCGCAGTTGATGATCTCTAGTATTGAGATCATGAGGATAGTCCCAACAATAGAAACATCACATGTTTTGGGTGTAATTGGTTGTTCATATCTAAAGACATCTATGTTGGTCTCCTGACTTGATACCATTACCAATGTGTATCATTTGATTGCGTACATTGATGCAAGGTAAAAATCATGGTATTGAAATCATGGTGAGGTAGTTTGTGTTGGGTGTGTCATTGGTGGTATGACATTGGTTGAATGGTCAAGAAACGATTTGTCACTTCCATGTTTAAGAAGTTGTATATCTCAGGCTAAGTTGATCAGGATGGTTCTTCCTTCATAAGTCTTGGGCCAAAGCAGTAAAACCGAAAATCCATCAGTTTAGATCAACAAATAATAAAGTAAGAAAAAGGCGATGACACAAGTGTGATCCCAACATTATGAGATATTTAATGAAATTGATATTATAGTACACAGTTAGTGTTCATAGGTTGGTTGTTATTGCTATGAAAATACTTATCTCTCTAGGGGACATGATTGGTTTCTAAAATCCTCTTTTGGTCTGTGGGTTTTATTCATTATTATCGAGATAAGGGCGTAGAGGTTCACAAACAATATCATATTCAAGAATCCTCCCTATTCATTTGAATAGTTATATGGACATAGTGGTCCCTGCGATGGGGTCTATGTGTTTTCCAAGTTAACGATCACCAAAATAATTAAACGAACTCATTAATATTCAAGTTATGAATATTTGGGATTGAATTTATTTAATGTATTTAAAATTTTATTAAATCATAAAAAGTATTAATCCAAAAAATATTATTTTAATATTCATGGTTCCTTTAATATAAATTGGGGAAACTAATCATGTTAAAGGGATCGATTTTTATCACACAATCAGGTATTCATCAACCCCACCATAAATATAGGAGGATGATCTATCACATTTGTGGATAATCACTATTCATTCATTTCATGTGTAACACCTCTAGAAAAGTGAGACTTAAAAGGCTAAATGTTACTACCCATGTCAACAAGGTGCACCTTTCTTTTCGAGAGCCTATCTGATTAGAACTCCAAAGTTAAGCATGCTTGGCCTGGAGTAGGGATCAGGATGGGTGATGTTCTTGGAAGTTACCCAGGGTGTGTGTGAGTGAGGAAATAATACACTGGAAAGGACATGTGTTGGCCTATGGGGACAATCATTAGTCTGATTAGCGACCCTAGTGAGTAATAACCTATGGTGTTTTGGGAAGACAACCAAGGTATTACAGGACACCCATGGGGTCATATGACAAGGTTCATGGCCCGGGGAGGCGGGTCATGACAAATGGTATCAGAGCCAATACCCAGCCGGAAGTGCTTAGGCACTGCCTGGGTTTGAGGCTTGGGGTCCATAATGAGGGTGTTGTGCTTTAAAGGGGTGGGTATTGTAACACCTCTGGAAAAGTGAGACTTAAAAGGCTAAATGTTACTACCCATGTCAACAAGGTGCACCTTTCTTTTCTGGATCCAATCTGATTAGAACTCCATAGTTAAGCATGCTTGGCCTGGAATAGGGATCAGGATGAGTGACCTTCTGGGATGTTATCCAGGGTGTGTGTGAGTGAGGAAAAAATACACTGGAAAGGACATGTGTTGGTGATGGGGACAATCATTAGTCTGATAAGAGACCCTAGTGAGTAATAGCCTATGGTGTGTTGGGAAGAAAACCATGGTATTACAGGAGACCCATGGGGTCAGATGACAAGGTTCATGGCCCGGGGAGGCGGGTAATGACATCATGGAATGAAATCCAGATCATCTCTCTCCTCCCGCTCTATAGAGAGAGAAGCTCTTGATCGAAGAAGCTCGGATCATGATCTCTCTCATGAATCAAAGGGATCTTGATGCGGTAATCATCAGGATGTCGAAGAAATTGTCAGATCACAACACTAGCACCTAGAATTCGACGATCGAAGTTCCAACGGATTTTTGAAGCATTTGTGGACGATCAAGAGGGACCCTTCTATTGATTATTCAAGCAACGATCACCAATGATAAGTTGCAGTCATGCACGCCTTGAAATTTGAAACAGGTATTTTTTCAATTTATTTTATATAATCTTTAAAATTTATACGAGATCCTCAAACGTTATGGGGGATCAGATTGTTGGTATCAACAAGTAACATCAATCCACCGATGAATATTTTAAAATCCCTGGCCCACTGAATTCCTCTACGGGCCACAGAACATTTCATTATTTTTCATAGGATTCCATTATGTGTTTTACGATTGACATATAGAGTTAATCTTGGAGATTATGGGTGATCTCAGTTGTTTTATTATGTAGAAATTTATTGTTTAAATTGTAATGTATATTTCAATTATGAAATATAATTTCCAAAACTGATAAACTGATCAGTACTTTGGGATTAGAGTCTTGTATTTATGCCAATGTAATAATGTAAGTCACCAGATCCAGTGTAATGGGGTAAGGTATGTTATACATTACATGACATGAATTTTTTTTCCAAACCATTACAGATTCTATCACTAGCCTCTATACAACTTACAAACCACTTAAGATTCCTTTTTAAAAACAACCCAACCGACCCATAAAATAACCTATGTTCTAAGCCAAAAAGAACCTAAAGAAGATATTATTGAGGAAATTAAAAGGATCAATACCTCAAAGAAGAATTTATTTCTTATGTTAATGTTCCCTTGTCCATGAAACGACTTATATAATATTTAAATTAATAAAAGTCCCAAAATTTCACTTTCTTCGTCTTAACAATGCATAATGTGCCCACACGAGTTTAATGGTTTGTTATGAATTAATATAAATGTACCTTTTTAACATAATAAACAAATTTTTATGATATAAATTTATTTTTGACTTTTTAGGCCATTTAGATTAGATTCTCATATTTGAAATAATATATTTAAAAAAATTTAAAGATGTCACATTGATGATTTAAATACTATATTTTTTTGATTAATGGTTGATAAAATATATATATATATCTGACTATAATAATTTTCTACAATATAGAATATTTAAATTTATCTTTCTATTTTATTTTAAACTTTTACTGGAGAAATATGTAAATTAAATATTTACACAATCTTGATGGATTAATTATTTTATTAACTGAAATATGAAATAAATGATAATAAGTATATTAAAATATATATAATTTGAGATAATTAATTTGATAAAATAAATTTATAATTAAACAAAACCTCTTAGGGATATAATAAAATATATATGTTTTGAATTTAACTTTATATATTGATATTTTTAAATGTTCAGGAAATGATTAGTTTCAAAATTGAAAGTAATGATATTTTACATAAATAATGTTTCATTAAATTATTTAAAAACAATAAAACATCTTTAAAAATAAAAAAATAAAAATATTGTCTAAAATGTTCTAAATGTCTCATTTATGGTCCAATTTTATTCACATAAGTAAAAGCATGACCTTTTAATATTGAAAACATTGTTAACATAGTTAAAATTAAAATTGGATACCTAAGAGTTAATCAAAACGATGAGGTTTGAAATAATAGCAAAACTTATCTAAAATATATCATATGAGGATATTATAATATTATATAATTTTATTTTTGAATATATTTTCTTTTGGATGTATTTTGATGGATTTTAAATTTATTATAAATTTATATTTTTGGAAAATTCCAAAACTTCCCTGCCCCTCAATTATAAAAGGGAACCTCCTCCCTCACAGTTTTACATCACATTTACCCTTAAATATCTACAATTACCTTCTAATTTATCATATAAATTCCCTAGACACATTCTAGTGGTGATATTATTCTTTTAAGTCCAACCATATCATCTCTAAGAGGAGATCTAAAGGATGTTCTTCAAAGAATAGGTAACCATCATTACCGACTCTTTTAAGAGTATTTCTTATTATAATTCATATTAATGTGTTTTTTACATTATAATGTAATTAATACAGTATCACCTGTTATAGAATATTTTTTAATATGATTATGGAAAAAACATATTCCACCTTTTATCCATCCTATAAAAAAACCACTACTCATGCCTATGTACAGCTTACCATCTCCACATCAAGGTTTCATTTTTTTCATCACCAATTTACATGGATGGTTATAGTGATGCAAATAATATATATATATATATGATAATTATAACATGAGATTTATTTTTCAGAAAAAATGTATACTAACCACTCACTTCCCCTTTAACCATTAAAATAATGATACCATCACTCGTGTGTACGTACGACCTACTGTCCCCACTACACAATGTGATTAATTTACCATGATCACCATTAAAGAATGATTATATAAATGAATATAATGAATAAATATGATATATATTATAATTATATCATTCTTGATGTGAGGTAACTATATCTTATGCACTATATATTAGGACATGGCCTTAAACGTTTCAAAATCAATTAAATTCCATTTAGAATTCAATTTTTTACATGCTCGGATATCTTTTCAGGGTAAGTGATGAGAAATATTGGAAAGAATTAATACTTATCAACCCAAAAGAATAAAATGTGGGTACTACTGAATAATATTCGTCTATTCCAAAATAAATAATATTTTAAAAGAAAAACATAATCTTTTCATGAATAATATTTACAATATTCATCTTAGATTATTCTTTTATCTTACGCATAATTAAAAACTATGAAAACAATTCATAAATTTGTAAGAGAACAAAGATAACATTGATGGATATAAAAACATGGATAAAAAATATTAGTACATGAATACTAATAAACATTTGAAATCATTTTCACAAAGAGATACTTCTTACCCAGAAAGTATAATACACATACTTTGTGAAATAATAGATTTCTATAAAGCATAGAAAACATAAATTGGCCATATATTTTACTTGTAGAATCACATAATTATTCATTTAACCCTCCTGGGTACATTAGGATTGGAAACCCTCATGGCTACCTTAAATTGTAACCCCCACGACTACCTTATGGTGTAACCATCGTAGTTACACTTAGAGAAACCATACGATTGACATCCTACTAACACATACCCAATTCATTAGAGGGACATATAAGAAAAAACGTTCATCATAACAAACTATAAATAAATAGAAAATAGTAATAAAAAATAAATAATAGTATAAAAATAATGCTTTTGAATTTTGTAAAATTGAATTTTAAAAGAGGGATTTAATTGAAAAGACCCCTGTAAATATCATATAATTGAAGTGAGAATTTATAGAACAAAAGGAATGTGTGTAAACAATGTAAATAAACATAGTAAAATAAAATATATAAAATAATAATTACCCAAATAATCTTATTACAACATAATCAATGAAGTAGAAGTTTAATCCAAAGAATAAAAATTAGGTTAAAAATTATTTTACCTCAGGTTATCCTTAAATAAAATGTGTTTAAAACTCATGTATAATGGTTAAAAATTTATTATTTATATTTTAAATAATAATATTAATTTTTATATAACATTATATGATAATACTGTAAAATAATTCAACCCATTTATAAATAATATTTTGTTAATTCCTTTATTTTTGGCGTGTTCTTTACATCGTTTCCATAGACAATTCGTAATGGATTGGGTTGTTGAATGGAAGAGAAAAACCCAATGTAATATGTAAGTTTATTAAAATGTTTATATAATATTAAATTATACAATAAATCATTTTTTAGATATCATTATGAATCAGTAGATAAAAAATTAATGATATTCGTTTAGGCATTTGGGCGGTTCTTCAATAATCACAAACAATTTTCATTATATATTATAATAATATATATATATATGTTAATTATAGAAAATAAAATCAGTTATATCATAAATATTTAAATCATATTCACCCATTAAAATGGTTTTATATCCATCCATTAATGAGGTAATAGAAATAGAGAACACATCGTCCACGATGTGAACAATTCAATAAATCACGGATGGTGTTTTTATTTTTAGAAGAAAAGAGAGAGGATGAGAAGTATGATGATTTATTTTATCATAATCATGATAAAATAATTTTATATATATGATATTGGAGTTTTCATGACACTTTGAAAATGGGAGCTGAAGATATTAAAATAAAATTAATTTACAATAATATAAAATAAAATGAAAGGGTATTTTTAGCTCTTGAATTGTCCTCAATGAGAACCTCCTTAAGGACTTTGGTTTTGGACTTTTGGTGAGAAACAATTGTCTTGTACGTGGGGAAGAGTCTTGTAAATATGATGGGGAAGGATTTGGACCATTATAAAATCTTTATAGGTGCGAGTAAAAGAGGGGATGATAGTTGGTATTTATAGTGGAAGATAAGAGGGTTTTTTGATTATTTTATAACTTATTTTATTAATTTGGATCAAGACTCTTAATATTTTTACTATTGTCATAAAATATATTTAATTAATCAAGGTATGTTCAATATTTTGATTCTTACATCATTCATGATGTTAGGAAAAGTTTATTTAACTTTTAATGTATATATAGGTAAATTACTGTATTTCACTATTCACAAAAAAATCATGCATTTTAGAAAAATATCAAAAATCACACCATCCAATTTTAGAAGGATAGAATTTAAAAATGAAATCAATTTCATTAAAACAATTTAAATGATTAGTTAAATTTTAGTTTTAAATAAAATAACAATTTATTCAAAAAATAAGAATTTTAAAACTATAACTGATTTTATAACACATTGAAAAATTAATAAAGGTCTCAAAAAACTATATTATAACAATAATACAAAAGAAAAATCCATTTTATGAAAATATATTTTCTAATAAATCATTTTATTAATTATAATACTGTAATTAAATATGTATTACTTTCAAAATTTCCAACAATTACATTATAATTTAAAAAACATTTACTTATTCAATGATGTAATGATATCATAATTTCACTTATAGGATGTATACATTTTATTTGTACTATATTAGGAGAGGTTACCATTATACTGACCATATTACTATTCTAGATGGTAATTCTACTATTCCTAATGTAAAGTTATTTTTCCATTATTATAAATTCCTTAATTTCTATAAATACAACTTATTTCATTATAAATTTATTAAATATTTGAATATTTAATTATTGAATCAAACGAAATTATATTATAATTACTTAGTTTTTATATTCTCCTTGCCTTCTATATATTTTTTCATCCCAATTATTAATTACTTGTTAAAAAATTTAGGATACCTTTCCCTCATAATAAATTTAGATTCCCATGTTTCTCTTTCAACCATATGGTTTCCCCAAAAAACCATAACCTAGTGAATTGCAAAATTCTTTAACACTTGCTCTCTGCGATCAAGAATATGAACAATATTTTCTACATTGGAAAGGTTCTCTTTCAGCTAAACTACATCTGGGATCAAAACATGAGATGAATATTGAACATTTATCAATATTGAAACAGGAAAAACATTGTGTATGTCACGACCCGCCCTCGGGGTCCGTGCCGTGACTACCCCAAGCCCGCCTTCCATAGGCCAGGGGCTGGCGACTAGCACCAAGACGTAAATCCCGGTAAAAAGGGAAGGCATTGCCTTTGTAAAGTAAACAAACACCACAGAGTAAGCAAGCAGAAAGTAAACACTAAGTAAAAACAGAGTACAACTGAAAGTGCGGAAAAGTAAATGGGCCAGTATACAAATCCAAACTGAAAGTAAAGTACAACTCGAAAGGGAAAACAACAACTGTAAGTAAAGGCCGCTACACCGAGCTCTCCACTGGAGATCCCACCTGAAGGGTGGGTACAGATAGCTCCACTGCTCCACGGGTCCCACCGTCCGCTCCGAGTACGTTCCGCCCAGTGGTCCACCCCCAGGTACCGTCCTGCTCTGCAAGCCTCAGCCAAGATCAACGATGTCCGTCGTCTGCAACCAACACAACGTAGTGCGGGCATAGCCCGTGCAGGGGTGAGTATAAGCTACTCAGTAGGGACCCTAAGACCCCTGAAGGTCTCTCAAAATCCACAAAGGATAAACCACAAAGAAAGGTACAATCACGAAGTAACAACCGACACTGCTTAGGTATATGCCCATACATATACCTAATTCATCAATTCCAATACACTCCAACCTCCGAGCCCAAGTACAACTCAGTCCACACAGGAAAGTAAATGTATTCATCACAGGAAAGCAAAACGAAATCCACACAGGAAAGCAAAACGAAATCCACACAGGATAGCACAACTCAATCCACACAGGAAAGCAACAGGATTCAGCTCACACAGGTATACTTCTTCAAAGGACGATAAAGATGATCTCTGATCCATCTAAGTCGTCGGACCCACGAAGGATCGATAGGTAACTAACCCCCACAAAAGACTCACACAGGATCGGGCCCACACAGGACCTGTAGGCGCTGGTTCACACAGGACCGCTGAGCGCTAAGACCCACACTGGGTCAGACCCACACAGGATCGGACCCACACAGGACCTGTAGCACTGATCCATGTAGGATCGCTGAGTGATGTAGTCGTCGTCGTCGAATCCACTAAGGATCTCTGTACTGTCGTCGTCGCAGTCACAGTAGCAGTAGCAGTAGCAGTCGCAGCCAGCACTAGGGTTCCCGCACACAGCAAGCTCGTTCGGAGGGTCCGCTCCACGATCTGAGAGGCTGATACATCAACTGTCACAAAGTCTAGAGTTGATGTATCCAAAAGTTCCGTATCGTCAACAGGAACTCAACGCAACAGACGGCGCGTCGATCGGACGCCCGGTCTGAGAGTTATTGGCTTTTTCGTCCCAGGGGCCCGGTTGGTTTTTAAGGCAAAACCAACCCGACCGTACTCCACCTGCATCCAAACCTCGGGCGTAGTATGCCAAAAGATTCGTCTCACTAAGAGGAACACAACAAAGCTGACGGCACGTCAATCGGACGTCCGTAGCTCAAGATATAAGTGTTTCCGCTCCGAGGGCCCAGTTGGTTTCGTGTACGAACCAACCCGGCCGAACTCAAAGTATTCCGAAACCCTGAGTGTAATATACCGAAACGACCGTCTCGATCCAAGGATCGCGTTGCCGCAGACGGTTCATAGATCGGAGGTCCGTAGCTCAAGTTATAGGCAAAAGACCGAAATCGATTCGAAAACGGGGGGTTCGGGTCCGGGGCGGCCCGGCCCGACCCCCCCTGGGTCGGCCCGAACCGGTTCGAACCGACCCGGGTCCGACCCGGCCCGGCCGGCGGCGGCGCGGCCTGGCGCCGCTTGGTGCCACGCGCGGGGGGCAAGGCCCCCGCTTTTCCACTTAGCTGGCGGCGCGGCTTTTAGCCGCGCCTTTGGAGAAACCGGCCCCCCTCGTGGGGGCCTTCCTTTGAACAAAAAAAAAAGAAAACGGGGGGCCGCCTGCCCCCCTTAATGAAACCGGCCCCCCTCCATTAAGGGGGGCCAAAAAAACCGCCGGGGGAATTTAATTCCCCCGGTTTTGCACCGTCCCGGCCGGCCCGACCTGGCCGGACGACTTCCTCTCAACAGGACCGGCATGGGCCGGTCCTCTTCCTTTTTCCGGCACCGGCGGCTCGGCTGGCCGCCAGTCATCACGTCCCGCCGCGGCCCGGAACCGGCCGCGGCCTTCGTCGTCCGGCACGGTGCGTCGACACCTTGCCCTTCCGCCGTGGCCCCGCTCCAGCCGCGGCGCCTTCGGTTCCGCTCGACGCGGCGCGTCGGCATCGCGTTCATGATAATCCTTCCACGGCGCGGCGCGACGGCGTCACGCAAATAAGCCGGGTGATTTCTGCGTGGTGCGACGGCACCACGCCTTCTCGTTCATCCACAAGAATATAAAAAAAATCAAGAACAAAGGAGGGGGAATTCGGCCGTGTTTGTGCGGTCCGACCCCCCTCTCGTTAGACGATAACTCTTAAATATTTATCCACAAGATTATCATGCTGGAACCAAGAACGAGAGTAAATAAATAATCAACAACAACCCCTACCTTGCTTCAAGAACGATGATCGTCAATGACCCGCGGAAGGCAAGCGTCGCGGAGGTCGGGCGTCGCGGTAATCGTTCGTCAATTCCGTTGACGAAGAGGTACGTCCGAAGAGGTACGTCATTGGTGAATCTTCGTAAGCCGACGAAGGAAGTCCAAGGAGGAAGCGGCGTTCCCTTTCGTTGACACGGAAGGCGTCATCGATCTTCGGAACAACCGGCTACGAAGAAGAGAGGAGCGGCGTTCTTCATCGGAGCTCGAAGGTTCTTCGCGTTCTTCGTCAAAGTTGAAGAAGAAAAAGAAGCTCCCAAAATCCTCTCAAGAAGGCTAGAGAGTTCTAACCAAATAAAATAAGCTAGAGTCTTATTTTATTCACACACTTAACAAAATGAATTTCAAAGGTTTGAAATTCAAATAAAAATAACTCAAAATTAAATAACAAAGTTGTCATGTCATTTAAAGAGGGGTTAAAGGGAGTTTTGAGAGAAGATGAAAAGTTAGGGTTCGTGTGGGCCCCACCACACTTAATCCTCTCAAGGGAGGTTAGGTGGGTGTGGGTCCCACCCCTAACATCCTTTGAGAGGAGTTAACCAACAAGTAAGAAAAATAAAAAGTGTTTCCACATTTTTATTTAACTTCTTATAATTCTCCCAAAACTAACTTTCCTCCCGCATAAAACGCAACCTCGGAAAAGGTCTCCTTAAGCGAATATCGGCGCTGCGAGTTCATCGGTGTCCTCGGATTTCAATTCCGAGCACCGGGTCAAAAGTTAGAAATCCCCGCTCGTTCGTTCACTGAACGTACCCGAGCCGAACTTCGGAAAATGATTCCGGGCACTCCAGGCCTCGGAATCAGGTGCCGTCAGAAACCGCGCTCTTGTAAAATTCCAAAAAAAATTAAGAAAAAATTTCCCTTGAATTTTACGGGTCTTCACATTACTCCCATGTCAGGGCTTTACGTCCCCGTAAAGATACATCAAAAACTAGGGAAACAAATGAGGGTACTGAGCACGCATCTGAGCCTCCCACTCCCATGTGCTCTCCTGGAGATTCCCGTGCTGCCATCTGATGCGCACAAGAGGAATCGATCGCCCACGTAGGACCCGCTCCTGTCGATCCTCTATCTCCACCGGGACCTGCGAAAAATTCGCCCCATTGTCAATGTCAAGCTCCCCATAGTCAATGATGTGCGTCGGGTCGTTCATGTATCTCCTCAGCTGAGACACGTGGAAGACGTCGTGCACCCGGTGCAACTGAGGTGGTAGAGCCAGGCGATAAGCCACCTCGCCAATCCTGCTGAGAACCTGGAAGGGTCCGATGAAGCGCGGAGATAACTTACCGCCTCGGCCAAATCTCCGAATACCACGTCGAGGTGAGACCCGCAAGAAGACGTGGTCGCCATCCTCGAACTCTAGTGGCCTCCGCCTCCTGTCAGCGTATGACTTCTGTCGACTTTGTGTTGTCCTCATCCGCTCCTAGATGACCTGGACCTTCTCTATCGTGGCCTGGACCATCTCCGGTCCCACAAGTGCTGACTCCCCAGGGTATGTCCAACACAAAGGAGATCTACAAGGTCAGCCGTACAACGCCTCATACGGTGCCATCCCAATGGTGGAGTGGTAGCTGTTGTTGTACGCAAACTCCACCAATGGTAGGTGGTCCTCCCAACTGCGACCAAAGTCGAGGACACATGCGCGGAGCATGTCCTCGAGAGTCTGAATGGTCCTCTCCGTCTGACCATCTGTCTGAGGGTGAAAGGTTGTGCTCAGACGTAGCTGCGTCCCGAACGCCTCCTGTAACCCCTTCCAAGCTGGGAAGTAAAGCGATCATCTCGATCGGAGACGATAGATGATGGCACGCCGTGGAGCCGCACAATCTCCTGAACGTAGAGACGTCCCAAGCTCTCCACTGAGCCCTGCTCTCTGATGGGTAAGAAATGTTCCGACTTGGTGAGTCGGTCAACAATCACCCAGATGGAGTCGTGACCTCTGGAAGTGCGTGGAAGTCCAGTCACGAAGTCCATAGATATGTCATCCCACTTCCACTCCGGGACCTCCAAGGGCTGTACCAAGCCTGCTGGTACGTGATGCTCAGCCTTCACCTGCTGGCAGGTGAGGCATCGAGAAACGAACCCTGCTACAGCCTTCTTCATGCCAGGCCACCAGTGCTGTCGTCTGAGATCCTGGTACATCTTCGCCACTCCTGTATGTACCGCCAAAGGAGAAGTGTGAAATTTTCTCAGCACCTCCTCTCGCAAAGCAACTGGTACCATGGTACGTCCTCTGAAAAGGATGTCATGCTCTGCTCCAAGGGAGAAACCATCAGGTGCCTGTCCCGAGGATATCTGTGCACGCCATGTCTTCAGAGTGAAGACCACTGCTGCTAACTTCAGGTCATGGGTAGCGTAGTTCTGCTCATGCGGCCTCAACTGACGTGATCCATAGGCGATCACTACCCGATCCTGTATCAGGACGTAACCGAGTCCGGTCCCTGATGCATCGCAGTAACTACGTACCCTACTCCCTCCTCAGGCAACCTCAAGATAGGTGCACTAGTCAACCTCTGTCTCAGCTCCTGGAAGCTCTGCTGACAACTGTCTGACCACACGAAGGGTTTCCCCTTCCTCCTTAACGTACGGAAAAGCTGCAAAGATTTCTCATTTGCTGAAAAGTGAAATCCGGTCTCATCCCATGGATGAACCACGTTCCTTGCCTAATACAGTCAATCCCGTCATGATTAGTTAATTCATGGCATGGATGACGTCGTAAGGCCTCGACGCTGCTACCAAGAGATCCAACCGTTACTCTCGCCTCCAAGGGTTGAGTCACACTGTCGGCATCAGTGTGTGATCACTGGGTTTCCTCCAATAAGAATCTCGCAAGTGAGGGTCAAGTAAACAGTTTTTAACCGGCACCTCTTAGTAAAAACAAACAAAAAACAAGAAAACAAAAGTCACCAAGGCAAGAGTTTTTTATTACTTCAACTCAAAGTACAAGGACACAAGGCAACACAAACTACGAAGCTAGAGGCATTATGGGAAAAGGCCTCTATGCCTGGAGCTAGTCCCGCACTAGTCCACCCGCTTCCGGAGCTCCAAGATCGTAAGCTTCAGCTGCCTGAAGCTGTGCTCTCCCCTGAGGTCGGGGTGGACCTCCTGGTGGTGGTGGTGGTAGAGCCTCAAAGCGTCGCCCACCACCTGCTGCTCGGCCAGCTCCTCTGCCTCGTCCGCCTCCTCCCTGCGGACCGCCACAGTCGAACATCTGCCTCTGCCTAGGTGGTTCCTCAACCGTCTGCTGCTCCTCTGCATGGCGGGTCGGGCAGTCACGAGCCATGTGGCCCTGCCCGCCGCACGAGTAGCACTGTCTGCCTCTCGAAAGACTGGCTCCGCGCTGTGTGCCCCGCACTGCTGAGCCAGTGTCCTGAGGTCGTCTGCCTGAAGGTCTGGTCTGCCTGAACCCCTGAGTCATCCGTCGATTACCTACTGCAGATGACTCTGCCACGTGCCGCCCTGCGGTGGGTCTCAGCGCTGGTGTAGGCTCAGCAAGGAAGCTCTCAATCAAAATATCCCACTTCAGTACTCCTGTCTGAGTCGGTATGCTGAGGGAGATCAGCGATGCCCTGATCTCGTGTCTCAAACCCTGCTCGAAGGTCCGGGCCCGGAAGAATGGGTCCCGTACCATGTCGGTCGAGTAGCGCGAGAGATCAGTAAATCTAGCCGAGTACTGAGCGACCGTCATGCTGCCCTGCCGCAGCTGAAGAAGCTCCTGGATACGCACCGCACGAAGGGTGGCTGGGACGAACTCCGAGCGGAAGATGCTCTCAAAGTCCGTCCAAAGTAGAGATTCCTCATCGTGCACCTGGAGCATCAAGCTCCACCATCGTCCTGCTGCTGCGTGTAGTAGGCTTGCAACGAGGATCACCATGAGGTCTGCTGGTGTCCTCACTAGACTAAACACACGTACCACGACCTCCAGCCAGTCCTCTACTGCCCGGGGGTCTGTCTCCCCACGAAACCTGGGTGGTCGCTGGCGCTGAAACTCATGCAGTGCGCTGAGGTGACGTGCATCGTCAACGGCTAGTACTGGAAGCATCGGTGGCTTGACGGGTAGAGCTACCGCCGGTGCCACTGCTGAAAAAGGGCCCTGCACCGAGGCCTCGTCGCTCGGTGGGCTGTCATCACACTCGACTCTCGGAACCCTAGCTGGCTTCCGTCGTGGGGCTATCCTGAATAAGAAACAGGTGCGCCACGGTCAAACAGTATACCTGGTGAGCTGATACAAAGAAATCAAAAAGAAAACTTTGAAACACACACGCAATCAATATTTTCGTGCATTAAGTCGGAAATCAGAAGTTAGGGTCCTGGTGTACGGATACGTTGGCCGCCGCACCAACACTAGACTCCCTGGACTGATAACCACACTCAATACGCTAAACATTATTGCTTCACATAGAAAAGATCAGAGTTCGCGGTAGAACCGAACTCCTCTGATACCAATTTGTCACGACCCGCCCTCGGGGTCCGTGTCGTGACTACCCCAAGCCCGCCTTCCATAGGCCAGGGGCTGACGACTAGCACCAAGGCGTAAATCCCGGTAAAAAGGGAAGGCATTGCCTTTGTAAAGTAAACAAACACCACAGAGTAAGCAAGCGGCAAGTAAACACTAAGTAAAAATAGAGTACAACTGAAAGTGCGGAAAAGTAAATGGGCCAGTATACAAACCCAAACTGAAAGTAAAGTACAACTCGAAAGGGAAAACAACAACTGTAAGTAAAGGCCGCTACACCGAGCTGTCCACTGGAGATCCCACCTGAAGGGTGGGTACAGATAGCTCCACTGCTCCACGGGTCCCACCGTCCGCTCCGAGTACGTTCTGCCCAGTGGTCCACCCCCAGGTACCGTCCTGCTCTGCAAGCCTCATCCAAGATCAACGCTGTCCGTCGTCTGCAACCAACAAAACGTAGTGCGGGCATAGCCCGTGCAGGGGTGAGTATAAGCTACTCAGTTGGGACCCCGAGACCCCTGAAGGTCTCTCAAAATCCACAAAGGATAAACCACAAAGAAAGGTACAATCACGAAGTAACAACCGACACTGCTTAGGTATATGCTCATACATATACCTAAGTCATCAATTCCAATACGCTCCAACCTCCGAGCCCAAGTACAACTCAGTCCACACAGGAAAGTAAACGTATTCCACACAGGAAAGCAAAACGAAATCCACACAGGAAAGCAAAACGAAATCCACACAGGATAGCACAACTCAATCCACACAGGAAAGCAACAGGATTCAGCTCACACAGGTATACTTCTTCAATGGACGATAAAGATGATATCTGATCCATCTAAGTCGTCGGACCCACGAAGGATCGATAGGTAACTAACCCCCGCAAAAGACCCACACAGGATCGGGCCCACACAGGACCTGTAGGCGCTGATTCACACAGGACCGCTGAGCGCTAAGACCCACACAGGATCGGGCCCACACAGGACCTGTAGCACTGATCCATGTAGGATCGCTGAGTGTTGTAGTCGTCGTCGTCGAATCCACTAAGGATCTCTGTACTGTCGTCGTCGCAGTCACAGTAGCAGTAGCAGTAGCAGTAGCAGTCGCAGCCAGCACTAGGGTTCCCGCACACACCAAGCTCGTTCGGAGGGTCCGCTCCACGAGCCGAGAGGCTGATACATCAACTGTCACAAATTCTAGAGTTGATGTATCCAAAAGTTCCATATCGTCAACAGGAACTCAACGCAACAGACGGCGCGTCGATTGGACGCCCGGTCTGAGAGTTATTGGCCTTTTCGTCCTAGGGGCCCGGTTGGTTTTTAAGGCAAAACCAACCCGACCGTACTCCACCTGCGTCCAAACCTCGGGTGGAGTATTCCAAAAGATCCGTCTCACTAAGAGGAACACAACAAAGCTGACGGAACGTCAATCAGACGTCCGTAGCTCAAGATATGAGCGTTTCCGCTACGAGGGCCCGGTTGGTTTCGTGTACGAACCAACCCGGCCGAACTCAAAGTATTCCGAAACCCTGAGTGTAATATATCGAAACGACCATCTCGATCCAAGGATCGCGTTGCCGCAGACAGTTTGTCGATCGGAGTTCCGTAGCTCAAGTTATGGGCAAAAGACCGAAATCGATTCGAAAACGGGGGGTCAGGGTCCGGGGCGGCCCGGCTCGACCCCCCCTGGGTCGGCCCGAACCGGGTCGACCCGACCCGGGTCTGACCCGGCCCGGTCGGCGGCGGTCCGGCGCGGAGGCGTGGCCCGGCCGGCGGCGGCGCGGCCTGGCTCTGCTTGGTGCCACGCGCGGGGGGCAAGGCCCCCGCTTTTCCACTTAGCTGGCGGCGCGGCTTTTAGCCGCGCCTTTGGAGAAACCGGCCCCCCTCATGGGGGCCTTCCTTTGAACAAAAAAAAAAAAAGAAAACGGGGGGCCGCCTGCCCCCCTTAATGAAACCGGCCCCCCTCCATTAAGGGGGGGCCAAAAAAACCGCCGGGGGAATTTAATTCCCCCGGTTTTGCACCGTCCCGGCCGGCCCGACCTGGCCGGCCGACTTCCTCTCAATAGGATCGGCATGGGCCGGTCCTCTTCCTTTTTCCGGCACCGGCGGCTCGGCTGGCCGCTGGTCATCACGTCCCGCCGCGGCCCGGAACCGGCCGCGGCCTTCGTCGTCCGGCACGGTGCGTCGACACCGTGCCCTTCCGCCGCGGCCCCGCTCCGGCCGCGGGGCCTTTGGTTCCGCTCGACACGGCGCGTCAGCGTCGCGTTCATGATAATCCTTCCACGGCGCAGCGCGACGACATCGTGCAAATAAGTTGGGCGATTTCCGCGTGGTGCGACGACACCACGCCTTCTCGTTCATCCACAAGAATATAAAAAAATCAAGAACAAAGGAGGGGGAATTCGGCCGTGTTTGTGCGGTCCGACCCCCCTCTCGTTAGACGATAACTCTTAAATATTTATCCACAAGATTATCATGCTGGAACCAAGAACGAGAGTAAATAAATAATCAACAACAACCCCTACCTTGCTTCAAGAACGATGATCGTCAATGACCCGCGGAAGGCAAGCGTCGCGGAGATCGGGCGTCGCGGTAATCGTTCGTCAATTCTGTTGACGAAGAGGTACGTCCGAAGAGGTACGTCGTTGGTGAATCTTCGTAAGCCGACGAAGGAAGTCCAGGAGGAAGCGGCGTTCCCTTTCGTTGACACGGAAGGCGTCGTCGATCTTCGGAACAACCGGCTACGAAGAAGAGAGGAGCAGCGTTCTTCATCGGAGCTCGAAGGTTCTTCGCGTTCTTCGTCAAAGTTGAAGAAGAAGAAGAAGCTCCCAAAATCCTCTCAAGAAGGCTAGAGAGTTCTAACCAAATAAAATAAGCTAGAGTCTTATTTTATTCACACACTTAACAAAATGAATTTCAAAGGTTTGAAATTCAAATAAAAATAACTCCAAATTAAATAACAAAGTTGTCATGTCATTTAAAGAGGGGTTAAAGGGAGTTTTGAGAGAAGATGAAAAGTTAGGGTTCTTGTGGGCCCCACCACACTTAATCCTCTCATGGGAGGTTAAGTGGGTGTGAGTCCCACCCCTAACTTTCTTTGAGAGGAGTTAACCAACAAGTAAGAAAAATAAAAAGTGTTTCCACATTTTTATTTAACTTCTTATAATTCTCCCAAAACTAACTTTCGTCCCGCATAAAACGCAACCTCGGTAAAGGTCTCCTTAAGAGAATATCAGTGCTGCGAGTTCATCGGTGTCCTCGGATTTCAATTCCGAGCACCGGGTCAAAAGTTAGAAATTCCCGCTCGTTCGTTCACTGAACGTACCCGAGCCGAACTTCGGAAAATGATTCCAGGCACTCCAGGCCTCGGAATCAGGTTCCGTCAGAAACTGCGCTCTTGTAAAATTCCAAAGAAAATTAAGAAAAAATTTCCCTTGAATTTTACGGGTCTTTATAGTGTAAATAAGGAAAACTCGGAGGGAAATATACTCAGTCGGGGAAAGGTTCAACTTTATCCATGATTTTGTAAGGTCAAATGAACAATGTAATTATCTTTCCTTTCATAACAAAATTCTTAACTCTTTTACAAGGAGAAATTTTAAGGAAAAAATGATCAAATACCTCAAAAGAAAACGTATTTCCTTCTATTATATGCATAACTTTTCTGCCTGCTCTGAGCATTCCTCATGTATTGCTAGATCATCATCATTTTATCAGCCACTTCCACTACTAATTTTGGACTCATAACATCCTTTCCCTATATTCATCCCGAAATGATGGAGTACAACCCATCTTTCAACATAATTCTTCAAAAAGAACCATTTATATAATGAAATTAAAATAGATATTATAAGAAAAAAATAAAGAAAAACGGTTATCCCAATGTCCATGGTAGTCCATTGAACAATATCACACCATATCCTCCATGGTTTTAATTGTTTTCTTATTTTTTACATGAGATTGAGGATGAAATGCTATGATAAAATTTAATTATATGACCAATTACTTTTTATGTACTTTCCAGAAGTTAGAAGTGAACCTGATATCATAGTCAAATCTAATCGAAAGAGGAACTGTATGTAACCTATATGTATCTTTGACATAATATCGAAATAGATGATCCATAAATTTACAACCTTGAATTGGATGGAAATGTAATGATTTAGTCAGTCGATCAAATATAACAAAAATCGCATTTTTATATCAAGAATTCATTAGTGGTACACCCATGAAGTCTATAGATATATTTTCAAATTTCCTATCTATACTTGGAAAATGTTGAAGCATCCCATTTGGTAATTGTCTCTCTTTTTTAACCTATTGATAATTCTGAAATTTCTCTGTAAAATAAGTAATTTATCTTTTCATTCCATCCCACCAATAATATACTCAAGGGTCTATGTACATCTTAGTACTGCCCAGATCAACTGAAAGTCGATAACTAGGAGCTTCACATAATAATTCTTTCATTGTATGAGGATCATAAGGCACATGTAATCTCTTTCCAAATCACAAAACACAACATTTGTTAACATTAAAAATAGGAAACATACCATTTTTAACCAATATTATATTATTATGCAACTCACGATCTTCTTTATAAGATTGCATTCTTTCTAACAGATATTACTGCACTAAAACCTGAAAAACGAATTAATTTCATGAAACAAAAAAATACAAGAAAAAATTCAAAAAATCAATGATCAAGTGGTCATGACCTAAATATAACTTGATTAATGTTACATGATGTTTATAGCTCAAAGAATCTTCTAATTTGTTTTTCCATAATCATAATTGATTGTGTAATCATAATACATATTCAGTTCAATACAACTTCTCTTTCTTATGT
The DNA here is from genome assembly GCA_963277665.1 of Viscum album. Classification (NCBI taxonomy): domain Eukaryota; kingdom Viridiplantae; phylum Streptophyta; class Magnoliopsida; order Santalales; family Viscaceae; genus Viscum; species Viscum album. The sequence goes on along the minus strand of OY728119.1, from coordinate 374,992,144 downwards.
TTAATTCCATTTGAATGAGTATATACTTCTGACATTAATGGTAAGTGTATATTTCACATTTGTATCCGTATAAATGATTACTCAAAAATTTCAAAGTGAAAACTATAGATTCTATTTTCGAATCATGTGTGGGAGAATTTAACTCGTGAGGTTTTAGTATCTTTAAGAATAGTGAATTACCTAATCATTATACATCAGAACACAACCATGTCCATTTAAGGAAGAATCATTGTCAATGAAAAACATAAAATTTATGGATGGTAGGTCCATAATTGGTTCATCCACCAATATCTTCTTCATTTATTAAAAAAACATTACATTACTCTTTTCAAATAAATTTAACCCCGTTTAATGTTAATTTAGTTAGCAGGATATAAAACTATTATATTTTTTAACAAAACTTTGGTAATAAACTTTTGATCAATGAAAACAATGAATCTCTATAATATTTGTAGGTATTCCCATTCATTAACCAATTTTTTTGTAAGGATCATCTGTTATTCAATCCTTATTAACAATGTTCCCATGAAAAAAAATCTATTGAAAACATAAATCAACTTTGATAAATTTTTCATATAACTTATTTTATTTGAGAGTTTTCAAGACAATTTATTAATGTTTTTCATGAGACTCGTAAATTTTTGAAAGGACCAAAATATCATCAATGAAGTCAAAAAAATATTTATCCAAATATTCTTGGAATATTCTATTCATAAGATCCATGAATATAATATGAGAATTTGTAAAACCAAGTGACATAATAAACAATTCATAATTCCCATATCTAGTATAAAAATATGTTTCAGATATGTCAACCCCTTTCACTTTTAGCTGATGGTACCCGGAGCTCAAGTAAATCCTGGAAAAATATTGTGCTCCCTAGTGCTCAACAAAAAATACATCGATATGAAGATAAGAATACTTATTCGTAACAATTATATTATTCAAAGAACAATAATAAATGCAAAGCCTCATTGAACCATATTAAATTTTAATAAAAAAGTAGGATAACCCCATGGTGAGATGATTGGATGAATGAATCCTTTTTCTAGCTACCCCTAAAACTAATTTTTTAATTCAAGATGATCCACTTGATCCATTTGATAAGGGGGTGTTGAAATTGGCCTAGAATCATGAACCATTTTAATTGTAAATTCCACTTATCGATCAAGTATAACACTATAAAACTCATTAGAAAAACATCTAGTAATTCATTTACCACTACCACATCATTAATCTAAGTAGTTCCATTTTTCAACAATATTCTGATGATAAATTTCACTTCAATATTTTCACAATTTCTTAACATCCTGATATCTTATCAATTGAATGGGTTCCTACAAACTGGAACACTATCGAAAAAAATTCATTAGATCTAAAATAAAACATACCATGATAAATATATAGTCAATCCATACCTATAATAACATAAAACTCTACTATGGACAAAAAAACATGGTTTGTAGGTAATTTTTTTCCATAGACGACAACATGAAGATTATTTTAATGAATTTTTTCCTATAATATTTCCTCATGTTGTTTTAACCATAAGTGTTAGTCTCATTTATTGAGGTGAAATTTCCACTTTACCAGAAAAATTCATAGAAATAAAAGGAATGTGTAGACCTAATATATAACAATACATTAGGAAAATTAGAGTAAATAAACAAATTCTTTGATACCAATTCATTGGATGGCCCAACATCTGCTGACGGAGTCATATAGGATCTCACAACTACTTTATTATTATAATATGACTGGTTTCTATTATTTAAATCCTTATTTGGGCATGCATTTTCATAATGACACATCTCATCAAATTTGAAACGCTTTAGAGTTTTCTAATCAGCATTTCCCTTAAGATTATTTTCATTAAATTTTATGTCCATATGTCCAAATATACGACATCGAAAACATATCCCATTTTGATAAAGAATTCCCCAAGGACCACACATTTTACAAACAAGAATCTAGAATTTCTTACCTTTTAATTTCATTGATTGATTCTTACCTATCACCTTCCATATGGACCACTTCTTATACATGTTTTTAAAGTACACATGATCATATGAAAACACCATTTCTACCCTCTCAGCACATCGAATAAGTTTCTCATTACTATTGAATTTACGGGAATGTAATGCTCTTTTATATCTTGGCTTCCACCATGAGTAAAAATGATTTTTATCATGCCCCTAAATAAGATTTGGAGCATACCCTTCCAATCTGGTGAATTTTACTTTATACATGGCCACTGAATCCTCCTCAATTTGTTTCAATTCAAGGATTTTATTTTCAATCATAAGTCATAAAATATTAAGAAAATATTTTTCAAGGAATATATTTTTAAACATATCCCATTTTAAGAAATAAATTTCTTCACTATTCATGATATTCTTTAGCGTTTACCACCAATGGTCAGCTTTAACTTCAAAATGTTATATTGAAAGACTAATATTTTTATTATCTAAATACCCCATGATATATAATATCTTTTCAAGGGATTTGATCCTCTTTTTTACCAAAATTGAGACATAAGATACACTAAAAGTAGTAGGGTGTTGCCTCATAAAATGTTCCATTATAATCCCATTTCGTTGTAATAGTTCATGATATTATCTTGCATAGATGATACCACTATTTATTTCATGTGTCAGCTGAGCCATTAATATCACCAATTACTTGATTCCAATACATAACATTCTGGGTTTTGGATTCAGAAAGATATCAGCCTCTCAGTTCCGTCTAACATCAGATTCCTTCTTTCTTCTATGGAAAACCATTATAAAGAGACAAATATTAGATGAAGAAACCTAGTAATATTAAAATATAATATAATTTCTACATAAACATAAGTTAAAATTATATTAAAATCATCCTAAAACCTAATGTTATCTAAACTCTTCTCTGATACCAACTCTAAGGACCATAGATTTAAATTTATATAATATAGTAAATTCCATTAGAATTCACTTTCTAAATTATAAAATATCTTTTTGGGATTATGGATTTTAAAAGTAATGAAATAATTCATATATATATCAAACCACGAGCATAAAAAGTTGATATTACTAAATAATATCCATTTTATCTATAATAAAAAATCATTTAATAGAAACATGTAATAGTTTCATGAAGAATATTCACAACATTGATCATGGATTCTTCTTTTATCTTTCCCATCCTTAAACCATGGGATTTTTTTAAAACATTGGATGAGAACAAAAAGTTAAGTATGGGATATAAAATGAAGGATATAAACCATTAGTTCGTAAATACTTATTAACATATGAAATCATTTTCACAAATACATACTTATTACCCATAATGTATCATACACTTACTTTGGGAAACAAGAGATTTCCACAATAACCTAGAAAACATTTGCAAAATATACAATTTACTTGGGGAATTAAATACATTATATTTTATCCCCTGTGGGTACCTTATGATTTTTAACCCTCAAGACTACCTTACATTTTAACCCTTATGACTACCTTATGGTGTAACCATGATAGTTACACATTGAGTAACCATACAACCGACCTCAATCATACATAGAACCACTAGTGCAGAAAACGTTTTTTACGTCGGTTATTTTTAATTTTTTACGTCGGTTTCTAGCCGACGTTAATATGTGTGATGTTATAAATAAGGTTTTTGATGTCGGTTATTTAAAAACCGACGTCAAAAACATAAAATCGCGATGTTTATCACGTCGGTTATTTTAGAACCGACGTGATAAAGGGCCTGGAGAATGGTTTATCACGTCGGTTATCGAAGAACCGACGTGATAAACGTCCTGGACAATGGTTTATCACGTCCGTTCTTAAACAACCGACGTGATAAACAGGGGGTGAGGGGGTTTATCACGTCCGTTCTATAAGAACCGACGTGATAAACCAGGCTGAGCGTGGTTTATCACGTCGGTTCATATAAAACTGACGTGAAAAACCAGGGGAAGGGGGTTTATCACGTCGGTTATTGTATAACCGCCGTGATAAACTGGTGGGAGGGGGTTTATCACGTCGGTTAGTCAATAACCGACGTGATAAACCATTGTCCAGGCCGTTTAGCATGTCGGTTATTCAATAACCGACATGCTAAACCATTCTCCAGGCCCTTTATCACATCGGTTATTAAATAACCGACGTGATAAACCATTCTCCAGGCCTTTTATCACGTCGGTTATTAAATAACCGACGTGATAAACCATTTTCCATGCCTTTTATCACATCGGTTATTAAATAACCGACGTGATAAACTATTTTCCAGGCCTTTTATAACGTCGGTTATTAAATAACCGAAGTGATAAACTATTTTCCAGGCATTTTATCACGTCGGTTATTAAATAACCGACGTGATAAACCCAATTTTTTTTAAACAGAATGCAGTGATCTTCTCTCCACCAGAATCAACCAGAAAATAAATCAAGAAATCATACCACAAAAATAGAAGTACATCAAAAATAAGCATGTAAATAGATAACATATAAAACTTACCCACTAGACAACATCCACCCTCATTTATACCCCATGGACAGCCCTCCGCCACCCCGTTGGATCCCTCACCCTCATGTATACCCCCTGGACAGCCCTCCCCCACCCCATTGGAGCTCCCACCCTCATGTATACCCCTTGGACAACCCTCCCCCACCCCATTGGAGCCCCCACCACACTCCTGGACTGCCCCCCGACCCCCGGACACCCCCAAACACCCCTCGACAACCCCCACCCGCCTGAACAGCACCTCCTCACCCCCTCACCCCACTTGACATCCCCCACCACACCCCACCACACCCCTGGACAACCCCCCACCCCTAGACAGCACTCCCACACCCCTGGACCGGCTTCCCACACCCCTGGACATCCCTGCCACCCCCCAAGACTGTCCCCCCACCCCACCGGACAGCCCTCCCAGACCGCTGGACACCCCCAACCCCACTGAACACACCCCCACACCCTGGGAACCCCTCCCCCACAGACCCAAATCCATACCAGAAGAACCATCAAAAGTAGACCAAAACAAGAAGTAGAGCAAAATTAAACATTCACTTATATAACATTCAAAACTTACACTGTCAACTTCAAAAAAAAACTAAATCAAACCTAAACAACTACCAAATAGAAAATTAAAACAACAATATTCAAAATTACATTTTACATTACAAACAACTAAAATTCAATCAAACCTGTAAAATAATTTGACCACTCCACTTGTACGTGTTTGATGTCTTCAACAGTATAGGGTTGAGGGTCATCAAAAAGCTACAAATGAAAAAGAAGATTGTTAACGTGTATAATGAATAAATCAAATTGAAATATGATGGCAAAGTTTAAGAGGAAATCGTACCAGGTCAAAATTCACAACTGTCCTAGTTGTTATTATTTCATACATAAATCTTAACATATAATATCCGCATTCGATGAGGCCTTGTTGTTCATGAAAATTCTGTTTTGAAGGAGTGTAAATTCAATATATTATTTTTATGTAATAAATCAAAAAGTACAAATTATAAATAGAAATTTACCTTCGCCTTTACATATTTGATCTTTTCATTTCTTTTCTTTGTGTTTTTTCGAAAGTAGGCCCATGCACTGTTAGAAAATAATACGAATGGGGTAAATTTAAAATTCATTATAATATATAAAACTATTGAGAAATTGAAACTTACTCTTCCAATATATTCTTAAAACTTGCCCACACATCACCATGAACAGAGCATATCCAATAAAGAGCTTTCTCCCTTGGGAAAAAAATCCCTAACATCCAATGATTACTGATAAAAGGAAATTTAATGTTAGTGGTTTTTTATGTTAAAAGATAATTAACTCTTTGAGAGAAATGTGTTTCATACCTCTCACAAAAAGGCATCATCCAACATTGTTGGATTATATTCTTTTCAAATCTTTCAGCAATATAAACCATTCTTTGTTCCTCAGTCAATGCACATGCTTCAAGGGAAATCAATTGCGGGTCCATGAATCTATATACTTCTGTCAGTTCATTCCTCTCACAAATTTTATAAAGATACCTCATACAAAACATATATAAGTATACATTTTTAATAAATATAACGCAGGGAAAAGGTGTTAAGACTTACATGGAAAACATTTGCACCACGTTGATGCCCAACTTATCTCCAGTAACAAGCTCCATGATATCAGATTTTGTAATCCCCACACTTATTTCACGTCCACAAACATGAGATTCCATTGGAAACTCATAAAAACCCAACAACAAATGTGAATATCTTGACAATCTGTCAAGACCACTGGAATCTGTATCTGATGTCATAGCCTGTTGTCTTTGTTGTTGTCTATACAATATTTCTTTACCTTTGAAGTATTCCTGTGAATTTTTTTTTGAGAATTATAGTAGTTTTCAAATGATAAAACAACTTTAATAAAAAAATAAAATAAAATATATAACATTCATACCTCTATGGTAATGAGTTGAAGAAGTCTGGATGGCCAAACTAAAAAATGGCTGATACTCTGTCCAACTGTCGCCACCTCATCTGTAGGTATTGGTACCCTAGATGATCTATCTATAATATCCTGTACAGTGACCCTCTGATTCTCTACCTCTAATTGTTGATGATGAACTGTATCTCCTATAAAATATACCAACCTGTATGCTACTATATGATGTTGAGAATCATCAACATACAACTCGCAATATGTAGGAAGCTGCGGCAGAGGCGTAGGATAAAAAATGGGGTCCGCAGGCTGAGGTGGGGGAGTGGGAGCTACTGGCGGAGGTGGAGGATAAATAATGGGGTCTGTAGGGGGAGGTGGAGGAGTGGGAGCTGCAGTCTGAAATTGTTTTTGCATTTCTGCAAACATAGACTGCACCGAATCTCTAATCTTGTCTTCCATCGTCGCATTAACATTTTGAACTTCAGCCTCCAAGTATTCTATTTTTTTTTATAAACCCCCTCAATGTTAGAAGTTGAATAACGTGGAAACACTTTTCTTACCGATACACCTGTCGGATATCCTCTTACACGACCAGGATGTTCGGGCCTTCCCAATGCTGCAAATAAAATATCTTCCCTCCCAGTAGCTGTAAATGTCCCCTCTGAACTCTGCTCTTCAAGAGAGTCCTATATTAATTAATTGAACATTTCTGTAATGATTGAAACTTATATGAAGAAAAAAGTTAACTTAAATAAATTAAATAGATATCTTACAATCCTCTCAGCTAAGATTCTCGATTCTTCCGAAAGATATTGCCCTTTTTTTTACCTTCCGAGCTCTCTTACATTTTTCATGTCTAGATGGAGGGGATGGAGGGGCCACCTCTCCAGAGCTTGAAGACACAACTCTTAGTTGTTGAAATTTTTCCGTATCATTTTTTCTTCCAATAATGTAAACCCTCCCCGAGATAAACTATGAGGGTATAAATTTTTAGATTGGATCTCCTGATGAGCTTTCCTTGTTTTCTGTAATTTAAGAATAAGAAATCATTAAAAAAACTTTAATAAAATCATTTATATAAGAAAGTATATAAAAGTTTACATTGACCTTACCATAAATGAATCTTTTTTTCTACTTTCAAAAAACTATCTCCATGTGTCTTCATCTATAAAAGGATATATACGACATGGATTGTCATGACTCCTATGACCATAAATGAAATCAGATGTGAGGGTTGATTTGAAATCCCTCCATCTCCTGGCAGCTAACGATAATCATTTCTTCCTGACTCCTCCAGTGTCAGGAATATCAAATGTCATCTAATAAAGAAGAGGTTAAACATATTATATATACCAGAAACATTAAAAGAATGGTCAAACAATGACAAAAGATCTTACCAAAATTGTCTCCCAGAACTGAGAGATAATCGCTTTATCCACACCTCTCCAATCATCATACAGAATTCTTACTTTGGTCTTAGCCTGAGTTGCAACAAAACTCTTAAAATCTTTGGCATTCAGACCTCTAGGAATATCATCATCATCAAACTCAACTACTATCCTCTGATCATGCGTACGAGCAAGTGATAATTTTGGTAAACGTGTGCAACCACGTTTACCAACCTTTGAACTCTTTGTCATAATAGGAGCATGTGAATGTTCATCCCCAGAGGTATGACCAGCAATATGCTCCTCCCCAGAATTATGTGGTTGATCATCTGAATGATCTGTCATTATCCTTCAAATCAAAAAAACAAACGTCAGTTCACAAATATACAAATTCAAATATTTTAATACTACTGTAATCAGAAAATAGAAAAGTGTACTAGGTTACATAATAGTAAACATTGGTAATATGGTAAGCATGTTAAACAATGGTAAAGATGGAAAAGATGGTCAAGATGGTCAAGATGGTCAAGATGGTAAAAAATGGAAAAAATGGTAAACCTGGTAAACATTGTAAACATGGTAAAGTAATTGTCAGTGAACAAATATACAAATTCAAATATTTTAATACTACTGTAATCAAAAAATAGAAAAGTGTACTAAGTTACATAATAGTAAACATTGGTAATATGGTAAGCATGTTAAACAATGGCAAAGATGGAAAAGATGGTCAAGATGGTCAAGATGGTAAAAATGGTAAAAATGGTAAACCTGGTAAACATTGTAAACATGGTAAAGTAATTGTCCGTGAACAAAAATAAGCATTTTAAAATTCATGTAATGGTTATAAACATGATAATGTAAACTAAAAAAACTTAAAACAAACAATAACATATACTTATTTTATTTTAAAACATGTTTTAATAAATAAAAAACTTACAATATCTAACATTTATGGAAAAAATAAATGTAAACAAGAAATAAACATATGTTACCTGTAATTTTAGGAATGTACAGATGGATTGTTTTCCCAAATTCCTTCGTCGTGATCGTTCCTTATGGCACAAACTATGTCTTCAACATGATCGTCATTATGTTCTGTTAATATTTCCATTGAAGTAGGGATGTCACATAAATCAGCATATTCATCAAGTTCATACTCACCAACATATTGTTTTTTCCCTTGTAAAACAACAGCCAACTGCATATCTGATTGATCTACTACATAAAAAATCTGTTTTTCATGTGTTTCCATTATAAAAGAATCAGCTGTGTCTTCCAATCTATTCAGATTAACAAGTGTCATTCAAAATTCATCGTGTCTGACACTGTTGTTACCGTTAAACCATTTACAGTTAAAAACGGGAACTTTAATTTTAAAGTAATCAACCTCCCATATGTCTTCAATCACTCCATAATATGCATTTGATGCAGAAATTGGGTTTTTGTCCTTAGCACTCGAAAAATGCATTGCTTCTGCAAACACCAATACACCACTATTCTGAACTGCACTTCTGTTGTCCTGAGCTTTTGTATGAAATGTATAACCATTAATGTCATAACCAGACCATGTTATCACATTTAAACATGGACCACCCACTATCCATTTTAATGTCTCTGATACATCTGATCTACCAAGAAAAGTCTTTTTAATCCATGACAAAAAAGTTTTGTTGTGCTCATTCAAAATACACATTTCTTTCTTCTTTGGATGACATTGTTTCAACTCATTAATATGCAATGTGATATATGGTTGAGCATCAGCTATGTTATTCAAGATGTATGATTCTAACTTCTTCATCTGTTCAGCTGACAATGATTTGACTTTCAAGCCGCGAATCCCCTTTCCCTCATTATTAACTCGTTCATGGCGAGATAGAGGCAAACCTATGTGTTGCGCCGCAGCCAAGTAGCTCGTACAAAACTCTGCTACCTCCTCAGAAATATACTTTTCAATAATGGAGGCTTCAGGTCGATATAGATTTTTAACATACCCCTTTAATATTTTCATATACCTTTCAAAAGGATACATCCAACGAAGATATACAGGTCCACAAAGCTTTATTTCTCGAACCAGATGAATCATTAAATGCACCATTATATCAAAAAAAGGTGGAGGAAAATACATTTCCAATTGACAAAGTATAAAAATTGCATCCTTTTCTAAAATGTTCAAAGCATTCACATCAATCGCCTTGTTACAAATTGAATTGAAAAAATAACACAACTTCATTATAGTCTTTCTGACACGAATGGGCAATATTCCACGCAATGCAACTGGTAGAATTTGTTGCATCATGACGTGACAATCATGTGATTTCATACCTATCAACTTCAAGTCCTTCAATGAGACAAATATTTTTACATTAGAAGAATAACCTTGAGGCACTTTGGTATCATGAAGACACTGACAGAAGCTAATTTTCTCCCTCTTCGATAATGTATGACAAGCTGGGGGAAGAAATGTTCGTCTTCCTTTAGGAGTGGGAGCTAACTCCAAATGTATTCCCATTGATAGTAAGTCTAATCTTACATTCAACCCATCTTTAGTCTTTCCTTTAATATCTAACAATGTTCCAATCAAAGAATCACAGATATTATTCTCCACGTACATGACATCAATATTATGTTTAACTTCATGATACCTCCAATATGGTAGCTCAAAAAAAATTGACCTTTTCTTCCAAATATGTCTATCATTACCAAATTTCTGTGTCTTTCCCAATGTCATGTCAAGGTTTTTCACTCTCTCAAAATACAGATCATGGGATAAAGGTTTTGGAGCAGTATCAAATTTTTGTGAGCCATTAAATGCCTTTTTTAGTCTTCTATAAGGGTGTTCCATAGGAAACAACTTTCGATGACCCATGTACACTGTTTTCCTCCCATGATGCAATTGACAATATGACGTCTGTTGTTCGCAAATTGGACATGATTTATGCCCTTTAACACTGTATCCAGACAAATTTCCATACGTTGGGAAGTCATTTATAGTGAACAGAAGCACTGCATGCAGTTGAAAATATTCCATTTTATAAGAATCATACACCCTAATACCATCAGCCCATAACAGTTTCAAATCATCAATCAACGGTGACAAGTAAACATCAATATCATTACCGGGTTGCTTTGGACCAGAGATCATTGTACTCAACATGACATATTTGAGCTTCATACAAACTTCAGGAGAGAGGTTGTAAATTACCAATAAAACAGGCCATGAACTATGTGTGCTACTGAGTGTTCGGTATTGATTCATTCCATCTGTGCACAACCCTAGTTTGAGATTTCTTATTTCATTTCCAAATGTAGAATACTGCACATCAATTTTCTTCCATTGCGGACAATCAGCTGGATGACGTATTTTTCCATCACATACCCGCTCTTCAGTATGACATCTTAACCTTTTTGCATCATGTGAATTAGCAAATAAACGTTTGAAATGATTAATTATAGGAAGATACCAAAATACCTTTGAAGGGAGCTTTGTAATCTCTACATCACCCTGTGATTTTTCTTTCACCTTATACCGTGATGTCCCACATTTTGGACACTCTGACAGAAATTCATATTCCTTCCTATATATAATGCAGTCATTCGGACAGGCATGTATTTTCTTGTATCCCAATCCCATCGGGCATAATATTTTCTTGGCTTTGTAATGTGAATCTGGAAGATCGTTATCTTTTGGAAGAATGTCTTTCATCAATTGTAGCAGCTCTGTAAAACTTCTGTCACTCCATCCATGCTTCGCCTTCAGGTTAATCAATCTTAACACCGCCGACAGAACCGTAAAATCTGTGCAACCGGGATATAATGGTTTTTCAGCATCACCATATAGACGTGCAACTGTCGGTTCTATCTCAATTTGTTCTGCTACAATATCGCGAATCATTTCTTCAATTCCATCAGAGTTACCATCTTGCGAATCATCATCATCAGTGACATTCCGTCCAGTTTCACCATGCCAAATCCAAGGGCTGTAACTCGGATTAAAACCATGACATATCATATGATCTTTTATCTCTCTACTTTTCAACTTCTTCATATTCAAACATTTCAGGCATGGACAAAAAAAAATGTCACTACTTGGAACATTTCATTTTTCAAATTCCAAAAAGGCATCAACACCTTCCTCAAATTCATTGCTCATTCGATGTGCCGTAATCCAACTTCGACTCATTATTACCTATAACAAATATCAACAAAAAATATATATTTTTAAGATAAGACAAAACATGTTTATATGAAAAAAATCATAATTTGAATGTAAAACAATTTAAAATATAAAACAAATCTTGAAAGTAGTAGTAGTTTTCATAAGTACCCAACACCAAATAGCTATACATCGTAAGTGTCATGTTAAAAATATGAATATAGACCATTTGTTTTATGTTTAATAATATTGTCATATTATCTGATCATTCTGATTATATATTAGAATTACAGTATCCTTTTGATCCGATATATAATCTAAGGACATTAATATTTCTTTAGAAAAAGTAATGTTAATATCATGGTAATGTAAAAAAAAGTATATGTCAAACTATATATATGTAATACCAATAAAAAAATACATATGTGTTTGGCCTGGGTTTCACACATAAAACAACTCATCTCACAGATTAAATTTTTGAATCATCCTACATAATACTTATTTTTATAACTTAGGGAATGAAAATAATAAAAGTTTTGATTTATGATACTCATTATGGGTAAACATGATATATATAAATATAATATCTAATCTCATAAAAAGATATCCATGGGGGTATAAGATCATACACAAAGCACATGATCAAAAAGATAAGTGAAACAGTTCTATATAATCATAGATCATAAAACCTGAGTCCAAGTATAACAATTTTAGCATAAATAAGACATGATTTATATGATAGTGGGAACATGATTTAAAAAACCTTATTCACAAGATCAAAACATTAGTATGTGGAATAACATAAGAGTGTGGCACAAACATAATCATATAAGTCATAACATATGTCAAGGGAAAACATAGTTTCATTCACCTCATATTGGGATATGTTAATCAGCTTTCCTATAATTTATTATAATATTTCTTACTAGGCACATCACATAACACATTGAACATGGTATAACCATCTGTATCCCATATTGATCTATGATATATAATGCATTGTCGAATGCATTAGAAGGATATTATGGACCCAAATGTCACATAATGACTAACCATATATATGGGTGAATCGTGATCATCAAATCATTTATAACACTTTCGTAGATCAATTAACTAACAAAAATGAAATGGGGGTCATAATTGTTTTTACAAAACATAATAATTATTAATACATAAAAATGTGTTTGGATGGTAAGATAAGATAATATACCTAATTCAATCTAATTATCATTAAATTATTTCTACCTAGATAGAAAAGACCTTTATAAAAAATATAATTTAACTTGAGAATGAAAAGAAAGTACCCTTTACCTTTTTTATAATGAAAAATATGAAAAGGATGATAATAATATTTAGGTATTATAATTTTTTTATGAATTATTAATAATAAAAGAATTCACCTCACTTGGTTTTGTTGAAAATCAGACATACCATCGTATTCAAGAAATCAGATACACTTTGCATGAAAAGGTCCATCATTTTTAGGAGATGACTGAAAGAAGAAATGTATTATCAGACTCAGCATGAGTCCAGAATGAAATATTTGATTGTAATAGGTATGAATTGATATTTTTATGAATGCAGATGAAAACAGATGATGGTTTTCTGATCCAGGAGTTCTAAAAATAATAATTTTTTGAAAAAATATTATGATGTAAGAATGTTGAATGAAATTTTAAGGATAGGTATTACTGATTGTACCTGGTCCAATTTCATTCATGAAAATAATTTTCTGGACAATCATATTGAAAATATGATTTTAAGAAAATAAGTACTACCAATCTTCATCCAGAAAGACACATTCCAGCTAAGTAGGAAATAATAATGTTGCTGGAAGAATGGAACGTTACAGTACCACCCATTATTTTTCAGATTTTGCTGAAGCTAATCCTCAATGTTTTAATAACCATTTGCGAGTTGAATGTTGCGAGTTGAATGAAAATAATAACCATTTGCAATAAAAAAAATTCCACGAGATTCAAAAACGAACGAAAAGCACATCAAGAATCGAAAAAAAATGAACGAAATAAATTCGTGGAAGGCTTACTTGAATGTCGCGAGTTGAGATGATAGATCCGAGAGGAGTGAAGAAGATAAACAATGAAGCCAAAATGAGTGTAATGCAGGAGATCGACGAGCCGATTAGGGTTTACCGCGCGAGAGAGAGACGAGATGGCAACTGTCAATCGAAAAAATCGTAAATGACATAACACGGGCTTTAATTTTTTTAAATGCTTTATAACATCAGTTATATAATAACTGACGTTATAAACTATTTTTTAGCTTTTTTACCTCGGTTATCTTAAAACCGATGTAAAAAGTCTCCCGCGCTTTGGTTTTTACGTCAGTTATTTTATAACCGACGTAAAAAACGTGTAGATATCGGGTTTTTTTACGTCGGTTTTCAAATAACCGACGTAAAAAACCCCCATATCTACGCGTTGTTTACATCGGTTATTTTGTAACCGACATAAAAAACCCGATATCGACGCGTTTTTTAAGTCGGTTATCAAATAACCGACGTAAAAAACCAAAGCCTCGGGGGGTTTTTTACGTCGGTTATAAAATAACCGACGTAAAAAACGCGTCGATATCGGGTTTTTTACGTCGGTTACAAAATAACCGACGTAAAACCCCCCCGTGCATTGGTTTTTTACGTCGGTTATAAGATAACCGACGTAAAAACCCAACAGGCATGATTTGTAACGTCGGTTATTAAAATAACTGACGTGAAAAATCTACTCGCCGCATTGTTACATCGGTTATATATAACCGACGTAAAAAATGGTGACGTAAAAAACGATTTCTGCACTAGTGAACCAATGAATTTTTGGGAGATTTAGGTACCAAACCTCATCATAAAAAATTCCCAAGAACTAGAAGATAATAGTAAAACATAAATAATTTCATAAAAATATGTCTTTTTAATTTTATAAAACAATTTATAAGAGGATTTTAAAAGGAAAGTCCCTTATAAATTTCATAAAATTGACGTGAGAATTAATAGAATGAAATGAATTGGTGTATAAAATTTAAAAACACATAATAAAACATAATTTAAAAAAAATTACACTAATTATATTATTACCACATAATCAATGAAGTTGATGGTTAACCCAAGGAATGGAAATTGGGTTAATAAGTCTCTTACCTTACATTCGTCTAATGAAGATGTGGTTAAACCTCTGGTATAATTGTTAAAAGAGTGTTATTAATATTTTAAAGAAAAATATTACATTTTATAAAACATTATATTACCATTTTATAACATCATTTAACCTATATAATATTAATAATTGTTTTATATCCATTATTTCGAGTGTGTTCATTTCATAGTTTCCATGGTCGGTCCATAATGGATTTTCTTATCAAAACGAAATGAAACATCAGAATTGGAATGAAATGGTATTAATATGTTTAAAGAATATTAATCGGTACCATTAATAATTTTTTTTTTCAGATATGATATTGAATCATTAGATAAAACATTAATGATATTCGTTTAGATCATTTTGGTGGTTCTTCTCTAATGAAAAACTATTTTCGTTATATAATTTACTATTATCTATATATGTTAATTCAAAAAAGTAAAAGAAGATATATCATAACATTTAAAATCTATTTATAACATTAAAATGGTTTTATTTCCATCCATGATGGTGGTAATGGTAATTGAAAACACATCGTCCATGATTTCTGTAACTCGATACATCACAGATTATGTTTTTATTTTTATAATAAAAAAGAATAGGGGAAGATGTTTAAAGATGAAATTTTCTATAACCATTATAACATTAAAGTATATATAAAGTAATTTATTTTTCATTCGTCCTGGATAATGGGTCTTTAAGTGATTAAAAATAAATAGTACTGAAAATTAAATGAAAGAAAACAAAAGAAAACGAAAGAAAACAAAAGAAAACGAAAGAGGATTTTTACCTCTTCAATAGTCAGCCTTGAGAACCTCCTTAAAGGCTTTGGTTTTTGAATTTTGGTGAGACCAGTGGGTCTTGTATTTGATAAATAATATTGGGAGGATAAGTTTTCATAAGATAAAAAATGATCAAATATTGAGAGGTGTGAGGAGAAGAGGGGGAGAGGGTGGTATTTATAGTAGAAGAGAGGAGGGATTTGTTAATATTTTATTCATTAGTTTATTAATTTGTCTCAAGAATATGAATATTTCTAGTATTATGATTATATATATTAAAAAAATCAAGGGAAGTAATATATTATGGTTTTCAAATCAGTAATGATGTTAGTAATAGTGATTTTAACTTACAATGTATATATACGTATATTACTACATTTCACTATTAACAAAAAATCAAGTATTTCATAAAATTCCCAAAAAATAACCCAAACCATTTCACGACATGCAGAATTCAAAAATGAACTCCATTTTATCAAAATAATTTTCTAAATATGAAAATTTTAACTTTTAACTAAAATCATAATTTAATCGAAAAAAAATTTAATCTATAAAAGATTTTATAACACAATGAAAAATTAATCAAGGTCTCATAAAATTATCTTATAACAAAAAAAAAGAAAAAATAAATTTAGAATATATTTTATAAAAATATTTTTTGTATTAAAAAATTTATTAATTATAATATTTTAAATAAAGTTTTATTACTTACAAAAATATAAACACATAATTTATAATTTTGAAAAAAAATATTTTCTTGTTTAATGATACAAATATATAATATTTTTACATATAGGTTGCATTTATTTTATTTATATTTTATTTGGTGGGATTACTATTTTATTGGCCAGATAACTATTCTAAATCATCATGTTACTATTCATAAGGTCAATACACTATTCCATCAGTATAAATTCAATAATTTCTATAAATACCATTTATTTTATTAGTTTTTTTTAATAATTAGACTATTAAATTATTGAATGAAATAATATAATTTTATTAGTACCTGGTTTTTTACATAACTAAAAGGACTTATATGAAAAAATGGGTATGGTAAAATGAAGTCGTTAACACCCCAAAAGATGGGTAATAATGAAATATTATTAAAAAAATAGGTGTTAAGATGATATAAAGAGATCATATATGAGATTATAGATATGAATATGGTTATTTTATAAATCAATAGCTTTATTTAAACCAATATATAGGATATTTAGTATTGTATGATGGAAATCTGACCTAAGTTAATGGTTATCTTCACAATCTCATTATTATTTCAAACTGTTTATGCATATGTATTTTCTGTGGAATTTTTATCATTCATGTACAAGTTTCATAAAAATGCATTCCAAAATAACTTTAGTATTTTCTAATATTGTAAAAAAAAGTTTTTTCATATGTGTGAATTTATATTAAATTGTTCGAATGTAACACTTTTATGATATACCAAATGATGTTCTTTGTGAATTTTCCCCCAAATATATGAAAACAATGTTTTTTATCATATAAAACCTGATTTTTTAGGATTTCAAGAAGATTTAACGTATTTAAACTTAATTTAATATATTACAAGGTTATTTTCAAAGAAAATGTTTTCCTATTAAATTGTGCGACATTTTAAGGAATAATATTTTCAAAATATAAATTGTATTTTACTCAATACATATTATATACGATCTATAAAACATTATTTTATATATAATATAATGTTATTTGATGTTACTTATGTTTTAATATGGATATTATCAAATGATTCCATTCTTATTCATTCAATGAGTATATTTTTATAAAGACATGATGTTTATGAGTTATTTTCATTTCTATGAGATATGTTGTGAGGAAATGATTATCAAAATCAATTCTATTTATTGGTTATGATATGATTTATATTCCTTTGGCAGAATTATGTATGTTTTTAATTATATTATGGATGGTTACTATATTTCCCTCTAATGCATTGGTTAATAATTTATATATCATGAGACAAACATGACTATAATGGGAAGTGAACATGAATCAGTGATATATGATCGGAATGGGATTATACTCTATTTATCAACAAAAAACTGGAATAATAGTAAAATAAATTAAGTAATACATGGCTAGAATAGGTAGTGAACAATGTTTAGTAAAGGACTTTTCCAACATTGCTGGTATTGGATATGAGCCTTCACCAATATGAAAATATTTTTCTATAATTATGTGTATTCCAAAATTTCATGTCTTATGTTTTTCTCTCATGGAATATGATATTTGATTAATTATGAACAAATATGATTAATTTGATTACATGATATAATGATTATTGATATATAGGATATTGTTTTTAGTTTTTTCCATTCAATTATGGCTTATGACTATGTTATGATATAAATCTCCCTAGTTTAACCTTATTGAGGATTTGAGACAACCCCTTTTTATAAGCATATTTTCCCTAGGTAATAAAGAATGATTTCAGTTAGGAATAATGAAGGGGAAGATTTTTATGGAACATTAAATATCATTCATCATATTAGGTGTTTGTGTTACTTGTTTCAAAATTCACTAAACTTATACGGTCTTAGGGCATGTTTTGGAGTAATTTAGGAATCATTCCTAAAAAATGTTATAATGTATATGTGCACTAAGCATGATTCATTATACAAAAAATTCTCCCGATCCACATAGTATGGTGAAAATATCTAGGGATTCATATACATGTAGTGTGAATGATGTCACCCTTAAATCATAGTTAGCACACACCAGTACTTTCAATAGAAAATTAAACATGACCCATTTGTATATTTGATGTCTATAATAAATCATAGAAGTAGAAACAAGGAAGAATGTATAAGAATAAATAAACAATTTAAAGTCAATTCAATCCCTAAAAAGTAATTTTGAAATAAAAATTTTAATTTTATGTTAGACAATCCCTCAATTGAAAAAAATAGCTACAAGATATATAACTCTTTAAATATATTGTTCTATCAATAAAAGAAACCAGAAAATTACAATTTGGTAAATATAGTAAGAAAACTAAAAAAAGAAAACAAATATCAATTTATCTGTGATACCCAAGGACTATAAATGACTAAAATAATCAGTGATCCATTATCACTGAAGAGCATAATTAGAATCCTAAATCTTAAATATTATATAGTCATGAGAATAAAAAATATCAGTAGTTCAGCACCAACCATTCCAAATTCATATAAATCAATAAAAGATCTATATTAAGCTAGTTTTAAATAAAATAATAAAATTGGTTATTTTTTTTATTTAAAATCTAATAAAACAATAATATGGTTTTACTAACTTGCATCTACATGTTTTATGAAATAAAAAAATTTCACTAAATACATTTCCTCAACCGAACCTATTTTTAAAAAATTCACATTTTTCAGAATAATATAAAACCCCATATTTAAAACCTTTACATCAAATGAAATATTATAATAATATTTGAGAACCATTTAAAATATAATTAATACAATGTAAGGGGATAGTTCATGATACACAAGAAGAATCACATATAAAAATATGACTAACGAAGATAAAATTTTTGAGGATTCCACAATATAAAAGAGAAAAAAATCAAGCACATGTGAGAATATATAACATAATCCACCATTAAAGGAACATGTATAATGGAATATATCCTTAGTTGTAAAGTGATATAGTCATATAATTTACCAAATATGAACTAGTCTTTGGTGTAAATTACATCCTAACAGAAGACACTCGATTAGCATACATCGTGCACTCATCAGGGCTACACCCCACAAGTCCTATTTCAATATAGAGTGTGTACTAGTAGCATGTGACTAACTAATTCATCAAAAATATAAACCTATAATTTTTATATAGTCTGAAATAACTAATTAAATGTGAGAGTGAGAATAAAATCGATACAAAAATTTATAACCATAAACATTAACTCAAAATCACCTCTAAAAACCCAGCATGATCCATCACTAATTAAAAATTGACATAAAAAAACACCCATAATGGAAGAATTTTCAAATATTTTTAAAGTGTGTCTCATAATCCCATTAATTCCAAGAATTATTATATGTGTTAAATATTCCTTCTTGAAATCCACTCATGATGTATGATATCTATAATAATTCAAAAACCTTTTACAGAAACAATTCTAAATAAATTTAATTTAAAATAACCCTTGAAATAAATTTAATAATCCACACCACTATTATAAAAAAACTATTAACACATAAAATAAAAATTCTTAATATAACGGTTGACCCAAATAGGTTGGATTTTTTTGAAGCCACACATGGTGTTAAAAACAATCTAGAGAAAATGTTAACAATACTTGTAATTTCATGTATTAAATTACATTACTTGTATGGAAATTGAAAATTAAACTCTAATATCTTACCTTTTTTAGGAATTTAAATATTAGTATTTAAAATATATTTGTGAATTTACTCAAACACATAGTTAGAATGGTTCATTTAAACACATTTTTAACATGTTCATAAATTTTAAATTTCCTTATATTGAAATGAAACTAAATCAAATTATAAATTTTCATTAAAATAATGATTAAAATATTTAGTAATATGATCAGAAAATGATGAAATTAATTTTAAACCCATGAATAAATGGGTTTAAAATTAACAGTTAAGATGTCGAAAAAACCTACCTCAGATTATGTCTATATGAATTACGATGAGTTGAAGCATATCGTCTTTAATGGAGACCCCCCAAAATTGAGTAAGAAGTATCAAGGGACCCATCACACAGCATAAAATCATAGACTATAAATGATTATTCTAATATAAAACCCAAGGGTTTCAATGATGACTAACCCATAGAATGGAATAGATAAAACAACATGAAAGAAAAGAGGAAGAAATTGATAAGGATAAGATAAAACCCTATCCTTGACTATTCATTAGAAAATGGGGAAGAGGTGAAGGGGAAGTTCATGAAAATGGTTACTTCAATGTATGAATCACATGTAAGAGAGTGTTAGAGGAATAGGCTCCAAAAAATATGAGGCTTGGGAGGTCTAACCCCGTTAAAAGGGATTTTCCATTTATTTATTTATTCTTTTAAAATACCATATTCCCCAAAATTTGGATACACTGTTTAGTAAACCATGTTCCAAATGTTCTACACTCATTAGAGAATGACATGACAAGTCATGATTAGGTGAACCATGCACCTCCCCTAAAAATACAATCTGTTAAAAATTACTGCACTATTTCACAACACTTTTGACTAACCATGTGTAAATCATGTGACACATAAGAAATTGGAAAAAAATCAAAAATTAAAGCCCTATCCATGTGAAATTTTAGACAAGAATGGATAATATTAAAAACATTAAATAATACGAACATAGTGTGTTATAATGATTTAATTTGACCCCACTATACCATTATCAATGATGAAATCCATTATAGTGTGGATATCTTATAATTACTTCATGATTGATGGATATTCAAAAAGATAACCATTTAATTCAATTTACATGATAAATATTCAAAATATTTATACCCATTATTTCTATGTAGATATCTATTAATTACAAATCCATGATTATGTGTGATGTTTATTATGGAACATTATATATTTTATTTAGTACCCACTCTATTCATATGATGGATGCACTAGAATTATTATGCAATGAGGAATCCCCAGAATTATATTTCCACTTGATGAAACTATATATATAATTAGAAAAACATATTGTTATTTATTTTATTTCTTCCCTTTTATGTTTTAATTATTAGAAAAATACTTTGATGGAATGGTTATTATTTATGGATTGAGGCCTTAAGAGGTTGATTAATATGTATGCCATTATAAATCCCATCACTATGAAATAGTTTATTGATATCTATATTATTTTATATTTTTATGTATTAAATTGATATATAGTGTTCATCTACTATCCATTTTTATTAAGTACCAACTTAATATTTAAGAATTGATTACACCATGTTATATTTCATTGTATGATACCCTTTACAGAGTGTCTAAGTACATTGCTTTGGTTTTTTCCCTTTCCCACAGGGTTTTAAGAAGAATATTATGAATGAATAAGGTATAGTCATAAAATAATAATAATGTTTTATATTATTTTTATGATTTATTTTATTTTATTAATCGAATGTAAGGATCATGTATGTGTATACTATTATATGACTATTAAACTCTTGGATCTTTGTTGGGAAAATATCAATAAAGGTAACATGGAAGTCAGTTTGGGTTGATGGGGGTTTTTTTCAAAAATTTGGTTTCCATGGTCTGTTTTGGAGTTACAGATATATTTTTGACATATTATGTTGAAAAATATCAATGTAAATAGAATTTATTTTATAGAGGAATCAAAAAAAATTCTATATTAATGGTGGAATTACATTGTAGTGTTTTAAAAAAATTTGGGATCCCAAAAATTATGGATGAATCAAGCATCATGAAAGTTGAATTTCCATGAATTAGACATAAAATATATGTAAAATTCATCTGCTTCGTGGTGATTTTAGTATAAAAAGATATGAATCTTTTCAATGTCAACCGGTTTCATGATGTGTTAAAGGTACATGAAAGAATTATTGAAAACATTAAATCTATTCAACTACAAGAAGCTTCATGAACCGAAATTTTATCAAGTTCTTCACAATGACAATGTGGTTCAAAAAAAAGTATATTATATTATAAAAATCAATATGATTAAGATATAATAGTCTTGAAATGGTGGCATCACATATAAATAGCCCTCTACCCCCTCATTTGAATCTGGGAAGGCCTTAGAAATAATTAAAAGAATCTAAATTCACAAATGTGATTCACAAAGTTTTATTAGAGAAAAAATTTTCAAAGAGAGGAATTTATCAAATGCAATGTAAGAAAACTGAATGTTATAAGAATAATGATAGTGTTGATCTTCATGAATGTTATGGAAGCTTCATGAATGTGTTGAGTTTTATAAAGGCTATGTGAGCTGTGTAAAAATAGAGTTCTTTGAGAAGGATAAGTGAGCATTCTGATAGAAGGGTACTTTGTGAAGGATAATTGATCCTTATAAAAGAAATATTATTAGATAAGGATATATGACCTTCATGAATGATGTGATATTGATAATTTTATGGTGTTTTGAAAAGAATAATATTCTTGTGTGGAATTTAGTAGTCTTATGAACTTTAGGTGAGCTTCTCAAGATCATTGAGAATCATGAAGAGGTTGAGAATAGATTTTCTAATAAATTTGTGGAACAATTTTATACATAATGTGGATAAAAATAAAACATAATGATTTAATATATAATATCTAAAAAATATTTATTCAATTGATCAAAATAATATTATTCCAGAGGGTCAGTGAGAACACTTATGTTAGGTGAGCAAAGAGCTTTCAAACTGTGATTGGTTGTAAACCAGGATGGACAATGTGTCTACTTTGAACTTCATAACATCAGTTCACTTAAGTATATTGGGTATATAGGATAATTTTCTTCATAGTCTCCTAGTGTAGATCTTAGTGTGCGTTAACCAAGTAAATTATTTCTTCTTTTTAATTCTTTCTATTCTGTCCATACATTGTTATGGGAAGGAGAAAGAAGAGTGTTTTTTTAACGATGAAACCTGATACCAAGGGGTAGTTGTTTTAATATATCATACCCTAATACTCCCCCTCTCAGGGTACTTATCTATTTAGGATATCATCATGTATAATGTGATAAATTTTATTCTATACCAATATTATAAAATAACATATGATTATGTGTTACTGTGTCGGGGTATTAGAGAATGTGTTTTACCTTATTCAGAATTCCAATGGAATTACAGTATTTAATATTGGTATTTATAAAAGTGGGTTAAATATTTATGATTTATTAGAATCACTATGTTCATATAATGTTTCAACCAAACATCGTGTGTAGCTTCTTCACAAATTGTACACCCTAACGTTCCATTAATGTTTTATCCTGAGATAATCCTTACAAGAAACAAATTCCTTTATCATCTTGAACAAAATAACTCTCAATGTGAATTATTCATTTCAATGAGAGTCATTAAAAATATCACCCATTTCCTATATAAATTTTAGATCGTAAATAAATGGATCAAAATAAACATCAATATCATTACGATTTTTCCCAATATGATCATCATAAATATAATGAACTTTTGCTTTATGTATAACCACAATGTCAGGTTATAATTTACCAATTGAATTAAACATGTACTATGTGTCACACTCCTTGATTTTTTTAAATATAATTTTTCAAATAAATCAATTATTTTTGATATTTTATATTACACACAACATTATGTTTAACTTTTATTGCACGTAATACTATGTTTTTTCTTGCGTTACTCATAACAATGAGTTTTAACAAAATGTGAAATACTACTAAAATATTAATATATAACATGATAGTTATACCCAAGATATAAAAGTGGAATATAAAAATTAGATTAACTAAATTAATAAAATACATTGTTTACATACAATGTAAAATTAATAATTTGTTGTAAAATTAATTATAAATGGAAATAAAATATATAAGAAAATTAAATAAATATTTTTGTCAAAACAAATCAACACACAAATCTATTTTACATTAATAAATTACAAAAATCAATTTTTTTAAAAAAATTATAGAAAATTATATATTTTATATTCAATCAGAGGTTTAACATCAATCATATAGGTCTTTTATGAATATAATAAGTATAAATCTAGTTATACACTCTGAAATCTATTTTTCTAAACGGAAGTCATGACCCATTTTGAGAAATTATTTTAAAATAAAATTATCCCAATTTTATTTTTTTTTTAAAAAATGAATGTCATTTTGGAATTAAAAATTTCAAATTTAACTTTTAGTGAATTGTTTCATAAAATTTTTAAAACATAAAATTTTCAATGAATATTGGAAAATAAGTAGTTTTATTAACAATTTAAATTTCTTTTAAATATTTTTTTTACAAAAATGGTTCTAATATTTGTTTAAAAGTAATATTAGTTCAATTATATATATAAATATAATTTAGGTCATTGTAAGAAATTTAATATTGAATTTTAATATAAAAATATTTTAAACATTGGAGAAATTTCTTTTTAAAAACTGTTTTACATCGCATCAATGAGACTAATTTTAAATTAATTTTTTCATTACTCTGAATATAATTTAGAGAAGTGGATTCCATATTTAGAATATTAATAATTTATATAATATAATTATTTCATATTAAATTTTTTACCATATCAAATATAAAAAATTGTAAAAATTAATTATTTTGGTTATAGTGAAAATGGGTTTATAAGGGGATAAACTAAAACAAAAATGTTAAAAATTTCATAGTAACATGTTGAAAACAAATTATGGATGTATTTGAACCTTAAAACATAAAATGTTCATTAATGGACAATTTTAGGCCTTTTTTCATTCGAAAGACATGGGTACGCATTTTTATTTTCAGAAATTATAACTGTTCAACTCACCTAACTTATAAAATGCCACTCACTCTGTTATCCTCTTATCAAATATAAAACATATTGGTTGAGAAAATAACAAGAAAAATAAATTATTAAATTCCTTCCACTTATTTCTTTAAGGCCTTCATTTTTTTTGATTTTTTGATAACCCCCCATTCAAGGGATGAGGGAGAACCCTTACAAGGCCCATAGGCTCAGAGATTACATGGCCCGTAGGATTTAGGAGATTAAATGACCCAAAGGTCTTAGGGAAATCAACCATACTATCTACAAGGAACTACCCCTCCCTAGAATCTATATCTTGATAGTAGCTCTCCACCTTTGCATGACCATCTGGCTAGGCTTCCCATGCATGCACAGGCTGGTACCGATGGCATAGCCATACCCTCTCATTTTGACAATCCATTTGGCTCTGCTCTGGTGAGTGCACCTGCTCCGAGTCCTCATTTGGGGATGCACTTTTTTTGTAGTGTATCTGGGGCCTGCATTCATGTGGCCCGAAGGCCTTGGGGTGGTCCTAATGACTTAAGGTGACCCAAAGGCCTTAAGAATAAACTGGCCTGAAGGCCTTGGGTGGCCCTAAAGCCTTGTAGGACCTGAGGACCAAACCGGTGGCCCGAAGGCTCTGATGGATGAATAGTTCTGGCTGCAACGGTACAGAACAGTGCCTGCTGCAGTACTGCTATAGTACTGCTACAGTATCTCAGAAATATGCCTCCACCCGGATTTGATCTCGGGTCTCTTAGATGCACCTAGAGAGCCCTCACAAACTGGGCTGAGGCTCTTGTGCTCCTTCCTCTTATTGTAAAATACTTATTTTGGTTATAAATATATCATAAAAAGTATTTTTCAGAAAACCAAAAGATGTTGTTTGAGGAAGAGAAGATGTCTCTAACCAAGTGTTTTATTATATATCATCCTACACCTATTTAAAATATTATTCAATCATTATGATATAATATCATAAATATAATCCATATAATTAGATGTTATTTTTTTTATTTAAAAATCTAAAACTTTCTTATATTCATCAATAGGTATGAGAAATCATCATTCGTGTGTATAGAGGACTACCTTCTCACGAACTAAGGATATTCGTTCTCCATGACCACCTCTCATGAATGGATATAATGATGGATATAATGTTTATATATTATATTTAACATATTATTATACCTATTTAATAATAATACCATTTCTGCCTTCTTACCTCCCATCCTTTTTGAAAACAATAACATTTCTTGTGTGTACAATGAATAACCACCCTATGAACTGATACAACGTGCTTTTCATTTTTGTTTTAAATTGATGACTATAAGGATATATTAAAACTATATATATGATATTTTTAAAATAATTATATTTTTATAAATATTATATCACATATACCTTCTATATTTACATTCTATGGTGGATACGACAATTTCTATCATTCGTACGACAAACTAATACCTCATGAAGTGATAGAATTCATTTTTCACATACTCTTTACATTGAAGGAAATACGAAAAAGTTAAAATATTAATATTTTTTATATATGAAGTAGAAATTATTCTGTAATTTTAATATATTACTTACCAAAATTGTTTTCATTCCTTTATCAAAATGGGGACAATGTTTATTTGTACGTTTGACCCACAATCTCCAAGAAAAGTGTTTTTCATTTGTATCTCTATCTATTATAGATTACGATAAATAAATATTATATGAATATATATGGTATTTATATCAGGATTAAAATTTATTATATGATGTAGACATTCTCTATGTAATAAAAATAAAAATATCATATCAAAACATACATGAAAATCAAAGAAGTTATTACCCAAAACATGATTTTAACAAATACTTGTTTGTATAAATGTAATAAAAGGTCACAAGTAAATAATATTTTGTAAAATACATATAATTGGGGTTCTTTTATAGATGTATAATATATTTATATTAATTATAAAGAAGCTTCAATTGATTTTATTCTTTAATGGGGATTATGATTCAAATGTTACGAATGTGGTGAGGGTTTGATATTACAATCTAATTATTTATAGAGATTGTTTATGATAATGATTTAAATGATAAAATATTAATATATTTTACTTAATAAATTCATAAATTAAAATATACTCTATTTTTTCTTTAATAATACAAGTTTTTCTTTCACATTCCTCCCTTTTTGTACTCAAGGTAAAAAAATAAAGTTCATTTCGGGAAAATGCTATTTTTTTATCCCTTCAGCCTTGAATAAAATTTATTCCATATCCACGTTTTATTAAAAAAATAAAAATTTCTTAAAATTATAAAAATTAAAAATTAAATAATATTTTTCCCATAGTAAATGTTTTTAAAAAAAATCAAATGAATCATATTTTCATTTTTAAGAAGCAATTATCATTTGGATTTTACCAAATATTTGAATGGAATCATTATTTTGAAATATACGACATGAACCATATTTTACACGATCATAAACTATATATTTTTTAAAGACTCACTTATATGTTCCCAATTTTATTATGATGGAAATGTTTTTCGAATGTGATTGATGTTATAAAAAGTTATTTTTAAAGTGAAAATAATATTTTCCTCAAGTAATATTCTTAGTAATATTTCAAAATCATTTTCCATTAAAGATGACATAGTTTTCTATAACTTATGATTTAATAGGGATATTGCTATGTTATACCATATTTGTTTTTTATCTATATGATTTCTGTTCATGATGATTATATGTATATAAAACCTAGTTCTTTTACATGGTATTTTTTATGACGAACTATTTTAGGAAGTCGCTTTGTTTTCATGGTTTCTAATATGAGAAATATATAATGATATTATGGCACACAAAAGTATGGATTATGTTAAGGGTTGGAACTATATATCACTCCAATGCATTGGGAAGATACATATAATTCATGAGTAAATATTTTATTTCTAAACATAATTTTATTTTAAAAATGCTATGATTTAACCTAATTACTTGTTTACAATGTTATCAGTGAACCTAAATAAATGTTCACAATGTTAAATGTGAACCTAGTTACATGTCCACAATGTTATGTATGAATTATATTATATGTTCACAATTTTCTTTCTAAACCTATATTTCATTTACATATGGTTATGTTTGGTGAATTTTTAGTTTCATATGTTTATGTGATTGTCGGATATCATGTCCTTAACAAAATTAGTGAACCTCTTTCAATTTGTGCATGTGTAAAATGTTATAATGTTTTATGTATTCCTAAAGTATTTATCTGATAAAAATTTTATGATCTCATGTACTATGTTTGTGGATTCCATTTTGAATCAAGTCTTATCAATTATAATGATTTATTTTATAAATCATATTTGTTATCTATTATATGAAGGATGTGGTTTTTAAAATGTTATTATCATGTTATCATACCCTTATGATCATTTTATATTGATATCTCGATTATTTAACCCTACTGAGAATCAGATCACAACCATTCTTATGTGTAACTTACCCAGGGTTTTAAGATAAAAATTATTTACGGAATATCTAAGAAGGGTGCTTGTTATAAATAACATAGTGGGAAATCAATAAGACAACTTATAAACAATTTTTTTATGTTTTCATGTTTCTAAAGACACTTAACTATTACGGATCTCCGCTTTTTAGTTGTTCAATGTGATAAATATTATTCTAAAAATTTGTAAAATCTCTATATGAAATCACGAGTCATTATAGATTGTATCAAAAGATATGATTAGTTAACTACTGGAAACTAGGATGATAATCAATCAGTGATATCCCTTAGGATATGCAAAAAAAATGTCTTGAGATCTTTATAGGGATAACTCTATGAAAATTTCATGGTATATGTCTAAGGATATGTCTGTGAATGAGCCACTATTTAGGAAAATGTAATATAATTTTGGTAAAGGATAGATCAGGTGGTATCCATGATATTGCATCCTTTTCTGGATAATAAAAGTGGATGTGGATCAATCATAGAAGTTAAAATATTTCATAACTCTAATAAGGTCACATTGAGCTGGAATCAATCACCACTTGGTTCCTTACAATAGGCATTACTGCACACCTGGTTTGGCAGTCCCAAGGGATATTCTGTTGAACTTTCAGTACTCCCTTTTTACCAACATAAATGACATAAATAATGAACAAGAATGACCTAGGATAATCCTAAGGTGTCACTTATTGAAAATAACATTTCCTTATTTATACATCTCTTATATGGTTTATCTTGATTATATGGTTACTTGTAATTTTAATTATTGCCGAAAATATAGTATTTGTATTAAGTCAATGCATGGAACCTGAAGGGACTGTGTTAATGATTAGTGTGATGAGAAATTCAATGATTTACCACCTAAGAAACCAAATGTTACGAGACTTGGAATTAAAATATTCCTGTAATTCCTAATTTTTTTTGACAAACTATGAATCATTATGAACATAATTATAGTCAAAGGAGGTAAAAACTATTTGTTGGGTCCTTTATTATGAAACTTCCCCTATTTTTGTGGTTTATTTGAACCACTAGTTACCATGAAATGGATCAAAACCACTGAAATGATTTTTTCAATTATCATGTGTTTAGATATTGAAAATTTCATTTTTGTGTCTATAATTTGGAATGTGATTTGGATCAATGGTGTACTCATATTAAGAAGAAAATTAAGTGATAATAATTTGATTCCATATAGGGAGATGATTTTAAGAGCTAATCTTGCAGTAAATAATTTCCATGAATTTTTTATACTAAAATGAAGAATGAATTAATCATGAATAATAATAGGGGTGATAAATCTATCAGTACCTATGAATAAAATTTAACATGACTCGTGAGATACTAATCAAGTATTATAATTTATCTTGAATTTAATGTTTATTGATTCATCAGTTGATTAAAATAAAATCAATGACGTGTGTTAGCCATAATTTACTTTGGAATCTATGAGGAAATTATTCTATGTGCACTAAAATTTGGAATGGATTCCAAAAACCAATGTGGATTTGGAGATAAGAAAAGGAAGATAGTATTCTCTAAAAAACCAATGATATGTCACATGGAGGGATGAAAAGGATTCATAATCCTACACGACAATAATATGGATAAGGGAACATTGGTGAGTTCCTAATAGAACTAGAAGGGTTTTCAAGTGTGGTAAGCCTAATAGTTGATACAAGAATGTTTAAGTGGTTTTAAAATTCCTTTTAATGAAATTAATGGAGAGAGAGATGAACAAAATTCACCACCCACTCTATAGAATTTCAAATACAAGGTGTTAAGTAATTATAAAAATGAATTGCCATTTCTAAGGGCTATTGGTAGTGATAAGATGAAAAAACATATGAAGATATGTAAAAAATAAAACATATGAAATCCCCAAAATTGAAGTTAATCATGATATTTTAGGTAATATATAGTGTGGAATTTCAGGTTGGATTTTTAATGAATGAGATATATGAAAATATTTATGTTCATCCTTTAGTGATATTTGAAATTATTATCTATCTCTAAATATATATTAGGATAAGGATATATCATTTAATATTATAAATTAACATCTAATCATCTTTCAGTGAAACGGTTAACCTGTATTCCCAAATGAAATGTTTTTTGCAGTGGTAAGAGATTATTCAGGGAATAAAGGAAAACTATATTTTTGAAAACTATATGTTTCTATTGTGGATTTTTGGAGGTTAATAATGTATATATGTTTTGGGATAAGACTTTGTGTGTTATGATAATTATTTTTAAGATGATAATGGAAAGATATTAGATCAAATAACTCTAATATTTAGAGTTTAGTTTTTTGTTAGACATATTTTGGAGGAGTCTTATGTTTTACAATTTATGGAATAGTTTATCTGGAACATTGGACGGGGTTTTAGAGATTAATGTAATACTTCCCCACATAATGATTTATACATATTGTATTTCTAGTGATATCCACTTTGTTATGATGATAAATATATATTAAAGGAATAAATTTCCATTAAATTATTGATCTTTTGATTATCTAGTGATTCAGTTAAAAAAATCATCTTTATTTTCTTGGAGTAAGGGATAAAGTATAAATTAAAAAACACACAATAAATGGGTGAAATTGTGATTATGGTAAAATGGAAATCTAATAACTTGTTATATCATTACATTTAAAACTATTTATCATATCCGGATGGTAGCATATCGAATAGAACTTATAGTAAACCTCTATCAAGTCAACGATGTGTTCCATTTATCTCTTTTGAGGAACTACATAACTAAGCCTTCACAATTCCTGAACTCAGACAACATATTAATGGAAATGATCATTCATATGGGGATCAATCTCTTTAGATGCTAAGTCATACACAAAAATTTATAAAAATTAACACAAATCACCAAGTCAATGTTTTTTTGGTGAAACCACTAACTTAAGGAAGTTATGTGGGAACACGAGGATGTATTGAGTTTATCTTTTGTTAGAAACACCATCGAGTTTATACAACACACGACGTATTGTTAAAGTATTATTAATTAATATGATAATTGTCTCTATACCATTGGAATGGCGGGTTTGAATATGATTAGAAAAATTAAGAAAATATTTTGTTTAAACTTGTTTATGAAATGGATTCTTTGGCGACTAATTAATTATAAATGAAAATAAAAACTATTTTAAAATAAAGGAAATAGTTTTCTAGAAAACAATTTGTATTCATACAAACATGTTTTAACTCAATAAATTAAAAAAAATATTATTTGAAATATTTAATTTATATTTATATAATATATATTTAATATTTTTCTTAACATTCATCTTATATTTTTTCAATGAATTTGATAATAATAAGTTGTAGTTTATATTTTAAAACACTGTTTTTCAAAAAATTTATTTTTTTCCTATTTGATGAACATGTTTTTAAAATAAATTTTTACAATTATAGATATATTATTTGATAAAATAAAATTAATTTTTCAAATACTTATTTTTAAACCTCATTAGAGTTAATATTTAAAAAGTTTTTAGAAATATTAATTTTTTTATGAATATTGAAAATATATAGATTTTTATTATGAATTCTCATATATTTAAAAGAATATAAAAATATAAAATTTATTTTAATATGGTTTTAAAAGTAAAATTATTTAATTTATATAACTATTAATATAGTTTATATCATTTCAATCAATTTTGTACTGGATTTTAATTTTAAAACAATTAAATATTTTGAAGATTTTCTCTTTTGAAAACTAATTTCTCATCACGCCTGAAAGATTAATTTTAAATTAAATTACTTAAATTTTTGAAATTTAATATGTCAGTATGGAATTTATGTTTGAAATCAGTAAAATTTATATTATATAACTTGTTCAACATAATTTATCAATATTATTAATAGAAAAATAGTGAAATTAATTTTTGTGGTTAATGTGAAATAGGTTTACAAAAGGGTTAACTAAATTGATTAGGGGTAAAATGAATTATAAATAAATAAAAAATATATTTAATGGAAATATTTAGACTTCAGTACCTCTATGTATTGATAATTTCATATCTTTGAGTCTTTTGTAATGTGGAAAAGGGGATAGAACCTTTCCTTTTAAAACATTAAACGTGTACCACTCACTGCACTTATAAAAGGTAACTGCTTATCTTATCCGACTCACCTTTTAAAAAAACCCACGAATAATAAAATAACTATCCAAATAACATAAAAATTTTCTTAATCAGATACCAATAGCCTTATTTTTCTTTTAATCCATCCCAGTATGACTTCTGGTGCAAACCAAAAGTTGTTGTATAAAGAAGAGTTAACAACTATAACTGAGCATTTTAAATTATTTCTTCCTCTATCGACATAATTTAATTTAAAAACATGATGATATATTAAAATGTGTTACTAAAATATACTAATATTTCCTTATGCTAATTTTATATCCTAAATCCTTTAACTCTTCCATCAAATGTGACAAGAATTCATCATTCCAATGTAATAAAAACTACCTCCCAATGAACCAATGATATTCCCCATCCATCACCACCTCTCATGACTTGATATAATGATGGTTTTAATTTTTTATTTTAAATTTATGATATTATTATAATTTTTTAATTATAAAAACACATCTATGTTCTTACCTCCTGACCCTTTAGAAAACAATAATATATATCATGTGTACAACGAGCAACTGTCTCATGAATAATGTGATTTGTTTTTAATTATTGTTTTACAGAAATGAGAATAATAAAATACAAAATACAAAATATTTTATTTTTTATATATTTATAATTATGTAATTATGATATCACATATTCCATCGCACATTCCATTCCATCGGGGATAAGATAACATCTTTTGTGTGTACGATGGACTGCCTCCTTATGAAGCAATGTGATTATTTTTTCACATACGATCAACATGGTAGTTAACAAGGATAGGTTTAAATAAAAATATATGATATATTTGAAAAAAATATTCTTTAATGGTAATATATTTTATACCCTTATTTTGTTTAAATCCTCTAATAAAATGGTAACAAAATTCATTCATACATAAAAACCTTGGTCTCCATGAATGGTGTATTTGATTCTCCATCTCTAACATTTATTGATTATTCGAAATAAATATATAATGATTATATGTATGATATTAATATAATCATTAACATTATGAATATTATGTAACCCCGATTAATGTAATTGGGAGGAAATAAGAAATCAAAATCTTCATGAAAAACAAATCAATTATTAACCTGAAAGCGATTTTAACAAAAATTATAAATAATTAAAAAATAAAAAGATCATAAGTAAACCATATATGTTATGTTATATATAATTATTATTGATATTTATAAATTTTATAATAATATTATATTTATTATACATGAGTTTTTAACTTGAATGAATCAATTCAAGACTTAAGGTAAGAGATTTTTGCCTCACTTTTTTACTTCTATGAGACATATGAAAAATTCACCATCTATTTTTATATATGGTTTATATATTGAACAAGAATGTATTTTGTGATTATTTTATTTATATTATTTTAATTTTTAAATCCATTTAATTATTTAAATTTCATAGGGTTTATGGATCAAAATTTTCCAAATCAATAAAACAAATATGTCTCAATTTTCTCTCTTTGAGACTTATGTTATATCAAGAACCTATCATCCTTTATGAGGTATATATATTTCCCTTTGGACGTGTTATGTAATGAACTAACTTTTATTCAGGATATATAAATTTTAATTTTATGTTATTATTTTATAATTCTTATGATTCAAAATTTACCAATGTGGTAAGGGTCTGATGATACAATCTCAATGTTTATCAGGATTCGTCATGATTATGCTTTGGAATATAAAAATATATTATCTATTTCCAAAAAATAAAGTAATTTATTGTTCTTTGTTTTTAAATTGATAATAAATTTTTTCATTCATATTATTATCTTTATGTACTCAAGGATCGAAAAGAATATTTTCATTAAAAATTCACAATATTTATCTCTTCGATCAAAAATCATTTTTCTTCCATATCCATGTTTAAACAAAATATTTTAAATAAAATTTTTAACATTATCGAAATTATTTATTAAATACATTTTTACCCATTGTATACTTTTGAAAAAAAAAATTAAAATGAATCTTCATGTCCTTTTCAAAAAACAAAATCCCATTGGTAGTTTACTAAAAATATTAAAGGAATATTTGTTTTAACCGGTACGACATGAATAGTAGATTCCACTATCATAAACAATAATTGTTTTGTAGATTTCTTTATATGTTTCCAATTTTATTTTCAATGAAAATGTTTTTTGTTTTAAAAATATATTTTTAATGTGGAATCAATATTGTCCACAATAAATGTTCCAATTAATCACTCGAAATAATTTTACCACAAAGATGGCATCCTTTTAAGTTACTTATGTGTTAATGGGTATATGGTTTAATGATACCATATCTAATATTTATATTGATGGTTTAGTATTATGACGACCACATGTTTATGAAAATCATTTATTTTTTATGGATTATTCCATGTAAAATGTTTTATAATTCCCATTTATTTTCAAATGTTCTGAAATGATGAAATTTTTATGATCTTCTCGCACAAAAATTTATGAAATATGTGATGGGTGGAAAATATATCTCTCTTAAACTTATTGGTTGATTGTGGATTGTAACACCCCAGGTAAATAAAGAATATGACATTTTCATATTTATCCATATTTGTGAATAAAATATTAATATTACTTTAAAGGGGATGCTATGCTCGATGGCGTACCTAACACGCAACAACGAGTTTCTTGGGAATCTTACGTTGCACTCTAATAATAAAATAATATTATTTTAAATGGTAGTTAACATGTAGCCATTGTATTGACAGGAATGGATAGAAATAACTAAAATATTATTATATATGTTTTTAAATGTTTTTACATTTATCCAATAAAAGATAAAGGCATAAAATACGGAAAGAATTCAATTTTAGGCGTATATTCCCTAGTTTTCACTAAAGGTTCACTTATCGCCTTTTGATGAAGAACCGTCATTAAATATAGTTTTGTTCACTCTTATAAATCCTTTTGGACCAAATAAAACTCTTCTTAAGAATTGGGACATCAAAATTTACATTGTGTAAATTTTTGGTATCTTTCTGATAAAGTTCATTTTTTAATGAATAGTGTAAAATGTTGTATTTTAATTCAAAACCTCTTTTTAATCTAATTTATTTATATGATTAGATTATATTTTGAATTGGTTTTAAAGTGAAATTATAATATATTTTTACCATTAAATCCAATAGTGGTCATTGGAATTAATTTCACTTTGAAATCAGACTTAATCTAGTGTCAATCTTTTGATACTTATTGTTTTATAAAAACACGCTATTTGCTCTGACAACGGGAATTAATTATTAAATTAATTAATGTGACTTATATGTTTTGAATTTTGTAAAATAGACTTCATTTTTTAATTCGGAATATCAAATATAGCATAGGGTGAATTTTTGGTAATTTTCTGAAAAACTCCAATTTTTGATGAATAGTGAAACCACTAAGTGGTAATCAAGCAAACTGATTTTTCAGTTAAATGAAAGTTTACCACTAATGTGTATTGAATTTTGAAAATCCGACATACATGGTTGTCATTAGTATGTAATATGTGGTTCAATGGGATGAAAATAATTTTTTGGTGAATAGTAACTTTTTTTTCATTAATCGCGATTAGAGGTAATTAGTGTAATTTAAGGTAAAAATGATATTATAAAAATATGAATAAACCATGAAACTTGTCCTACCCCTATTGGATGAGTCATGGCCGACCAAGACAACCCATGGGTAAACTTGGGGACCCCATGGAGCCACTTTGGTTGGAAAATGACATTAATATATATTTATTTAATGTTAAAATTAAATTGACACAAACATGAGTTGTTTTACTAAAACAGTTTTTAAGTGGGGTTACACAAGTACAAATTTTTACTATAAATATTCATTAGAAAGATAAAAAGATTTCCTACATCATAGTATATTTTTTTTATAATTTTTAGATATTAAATAAATTAATTTAATTACGACATCATGATGATGCAACGATGACCTCATTAATGAACAATTTAAATAAAATGAAATGATAATATAAAATCTAAGACCTACACTTGTCCAAAAACTATTGGATGGGAATATTTCTAATCCTTATCATCTTATCTTTGAAATATATCAATGTGGGACCTTAGAAATTCGAAAAACATTTGAAAATAAGATAATAGTTTCATGATTTCCAAAAGTGCCCCTCCTCTCCTCTTATAAAAGGCCCCCAACTCTACCTCATTTCACACACTCCTCAAGCCTTTGGCTCGGCCATACCCTGCCCATTTACTCTCTCCACATACCTCTCCTGATCATAGAGGATTCCCGTTTGGGCAGAATCCTTTCAAAGGAAGCCTTTAGGCTCAAATCAAAAGGAGTTACACTTTTAATGGTAATTCATTCTCTCATGTTCATTTGTTTTATTTTGATTCTCCAACCCCATAAACTATTTTTATTTAATTATTTTGTAACAACACCAGTATTTTCAATATACTAGGATTTTTTTATAAGATTTATTCGAGCTAAACTCTCACACAACTACATGGAATGGTTAAAGAACATACGGTTTCCGTGGATGGTGAAATTCTGCCTCCCGAAACGATGATTGTTCAATACTCATTTAACACCTTCAAAGGTGGACATTATGATGTCACTATTTTTATATATGATATATAATATGTTTATGTTTTACTTAATCTTCTGTATTTTTCATTTGTGGCATAATTTTATGGCTTCCATTATGGGTATAAGCGATATCTTCATTTTAGGAAGTGCGGACTACCGCCCCCTCAAAGTGATGTGATTCGTTAATGCCATACGTGGGACGTATAAAGGATGGATTTAATGTTATTATATATGATGTTATACTGGAATTATTATATAACTCTATATCATTATTATTTCTTTCCATTAAAGTATGAGATAGAAATGAAAGTAACGTTCATGCGTACGTACGGCTTACCGTCTCCATGAACGGTGCATTTCATTTCTTATCCCCAAATGTAATGTACTATTATAAGTACATGTATATAATGGATATATATGATGAATGATACATCTAAATGATGAATATAATTCTGGAATTAAAATATACATACCTCTCATTTAGTTTTAATTCCATTAATATGACAAAGAAATGAAAGTAGCGTTCATGCGTACGTACGACTTACCGTCTCCATGAATGGTGCATTTCATTTATTACCTCTAAATGATTATGTGATATTATAAATACATGTATATTCTGGATATATATGATATATATGATATCCAAATTAGGAATGTCATTCTGGATATAAAGAACCTTTGACCACACAAACATGTAATTGTAAGAAGTCCACTTTCGACTTAAGAACCAAATATCGACAAAACAGACATTATTAACTTAAATGATTACATAATGTTTATAACATGTCAATAATTGATATAAAATGAATAATGAACTTGGAAAAGGTTATTAAGCAAGTAGAAATTAACTCAAGTTTATTATTCAGGATGTTAAAGAACGATCGAGTCAAGTCGGACCCGAGGTAAGGGATCCTACACCTCTCTTTCTTTTTAAGTACACTCTTTTATGTCATTCCTTCTAAGATAATCTTTTGAATGATTTGGATGTTATTTTATATTACTACTACTGTAATTATTATGTTCATATGATGAGAGACCCTATTTCCTCTCATCAATCCATTTTTGAAGTTTTATGTGGCGCCGTTAGGCTGCCGAGTTTTCGTAAGAGATTTTTCATCTCACTTTTATTCCTGTGAGATTTATGCTACATTTGCCACAATTTCATTTGAGTGGTTTATGTACTGCCCATTATCACACTACTTATGTAATATAATTCCATTTATGGGTATTTACATATTCATTGTATGACACTTCTTCAATGGGGTGTACTTTTCGAAAGTTACCCAAGTCGGTAAGGGAACCTTTCACCCTCCTCTTTTTTAAAAGACTTCTTTTGTTGGGTCTTTTAATTTACATATTTTTATGTTGGGATATGTTCTAATATATCCTTATTGATGTAAATTTTATGTCCAAGTGATGAGATACGCTTTTTATCTATCATCAACTCATTTTGATGTGACGCCGTTAGGCTGTCAAGGGAACTTCTTAACCCAATTTCGATTTCTTTGTGTTCAACATGTAGTTATTGAATATGTCATCCTTTGAATATGTGTGAATGAACTTTTATTGTTTTAAACTTAATATAAACTTATATTGGGTGTATTTATATTTATCACACATAATTTTGAGATTGATTTATCCTTAATTTAAGGATACCTTCTTTATAAGGGATTTCATCACATTTGACATTTCTATTGAGAATTCTTTGTTGTTATGCACCAATTCACTATTATATGGTGTATATACTGTCCTTTGGAGTATTATATCATGAATCCATTTACTTTCATGATATTATAATGTTCTGACTAAATGTTATTCCTCAATTATTGTATTCAAGTGTCTCTAATTTTGGTAAAACCCCTTTAACCAAAATATCGTTTTAAATGTTTTAAATATTTATTATTATTAATATCCATGTTTCAAAATGGTTTTAAGGATTTGTTTATATGGATATTAATGGTTTAAAATTTTAAAAGCTTCAAGGTGGTATGGGACACTTTGATTCCAAAATCTCTTTATTAAATGTTTTAAATAGTTTTGGAAATGGTTTCTTTTTGAATGGATTCATTATTTCAATATACTAAAATGTTATATTGTGATTGAAATGTGAAAATGTTATGTTTCCTTTATGCATGTTTTATGTGATACGTTTATGTTATGGTTCTTGGGCATTGTTATAAAAACGGGTGGTTCCGTGATAAACTAAGGGCGGGTGAGCCCAATATAGCTCTCCAATTAATTGGGTAACACGAAGGAGTGAAACGTTAAGGTTTCTCTGAAGAGATTTAGGGAATATACTGTGATGGGTATTTCCAAACGTAACCAAGAGGGTTACTCCCTACGTAAGAATGTTATAAATGCCTCAAGTTACCTTTATGTCTTACGATTTCTATGATTTATTCATGGTTTGATGAGGTATGTTAAAGTGCCTATGTTTAGTGGGTAAAGTATGATTTCATTCTTATGTATAGATGAACTCATGTTTCCTTTCCATATTTTTTTTATAACCCTTACTGAGCTTTTTATGCTCATCCCAAGTTTTTGAAATGTTTTTCATAGGTCACGGGAAAGGTACATGATAAGATGATAGAGTCAAGGATGTGTCAAGAAAGAATCCAAGTTTTATTTTAAATATGTTTCTGTTGTTGGGAAGAATGAATCCTGTCTTTTATGTAACCACTTTGTTTAAAGGTGGAATGTAATGAAATTTTCAATATCTAATTCTCTAAAACTCTAAACCTGAAAATATTCTCAACGTGTAATCTTGTGATAACTCAAGATTATGTAAGGTTTAAGGCTGGGGCCTTATAGTTGGTATTAAAGGTCGGTTTTGATAACTTTAGAGGTTAGGGTATTATTTAAGCATAATTTACATTACCATAATGGTTAGGATTTCAGAAAGAGTCATAGTTTTAGATAAAGTGAATGAGTAAGTGTATCTTAGTGTTTACCTTCCTCATTAGTACATGATGGTTTTGTTGATATACTCACACTGAGATTTCTGTTTTTAGTAAATGGCTGGATCTAGCAGGCACCAAAGTAACAGTGGATGTGAAGGAAACTGTGACAGTTTTTTGAGCAAGCAACTGAATGATATGGGAGCTTCAATGAGAACTCTTGTGATTATTCTCAATCAACTATCTGGAGTCATGATTGACCACCTAAACCTTGGTGATTTCTATAAGGCATCATATATGCGAGAAACAAATCCCTACGGAAGTACAAGTAATAATCATAAAGGTAAGTGTGTTAAAAAACCTATGTGTCAAAGATGTGGAAAGAAACACCTAGGAAAATGTTTCAAAGGGACAGAAATATGCTATAGATGTGGAAATGAAGGTCATAAAGCAAGAACCTGCAATGGAAAAAGGAAGCATCCAGTTGACTCAAGGAAAGGGAAAGAAGTTCTTTCCGAGGGTTCAATTGAATGTTTTAAATGTGGTGTGCATGGTCATTATGAAAACACATGTCCTATGAAGAAGTTTCGTGAATGGGATCACCAAGAGCGTACAAATGTTCATTTACCAATACCTAATGCCATTCCGATTGAGGATGAAGAAACTGACAATGACCAATCAAAGGTATGTATTATTTCATGACTATTGTTTTCCTATTTTGGAATCTTAGGATATGATTCATGATTTTGTTTGTAGGAAAGAGGTATTTTGGAATAAGTTGTAAAGGAATGGTTAATGGATCATGAAGAATGTTGAATGATTAAGATGTCAACATATAAGGGCTTCAAGAGTTATGGTGAAATTCTTAAGAGTATTATGTCTCTCATGATGATGGGGTTACATTAGAAGACTTTTTATATTATGTGTAACCCTGATGTTTAATATAGGAAAATTTTATTCAAGGAATATTTATCTTTCTTTTGTGGACATAGTTATAAAGAACCATTTGGGTTTATATGATCCTTACTTTTTAGGTAATTATGGGTTACTATATGTTATGATTGAAGTGAAAGGCATGAGATAAAATTAAGGTTAAATTATGTTATGGTTATTTTTGAAGATTTTATCTCATTTTGGGGAATGATTTAAGAATTATATAGTTTTGGAAAAAGGACAACACACAGACCGTGTGACAACCCATCGCGTCGGACAAAGCTGCGGGAATTGAACCCACAACCAAAGTGCGACTGGTATTTATCGCCTACCACTGGACTATATGAGTTCCCTAGTTAGTTTGACCGATTCTTTTTAGTTAGATGGTTTTATGAATTAAGAGCAAGCTGATTTTGGGTTATTTATGAAAATGATTAACCTATCATGGAGGATATGTGATTAGGTTAATTACTTTTCAATACGAGACTTTAGGAGCAACTGATATTGTTTGGAGATAAATGTTACGATTTAACTTGGAAGACTATGTGACTAAATCCTTCAAATATTTGGGTTTCAATCTTAGATTGGTTTACTTTGAAGAATTTTATGGAAAAAAATTGTTTATTTAATGATCCTTGTTGAACTTTGGGTTTTGTTTGACAAATTTTGTAGATTAAGAATAGATTTTCTTTTTATAAAAGGTTATCCTTTTCTGGATTATCTAACCTTGTACTAGCCTTTTTGGTTTTGGTTTTGGTTAAAGTCTAAAGACATGGGAAGTATATAGTTCTCTTTTGTGGATTAGGTGATTCTCTAAAAGTTGATTATAGTACTCTTAATGCGAACAAGTCTCCCTAAATACTCGTCTTTTGGAAAAAATATGAGTTTGATTAAGGAATCTGGTA
The DNA here is from genome assembly GCA_963277665.1 of Viscum album. Lineage (NCBI taxonomy): Eukaryota > Viridiplantae > Streptophyta > Magnoliopsida > Santalales > Viscaceae > Viscum > Viscum album. Next base: position 374,949,851 of record OY728119.1, on the reverse strand, counting down.
AAAGTTGAAAGTAAACATGATAAGTGGTTATGTTTCCTTATGAATAAATTCCTAAATAAAAAGTAACTTAAAACAAAAATGTTGTCTATTAACTTTTCCTACTTGGGAACCCAACACCGTTTAACCCATCACAAGTTTGTGATTTTCTTATGGTTAACTTTCTCTTAGACATGTTTACTATCACTCTCCCTCAAAAACATGACCATTTTCTTTTTCTTCCATGTCCATGTTTTTCTACAGGGAGTCCTAGTATGGGTTAACTCGGGTGACCTCTGTACTTATCTTTCTTTATTTTAAAGTGATTGTTTTACCGACTCTTGTTCCGATGTGGGATTTTCAAGGATGTTTCCAAGCTCAATTTTAAAAATTGCGAGGACTCAATTCCCAAAAGGGGGGAAGGATGTAACACCTCAGGTAAATAAAGAATATGACATTTTCATATTTATCCATATTTTTGAATAAAATATTAATATGACTTTAAAGGGGATGCTATGCTCGATGGCGTACCCAACACACAACAACGAGTTTCTTGGGAATCTTACGTTGCACTCTAATAATAAAATAATATTATTTTAAATGGTAGTTAACATGTAGCCGTTGTATTTACAGGAATGGATAGAAATAACTAAAATATGATTATATATGTTTTTAAATGTTTTTACATTTATCCAATAAAAGATAAAGGCATAAAATACGGAAAGAATTTAATTTTAGGCGTATATGCCCTAGTTTTCACTAAAGGTTCACTTATCGCCTTTTGATGAAGAACCATCATTAAATATAGTTTTGTTCACTCTTATACATCCTTTTGGACCAAATAAAACTCTTCTTAAGAATTGGGACATCAAAATTTACTTTGTGTAAATTTTTGGTATCTTTCTGATAAAGTTCATTTTTTTAATGAATAGTGTAAAATGTTGTATTTTAATTCAAAACCTCTTTTTAATCTAATTTATTTATATGATTAGATTATATTTTGAATTGGTTTTAAAGTGAAATTATAATATATTTTTACCATTAAATCCAATAGTGGTCGTTGGAATTAATTTCACTTTGAAATCAGACTTAAAACTAGTGCCAATCTTTTGATACTTATTGTTTTATAAAAACACGCTATTTGCTCTGACAGCGGGAATTAATTATTAAATTAATTAATGTGACTTATATGTTTTGAATTTTGTAAAATAGACTTCATTTTTGAATTCTAAATATCAAATATAGCTTAGGGTGAATTTTTGGTAATTTTCTGAAAAACTCCAATTTTTGATGAATAGTGAAACCACTAAGTGGTAATCAAGCAAACTGATTTTTCAGTTAAATGAAAGTTTACCACTAATGTGTATTGAATTTTGAAAATCTGACATACATGGTTATCATTAGTATGTAATATGTGGTTCAATGGGATGAAAATAATTTTTTGGTGAATATTAACTTTTTTTTCATTAATCGCGATTAGAGGTAATTAGTGTAATTTAAGGTAAAAATGATATTATAAAAATATGATTACACCATGAAACTTGTCCTACCCCTATTGGATGAGTCATGTACGACCAAGACAACCCATGGGTCAACTTGGGGACCCCATGGAGCCACTTTGGTTGGAAAATGACATTAATATATATTTATTTAATGTTAAAATTAAATTTACACAAACATGAGTTGTTTTACTAAAACAGTTTTTAAGTGGGGTTAAACAAGTCCAAATTTTGACTATAAATATTCATTAGAAATCTAAAACGTTTTCCTACATCATAGTATTTTTTTTATAATTTTTAGATATTAAATAAATTAATTTAATTACGACATCATGATGATGCAACGATGACCTCATTAATGAACAGTTTAAATAAAATGAAACGATAATATAAAATCTAAGACCTAAACTTGTCCAAAAACTATTGTATGGGAATATTTCGAAGCCTTATCATCTTATCTTAGAAATATATCAATTTGGGACCTTATAAATTCGAAAAACTTTTTAAAATAAGATAATAGTTTCATGATTTCCAAAAGTGCCCCTCCTCTCCTATTATAAAAGGCCCCCACCTCTACCTCATTTCACACACTCCTCAAGACTTTTGCTCCGCCATAACCTGCCCATTTACTCTCTCCACATCCCTCTACTCATACTAGAGGATTCCCTTTTGGGCATAATCCTTTCAAAGGAAGCCTTTAGGCTCAAATCAAAAGGAGTTACACTTTTAAAGGTAATTCATTCTCTCATGTTCATTTGTTTTATTTTGCTTCTAAAACCCCCTAAACTCTTTTTATTTACTTATTTTGTAACAACACCAGTATTTTAAATATACTAGGATGTTGTTATAAGATTTATTCGAGATAAACTCTCACAAAACTACCTCAAATGGTTAAAGAACATACGGTTTCCGTGGATGACGAAATTCTGCCTCCCGAAACGATGATTGTTCAGTACTCATTTAACACCTTCAAATGTGGCCATTATGATGTCACTATTTTTATATATGATATATAATATTTTTATGTTTTACTTAATCTTCTGTATTTTTCATTTGTGGCGTACTTTTATGGCTTCCATTATGGGTATAAGCGATATCTTCATTTTAGGAAGTGCGGACTACCGCCCCCTCAAAGTGATGTGATTCGTTAATGCCATACGTGGGACGTATAAAGGATGGATTTAATGTTATTATATATGATGTTATACTGGAATTATTATATAACTCTATATCATTATTATTTCTTTCCATTAAAGTATGATATAGAAATGAAAGTAGCGTTCATGCGTACGTACGACTTACCGTCTCCATGAACGGTGCATTTCATTTCTTATCCCCAAATGTAATGTACTATTATAAGTACATGTATATAATGGATATATATGATGAATGATACATCTAAATGATGAATATAATTCTGGAATTAAAATAAACATACCTCTCATTTAGTTTTAATTCCATTAATATGACAAAGAAATGAAAGTAGCGTTCATGCGTACGTACGGCTTACCGTCTCCATGAACGGTGCATTTAATTTCTTACCTCTAAATGATTATGTGATATTATAAATACATGTATATTCTGGATATATATTATATATATGATATCCAAATCAGGAATGTCATTCTGGATATAAAGAACCTTTGACCACACGAACAACATGTAATTGTAAGAAGTCCACTTTCGACTTAAGAACCAAATATCGACAAAACAAACATTATTAACTTAAATGATTACATAATGTTTATAACATGTCAATAATTGATATAAAAGGAATAATGAATTGTAAAAGGTTCTTAAGAAATTATAAATTAACTCAAGTTTATTATTAAGGACGTTAAAGAACGATCGAGTCAAGTCGGACCCGAGGTAAGGGATCCTACACCTCTCTTTCTTTTTAAGTACACTCTTTTTTGTCATTCCTTTTAAGATCATCTTTCGTATGATTTGGATGTTATTTTATATTACTACTAATGTAATTATTATGTTCATATGATGAGAGACCCTATTTCCTCTCATCAATCCATTTTGGAAGTTTTATGTGGCGCCGTTAGGCTGCCGAGTTTTTGTAAGCGATTTTTCATCTCACTTTTATTCCCGTGAGATTTATGCTACATTTTCCACAATTTACTTTGATTGGTTTATGTACTTCCCATTATCACACTCCTTTTGTAATATAATTTCATTTATGGGTATTTACATATTCATTGTATGACACTTCTTCAATGGGGTGTGCTTTTCGAAAGTTACCAAAGTCGGTAAGGGAACCTTTCACCCTCCTCTTTTTTAAAAGACTTCTTTTGTTGGGTCTTTTAATTTACATATTTTTATGTTGGGATATGTTCTCATATATCCTTATTGATTTAAATTTTATGTCCAAGTGATGAGATACACTTTTTATCTCTCATCAACTCATTTTGATGTGACGCCGTTAGGCTGTCAAGGGAACTTCTTAACCCAATTTCGATTTCTTTGGGTTCAACATGTAGTTATTGAATATGTCATCCTTTGAATATGTGTGAATGACCTTTTATTGTTTTACACTTAATATAAACTTATATTGGGTGTATTTATATTTTTCAGACATAATTTTGAGATTGATTTATCCTTAATTTAAGGATACCTTCTTTATAAGGGATTTCATCACATTTGACATTTCTATTGAGACTTCTTTGTTGTTATGCACCAATTCACTCTTATATGGTGTATATACTGTCCTTTGGAGTATTATATAATGAATCCATTTACTCTCATGATATTATAAAGTTCTGACTAAATGTTATTCCTCAATTATTGTATTCAAGTGTCTCTAATTTTGGTAAAACCCCTTTAACCAAAACATCACTTTAAATGTTTTAAATATTTATTCTTATTAATATCCATGTTTCAAAATGGTTTTAAGGATTTGTTTATATGGATATTAATGGTTTAAAATTTTAAAAGCTTCAAGGTGGTATGGGACACTTTGATTCCAAAATCTCTTTATTAAATGTTTTAAATGGTTTTGGAAATGGTTTCTTTTTGAATGGATTCATTATTTCAATATACTAAAATGTTATATTTTGATTGTAATGTGGAAATGTTATGTTTTATTTATGCATGTTTTATGTGATACGTTTATGTTATGGTTCTTGGGCATTGTTATGAAAACGGGTGGTTCCATGATAAACTAAGGGCGGGTGAGCCCGATATAGCTCTCCAATGCATTGGGTAACGCGAAGGAGTGAAACGTTAAGGTTTCTCCAAAGAGATTTAGGGAATATACTGTGATGGGTATTTCCAAACGTTACCAAGAGGGTTACTCCCTACGTAAGAATGTTATGAATGCCTCAAGTTACCTTTATGTCTTATGATTTCTATGATTTATTCATGGTTTGATGAGGTATGTTAAAGTGCCTATGTTTAGTGGGTAAAGTATGATTTCATTCTTATATATAGATGAACTCATGTTTCCATTCCATATTTGTTTTATAACCCTTACTGAGCTTTTTATGCTCATCCCAAGTTTTTGAAATGTTTTTCACAAGTCACGGGAAAGGTACATGATAAGATGATAGAGTCAAGGATGTGTCAAGAAAGAATCCAAGTTTTATTTTAAATATGTTTCCGTTGTTGGGAAGAATGAATCCTGTATTTTATGTAAGCACTTTGTTTAAAGGTGGAATGTAATGCGAGTTTCAAGATCTAATTCTCTAAAACTCTAAACCTGAAAAGATCTTCAACGTGTAATCTTGTGATAACTCAAGATTATGTAAGGTTTAAGGCTGGGGCCTTATATGGATATTTCCTGAGTAAATATTTTATGCATTAACCAGATTACATATTCATAATGTTTTTGTTTGAACCTCATTGCATGTTCAAAATGTTATGCGTGAACCTGATTATATGATCAAAATTTTTTCCCAGAATATAATTAAATTTTCAAAATATTACGTGTGATCCGATTAAATGTTAATAATGATATGCATGGAATAAGATTTCATTCTAAAATGGTTATTCATGGACCTATTTCTATATACATAATTTAATGTGAGGTCCCATGTTCATGTCTGTAATGAAATGAATAAAATTTTTTCTACTTGTACATGTTCATTATGGTATAAGATTATTTTTATGCCACAAATATACATATTAATCCAATGTTATGTTCTCATGGATCGTGATCCACTATTCCTTTGTTATTTAGGTCTTATGAACATCAATGACTTATTCAATTACTTGTTTTTATGATCTTTGATAAGCAGAATATGGTTTTTCAAATACTACACTCATGTTATCATACATTTTTCCTCATATTATGTTGATATATACCTTATTTAACATTACTTAGCATTTTATTTCACCTATTTTTATGTTTCCTTTCCCCATGTTATGAAGAAAGGTATTATATACGATATTTCTACGAAGGATTCTAGATATCAATAACTTAGTAGTAAATGAAATAGATCCCATATGAAATGGATGTATATGTTTCCATGTTTCCAATGAAACTAAACCGTTGTGATCTATAGGAATGTATTTGTTCAGTATAATAAATATTTTTCTAAAATTATGTAATATCTATGTATGAAATTCAGATTCATTATACTATGAGTACTGATTAATACACCAAATGGATTAATTTTTTCAAAAGATAGATAATGATGATAGTTTCACATATCACTTCCCAATATAAGATAGTCATGATCAATTTTCAACAATTAAGGAGAGTCTATTGGGAGCTTAAATATTCCTTCTTAAATTATTGTTTCACCATTCCTTGTCAATTGACATGTACTATCATCACTTATATAAAATCTTCAAAACCAATGGATGATTGTAAAGTATTGTATAATTTATGATGGAACTAATTCATCTTTTTTATCATTTATCAAAATTGTCCTTAAGAGATCTTTTAAGGGATCTATGGACTGTGTGAGGCAATATAATATAATTTGGATAGACATATATTCTTTTAAAGGCCATACTCAATCAATATATCCTTAATTTGGCATCTTATGTTTAATAAGGAACATCCTTATGTTTTTTAAAAATATCATTCAAGAGATAATGTAGTTATGTAAAGTTGGGTTTCATCTATTTTTTGATGATTTAAAAGTTTATATTTTTAATATAGCTAAAAATGTTGTATAATGGGTATATTGAAATAAAATTTATTCTTTGAATAACTCTTCAGCTTTTAAACATCTTGGGACAATCCATAATTTTATCTTTAACTATGGTTTTCAAAAAATGAATATGAACTCAATCATCATTTATATATGTACTCATATTAGACAATCAATAAAAAATATTATTATCCAAGTCACTAACAACATGTAGTTATTCTCTATGTTTAGTTTAACATTAAACATCTTTTATATTCAATGACATAACAAGTGTTCTTCCAACTCCCCTGGAGATATTTATCTTAAATTAAAATAACATAAACATAGAAAAATAATTTGAAAAGCATCACTTCCATACTATGTTTCCAATTTGATGAACTCTTTAACCCCAAACTCATACTGTCTTTTTATTGAATTGGAATCCCTCAATTTTCGATTCATAGTCATCAATTTTGGTTCTAGAGTATTAATATTTAATATAAAAAATAGACAAGAAGTATGAATATAATTTATAATTTTTATACAGTCATATATTATATAAATTATATATTTACAAAATATTTATAAATTATTAGAAACACATATAAAAAGTATATAAAAGAGTAGATATAAACAAATTTTTTATTCCTTTATAAATATATAAATGTAATAATATTCCTATAAAAAAAATTTATTTTGTAAATTATATACACATAGATATGAAAACAAATTTAAATTTTTTGTATATGTATGATTATCTATATATACATTTTAATAAAGGAATAAATTCAACAATAACTTTTATATGAAGTAAATATGTAAAAATTGACCTTGATTTAGACATATTCAAATGATTCTCCAAACAGATAATGATTTGACTATTTTGTTTGATGTAAAATGAAATTGAAATTGTAGTACTTGAAAATATTATATACTATTTTAATCCCAAAAATTATTTTAGTTGTTTTATGGATAAATTTTGAAAAACTAATTTTTATCAGTTTTTATTAATGAATCATGTCATCTAGTTAAGTTAAAAATTATTTCAAATATTAATGGATAAAATACAATAACAGAAAATGTAGTGTAACAACAATTTAGTTTGTAAATTTTTTTTAAAAAGGGACACCCATATGTAAAATATTGTTAAAACATTTTTTTCTAGAAAAAGAGGAACACATAGTGGAAATTTTTTAACTCGTTTCAAAATATAGAAATCATTTCATAGTTGAAATTGTTTATGCTTCAAAACTAAAGTATCAAACACATAATAAATAATGCTAATGTACACACCCACATAAGAAAACCACACAAACAATTATATATATAAAAATATTAAAATACGATATATATAAATTATAGACATATGTATACATGAAGAAAAATCCCTATAAAATACAAAAAAATCATTGATGTTGGAGGATATATCAATAAAATTATTTTTTTAAATTGAATACCATTGATTCTCAAGGTTGATTTGATCTAACTGATAAAGGTAAAAAGAGGTAAGATTTTGTTTATGTGAGAGCATGATTGACAAGGTCATGTAGAATGTGAGTTAGTGTTCCCTAAAAAGAAAGGAAATTGATTTATCTTTTCTTAAAAAATGTTGAAAAAAGAAACCATTATCAGTAATAAAAAGTTAATAACCGATTAATTCAAAATTTTATCCACATTTATTTGAGCAATGATAAAGGTATTGCTTTATCGACTTAAATATTAGCACTGATATAGTTATATTTATCAGCGCTAATTTTACCATTGATAAAGGAGAAAATAAATAAAATATCTTATTTTATAAATGTATATATTTTTAAAAATATTATATAAGATGTATTAATAATTACAAATTATATAACTTTACATAAAATTAATAATATTATATATATAAAATATTAGTAATTATTCATTTTATTTAAATATTGTTAGTTATATATTAAAAAATATTATTAATATTATAAATTTATATATTTTAATATTATATAAATTATTATGGATATATTTATAAATATGAATTTTATTATGTTAAAAAAGTATATTTTAATATATTTTATTATTTAAAAATTAATTAAAAATAACTACAACAATTAATTTTTTTTAAAATTATTCATTATTATTTATATTTATATTATAATTACCTTAAAATTTATAAATTACATTTATAGTGTTTGTTAAGTAGATTATTTTAATCCATGACTCTAAATTTTTGAATTTAAATATAAAATTTCATTCATTACATTTGAATAACATTTATTATATAATAATATTATGAATAATAACTTATATATATATATAAATATGAATCATAATATTTTTCAAAAATGAATATTTTAACAGAAATTTTTATGTTCAATTTATTTGTTCATTTAACTAAATTAAAGTTATTATTTTCACTACAATATATAAATTTAGATCAATATCTTCAAAAAATATTTTCCTGACTATATATATATAATTAATATATAGATATTTATTAATATGGTGGCCAAATACGTGTTAGTGTCTATACGTAAGTTTATATGTATATTATAATGATACATGTATATATTATTTATAATATAATATATAAATATATATCAATAATAAACCCAAATTATATAAAAAAAACAATTAAAATGTAATAATATATTAATAATTTTTAATTATTAATTGCATTTAAATATTAGTAGTTATATTTTAAAAATAATTTAAATTATATAAATGAATAAATATTTTAATCAAAAGATAAATGTATAGTCATATTTATAAATATTTGCTAAATTATTTTTAAATACATAATATTATTTTAATAATTTAACATAAATAATAAATTAACATATTAAAATACAACTAAATACTTTTTATATTTAATTATAAAGATTTTTTTAAAAAAAATATTATTTGTATTTATAATGTTTATAATGAAGTGAATGATTATATATAATCACAAAAGAAAAAAACATGTTTTAATCCCAATTAAAATGGGTTGACTACATAGATATAATTCCACCAGTTAACTCCCTTGAAGGAAATATTTTATGGATTTTTTTGAAAAAGATCACACCAAATTATATATTAATGGACATTTTAGGAACACCTATACCTCTATTAGTTTGTTAATTAGTCATTAAGTTTCCTTTATTAATTGGTGAATCTCTACGTATTTTTCTTACATGTACAAACCATCTTAATCTATTTTTAGTTATATTCTCATCAATCATAGACAATGAAAGTTTACATTGAGTATATTCATTTATATTGATAGCCATCTTAGAATATTCACATGTATAGCATAAAATTTTCATTTATACTGCCGTTATGTTTTGTTCAAGATATCCAATAAAATAAATTATATATGTATACTCTTATATCTTGATAAAATAAAATTAATTATTAATCATAGAAATAATGAGGTATATATACAATTATATTATTAACAATATCGATAAATTTTAAATTATATTTTAAAATGTGTTCAACACAATTTATTATTTCATTACATTTAATTATAGATATAAAATTCATTACAGTGTACTTTTATGTTTATTTTATATAGATATGTATAAATATATATGTATATATAATTCATATATTTATATATAATATAATAGGGAAGAATCTGTGTGAGTGTGTGCTTATAAAATATCACGATATTTATGAAAGTGAAAACACAAAATTATCTATATACTGTTGTGTGTGTGTGTGTGCGTGTTTCTATAAATACACACTTTTAACATATATATTATTTTATTTTCTATTTTTTAAGATAAATATTATATTAGTGCTATGTTTATCATTAATGAAATACTATATTTAATCAGCATTGAAACCTATGCTAGTTACGGTTGAGTTTTATCAGTTCTAAAAAACTGGTTAATGTTGAGATTTATCAGTGGTCACTTTTAGCACTAATTAAAGTGAAAAATTATTATTGTTTAATAAAACACTCATAAAAATAATTTTTTTCAATTTTTTTATAGTTGTGGAATCCTTTATATGATGGTTACAATGTTTTTACAAAAAACACATCTTCATATATATCCCACCTTGAATCCCATACAACTATAACACCATGCCTCTATCTCACATTTCCCCTATACCCCCTTTTCACTCATAATGATTTTGTTTCAATACCTTCTGTTGCACTACTAACCCCCTTATCTTCCCCCCCAACCTACACAAGGTTTTGCCCCTCCTTTTCTAACCTTATTTTCCCGTTCAAAGGCATGACTTTATCAAAATAATAATAAGAATAATTCAACTCTCTTTTAAAAATTAAAAGTCAAAAATAATTTGTGGTGATTTAAAATCGGTTCTAATTAAAAAATAAAAAATAATGTAATATATTTTAGAAAATAAAAATTAGAAGGAAGTTAGTACCCATTTTCAAATTTCCCCCACATTATTATAAAAAAGAAATTTATAATAGTTTTCCAAGCTTACCCTTCCACCCTTGGTCACCCATGTGATAACCCGAACTCAAGAGTCTAAAACCTATTTCTCATTCCAAGATTACTTCAAGGCCTCAAACGAGTTCCTCAATCACCATTTCATTTCTATTAGTGTCAATGGATTAATATAATCATTGGGGAGTGACTTTTTCTTGAAATTATTAACCACCTAAAAATGTCACAAATGGGGGTTTAATTTAATATTGAAAACAAATACATTAAAAACAAATTAAACATAAATATAAAAAACAATAATATTTTCAAAAAAGGATTAAATTCATAGTGTTTGAATGATTACAAGAATATTAATCAAATTATTCATATATAATGCGGATAGTGAAACTCTTTTAATAAAACACATTTTAGCACCACTGTGAACAGACATCCTAATATCTATCTCTAATGAGAATTATATTCAAACCTTTAAATGTTTCATAGAATAATAAGTCCACACACATAGAATCACACAATGATATGTGTGAATATGGGTGTGTATGTAAATACCCACTAGTATTCCCCCACCCCATTACTCCCAAACAATCCCATGCATGTCCTATTCATAATCATATAATCCTTGTCAATGGAAATAGTTTATAACATTTTAAAAACTATTTACTTAATAGAAAATTTTAAATAAGCTAGATAAACATTTGAGAATAATACATGCAATTAATTCCTCTAAAGGGTTGTAATATAAGGGTCAACCACAAAACATTAATGAGATATGATAAATATGAGTAATTTCCCAAATAATACATACCAATAATCATTTTGTAAACCAACTATGGATTACCACCCACTAATGTGTGAATACCACTAGACATGAAATAAATAAAATTTATTACTCCTATAATTCCTCTAGGGTTCTTAATAGTGTCATCATGTGGATAGGAACACTTAAATTCTATTATCCTAATGTGACATTTTGTTATTGGAAAAAACAATAATACTAAAATATAAGAGGGAGGTTGTGAGACAGTAATGTAATATGAAAATTTAAATTAGAACAAAATGAATGTAATGGAGAAAGGAAACAGTCAAAAAGATATTTCCCTTTGTGATCCTTTATTGTATCTCTTATTAGTGTCATTTTAACAATATAATCATGCTCAATATGTGAAACACAACCTTCTAACAAAATATATTGAATATGAAGTGAACTCAATAGTCATAGAGAACACTAAACATGCACCTCCTCCTTTGATGTTAATCTTAGGAGGCTCGAGATCAAAATCAATCCCTAACCCACCTACCAACTATGAAATCTCGCCTATTTGACCCTCAAACACCATAGATCTTTCGTATTCCATTATAATGGTGTGATAGTACGGTGAAGAATTGGCAGTGTGTGAAGAATATCGATGAATGGATATAGTGATAGAACGTTCACCAACCTCACTCCATTGGATACCCTTAACCATAATTAGAGTGGTAGTGGAACTTTTTAAAATGATTATGTAGTGACATGAAATCGTTATAGGATCACCCCTTTGAATTTTCCTCTAGCTAGTTCTGCACCATCATAGTGTCTATAGATCACAATAAAAATGTAGGAGAGTGATGATGACAATATGAAGAAATATAGATGAATGTAACTGAATTAATAATACTATAAAATGATAAAAAAATGATAGTCCTATATTAATACCCCAAATAGAGACCATTTTCATGGGTGGAATCCCCTCAAATATATATATATATATATATATATATATATTATGATTGGTTTACAAAGAATCAAACTTGTGGAAACGAGTGCCTGTAATTTAGAATATCCTTTCCCATTAGATGATTTCTATCAATCTAGTTTGTTGATCATTTACCTAATTATTTTAGGAAATGAGTTATGGAGAATATTTTATGGTCATGTCGGTTCGTGTATTTATTCTCCATGGATTTTTATTTTTCATAAATTTCTATGGGTGATTTTTTCTTTTTCTACCTCAAATTTTCTACATGGACACTACTTGTGGTAGTGGTAGAACGAGTTCATTTAGAAGGAAATGAAATCTCATGAATGGGATCAAGGATATGTTAATGGGTGGATGACATTCCATTGTATGATTTAGGGATATGAGGATAAGATAATTATCTTGGGAAGTGATCATTGATTACTATTTTTCTACAATGAGTAGAGATTGAACATTGTCTAGTAGTTAAGGTCATGGTGATCTTGAGGTATATACAAATTTTCTTGGTACACTATGATAATCTCTTGGTGTGCTGACACTATGTGATGGTACACTATGAGGATATGTTTGAGCTTCAATTAACCTTTATTTCACCAATAAGACTATGTTATTGATTTGATTCCTTCACACTATCCTTAATAAGAATATATATGCATTTTAATGACATTTGGGGACCCTACATGAGATTGCATTCTTAGTGTGACACCTCTATTATGGTTTCCAAGAGGAGTTGTAGGTTGACCAATTTAATGTTAAGGCCCTTTTATATCCTATTTTATAATCCATTATCTTCAATACTCCATAATATACTCTCTTTTAAAACCATAGAATAAAATAAAATAAAATAAAATAATTAAATTCAATATTAAACTGTCAATTTAATTATCAATTTCAAGATTTTTGGCCATTTCCACATTAATGTAATTTTTTTTCCAAACTTATAAAATTTTACTAAATTTCAATCTTTTATCTAAATAGTGGCGTGATATGAATGAATAATAGAATAGAAATAATAAATTTAGGTCAAATTACTCCTAAAATAATATCATGTTGCACTCATTGGAATATACAAGTATCTAAATCGCATCTACAATAATTTTTACCGAAAACATTTACATCATGTCAATTTAGGCTTCTGATCAATTAATGATAAATGAAAATATATAAAATAAACTATAATATAAAAATTAAATTATTTCTTATGTAACTCCACTTTTATCTTAATTGAAAAAAATATGCCACTATCTAATAAATCATCTTACTCTTATTCATCTGAGTTCATAATTCCTATCATTATCAATATCCTTTATTGAAAGTCCACTTATTGAATATTTTCCAATTATGTTTATTACACTACATATTTAATGAGTGAAACTAATCAAGAAACAGAATATTCCATATTAGTAGGAGTCCCTTGAGTCTAATTATAATAGTTAGGGAATAGGAGAAATATTTGGGTTTCAATCTCTGAAATTTAAATTATCTTATTAATTTATTTTAGTTTACATGCACACACTCAGAATGTAAAATTAAATTTAGGAAAATTATAATTTGATCCAAAATGTCATTGTATATATATCATAGGAGTTATCATACTAATATTTAATTTGTATACATCAGTACCAATTCATTTTGTAAACTGGTTCATCAATTTTCATGTTCTACATTCTCATGAATACACACCAAAATAAAATTAAACTAAATAATTTTCTTGCGAATTTTATTCCCCCCAGTTTTTATTCGAATTCAATATGAGCTTACTACATATTATATAGTGTTAAAATTACCTTGATTATAGTTCATCTCAAATCCAACCGAAAATACTCTAAAAAATAAACACGAAATCCTAAAAAATATTCTGATCCCCCCGTAAAAACTTATATTTAAGTACCCTTATTTTTAGTTCATGGATAATTAATGGAATAAGGAAACTAATTATAGTGGTAATTATAGACATATCCTAGTTATTGAGTATTGAAATTCAATGCAAATCTAAATTACTTTTTTCAGTGAACATGCCAATAAGAGAAAGAAATTAAAAAATAAATTATATAATATAAATAAAAATCAATGATAAATGTAATGATGTCTTATTCTGATCCAACCTCTGCATGCGGGTACTAGGTGTTTACTACCCTCATCATGACAACGCAGGAGGTTATTCCCAATATAAATGGGTTTTAACATATGTTCCTAGAAACACCACATTATATTCATTTCAGTGTGAATCCTATCACACTAGTTGTGGAGGTATTTTTTGATTATTGTAAAGTATTTTCACCCCCTTCACAATGATAGATGGATTATAGGGTGAGGGTGGGTGTATGTTTGAGTCCTCTTCCTTGCATTCTTATACCATATATTATATAGATTTTATCTATTTTCTAACTCATTGATAATGTATCAAAATGGTAAAAAAAGGGATTTTCAGTTAATACATTAAAATTAATTATGTCAAAATATGGTTCATTTATAACAATGTCATCCTCCTTAATGTGTTTTGGCTGTAATATTGTATCTTCCTACAGGGCCACTAGGACCTCCTATTAATTAATTCCTACCAAAATAACCACCTTGGTGGTGTGTGATTTTTCCTCATCCCCACTATGTTGGTAGATAACTATTGTTTATTCTTCAATAACATCCAAAGAGTAGTGATTTATGAAATAATTTTATAAAAAGTTAAAAGTGAAAGAATAAAATAACGTTATCTCTCCTGGAAATTGATTATATATAATTACATATCCACACAACTTCTTTGGATGTTTAATGAGGTCAAAGAGTATGACGTCAATTAGTTCCCCTTTTTCATAAAATTGTTCTTCTATATATAATATATGTGAAAAATACTATACTCTTTCTAAAATCCCATGTAAATAAAGTAATAATACATTTTCATTTTTATAAATATTTGTAAAATAAATATTAATTTTACTTTAAAGGGGTTTCTATGTTCGATGGAATACCCGATACACAACAATGAGTTTCTTTGAAATATTACATTTCACACTAAAAATATAATATTATTATTTTAAATGGTAGTTAACGCCTAGCTGTTGTATTGACATAAATGAATAGAACTAACTATAATATTACTATACATGTTTTTTAAATGTTTTTACATTTATCTAATAAAATTTAAAGGCTTAAAATGTGAATGAATCTAAATTTAAGTGTAAATACTCTAATATTCTTTTAATGTTCGATTAACCACCTTTTGATGATGAAACATCATTAAATATAGTTTTGGTAAATTTTATATGTTATTAATGAAAAAATAAAATTCTTTTTTAGATTCGGGATAGCAAAATTTACTTTGGTTAAAGTTTTGGTATTTTTCTGATAAAATTCATTATTTATGAATAGTGAAAAATACTCTATTTTAATTCAAATGTTCCTTTCAATATAATTTATTTATATGGTCAGATTATGTTTTTAATTGGTTTTAATGAGTAATTAGATTATATTGTTTCCAATTAATCCAATATTGATCCTTGAAATCAATTTCACATTGAAATTGGACATAAACAAGTGTCAATCTTTTGATAGTAATTGTTTCTTAAAAACAAACTATTTGTTTTGACAATGGGAATTGAATTTATATTAAATAATGAAACTTATATGTTTTTAATTTGGTAAAATAGACATAATTTTTTAATTTATAATATCAGATATATCTTAGGCTGAATTTTTTGTATTTTTCTGAAAAACATCAATTTATGATGAATTGTGAAACCAATTATTAGTAGTTAGAAACCATCTTTTTCATTTAAATGAAATTTTATCACTTCTGTGAATTTAATTTTGAAAATATGACATACATGGTTGTTATTAATAAGTAAAATGTGGTTCAATAAGATTAAAATAATTTTTGGTGAATAATATCTTTTGACTTTTATTTACAGCGGTTAAAGGTAAATAAGGAAAATCAAGATAAAACAAATATTATAATAACATCAAACTACCTTAAAACTTGTCTTAAAATTATTGGTTGAGTAATTTATGACCATGGGAATCTTTGGGTCGATTTTGGGACTCCATAGAGCCACGTAAAAGTGATAATGACACTTCATTTTAAATAACATAAAGTAATGGAAAAAATGACATAAACAAATATTTTTTTGTAAATTAATTTTTACATGGGGTTAAACCAGTCATATATTCGATTATAAATATAAATTGTAAGGATAAAAATATTTCCTAAATAAAGGCATTTTTTTATAGTTTTTAGATATCAAATAAATTAAATAATTCATGACACAATAATTTTGCAGTATTTACCTCATTAATAATTGATTTAAATAAATAATATTATAAATATTAAAAAATTTCCAAAACCTATCCAATTATTATTGGATGATTTGTCTCAACC
This sequence comes from Viscum album, assembly GCA_963277665.1. NCBI lineage: Eukaryota > Viridiplantae > Streptophyta > Magnoliopsida > Santalales > Viscaceae > Viscum > Viscum album. Next base: position 374,932,796 of record OY728119.1, on the reverse strand, counting down.
ATTAGTCATTTTATCTTATTCTTTAATTATTTTGGTCCTTTAGAAACCGAATATCGTTATAAAATAAAATAATATTTTGACACTTTCCTAAAGAGGCCATCTGATAAATATCCCTCACTTATAAATCATTCCTCACACCTATAAAGCATTTTGGATTTTCCAAACCCATCCCAAATAATCTCTCAGGATCCCTCTCTTCCACCTAGAAGCATGACCTTAGGCATAAGTCACTTCAATAAGTCCTTTTAATTCAAACCAAAGGGAGTTACCCAAATTAAATGTAACAGTTTCTCTTATCTTCTTTTTTTTATTTTACTTGTCCAACCCCTAAACTCATATTATTCAGTTATTTTATACAAAAACATTATCTTCAATATACTACGATGTTATTATGATAAGTATTATAACTAAACATACAAAAATTTCAATCTAATGGGTGATGAACATACTGTTTCTGTGGATGAGAAACTAATGTCACACGAAATGATGATTATTCTATTATCTCCTACCGCCTCTCATGGTGGCCATTAAGATGGAAATATATTTATATAGAATGTATATTGGGTTTATTTTTTCTTTATTCTTCTATGTTTTACATTTATATCCTACCTTTATGGTTTCCAGAATGGGTAAACGCGATAATTTCATTTGAGGAAGTGCAGACTGCCGCCCCCTAAAAGTGATATGACTCGTTAATACCACATGTGGGATGTATAAATGATGGCGTTAATGATATTATATATGAAACTATAATAGAATTATAATATACCTATTTGTAATTATGTTTACATTCCATTAAAATACGAAATAGAAATGAAAGTAGCGTTCATGCATACATACGACTTATCATCTCCATGAACGGTGCATTTCATTTATTATCTCTAAATGATATGTACTATTATAAATACATATATATACTGAATATATATGATATATATGATATATAAATAATGATTATCATTCTAGACCTAATGTAATATTAACCACATGGACAAGTTATAAATATAAGGTGTTCATTTTTTACTCAAGTACCAAATATTGAAAAAATGACCTTTATTAACTTAAATGATTTCATAATGTTTATAACATGGTAATAAGTGGTATAAAAGTAATAAGAAACTTGAAAAAGGTTTTTCATAAAGTATAAATTATCATTAGTTTATTATTCAAGATATTAAAGGTCAAATGGGTCAAGTCGGACACGAGGTAAAGGACTTCTTCTCAATCTCCTTTCATCGTGGCGATTTTTTTTAATACAAAAATTTCTTTTATACGCTGTAAAAAAACATTTGAATTTTTATTTCATTCAATGGGAATACTTTTCTATGGAGATTTTTACTACATGATATAAAATAATGTTTCTTTTTATCATAATCGGTGAAAACGACCTTTCCGCCGCTACGAGTATTATTTTATCTTTGACTTCCATAAAAAGACGTAACATTTTTAAAAGGAAAATAAATACCATATAATCTTTTACGTATTTTGGTATTGAAAATGTTTTTGATAATGGATTTGTTATGTCAATATATTTAAAAGAATTGTTGTGATGGAAATGTAGAAATTTTATCTTTCCTTTATGTTTTTTTCATATGTTATGAATATTTTATGGTTCTTGGGAGTTATTTACATATACGGGTGGTTCTGTGATAAACCTAGGGTGGGTGAGCCTGAGATAGCTCTCCAATGCTTTGGGTAATGTAACGGAGGTAAACGTGAATGTTTCTCCTAATAGATTTAGTGAATATATTGTGATGGGTATTCCAAATGTGACTCCCTACGTAACTATGAAAGCTACAATGTAAGTATGTTATGGATGCCACAAGTTACCTTTACGATTTGTGATTACTATGTGTTATTCATAAATCTTATGTTTTCATGGGGTATGTAAAAGAGTTTATGTTTTTATGTATTTGTGGACTAATGATTTCTTTCTTTATTTTATAACCCTTACTGAGAGTTTTTTGCTCATCCCAAGTTTTGAAATGTTTTTCATAGGACTTAAAGGTGAATAGGGTCAAGGATGTGATCAAGGAAAAGTCATCAAGTCTAAAACGTGGAACTAGACATGACACTTTTTTTCAAAGAGTTTTTATTTTTTGAAATAAATGGAAACTGAGTAGAACTGTCTACGTTGTATTTTTGAGATGTAATGTAATAGTTGTGGCCTAATTCGATTAAACTCTAAACCTAAAAAGATCCTCAATGTGAATTATTCATTAAATTCAATACTATGTAATGTTTAAGGCAAGGACATTATAATTGGTATCATAGGTCAGTTTAGACAACATTAAGAGTTAGATATCATTAAATTTATATCCATACCATAATTTGAGTTTAAGTTATGATTGAAATGATATAGCATTTACTTATTACCATGTTGATTCACCTAATATATTTCTGTGTTTAGAATGGTTTTCTATAGAGGAAAAATGGAAGCTATGTTGGGATGGAATCAGGAGGAAGACAACCTTCCAAATCACCAACCTGAGATGATCGAAATCAGAACTGAATAGTTTGTTGCAGTGATGGAAGAATTGACTCAAGATATAAATGGTGGTGGTATCCATTCCTAAGATTATCCAGATAAACCACAGAGGAACATGCCAGTTATGGAGTAATTCATGAGGCAACATCCCCCCACCATTCATAGGATTATATGGCCCTGTGCTAGCATAATGGTGTATTAAAGCACAGAAGAAACTTTTGATGTCATGGGGAGTTCATAACATCAAAAGGTTAGTCCTTTGGTTTACTATTTTGAATGTGAAGTTGATCAGTGGCGGTCGATGGTGAAAAATATTAGAGATAGTGGGGATATTGATTCTCTTGATTGGGATGAATTCAAGGGTATGTTTCATGAGAAATATTTTCATAAGATGGTTCATCTTATGATGGAAAAAAAATTCTTGGAATTGAGGTAGGAGGATGACTTAGTGGCTTTTTATGAAGAAAAATTCACTCAAATGGAATGGTATGCTCCAAATTTCATTCAAGATCTTGGTATTAAAATAAACTGGTAATACTCAAGATTAAATCCAATGTATCGAAGGGTTTAACTTCTCGTGAGTTCAAAAGTTATGAAAGACCTCTTTGTTGTGCGGAGAAGGTGGAAATGGAGTTTGCTGATGATCAGGTGTTCTTTGAAAAACAACATAATAAGAGTTCAAGGTGGCAGGAAAAAATGAAGAACTCTTCAAAAAAGGTTGATGGTAAGAAACTTAACTTTTCAGTTTGTGAAAATTGATGAACAAACAAGATGGGGAATGTCTTTTGAATTCTGGTAAGTGTTAATGATGTGGTAAAATGGGACATAAGGATTGTAATTGCACTAAAAAAGATCAATGTAATGGTAAGGAGAAATATGATTTACAGTTAGTAAAATGTTTTAAGTGATATGAAATGGGTCATTATGCAAATGAGTGTCTAATGAAGAACTGAAATGAGGGAAAGCTGCCAGACTACAAGCAGAATGGGGTGGTGAAATCTTTTGCAACTACTTCAGCAGATGTTGGGCCATCAAATGAAGTCGTATCAAGTACATTGTTTGTTTGTTCAGATTATTCCAATGTGTTTTTTGATTCAGGGTCTACACACTCTTTCATTTCTTAGAATTTTCTAGTAAATTGGAAATTTTATCTCAAGATATGAATACTGAACTTACGGTAAAAACACCTGGAAGAAATGTTGAGACAATAAGAAAAAATAAGAACCTTTATGTCCTTGTGTGCAGGAAGAATCTACCTGAAAACATTATTGTTTTTCCTCTAGTAGAGTTTGATGTTATTTTAGGTTTATATTGGCTTTCTATTTATCATTATATGATTATCTACAGAGCCAAATATTTTACTTTTATGAAATATTTTCAGTTTTTGTACAAGAATGAACTTTTTCTTTTAATAACCTATCAGGAATATGAGAAATTAGTAAAATATGGAAATGAATGTTACCTAACACATATTGTTGAAAATAAAGACATGCCAGTGGTAAATGAGAACCTTGAGGTTTTTCATGATGAGTTTCACGGTATTATACGTGATTGGGAGTTGAATTTACTATTGAATTTGTACCTAATGCTATGCCAATTTCAAAACCCCCTTATCAAATGGATCAAATTGAACTTTTAGATTTAAAGAAGCAATTGAACGAGTTATTAGATGAAGGTTTCATCTGACCTATCACATCACTATGGGGTGCTCCTGTCTTATTTGTTAAAAATAAATATTGTTCAATGAGACTTTGAATTTATTATAGAAAATTGAATAATATCACTTTAAATAACAAGAATCATTTTCCTAATATCGATGATTTGTTTGACAAGCTCCAGGGAGATCAGTATTTTTCGAAGATTTATTTGAGCTCAGGGTACCATCAGTTTAAAGTGAAGGAAGTAGATATTTTGAAGACCGTGTTTCATAAAAAATATGGTCATTATGAATTTTTAATTATTCCTTTTTGGTTAACCAATGCACCTGCTGTATTCATGGATCTTATTAATAGAATTTTCTGAGAATTCTTGGATAATATTGTGGTTGTGTTCATTGATGATATTTTGGTTTATTATAAAATTAAATAGGAGCATGAAAGTCATTTAAGTATTGTATTACAAGCCATAAAAGAAAATAAACTATGTGGGAAATTGACCAAGTGTGAGTTTTGGTTACAACAAATTTCTTTCCTTGCTCACATTGTTTAAAAAAATGGCATAACTGGTGATCCTGCTGAAACAAAAGTTGTTGAAGAATATCCAGGACCCACAATTATAACCAAGATTTGTAGTTCTCTTGGTTTAGAAGGTTATTACATGAGGTTTGTTAAAAAAAAATTCCATGTTATCTAGCCCATTAAATATGTCAACTATAAAAGGTGTTATGTTTATTTTTGACAAAAGAATGTGATGATTGTTTTTAAGAAATGAAAAGAAGATTGCTGAATGATCTATTTTTGGAAATACCTTACAGAAATGGTAAGTTTGTTATCTATAGGGATTCTTCTTTGAAAGGACATGGCTATGTACTTATGCAGGATGATCAGGTAATTGTTTATGCTTCACGTTAGTCGAAATCTCATGAGTTAAATTACCCTACACATGATTTTGAATTAGCTACTATTGTTTTTTTTAAAATTTGGAGGAATCATTTTTATGGAATAAAATGTGTAATATTTACTGACCAAAAAAGTTTAAAGTATATATTCACTCATAAATAATTGAACATGAGACAAAGGATATGGTTGGAATTAATCAAGGATTGTGATTTCATGGTCCATTACCATCCGATAAAAGCAAATAAAGTGGATGATGCTTAGAGTCAAAAAAGTAATGCTACATTAAACATGTTAGGTTTGGAACGAGATACTTTGGTTTTTAATTTGATGAAATTTGGAATAGAAGTTTTTGGTGTAGGAAATTCTTTTGTTTTGTTTGAGGTGTTAGTGAAATCATCTCTATTAGAGAGAATTAAGAAAGCGCAGAAGGAAGGCAGTGAGTTATAGAAAAAGGTATAGTTGGTTCAAAAGGGTATGTTTCCAGATTTTAATGTTGATAATGATTGTGTTTTTAGGTTTTGGAAAAGATTATACATGCCTTGTGTTTCACATTTGAAGAATTAGTTGTTATGTGAAGCTCATAGTTCCTTATTTTCGATTCATCATAGAAGTACTAAGATGTTCAGAGATCTTTAGGGGTATTACTGGAGGGAAAGAATGAAAAGAGATGTTGTTAATTTTACTGTGAGGTGTTTGACTTGTCAGCTGTTTAGAGCAGCAGTTACCGAAAGGGATGCTTCAGTATTTACCAGTGGAAGAGTGGAAATGGGAAAATATATCCATGGACATTGTTGTGGGATTACCAATTACATCATGAGGTAATAATGCAATATGGGTTATTGTTGAATGATTGACTAAATCTCCTCATTTTCTTTCCAATTCAAGATACTCTATCTCTAAATCAACTTTCTCAGTTGTATGTTAAAGGGATAGTCAGGTTGCATGGAGTTCATCTCTATATTGTATCTGATTGTGATCCCAGGTTTACTTCTAACTTTTGTAAAGGCCTTCTGATGTCATTGGGTACTGAATTAAATTTTATTACAGCTTTTCATCCTCAATAAAATGGGAAGTCAGCACGAAAAATTCAGACCATAGAGGATATGCTACGTGCTTGTTCACAAAATTACCAGAGAGGTTGGAACCAATATCTTTTATTGGTTGAATTTTCATATAATAACAATTTTAATTCCATTATATAGATGGCTCTATTTGAGGCATTATATGGAAATAATTGTCAAAATACAGCTTTTTGGGATGAAGTAGGTGAAAGGAAGCTGATGTGGCCAGAATTGGTAGAAGAGATGGCAGAAAAGGTTTAGTTGATTCAGAAGAACATGAGAACAACTCAGAGTAGGCGGAAAAGTTATGCCGATAATTGGAGGAAAGATCTCTCTTTTGAGGTAGGTGATCATGTCTTTCTCAATGTTTCTCCCTGGAAAAGTGTGATGCGATTCGGTAAGAAGGGAAAGTTGAGTCTGAGGATCATTGGACATTATGAAATCCTAGAAAAAATTGGACCAGTTGCATACATAGTGGATTTACCACCATGTTTATCCTAGTTACACAATGTTTTTCATGTTTCTATGTTGAGAAATTATATTCCAAACCCATTCCATGTTTTGAGTTTAGAGGTAGTTCAGTTGGAAGAGAATCTCTCTTATGAGGAACAACTAGTCTAGAATCTTGACTGTAGAGATTAAGTGTTGTTAAATAAGGTAATTCACCACGTATTGGTTTTTTGAAAAAACCATATGGTTGAAGAGGAAACATGGGAATCTGAAAATGCTATGAGGGATAAATACCCCCATTTATTAGGTAAGAGAATAAAAATTGCAAGGATGTAATTTCTAAAAGGGGGGAAGAATGTAACATCTCAAGTAAATAAAGAAATAATACATTTTATTTTTTATTATTATTTTTAAATTAAATTCTAATTTTACTTTAAAGGGTTTTCTATGTTTGATGGTGTACCCAATACGCAACAACATGTTCCATTGAAATCTTACATTGCACACTAATAATATTATATTATTATTTTAAATGGTAGTTAATACTTAGCCATTTTATTGGTGTAAATGAATATAACTAACTAAAATATTATTATACATGTTTTATAAATGTTTTTACATTTATCTAATAAATTTATAGGCTTAAAATGTGAATCAATCTAGTTTTAAGCATAAATACTCTAATATTCTTTAAAAGGTCAATTTACTACCTTTTGATAGAGAACCCTATTTAAATATAGTTTTGGACACTTTTATATATTATATTTGAGAATATAAAATTCTTTTTAGATTCGAGACATTCAAACTTACTTTGGGTAAATTTTTTGTATTTTTACGATAAAATTCATTTTCTTTATGAATAGTGAAAAATAATGTATTTTATTCAAAAGTGCCTGTTAATATAATTTATTTATATGGTTATATTATATTTTTAATTGGTTTTAAAGTTTAATTAAATTATATTTTTACTAATTAATCCAATTTTTTGTCATTGGAATTAATTTCACTTTGAAATTGGATAGAAAGAAGGTTCAATCTTTTGATAGTTATTGTTTCCTAAAAACACCCTATATGTTTTGACAACAGGAAGTAATTTTAAATTAAATAAGGAAACTTTTATGTTTTTAATTTGGTAAAATAGTCATCATTATTTAATTGATAATATCAAATATATCTTAGGCTGAATTTTTGGTATTTTTCTGAAAAACATCAATTTTTGATGAATAGTGAAACCACTTAGTAGTAGTTAAAAAACTGAATTTTTCTTTTAAATGAAAATTTTCCAATTCTGGGAATTGAATTTCAAAAATCCGACATACATGGTTGTTATTAATAAGTAAAATGTGGTTCAATAAGATGAATTTGTTTTGATGAATAATAACTTTTGACTTTTATTTACCGCGATTAAAGATAAATAGGAAAATTCAAGTTCAAAAGAATATTATAATAATAAAAAATTACCTTAACACATGTCCTAACATAATTGGTTGAGTCATTTATGACCCTGTTCATATTTTGGTCAATTTTTGGATCCCATGGAGCAACTTATGAGTGATAATGACACTTTATTTTAAATAACTTAAAGTAATGACAGAAATGACACAAACAAATATTTTTTGTAATTCAATTGTTAAATGGGGTTATATAAGTCATAATTTGAACTATAAATATTAACTGAAAAGATAATAATATTTCCTACATCATGGAATTTTTTTATAATTTTTATACATCATATAAATTAAATTATATATAAACACAATAATGATGCAATATATACCTCATTAATAAATTATTTAAATAAATAAGCTTATAAAAATTAAAAAATTATCCAAAACCTGTCCAATTATTATTGGATGATTTTATTTTGACCATTAGTCATCTTATATTCTACTTTAATTAGTTTTGGACTTTTATAAACTGAATATCATTATATAATAAAATAATATTTTTACACTTTCTTAAAGAGCCCCTCCTCCCCCTTATAAAAATCCCTCACTTCTAACTCATTCCTCACAAATATAAAGCCCCTTGGCTCATCCATCCCCTGCCCAAATAATCTAAAAGATACATCTCATCCACCTATAATCCTTATCTTAGGTATAATTCACTTTAAGAAGTCCTTTTGGTTCAATCAAAATGGAGTTACCAAAATTAAATGTAACAGTTTATCTTAACTTATTTTCTTATATTTTACTTCTCAAACCCCTAAACCCTTTTTATTCTTTTATTTTATGAAACAAATAGTATAATAAATATAATAGGATTTTGTTATGAGAATTATTCTAACTACACTTACACACACCTTCCTTTAATTGGTGAAAAACATACTGTTTCTATGGATGGAAAACTAACACCTCACGAAACGGTGATTATTCAATTATCTCCTACCACCTCTCATGGTGGCCATTAATATGGAATAAAATTTATATACGATGTATATTATGTATATGTTTTATTTATTATTTTAGTTTTTACATTTATAGCCAACAATTATGGTTTCCTTAATGGGTAAACACGATAATTTCATTTGAGGAAGTGCGGATTACCTCCCCCTCAAAGTTATATGACTCGTTAATGCCATATGTGGGACATTTAAAGGATGGAGTTAATGATATTATATATTATATTATACTGTAATTATAATATACTGATGTATCATTATGTTTTCATTCCATTAAAATAGAAAATAGAAAGGAAATTTGCGTTCATGCGTACATATGACTTACCACCTCTATGAACGGTGTATTTCATTTATTATATCCAAATGATATGTACTATTATAAATACATATATATACTAGATAGAAATTGTATATGTTATATCTAAATAATTAATATCATTATGGGTTTAATGGACTATTGATATAAAAGGATAAATAAACTTGAAAAAGGTTTTTAAGCAAGTAGAAATTAAATTCAGTTTATTATGGAGAAGATTAATGGACAAACAGATCAAGTCAGACACGAGGTAAGGGAATTCATCTCAATTTCCTTTCATTGAGGAATATTTTGTTTTAATACACGAATTTATTTTATACACTGTATAAAAATCATTGACATTTCATTTCATTCAATGGGAATCTTTTTATACGGATCATTTTACTAAATGAAAAAAAATAATGTTTCTTTTTAACATAAGTGGTGACAACGACCTTCCTTCTCCATGAGTATTATTTGATCATTGGCTTCCTTAACAAGCCATAATGTTTTTAAAATTAAAATAAATACCATATAATATTTTACGTATTTCTGTATTAAAAATGGATTTGATAATGGATTTGTTATGTCAATATATTTAAATGATATATTGTGACTGAAATGTTGAAATGTTATCTTTCCTTTATGTATGTTTCATATGTTATGAATATTTAATGGTTCTTGGGAATTTTTTACATATACAAGTGCTTCCATGATAATCCTAGGGCAGGTGAGCCCAAGATAGCTCTCCAATGCTTTGGGTAATGCAACAGAGGTAAATTTGAATGTTTCTTCTAAGAGATTTAGGGAATATATTGTGATGGGTATTCCAAATTTGAATACCTACACAACTATGGAAGCTACAATGTAAGTATGTTGTAGATTCCACAAGTTACCTTTATTATTTGTGATTAATACGTGTTATTCATAAATACTATGATTTCATGAGGTATGTAAAAGAGCTTATGTTTTGTATGTGTTTATAGACTAATGATTTCTTTATTGTTTTTATAACCCTTACTGAGCTTATTATGCTCATCCCAAGTATTGAAACGTTTTTCATAGGACGTAAAGATGAATAGGACCATGGATGTGATCAAGGAAATTTCATCTTGTCTAAAACGTGGAACTAGACATGACACTTTTTTTCAAAGAGTTTTTATTTTTTGAAAAAATGGAAATTGAGTAGAAGTGTATACTTTGTATTTTTATATGTAATGTAATAGTTATGGCCTAACTATATAAAACTCTTGTAACTCCCCAACCCTGGTTACCCAAAGTCAATGAATTATTACATAACATTGGCATGATCACAAAAGATCAAATCTATAAAGACCAATTATTTTAGTAGCCTTAGAAACACTAGATACATTCATAAAGTTTACATTACATCATAAAGTGAAAACTACAACGACATCTTGTCTCCACACTCAAATCCCATTATACTATCCCTGCAGGTGATTCGTAAAACACTTCTTCACATCCTGGGAAAAATAAAACACAGAAAGGGGTGAGCTCACATGCCCAGTAAGGATAACAATATAGCGGAAACTTTCATAAATAACCATAAACATTTAAGCCAATGTATAACTAAAACAAAAGCCTTTTAAATTTTAATTTCAGCATATTATGAAAGAAATAAAATGAAATAATGCCATTTACATATTCACATGGTTATTCTACTAGTCAAATAATCACATGAAATATCAATAACCACTTTGATAATGATGGAATGCATAATGCCAGACTATCATAACCACATTGTGAGGGCCTTGTGCCAAGACTAAAAATACGATTTTGTCAAGGCCTTGTGCCAAGACACTATTTTGTCTCACGAGACCTACCAATTCATCAAGGATCCATAGCGGGCTCCACCCATCACATATTAAGTCCAATGTATTCATCATATGAACATGTTTAAACATAACATAAACTTTCATATTAAAATTATCATACGAAATGTAAATACTTTCTCCATAAACCATGAATGGTATAAAAATAACACATCCACAGTAAAAAATATCACAAAACCTTCAATACAATATGGAAGTTTTGTATCATAATAAATAAAATTCAAATAATCTTAAAATCCATCAAAGGATGTTGACATATATGAAATAAAAACTATTTGAGAGAAATATATCTTTTTTTGAAATTATTTAAAAGTCACATAATTATAAAATAAAACATTTACTTTGAAAATATTGTTATAATATTGTAAGTTAAGCTTTGATGACTTTATAACGGCAGAAAATATCCTCACCTATCGTATAAGTTAAAAAGAAATTCTTACCTTAATTCTGTCGAAAAGGTTAAAAAGGACCCTGTTTGGAAAACGATAGAAATATTCCTTTATAAACTTCTTATAATAAGTCAACAAGGCTATAAATTACTTTAACCCATAGTCTGTAAAATAGTACGAATGATTTGAAATACATTTTTAAGAAACATGGATGTGGATGATAAAGAGGTCCCAGTAGATAATTACGTATAAACACCCTCGTATAATGAAGAGATTATGAAATAAAGCATTACCTTGTACTTTTCCTTGGTTAAGGGTAGGTTAACCTCCTGTATAATGGTTAAATAATTGTTATTAAATTATACAGGAATCATATACATTAATATGATATCATATATGATCTTTTAACATTGATTTGTTAATAATATCTTATTATTATCATCATTTCGGGTGTTAACTTACTTTTTTTATTTTATATGTTTTGTTTGATAAGTCATGTTTTTTATGGATATGTTGTATCTTATACATATCCAGAATGATATAAAGTTCTTAAACATTACTTTTTATCATCAAATTAGAATTATTATTGAATGGATACGATGGGGAATGAATCTCATCGCGTTTGCGGAGACGGTAGTCCGTACGTACGCACAAGCGACAATATCATTATTTTTATATTAAAATAATATATAATTGGATGGTATATCATATATAAAGAAAAATTATAATGTTATATTCATTATTTACATGAATTACACATCATTATCATACCCATCCAAATAATAATGTTTTGAATAGCAATTACACCACGACGTGGAGACGTTAAGCCGTACGTATGCACGTATGGTGACATGTCATTCAAATGATGGATAGAATACTGAATATGGTTGTAAAATATTTATAATAACATCATATTATTTATATGATACTAGATTTATTATTTTAGAATGGAAATAATAAAGAAATAAGAAGTTGAAGAAGATATGAAGTTGAAAGAGGGCTGTGAAAACATTACCTCTTAATCGGGTTCTTCCTTTTGATTTTATCAAAAGGGCTCCATAGGTTGGATTTATAATAAAAATAAGTCCTCTAGGTCGAAGTTATTGAAGTTGAGAGAATATTTGGGTAGGCGTTGGAAGAACCAAAAGGCTTTGAAGGTGTAAATTAGAGAGTAGGTGGAGTGCCCTTTTATAAGAGGGGTGAGGGGCACCTTTGGAAAAGCTAGAAATATTATTTTATAATAAATTAATATTCGGTTTCTAATGGCTCCAAAGTGGATTATTTAAAGGTTAAAGTGGGTATGGGTTGAAAAACTTTCAGCCAATAGATTTTAGACAGCTTTGGGTAACTATATTAACCTTATCATTTATATTTAACTCTTAGTTAAATAGTTTGACATTTACCATGTCTCTTTGTTTTTTTATATTATATAGTTAATAAACATACTATTTACCTCCAAGAGACCCCCAAGTGGTCCATTAATGATACACCTATCATTATATAAGTCCTTTGGCTGAACCTTAGATTTTTAGAAATAGAATATCAATTAATAATATAATATTTGTTTTAAAAACTCTATTATGTCAATTTTGACACTATAGGGTATTTTGTTTTTGATAATTTCATAACAACATTATTACTTCGAACAGAATAACCAATCAAGATTTGTCATATTAACATAGAAAATTAGTGGAATTCATAAAAAATCTCAAATTACATTTATTTTGATATTTATAATATCAATTATTTTATTATTTCATTAATTAGGTAATTACTGCATCACCATTATGTCATAAATAAATTAAATTATTTAATGTCTAAAAATTATAAATAAAATACAATTATGTATGAAATATTCTTATATTTCTAATGAATAATTATAATCGAATTTATCTTATGTATAACCCTATATTAATAATGTTTAGTTATTAAATATTGATTTTAACTCTTTTAACTCTTCTTTGAATTAAATAATAATAAATGTCCAAATCTAATCCAAGTGGACCTAAATGATAATATTTTATCCCTAAGGTTGTTTTTGGTTTTGATACACTTTTCGAATAGAATTAAGACATGTGTTAGGGTAATATTAATATCATTTTTACCCTTAATTACCCTATTTACTTTTAACCGTGGTAAATAAAAGTAAAAAGTTATTATTCATCAAAAATTATTTTTATATTATTGAACCAAATTTTACTACTTTATATTAACCGTGTCTCTCAGATTTTCGAAATTCCACTCATGGAAGTGGTAAAATTATGTTTTATGTAAATTTCCAAATTTTTCTAGGAGGTGGGTAAAAGATGGTGAAAAGTTCAACAAAATTTTTATATATAAAAAAATATTCTTAACTAACTCCAATGAATTAAATTTAACCTATATAGGTATTATGTATCTATTTGGACCTTAATTAAATTTGAATAAAATAAGTTATTATTTAAATAAAAATTCGGATTTAAACTCTAACTCAGTGTTTTTTCACTATTCATCAAAAATTGATTGTTTTCAGAAAAATGCCAAAAATTTACCCTAAGATAATTTTCAAATTCTGAATCCAAAAATGAGGTCCATTTTGAAAGATAAAATTTATAAAATTTCAAAAAGTGGGTATTACTATTCAAAATAGCTAGTTTGATTGGTTGTAGTGTGCCTTAGTACTCGATGTTGCATACAACACACACTACTGTATTATTCAAAGAGAATTGTACCTTGGAAGCTTGGGGTGTTATATTCTCCTCTATTTAAAATAATTTTGTCCTCGAAATTTCTAGAATCCTACTGCATGAAAAGACTTGGGTGATTCTTCATCAAAAATTCCTCGAGTTCCCACGTTGCCTCTTCCATTTTAGGGTTTCGCCATAGAACTTTTACCAAACGATTCGTCCAGTTTCTCAGCACTTGTTCTCTTGTATCAAGAATCCCGACGGGCTCTTCGCAATAAGATAGATCAGGTTCTAGTTCTAATTCCTCGTATGTGAGTAGATGTGTTGGGTCAGGAATGTATTTTCTCAACAGTGGTACGTAGAACACATCGTGAACTTTGGAGAGATTTGTCGGCATTACCAAATGGTAAGCTATAAACCCAATTTGTTCTAGAATTTAAAAAGTTCCTATGTACCTGGGAATCAATTTACCTTTCTTACTGATACGTATAACTCCCTTCCATGGAGATACCTTCAATAAAACATGATCTCCTACATGAAATTCTAAATCCTTCCTTTGGTTGTCAGCATAGCTCTTCTACCTACTTTGAGCGGGTTTGATGTGGTTTTGGATTACCTTCACCTTTTCCATCGTTTCCTCCACCAGTTCTGGGCCTACGAGTTTTCTTTCACCAACATCATCCCAACAGGTTGGTGTGTGACATCTCTTCCCGTATAACACTTCATATGGTGCCATCTGAATACTTTAATGGAAGCTATTGTTATAGGAAAATTCTACTAGAGGTAAATATTGATCCCACACACCATTAAGGTTAAGTGAGCGTGATCTCAACATGTCTTCTAAGGTTTGAATAGTTTGTTCTGATTGTCCATATGTTTGAGGGGGGTAAGCAGTGCTCAAACGAAGTTTAGTATCTAGGGATTTCTGAAGACTTTTCCAGAATCATGAATTAGAATAGGGATCATGATCAGAAACAATCGATAGGGGTACTCCATGAAGTCTCACAACTTCATTAATATATATCCTTGCTAAACGTTCAAGTGGTAAATTTTCCCTTATAGCAAGAAAATGTGTAGAATTTTTAAGATGATCAACAATGACCCATATTACATCGTTCCTTCTAGGAGTCTTTGGTAGTACCATGAAAAATTCCATCATGATATTATCCCATTTCCACTCCGGTGTGAGAAGAGGTTGCATGACTCCTCCAGGTTGTTGCCTTTCAGCTTTCACTTGTTGACAAACCATACATTGTGACACAAAATCAGCAATCTTCCTCTTCATGTTGTCCCACTAAAAATGTTTCTTCAAATCTCTATACATTTTCGTGCTCCCAGGGTGTATAGAGAAATTGGAACTACAAGAATCATCTAACAATTCCCTTTTCTGATCAGGTATATCGGGAACACAAAGTCTCTTCAAAAATTTCAAAATTCCATCTTCATACACAAAGTCTCTCAATCTCCCATCATTCAAAACTTTAATATTCTTTTGAAATTCTTCATCATCGGTCTGATAACTCTTAATCATTTCTAGTAAATATGGTTTGGAAACCATTTGAAAAAGCATTTATGTTTCACCTTCCTTGGTAATTCCCATATCCATCTTCACTGAATCCATGAAAATAAGATCTCTTTCAATTATCATCATGTTCAATACTCCATGATATTTTCTACTCAAAGCATCTTCCACCTTATTTTCCTTCATCAGGTGGTAGTGTATCATGAAATCATAATCCTTGAGTAGTTCAAGACATCGACTTTTCCTCATGTTGAGTTATTACTGTGAGAAAATATACTTCAATCTCTTGTGATCAGTATAAATCTCACATTTTTCACCACAGAGATAATGTCTCAATATCTTCAAATCAAAGATTACAGTAGGTAACTCAAGATCATGAGGAGGATAGTTTTGCTCATGAATTTTTTGCTGTCGTGATGCATAGGCAATAACCCTATCTTTCTGCATAAGGACACAACCAAGTCCTTTCATTGAAGCATCACTATAAATGACAAACCCATCATTCCCCGATGGTAGAGTCAATATAAGAGAATTGAATACTCTTCTCTTCAGTTCCTCAAAATATATTTCACAATCTTTTGTCTGAACAAATTTAACCCCTTTACGTGTGAGCTTCGTTAATGGGTTAGACAATCAGGTAAAATTCTAGACGAAACGTCGATAATAACCTGCTAAAATAATAAAATGGTGTACCTCAGTTATACTCCTTCGTGCTGGCCATTCTTGGATTGCCTTGGTCTTATAAGGGTCAACAAATATTACATCCATAGAGACAATATGGCCAAGAAAAGAGATCTCTTGAAGCAAGAATTCACACATGCTAAACTTCCCATAAAATTCATGTCTTCTAAGAGTCTTTAGGATAATGCGCAAGTGATTTTCATGATCTTCGTAGATTTTTTAATATACCAAGATATCATCAATAATTATCAATAGAAAACCATCGATATATTCTTTGAAAACTCTTTTCATTAGATCCATGAAAATAGAGGGAGCATTAGTCAGCCCAAAAGGCATTACTGTAAACTCGTAATGCCCGTACCTGGTTTAAAATGCTATCTTTGAAATGTCTTCATTCTTCACACACAAATAATGGTATCCAGATCAAAGTTCACTCTTTAAAACATATTAATCTACATGCAGTTGGTCAAATAAATCATCAATGCGAGGTAGGGGATACTTGTTCTTTATTATTATAGCATTGATTTACCTGTAGTAGATACATAACCTCATAGATCCATCATTTTTCTTAACAAAAAGGATAGGGAATCCCCATGGAGAAACACTAGGGAGAATAAGTCCATTATTACTCAATTCCTCTAGTTGTTTCTTTAGTTCAACTAATTCCACAATGGAATTCTATAAGGGGTCTTCGATATAGGCCTTGAACTAGGAATTAAATAAATGGAAAACCCAATTTCTCATTCTGGAGGATGACCAGATAAATCTTCTGGAAACACATCAACATATTCTCTCACAATATGTACATCTTATATTTGAAAATTACTTTCCTTACCCATAACTATTTCATTCTCTTTCTCCCCAATAATTGAATTTAGTTGAACTACTAGGGGTGGATCTAGATAAGAATTAGGTGGTGATGATTCTGCTCTAAAGATAATGTCACTACTGGAAAAGGGATCTTTCCCAACAGTTGTGTACCAACGGTTCTTTGAACCGTGGACATATCATATCTTTCCCAACGGTTTCTATAAACTGTTGGGAAAAACCCCTCAATGCATAGTTTTCCCAACGGTTGTATGAAACCGTTGGGAAAGATAGGTTTTTCCCAACGGTTCTTAAGAACCGTTGGGAAAAGTGTGAAGAAACCTTGTTTTCCCAACGGTTCTATTGAACCGTTGGGAAAGGTTGGTCTTTCCCAACGGTTATTAAAAACCGTTGAAAAAAAATGCCCCAAATACCAAATCGAGCCAGCGGCCTCCCCACATTACAGAAGCATTCACCTCGTGTCCTCCTGGAGCGATTTCTTGCAGAAGGACCTCCCAATCCCCACATCGTCCATCAGATCAGCACCTACCAGGTTAGACTCCTATATTTTATCAACGATATAGTTCCAGCTCTTATAAATCATATACTTCTATTCTTGATTTTGTTATTCCCAATTATTAGGGTTTTTGTAAAAATTTATGATTGTTTCATGGTGGTCATGTGCACCACTATAGGTACATTGATTCACTAATTTATTTTGGTATTTCCATAAAATTCGAATACAATTTATTAATGAATCAATGTTGGGTGTTAACATGAAATTCATGTTCTTGATTTTTGTTGAACACCTTATTTATGGTATGGGGTAAGATTATTTAAAGTGTAAACAAATACTTATATAGAATTTCCTTGTAAAACCTGATGGTTTAATTCTAGTTAAATGGAATCATAATTTTTTATGTTATTAATATTTAGTAATTGGTGAGGTGAATCATATATGTATATGAAAAATAGATCAAGATCATTTAGTATTGGATAGAATTATTCCCTAGTAATGTGAGACCCTTATGTTGTTGGGTGAGTATGGAGTAGTGAGATATATTGCTTGTTACTTACCTTTTTTCAATTCTATGAGCTAATGATGGCATGCACTAATTTTTTGAGATCTTTCAATGTTTTTATGGTTTTGATAGTGATCCATGATGTGTATCCTAGTATGTAAGATCCTGTTGGGTATTAGACCCTAGATTGGGTGAATTTGTATGCGGTAGGGTGCTTTCTAGGATGGGTTGTAGTGATGTGATGGTAACTTATGAGAGGGATGGGTCTTACTAATGTGGATTCATTCTATATCATAAGCATGTAAATATAATTTGTATTATGATAACTAGATGTGAATGATGTGTGATCAAATATTGTCTTATCCTGGAGAATTCCTTGTGATATATTGATATGGTGGCATGAGTGATGATGCATGTGGTGACATGACCAACATACATGTGTTTCATGGTTAGTGATCAATTAGGCTAATGATCCTATGATCATTGGGATGTGACTCTCAATGATTCAAGAAGAGTTATTAATATGATAACATGAGGGTGTGTTCCTATTTGGTTTTGTCATTCGGTCAGTTTGGACCCCCCCACGCGCGTTTATCAAGCGCGCGCAACGCTTAAAGAACGCATAATGAGACCTCCCACGCAGACCGTACGTCCGATTGACGTTCCGTCTGTGTGTGCACGTCGCGAATAATAATGGGATTGTTGTCCTGTGATTTCAGGTCAATCTGATGTCGTCCGCTATGAGTTTGAACGTTAGACGTCCATTTTGGCCGTTTATGACACCAGAACGGCGTTCCCGGTCACCGCTGGCACACGGCACGTCCGATTGACGTGCCTTCTGCTCGCCCACATCACAATTCACTCAACCTTTGATGTCGTCCGATTTCACGCCATTCGGAATTCATTCAGCCAGTTTGGACCCCCCACGCGCGTTTCTCAAGCGCGCGCAACGCTTAAAGAACGCATAATGAGCCCTCCCGCGCAGACCGCACGTCTGATTGATGTGCCTTCTGCGCGTGCATGTCGCAAATAATAATGGTATTGTTGTCCTGTAATTTCAGGGCAATCCGATGTCGTCCTCTATGAGTTTTACCGTTAGACGCCCGTTTTGGCCGTTTATGACACCAGAACGGTGTTCCCGGTCACCGCGGGCACACGACACATCCGATTGATGTGTCGTCTGCTCGACCACATCACAATTCACTCACCCTTTGATGTCGTCCGATTTCAGGCCATTCGGACTTCTTTCGGCCAGTTTGGACCCCCCACGCGCTTTTTATCAAGCGCGCGCAACGCTAAAAGAACGCATAATGAGTCCTCCCGCGCAGACCGCACGTCTGATTGACGTGCCGTCTACGCGTGCACGTTGCAAATAATAATGGAATTTTTGTCCTGTGATTTCAGGTCAATCTGATGTCGTCCGCTATGAGTTTGACCGTTAGACGCCCGTTTTGGCCGTTTTTGACACCAGAACGGCGTTCCCGGTCACCGCGGGCACACGGCACGTCCGATTGACGTGCCGTCTACTCGACCACATCACAATTAACTCACCCTTTTATGTCGTCCGATTTCAGGCCATTCGGACATCGTTCGTCCAGTTTGGACCCCCCCCCCCACCCCCACACGCGTTTATCAAGCGCGCGCAACGCTTAAAGAACGCATAATGAGCCCTCCCATGCAGAACACACGTCCGATTGATGTGTCGTCTGTGCGTGGACGTCGAGAATAATAATGGGATTGTTGCCCTGTGATTTCAGGTTAATCTGTTGTCGTTCGCTATGAGTTTGACCGTTAGACGCCTGTTTTGGCCATTTATGACACCAGAACGGCGTTCCCGGTCACCGCGGGCACACGGCACGTCCGATTGACATGCCCTATACTCGACCACATCACAATTTACTCACCCTTTGATGTCGTCCGATTTCAGGCCATTCGGACATCGTTCGGCCAGTTTGGACCCCCCCACGCGCGTTTATCAAGCACGCGCAACGCTTAAAGAACGCATAATGAGCCCTACCGCACAGACCACACATCCGATTGACATGTCGTCTGCGCGTGCACGTCACGAATAATAATTGGATTGTTGTACTGTGATATCAGGTCAATCCGATGTCGTCCGCTATGATTTTGACCGTTAGACGCCCGTTTTGGCCCTTTATGACACCAAAACGGCGTTCCCGGTCACCGCGGGAACACGGCACGTCCGATTGACGTGCCGTTTTCTCGACCACATCACAATTCATTCACCCTTTGATGTAGTCCAATTTCAGGCCATTCGGACTTCGTTCGGCCAGTTTGGACCCCCCACGCCCGTTTATCAAGCGCGCACAACGCTTAAAGAACGCATAATGAGCCCTCCCGTGCAGACCGCACGTACGATTGATGTGCTGTCTGTGCGTGCATGTCGAGAATAATAATGGGATTGTTGTCCTGTGATTTCAGGTCAATCTGTTGTCGTCCGCTATGAGTTTGACCGTTAGACGCCTGTTTTGGCCGTTTATGACACCAGAACGGTGTTCCCGGTCACCGCGGTCACACGGCACGTCCGATTGACATGCCCTCTGCTCGACCACATCACAATTTACTCACCCTTTGATGTCGTCGGATTTCAGGTCATTCGGACATCGTTCGGCCAGTTTGGACCCCCCCACGCGCGTTTATCAAGCGCGCACAACGCTTAAAGAACGCATAATGAGCCCTACCGCACAGACCGCACATCCGATTGATTTGCCGTCTATGCGTACACGTCACTAATAATAATTAGAATGTTTCACGGTGGTTTCAGCACAATCCGAGGTTGTCCGCTATGAATTTTCCCGTTGGACGCCCGTTTTGGCCGTTTATAACACCAGAACTGCGTTGTCGGTCACCGCGGGCACACGGCACGTCCGACTGATGTTCCGTCTGCTCGAACACTTCATAAATCACTCACCCGTATTTATCGTCTGATTTCAGGTCATTCCGACATCGTTAGGCCCGTTTGGACCCCCCTCACGCGCGTTTACGAAGCGCGCGCATCACTTAAAACACGAATATTGAGCCGTACCGCGCAAACCACACGTCCGATTGACGTGAGGTCTGCGCGTACACATCACTAATAATAATTAGAATATTTCATGGTGGTTTCAGGTGAATTTGAAGTCGTCTGCTATGAATTTGACCGTTTGACGCCCGTTTTGGCCGTTTATGACACCCGAACTGCGTTCTCGGTCACCGCTGGCACAGGGCACGTCCGATTGACGTGACGTCTGCTCGACCACTTCAGAAATCAATCACCCGTATTTTTCATCTGATTTCAGGCCATTCCGAAATCGTTTGGCCCGTTTGGACCCCCCTCACGCGCGTTTACGAAGCGCGCACATCACTTAAAACATGAATATTGAGTCGTACCGTGCAAACCGCACGTCCGATTGACGTGCCGTCTACGCGTACACGTCACTAATAATAATTATAATGTTGCACGGTGGTTTCAGCTCAATCCGAGGTCGTCTCCTATGAATTTGATCATTGGACGCCCGTTTTGGCCGTTTTTGACACCAGAACTACGTTGTCGGTCACCGCGGGCACACGACACGTCCGATTGACGTGCCGTCTGCTCGACCACTTCATAAATCACTCACCCGTATTTGTTGTCTGATTTCAGGCCATTCTGACTTCGTTCGGCCTGTTTGGACCCCCTCGCGCGCGTTTACGAAGCACGCTCATCACTTAATACACGAATATTGAGCCGTACCGCGCAAACCGCACGTCCGATTGACGTGACCTATGCGCGTACACGTCACGAATAATAATTAGAATGTCTCACGGTGGTTTCAGCTCAATCCGGAGATGCGGTGTGGCCGACACCACTCAAAGTGTCCGTCTTTTGTTCCAAAAGGACGTCATTTTAAGTGAAAAGCATCAACTGGCATACGGAAAACCGACCAAACGCATTCTGAATCTGTTGATAATTTATCCCAACAATCCATGGGTCATATGTGACGTGTACGAGGCAACCTGGGAAGAATCCAAGTCGCGGTGTGGCCGGGATAAGTCTAAGTGGCTCTCTTTTGTTTAAAATGGACACCATTTTAAGTACATACGGAAAAATAACCAAACGGATTCGTTTTCCATTGAAAATTTATGAGAACGATCCATGGGTAATATGTGACGTGTACGAATCAACCCCGCCACAATCGGAGACGCGGTGTGGCCGACACCACTCAAAGTGTCGGTCTTTTGTTTCAAAAAGACGTCATTTTAAGTGAAAAGCATCAAGTGACATACGAAAAACTGACCAAAGGCATTCGGACTGTGTCGATACTTTAGAACAAGGATCCATGGGTCGTATGTGACGTGTAAGAGTCAATCCCGCCTCAATCCGAGGAGCGGTGTGGCCGACACCGTTCTAACTGTGTCTCTTTTGTTTAAAATGGACAGGATTATAAGTGAAAAGAACAACTGACATATGCAAAACTGACCAAACGCATTCCGAATCTGTTGATAATTTATCACAATGATCCATCGGTCATATGTGACCTGTACGAGCCAACCCGGGCTCAATCCAAGTTGCGGTGTGGCCGAGATCAGTCTAAGTGTCTCTCTTTTGTTTAAAATGGACATCATTTTAAGTACATACGGAAAACCAACCAAACGCATTCGGTTTCCATTGAAACTTTAGGAGAACGATCCATGGGTCCTATGTGACATGTACGAATCATCCCCGCCTCAATCCGACATGCGGTGCGGCTGACACCACTCAAAGTGTCCGTCTTTTGTTTCAAAAGGACATCATTTTAAGTGAAAAGCATCAACTGACATACGCCAAACTGATCAAACACCTACGAGTTCTGTTAAAACTTTATTAAAATGATCCATGGGTCATATGTGACGTGTACGGGTCAACCCCTCCACAAACCGAGCCACGATGTGGCCGATACCACTCAAACTCTCTCTCTTTTGTTCAAAATGGACTAAATTGTAAGTGAAATCAACAACTAACATACGGGAAACGGACCAAACGCCTTAGGATTATATTGAAACATTAGTAAAACAATCCATTGGTCATATGTGACGTGTATGAGTCAACTCTACCTCAATATGAGGCACCGTGGGGCCGGGACCATCCAAACTGCCTCTCTTTTGTTAAAAATGGACAATAGTTTACGTACATACGCCAAACCGATCAAACGGATTCTGATTGTGTTTTAACTTTATGAAAATGATACCTGGCTCATATGTGATGTGTACGAGTAAACCCCGTCTCAATCCGAGGCCCGGTGTGGCCGACACAACTCAAAGTGCCTCTCTTTTTTTTAAATTTATTTAATTTTAAGTGAAAACAACAACTGACATACGAGAAACCGATCAAACGCCTATTAATTATGTCTAAACTTTAGGACAACAATCCATGTGTCATATGTGACGTGTACAAGTCAACCCCGCCAAAAACTGAGCCACGGTGTGGTCAGGACTACTCAAAATGTATCTCTTTTGTTAAAAATGGACTAAATTGTAAGTGAAATCAACAACTGACATACGGGAAACAGACCAAACTCCTTTAGATTCTATCGAAACTTTAGGAAAAAGATCCATGGGTCATATGTGATGTTTACAAGTCAATATCGCCTCAATCCGAGCTGCGGTGTGGCCGGAACTACTCAAACTATCTCTATTTTGTTTAAAATGGACATAATTTTAAGTGAAAACAACAACTGACATACGCCAAACCAACCAAACGACTTATAATTCTATTAAAATGTTACTAAAATGATCCATAGATCAAATTTGACGTGTACGAGTCAAATATGCCACAATCTGAGCTGCGGTGTGACCGGGACCACTCAAACTGTCTCTCTTTTGTTCAAAATGGACTAAATTGTAAGTGAAATCAACAACTGACATACGGGAAACTGACCAAACACCTTCGGATTCTATTTATATTTTAGGAAAACGATCCATGGGTCATATGTGATGTGTACGAGTCAACCCCAACTCAATCCGAGGCACCGTGGGGCCGGGACCACCCAAAATGCCTCTCTTTTGTTCCAAAGGGACAATATTTTATGTACATACGCCAAACCGATCAAAAAGATTATGATTTTGTTTAAGATTTAGGAAAATGATTCATGCCTCATATGTGACGTGTATGAGTCAACCCCGCCTCAATCCGAGGCCCGGTGTGGCCGACACCACTGAAAGTGGCTCTTTTTTTAAAAATGTACTTAATTTTAAGTGAAAACAAAAATTGACATACGGAAAACTGACCAAATGCCTACGGATTCTATATAAACTTTAGGAAAACAATTCATGGGTCATATGTGATGTTTACGAGTCAACCCCGCCTCAATCCGAGCCATGGTGTGGCTGGGACCACTAAAACTTTCTCTCTTTTGTTGAAAATGGATTAAATTGTAAGTGAAATCAACAACTGTCATACGGGAAACCGACCAAACGCCTTCGTAATCTATTTACACTTTAGGAAAACAATCCATGGGTCATATTTGATGTGTAAGAGTCAATACCACCTCAATCCGAGGCATGGTGAGGCCGACACCACCCAAACCGTCTCTCATATGTTAAAAATGGACAACATTTTACATACATACGCCAAAATGATCAAACAAATTCTGATTGTGTTGAAACATTAGGATAACAATCCATGGCTCATATGTGACATGTACGAGTCAACCCCGCCTCAATCCGAGGTCCGTTGGGGCCGACACTACTCCAGGTGTCTCTCTTTTGTTTAAAATGGACATAACTTTAAGTGAAAACAACTGTTGACAAACGCCAAACCAACCAAACGCATTAGGATTCTATTGAAACTTTAGAAAAACGATCCATGGGTCATATTTGACTTTTACGAATCAAACCTACCTCAATCCAAGCCACGGTGTGGCCAGGACCGCTCAAATTGTCTCTCTTTTCTTGAAAAGGGACTAAATTGTAAGTGATATCAACAACTGACATATGAGAAACAGACCAAATACCTTCTAATTCTTTTGACACTTTAGTAAAACAATCCATGGGTCATATGTGACATGTACGAGTCAATCCCACCTCAATACGAGTCACTGTGGGGCGGGGACCACCCAAACTACCTCTCATTTGTTCAAAATGGATTAATATTTTACGTACATATGCCAAACCGATCAAACGGATTTTGATTGTGTTGAAACTTAAGGACAATGATCCATGGATCATATTTGATGTGTACCAGTAAACCCAGCCTCAATTTGAGGCATGGTGTGGCACTTATTGAGTTACAAGTGACGAGACTCCTATGAAAATACCTTTTCACTATATATTATAAAAGTGGTTGTCGTATGAAGATTGAAATGGGTGTAAATAATATTTGACTTATTGAAACTCTGATTCAACTATACTGGATGATTTTTGTCATATGAAGATTCAAATGGGGAATTATTCACCATGACTCTATTCAAAGAGGTGGTGTTCTTTTTTGTTGTTTTAAGTGTGTCAGTGTTTTTGTCATATAAAGATTCAAATGGGGAATTATTCAGCATGACTCTATTTAAAGAGGTGGTGTTTTTTTCATTGTTGTTTTTTATGCAGGTGTATGCACTGGAGGGGCCACTGGAGGGGCTGCTGACAATTCTGAAAATACTGAATACCAACGGTTGTAAACCGTTGGTATACTTTGCCCTACTTAAACATATGCCAACGGTTTCAATGAAACCGTTGGGAAAAAAATCTATACCAATGGTTGTAAACCGTTGGTATAAGATCAAAGCCATTGAATTCCCAACGGTTTCCATGAAACCGTTGGGAAAAATTCTATACCAACGGTTTAAAACCGTTGGTATAAAATAAAAACCATTGAATTCCCAACGGTTTGATGAAAACCATTGGGAAAAATACTATACCAACGGTTGTGAACCGTTGGTATAAGATGAGAATAATAGTATTCCCAACGGTTCTAAACCGTTGGGTAAACCTATACCAACGGTTCAGCAAGAACCGTTGGCAAATCCACACCTACAGTGGGCTACCCCAACGGTTTACTTCAAACCGTTGGTATATATCTTTCCCCACGCCTTACTTCCCTACGGTTTGGACAACCGTTGGTATAGAATATACCAACGGTTCTTCAGCCTATACCAACGGTTCTAAACCGTTGGTATATCCTTTATTTCCAGTAGTGTGTGTTCCTTATAATAATCATAAAAATAGTAACCTCCTTCTTCATACAATAAATTTTTGCATCATGGTCCGAAATCCAATCCATACTGAGGATTATATCAAATTAAATCATAGGTATGACGATGAGATATGTAGATAAAGAACATTTATGTGCTCTAATAGGGTCTAATTCACAAAACTTTGTTGCAATGATACTTCCCTTAGGAGTTTTGACTGACAACTCCCTTGTTAAATTAAATTGGAAATATCTAATTTTTTTAACAAACTGGGAAGATATAAAACAATGTGATGATCCAGAATCAAATAATGCATTTTCTAAATTTGAGGAAACCATAAAATTAACTGCCACCACGTCTTTAGGAGCTTCAACCTCTGCAGTAGTGATAACATAAGCATGGCCTTGATCCCTTGTCATTTTCTAAGGTAAGTTCCCCTGACGCTTAGGACATTCATTTGCATAATGTCCCATCTCCCTGCAGTTGTATCATTGAACATCGGTAGCTTCTTTCTTCCCCTTTCAATCATGAGCTTGGTGGCCTTTTTCACCACACTTGTAACAGACTCCCATTCCCTTTAATCAAGTACCGAGGCATTTCTTCCCACATTTACTATAGTATAAATATTCAACTTTTCCATTGTTCCCCTTATTTCCATTCCCATAGTGATCAGCATATCTCTTCTTCTCTATCTTTGTTTTAAAGTCGTAAGACTTAGAGAATTCGTTTTCTATCTTGATAGTGCATGAGACAATATCTTTGTACAACAAGAAGGTTTGTGAGACTAATGCTTGAAGGAAAAATGGTTTTAACCCCTCAAAGAAATGATCAATCTTACTTCTTGGGTTACGTATATAATCTGCAGCATACCTCACTAACCTTGTAAAGTTAGCCTCATACTTTGCGACATTCTCATCCTCCTTTTGCCTCAGACTCAGAAATAGCCTTTCCATATCTGCTCAATGGTCACGAGGAAAGTAATTTTCTAAAAATGCACTTTGAACTACCTACATTACATATTTGATACTTCATCATCTTTCTTCGAGTTTTGAATCAATGACCACCATTGATTAGCATCTCCAGTGAGGCAGTAAACTGCCATGATAACATTTTCCCTTTCACTACTCTTCATGGCATGAAATATTTTCTCTATGGAATTTATCTATTTCTCGCCTACTAAGGGATTTTTACTCCCATTGAATGATGGTGGTTGATTCCTCATTAAGCGATCTAACATTGATCCTCCACACTATGGATCTGGGTGCTCCATACGAGTAAGTTTATTATTCATAACCTGGGTAAGTTGTCCTAGTATTGTGATAAGATGATCAGCACCGATTATATCACCAGCTCCACTATAATTATCTTGAGCTGGAGGGAAATCCCTACATGAAGTGTGTTCATTGATACAGTTTCCATTTCTTCCACTAGGTTCCATTTCTAAACAATGGCATAAACTAGATCAGTTTATGAATCAAAATACAGAATTCCATACTTGTAAAACACTTAACATAAATTGAACTATTTATGGATATAATCCATAATCATAAAAATGTTTTCTTTGAGAATGTATATACTCATAAACCCTTCATAATGGTTTGTAAAGAAAATGAGAATTATCATAATCATATCCCCTGGGAGTGTCGTAAACAAGAGTGCAGCAAGGCCCGTTGTCGTCCACCAGTTCCCATTCGAGTCTAGCTCAAAGCAGTGTTTTCGGGTATTACCCCTAGGTACATCTGTGCCAGAGCCACCTCTACCTACTCGTATCTAGAAAGGGACGTATTTATCGGAAAACACACAAAATCTCTACAATACCAAAATTCTGGGAAGTTCTTCTATACTAATCCTCAATGTTTATCTTAGGGTTGTGTGCTCTAATCAGAGTTTATCTAAATATAGCTTCAAAGGATTGTA
The DNA here is from genome assembly GCA_963277665.1 of Viscum album. Taxonomy (NCBI): domain Eukaryota; kingdom Viridiplantae; phylum Streptophyta; class Magnoliopsida; order Santalales; family Viscaceae; genus Viscum; species Viscum album. The sequence continues at coordinate 374,904,545 of OY728119.1, read as the reverse complement.
CTAAAATTCCTCTGATACCAACTGTAACACCCCGACCCTAGTTACCCAGAGTCGATGCTTTATTACATAATATTGGCATGATCACAAAAGATCAAATATCAAAAGATCGATTATTTCAGTAGCCTTGGAAACACTAGATACATTCATAAAGGTTACATTACATCATAAAGTGAAAACAACAACGACATATTGTCTTCACACTTATATCCCCTTATAATATCCCTACAGGTCATTCATAAAATAATTCTTCACATCCAGGGAAAAATAAAACATAGAAATGGGTGAGCTCAAATTCCCAGTAAGGATAACAATATTGCTGAAACTTTCATAAATAATCATAAACATTTAAGGTAATGTATAACTAATAAAAAATCCTTTCAAAATTGAACTTCAACATAATATGGAAGAATTAAAATAAAATAATTCCATTTATATATTCACATGGATATTCTACTAGTCTAATAATCACATGCAATATCAATAACCACTTTCATAATGATGGAATGTATAATGCAGGACTATCATAACCACATAGTCAAGGCCTTGTGCCAAGACTACAAATAAGATTTTTTCAAGGCCTTGTTCCAAGACACTAGTTTTTCTAATGAGACTTATCGATGGATCGAGGAGCTATAGTGGGCTCCACCCATCACATATTAAGTCGAATGCATTCCTCATATGAATAGGTTTAAACATAACATAAACATTCGTATTAAAACTAGCTTTCGAAATGTCAATACTTTTTCCATAAACCATGAATGGTATAAAATAACACATCCATAGTCAATCGTATCAAAAAACCCTCAATACAATATGGATGTTTTGTATCATAATAAATAAACTTCAAATAAGCTTAAAATCCATCAAAGGATTTTGACATAGATGAAATCAAAACTATTTGAGAGAAATATATCTTTTTTTGAAATCATTTAAAAGTCACTTAATTATAAAATAAAACATTTACTTTGAAAATATTCTTATAAACTTGTAAGGGAAGCTTCTACGACTTTATAACGGTGGGAAATATCCACACCTACCATATAAGTTAAAAAGACATTCTTACCTTAATTCTGTCGAAAAGGTTAAAAAGGACCTTGTTTGGAAAATGACAGAATGATTCCTTTATAAACTTCTAATAAAAAGTAAAAAAGGGTATAAATGAAATTAAACCATAGTCTATAAAATAGTAAGAATTATTTGAAATAAATTAATAAGAAACATGGACATGGATGATAAAGATGTCCCAATAGATAATTACGTATAAACAACCTCGGATAATGAAGTGATTGTGAAATAAAAACCCTTAACTTGTACTTTTACATGGATGAGGGTACGTTAAACTATTTTATAATGGTGAAATAATTTTTATTAAACTAAAATATAATCATATACATTAATATGACATCATATATGATCTTTTAACATTGATTTGTTAATAATATCTTAGTATTATCATCGTTTTGGGTGTAAACTTCCTCGTTTTATTTTATGTGTTTTGTTAGATAAGTCTTGTTTTTTATGGATAGGTTGTATATTAGTATTATCCAGAATGATATAATGTTCTTAAACATTACTTTTAATCAGAAAATGAGAATTAGTCCTGAATGGATATGATGGGGAATGAATCTCATCGCGTTCGTGGAGATGGTTGTCCGTACATACGGACGAGCGACAATATCATTTTTTGATATTAAAATAATATATAATTGAATGTTATATCATATATACAGAATCATTATCATGTAATATTTATAATTTACATGAATTACACATCATTATCATACCCATCCAAATAAAAATGTTTTGAATAACAATTACACCATGACATGGAGATGGTAAGTCATACGTACGCATGTATGGTGACATGTCATTCAAAAGATAGATAGAATACTGAATATGGTTGTAACGTATTTATAATAGCATCCCAGTATATTGAAGATACTGGAATTATTATTTTATAATGTCAATAACAAATAAAGAAGAAGTTGAAGAAGAAAGGAACTTGAAAGAGGGTGGTGAAAACATTACCTCTTAATCGGGTTCTTTCTTTTGATTTGATCAAAAGGGCTCTTTAGGTTGGCTTTATGATCAAACTAAGGCCTCTAGATCAAATTTAAGGAAGTTGAGAGAATATTTGGGCTTGGGTTAGCCGAACCAAAAGGCTTTGCATGTGTAAATTAGAGATAATGGGAAGTTCCCTTTTATAAGAGGGGTGAGGGGAACCTTTGGAAAAGCAAGAAATATTATTTTATAATAAATTCATATTCAGTTTCTAATGGCTCCAAAGTGGATTATTTAAAAGTTAAGGTGGGAATGGGTAGAAATAATTTCAACCAATAGATTTTAGACAGGTTTGGGTCACTATATTAACCTTATCATTTATATTTAACTCTTAGTTAAATAGTTTGACATTTACCATGTCTCTTTGTTTTTTTATATTATATAGTTAATAAAATTACTATATAACTTAAAGAAACCCGCAAGTGATCCATTAATGATAAACATATCTTTATATAAGTCCTTTGGCTTAACATTAGATTTTTATGAATAGAATATCAATTAATAATATAATATTTGTTTTAAAAACTCTATTATGTCAATTTTGACACTATTGGGTATTTTGTTTTTGATAATTTCATAATAGAATTATTACTTCAAACAAAATAACCAATAATAATTTGTAATATTAACCTATAAAAAAGTGGAATTCATAAAAAGTCACAAATTACATTTGTTTTGATATTTATAATATCAATTATTTTAATATTTTATTAATTAGGTAATTACTGCATCACCATTGTGTGATTAATAAATTAAATTATTCAATGTCTAAAAATTATAAATAAAATACCATTATGTAGGAAATATTTTTAGATTTCTAATGAATATTCATAATCAAATTTATCTTATGTATAACCCTATATTAAAAATGTTTTAGTTATTAAACTTTGATTTTAACACTTTTAACTCTTCTTTGAATTAAATAATAATAAATGTCATAATCTAATCCAAGAGGACCTAAATGATAATATTTTATTCCTAATGTTGTTTCTGGTTGAGATACACTTGTCCAATAGAATTAGGACATGTGTTAGGGTAATATTAATATCATTTTTACCCTTAAGTACCCTATTTACTTTTAACCGTGGTAAATAAAAGTAAAAATTTACTATTCACCAAAAATTATTTTTATCTTATTGAACCACATTTTACACTTAGATATTAACTGTTTCTCTCAGATTTTCAAAATTCCACTCACAGAAGTGGTAAAATTATGTTTTATGTGAATTTCCAAATTCTTCTAGGAGGTGGGTAAAAGACGGTGAAAAGTACAATAAAGTTTTTTTTATATCAAAAATTATTCTTAACTAACTCCAATGAATTAAATTGAACTTATATAGGTATTATGTATCTATTTTGACCTTAATTTAGTTTATCTAAAATAAATAATTATTTAAAGAAAAATTTGGTTTTAAACTATAACTCAGTGTTTTTTCACTATTCATCAAAAATTAATGTTTTCAAAAAATACCAAAAATTCACGCAATGCTAATTTTGATATTCCGAATCCAAAAATGAAGTTCATGTTGAAAGATAAAATTTATAAAATTTCAAAAAGTGGGTATTACTATTCATAACAGCTAGTTTGATTGGTTATGGTGTGTGTTAGAACTCGAAGTTGCATACAACACACGCTAATGTATTATTCAAAGAGAAGCGTACCGTGGAAGTTTGGGGTGTTACAACTCTAAACCTGAAAAGATCATCAATGTTAATTATTCATTTAATTCAATATTATGTAATGTTGAAGGTTAGGTCCTTATACTCTTTTTCATCAGATTTTTTTTTTGTTCCTCCATTTGTCCTTGAATCTTTTTCAGTAGATTGTATGTATCTATGATTTTATCCTTAGGGTCATTAATGGTAGTCTTATGAGATTTTATTTTGCCGTTAACTTGTTTAAATTTATACTACTTCAATAATGAAAATAACTCATGAAAATTCTAAACTTATTTTGATTCATTTACTATATATTGATTTATAATATAGAATATCAACACTAAAAAAGGTTTTTTGATGGATTACCTTATTTTTTCAATTTATTTAATTAGTAAAACTACAGTAACTAGATTATATCCTCCCACAAAAACATCTCTATAGATGTAGGAAAGTCAATATCCTCACAATAAACATTATAAATAAATCCTTCTGCTCGGGAGTTAACCCAGATTATCTCATAAAGGGGTACACTCCAAATCTACTATACTAATGTCCCATTTTACTCTTTAAAAAGTATTGGGTGGAAGTGACTATAATGTATGATTTATATGAAAATTTAACATATTTAATACATGGAAGAAATAAAACACTCTAAAATTGATTAACATATGTGATTCTTCATTGTCTCTCTTATTATTATCATTTGCAGATGATGATCACACTATATAATATGTTTAATAGAATATAACTACCTAAATATTATGAATATATAGTGCACGAAACATTCTCCAAGAGTATGACACATAATTACCTCATCTATGGTAGGTAAGTTAAGTAGATCCTTGATTTTGATAACTTCCACATTTGTGCCCCTACTAAGAAATCAAATCCATTTATTTCAAAAAAACCATATCTCCATTATATTATATAATAGTTGAGAAAATAGAGGGATAAGTATTAGAAGAGGAATAAGATAAACAAAGAATATCTTCAAGGAGTGCACTTTCACCATCCTTAGACCACTATCTTACCTGAATATATTCATAAGGGAAATGAAACTATTAATCATAATTGAGTAGAGACTCTGAATAATTACATGATAATACCTCGAAGGTGTCCTCAGGTTAGTTCCCTACTATCTTTAATATTGGATATGATAATTACAATAGAGTGGAGAGAGGATTATAACATTAACAAAATATATATGAATATAATGAAGTTGATATTACATTTAAATACAAATATTTAAAATCTAACAATATTCCTCTATAAGGGAAAGTTTGACACAATGGTCATCATATCCAATTTATACACAACACTCCCATCCCTTATTTACATGGAACTGAGATTTTGGAAATTAGTTACCATTATATATAATATTAGTCCCCCATTGGATGATTTTAAAATGTAAAATTCATTAATCATTTACAAAAATTTTATAGGCAATGTGTTGTGGGGAATATTTGATTTTCCCCCCATGTAATGGATGCATGTATGTGATGTAGTTTTATTTTTTTATCAACCTTATGAGATTTAGTCCCCTTACTTGTTTAAAATTCAATATAATGTTTTCTATAGGTAGTCATGGAGAAGTAGAATTGTTTTTCCAAGGCAGTTATGTATTAGATCATAAGTTTTTACTTGTAGAGGGAATATAATAAATAGTGTGGGATCAAGGATACATTGATGGTTGGATTACATGTCACGATGAAATGTGTGGAAATATTGAGTGTAAAGTGGCTACTAGTGTTGGGGATTGTGTAAATTATTCTGGGAAAGGTCAGACTATAGACACATTTTCATATATGAGATTGAGGTGATGTTATAACGCCCCGACCCTGGTATCCCAGAGCCGGTGCTATGGTTATGGTGTGTAATTTATTTCGCACAAATGAAACAAATAAGTCACACATCATAACCCATCAGGAGGAACTTTCTGGTTTAGATCCTGGAGAATCAGGGACAACAGCTTTGCTTCTTCATTTTCTGAGCTAGGAACAAACATCCAAGTCTAGGAAAGGCTCTATCAACCTGTAAAAATTTAACATAAAACATAGGGTGAGCATTGTAATACTCAGTAAGGGGTTTTGGAAAATACTTAAATACAGCTTTTGAAAACTACGTTGAAAAATACTTTTCCATACTTATAAAATTTTCTTAAAAGAAAAACTTCAAGACTAAACAAAGGTTGATACATCAGAGTTAAAGTACTTCATACTTATGCACTAGAACACTTAGAGGTAACTCACTTAGTAAACAAGATAAGCATAATAATAAAAAGGCATGGGTTGCATGAAGTAAAGTGTCCATAAACAAGAAAGGTGTGTATGAACAACAAGATGAAAATGTCATCAGAGTCGCGCAAAAGCGCATCATCTACACAAAATATGCACATTATGACATGTTAATTGAAATACAACATTTGAAATGAAGTTCTGGAAAAGAAATTGGTCATGCATCAACATTGCCATATCATATGTCTTGTGTTTCTTTTTTTTATCTGATACTCATAGGTAAGGTTCTATAACCAAGGTTATTCCTCTAATCGGAATAATCACAAGGTTGGTCATAAACAAAGAAATGTATGCTGAAGGACTCATGGTCTCTGTGCCAAGGCCTTGTTCCATGACCTAAGGGTAAAAAAAAACCCAATCTGACTGTCTCAAGAACTATCGATGCATCGAGGAGCTTACTTTTACCGGTCTCCAACCCGGAGGGCTTACTTTAACCAGTCCCCAACCTGGAGGGTTTTCTTCTTACCGGACCCCATTCCGGGTAGTCCCATACATTTCTCACATGTTGATAGGGTCAGATATTCAAGGTGTCCCATACCACTTTGAATATTTAATTTTCATTTCATATTACCCAATGTGTCCCATACCACTTTGGGTAGTACCACTTTCATTTCTCATTACCCAAGGTGTCCCATACCACTTTGGGTAATTTTAGTTCTTAGTTCCTCTTCATGCTGAGTCATATGCATGAATAATATGTATAAGGTAACAATTACATAAATGGTTTACAAATACATGATATGACAGATAAACCTGAAAATATGGAATAAAAGAAGGCATGGTTAAGCAAGCATACTATGTGCGTAGAACAATTATTTAAGCACATAAAATGATGAATGTGTGAGACTTGCTCCCAAGGGTTATTAAATGATGAGTTTCTAAAATTCCAGTACATGGAAATGAACTACTTAGCATTAACTATTGTTCTTCACAGGTCACAGTACTTGCAACAAATCTCCATTCACCAATAATTACTGCGACATTCTTGGTATAAAAATAATAAACACTTGCAATCATTAAAATTCCGACACTCGGAAATAAACCACTTTAAAAATAATACCTGTCATTAATTATTATTCTTCACTGGTCATAGAATTTGCAGTTACACTCTGCTCACTAAAAATCATTGCAGCAAGTTTGGTATAGAAATAATAGAGGATTTCTACATATTAACACAACCATTAAATCCATATCCTTTTTTTTAATTTTTTTTTTAAAACATGCATAAGCATATCCTTAAAAAAACACACATTTCAGTTCAAGGGCGACATTAATCAAGTTCATTGGTGTATACTTAGACCCAAAAATATAAAACAGCATATGAAAACGCTAAAATTCTACATGCATAACCATTTCTTGAAACTAGGGTTTTCAGATGTTAATCTTAAAAATACATACATAAGGATATATATACACAAATTATATATATAGGTTTCCTCATAAATTAAACACGGTACAATTAAAATCTTAATACCACTAACTACTTATCATTTATTCAGTTTGAAATTCAAAACCACGTGGGGGTTTAAATGTTCATGAAACTTTAAATTCATAAACATGTAAAAGATTTGTTATTAACCATATCATAATTGTACTTAAACCAAAAACCATGTTCGCAAAAAAAAAAAATATTTTTCCAAAGATAACTATTCATATCTTAAACATCAAAACTGAATTCCATTCCAACATATTACCTTACATAAGAATATAGTTATATAAATATATACGGCTTACATAAAATCCAACCTGTTAGGAATTGATTTTAGAAAAACCCTTTTTCAAAAATATAATTCTTAGTATAAAAATACTGAATTATCTTGGATACCCTAAAAAAATGGGTTTGAGTGATGTATATGCATATATATATATATATATTCAAAATCATAAAAACACTATACACTTAAACTTGAGTTCTAGGTTTGTAAAATAGGATCATTAAAACTAACCTAAAAGTGATATCCCTCTTTATATCACGAAGGAAAACACCCCTTAAAAATTGTTCAAAACCGAAGAGTATGAGTTGTATATATATATATATATATTATGTATATATTGTGGGTATAATAATTTAGGTTTCATACAACATGAAAACACACTTAGATTAGAGTACTCTTCTTAAACCGTGGGGTTTGCATGTTGAATATATGCGTATAACAATAAATCGGATATGTATATACATGTATATATATATATATATATACCGAGTATATATAACGTTCTATATTAAACCGAAAATCACTAAAACACCCTTACCGCTCAAGGGAGGAGCTCGCCGGAGGGAGGCTGGCTGGGTGGCTGGTGGTGGTCCGGTGAGGTCGCGGCCACTTGGAGATGCTGCGAGGCGACGGCCTGGCGGCGGCGAGGCTGGTGTCTCAATGATTCTGGCCGTTATACTTTTCACACTGATGGATCCTGAAGATGAAGACTATCCGATTGCCCGTGTTGTGGTTCTTTGTAGTCTTGCTGTGGCCGTGTTAGGTCTTGTGCAGGGTACTTTCAATTAGACAGGTCTTGTAGTAATGTATCTTTTAAATATATAACAGTTTATCATATTCTTCATGTTTGATTTCCACTCGAATTCTTTATCATCACACAAACCATAAAATAAAATAGAACAAGAGACATCAAAAAAAAGCACAACATTGTTTTCTTGGACCAATTTATAAAACCTGGGGCGTTACATTATCCCCCTCTTAAAAGAATTGCATCCCCGCAATTCGATCGGCGTACATACACTGACTTACTCACACAGCTTCTCTGACACCCTTGGTTATGTCCCTTTACCTCCAAGGCCCATGGAAGAAGTTACTATTCAACTCAATCCCCAGGGCTGAACATAGCTTGTGGGTCTCCTCTTCCCAAATACATTTTTGGCAAAGTGGATCGTGGTTGAAGCCAAGCTCCCGTTTGATACAGGTGGTTTTCCAGAGATGGGAACGAGTGACATCAAGCTTCGCGACATCCGCTTGGATTTGGTTCCTAAAGATCTCTCGAACCATTTCATAATTGAAGGATTCTAAGAAAGATCCAAAATCGCAGAGCTCCCCAAGCATGCTGAAGCACATGATTTGGTACATAAAGACTGCGCGGAAGTCCAACTGCTTTGCAGCTTCTCCAAATGCCGGGAAGGCCAACCATTTATTGTTCAAGGTGAAATACAGGAAGAGTCCCTCATAGTACTTCCCTTTCTTTTTATAATTCTCGAACAACGCACTATCCATTAGGTTATACACAACTTCTGACCCTCGGAAGATTCGAAGGACATTCGAGCTTTTCGATATTTCATAGAGGGTTTTGCACGTGAGTCGTAAGTTAACAAAAGGTTGGTAACATGTTGAGCAGGATTTTGCTACAATAGTCTCTATGATTTTTTTATGGAGAGTCAAGAGTTTAGGAGTGGTTCTCTGTCTTTCCATCTGAGAAGTTTAAGAACAAACCCTACTTAGTAAAACATTATTAATGTTTTTGTGTTGTCCTAATTTTCCAAGGTTGCCTAAACCATTCCTCTGATACCAACTATAACGCCCCGACCCTGGTATCCCAGAGCCGGTGCTATGTTTATGGTGTGTAATTTATTTCGCACAAATGAAACAAATAAGTCACACATCATAACCCATCAGGAGGAACTTTCTGGTTTAGATCCTGGAGAATCAGGGACAACAGCTTGGCTTCTTCATTTTCTAAGCTAGGAACAAACATCCAAGTCTAGGAAAGGCTCTATCAACCTGTAAAAATTTAACATAAAACATAGGGTGAGCATTGTAATACTCAGTAAGGGGTTTTTGAAAATACTTAAATACAGCTTTTGAAAACTACGTTGAAAAATACTTTTCCATACTTAGAAAATTTTCTTAAAAGAAAAACTTCAAGACTAAACAAAAGTTGATACATCAGAGTTAAATTACTTCATAATTATGCACTAGAACACTTAGAGGTAACTCACTTAGTAAACAAGATAAGCATAATAATAAAAAGGCATGGGTTGCACGAAGTAAAGTGTCCATAAACAAGAAAGGTGTGTATGAACAACAAGATGAAAATGTCATCAGAGTCACGCACAAGCGCATCATCTACACAAAATATGCACATTATGACATGTTAATTGGAATACAACATTTGAAATGAAGTTCTGGAAAAGAAATTGGTCATGCATCAACATTTCCATATCATATGTCTTGTGTTTCTTTTTTTTATCTGATACTCATAGGTAAGGTTCTATAACCAAGGTTATTCCTCTAATCGGAATAATCACCAGGTTGGTCATAAACAAAGAAATGTATGCTGAAGGACTCATGGTCTCTGTGTCAAGGCCTTGTGCCATGACCTAAGGGTAAAAAAAACCCAATCTGACTGTCTTGAGAACTATCGATGCATCGAGGAGCTTACTTTTACCGGTCTCCAACCCGGAGGGCTTACTTTAACCAGTCCCCAACCTGGAGGGTTTTCTTCTTAACAGACCCCATTTCGGGTAGTCCCATACATTTCTCACATGTTGATAGGGTCATATATTCAAGGTGTCCCATACCACTTTGAATAATTAATTTTCATTTCATATTACCCAATGTGTCCCATACCACTTTGGGTAGTACCACTTTCATTTCTCATTACCCAAGGTGTCCCATACCACTTTGGGTAATTTTAGTTCTTAGTTCCTCTTCATGCTGAGTCATATGCATGAATAATATGTATAAGGTAACAATTACATAAATGGTTTACAAATACATGATATGACAGATAAACCTGAAAATATGGAATAAAAGAAGGCATGGTTAAGCAAGCATACTATGTGCATAGAACAATTATTTAAGCACATAAAATGATTAATGTGTGAGACTTGCTCCCAAGGGTTATTAAATGATGAGTTTCTAAAATTCCAGTACATGGAAATGAACTACTTAGAATTAACTATTGTTCTTCACAGGTCACAGTACTTGCAACAAATCTCCATTCACTAATAATTACTGCGACATTCTTGGTATAAAAATAATAAACACTTGCAATCTTTAAAATTCCGACACTCGAAAATAAACCACTTTAAAAATAATACCTGTCATTAATTATTATTCTTCACTGGTCATAGAATTTGCAGTTACACTCTGCTCACTAAAAATCATTGCAGCAAGTTTGGTATAGAAATAATAGAGGATTTCTACATATTAACACAACCCTTAAATCCATATCCTTTTTTAAAAAAAAAAGTTTAAAACATGCATAAGCATATCCTTAAAAAAACACACATTTCAGTTCAAAGGAGACATTAATCAAGTTCATTGGTGTATACTTAGACCCAAAAATATAAAACAGCATATGAAAACGCTAAAATTCTACATGCATAACCATTTCTTGAAACTAGGGTTTTCAGATGTTAATCTTAAAAATACATACATAAGGATATATATACACAAATTATATATATAGGTTTCCTCATAAATTAAACATGGTACAATTAAAATCTTAATACCACTAACTACTTATCATTTATTCAGTTTGAAATTCAAAACCACGTGGGGGTTTAAATGTTCATGAAACTTTAAATACATAAACATGTAAAAGCTTTGTTATTAACCATATCATAATTGTACTTAAACCAAAAACCATGTTCGCAAATAAAAAAAAATATTTTTCCAAAGATAACTATTCATCTCTTAAACATCAAAACTAAATTCCATTCCAACATATTACCTTACATAAGAATATAGTTATATAAATATATACGTCTTACAAAAAATCCAACCTGTTAGGAATTGATTTTAGAAAACCCCTTTTTCAAAAATATAATTCTTAGTATAAAAATACTGAATTATCTTGGATACCCAAAAAAAATGGGTTTGAGTGATGTATATACACATATATATATATATATTCAAAATCATAAAAACACTATACACTTAAACTTGAGTTCTAGGTTTGTAAAATAGGATCATTAAAACTAACTTAAAAGTGATATCCCTCTTTATATCACGAAGGAAAACACCCCTTGAAAATTGTTCAAAACCAAAGATTATGAGTTGTATATACATATATATATATTATGTATATATTGTGGGTATAATAGTTTAGGTTTCATACAACATGAAAACACCCTTAGATTAGAGTACTCTTCTTAAACCGTGGGGTTTGCATGTTGAATATAAGCGTATAACAATAAATCGAATATGTATATACATGTATATATATATATATACCGAGTATATAAAAAGTTCTATATTAAACCGAAAATCACTAAAACACCCTTACCGCTCAAGGGAGGAGCTCGCCGGAGGGAGGCTGGCTGGGTGGCCGGTGGTGGTCCGGTGAGGTCGCGGCCACTTGGAGATGCTGCGAGGCAACGGCCTGGCGGCGGTGAGGCTGGTGTCACGGTGATTCTGGCGGTTATACTTTTCACACTGATGGATCCTGAAGATGACGACTATCCGATTGCCCATGTTTTGGTTCTTTGTAGTCTTGCTGTGGCCGTGTTAGGTCTTGTGCAGGGTACTTTCAATTAGACGGGTCTTGTAGTAATGTATCTTTTAAATATATAACAGTTTATCATATTCTTCATGTTTGATTTCCACTCAAATTCTTTATCATCACACAAACCATAAAATAAAATAGAACAAGAGACATCAAAAAAAAGCACAACATTGTTTTCTTGGACTAGTTTATAAAACCTGGGGCGTTACATTATCCCCCTCTTAAAAGAATTGCGTCCCCGCAATTCGATCGGCGTACATACACTGAATTACTCACACAGCTTCTATGACACCCTTGGTGATGTCCCTTTACCTCCAAGGCCCATGGAAGAAGTTACTATTCAACTCAATCCCCAGGGCTGAACATAGCTTGTGGGTCTCCTCTTCCCAAATACATTTTTGGCAAAGTGGATCGTGGTTGAAGCCAAGCTCCCGTTTGATACAGGTGGTTTTCCAGAGATGGGAACGAGTGACATCAAGCTTCGCGACATCCGCTTGGATTTGGTTCCTAGAGATCTCTCGAACCATTTCATAATTGAAGGATTCTAGGAAATATCCAAAATCGCAGAGCTCCCCAAGCATGCTGAGGCACAAGATTTGGTACATAAAGACTACGCGGAAGTCCAACTGCTTTGCAGCTTCTCCAAATGCCGGGAAGGCCAACCATTTATTGTTCAAGGTGAAACACAGTAAGATTCCCTCATAGTACTTCCCTTTCTTTTTATAATTCTCGAACAACGCACTATCCATTAGGTTATACACAACTTCTGACCCTCGGAAGATTCGAAGGACATTCGAGCATTTCGATATTTCATAGAGGGTTTTGCACGTGAGTCGTAAGTTAACAAAAGGTTGGTAACATGTTGAGCAGGATTTTTCTACAATAGTCTCTATGATTTCTGTAGGGAGAGTCAAGAGTTTAGGCGTGGTTCTCTGTCTTGCCATCTGAGAAGTTTAAGAACAAACCCTACATAGTAAAACATTACTAATGTTTTTGTGTTGTCCTAATTTTCCAAGGTTTCCTAAACCATTCCTCTGATACCAACTATAACGCCCCGAACCTGGTATCCCAGAGCCAGTGCTATGGTTATGGTGTGTAATTTATTTCGCACAAATGAAACAAATAAGTCACACATCATAACCCATCAGGAGGAACTTTCTGGTTTAGATCCTGGAGAATCAGGGACAACAGCTTTGCTTCTTCATTTTCTGATCTAGGAACAAACATCCAAGTCTAGGAAAGGCTCTATCGACCTGTAAAAATTTAACATAAAACATAGGGTGAGAATTTTAATACTCAGTAAGGGGTTTTTGAAAATACTTAAATACAGCTTTTGAAAACTACGTTGAAAAATACTTTTCCATACTTATAAAATTTTCTTAAAAGAAAAACTTCAAGACTAAACAAAGGTTGATACATCAGAGTTAAAGTACTTAATACTTATGCACTAGAACACTTAGAGGTAACTCAATTAGTAAAAAAGATAAGCATAATAATAAAAAGGCATGGGTTGCACGAAGTAAAGTGTCCATAAACAAGAAAGATGTGTATGAACAACAAGATGAAAATGTCATCAGAGTCGCGCACAAGCGCATCATCTACACAAAATATGCACATTATGACATGTTAATTGAAATACAACATTTGAAATGAAGTTCTGGAAAAGAAATTGGTCATGCATCAACATTGCCATATCATATGTCTTGTGTTTCTTTTTTTTATCTCATACTCATAGGTATGGTTCTATAACCAAGGTTATTCCTCTAATCGGAATAATCACCAGGTTGGTCATAAACAAAGAAATGTATGCTGAAGGACTCATGGTCTCTGTGTCAAGGCCTTGTGCCATGACCTAAGGGTAAAAAAAAACCTAATCTGACTGTCTCGAGAACTATCGATGCATCGAGGAGCTTACTTTTACCGGTCTCCAACCCGGAGGGCTTACTTTAACCAGTCCCCAACCTGGAGGGTTTTCTTCTTACCAGACCCCATTCCGGGTAGTCCCATACATTTCTCACATGTTGATAGGGTCAGATATTCAAGGTGTCCCATACCACTTTGAATATTTAATTTTCATTTCATATTACCCAATGTGTCCCATACCACTTTGGGTAGTACCACTTTCATTTCTCATTACCCAAGGTGTCCCATACCACTTTGGGTAATTTTAGTTCTTAGTTCCTCTTCATGCTGAGTCATATGCATGAATAATATGTATAAGGTAACAATTACATAAATGGTTTACAAATACATGATATGACAGATAAACCTGAAAATATGGAATAAAAGAAGGCATGGTTAAGCAAGCATACTATGTGCGTAGAACAATTATTTAAGCACATAAAATGATGAATGTGTGAGACTTGCTCCCAAGGGTTACTAAATGATGAGTTTCTAAAATTCCAGTACATGGAAATGAACTACTTAGCATTAACTATTGTTCTTCACAGGTCACAGTACTTGCAACAAATCTCCTTTCACTAATAATTACTGCGACATTCTTGGTATAAAAATATTAAACACTTGCAATCTTTAAAATTCCGACACTCGGAAATAAAACACTTTAAAAATAATACCTGTCATTAATTATTATTCTTCCCTGGTCATAGAATTTGCAGTTACACTCTGCTCACTAAAAATCATTGCAGCAAGTTTGGTATAGAAATAATAGAGGATTTCTACATTTTAACACAACCCTTAAATCCATATCCTTTTTAAAAAAAAAAGTTTAAAACATGCATAAGCATATCCTTAAAAAACACACATTTCAGTTCAAGGGCGACATTAATAAATTTCATTGTTGTATACCTAGACCCAAAAATATAAAACAGCATAGGCAAACGCTAAAATTCTACATGCATAACCATTTCTTGAAACTAGGGTTTTCAGATGTTAATCTTAAAAATACATACATAAGGATATATATACAAAAATTATATATATAGGTTTCCTCATAAATTAAACATGGTGCAATTAAAATCTTAATACCACTAACTACTTATCATTTATTCAGTTTGAAATTCAAAACCACGTGGGGGTTTAAATGTTTATGAAACTTTAAATACATAAACATGTAAAAGCTTTGTTATTAACCATATAATAATTGTACTTAAACCAAAAACCATGTTCGCAAATAAAAAAAAATATTTTTCCAAAGATAACTATTCATATCTTAAACATCAAAACTGAATTGCATTCCAACATATTACCTTACATAAGAATATAGTTATATAAATATATACGGCTTACATAAAATCCAACCTGTTAGGAATTGATTTTAGAAAAACCCTTTTTCAAAAATATAATTCTTAGTATAAAAATAATGAATTATCTTGGATACCCTAAAAAAATGGGTTTGAGTGATGTATATGCATATATATATATATATATATATATTCAAAATCATAAAAACACTATACACTTAAACTTGAGTTCTAGGTTTGTAAAATAGGATCATTAAAACTAACTTAAAAGTGATATCCCTCTTTATATCATGAAGGAAAACACCCCTAGAAAATTTTTCAAAACCGAAGAGTATGAGTTGTATATACATATATATATATTATGTATATATTGTGGGTATAATAGTTTAGGTTTCATACAACATGAAAACACCCTTAGATTAGAGTACTCTTCTTAAACCGTGGGGTTTGCATGTTGAATATATGCGTATAACAATAAATCGGATATGTATATACATGTATATATATATATATATATACTGAGTATATATAATGTTCTATATTAAACCGAAAATCACTAAAACACCCTTACCGCTCAAGGGAGGAGCTCGCCGGAGGGAGGCTGGCTGGGTGGCCGGTTGTGGTCCGGTGAGGTCGCGGCCACTTGGAGATACTGCGAGGCGACGGCCTGGCGGCGGCGAGGCTGGTGTCGCGGTGATTCTGGCGGTTATACTTTTCACACTGATGGATCCTGAAGATGACGACTATCCTATTGCCCATGTTGTGGTTCTTTGTAGTCTTGCTGTGGCCGTGTTAGGTCTTGTGCAGGGTACTTTCAATTAGACGGGTCTTGTAGTAATGTATCTTTTAAATATATATCAGTTTATCATATTCTTCATGTTTGATTTCCACTCGAATTCTTTATCATCACACAAACCATAAAATAAAATAGAACAAGAGACATAAAAAAAAAAGCACAACATTGTTTTCTTGGACCAGTTTATAAAACCTGGGGCGTTACATTATCCCCCTCTTAAAAGAATTGCGTCCCCGCAATTCGATCGGCGTACATACACTGACTTACTCACACAGCTTCTCTGACACCCTTGGTGATGTCCCTTTACCTCCAAGGCCCATGGAAGAAGTTACTATTCAACTCAATCCCCAGGGCTGAACATAGCTTGTGGGTCTCCTCTTCCCAAATACATTTTTGGCAAAGTGGATCGTGGTTGAAGCCAAGCTCCCGTTTGATACAGGTGGTTTTCCAGAGATGGGAACGAGTGACATCAAGCTTCGCGACATCCGCTTGGATTTGGTTCCTAAAGATCTCTCGAACCATTTCATAATTGAAGGATTCTAGGAAAGATCCAAAATCGCAAAGCTCCCCAAGAATGCTAAAGCACATGATTTGGTACATAAAGACTGCGTGGAAGTCCAACTGCTTTGCAGCTTCTCCAAATGCCAGGAAGGCCAACCATTTATTGTTCAAGGTGAAACACAGGAAGAGTCCCTCATAGTACTTCCCTTTCTTTTTATAATTCTCGAACAATGCACTAGCCATTAGGTTATACACAACTTCTGACCCTCAGAAGATTCGAAGGACATTCGAGCTTTTCGATATTTCATAGAGGGTTTTGCACGTGAGTCGTAAGTTAACAAAAGGTTGGTAACATGTTGAGCAGGATTTTGCTACAATAGTCTCTATGATTTCTATAGGGAGAGTCAAGAGTTTAGGCATGGTTCTCTATCTTTCCATCTGAGAAGTTTAAGAATAAACCCTACTTAGTAAAACATTATTAATGTTTTTGTGTTGTCCTAATTTTCCAAGGTTGCCTAAACCATTCCTCTGATACCAACTATAATGCCCCGACCCTGGTATCCCAGAGCCGGTGCTATGGTTATGGTGTGTAATTTATTTCGCAAAAATGAAACAAATAAGTCACACATCATAACCCATCAGGAGGAACTTTCTGGTTTAGATCCTGGAGAATCAGGGACAACAGCTTTGCTTCTTCATTTTTTGAGCTAGGAACAAACATCCAAGTCTAGGAAAGGCTCTATCGACCAGTAAAAATTTAACATAAAACATAGGGTGAGCATTGTAATACTCAGTAAGGGGTTTTTGAAAATACTTAATTACAACTTTTGAAAAATATGTTGAAAAATACTTTTCCATACTTAGAAAATTTTCTTAAAAGAAAAACTTCAAGACTAAACAAAGGTTGATACATCAGAGTTAAAGTACTTCATACTTATGCACTAGAACACTTAGAGGTAACTCACATAGTAAACAAGATAAGCATAATAATAAAAAGGCATGGGTTGCACGAAGTAAAGTGTCCATAAACAAGAAAGGTGTGTATAAAAAACAAGATGAAAATGTCATCAGAGTCGCGCACAAGCGCATCATCTACACAAAATATGCACATTATGACATGTTAATTGAAATACAACATTTGAAATGAAGTTCTGGAAAAGAAATTGGTCATGCATCAACATTTCCATATCATATTTCTTGTGTTTCATTTTTTTTATCTGATACTCATAGGTAAGGTTCTATAACCAAGGTTATTCCTCTAATCGGAATAATCACCAGGTTGGTCATAAACAAAGAAATGTATGCTGAAGGACTCATGGTCTCTGTGTCAAGGCCTTGTGCCATGACCTAAGGGTAAAAAAAACCAATCTGACTGTCTCGAGAACTATAGATGCATCGAGGAGCTTACTTTTACCGGTCTCCAACCCAGAGGGCTTACTTTAACCAGTCCCCAACCTGGAGGGTTTTTTTCTTACCGGACCCCATTCCGGGTAGTCCCATACATTTCTCACATGTTAATAGGGTCAGATATTCAAGGTGTCCCATACCACTTTGAATATTTAATTTTCATTTCATATTACCCAATGTGTCCCATACCACTTTGGGTAGTACCACTTTCATTTCTCATTACCCAAGGTGTCCCATACCACTTTGGGTAATTTTAGTTCTTAGTTCCTCTTCATGCTGAGTCATATGCATGAATAATATGTATAAGGTAACAATTACATAAATGGTTTACAAATACATGATATGACAGATAAACCTGAAAATATGGAATAAAATAAGGCATGGTTAAGCAAGCATACTATGTGCATAGAACAATTATTTAAGCACATAAAATGATGAATGTGTGAGACTTGCTCCCAAGGGTTATTAAATGATGAGTTTCTAAAATTCCAGTACATGGAAATGAACTACTTAGCATTAACTATTGTTCTTCATAGGTTATAGTACTTGCAACAAATCTCCATTCACTAATAATTACTGCGACATTCTTGGTATAAAAATAATAAACACTTGCAATCTTTAAAATTCCGACACTCAGAAATAAACCACTTTAAAAATAATACCTATCATTAATTATTATTCTTCACTGGTCATAGAATTTGCAGTTACACTCTGCTCACTAAAAATCATTGCAGCAAGTTTGGTATAGAAATAATAGAGGATTTCTACATATTAACACAACCCTTAAATCCATATCCTTTTTTTAAAAAAAAAGTTTAAAACATGCATAAGCATATCCTTAAAAAAACACACATTTCAGTTCAAGGGAGACATTAATCAAGTTCATTGGTGTATACTTAGACCCAAAAATATAAAACAGCATAGGCAAACGCTAAAATTCTACATGCATAACCATTTCTTGAAACTAGGGTTTTCAGATGTTAATCTTAAAAATACATACATAAGGATATATATACACAAATTATATATATAGGTTTCCTCATAAATTAAACATGGTACAATTAAAATCTTAATACCACTAACTACTTATCATTTATTCAGTTTCAAATTCAAAACCCCGTGGGGGTTTAAATGTTCATGAAACTTTAAATACATAAACATGTAAAATCTTTGTTATTAACCATATCATAATTGTACTTAAACCAAAAACCATGTTCGCAAATAAAAAAAAATATTTTTCCAAAGATAACTATTCATCTCTTAAACATCAAAACTGAATTCCATTCCAACATATTACCTTACATAAGAATATAGTTATATAAATATATACGGCTTACATAAAATCCAACCTGTTAGGAATTGATTTTAGAAAAACCCTTTTTGAAAAATATAATTCTTAGTATAAAAATACTGAATTATCTTGGATACCCTAAAAAAATGGGTTTGAGTGATGTATATGCATATATATATATATATATATATATATATATATATTCAAAATCATAAAAACACTATACACTTAAACTTGAGTTCTAGGTTTGTAAAATAGGATCATTAAAACTAACTTAAAAGTGATATCCCTCTTTATATCACGAAGGAAAACACCCCTTGAAAATTGTTCAAAACCGAAGAGTATGAGTTGT
Organism: Viscum album; assembly: GCA_963277665.1. Classification (NCBI taxonomy): domain Eukaryota; kingdom Viridiplantae; phylum Streptophyta; class Magnoliopsida; order Santalales; family Viscaceae; genus Viscum; species Viscum album. The sequence continues at coordinate 374,884,525 of OY728119.1, read as the reverse complement.
ATATTCATATATATATATTATGTATATATTTTGGGTATAATAGTTTAGGTTTCATACAACATGAAAACACCCTTAGATTAGAGTACTCTTCTTTAACCGTGGGGTTTGCATATTGAATATATACGTATAACAATAAATCAGATATGTATATACATGTATATATATATATATATACCGAGTATATATAACGTTCTATATTAAACCGAAAATCACTAAAACACCGTTACCGCTCAAGGGAGGAGCTCGCCGGAGGGAGGCTGGCTGGGTGGCCGGTGGTGGTCCGGTGAGGTCGCGGCCACTTGGAAATGCTGCGAGGCGACGGCCTAGCGGCGGCGAGGCTGGTGTCGCGGTGATTCTGGCGGTTATACTTTTCACACTGATGGATCCTGAAGATGACGACTATCCGATTGCCCGTGCTGTGGTTCTTTGTAGTCTTGCTGTGGCCGTGTTAGGTCTTGTGCAGGGTACTTTCAATTAGACGGGTCTTGTAGTAATGTATATTTTAAATATCTAACAGTTTATCATATTCTTCATGTTTGATTTGCACTCGAATTCTTTATCATCACACAAACCATAAAATAAAATAGAACAAGAGACATAAAAAAAATCACAACATTGTTTTCTTGGACCAGTTTATAAAACCTGGGGCGTTACAGATGTTGACATTTTAATTCATTGTATTAGAAGATTGTGAGACTCCATAGGCCCACTGATTCTATTTTAGTGAAATTCGTAATCCCATATTAGAGATATTTGTATCACATTTCTTGAGTAGGGGAATTAATTAACAAGATAATATTTTTACACTATTCCTTGTAAAAATATGTTGGAAATGCGATAACAAGTGGGGAACCTTCATGAGATAAATTGTTTGGCATGACACCTATTAGAGGATTTTCCTTTTTTAATTGTCTTGTTATCATAGAGTTTAGACCTATTTAAACCCATATTATTCTCCATTATCATCATGGATTATTTAATACTTTTTCTCAAACAATAATCAAATAACACAATATCAAATTAACCATCAATTTCATGATTTTAGGTATTTCCCACATTAATGTGAATTTTATTCCAAATTATTGAATGTTTTGTAAATTCCAATGTATATTTATAGTAATAGGGTGATTATCAAGGAATAATGGAATTAAAATATAGAAATATTGGGTTGAATAACACACCAAAGTGTTTTTTTTCAATTTATATTCATCACCATTAATATCGAAGAAAATTTTAATTCCCATCAAATAGAACTACGAATCCCTTCAATTCCTTATTAAAACTTTTCAACCAATTACCACACATGTTTCATTCAATTGTCTCCAACCCATTTCAATTTTTAATGTAGTTTTTAAATGATAATACATCAAAATATTTTATCTTAAATTTATCTAATTAGAGATAACCAAATACATGTTTCTTAAAATTAAATGGTTTCATAAAAAAATCATATTCACCCTAATCCCCCAAATACACATCTTTAAAATTCTACAAACCATAACTTTTTTTTCAAATTAATATTATAAAAAATTGATAAAAATACACATCATATAATGTGTATAAAATAAAACTAATCCCACAATAATGAATCCTGGTATTCTAAATAATTAATAGAATCCAGTAACCTTAGATGACTAATACCCAAAAATACATGGTTGCCTATAACTTATGTTGGCAACCATGGTTTCATCATTCAAACAATGGAAAAATATCAAAATATCTAGATTCATCCATTCATGACATGAAATGCATAATTACGTCACTATAGATATAATCTAGAATGATATATCTCTATGTTTGAAAAAAATATCATTATGGAAGTTTTAAATAAAATAATCACGATATTATTAAGATCTGACATTATATTTGATATGTCCTTAAGAGAAACAATTTTTTACGGATGAATTTTCCCTAAAATCTCTATCATGGATCCAATAGGTTTCCTAAATCCATAATAGGGTATTGAAATAATTTTCATGACATATAAAATGGATTATATTTTATTTTTTATTTATATAATATGGTGGACCCTTGTCCATGTCTCACATTTCATTTCGAAGTTTAAATTGTGTATCATTAATTAAAATGACTAAAAAGTGGGGTAATTTGGGAAAAAACTTTTAAAAAAATGAATTAATTTAAAGAGTTTAATATTTGAAAATAGTGGGTTTAAAAAATTATATGACATAAATGTGATCCTTCCTAAGTAACTAAAACATTTTAAAAGTTAAATTTTCTTAATTTATTATTAGGTTTTTCTGTAATACATTGTACGAAGGCTAACCAAAATAGTGGTTACCGAAAAAACCTCTAAAATGATTCTCATAAAACCAAACATTGACATAAAAAATTTATAAACATATTCTAGACTATTATAATTATTTATGGATATTTATCAAACATTGAAATCAAAATTTTTTGTAATGAATAGGATTATTATGTTATTCAATAAGGGAAAAAATTCACCCACAAACATTTACACACTAAATGGTTATGAAATAAAAATAATTTCAATTAAATGAATCCTTGAAAGTAAAAATACATTTAATACAGAAATATCATACCACAATATACACCAAAATATTAGATAATTATGTTCTGAAACTCCCTCTTCAAGTGTGTATCTCCCCCATGGAGATCACACACTATTTAGCCAGCCATCAAGAGGAAAAAGAATCTCATGTTGAACAATTAATTACTCTATGATCTCCCTATCAGGATAGGGAGTCCTAGAACCTCTAATATGAAGAAATGACTCCTTTGAAACTCAAAAGGGAACTCATTATTTAATCTTTTAAAATGGTGTAACCTTTTATAGCAAATATTGGTGGTGTTTTTTTGCACTATATTTTGGGAAACAAATTTTATATCCATTACGTACTTGTAATATACATTATCTTGACATGGGAAAAGATAAGTATTGTTGGTAGAACTCTTGAATATCACCGTACAGTATTTTATTTCTATTATATAGCTACAAAAAGATATATTTTAAAAATATAAAAACAAGTAATTGACTTCGTATAGATTTGGATAACTATAAATATAAGTTATTTTGGGCCACCAGATAAAAAAATTGTCCTTGGATGACTTGAGATAATTTGTATCCAAAAAATTATTGATCAGCCTAAAAAATTTCATACCAAATATACGAATTTATTAGATAGAGTTATAATTTTACTCCACATGTTTTCTTTATTCCTGACATAGATTGAACCATTTTCTTGAAATTTTTCATGAGCTCCATAAATAAACATCTCCTAGAATGTTATCATCAAAACATGTAAAATTTCAATTTTAAAAATTGATAAACATCAAACAATTAAATTTAATTTCTAGTTTAATTTCTTGTTATATTTGAAATTGAAAATGGAAAACTAGTTTAACACAATTTTGTAAGGGTGACATAATATTGTGAATCATAGTGCAATCCGACCCCCACACCAATTAATTTGTAGTCCTAGAAAAATTCATATTTCTGAAAAATTATGCATTTATACATTTCCCAATTCATGATGATTTAAAATTAAAATATTATTTCATTAATGATAGAAATGTGAACAATGTAAAAACCACACCAAGTAGTTATTCATAGTGATCATGGAAAAAGATGTCTCATAAATCGTATCTGAATGTAATTCATGGATATATATGATACTAGTATTAGAAAAGAATTCAAATGTAAACCATGTCCCTAAATTTCAATATGTGTTTGTGAAACCCATTTAATTTTATTCATTGTTCTTTTTATCTCTTGAATATATGTTATTTAAATAGTATATTCTTATATGATAAATTCAACTAAGATGTTCTGACATCCATCGTAATAAATTTTTTTGTAACATTCAGCAAATCATTCTAAAAATTTAAACCATTAAATCCTCCATGATAACCCAATGTTTTGTACTTATTATCTATATTATCATTATTTATTTATTTATTTTTTAATTTTTTCTATTTTTAGGGAATACAATATTCGGATTATAGGTACAGATGCACAACACAATTTTGTACATTAATGAAAATTAAGCGACGTTATTTATTAATAAATTGTCTAAATAGATTGTATCAATAATATCAAGGGTTTCATAGAGATATAAAAAATTATTATCATTTATAAACAACCAATCCAATAATAAACATCACACCTAAGTGTTAAATTATTTCTAAAAAACAAATTCCATTGATTAAATAAGTTTTCATTTAATATTATGATTTCATGAAGTAGGGGACTTCATCATGAATTTTTAAAATCTTCATTGATTTTTGGGGAATAAAAAATGAGTATTTTGGAACTAAAAATGGATGGGGAGGTAAAAATATTCTCTAGTAAATGAAAAAGAGAAAAATAACAAAGATAATGAAAATACCAATGAACTCAAGAAACTATCCACCACCCAAAAACAATTGTGTATAGTGCCCTCACTATAATATAATATAATGTGGGAATGAATGAAAAAATATAGTGGTTGTAACAAGTTTGATACTTCATGAATGTGAATTCCATCTACAGGGGTCCCCCGAATGGTCTCATGAAAGTGCTTCAGTTGCTAAAGATTCACAATGAATGTTTTTTGTTTCATTATTTTGGACATGAAAAAATCCAAAATAATAGAAATTACTTATTATATATGGGCCAAACAATTGGGAATGACACTTTACAGGGTGAAACATCAGCCTTAAATTGAAATAGAGGACCTTATGCATAATTTATAAGTAACGAAGAATGATGGGGAATTTTTGGGAAGAATTAGTTCTCTCTTTATAGACCTGAGAGACCACGTATAAGTCTCTTCACACTCACTCTATACCATGAATCTGAATATTAATTTGGTAACCTTCACTATAAATATTGGAATCACATTTTATAGTGGCCTAATATCCTTGGTGCTCATTCTCAACAGGGAGGTGAAAAATATTTTTGCAAAATAGATGATAAAATGATTTCACAATCAGTGTATTAAAGGTATTATGGTAAAAAAATTCATCATCAAGGATAACTCTTCAATAATTTCTATTATCTTGAATATTTTTTAAAATAATTTTATCGGCCTATATATTCGACACCTTAGCATGTCCATTTTTTAGGAGTGATATACAATATGAATTCGATTCCCGACTCCATATTGATAGATAAATTGATTTCATTCCTTAGTTAATCTAATAAGAATTCTGGTCACTAATAATAATCATAGGTAATAAAAAACTATATAAAAGTTGGATTCCCAAAAACTCCAACAAAATATTTGAATCATCACTCCTTATGGATCATGACTCTACCCATATTGACACATAATCTACTACAAAGAAATTTCATGTTTTTGAATGAATTAGGAAATGGAAACATAATTTCAATTCACAAAACATAAAATAATTCATTGAAATGTAGTTGTTTTGTGGAATTTAATTTAATTTATTGAAATTACCCATACTTTTAAAATGATTATAAGGTTTGAAAAATCATCAGAATCTTAAAATAATGTAAGATAAAATTTTACAGAATCAATTACCATGTTTTAATTTTGTTGGTGACCAAAGTGGAACCACAAGAAATACTGTAAAAAACATAAGGATGGATTAAAAAACTCTACCAGGAACACAAAACCTAAGGACATGATCTCTATATATTAAAAAATGGTAGGGGTATTTCTAAATATAACAATGATAATCATGGTTATTATGATCGACATGGTTTTATTGAGATCATAAAAAATGAAATAAGTAATAAAATTGATTAAAATGTTAGAATAAAAAATAATTTCATATTTAACTTGATTCAATTTCTCATCAAGAATGATGTAATTTATGGGAATATTATATGATGAGTAAATTTATAAGGAAGGAAGGATACTACTGATATTATAAACCACTACATTATCAACTAATTTTTATCCCTAATTTATAAATTAAATATCTGAATGTAAAGCATCCATAAAATCATACAAGGTTTGGCTTCTAATTTCATAAAATGATACCAAAAGACTAAATTTTCAATGAAAACAATTATTTTATACCTTAAAATGTATGACCTAAATTTATCCAAAGAATACACAATGGAAATGAATTTATTTTTAGTTGTTGTATAGTTTTCGTGGGTAGGGTATAGTTTTTGTGAGGCATATCCTATGATATGTGGATATTGATCATAACATTGTGATAAGAATTAACCTAATAATAGTTATTGGTGAAACACATGAGATCATATAGTAAATCCCAGAGAGGTTCTTGGATTTCCTTTGGTGAAGAGAGATTCCATTTCAATTTGTTAAATGCATCCTCATTGTCTTTTTAAAAAACAAATTATTTTTCTTTTTGGAGTAATTAGTTTACGATGTGATATTACTAAATTAATTAATTAAAATATTTTAAAATCCTAGATGACCTAATAAATAATGCACGTCCCAAACATTTTATGGGAATAGTGGGATATAAGTTATGTATAATTTTGATTTTTCAACTTGGATACCATCACCATAAAATTAATTTCCATGTAATATATCATTTCTCACAATGAAATGGAATTTATCATATTTTAATAAATGATTATTTTCAACATATTTTCATAGGAAAAATCCATTACTAATCAAACACTCAATGAAAGAAAAACTATATTCAATTAAATATTCCATGAATACATTCATGAAATTATAAAGGAAATCTAAAAAAATACTAAATATTCATAACTAGAATGTACATGTATTTTTTTATAGGAAACCTAGGATCCTCTTATTTGAAAATTTTCCCAAGGGGGATGTAAAGGTTTTATTTTCCTAATAATTGAGGGAATTATGGATATCAATGTATCAAGAGTACCCATAAATAAAATAGTAGTGGGATTTCTCCAATAACCACTCTAAAATTTGGTCAATGAATGGTAATAAGAACTTATCCTTCCATGTCTTCTAGTTTAGATAATGATATTCAATATAGAATCAATACTATTCAACACATAAGGTGGAAAAAATTCATGGTTTTCATTTTTTAATACCATTAAAATAGTTTTTTGGGATTGCCTACTCAGTAATGTTGTACTGGTTATCAAATATAGGCTAACTGATTCTAGAATCCAATAATTTGGTTACCTCCTTTTTAAAAACATAAAAGAGGTTTGGGTTTAGTTGGTGTTGTTCCTACACCACCAGATTTTCCACATAATTTAATAATATGTGATGCATGTAAATTGATGAGATAATATAAGAAATTTCGACATGTTTCGGTACCAATGCAGGTTTACAACCCCTCAAAAACTCAATAAGCCAAAATTTATTCTCTATAGAGATTCAATTAGAAATTATGACAAATAAATTGGTTATATTCTCTAGATATTAACATTTTCAGTTTTTAGGTAGTTGAATAAGTTCCAATTCTGATGGATTTTTCATTTAGTATAGTGAATGTTATAGATCAATGATCAAATATTACTGATCAACAGTAATAATCTCTGATGAGTAATATTATTTTACATGCTGAGAAGTATCATCGATGTTCATACGATCCTTGTTACTGAATAAATATTCACTTAGAAAACATGTATGACGCTTTTATAATCCATTACAAAATTTAAAAAAGAATAACCACATAACACATCTGAAAATGGGGAAAATCAGAATGGGGATCAAGGGAAAGAGAAGATTCTTATTTTGGGGAAGGTAATATATCTATATGATAGACTATAATAGCATAATAATCTTATATGGGGTGCTTCAGGGAATCAAGGATATCTAAGTGGAAAATGAAACCAACAAATCCTTTATATAATGTACCATTTTGTACAATAATTATTGTTTTGGTATTTTTTAGGAATGTTTTCCCCAATATAATTGGGGCATGTCTAATCATCTTGTCTGATTCTATTTTAATCACATTAAAATTAGGAAGAAGCCATAAATTTTAAATAGTCATAACAAAATCCTCTAACACACTATTAGTGTGTGTGGTACTATGGTTTACCAAATGAATGACTATTCCTATGTGATCCACCTCCTTAACCTATAATCTAGAGAAAATGGATTGTGGCTTTACCGTTATAGAATCATCCAAATTAACTCTATCATCAGTTAATAAATAGTCCCCTATGGTGAATGAAATTAAAAATATTATAGAATCATTAAATATTGTAGTACAAGATGGATCTATAATTTCTAATACATTCCTCCCTAATATCACGATTTCATCACCTTCAATTAAACATCAGTGTTTGCAAATCTACTTTAGTAACTTAGTATATGACAAAATTTTCTTTTCAAAATCAATCAATGGAGTATTAACATGGTGTTTTTAAATGTTTTTGATATTTAATTATCTACTTTGGGTTATTCTAATATCCACGGTGGTTGTACCATTGGTTAAATAGAAGAGGAATGGTTGGGCTAGGAGACTCTTCAAAGACATTCTCTTTTATTTTGAATTATTTTTCTCATAGAAAGGATTTTTCTTATCTAGAGTAATTAAGAGGATTAGGATTTAAGTTTCATTATGAAGGGGGTGAATCTAATTGAGGATTAATTTGGATTTAAAATTGAGTTACACTCTTAAGGGTGACTGAACAAAAATTTCCCTTGTTCCTATGTATGAATAGTGGTTGATAATATAGTTTACAAAACCCTTGACTTTGGATTTCACCCACTATGTTGGAAAGATGGTCATATTGAGTGTTTAAGTTGTATATTGATGATCTAGTGGTTTTTTGTAATATGAGGATATTTTTCTCCAATTGATTAATAATTTACTCATGTCTAGGATTAGTTTTTGGGCTTGGTTATTCTAAAGGACTTTGTGGTGGTTTAGAATTTCTACGTGGTGGTGGAGGATGACTACCATACCCTGTGTTGGATAATGATTTTTGTGGTTGCCTTAAATACATCATTTTTATAGGATAATTTTCCATTCCTCCCAGACATGAATGTATAGTATGGTTAATTCATAATGGGATGGTTATAGTGGTTTATTCAAAATATTTTCTCCCAATTCCCTATAGATTGTTTCTATTGAGGGAATTAGTTAGAGTATAGTATATCAACAGAATAGATAAAAAACGAATTAGAGGAGGAGTTTGGGATTTCCATGGGAAATGATAACTTTTTTGTGTAGGTTAAATAACTCATAAAACTTCATGTGCACCATCATTTTAAATTTAGAACATTACACCTCATGGACTCCTCGAATGGGTACATTGGACATTGGACCGAATAATTGCATGTTATGTGACATTTTTTCAATGAGGATACTTTTAGTTTTGGGTGTATCATCAACTAGTGAACCATATGTCATGGTATCAATCAATTTAAGAGTCATTAGAATTAAAACATCATAAAATTATTTTATTAAATGTTTATCACTTATTTGTTGGTCTGTTAAGATTGAACAAAAAATTTTAAATCATTCTTAGTATTCATTATGTGTTTCTATTCGATATTTTCTTATTATATGAAAAAAATTATATTTTTAGTATAATAGGCTGGAATTTTTTTTCCAAGGAAAGACATTTCATGTCTTCTGAGCATCTAGTTGGTGAATTAATATAGTATAACCAATATCTTATAGTGTTATCTAAAAACATGGTAATTCCCTATGATTTTCTTATTCTTCATCCATGTTAATGTAACGATATTTCATCCATATAATGTATGTTAATTTTAGTTTTTATATAGGGTTTATAACAAGAATAAGGATGAATACGATCATTAATGTTTTGGGTTTCCTCATTCAATGAATCCTTCATTTCTATTTAATTTATATGACACAAGATCATCTATGATTCATGTTCTGAAGGAATTATATTTTCTAGTAAATATTTCTTCATTGAAAAGTCCAAAAAAATTAGGATTTTAGAAAATAAATACAAATGGTGAAGGGAGAAAATAAGCACACAAATAATTACAAAATAGACAAAGTTTATATATAACACATACAAAAAAAGCCAAAGCGATCGCATGAAATGACACAAAAATATGACATCATTGTCATGAAATTTCAATTTTATTATATTTTTAAAGTATATTTATTCCATAGGGTGGACCCTAGGTCATCATTAAATTTAATTTCAAAGATAAAATTGTGTATCTTTAATGAAAAGGAATAAAAGTTGGGTGTGGTTTTGAAAACCATTTAAAAAAAAATCACATAATTTAATGAGTTTAATAGTTGTAAAACAAGTGCATTTTGAAAATTTTATGATAAATATGTGACCATTTCTATGTTTCCATGCCACTTGAAAATTTATTTATTTTAATTTATTGTTATGTTTTTGTGTAATCCTTTGGTTGAGGTTTAAAAATGATATTAGTTACCCACAATGCATTAAAACGATGCACATAAGACTAAACATTGAAATAAAAATATTTTATTCAAATTATAGACTAATATAAAACATTAAGTTATGTTAAAGAAATAAATATTTCAAATTTTAATGATATATTATGATTATAATGTTTTCTAAAATGAAAAACACAATCCAAAAACATTGAATTACACATCAATTAGTTAATAAATAAAATGTGGTTCAATTAAACACATCAAAATAGTTAAATATACATCTAAAATTAAAATTAAATATGAAAATATACACCAAAATAGTAGATTATAATGTTTTGAAACTCCCTCTTCATGTGTGTTTCTTATCTATAGTGATCACCCAACATTTAGCACTCCATCAAGAGGAGGAGGAAGCCCACATGAAACTTGGACAACCTCATTCTTCTCCCTGTGTTGAAAGGGAGATTCAAAACCTCTAATATTAAGAGGGGACTCCATTAGAACACAGAAATAGTAGAAATTGAATACTTGGTTTAGATTGTTAAATGAGTTTACCATGGTTTCATATTATATAAATATTTTGATATGGACTTGGGAACCCAGATTTCTATGTACCCCATTGCATCATGATTTTAGATTGGCCAGCTAACTTATCCCAGCTTCATAAAATAGAACAGTTTTTGGTAGGCATCATGAATATATCCATGTAAAATTTAGTGTCCCTCAGAAAAATTTAATGAGTGATATTTTCTAAATACTGAATCAAATACTTCACTTCATGTATATTTGGTTCCCCAGATAGATAAATTCCTTTTGGCCACCAGATGGATGAATTGTGTAACGATTGGAACTTTTAGGAATAAATTTATCACTGTTATTGAATTTAATTCACTATTTTGGTCATAGATATATTATTCGCTTATGTTGAATATTATATAATTTTATAATTAATGTTTTGATAAGCATTATTGTAATGACCCGACCTAGAAGCCACTAAACTAGTGCTCTGAGTTGGTGGGTTCCGAGGCCTCAAGCACACTCCCCATACACAAGAGGATACCAATTAGAAGTGATGACCTTGCGTGTGATGGTGGATAGACTATGCCCTTTATTAGAGTAGGAAACATGAGAATTAAATAAGAATCATACAAAGGTGAATGTAAATAGAGTGCGGATGGAGATACAAACTGAAATAGAACATGCATAAAAAATAAATGAAAAATATATATATAAGGCTAAATACTTATGTCATACATACAACACCAGTGACCCACTATGAAGACAATAAAGTTACATGAGTACTAAATAATCTGAAATAAAAGTAGAAGGATATTTTACTAACTCTGATACATCCACATACCCAATTTCTAGACATTGTAGAACTATATTAGTTCGATCAGAAAAACCCACATGAGAAGCTCCACTCACATAGGCAACACTGGGCCTCATCCATATCCATCATGATAATCGTGGTCAACGTGAAAAGTAGGCATATAGTATACATGTTAAATGAGGTTTACGTGAAGGGGTGAGAAATAGTTTCAGTAGGAAACCCCCCAAAATTAACCATTTAAATATGTTGCATAAGTTTTTGAAAAATAAATGTTCCCAACAAAGCTGAAAAATAGCTAAAAAGGGAAGTAAATCCTAACATGAAACCACAGTTGAACCCAGGTTGGTATTCCAAGTCAATTGGGAATGTTACATCATATATGTAAATATATATATAAATATATATTCATAGTCCCATACCTATACATATAAACATAAATATTTGTATTCAGGAGTATGTGGAGAAATAACATGAAACCAAATATCAGTCGATCAAATGGACCGAAATCCCGATCAACTGGATATCATGTGATAGGGAATTGAGGTGGATGTCATGCCACTCAAGAAATGTATCATTGATTTGATCTATGAGTTCATAATCCCAATAAAAATATACATACTTCAGCCAATGTCAAAATTTTCTCTAAGAAAGCTACGTCACTAGAGGGGGATACTAGTGCTACAACTAGTTTCATCGGTACTCACCTCAAATCACCACAATGAAACCACATAATGATGATCAATCCTATAAAAGGTGACCTTAATAGACATCGCCCTATATTGAGTAATCATGTGTTAGGACCAAATGGATGGATCCAAGGAACTCATCCAAGACATTCACATGGATCCTAAACTGAGTAATCATGTGTCATACCCCAACAACTGGATCTAAGGAAGTTATCCAATGAATCCACATATAAATCACATGTCAGACCCCAATGGACAAATCCAATCAACATATCAATAGAATCCACATATACCTCGTGTTTCAGACCCCAATAAATAGATCCATGGAACTGATCTAAGGAATACACATATACATCACATGTTTGAAACCTAATGGACAAATTCAAGGAAGTCATCCAAGGATCCATATAAAAATCACATGTCAGACCCTAGTGGTTGGATCCATGGAAATAATCCAATTCATCCACATATAAATCATGTGTTACACCACAATTCTTGGATCCCAGGGATCCATCTAAGGAATCCGGATATATATGAGGCTTAGTAACTGAATTCCAAGAAACACCTCTTGACATCCAAATAATATAGTAGTCAAACATATATTGAGGTTCAACACCCGTATACTAGATATTACCTATGGTTAAAGTAGTAAATATCATAAATAACATGTCTCATAAGTTGGATCTTAGTTATTCATATCTTGGAATCCCAATAAGAATAATGGATCCTAATAAGAACATTCAGGAATCCTAAAATAAAGAGAGATGCATCATGTTAGGCTTAATAGACACATATCAGGAATCACATCTGTTGAGTATTGTTACATCATCAATACACATATGAAAGATATAAAAAAATATTTAGGGTGGAGGAACACTTAAATTCAATAATACAACCACTGGACCATGGGATTACAATTTTGGTATGAGTTCTAAGTATACATGTGATACTATCTGTACCCAAAACCGACATAATTTCTCATGGTTTATCAATCAATGTCCACCCACTGGGTCCCTAAAGTAAAATACTGTTGAGGAATCATACATGGGATCCTCAAGGTCAAGATATAAGTGAATATATATTGCATGGTATCCTTAGCTGAAATGGTAAATGGGAGGAATCCAGTAAGGGGTCATCGAATAGTAAACAATTGATGCATCCTAGTTAGGATCATGGGAACAGTACATAGGTTAAAGGGATCATGAAAGGGGATCTCTAGACCAAATTTTACACAAATTCATCCCTTAGGGGATCCTTTGTGTCCATATAGATGATAGATGCATCATATAAGGGATCATATAGGTCAAAAAATGGAGGAATACTATAAGGGATCCGTGATCGCAACTAAACTCAAGACATAAAGACCAGAATGGCACATATCTCAAGGGAGTTGTCCATAGAGAAATCCTATGATGGAAACTAAAAAGAGAGATAGCTCACATCCCATCATAGATTATAATCTCAAAGGGTTAATAGGGGGCAATGAACTGCATTTCAACCTCTCTACACGACATATACTCCCAAAGGCCCAAACATGTGTGTACTTCTACTGACCTAAGAATTTAAATTCCACAACTACATGACATGTAAGGAGGGATGATGACATGTACCCGACATGGGTTACTAGCCTGTGTCCCCCAGCCGGTCTAGCCGGATACATGGCGTGGGATGTACATGGTGTCTGGTCATGTACACCACATGGCCATGTACCCCTACACGGGTTCACCTGGTCAGGTACTTGGCTACAAGGACGATTACCAGTACATTGTGTGTACAACCCAATAAATAGTGTGTACTACTAAAACTTCTTCTTCCCCAAATGGGAGAAACACATAGAGTGTCACTCTAGACTACACACCGTGTAGCCTAGTTTTCCCATAAGGAAAACATTCAGATCTCCCGAATCCCACATTTTGATCCTCAAAACAACAGATTCGGACACTAGGGTCCAAAAGAAATAAAAAATAGGGCTTTAAAAACTAAAAATGAAGTATCTAAGGGGGATTTGTGGTATATACATAAACATTCCAACCTTTTGGTGGCAACCAGGAAAAAATTATTTGATTTTGAGGTCTATAAATACTACATGTCGATCAAGTATGTCTATAGATCCACAACAACACCTAATTCCTTCTTCCCACCCACTATTTCTTTCTCTCCATTTCTTATCATAGGTCACATGATGTGGGGAATCCACCTCATCCATGAACAATAAATATGGAATGGAAAGAAAGAAATGTATTATAAATAAATAAAAAAAAGAATAAAAAGAAAAGGGGGACTATGCCAGCTCTGGTGCCCGACTCTCATTTATGCCTCTCCTTGGATAAAATCCAAATTCTTGACTGAAAATAAGAGGAAAAATCTCAATAATATATCACATTAAAATTTTATTTCGAAACCAACACACATGAATAATTTAATATTTATTTTATTAAAAATTAAATTTAAATTATTCTTCTAAAATAAAAATGGCTCGAGATTCTACCAAACTTCTATAATAGGGTAAAAATTCTATATGAGGACTAATGGAGTGGTCATAAAAATTATCTGAGGTCATTAAATCGGTTAAAAAGACCATTTTACCCATTATAAGCATCTAAAAAATCCAATTTATGATTAAAATTGTTGTCCAAAAAAATAACACGAGTCCTTAGAAACTCCCAACCATAAATATTATAATTATTAGGAAACCTATTGAAAGGGATATTATTAATTAGTTCAACCCATGCATCTATTCAGAAAATCTACATAGACGGTCCAATGACCAACCCCATAGAACCATCATATTCTGCCAACCGAGAAGACATTTAACTACGCCCGATATGGTACTCCCCACCAAAGGAATACCCTTATTGTCGTCTCAAAACCATATTCATGTTCTAAATCCCACATAAACTCTAAATATATACTAAAAATGAGGGTTACAACCCTCAAACATCAAATAGTACACTCCCCACCATATAGCTAACCTTAAACCACACCTCAAGAGTAACCTAAATAAGTTCTTATTCCTAACTAGGGAAGAAAATTTGAAATAATAGGAGTTAGGAAGATGTCCAAATATATCTCAGATTACTCAAGATGAATCATGATAGATAATGACTATCTCTATGAGGATTACACTATGATTCTTCAAAAGGGAGAGTACAGATTCCTTTGATCCATGTAAAAATCCTACCAACACCTCATTAGGATTCATCAATGGGTCAACCACCTTATAGTACCCCTTTTACTGGTGATGTAACCTATACCATGGTGTTAAAATCATCATATTAACCAAAAATCACATGAAACCCTACAATGATATGTATTGGAATCATTGGTTCTCAGCTCACACATAACAAGTATCATATTTCCAACTAAATGGTAACATTCACAAGGAGCTTGTTCCATTACCACCCAACTCATAATCCAGTAAGTCTACAATTACTAGGATATGATGACCATGCTATATGACCTATTAGTTTCATTAATCCATGAAATCTCTTGAAAATTCTCTTTAAATTCGACCACATCACCTGTTCCATGATCTGTTCCATGATTTCCCATCACCCTGCATTGTTCTAGTGATGAGGATCTATATGTGCTCTGACTACATTATAAATGGTGGAAATACTGGTCTACCAGGACGATCACCCAATAGTCCTTCCCATTGAAGCCAATCATGATGCAAAATAAAACACAATGTTTAACAAAAGTTGAAGGGATCAACATAACTATAATTCAAACTTGAGAACTTGCCTTGCATCGATCTCAAAATAAGCATGAAATCAAGATCAGTATCGAAAAGGCATCTAAAAACACCATCCAACTTCTCTCAAGCATGTTTACATAAAAAATGGACTTAGAACTATAGGGGTATGAATCAGACTAAGGTCCTATAGGTCCCTAACCTATCCCTACAGAACAAGTCCCACAAATGGGTCAAAAGGTCTAACCAGATAGTCTAAAGGATAAAAATGCTCAAATTAGGTAAATATCACAACAAACTACAAGGGTAAATACTGAAAAAATGGACTATAAGGGCCTGATCCTCTCATTGAATCCTCATAACGAACATATCCCTTGAGGCTGTGATACCAACGTAGAAGTGAAACCAAACTGACACTCACCAGGAATCCAAATACGGTAATACCCCTATAGGTCCAGTTCATAGGAATAGTCTCGGTATCCATCGACATCGTACTCATTGATCCGATTAAATAAATATATCCTAAGAAACACAACCCTATAGGGTGTTCAACGGAGAGAAATATTGTGCAATAATGACCAAATAGGGTTACTAAGCATCCCATGCATGAGGACTGAGTCATCATCCTCCAAACCAACACCTCAAAATAGATCCACACAACCTACCATCAAAAGAATATATATATATATATATATAAGAGAGCCCAATATTCGTCAATCTTTAGTAGAAATTTTACACTAGAAGGAAGATATGATGTAAATCTTATGATTCTAATATGATGCATGAGAGACATCATTAATTGTTAATCCAAGAGAAAAAACCCAACCATGGTCACATTACAAGGGAAATGAGCTAGCGATCATTAGTAATCTAAAAAATCCCCAAAACATGTGCATAAATCAAGGTGAAAATCATATAAAACTATGACACTGAAAATCAGAATAACAATCCAATACACTAGCGACTAGGAATTCTTAACAGAACAAGTGTTCTCAATGCACTATTCTGATATCCATCATATGTTCTGACATATTCATAAAACACTTTTATAATATATTTAAATTAGTAAAACCTAGAAAAGAACACCAATGATATAACTTTTTAATGAAATGATGCAGAGGCCACTAAACCAGTGCTCCGATCAGGTGGGTTACAATCCCTTAAGAACACCTCCATGTAATCCAGAGTCTTTTGACTAGAAGTGATGTCCTAGGGTGTGATATTTGTGAGTTTATGCACTCCTATCAGAGTAGAAAACAACTAAAATAGAAATGTATCATATAGAAAATAAAATAAATAAAATGAGGAATTAAAAGTAAATTGAATTATAATATACTGCAATAATAAATGAAAAATGCTATAAAAGCATGAAAAACTATGTCATACATACAAAAATAGTCACCCAATGGGATGACCATATATATAAAAGAGTACAAAAGAAACTAAAGTAATAGTATAAGGAACTACTACTAACTATGAGTCAGGCCACGTACCCAATATCTAAACACTACCGAACTATAGTATTCTGATCATAAGAACCCACACGACTAGCTCCGTTCGTACGTGAAACTATGGGAATCATCCCTATCCACCATGACCCTTGTGATCAATATGAAAATTAGACATATAGTCAAAATGTAAACCAAATTTCACATATAAGGGTGAGAACTAATTTCAATAGGCCACCCCAACATTTAAACTCTAAAATATTTTGTTATATGTGCATGTAAAAGAAAGGTTCCCAAGCTGGATGAGACACAACTAAAATGGGAAGTAAATCCAAATGTGAAACCACAATCAATCTTAAGTCCATAATCTCGTTCAAGAGGGAATGTTGCACAATATATGTCTATATCTATAGATGTATGTATTAATAGTCCCATACATACACATATATAAATAAATTTTAATATTAATGAGAATGAGGAGAAATGACATGAAAAAATAGAATTTGATTATTAGGTCCATAATCATGATCCCTTGGACATCTTGTGCAAGTGAATTGAGATAGATGTCTTGCAACTCATGTTGTGTACCATTAAGTCAATCTATGGGTCTGTAATACCTATTGACATGTAATTGCATCGACCAATTCTAGAAATTTCTCTAATCAAGCTATGTCGCCATAGGGTGATGTTCGTCCTACAACAGGGTTTAGCTGTACTCAACTCTAATCACCATAAGGATATCGTATACTGATGGTCATTCCTATAAAAGGTAATATCAGCCAACATCATCCTATGCTGATTAATCAAATGTCAGACCCTAATGTTTAGATCCAAATAATTCTTCCAAGAAATCCACATCATCATATGCCATGTAATCATGTGTTAGACCCCAATGGATGGATCCAAGAAAATCATCCTAGGTACACACATATATATCCCATGTAAGACCCCAATTCCCAGATCCAAGGAACACATCCAAGGCATCCACATATACATCACTTGTCAAAACCCAATGACTGTATCCAAGGAACTCAACCAAGGAATCAACATATTCATCCGGTGTTAAACCCCACTGGCTGGATACAAGGATATCATCCAAGGTGTCCACATATACATCATGTTTCAGACCCCAATGGATGGATCTATGTAAATCATCAAGGACATACACATTTACATCACATGTCAAGACCTAATGGTCAAATACAAGGAAATATTCCATGGAATCCACATATATATAAGCCTCAATGGCCAGAATCCCTGAAAACCTATAGATATAGAAATAATATAATAATAAAACATATAAATAGGCTCAACAACGAGATCCTAGGTACTACCTCTAGGTACACATTTAAATATTAGAAATAAAACAAATCAAAATATGGATCCTAGGTAAGCATGTCTGGGTATCCCAACAAGTGTAACGAATACCAGGATGAACATCCAGGAATCCCAAAAGAAAGAGAGATGTCTCACATTAAGCTCATCAACTACCAACCAGGAAACCACTTTGGTAAAAATTGTTGGATCAATAATAATCATGTGGAATAAATAAACAAAATAGTTTTGGTGGTAGAACACATAATCCCATCCCTAATTCCTTGTTCCCATGGGATTACATGTTCAGTATGGGTTCTATGGTGAAACTCGATACCATCCCTAGCCAAACCTGATATACTAGCTAAGGGGTTTTCAAACAAAATACACACACATGGTCTCTAAAGTGAAAAAATAAGGGGTAATCTTACATGGGATCCTTGAGGTCATGACATAAGAAAAGGAATCCTACTTAGGATCCATATCTGAATAGGTAAATTGGAGGAATCCTACATGGGATCCTAAATAGTAAGCAATATATGAATTCTACTTGGGATCCTTAGAATAGTATATAGATAAAATGGATCCTTCATGGGACTCCCTAGTTAATCTTGTAAGAAAAAGGAACCACCTAGGGGATCCTTGGTTTCCTGATAGATGGTACATGAATCCTACATGGGATCCTCTAGGGCATTACATAAATAGAGGAATTCTTCAAGGGATCCTCGATCACTACTAAACTCATGTCCTAAAAGACAAGAAGGGAACATATCACAAAGGAGATTCCCTCAAATGAAATCTATAAAGAAAAACACCATGACATATAACTCATATGCTATCTTATATTATAATAAAAAACTAGTATGGTTATACCAGCCATCCAATCATTGTCACATAAATTGTCCCTCCGTAGACAATTTAAATCAAAATATGGAGGATGAAACTCTCGATTTAGATAGAATACCCAAAACACTGAATAGATGTCCTTAGAAATATATATGTGATTTACCATCATGAACTATGAGGAATACTACTTAGAATGGGCTAATATTATGTCCAATTTGGACTCTAGGTCCATAAGACACAAATAAACCTCAATGGGAAGAAGGGGTAGTACACAATATGTCATCATTAGTACACAACATGTACTCTTAAAGGATCACATTGGCATGTAATTCTGCTAACATTTGTGTATAAACAGCCTTGGTAGATGAAGTGTATGGAGGGAACATGACATGTGCCCATGTTATTTACCGGCATGTGTCCCTTACCCATTCTGACTAGATACCTGTCCAGGTTGTGTACTCATACAAGCAGTGTGACCCATATGAGGTGTGGTCATATACACCACATGACCTTGAACCCCTACATGGGTTCTCCTCTCTGGGTACATGGATACATGGCCAAGTACTGGTACACTTCCTGAAAACAGTTTTACATATAGTTTACTCCTTATACTTCATATTTTACAAATGTGATGATTGCACAGTGTGTCGCCATGGACTAAATGTCGTGTTTATTGGTTTTCTCGAATATAATACCTCTAGATCGCTAGAATCAACCATTTTCATACGCAAAACAATAGAAATGGAAAATATGGGCCAGAAGAAAGTATAATGTTGAATTAAAAACTAAAAATGATGAATCTAAGATGGGTTTTAGTAAAAAACTAAACATTCTTACCTTCGGGTGGAGACTACCAATGATTCATTCAAAAACACAGTCCCTAACTACTACACGACGATCGAGCGTGTCCCGAGCTCTACAATGACACCTCATTACTCTTCCCTTTAACTTTATTTCTCACCCAACCTTTCTCTCGTATGTAGCATGAAGGGGGGAATCCACAGTGGGAAATCATGATAAGTAAGGAAGTAAAAGATTAAATGAAAAATAAACAGCTGAAAAGAAGAAAAAGAAATAAAAAAGAAAAAGGGGTCTGAGCCATCCCCTATTCCCAACAAGATTTTATGCCTCTCCTAGACTAAAATCATCATTATTGACTCAAAAATGGAGATAGAATCTAAATATTATGATCCATTCTAATATTTTCCCCAAACTAACCCAATAGACCAATTTAATATTTAATTTGTTAATTATTAAATGTAAATTATTATGCTAAAATTTGAACAGATCATATTTTCACTAAACACCTATCCTAGAGTAAACCCCATATTTTGGGACCAAAGTAGTGGTCATAAAAAATATCTAAGGTCATATTATATGTTAAAAACCCATTTTACCCATTATAAGCATTTGGAAGAAAAGAATCAATTTTTTTCACCAAAACTATTATTGGGAAAAACATGGGTCATTACAATGATAACCATTAATAATATAGTTTTTGAATAGGGAGCATAAAATGAGTATAAGTATAATGTTTTGAAAAATCCAATTGACATAGACAAAATAAGTGATGAAATAAAAAATCCAGATCATGCCCAATAATGACCATTTATTAGATGTTTCAAAGGAGGTAAAATCCCTGAAATTTTATTTTGACCAATTCTATGATGATATCCAAAAAATAAATGATGAGTGAAATTTATTATGGGATAAATTCAAGATCATCGTGATTAGGACCCAAACCATTTATTCTAAACCACCCCATGTGAATCTCATCGTCCCACACGTTACCCTTAAGGAATTTTTTTTGTAAGAAAGTAATATGTATCAAAAACCTATTAATATGAATACTTATATTACATACTCAATAGAATAATGAATATATTTACATCCTATTATTATAAAATCATAAATAATTTTGATATAATAAAACAGAAATTGTGTTTTTGTGCAATATAAAATTTCAATTAAGGCATTCCTTTTTTATGAATTCATAAATTTTAAAAATAAATTATATTTTAGTAAAATATTTTTAAGAAATATTTTTTATTAAATATAAACAGTAATATAATATTTATTAATTCAAATTTAATTGTTATAATTGTTAAAGAAACTATTGTTGTAGAAAAAACAACATTTATCCAAGAATGTTTATTCATGTTTTTAATGTAAAATATAAGAAATTTAGAAATTTATTTTTATAAAATAAATAGTATTTTTGGAATCACCAGGTTGAAATTATCAAAAAATAATTTTTTTATAATTTTATTGGATAATAGAATTTTTCAGTAAAAATTATATACAATATAAAATATGGGGTTTATTATGACATTTTAATGATAAAAAAGTTATCTAATAAATTTTATAAAAGGTAATAACACCTGAATATATTTTATCATTTTAAAATATTTTTTTGAGGTTTTTTTTATTAATTTTATAATGTTTTTATTAACCTTAAAACCCCATATTACATTTTATGGTTTAAAAATCATTTCTTTATTGACATGACTCACATCCACATCACATAGTGCAATATTTTAATATGTTCGAACCTCAGACATAGAAAATAATAAAAACCACTCCACTTTAGAAGAAAAAATGGAAAAACCCCATGTGATGTTTTGGGGATTTTATTACCTTATTATATAGGGTCAAAAACCAATGTTTGTGAAATAATAATGAACCCTTATCGCTTTTACTATATAAACCCACCCAATATCCAATTAATCTTCACTAAAAAACCATTGGTAACATCTGTAATATGAAACTCCCAATATATTTCCCTCCAAATATGACCACTATCTCTAAAGAAGGTCCTTAAAATATTTTGGAATCACCCTCTCAAAGTAAGGGACCTTTCTCTATTCCTTTCAATACAAGAACCGTCTTACTATTTAGATTTTCTATTATAAAATGGATATGTTTTAGTGAATTTTTTAAGATTAATATACTATAAATTTAGTTCATTTCGTTCCCAAAGTTGTGCCCCCACTCCAAGTCAGTTTGTCCATGACCCACTTCATTCATTTTTTTCGAGGGATTTGTGCTTGGAGACATGTTTGTATTTGGTATGGCCCTTTCCATTAATACTTTTCTCTCTAACACGCCCACCATACATCCTACCAGAGGTCTTCCTTGATACTCCAGGTACTCCATTCTAAGAGGATCCTTCCATCAATTGTGACGGCACGAGCCATCCCCCCTCAGGACATCATAAGAAATATAGATTGTATCCCAGTCATTTATCCACATAGACTCATAGAGAACACCCTTATTTGACTCCACGGTTTGAGTTTTATCCAATAACTACCATACAAGTCCCATTTTTTCATCTTATATAATGTTTCCCATTTGGGAGGGAGTTTCCACTTGACCATAAGCACAAAACTGCAAGGAGAGATCGTTATACAACTTCAAGATGACTACATACTCTAGGGCCAATGCCAGAGCCCTATCCATCCAATGATCCCAACAGTCATCCAGAACACTCATGGTCTTGGTGCTCGTGTTAATCCTGATTTCATATCCTTATAAATAAGAAAACACAATGTTGTTGTCGTTTCTATCATCAAGCACCACCAAACTCCTTCATGAATTCAATACTTCACATTAAAGATTAAGATGCATGTATTCTTTCATGACGAACCTACTAAAAATATATTTGTATTTTTTAGAACAAGAGAACCTCTATATAGCTATTTTAATATGGTAACAAATTCATCCATACCAAAGTGAGTATTGGCGACATCTTCTATTTCATGAAATTTGTGTATATGATCTGTGATCCCCATCAATGGACCAAGTTATGGAGTGACCTTAATGCTTCTTTTCTGGGAAATCACAAATGGTTTTTCGGCATGGACTTCAATATCATTTTCAACCTAGAGAAAAAGAAAGGATGAGGACCTTTTCAAATGAGTTCCAATAGGGAGTTTATGCAGTTCATGGTTATTAGGGGCCTCATCGATCTAGCATTCTCATGTGATTTCATTATATGGTGCAACAACTGAATGGGCCATCATCATTTGTGGAGAAGATTGGATAAATTTATATCTATTATAGAATCCATCACCTTGTTATCTAAAACTAAGGTGCATCACCTGATTCGTATAATTTCTAATCTATCCTCTAATTGGTCTCAATTTCTTCTGATAAAGATCATCAGGATAGGTTTTGATTCCTTCAAAAAATGGGTCAGCAAACTGGGATATCAGGACTTGGTTTGTGGAATTTGTAATTCTCTAAGACATGGTGGACCCTGGGTCTCCCTTCATGTTAAACTGTGAAGCCTCATATCTTGTCTCTAGATGTGGGCAAAAGACCTCCCTATAGTTGATAGTGAGATTAATGATGCCTTGTATGAGGTTGAGAGGCTCGACACTCATTTGGAAGAGGAGTGGTATGATCAATAGTTTGAGTAGCTTTCTAATAAAAAGGATGCTCTTGATGTTATGATACTGACTCAAAGAGATTCGCTAGGGAATCTTCATGAAATAAAATGCTCTGGGTGGGAGATATGAACACAAATTTTATTCATGCCTGCACTAAATAGAGGAAGATACCTATAAAAACAAACATTCTTCTAGATAATGGTTCTTATATGGATGACATGGATATTGTGGGAGGTATGGCTCTCTTCTATTTAGTGGACATGCTAGCTAGTCCCCATAGTCATATTCCAAAATGGTTATACAAGAAGTGAAAATGGGTTCTTTGATGTTATCCCTAAATGTGTCTCAGATTAGGAAAATGAGTGGTTGATTTCTCTTTAAGATGAAAAGGATATCTACAACACCATGTTGAACCTTCACATGGGTAGTGCCCCAAGATCAGATGGTTTTTTGTTCTCCATCTATAGAACCTCATGGGATATGGTAAAGGTGGATCTTATACTTGACATCCATGACTTCTTCAAGGGAGGGAGTCTACTATGGGTTGTATGCACCAATAAAATGATTCTTATTCCCAAAAAATTAATCCCTTATATATCATGCACTGTAGACTGGTGTCTATGTGAAACATCGCTTATAAATTTATTGCAAGTTTAATTAATGCTAGATTTTCCATTCATCTTCCATGGTGGATTCCCATGGAGAAGCCTAGATTTGTTAGGGGTTACTCTATCCAAGGCGCTATTTCTCTTTACCATGAAATGATTTGATATATTTACTAAAAAAACCCACTACTCTAATGTGGCACTCATGCTGGACATAAACAGGACATTTGACTATGTGGAGTGGGGATTCATCATCAAGGTGATGGAGGGTTTGAGTTTTTATTCTTAGACTATTGATCTTGTTTTCAAATATTTCATCTCCTCTTTGATGGAGATATCATTCTAGGGGATTTTCTATGGTTTATTCAAAGCCATACATGGCCTAGGACCTAGAGACCCACTATCCCTCAACATTTTCTTCATAACACAAGATGTTCTCAGTCGACTCATTCATAGGAGCATCAACAATCAAGATATTCTGGCCTATCCGAGGAGCATGAGGGCCACAAACATTTCTCCCTTATTGTTTACGAATTACACCATTTACTTTATTAATTCATGTAAAATATCTATTAGAGGATTGAACCCCCTCTTGGAAGACTATTTCCACTATAGTGGCCAACTTATTAATAAAAAGCAGAGCCTCTATTTCTTCTCCAATAACTACTCGCCTAGAAGGATATCATATGTTTATATCAAAATTGCTATAAAAAGAGGATTATTTCCTATGAAATACCTTGGGGCACCCATTTACCATAGAATACAATGGATTTGGGACATTTATTTTCTTATTAGTAAGACTGAAAAATGTATCCACAACTAAAAAAACTGGTTCTTGTTGATTGGGGGTCTCATTTATCTCATTAATAGTGTTCTGTTTGAAACTCCAATCCATGCTCTTTCATCTGTCATGGTTTAAAAGGATGTTATCTCTATTATAGATAATCTCATGGATGGTTTCATTTGGGACACTCTTTCGGAAGGGAAAAGGAACTAGGTCTCATGATGAAGGGTAGAAAGGCCGACTAGGGAAGGTGGGATTAATATGTGTAACTTGGATGACACCCTCAGTTTAATGCATGCATGGTTGGCATGGGATGTTTTGAAATAGAGTACACTATGGGGGAAAACAATGGAACCTCTATTTTGTGACCATTCCTTGGTGTAGGGATGAGTTTCTTCGTTATCACCTACTTTATTTAACTTGATCTTGGAGCTTCATTTGCACTCTCAATGGATTATTGGGAGTGGTGACATTTTATTATTGCACCGCAACTTGTTAGGGAATGTGCTCAGTTTCCTAGGGTTCCCTTTACCAACCATATCTTTTAGGGAGGCTAAAATGTACCCAACCCTCATCAAGGATATGCTTGAAGAGGAAAAATAGGCCATATTAAATATTATCATCTTGACACAGTACCATGATCGTTGCGTTTTCACTCAATCTTCCATAGAGAATTTCACTACATGGGATTATGGTTGCTCTCAGGCCATAATAGAGGAATTGGAGGGTGTCATGAAGCCCTTTTGTCCAAGGTTACTTATTCGAAATTCAATTTCCTGCAATGGATGATCAATTAACGAGCCATCCTTATAGATGAGAATATCAAATGTTCCGATATCCCATACATCTCTCAGTGTTCCGATAGTAAAGCCTACATGGAGGAAAGATTTGACCGCATCTTCTTCATGGGTGACTGGTTGTGTGATGTGTGGATTTTCATTAGGGAGTTTACAGCCATCCATGACAATAACCTAGTGGATCTCCCGTTCTTGGACATGTGGTTATATGGTTCCAGAGACAGAGGTCCAGAGAAGATGGAACACTTGGTGATCCTCCATGTTGGGTGATGGTCTATATAGAAGGATAGAGATAATCATAGAAATAATGCGATTATTTCAACTAGTAAGTATATCATTATTAGGACTAAGAGCATTCTCATTTATTTGGCTCAGATCGATGCAAACTGGATGGAATCCCCTTCCCTTTGGTGGATGACTCGTCATCAACATGATGCATTGTCATAGATTAGTAGTACCTGAGGCATCCGGGTGTGATGATATCCCCCTCTAGGGGCCTTGAGCTCAATATTGATGGGTCTTATTGTATGGGCTTCTTGCGTGAGGGTGGGGTTGTCCAAGACTCTGGTGGTATAGTCCTCATGGCATTCTCTTCACGCTTGGGACATGGTTCCTCTCTTCAGGCCGAATGCATGGCTATGATTGTGGGGTTTAATCTATTAAACCTAATGGGGTTAACTTTATAAGAAGTTTAAATAGACTCAATGATCCTCCATGATGTCCTGAATGATATTTTCTCCCCCATGTTCTGTTATCTGTATTATCAGAATGTGAAAAGGCATGATCACTAATAACATCAAAATTAGGCACTCCTTGAGTGAGGGTAACAAAGTGGTTGATCATCTGGTTTTGATGGAGGTCCCTAGTTATTATTAGGTATGGATGAATGATATTATCAATTTTCAACCTGAAGGGGTTATTCTAATTAGAGGGTATTCCCTTAGACTTCACCATTTCAGACCTCCTTAGGCCTCTTTATTTCTGCTTCTGGTTTGGATGTCATTTCTCATTATTAATAAAAAAATAAATTTTATGATGATCATTTATACCATCAAAATATATCATTTACCAAATACATTACTGTGAAAAATTTTATTAAGGGACCTGTATCACTTCTTTTCAATTAAATCATCTTTTTGGTATTTATAATTTGGAATATGAAAATATTGTGCTTTCATGAATTAAAAAATATCCCTACAATATCCAATTTATGTCCTAATAATGGGATATCCTTTATCGTATATAATTATAACATCTTCATAAGCCATTACTATACTGAAATAAAATAAGGGATCATATCCTTGTCCTCTCTATTCAAGATCATTATTTGTGTAATTAACCTTTTAATAGATTTAATATTAATGGGATATTAGTTTAAACACCCCTCTTATGTACCATATGATTACCATGTGATTAATTACCCCTTTCAATCTCTTTAATCCATCCCATGAATCATTAAATACCTCTGTTATGATGCCAAAATTATCCTTCAATTTTTCTATGATATGTTTTTATTCAAACACTGACCACTTATAATGCTAACTAATTTCAAATTTTCAAGATGTATTATGTTATTAAATATTCCTAATTTCATCCTTTTTACTTACATGTAATTCTAGGTCCATTTATCTCTTATTGAACAATTTTATGAATGTACATGTACTGTCAATACACTGCTAAAATGTCAATGTAATTTTCCTTAATGAACATTTGTGAGGTGTATAACCATACCCATTTCTACTCACGGGTATTCAATTAGTTGTAATTATAATTAAATTATTGTTTAACTCCATGTATGTAACCCAAATTTCACAATAATTTTATTTTATATGATGTAATATGTAAAGTCCCAAGCATGACAAACATGGATATGCCATTTCTTTTACAGAATACAAAATTCATGAAAAAAATAGATGCCCAAAGAAAATATTATTTTAGTGCCTTTTGAAATTAGAAAATATATATAATAGGTTCATAAACCATCTAAATAATCTCATTATTTATCCTTTATAACTAGAACCCCTTTTTGACACATCTTACTTAATACCCTTCTTCAAATCCCGGGGGGAAACAAACATGAAAAAGGGTGAGCTCAAATGCTCACTAAGGGTAACCATGTAAAATATCTTACAAAATAGAAAAATATTAATGTGAAAACATGAACATAAATTTTAAAAAACATAACACATTAAATATATAACAAAATTTTGAGTCATGAAATAAATCTTGGTAGTTTGTAAGGAATACATCATAATGGAATCATAAACCAAGAGAAAATATAATTGGTAGAAAAAATTTAATTTTTGAAAACAAATAAGAAAATAATATGAATTCCATAGTAGTCGGGTAATTTCTTCCATGACCATCATAGTGGAAAAAATGCATTACTGAACTGGTTTACTTGCCATTCCATCCATGTATTACTGAACCGAAATTACATTCCTTTTCAGCCCTATATTACAGAACTGAATTTACATGTCATTCCAGTCATGTCTATATCATGAGATATTAATATTTAACCAATTCATTTGAGGGAGATATAGGTCGCACCCAACTCATCATGAATCTATTCTAATCTGTACCACAAAATCATGAAAAAAAACATTCATCAAATCATAACCCATGAAATAAAATTGGTTTCTTAAACATCATTCCATCGTAATTGAAATAAAACAAATGGATTTCTTAAATAACATTCCATAATACACAATAAAATCACAGTAATAAAAATTATAGAAATATAACTCTATTTTAATAGTTTTATCTTATATAGAAATATTTTTGAGAAAACACTTGAAATTAATTCTTGAGGAAAATATATTTTCTTCCTAAAAAACGCTTTCTTTTCTCAAAATGATATGAAATTTTAAAATAAAATAGTTTAGTTGATAATAAACTTGATATCGTGTAAAGGAAGATTCTTGAAAATAAGGAATTATGAAGATGTAAACATCTGTTCATGCCATATAAGTTGAAAAAACATTCTTCTTGTACTCTTTCTAGAAAAGTCAAAAAGTACTTCGTATGGAAAATGAAATAAAGATTCCAACCATACCATTTAATAAAAAAATCACCCATGGGTAAAATTTACATTAAAAAATATTAGAATAATATCAATAATATTTTATATTTATGAATGATGGTTGTGAATGAAAAATATTGCTTAGAAAATACTTAATAATAAACAATCTTGGATAATAATGAGATTGGAAAATTATCCCTTACCTTATAGATGATTTCTCACGTTTGTGTCTCAAACTTTTGTATAATTGTATTAAATATATTATTAACTTGTAACAGAACCATAATAAAATTTATTATATCATATATGATTTACTTATAACTTTATATAACTAATTTATTTATAAATTACATGTAAAAGAAACGTTTTGGGTAATAATTT
The DNA here is from genome assembly GCA_963277665.1 of Viscum album. Taxonomy (NCBI): domain Eukaryota; kingdom Viridiplantae; phylum Streptophyta; class Magnoliopsida; order Santalales; family Viscaceae; genus Viscum; species Viscum album. Next base: position 374,854,970 of record OY728119.1, on the reverse strand, counting down.
GTATATTTATCATACATGTTTTGACTTTTTACTCTTGATCATATTACATAGATCAGGATCTAATTACTTCCAAAATATAAAAAATTATTTATATATCATATATATTCAGTATAAAAAAATATTATAGATAAATAAATGAAATGAAAGACAATGTTCATGGAGACAATAGGCCATATACACACCTGAATAATATTCTAGAATTATTACTTTAGTATGTAAAAAACATAAGAATATGATGTATAAGGAGAAAAGAATTTTTAATGAGGTGATAAATCAATTTCATCTTTTTCGAGTATCAACTTTCGATTTTCACAAAATTCCCCCTTATTATAGATTTCATATCATAGTGTGGCCTCTAAGAGGAATGGAGGGATGTTGGGATTTTTTGGAGGAGATGTTGGATGAGGAAAATGGATTTAATTGTGTGAGTAATTCAGTAGAGGTGGTGACCTTTTATAAGATATGGGGTGGGTGATTTAGGAAAATCTTGAAATATTAATTTATTATAAATTGATTTTTGGTTTATAATGGTACCAACTAATTTATTTTTAAGATAAGATGACTATGGGACGCAATACTCTCAACCAATAAAATGTTGATATTTGTTTATTTTATTTTAAACCATATCATTTTTATTCATCTTTATTTAATCAATTTTATTTTATTTATGGTAATAGTATTCAAAATATTAAATGGTTTTATATATTTAATTATATGTTTTTAATAGCCTATAATTGGACACATTAGGATATTCTAGACCTTATAATTTTTACTTTTTAATTTTTAATTTATTTTTAATTTTAAATAATTTAATAATATGTTATGTTTATAAAATATCAATAGTGTAAATTTTGACACTATTCATTTATTTGACTTAAAATAAAATCCAAACAGATTATAAATTTGATCCAAAATATTTATTAAATTCATAACATGTCATAGTCATCTATAAAATGCATGGATCATATTAATTATTTCATATTATATTTCATTTAATATATTTATAAGCATTTATTTGATATTTCTATTAGTAAAATAATTTATGCCTCACTATTGTGTCATCATTAATGGAAATAATATAATGTAAAAAAATTATAAATAAATACACATGATTTATATAATTTTAATATATTTATAGATACAATTTAATTTCAATGTTTTATAAATTTTATCACTCCATTAAAATTATTATATTTATAATATATATGAGAGTGACATGTTGTCACTTTTGTTTAATTAAAATTGGATCACTCTTATTGAAAAAACAAATTAAATGAATCCATTTTAACCCTTAGGTGATATTGGTCAAATTTAATTAATGAAATGGGACACTGGTTGGTATTAGGGTAATTTTATTACCTTTATCATATTATTTGTTACCCTAATATTCCTAATTTACCATTTATTATGGTAAATAAAAATTACTATATTTACAATTCAAAATATTAAAAAACAATATAACTTATTAGCATACGATGGACCCAATGATTCCAAATTAAGAATCCATTTTTAAAAATTCAAAAAAAACAAGTTGCACTCATTAATTTAAAATTAATTCCTATTGTCCAAACCATAAAGTAGATTTTTACGAAATAAAACTAATAATTGATTTAAATGTGTGTATATCTAATTTAAATTTGAAATTAATTAATATAAAAAAATTGGATTAAATTATTAAATAATAATACAATTGTACTTTTTAAAAAATTAAAAATATAATCTTACTATAAAAATAATTTAGACGAAAATGTAGTTTTGAATTAAAATGCAGTATTTTTCACTATTCATTAAAATATGAATTTTATCTGAATAATACCAAAAATTAATCCCAAGTAAATTTTTATATCCTATTTCCAAATAAGTTGTTTATTTTTTCAAATAAAATATATAAAAGTGTTAAAAACTATATTTAAAATTTGTGTGCCATCAAAATATGGAAAAACTGCATTTTTAAAAAATACTTCTTTTATCTGAAAAATTAAATTTTTTCTTATATGATATTCTAGAAAATACATAAGATGTATTTTAATGTTAAATGAAATTAAAAAAGGGTTTAATACTATTCATAATTTCTAGTTTATATCCCATTTAATTAAAATATTATAATAATATATCATTGTTTAGTGAAACTTGTTATTTCTAGTTCATAATTTCGAAGTCAGTGTTGAATTTAGTGAAATATTCCATTGGTGTTTTTTATAACATAATCCGAACATAGTTCTTTTACAAATTGAAAAAAATATATACTGAGTGTTTCATGAAATTAATTCTATCATAATAACTTGAAATTGTTTATGACACAAGCCAAAAATAGTGTTGTGTATACTGTAAACTAATAATTTGTTGAGTTTTTGTAAATCTAATATTATTGTAGCATTCAACCCAATAAATCCATGAAGTTGAATACAATATATCACATAATATGTTAGTGTGTTACATTATACCCCCATTAAAATGAATTTCTCCCTCGAAATTTTTCTATGTGATAAAAGTTTTAATACATGAATGTTTCTTTCATAGAAACCGACATCATAAAAAAGAATAATAAAACATCATTTTAAAAATAATGTTAGAAACATAATGGTTACCCAAAGTAACTCATCACTTGGTTTCCATATAGGATAACATAGGCTGGAAGTGATAACATGGATATGGAAAGAAAAATCTAACAATAAATCTCTAATGTATTGTGATAGAGAAAAATGTTTGGATAAATATAATAGTAAGATATCCATAAATCTATGATGATTTATGGGAATATCTATTTCATCGCATAAGAAGGTACTAAGATAATGTTTTTTTCAGGATACTTTCCCTAATGTTTTATAATTTTGAATGAGAATAATATCTTACATGATTTTGTTACAATCTCACATTTGTTAATTCTTGGAACAATTTACATTTCATCTATTTTCTAAAGAAATGAAGTCAAATTTTTTATTCTTTAAGCGTTAGAAGTTCTTGCGATAGAATGACAGTTTATTATATTTGTCTCGACCAAAAGGATATAATAGGTAATCAACTATGCATAATCCCACCTATAGTGATACTATACATTAATATAGTAAACATCAACTAGAAAATAATTTATACTATATCTAAATGGATAACATTACAATCCTTCCAAAAAACTTAAAATATAAAACATTAGAAAGAGTTGAACTAAATTTACTTAACATTCATCTCACATATCTCATAAAGTATTTTTGGTTGTCACATTTCGAACACATGAATAACATAATCATGTATTATCTCGAAACATGATAATAACATGAATTACCATAGAACCATAGTGAAAACATGAATTCAATAGAAATTAACTTTATCCACATAAAAAAATCTATATAATGAATCCACGATATCACATTGTCCTTTTATCAGTCATGAGGTTATTAAGACTATCATACATCTCATTATCTCCTTATCCCATCATTATGTAGATTTAATATGCTTTCCATAAATATTTCAATTGCTTTTCATGGTTACTGGTAAGATATATATAAGGAAAACCACAATGGAACATTCCAATATTACATAATACTATAAAAGTTATTCTAAAACACTATTTGGAAACCCCATTACAAAAACACTTAATCATTCAACCATGTAGTTTTCATACTCAACATCTCCAATATTGATCCCTATTGATTTCCATTGTCTATGGACTTAAGAGGTTGTTGACATCAATAATCATCCACAACCTTTGGATTAGGTCATTTCATAGATTAACACCCCATTTCATTTCACTTGTACCCCTGATTTGTGGGAGGTGCACTCTTTTATATTTTCTGTTTAATCCCATTACATTAGTAGTAAAATTATAAATGACATTCTTTCTCACACTTAAAACATTTATCTATCCCCTTAACACAATCTCAACCACATATCCTTCCACAAATTGATCATAAAGAAAATATAATATTATTTTCTCTCAAATTTTTATAGTTTCATTTGATTTCTATCCTTCTTGGTTTATCATAACCATGAGATAGTTGAAAAAATAAAATCTTATTTTTTTAAGAAGAGTACAAGGAAGGTACATAAGGAAAAATAAGTTCTTGAACTCACCCCAATCCATGAAGTAAATTTTATCTTTTTTTCTTGTATTCTTGATAAATTTCCACCATATATTCACTTTACATTCCAAGCAATAAGTTTCCAACTTAACCATTTCACATTCTGTAAAACATAGAATGAAAAATATATTTTCAATGGTGAAAATACATTTCTCATAAACATGTGGATCATTCATTCCACTAAAATAAGGTGGATATAGACTTATGAAAGATTCAATAGAACATTGTTCCCATATTAGGTCAGTTGGAGGCCTAGAAGGATTTGCAGTCATAGAAACAAGATTTCTAATTCGAGCTCCCATAAAATGTCGTTTTTTCGGAAACATATCATTTCATTTTCCATCACATCCATCATTAACATGGTTCTTTTTAGTACCATAAATTTATTACAACCAAAAAAAGAATAGTGCGAGATTCAAATAATATATTATGAAAACAACATAATCATGGGGAAGTACTTCCAATATCTAAAATATTCAGTTTAATACTAGGTTATTCCTGATCATTACTATAATTATAGTATTGTAACCTATAGTTAGACTTACCCTTAGAAACATCCCTAGACACACCTTAGGAATTTCTCTAGGAATCTCACTAATTTTTTCACATCCTACTTTCCAAAGGTTAACTAAAACTTCACTCTAAAACCAACTATAAACACCCAATCTTGACGTATATGGACATTACAATTCTTTTACGGAATACTAAATACGTGATACAAATAGGATTCTAAATACCGTATTAGTTTAGTACATTTGGAAACATTAAAACATAAATAACTTTTTCATAAAACATACACACCATCTCTTTATTTATCATTTATAACTAGAACCCCCTTTTGAAACATCATACTTAGGACTTTTTTTCAAAACTGAGGGGAAAAGAAGCATAAAAAGGGGTGAGCTCAAATTCTCAGTAAGTGTAATCTTGGAAAGTATTATACAAAACATAAACATAATAATGTAAAAACATTAACATAACTTTAATAAACATACCACATTTAATATATAAAAAAATCATGAGTCATGAAATAAATCTTTGTAGTTCATAAAGAAAAAATCATAATAGAATCATGAACCTGAAGAATATATCATTGGGATAAAACATGGAATTGTGGAAAAAAATAATCACATAATAATATTTCCATAGTATCCAAGTAATTACTTCCAAGACCATCATAGTTAACAATATCCATTACTAAACTGGGTTTACATGTCGTTCCAGCCAGGTATTACTGAACCTAATTTACATGTCGTTCCAACCCCGTATTAATGAACTGAATTAACTTGTCATTCCAGTCATTTTTATCTAATGATATTTAAATATTTACCCAAGAATATTTTAGTGATATATGTCCCACCCATATCATAATGAAACCATTCTTATGTGTTCCACAAAAAAATAAAAAGCATTCACCATAGCATAACCCATGAAATAAAATGGGTTTCTTAAACATCATTCTATCATAATTGATATAGAATGAATGGTTTTTGAAAACAAATTTCCATCATATAAAATCAAATCCTAGAAAATAAAGGTATATAAATATAACCCTATTTAGATAGTTTTATCTTAAATGTAAATTAATTTTGAAAAATCACTTGATATTAATTCTTGAGAAAATATCCTTCCCTCTTAATAAATGTTTTTTTCTAAAAATGATGTGAATGTTTTTAAAAAAATAATTGAAGTGAAAATAGACTTGAAATCATGTAAATTAAGATTCATGGAAATAGGGTGTTATGAAGACAAAAATATATGTTCATGTCGTATAAGATAAAATAACATTCTTTTTATACTTTTTATAGAAAAGTAAAAAACCTTGCATGGAAATAGAAAGAATGATTCCATCCATAATGATTAATAAACTATTCCCCAATGGGTAAAATTTACTTTAAATAATTGTAGAATAATATAAATAATATTATATATTTAGTAAACATGTATGTGAATGATAAATACACCATCATAAATACTTACAAATAAACAATCTCATATAATATTGAGATTCCAAAATTATCCCTTACTTTATGTCTGATTTCTTTCGTATGTGTCTGAAACTCTTGTATAGTGGGTATAAATGAATTATTAACTTGTAACAGAACCTTAATAATTTTTATTGTATCATATATGATTTAATTAAGACTTTATATTTCTAGTTTATTTATCAATTCTATATTAATTCAACATTTTGGGTAATAATCATTTTATTTATCATACACGTTTTGACTGGTGATTCTTGATCTTTTTAGTTAAATCATTATTTACATACTTCCATATTGAAATAAATTATTTATATATCATGAATATTCAGTATATAAATATATATAATAGATAGATAAAGTAAATGGAATACATCATTCATGGATATGGTAGGTCGTACATACGCCTGAATGCTATTTCTGTTTCTTTATTTAAATGACCGGAAGAAAGAATTGAATGGAATAAAGTAAATGTCATATATATATATATATATACATAAATCATGTATCATTATTATTTAATATATTTCATGATTATTTATCATAAATAAATTATAATCATTCTTGAATGGTTAAGGTGTAGAATGAATATCATTGTGATAGTCCCCTATCCCTTCTAAAGGATGGTGATAGAATCTTGGAGGACATATTAGAGCTTTCAGATCATATTGTTTCATTCTATATGACTCTTTTTAATGGGATATCATAGACATAACTAGTTAGAAACAATTTAATTCCTATGTTAATAATTGAGGACAATCGACATCATATATAAATTCTGATATACTTTGAAATTAAGGAAGTAGTGTTTGGTTTCAAAAATGATAGCACTCCTAGGCCTGATGGATTTACTAATTTTATCAATAAAGCTATTAGGAATCGATTCATAATGAGGTGTTATTTCTAGTTAATCATTTTTTCATGGGTGGGAACTTCACTACATGATTCCATTCTTAGTTCAATTACCTCATACCTAAGGTGGAAATTGCAAGTGAAATTGGTCAATTCAAGCTAGTTACCTCAGTGAAAACAATATACAAATTCATTAAAAAACTCTTGGTGAACATGATTTCTCAGGTCTCTAGGAAAATTATATCCTGGAACCATTTTGGTTTTTTTTATGTCAGGAATATCCAAGACTTCCTTCTCACATCTTTGGAGTGACATAACCTTCTCAGGATGATAACTCGGGGAGGAAATTAGGATATTAAAGAAGAGATTAGAAAGGAATTTTATATGATGGATTGGGGTTTCATTATCAAAATTATCCCTAGATTTGGATTTAGTGTGGCATTAGATCAACGTTCTATAAATTTAATAGAGTCAGCTCAAATTTCATTTCTGTTTAATGGGTCACTGGAGGGCTATTCCACATTCTCAAGGGGAGTGAGATATGGGACCCCCTATCAGCCATTATTTTTTCAATTACTTATTATTGTTTGAGAAGAATCCTTATTTACACTGTGGATAAAAGTAAACTCACCACTATCAAAATTGATAGAGGTATTTCTGGCCCCTCTAACTTCTTATTTGATAATGATATAATTATTTTGACATAAGGGGGTACACAAAACATTAATCATATCAAAACGGCCCTTATACATTATGAGAATGTGTTAGTATAAAAAATCAATTGAAAAAATTCATTATTTATTTTAGAAGGAATATCTTGGCTGTAAGGAATACTCACCTCATCAATAATATTGGTCTATGGGAAGGATCTATACCATTATTTTATCTGGGTGTTCCAATATTTAGAGGAATCCAAGGGAATCACAATTTTCAAAGGAATTACCCCAAGTTAGGAAAGCTCTTACAACTTAGAAAGGAAAGTTTATCTCAATGGTAGGACATGTGTGTCTTGCCAAACATGTTGTTATATCACAACTTGTTTATTCCTTCATGGTGTAAATGTTGCCTACTTAAATTGTTAATAAAAGAAAATCAATACGGAAGAAAATTTTCTAGAGGGGGAACATGGTTTAATGGAAACCCATCATAACCAACTGGAGAATGTTTTTCATGCATACAATTCTTAGAGGATTGGACATTAAAAATTTGAGTTGTATCAATCAAGTATTATAGGCTAACTTTTTCTAGTGTATTACTGGCACAAAATTTACCTCTCTTGATTTATTAAGAATCTGGATTCTTCGAGGATTATTGTAGGGAAACATAGTTACCATGATGCATCCATTTTATGAGGACTGCATTCTATATTTTAAAACATTATGAGACACTCCTGCTAGGTGGTTAATGAAAAATCATTGCTTCATTTCTAGCATGAAAACTTGACTAGAGCCCCTCTTATTGATAGGATACAGAATGAATAACAAAAAATTGATTGCATCATCACTATCAAAGAACATCATGAGAATGTAGATAAAATTATGAATGAAATTTTATCCATTTTTTAGGATATGATTTTGTAAAACAAGACGACCTACAATTATGGGAAGGGTCTTCAAGTTGAATTAAGGACTCTTAAGTTTCTACAGGCACATGATGTAGGGAGATTACATTTTTATTGGTTCCTTGAACCAAAACTGGTTACTCCCATAATTATTTACACTAATTTGGAGGCTATTTCATAAAAAATACTAGTGGATGAAATCCTTTAGTGGTATGGGGTCTGTCTGAGCTCTAGGTGTGTTATATGTCATCCACATCGCGAAGATGGTGATAATTTGTTGTTGTCTTACAACACTACCTACCCCCTGTGGAAATCCATTATAAATATATTTGAGCTGAATTCCCCAAATAATAATTCCATTATGAATATTTTGGATTCCCTATTCGGAATAAAACTCTCTGAAAAAACTCAATTCCCAACTTCTAGTTTCATGCGTCGATGTTATACATTCTATTTAGAGAGCTCACAATAATAGATTTCATCTTCTGGCTTAGTTTCATGAAAAATCTACTTTCACCAACATTATTGTCATCATCAAGAATGAAAACTCTAACATCAATGAGAATAGAACACCTTAGTCAAATAGTTTATTATTATTAGGCATTTGATGGTTACAAGTTTATTTCCCATAACAAGGGGAATGATGGAGGTTTAGTGTTCTTACCCATTCAGTGGATGGTATAAATGCAATTCATAATGGACCCCCTAAGGAAACTGGGGAAAATAATGCTTCGGGGTGATTTTTAGGGTTCACCTGGGAGATGTGATCAATTGTAGTTATGGTTCGTGTGGCCATTATACTACCTTGGAAGTTGAAATGATGGTTATTATCAAACCAGTGTATATTGTTTTTCAATGAAAATGGAGAAATATCTGGTATGAGTGTGACTCAACTATAGTTGTTCATGAAATAATGGTGGTCCAGAATCATCAATCATGAAAACTATTAGGTAAATGGATGAAAATAATTGAAAGGATTTCCTCTCTGAACAACTTTATGACACACACTTTTCGGGAAGCGAACTACATTGCGGGTGGTCGCACTAACAAATGAGTATTGGAAGAGAGAAACATCCACCTAACGAATGTGCCAAATTACATGATGCCTCTTATTGTTTGAGAGCAATGTAAAATTCCCCCCTTTTTTTTATTTTTTCACTCTTTCCCTTTTTCAATAAAAGAGTCTATTGGCTCAGTTTTTTTTAAAAAAACGAATCTCATCGCGACGTGGAGATGGTAATCTATACATACACATGAGTGATGATACCATTCACTTAGTGGTTAAATAATATGGAATTGGATGGTATATTAATTATACAGAATAATTATCATGTTTTATTCATTATTTACATCCATTATTTTCATCATTATATCCATCTAATTAATATATTATTGAATAATAGTTCACACAACGGTGTGGAGACTGTTTATCATACATACACACAAATAATGATATTGTTATTCTTAAAATGGATAAAAGGAGGTATAAGGTTGTCCCATAACTATAGCAACATCTCATAATTTATAATATACTAGGTCTATTACATTAATATGGAAACCACATAAGAAGATGAAGTATAAGAAGAAATGAATTTTAAAATAAGTGATAAAACAATTACCTCTTTTTTGAGTTTCACCTTTTGATTTGCACAAAAGTCCTCCTTAAGATAGATTTATGCCTAAAGTGTGGCCTCTAAGAGGGTGGTATGGATGTTGGGAGCTTATTTTAGTAGAGTTTGGATGAGACAAAGGTCTTGAAATGTGTGATTAAATGACTTGAGGTGGTGGCCTTTTATAAGATGGAGTGTCACTTTAAGAGAATCATGAAATATTAATTTATTATAAATTTATTTTAAGTTCATAATAGTCAGAACATAAATTATTTCGAAGATAATATGATCATGGGATGAAATAATCTCAACTAATAAAATTTAAACATTTCTTGATTTTATTTTAAATCTTATCATTTTGATTTATCCTTATTTAATCTATTTAATTTTATTTGTGGTAATAATTTTCTAAATATAAAATTGTTATAAATATTTACTTATGTGTCTCAATTTTCCAAAATTATATACTTTATGAAATTTTAGACTTCATAATTTTAACTTCATAATTTTAAAATATATTTGATATTTTTAAATAATTTAATAATATTTTATTTTAATAAAATATCAATAGTGTTAATTTTGACATTATTCATTTATTGAAATTTAAATTAAATCCACACAGAAGATAAATTCAATTCAAAATATTTAATACAAACCTAAAATTTCATAATCACCTATAAAATTTTTGAGCACATTAATTTGTTAATATTATATTTCATTTAATATTTTTAAAACCATTTATTTCATATTTTTATTAATAAAATACTTTCTACATCACTATTGTGTCATCATTATTGGTAATTATTTATTCATTGAAAATTATAAGTAAATTCACATCATGTAGATAATTTCATTATATTTCTGGAGACTATTTATTTTCATAGTTTTATCAATTTTATCACTACATAAAAGTTATTATACTTATAAGATGTATGAGAGTGCCATGTTGTCATTTTCATTTGTTTTAATTATAATGACATCAATTTTACGTGAAAAAGACAATTAAATTAATAAATTCTGACCCTTAGGTGATATTGATTGAATTTAATTAATCTAATAGAATTTCGGTAGGTTTTAGTGTAATTTTATTATCTTTATCATATTATTTTTTGCCCTAATTTACATGACATACCATCAACTCTGGTAAATAAACATTACCATAGATACTATTAATAATAACCACAAACAAATAAATGTAACCTATTAACATAATTGTGACCCATTGATTCTATATATGAAAAATATTTTTCAAAATTTAAAACACAAAAGTTTCTTAATTAATTTAAAATTAATTCATGTGATCGAAACGAGAAAGTGAGGTTTTAAGAAGTAAAAACTATCAAAACTTGGACATGTGTTTATTTCTTATTTAATTGTGAAATTACATTCACTGGAAAAAATTGGATTAAATTATGAAAACATAATCCAAGTATGCTTTAAAACAAATGAATAATATAATCTAACTATAAAAATAATATAGATGAAAAGGCAGTTTTGAATTAAAATGCAATATTTTTCACTATTCATTAAAATATGAATTTTATCAGAAAAATAAAAAAAATTCATCCAAAGTAATTTTTTATATATCTCTTCCAAATCAGATGTTTATTTTATCAAATATAATATATAAACGTTTTAAAAACTATATTTAAAATTAATGTCCCATCAAAGGAAGAAAAACCTGCATTTTAAAAAAAATACTTATTTTATCCAAAAAAATTGAATTTGTTATCATATCATGTTATTGAAAATATATATGATGATTTTTAATGTTATAGAAAATTCAAAATGTGATTAATAATTTTCATAATTTCAAGTTTATATCCCATTAAATAATAATATTTTTACTACATATCGTTGTTTAGTGAAACTCGGTATTGTATGCAACACAATCTATCGAGGAAGGTCTCTATTTTATGTAATGAAAGCCATTTAAGTGTTTAATTTAGTATAAGATTAATTTGGTGTTGTGTATATCATAATCCAAACATAATACTATTATAAATTGAACAAAATCTCTACTCAATTCTATGTAAACTGAATTCTATCAAAATAACATGAAGTTGTGTGTTACAGAAGCCAAGAATAGTGTTTCATATATTGCTAGCTAATACAGTGATGAATATAGGCCAAAAAATATTCTTGAAGTTGTTTAAAATAGGTGGCATCAAATAAATTAAAAATAATCTATCTCATAAAAGCTCAGGGTGTTACGAAATAAGTTCTTATTTTATATGATCTATGGGGAATATTTATGCATGTACAAGATATGATTTTGATGGGTATCCCTAGATAATACTCCAATGAAGTGTGTAACATCTCAGTCTGATGATATTAAATTTATCGTGGATGTATGTTTATCCTAGTCGCATTATGTTATGATGTGTTGGTGGTTAATGTTGACCTATACTTATGATGTCATGTTTATAGTTGTTTCCACATTCTGATGTTGCCTTTATGTTATCATGATATATCATTACACATTGTTAATGTTTATTATTATCACTCATTTTATATCCCATAAAAAATATTGTTGTCTAACATGTATTTATTTCTTCATTTTATTCATTTTTTAATCACTTACTGGTATTTATATCTCACCCCATTCTTTTGTATACCCCTAGGCTACCCTATGAATTTTTAATAATGATGAAATATTTTGAGCATGTTAAGGGTGTTTTCAATAACGTTTATGTATACCCATGTTTTAATTTGTTTTGTAACATAAATAATTTACAAAAGATATTAGAATTATTGATATTTTAGGTTTTAATATGTTTATTCTTTTGTAATAAGTCATGAATTAATTTGGTATAATGATAAGGTTTTTCATAGTTGGTATCAAACAAAAAGGAAGGAAGGTGATCCTTAATAACTCTCACATCTTAGTATTGGATAATGCATATATCTCCTCCCAAGGGATTCATGAATAAAGGAATACCGTGTGGGATTGTGATTTTTCCTACCTATAAGGAGTTAAAACCCTTGTATTTCCCTGATAGTATCAAATATAGTATAATGTAAATAATTCTATAGATCTATTGTTGCTTTAAAAATATTTTTTAGTTATTTTTTGGGATTATGATAATAATACTCTAGAAAAAGATTAATGGATAGGACTAAACATTAGAATATATCCCTAAATTTTGGTAATGTAAAATGTAATTGGTTATTAAGAAAATACATCCCCATATAGCTACATCAATTGGATGTGGATCTGGAATATATGTACTTAGGGGTAACACCTGAAAACACCATATTGAGAAAGACTCAATTTGAAACCGGTCCATGAAAAAGGGCCTTACCAAACACCTATTTTGAAACATTCTTTGGATGTTCTATGTTAAATTAACTATCTCATTAAGAAACATTATTTTGTATACAAAAATTCCCATAAGAGTTTATGTTCTGAAATAGATCTTAGATAACATATATCGAATTCTAGAAACTCATAGGTTAAAGAAATAAATTTTATTTACACATTAACCCTATAATATTATTGTATTCTTCTTTGTGTGCATAATATTAAAAAATATACACATCACTAATTTACCATTTGTTCTACCCAGTGGTCAAAAATAGGAGGAACAAAGTTAAAAAACAATGTAGAGAGAAATGTGATGAATTACCAAATGAGATACACAACTATATGGGAGATGGAACTGAAATATTTGCGATAATACTCTCTCAGTTTACTCTTGTTCTGGTGAGAAGCTTAAATAAAGAGGAACACCCAATCTCTCTGGAGAATGAACAAGCAGAAAATGCGACAATTATGCGACAAAGACCTCAGAATTTTAATGAATCATATGACTTGTTAGTCATGGATCAATGTATAAATTCAATTAAAGAAGATATTCTTTATCCTTTATTTTTTTTTGGAGAAATATATGTTTTTACAAGTTATTTTTCATATTGAGGAAAAATCATATTAGTTGTGGGCATGATCAACAATATATTTCCTAAGGAAGAGATCGATGTGACGGGGGGGGGGGGATAAATCCTGGAAAATTATTTTTGAAAAATATTTTCCTCACTCTCTCTGACAAAAAAGGAACGGGCTCTCCTTACCCTCTAGAAAATATATGATGAATCTATTGGGGTGTGTGAGGAAAACTTCACAAGACTTTGACAATACTATTCTAGCTTTTTTCATTACACATGAGATAAAATATTAACACTTATTTGGTGGGATAAAACTAATTATACTAAAAACATGGTGAACAGTTACATTGAAAACTCTATAGAAATTGTCTAATGTATCATAAAAGATTAAATAGAGATAATCAAATCTCAGGGGTCTCAGAAATATAGGATGTGGAATGTGGAGTTTAATTATGGATATATGTAATAGAAATATGATGGTGGTAAGAAATTTCGACATCCCACTTGATAAAAATGTGGAATGAATAACCCCATAAATTCTTTAATGGGGATGAGGAAATTATTTAGGGGAATAATGTAGGGGAACCTATCTCTCGATTACCAATGTTAAAAACCCACCGATTTAATAGAAGAGAGGAATCCTCTAGTCAACCCTCATCCTATTGTATAATATCTGAACATCATGTAACAAGGAAACTTTGAAAACCACTACTCTAAAAAATGTGTTTCCTGAGGCAATAAACATCAATAAACTCCAAGAAACAAGGTTGAGAATATTCCAACACAATTGCTAATGTGGATCTAGAAAATGAGGTGATGACATGTACGCTAGGTATTCATTAAATAATACTGAATTTACTTTTTTATTCTATCTCTACACATTACATTATATAATAAAAGATTACTATAACTATTAAAAGGCCACCACAAATCATAGAAGTAGAGATGTCTTTGAAAATGAAAAATGGGGAAATTATTTCATAGCATGTACATAACTCCCCAAATATCAAGTTTTATGGGAAAACCATCCTAGAAGAAATTATGATAATCCCATGAGTGTAATTTGATGAAATATTTGGTATGTATTGGCTTTTAATACATTGATCCAACTTAAATTTCCATGATAAGAAAATCAATCTCCATATTGTGAATCATAATTCATTTTTTTACAAGTTAAAGGGGGAGGATGAACCTTCTTTTGAACCAACATCTCATGAATTGATATTATTTCCCTATCAGTAATAATATCAATCTAAAATGATTATCTCTAAGGAAAATATCATCTTTGATGACATTCCCATTATGATTGAATAAAGTAATGTGTTTCTTGAAGAATTGTATTGTCTTCCTTCTAACTGAGAGGCAGAATTATCAATAAATATTATACCAGGGGATTTATAGATATCAAATACTCAATATATAATTTATTTTGTGGAACAGGAGGAGGTAAATATTCAACAATATAATAATCTAGATAGAGGGTTTATATTCCCAAGTGATTCACTTTGCGGTTCACCATTCTTATTTTTCAAGAATAAGGATGGGTAAATGAACCTTTTCATTAATTATCATGAGCTCAATAAGATCACAATAATGTAGAAGTCCTCTCTACCACCGATTGATGAAATTTTCTATTAGCTATGTTGATTCCAATACATCTTCAATATAGAAAACAAATTGTCTTATTATCAAGTATAAGAGAAGAAGAAGAATATACCCAAGACCTCTTTTTGTACAATGAATGAGCACTATGATTTCATGGTAATGATATTCATACTCACTAATTCTAAATAAATATTCACAGAATTGATTAATAGTCTTTAGATGTTGGGAAAAAATCCATCAATGTATCATTGAATCATTTTTGAGGTGATTATGTTAGTTGACCAAGAAGACCACGATGTATGAATTTGTTGACAAATGGGGTTTTCATGGTGACATGTCAGGTTCAAGTGAAGTTTTTAACACTCTATGATTTGTTAAAGAACCTCGACAATTGAATGATGTGCACCCAAGTCTTGGTTTGGTCGCGCAACTGGATAGGGAGACAAAGACTCAAGTGGCTGGACATGCGCATTAAGAGGAGGCTTGTGCCTTAGTGATTAAGGTACCCAAAATGATTATAAATAGATGGATAACCCTCTTAATTATAGGTATAATTCAACACTTATACAAAATTAGCGATCCCGTCACGCAGGTTGTTTGGGTGTGCAAGTTGTGGTGTGAGCGTGCAAGTATAAGGCTAATTAGAAGAAATGTGTTGTTGATAGTTGTGTGCCAATATTGATTTGGGAATAAAAGGGTTTGAGTCACCCAACATTGGAGTTAGAGAAGGGATTTTCACACAAGTGGTTTCGGTGACACTTGCGCCCCTGACTTGAAGAAGAGTGCTAGTTGATAGTTGCACCACAATATTGGTTTTGGAGTAATAGGATGTAAGTCACCCAAGTTCAGAGTTGAAGAATGGGGTGTCGTTCAAGTAGTTTAGTGAAACCTTCACACCATTCTTGAAGAAGCACGCCAGGTATTAGAGAAGTATTCTAGACATATAAAATCATGCCAGTCATCTTAGGTTTGTGAAAAAAGTTTGAATATTTCTTGTTACATCCGTGGTAAAGTTATATTCCTCAGTGGATGAAAGTGGAACTTCAATAGAGTATCTACATACAGTGTAAGATGCATTCATTTATGATAATGAAGGGACCTAAAAGTCATTAAACTATGAGTGGATCTTATAAAGAAGTATTTAGAATACTTCAGTTGAGAGAATAGTGAGATTTTATATTGTGAGTGTTTGTAAACCAGGAGGGACAGTGAGTCCAGTCCGAACATTGTAAACAGTAGTGTGCTTTTAGTGAATTTGGTACATCAGCACATTTCAGGTGTATGCTCCTTGGACGTAGCCTAGTGAGGGTGAACCAAGTAAAAATCTTTCTGTCCTGTTCATGATTGAGTTTCTATTTTTACTTTTCAACAGGAAATAAAGAGAAGAGAGTTTTGCTTAACAGTGAAACAAGATCAATAGGGGATAATGTTTTAATCTGTCATACCCTGATTCACCCCCACCCCCCACATCAGGGTATCTAACCCATTGTACCTAAAATCAAAGGTAACCTATAAAACCCTAGAAAAGTTTTTGTAGTATTTATATATGATATTCTTTTTTTCCCAGAAATTAATAATGAGCATGCAGATTATTTGAGCATTATTATAAAGACCATATGAAAACAGAATCATTATAAAAATTTTAATAAATGTTTTTTTTGAAAGAACATTCATTCATGGTGAATGTTATCAAATTTAATATAACATCTATGTAATCTTTAAATAAAGAATTTATTGAAGGTTGGATGACTACATCATCTATGGCAAACATCCGTAGTTTCCTCATACAAGGTATGGATTATCAACGATTTGTTAAAAATATCTTACTACCGGGAAACACTATAACCCTGAAATCTGAAAAAGGATTCACGTTTTATTTGTATAATTAATGTGATGAAATATTAATGGAGTTAAAAAATAGTCTTATCATCACACAAATAATTTTCATACCCCCAAGGGGGGAACTTTTTATTATAAATATTGATTATTTAAAGAAGGGATTAAGCTACGTACTAATGTAGAATTTCCAAGTGATATCATATTCCTAAATGTAATTAAAATATCGTGAATTAAAATACCCAATTCATGGTCTAGTTTTGGACATAGTAATATTTTCATTGAAAATATGGCCGAATTATCCAATTGGGGAAAATTATGAAATTTATATGGATCAAAGGAGACTCACGTATATTTTCATATAGAAAATGTTGATTATGAGCCAAAAAAGAAGGTTAGATCTAAGTAAATAAGTGAATGATCAATCCAATACAATCCTAAAAAATAATATAATGTGACAGAAACTCTATGTCAAATATACCTGGTAATTTTGTCATCGATGAGATTTGAGAAGGTTCTGATCTTGTCAGTCTTGAAAAGGATGGACATGAGAATCATAAAGTAATGAAAATAATAAATCCGTTCAGAAATGATTTCTCAACCATACCTTTTGGAGTGGATAAAGGATTATCAAATTGATTATGTTATAATTTAAAAAAAGTATAAGATATAAGAAAACAAAAATCCTCCGAGTTTAAAATTAATGAAGACGGAGTTGTCAGATTTGGCTCATGACTATGTGTAAAAACCAATCCATAGTTAAATAACAAATTTTCAGAAGATGATCATATCTCATCCATTTCCATCCATTTAGAGAGGTAAAATACGTATTTAGATCTACAAGAGAACTATTTTTGTGAATATATGACAAATGAGATCAAAAAATATACTTTAAGGTGTCTGGTATGTCAGCAAGTGATAGCTAAAAGGAAAAGATAAAAGGGGATGATGTAACCATTACCCATACCAACCTGGATATGGGAAAGCATAACCAATGGATTTTTCATATTTTTTTTCAAATAAATTAAGTGTAAATAATGATATATGGGATGTGGTTGATCATCTTGAAATGAAAACTGAGTTCACTACAATTCAAGAGGACATATCAGTTGATCAAATAGAATGGGTATACATTAGATAAGTGCTAAGGCTACTTGAAATAGAATTATTAACTGTATCTGAATAATATCCAAGAATTAAATCCATGTTCTAGAATAGTATACAACATGATTTAAAAAATTATTTGAACTTCATCATTGATTTTCACCGAAAAACTGATGGCTAGTCTGACGAGAATATCTAGACACTCGAGGTAAAGTTGAGATCATTTTCAATTGTTTTCAAAAGAGGATGTGATCAAATTATTCCTAGGATCATGTTCTCATACAATAATAATTTCCACTAATGTATCCAAATAGATACATAGGAAACCCTTTATTTAAAGAGATTCATAACACCTACATGTTTGAAGTAAGTTAATGAATTCAATATTTTGGGTCATGAAATGGTCTAGGAAATTTGTTAAATGGAAAAGGAAAATCTGCAGTACATCTGGACTTCTTAGAGTAAAAAAAAAGTGATATGATGAAAATCATTGAAAATACCATGTGATTGAGTATTAGGAAAATATATTCCTATGAAATCATCCATGGAATAACTTCATGATATTTGGGAAAAATAAATATCTTTATCCAACATTCATCGACCCCTTTGAGATCCTTGATCACATCGGAGCGGTGGCCTATCTCCTAGCACTCCCACCGAACCTATCTCAAGTACATGACGTGTTCAAAGAATAAAAATTGAAGAATTAAATAATATACCAATTACATGTACTAAATCCATTGATGTTATAGATGGAGAATGATCTTTCATATCATGTTAAATCAGTGACAATCTTAGATTATGGAGACAATGTTTTACAAAACAAGCTAATGCACCTAGTAATAATGTTATAGAGAAACCAAATGTGCAAATAAGTGATGTGGGAACCATATGAGGTGATGAATCAAAATTATCATCATTTTTTCTATTGTGTCAAATGAAAGTTTTTAGGTCAAAATATCTAAAGGGGGGAGATTGTAATGACCTGAACATTTATATATAAATTGTTTTTGATAGAAATTAATTCCCAATTATGGTTATAGAAAACATATGAACTTATTTTTAAGATTATATCCTATATATTTTAATATATATATATAAGAATCATATCCATTCATAATATAACCATTGATGAGTGATAATATTATTTGTATAAATACAGGATTTTAATAAATCCAAAAAACATAGAAAAAGGAATTGATGGCCCCAACAAGTGAGTGGCCAAAAAATCCCATTTATCAGATGTTTCATGGGTTATAGAATCATTAAAATTTTATATTGACCAATCCCAAGATGAGAACAAACAACTAATGAATGAGTATAATTATTTATGGGATATGTTCATGCTTATTAGGTTCATGTCACAAACTATGTACGCCGAACCACCTCATGAAAATATCAGCATCGCACACCTTACCCTGATGGAATTTTCTAATGTAACAGTGAGATATGTATAATGAAACTAATAATATGGATATTTATATTTTATATTCAATATAATAATGATTATATTTACATTTTATTTTTGTTACATTATAAAATATGTTGATGTGGTAAAATAAAAATTGTATTTTTATGTAATATGAAATTTCAATTATGTAATTAAATTTTGATGAATTCATGATTTTATAAATAATTATATTTTAAAGAAATAATCATATGAAATAATTTTTATTTAATATAATTGATAATAATTTTTTTATTCAAATGTAATTGGTAGAAGCATTAGAAAAAATTTATTGTTGACAACAATAATATTTCTCAATAAATTTCAATAATATACTTCAAAGTGAAACTTGAAATATTTTAAAAAATTATTTTGACCAAATATATATTATTTTTGGAATAATCACATCAAATTTATCTAATGTTTAATCTTTTATAATTTTCTGACATTTTTAAATTTTTGTGTAAAAATTAAATAGAGTATAAAATACAGTTTGTATTATGACATCATGATGAACCAAAAGGTAATTAATAAATTCTATAAAAGGTAAAAAAAACCAAATACATGTTTCCCCATTAAAAAAATCCTCCTTTAGGTTATTGTATTAATTTTATAAATCCTTTATAAATCCTCCAAAACCTATGTTATATTTTAGGGTTTTAAATCATTTCATAATGAAAATGATTCACCTCCAAGCCACCAAGTGTATTATTTTAATATGTTATGAACTTTTCTTTATATAATATTGAAATAAAGTATTTATTTGTAGAAAAAAGGAGAAAAACTATGTAAATGGTTGTGGTCTTGATACATAAATTTATTGAGTCAAAAACCAATGTTTGGAAAATAATAAGGAAATATACTCTCTTTTCCTTTGTAAACCCACCCAATATCCCATTAATCTTCAATAAAAATACATCGGATCACATTCTTAGTAATAACTACTCTCTCTATATTCATCCCAAGGTCCTCTAAGATCTCAAGAATCTCCTTCTATGCATTTGGAATCACCCTGTCATGGAACATAATCTTTCTCTCTTCTTTTAAATAGAACCACCTTCTTTGTATTTACCCATTTAAATCTCAATTGGTTATTTTATCATGAAATTATAAATATCCATATAATTTAAAATTTATTAAATAATTATTTTATATCATTTATCCCCACTTATCATAGAATTTACCTAATATGTTACTATACCCATATTTGGTAATGGACCTTTCTCTCTTCTATTCAATATAAGAACCTTATTTGAATTTTTCATGATGAATCATAATTAGTAACCTTTTAATGAATTTATATTTATCACTATAATATAAAATTTATCTCATAATTGTGATTTAAAATTTAACACCTGTCATTATAGCAATTACATAAGCCGTTGTTTGGCTAAATTTTTTTATTGGACCATTATCTCTTGTTTCCAATACAATCAACTTCGTAGTATTTAGTATTTTCAATCGCAATTGGTTATGTTTCCATGACATTATAATCCCCCATATAGTTTCTAATTGATTATAAAATAATTTTATATCATTTATCCCCTCTCATTAAATAATTTACTTAATTT
Source organism: Viscum album (assembly GCA_963277665.1). NCBI lineage: Eukaryota > Viridiplantae > Streptophyta > Magnoliopsida > Santalales > Viscaceae > Viscum > Viscum album. The sequence goes on along the minus strand of OY728119.1, from coordinate 374,833,441 downwards.
TTTACTATACAAGAATTTATTATATAACAATACTTTCTTCTTTTAAACTAAAGAACATTATTTTTATTTAGCCTTTTTAATATAAATAGTTTATTTTTTCATGACTTTATAAATACCCCATATTGTAAAATTTATATCTTAATAATGTTTGATAATTTATACCCTTTAAAAATTACATTTACCTAAGTCGTTACTTTGTTGATCTTTTTAAAAGGATTTCTCTGGTCACAAACCAACCTAGGTCGACCCTGAACCGGTCACCCGAGCCGGTACGTAATATGAACCAAAGGGAATTACCGATCCCCGTGGGCCGACATCCAATGTCGGCCATCAAAATTAAACCATTGGGAAGAAATTATCCCAGGAACAAAAGATAAACCGATAAAAAAACTGACAATAAAAATAAAAAACTAGTAGCGGAAAGAAAATAAAAATAAACATACCTCTTTGTGACCTTTTAGGTCACCACCCAACTCAGACTCAAGCCTGATCCAACACTCAGCAGCTGAACTAGGAAATTGAACAAGAACTAAACCTACAACTTAAATAAAATGTTAGGGTTGAGCACTGAGATGCTCAGTAGGGATGCCAAATATAACCACATAATCCAAGTATTCTCTTTCCCAAAACAATCTAGTGACAGAAGTTTGAAATACAAATTTAAAATTAGAGTTTTCACATTTTACAATAAGAAACCAGTTTTCCCCATTTAAAAATCCAACAGACGCTACATATCATTTCCAAAATCATTTTTCTTTTTATAAATAAAGTCCAAAACATAATATACCAAAGTTGGGCTAGAGTAAAACAAATAAAAAGTGAAAATTTATGATAAAATAGTGCAATGGAAAGTAAACAAGAAATGTAAATAATCCATTAACCCTGTGTGATCCTAAACATTACTAGAAGACCCCTGGATGCACTGAGTTCAGAACCACCTGATGACATATGGTGAATCTCTTATACATATAACCAATTGGCCACCCTATATCTGACCAATCTAGTGGAAAATACAACCTATCCTAACAACCAATATAGGGGGTACCAACCTGTCTAATCGGGGTTGATCTGCAACTGTAACTCGATCATCTAAAAGACACCTAGGAATCCATGTTGGTTATAATATTATTTTGTATGTAGGAGGCCCTCGCACGCATGACTCATATAACCGCACTTGCCTACGCCAAACATGGACACCCTATACGATAAACCATGAATGCAAATCCCCCTATAATGGTGCACACATACATATATACATACATTTCATATCACACGAAGGTGCCAACTAGGCCATTACAACATATGAACACTTAAATAATTTCCAAAAACAAAAATCATGTAAAGGGTTTGCATAGTTTTAAACACAATCTTTTCTAAAAGTACAAAAAAATATCATCATTTGAGTTGGAGGTACCAAATGGGTCGTCTCAATACATAAATAATTAAATAACATATTTGAAAACAAAAGTGTTTCCAATAGAACCATTAGCATTACATAGCCAAAACCATTACCCAAGATATAACACAATAACCAATTATTCATTTCCAATGTCAAATGGTCATATGCTCAAAGATTTCATTTCAAACCATTTTATAAACCACACAAAGAACACAAAGCCATTTTGAAAGGAAGAATAATTTTCACAAAATTACTAATCCCTTTCAAACAATCCCAAACACACACCAAAACACTTTTCACCCATGATTATAATTTCAAACATCCTCTAAAAAATCATCAATTAATTTAGTAGAACATTTAAAAAGGGTTAAACAAAGTTTTGAATCACAATTTCACCAACTTCACAAGAGAATTCCATTTTATAAATCATTCCAAAACCAAACCATTTAAAAAATACTCTTGTACATTTGAAAACATAAGCCACACTACGCACATAACCAAATTCTCTTTTGAACAATTAAATAATCCATTTTAGTAATTAAATAACCCACTCTATAAAAAAATTATTCAATAGTTTAAAGAATTAATGCATGACTTAAAATGATAAAACATAATCATCCTTTTTTCTGACTAAATCCACATTGAAGCTACCCCAAAACATAGTTTTCACTCATTGCATTGTTTAATAATTTAATTTAATCATTAATAAAACACTAGATAGTGATACAATATCAGTTTTCATCAATGATGGGACTTTATATCACAAGACGTGTAACAAAAATAAGTCCAAAATGGATTGAACATCATTGAAAAGTTATTTCACACCAAGAAATTTTTTTTCAGAACATGCTAAAATGAATAAACTGGTATAATAGTTCATAAAATATCATTATTATATATATAATCACCTACACATAATAAAAGACACATTCCAAAAACAATTTTTTACAATTTTAACCAATAAAAAACACTAAAATAAAATATCTACGCCACTTATTGAGATGACAATTATATTAAAACAATTATCTAAAACACAAAAGTGTTGAGGGTTGTGTGGGAAAGGAAGAATTTGGAAATTACCTACCTCAAACAAGTACAGAGGCAACAGAACTTCAACTGAAGGGAGAGTGAAATGTCGCGTAAAAATCGTTCACCCTAGACAATTAGAAAAATGTACAAATTAAAATCCGACCATTAGGGTTAGGCCAAGGATGGTGGAAAACCCCAAATTTCAGGAAGAAACATACCCGAGGGAGGGTTCAATGGTGCAGTGAGGATGGTGAAAGTAGAAGTAAGCCTTTCTAGAAAGAAGAAGGCTGGGGACGACCTGACCAGAGGGTGAGGGGTTACGACCTGGAGCAGGGGGGGGGGCGAGGCAGAGCTATAGGTGGCAGAAGGGTGGTTGGGAAATGCAAAGAGGAGTTAAATGATATGTGTGCAGAGGGGGCCAATGGAAATAAGGGATTCTACTAGGGAGTGTCAAGGGAGATGGTGGAAAGGGTGAGGCGCTAGTGATTTTGGAGGGCAGACGGTGAGTGTGTGTCTTGGGCACCTACAAGATCCTGAAGGCGAGCAGGGACAACTCCTATAGCTAGAGGGTAAGCGGCCGGGTGAGGAGGGCTAGGGGAGGTCCAGAGGGACCTAGCCGAGTAATGGGTGGCCTTATGGCGCACGCCAATGCGGGTAGATGGGGTGAGGTGCGCAACTTTCTAGAATATGAGAGGGCGATTCATAGGGGTCTTGGGGATAGCTAGAGGGAGATAGTGACGCCATACAAGGAGAGGGAGGTGAGGGGAAAACAAGGGGAATGCCTTCGGGATTTAGGGTTTCCCTCTCTTTTTTTATTCTACAATAATAATAATAATATTTCTAATAATAATAAAAAAATAATAGTATAGAGAATAAATAATAATAATAATAATAATACAAATAATAATAACAAAAATATTAGTGTAATGAATAATATAAAATATAAATAATAATAACAACTATAATAACTCCTTAGAAATATTAATATAATTAATTAAATTGTAAAATTATTATAATTACAGTTTAAAAATTTAACCCTATTTATTTACATTAAAATTTATTTAATTTAATCGTTAGACATTTGCACATGCACCCAGGCTAACAACGCGAATACCGCCCGCTGTGCGGTGACTGTGCATGGGTCCAAAACATATCAAAAATATTAAATAATCAAAATTTTAAGTCAGGACCCATCCCAAACCTTTCTACAAGAACCAGGGATAAGAAATAATAAAATAAAAATTAATTAAAAAGTCCGGGTGTGACAATTCTCCCCACCACAAACACTTTTTTCCCCTAGAATGTCACTCGTCCAAATAATAGACAAAACATGGGACCAAACCTGGTTGAAACAAAAAGAAACCAAAATATATAAAAAGAGGAGAACCCGAGAGGGTTCTCCCCACCACAAGAATTCATTTAGTGAAGAAATTTAACACAAAAACATAACAACCTCGGATGGGGGCCAGACATGAGAACTCCCAACTGGTCCAAACTATCTTCTATAGCATGAGTGAAAAATACCTCAACTGAAACTCGGAAATCTTGACTCAATCCAAAAACCTCGAATACTATAGGAAAACCTCCGAGAAGAAAATAACCCCTATATCATACTTGAGAATAACTGTAAACATTTATTATTATATATGAACATACATCTATAAATGAATACAGATAAACCGAGACTAACTCATACAAGGGAAAAACCCACTTTTAAGAAAAACACATGATCCAGAAAACTATAATCAGACAAACAAAACTGCTTCGATTACAATAGAACATGTCTGTCATAACTCCATGAAAAATAATGAACATAAAACAACGTAAAAGCATTAATAGCAGAAAAAAGAACCAAAAGACATTAAAAGTTATACTCCCAACACCGAGGACAAAACCCGAACCGAGTCTTCACACCTCCAGCAACTCCTGACTGCACAGGAGCTTCACCCCAAGACCTATGGCTGGGAATCTGATGGATGAAGAATCTTATAACACATAGAAAGGCACTAGAATTCCTTTGGTCACAACATCTTCTTCTAGAAACGCTTCCTAAAAACATCTCTATGTGACCCAAATAACCACTATGATGACACGTCTTCGGATAGATGAGACATGACAGCTTCATGTGCCTGAAACAACCACACTGGTTGCACACCATGGAACGGTCTGAAAAATTGGAAGCCAGAACCACTGCATAGGACTCTTTATAAATAGGAACCTCTGGGACACCCTGCTCACTAGATGGGGAACCTTCATGTGCAATTAGATATGCAAGATTCCCGACCATCTGCTCTCGAGATACCAACATAGCTAAGAATGCATCATCCACCAAATTCTCAAAACAATGGTCCTTATAAGGGAGGACCCTTTCCATGATCTCTTGATGAAGACCCCCGATTAAGAGATAAGTATTCATCAAATCATACTATTCTACCTCTAGAGAAAAGGAAATTAGTTCCTTGAAATGGTCAACATATGCTTTCACCATCTATTGGCCTTTTTGAATATGCATGAGATCTTCCCTTTTCTTTTTATTCACCTCTTCAGATATAAACCCTCAGACGAAGATGGATTTAAAGAAACCCCACATCATCCCAACATACATTGACGGTGGGGAAACCAACACCCATTCTTCCAAAGATAGACCTTTAAACAAACCAAAAATTGGCATGCACTCTGACATCAATGGGAGTTCCCAAAACCCTAAAGACACGTTCGACCTCTTCAAGCCACTCTACTGCCTCTAACGGAACTCAATCACCGTGAAGGATAGACAACGTCCAAGAAAGACAAAAAACTGGGCATGACTCATTATAAAACATGGGGATATTTCTAGGTGGAATTTTCTAATCAACATATAAGACACAGATCCAAAACCAAAAATCAAGTCGAAGTAATATCATTAAAATCAAATTCATCCAAATCGATCAGGTCAAAAACCAAACAAATAAAAAAACATCCCAAAACCCCCTTTTCAAAATCCCCTTTTCATTTTAAATTTGAAAACATCTTCATTTCAAGACACTTTCTGAATTCTAAACACAAATTTCAATACAAATTCAATTTCCAAAAATCATTTCCCCTTTTTTAAATCACTTTATGAAAACATGGTCTACACATTGTTTCCAAATACACATCCCATTAATCCCATGATCCATTGCACATGTCTTCATCTAAATTAATCCATATGAACCACCATGCAATACCCATACATTCCCTCACATGTGAAATGTTCATAAAGAGTATTGGAGGTTGCACACAAACTATTTCTCTACCAGTACCTAGATAACACCAGTTTTTTTGACCAAGATCATTTGGTTTTAAAACAAATTTCATGAATTTAAAAAAATTTAAAAGAAATAATTTTCATTTTAAAAATCCTTTTTAATTTTCAAAAGTGAACTCACACCAATGCGAACTAAAACAACGCTCAACTTGCTTCAAACTACCAGGGTGATGGACTAGTAGTAATGCTTAACCAGGAGACATGGTATTGGGCCATGCCCCAATTAAGCATCAACCACTAGGAGGAACATAAAACATTTACTTGGGCTACACATGAGTCACTAATATAGCTGAAACCACAATTGAACACCATCTTTCCTCTGTTGTCATCCCTCAATCTAAAACAAACCAGAACTAGAAAAGGACTCAATTCCTGGACTACCCTTGGTGACTCAAGGTTCGAAACGAGCGAGTGTTAAGGACGTCCTTCTCATACCTACCTATCAAGTCCCAAAATTCATAGTCTCCATCTACCGGACACCCCAAATAACAAAGTCATCAACTAATTACATTTTTCATGATCCAACCTGGGTTGACCCTGAAATGGTCACCCGAGCCGGTCTGCGACATGGCTCGAAGGGCGTTCTCGATCCCCACTAGATGGATACCAGTGCTAGGCATCAAAATTTAGCTATTGGGAATCAATTTTCCCATGATCAAAAGATAAAAAGATTAAAAATTCTGAAGATAAAATAAAAACTAGCATAGGAAAGAATATAAAATTGAACATACCTCATGGTAACCTTCTAGGTCACCACCCAACACATACTCAAGCCTAGTCCAACACTGAGCATCTTAACCATGAACCCGAACAAGAACTGAACCTAAATATAAATGAATATGATAGGCATGATCACTGAAATACTCTATAAGGATGCAAAATATGACCATGGAATCCAAGTATTCCATTTCCCAAAACATTCCAATGACACAATTTTGAAATACAAATTTAAAATTAGAGTTTTCAAATTTTAAAATAAGCAACATGTTTTTACAATTTAAAAACCCAAAACACGCTACATATGATTTCCAAAATAATTTTTCATTTTCAAAATAAAATCCAAAACAGAATATACAAAAGCTGGGATAGAGTAAAACAAGTAAAAAGTGAAAACTGAAAATAAACTTGTGCAATAGAAAGTAAACAAGAAATGTAAATAATCCAATAACCATCGGTGATCGTAAGCATTCCTAGAAGACCCCTCAACGTACTTGGTTCAGAACCACCTACCGGCGTATGGTGAAGCCCCTATATCTATAACCAATTGGCCTCCCCATAACTGGCCAATCCATTGTTAATCTTATCTGGCCTAATAACCAATCCAGGGGTACCAACCCGTCTAATCAGGGTTGATTGGAAAACAGAACTCAATCATCTAAAATATTCCCAAGAACCCATGGTGGTTATAATAATACTGTGTATGTAGGAGGCCCTCGCATGAATGAATCATCTCACCGCACTTCCATACCCCAAACACAGTCACCCTATACGATAACCCATGATGGAAAATACCACTATAGAGGTTCACAAATACATATATACATACATTTTATACCACACGAAGGTGACAACCAAGACTTGATAGAATTTGATCATTTAAAACATTTCCCAAAACTATAAGCTTGTAAATCGGGTGCACAGTTTTTAATCAAAATAATTTCTAAAAGTTAATACAAATATAATAATTTGAGTTGGAGGTACCAAATGGGTCTCCGAAATACATAAAAAAATAAATCAGTTCTTAAAAACACATGTGTTTCCAATAAAACCATTATCTTTACATAGACAAAAACATTACCCAAAATATCACACAAACCCCACTTTTTCATTTCCAATGTCAAACGGTCATATGATCAATGATTTCATTTAAAACCATTTCAGGTTCCACACAAATAACCCAAAGACATTTAAAAAGAAAGAATAGTTTTCACAAAATTACCACTCCCTTTCAAAAAAAACCCAAACACAAACTGAAACACTTTTCACCCATGATCCACATTTCAAACATCCTTTAACTAAACAATTATTCATTTATTAAATATTTAAAAAGTGTCAAAAAAAAAGTCTTGCATTGCAATTTCACCAAATTCACAAGAAAATGCCATTTTATAATTCATTGTGTAACCAAACTATTTGAAAACTACTCTCGCACCATTAAAAACATAACCCACACCACGCGCACAACCAAATGCACTTTTGAACAATTAATGAAACCATTTCTGTAATTAAACAAACCACTATATAAAAAATATTTAATATTTTAATGAAATAATCCATCTCTTAAAAAGATAAAACATACTCAATCCTTTTTTGACTAAATTCTCATCGACACAACATGAAAACAAAGTGTTCACTCATTTCATAGCTGAATACATTAATTGAATTATTCATAAAACACTATCAAGTGGCATATTTTGAGTTTTCATCAAAGATCGCACTTCAGATCACATGATGTGTTACAAAAATATGTCCAACGTGGATTAAACTTCCTTGAATAGTGAGTCTTCCTCAAGAAACTTAATTGCAGAACATGACAAACCAGAAAAACATGTAGAAGATTTCATCAAATAAAATTATTATATACAGAATCAACTACACATAATAAAAGACACATTCGAAAACAATTTTTCACAATTTTAACCAACACAAAACACTGAAACAAATTAGCTATTCCACTTATTGATATATAGATTATATTTTAAAAATTATCAAAAACACACGTGTTGTGGGTTTTGAAAAAAATGAAGAATTTATAAATTGCCTACCTCAAACAAGTGCGGACGCAGCAGAACAACAATAGAAGGGAGAGTGAAATTTCAAGGACCAATTTCATAAATTAAACGATTATAAAAATGCACGAATTATACCCCGACTAATAGGTTTAGGCCAAATAATAAGGAAAACCCCAAAAAATGAGGAATAAAATTACTGAAGTGAGGGTTTGCTAGTGCGGCGAGGCCAGCGCAAGGAAGATTCAGCCTTACCGGTGCACAGAATGATAGGGAAGACCTGACCGAAGGGAGAGGGGTAACAACCTGGAGCAACAAGGGTGATGCAGACCTATAGGAGGCAGCAGGGTTGTTGGGGCGAGCATAGAGGAGCTGGTGGTCAGGTGTGTGGAAGGGGCTAGAGGCGATAAGGGCTTCTGCTGGGGCGTGTCAAGGGAGAGGGTAGCAAGGGTGAGACGCTGGAGGATCTGGAGGGCGGATGACGAGAGTGAGGTTGGGGGGCATGTGGGATCCGAGAGGCAAGCATGGACAACTCTCACAACAAGAAGGTAAGGGGAAAGGCGAGTTGGGATAGGGGAGGGTCGGAGTGTCCCAGCTGGGTGCTGCGTGGCCTTTTGGAGCATGATGGTAAGGGAAGAGGGGATGAGGCGTGAAGATTGCTGGAGTTGGATAGGGTGATGCATGGGGGCTCGAGGACAACGTGAGGATGAGAGTGAGGTCGGATGGGGTGAGGGAGACGAGGGGGAACACCATAGTAATTTAGGGTTTGCTTCATTTTTATTATATAATAATAATAAAAATAATATTATAAATAATAATATTAAAAACAGTAATATAGAGAATAATAAATAGTAATAATAATAACACAAAAAATAATAATATAAATAATAGAATAAAGAATAATATAAATAATAATAATAATAATAATAACCTAGTAATATTAATATTATTAATTAAATAATAACATTATTATTAATAAAATTTAAACATTTAACACACTTTATTTACATAAAAATTTATTTATTTGAATTGTTAGACATTTGCACATGCACCCAAGCTAATGATGAGACTAACTCCCACTCTACGGTGACCTCACATGGGCTGGAAACCAACAAAAAATATTAAACGACAAAAATTTTATGTCGAGACCTATCCAGGACCATGGTGTGAGACTCGGGGCCAAGAAATAATAAAATAAAAATTAATTTAAAAGTCGGGGTGTGACACCACTCTTTCTCCTCTCTATTCAAGTACCTTACTAATGTAATTAACTTTATCATACAGTTAATATTGATGGAATATTATTTTAAACATCCTTAATTCTTTCCTTATTTTTTACAAGTGTTGATTTACCCTATTCAATATCATTAATGTTTTCCATGATTTATTATGTGCCCCTATTATGCTCTTAAAATTATACTATGATTTTTCCATGACTTGTTATTATTCAAACACATACCTTTAATATGCACATTAATTCCAATATTTTCAAATAGGATTATGTTAGTACTTATACTTCATAATTTAGATTTTAATTCATAGTAATGAGATAAATATTTCTTTCTCATTAAAACACCTTATGAATAACCTTGTACTGCCATTACACTAACTAAATGTAAATCTGATTTTCTATGCCTATCATTTAGGAGGTGAATACTCGCTCCCAATTCCACACATGTGTATTCACATAGTTGTACCTATAAATATTTTTTTTGGATTTCTAGTTATGTTACCCACAATCCTTAATAAGGTTATTAAATTTTATAAAAATGTTCTTAGGTTATGTGATCTATGTGAAAACCTTAGGTATGTAAACAATATGATATTTATGGGTGTTCCTTGATAGCACTCCAATTAATTGGGTAATGATTTGGTCTCATTAGATTACATGTATGGTAAAAAAGATGTTATCTTAAGCCCATTATGTTATGATATCTTGGAAGTTAACCGTGATTTTTTCATATGATGTCATGTTTAATGTTGTCTCCAAATTCCCATGTTTCATTTATGTTATCATGTTATATCATCCCTCATTATTAATATTAATGATTATCCCTATGTTTATATCCCATTTAAAAGCCTATTTTTATGACATGAAATAATTTCATTATGTTATTATTTGTTTATTCCCTTATTTGTATTTATAGCTCACTACTTTATTATTTATGTCCCTAGGTTATCCCATTTATTTTTAAGAATGATGAAATATTTTAACCATGTAAACGATGTTTTTGATAATGTTGATATACCCCCATGTTTTATGCTATTACGTAATGTACCAAATTAAATAAAGATATTATACATCTTGATATTATAGGTTCTAATATATGTATTATTATGTAATAAACAATAATTTGATGTATTATAAAGAAATGTGCTTTCATAAATTGGGATTTCATTCCTTGATATGAGTTGTAGCCAACCATTTTTTGGATAATTCTACAAAATTTCATTTAAAGGGATTCAATGATTTGATTAAGTGATAATTTTAGTCCACATATTTTCTTGGGCTCTAGTACAGTTTGTCCTATTTGTCATGAATTTCATCACAGGATCTTAAAATCATCTCTTCATATTATGTAATCATGAGAAAAATTAAAATTTCTCTTTTTAACAGTGGTAATAATTATATAATTCAGTCAAAATTGAAGTTAAATTTTTTATGTTATTTTTATTCTAAAATAAAGAACTGTGTTAAGTTATTGGTGTAAGGGTGAAATAAAATAGTGAATTGTTGTGAGATAAGATTTCAATGGAGGTTTTAGGAGATTATGAAATGCTTTAAATTTTATATTTATTAATTTTTCCCTGCACGTATTTTTATATCACATAGTACCGAATCTATTTTCCACTACCTGAGTTGCATTCCAATGAAACATGGAAATATTGTTTAGTCTTGTAGAGCGTATTCATACATTGGACCAAATTTAGCATTTCATAGTTATAAAACATGGTCTAATTGACTAAAAACCACCCCTTCATTTTATAAAATAATTATATTTCAACCTGATATCCACAAAAACTAAAATAGTAACTACCCAACAATACATAGTGTGTCACAATTCTCCCGGGCATATTAATTTTCTTCTTTGAGTAGTCACTACCGAGTATTAACCATTAAAGAGTATTGAAATTACTATAATATTTGATACTCTCTGTCTCAAATATTACATAGAATTATCCCATACTTCTAAATACTCACAATAATAGAATATCATGTCTTATAAAGATAATCATATCCTAATAACAATCATCACAAAACATTTAATAAAAATAATTTCTATTTCCAAATACACCATTATGTAGAGGAGAACATAAGATATTCCTAGATGGATCTTTTTTAGTTATAAAACATGAAAATCAACATTTATTATAGATAAATTTTATATAATTTAGAAATGAAAAAGAAAATATTTTATTCTTTGAATATTACCAAATAGAACCGTGTAGCATAGTGGTAACTTCCTTTTTCCGAGTCATTAGTGTCCTAACTACGATTACACTTACATGAAGACATAATCTCTAACCACAAAGTCGAATGGTTACCGATGAAAGTTAAAAAAATAAATTTAAATATGTCTAAGAAATCATTAACCACTTAATATTATATGAACTTTATCCAATATCTCTTAGACCAGTCATAGTCCACGAAGTGGTATTTTTCCCTCTTCAATACAAAAAAAGTGATTACTATAGCAGTCAACACAAAACTACAAATAAGGCTACATAAATAAATTCATGGTATCTATTATTATAGAAAAAATATACTAGAGAAACATGATTCTCCCATTACCTCACAAAATATAACACATAATCTTGAAGAATGTCTTACAATGTATGTATGGTCCATTCCAATATCTCTTATATCTTAGGGTTATTTTATCTAATTATCATCAATTGAGTTACTATCATTATCATAAATCCTTTTGAAAATATCAATTTAAAAATTGGTTATCTACTTGAAATGATAGATGAAGAAACACCATATAGCTTAACCACTTCCTTTATTCACAACTTACCCATGCCCTCTACCATGAATATTTCACAAATAGGAAATTACAGATATGACTTTATGAGATGATGCACAACCAACCATATTGCATCATGATTTTGTGGTAACCTCGGTAAACCAATTATTAAATTTCTTAGAGTGCATTCCCATTTAAATGGTATAATGGGTAAATTATTTAAAAGTACCTCATGTTTTAGATATTTTTTATACACCTATTAACAATTCATGAAATAAGTGAACTAATCAGCAATTCCCTTTTTCATCCAAGACCATAATAACTACTATGTACGTAATATCATGATACATCTTTTTCAGTTCATGATTAACTTCCAAATTGAAGTTATGAGAGGAATTTATAACCTCCCTCTTAAACCACAATAGAACCACTACCCTATCACCAAAAATAAAGCATCGATTTAGCTATTTGTGACCATCATTTTATGGTCCCCCCATGATATAATGTTTCATTAATATTATGTCATTCAACATTTAACTTTCCCATATAATTCAATTTGATGTAACACTATACTACACCTCTGTTAATGATATTCTAGATGAACATATTTTAATTATTTTCATAAGCTTCCACTAGTACTATAATTCCTTCACTATTTTATTTGTGATAGTTAATTAATAAACTAAAATATTAAACTTACACGGTGCATAAGATTACTCAAAATCCAAATTTTGAAGTAATACACTAAAATAATTTTTCTCAAAATAAAATATAACTTTGGTAAATTATGACTCATATTTTTATGATTCAAAACTACTATGAAAATATCTGGAAAAAAAATAATATATATTGATATTCATGGTATATAAGAGTATTATAAACTTTATATCATGTATGTAATAGTTCTTCTCATGCTTCCACAGCTACCTCGACCCATATTCCACCACATTATATCATTTATTTAGTACATACTGAATTTTTTCTCAATATGCATTATAGGACACTAAAAACCAATCCTAGATACCTAGTATGATCAATACTAGTATGTAAGTCAACCTCATATTTATCACATCAAAAACTCCCTAACAATTATCATCCCACTCATATTTTGTAACTTTCTGAATAAACACCATTATTGAATATGTATATAATGAAATTTATTGAATTAAGAGTTTATAGTAACCTAACAATCTGAGGAAACACAAAATACCAAAGGCATTCTTTGGTTGATACGAATACATCACTTTTTCATTATAGAAAAGAGTACAAATAATTGTGAGTTTGTTCTGTTTAGTGGGGATTTTATCTGATGATATGATTTTATGATGGTTTGTTGAATGGCCCGAAGGCCTTCATTTTTATTGATTTTTTATAACCACCCTATCACGGGATGAGGGGGAACCTTTACAAGTCCCGTAGGCTCAGAGATTACATGGAACATAGGCTTAGGAGATTACATAACCCAAAGGTCTTAGGGAATTCATCCAGCCTATCTACAAGGAACTGCCCCTCCCCAGCATCTGCATATTGATAGTAGATCTCCACCTTTGCATGTCCGTCTGGCTAGGCTTCCCATGGAAGCACAACCTGGTACCGATAGCATAGCCATACCCTCTAATTCTGACAATCCAATTGGCTCTGCTCTGGTGAGTGCACCTGCTCTGAATCCCCATCTGGGGCTGCTCCTTTTTTGTAGTGCGTCTGGGGCCTGCATTCATGTGGTCCTAAGGCCTTCGGGTGGCCCGAAGGCCTTAAGGTGGCCTGAAGGCTTGGGTTGGCCTGAAGACCTTAAGGTGGCCCGAAGGCCTTGAGAATCAACTGGCCCGAAGGCCTTGGGTGGACCAAAAGCCTTACAGGACCCGAGGACCAAACCGGTGGCCCGAAGGCCCAGATGGATGAGTAGTTCTAGCTGCTACAGTACTGAACAATGCCTGGTACAGTTTCTTCTATAGTACTGCTACAGTACCAAAAATATGCCTCCACCCAGATTTGATCTTGGGTCTCTTGGATGCACCTAGGGAGTCCTCACCAACTGGGCTGAGCCTCTTGTGCGTTAATATAAATAAATTATGAATTTGTATGTGTATGATCATTACAATATTCAATTTAATTATTTCCCAATGCATTTTTTATGATTATCATTTAACTAGAATTTAGAAGTTATTTAACCTGATTAGAGATGCTTGTAAAAACTATCGATAAATAGATAATCAATTTACAAATTCATTTATCTCACATATTTTGTAGTTTTTTGCACCTAATTAGTAGTGGTTAGTAAACCACATCATATAAATTCATAGGCGATATAGAAAACCAATAATAAATATACCCATATATATTGGTTTACACCATAGTTATATATGCATTAAATTTCATCTCAATTTTTAGTGGCAGTTAAAACCACAAAAATATAATTGGTGGTGGATAAAAATTCTACTAAATATGGAACTGTAGTGAAGGATGTTTCAAAAATCCACTTCATCCTATCACATTCATGAATTTTAAAAAATACACTTCTAATAAATTTAAAATATAATTAACTTTTACAATAAAGTAATTTTTTTTTTCAACCACAAGAATATAAAAACAAATATTTATAATTTCATTAACAAAATAATATGTTAAAATATTTTCACAAACAAGTTTCTCATTAATGTTAGTCATCATTATCAATCAAAACGTCATGTTATCTACTGTAATACACCCCATTCACTTTCCCATGCTGGATCTTACAGGTCATCGACTTCCTACATATTTCTAACCTGTAGTGGCTATATTTAAAATATTTTAATGAAAATTAATAATGGACATATTTAAAATAGTAACTAATTTTTATTTATTTAAAAAATAGTGATATAAAATCGTGCAACATCACTTCCAGTGACATTTTTCTAGAAAAATGATACATGAATCTAAATCGAACCTATAATCAATTTTTTTTATTTAAAATCAGAACCAAAGAATAATAATGTAACTAATATTTTCAATTCAATATTTATACCAATTAAAAAATAACTATATAATTACACACAATCACTACATGGCACAATGATTAGAATTAGAAAATATTATGTATTATCTGAATGCATCTCTTTATGGTATCAGTTTGTAAGTGTGTTTAGTGAATAACATTGATCTGATAATAAAATTTTACTTAATATAATATAAAATATAAGGGTGATTTTATGAAAATTAGTAATTATTAATAACTTTTCAAGGTGTCTATTTCTTTATAACTTATCCTCTATTATAAGGTATATAAATATATAAAACCATAATAGGATAACATTAAAGAGTAAAAATGATATATGAAAGGAATTTGATGAAGTGTGCCTTGTATAGTTGGGTTAAAGTTTCTATTGGGTAATGTTAGAGTAGTCTATATATTATGAGTTGGGTGAATATCCCATTCTGTTAGCATTCTAGTAAAATAATAAATTAAAAATTTAATAAAATTAGCTTAGTATTTAAAATAATCATTACATCAGTATTTAATCAATTTAAATAAAAAACTAATATATACATTTAATATTATAAGAAAAAAAATCTAAAAATCCTACAATATTTATATAGAATTTTAAAATATTTATATGTAATTATAATTATATGTACTCAATTATAACATAAAAAACAAAATATATATATATATATATATCATATAATAATTTTATTATTAGTTTTGAGTATTGTTATCATATTCCATTTTGGATGTCACATATTTTTCCAATTCAACCTCCCTCATAAAACTATTATTCGCAATATCATCCGAGGGAAATAATTCAATGTATTAATATTGATTCTGTCACTATGAAAAATTATATCTCATTTACCAACCATACTAAACATTTTACTTTGTTCAAGGGGGATAATGACACTTAATCTATCCATGTCTACATCATTAGCAAAATATAATTTTTTTTATTATATTGAAAAAATATATATATCATGTTCTTCAAGATCAACAATATTGATATACTAAAGATGTCAACAAAAGTAAATTAAAATGAATCTTTCCTTTTACATCTATTAATATTGAACTAGTATCATTTTAGAAACAGGGCCAAAAAAAATTACGTGATATTTTACCAAAATACTATTAATATTTACCATGATCCAAAACAATAAATATACTATTATTATACTGTTTTTAAACCTTCTTCATGATCTAGAATAGAAAATTTAATCCCACAATTATTGTATGCTTAAAATATTCTAGCATCCTTTGAAGGACCTTGTTCCAAATAATTAAAAAATTTATAGTTCAATTTTACTATATTGATTTATAATCATTAAAAACTTGTATAATTGTTTTTAAATTTCACTAAATAATTATAAATATATTGAAAATATATATATTAATAAGAACATATATGGATGAAAAAACTATTTGGAAATTTATTTTTCAACTAAATGTTTTGTCTCAACCTCATTTTGAGATTGAATTATATAGTATGTATTTACTTACATCAAAAGTTTATTGATATATGGATTTAAAATATCAATTTTTATTAGCATAATTTTTTTCTTATATTAACATCATATTTTTAATGAAAATTAGCAGAATTTTCCAACTTCTTGAACTGATATTAAAATTATGGATTATTTATTATTATATTTATAATAACATATATTATCATTAAAACATCGTATATAATCTAATCTTGTCTCTATCGAATTGAAATACCATGGACATAAGGATACAAATTATTTAGATTGGAACCCTTTAGTGATCGAACATTCTAGTAAAGAATTATTTTTCATATATGTCTTCAAATAACTATCATATCAAATGAAGAAGAGTAATAAAGAAATAATTAATTATTTAAATTATTAAATTTGAAAAATTAAATCCATTAATAATAATAAAATTAACATTTAGTATCTCTCGGTGGGGTATATCCACTAATAATGTACGTTACCTCTAATATTAGCTTCCTCTGTTAAAGGCACAATCAAATAAATCATTACATTGAAAATTAAATAGGGGATCATCTATAAATGAAATAGTTCCTTTATAATTATTTATTGAAACTTTCTAGTTGAATTATGATAAATATTTTCATAGAAATATATCATATGAATTTGAATATTTTAACTACAAATAAAATTATTTATTCAACTACAACATTAAGAATTTCCTTTGGTAAAAACTTCTCTAAAAATATATATTTGTGTTAGTAATTGTCAACCCTTGTAATTTCTCATGATGAAAATGAAAATATATTTAAATTTTTCTTTAATATACATTGGGTACATTTTTATTTTTTAATATTTTAATGGATACATTTTTTATTATTCTTTGTTGTAAAAATTGTTTTCATGTGCTTATTATTTTTTATTCAATAGAGGGTGTTTTATATAACTTTATTCAAAAATTTATGAACAATGTGATAACCTATTTATTTCCTAGGATCATGAAGTAATTTAAAAAACACATTGTGCCACATATTATTTTCATTTTTTAAAACATTAATATTATGATATAATAGATTAAATTACCAAAATGGAAGATTGAAAAATATTCCTTTTACTCATGATTTGTATGTTATAGTTGTTTTTGATGGTGTTAAATATATAATTTCCCACCTTCATTATCATGAATCCATCCCACCAAAGGTACCCCCCTGGGATAAAAAATGAGACATTATAAATAATGATTCTTGAAGTCCCATTTCAATAGAATATGGGTTGGTGTCAAACACTGGGGGTATATTATATACAAAAATGGGTTAAATGTCTCACTAACATGTGAGAAATAAGAGATAAGATAAAAAAACCATACATATACAACTAAAAATAGTAGTAAAAGATCTAATGTTCAGGCATAGAATGTCATATAGATTAAAATCATAATAAAGCTACAATGAACCCAAACATAATACTCAATAGTGACCAAAAAATCACAAATATCTTTTATAAAACCCAAGAGATATTAATTTCTAGTCGAATCACTGAAAAAATGCCTACAGAACTAAAAATGGTTTATTTAAATGTATGGTGACAATTTTATATATAATTAGAAGGATCATCCCATATGCATATAAGTTGAAAGATAAATAAATAATATATAAACCTTGTGAAAATAGTGAATCTAAATCATCACCTGAACTAGTATTCAATGTTTCTTTCCTAACAATAATTACCTCTCACCAATGATTATATACATGTTATCATATACTAAAATATCCAAAATTATACCCTATTAAAACTTCCCCACTTGTTTTTTACTCTTCCCAATGTGACACAAATTGATCCATCTCTCTTTCCAAAAGAATCGAACCCAAGGAAACTTGAGATAGATTATCAAAACATGCATCATGTGTATAACATCATGTCATCACTTTCCATGTACATTCATAATCACATCATCTCATCATCCCATGATGTTTATCTAGATTTTAACTAAGTATTTTTTAATATCCTCATTTTTCCATCCGTAGTTTTTTATATCTCAAGACATCAAAAATCATATGATTCATACTTATAATAATCCATAGGAAACTATTTATGGAGATAAATGTGTTTGAAATATTGATAATCATATAGAACCCTATACACACATATATTGCGAAGGATAAACACTAGGAATACAAAAACAAAATACTACTAGGATAAGAGATAGTGGTCATAGTGAGTAGTGTGTTATCTATTCCTCACCATCTAGATGTTTAGGAAAACACCATCAAGTAGTCCACTAGGTGTCAGTCACCCATCTGACAAGATTTGGGTAGGATATCAAATCACATAACATATATGACATAATATTAGTTACAAAAAAACTTTGGGAATTTAAATTGTCTTAGGCTTATATTTAGTTAGTGTCTATTGGACACCCATCTACCACTATTAAAAACTAGATTTATTTTAAGCACACAAGCATTCAAGGAGATTAATTAATTTATTTATTTCCTTTAAAAATTTCACTTTATGTTAATGAATTAATTTTACATTAATTAATATTATTACATTAACATTTAATGAACCACCAAGAAACTTTCACTACCTCCTAGAATAATACAATATATTTAATAGTTTCTCAAGATTATTGGCATTTGAATTCCATCCAGGAAACAATTCCGCAGGTGAAAACATTTAATAATTATCTTCATTATTTATTTACATGTACTCTTGAAAACATCATAAGATTACTTAAATGATATGAATAACAAATAAGAAGTAGATCCCTAGAGTCGTGTGGAAAATAATGCACGTAATAAAATTACTTAAAAACTATTTTTTATATAGAACATCATCAAAAAAGCATCCATCTTTTAGTACCACTACAGTAAAACCCCACTCCAACCCATTCCATCAATCCTGATGCCATAACTAACACCACCATGTATCTAACCTTATATCATACCATTAATAATATAAAACACTTATATAAACTCAATCCTCTCTACCCATATATTAAAAAACCATTATCTAACCCATACTCACATCATTTCTCCTATAATGACTCACATGCATAAAAAACAATGAAGGTAGAAAAGAAATTGATTCATCAAAGAATCTAGTCCATAAAACAAGGTAAACATGATTTACAAGAAAAAATACATGATCATCTACAAACATTTACCTTTATCCAACAACAAATTTTATTAATATAGTGGATTTGTTGATTCATTTATCACCGGTAACAATTATTGGAATCCTAAAGCACCATCAATTGCAAGTTATGAATTATCTAACCATGTTACCAAGAATACATTATATATTCAATAAAAATAATGAATAATAATTCCATTAACATGTTTCATTATTATTATTGAAATAATCAATTATATATTCAAGTTATTTAACATTTTTCATGACCATATAGAAGAAAAATTTAATTTATATATGTACCAAACAATATTTTATTTCTCTGAAATTATTTGAATCAATAGATTCATCAAACATGACTATTTAATTATATAGAGAAACAATTATTACTAATATTGTGTTCTTTGAAAAAATTCTTTAATTTAAAATTCTAAACAAAATCATAAAATATTTACCAATCAATTTAAAGTATATATTTCATGACATATTTTAGATCAAGAGGAAAAGCATTTTCTCTATTGGAATGTATGTGATCATGAAAACCAACAATTATTTAGTTCATTTCCCTAGATTCAAAATTATTATGGTTAATAAAATTATCACAAATATTGTTAAAACATAATGAGTTTATTATTGTACAAAAAATAATTGAAGCATTAATGAATTTCATACCCCATGTTTTTCAACATTCAGTGATTGAGAACAGAACAATAATGAAGAGCTCCAACCACTACTTCAGTAAAGAAAATATATATAAGGCCCCAGCCTTAAACCTTACTTAATATTGAGTTATTACAAGATTACACATTGAGTATCTTTTCGGGTTTAGAGTTTTAGAGAATTAGATCATAAAACTTGCATTACATTCCACATATAAACAAAGTGGTTACATAAAGATGGTATTCTTCATTCCCATCAATGGAAACACATTTAAAATAAAACATGGATTATTTCTTGACACTTCCTTGACACTATCATCATATCATGTTCCTTTCCCTTGACCTGTGAAAAACATTTCAAAAAAACTTGGGATGAGCATAAAAAGCTCAGTATGGGTTATAAAAACATGGAAAGGAAACATGAGTTCATATATACATAAGAATGAAATCATACTTTACCCATAAAACATAGGCACTTTAACATACCTCATAAAATCATGAATAAATCATAGAAATCATAAGACATAAAGGTAACTTGAGGCATTCATAACATTCTTACGTAGGGAGTAACCCTCTTGGTTACGTTTGGAATACCCATCACAGTATATTCCATAAAATCGCTTCGGAGAAACCTTAACGTTTCACTCCTTCGCGTTACCCAATGCATTGGAGAGCTATATCGGGCTCACCCGCCCTTAGTTTATCACGGAACCACCCGTCTTCATAATAATGCCCAAGAACCATAACATATCGTATCACATAAAACATGCATAAAGGAAACATAAAATTTCCACATTTCAATCAAAAGATATCAATACAACACAAAAACATTGTGAAAACCATTTTCAATACCAAAATAAAAGAAAAGTAAAACATGGTATTTATTTTTCTTTTAAAAAGAAGGTATGGCTTGTAGAGGAAGCCAAAACTCAAATAACGGTCACGACGGCGGAGAAGTCGTTGTCGCCGCATATGTACGATAAAAACATTCCCTTTTATCGTTTAGTAAACGCTTCGTATAAAAAAGATTCCTTTTGAATAAACATAAAATTCAAAGGGGTTTATACACCGTATAAAAGAAAGTTGTGTATAAAATAAAATATGCCTCAATGAAAGGAGATTGAGACGAAGTCCCATACCTCGTATCCGACTTGACCCGACCGTTCATTAATCTCCTGAATAATAAACTTGAGTTAATCTCTACTTGCTTATTAACCTTTTTCAAGTTCATTATTCCTTTTATACCATGTTATGAACATCATGTAATCATTTAAGTTAATAATGTTCATTTTGTCGGTATTTGGTTCTTAAGTCAAAAATAGACTTCTTACACTTACATGTTGTTAATTTGATCAAAGGTTCGTTATATCCAGAATGAAATTAATGATTTGGATAACATATATATCATATATATTCAGAATATACATGTATTTATAATATTACATCACATTTAGAGGTAAGAAATGAAATGCACAGTTCATGGAGACGGTAAGCCGTACGTACGCATGAACGCTACTTCCATTTCTATTTCGTATTTTCTGGAATGGAATCATAATTATATAAGAGTATATTATAATTCCAGTATAATAAAATATATAATATCATTAACTTTATCCTTTACACATCCCACATATGGTATTAATGAATCAAATCACTTTCAGGGGGCGGTAGTCCGCACTTCCTAAAATGAAGATATCGTGTTTACCCATAATGGAAACCATAAAGGTATGCCCAAAATGAAAAAAAACAGAATCTTAAGGAAAAAATAAACATATTATATATCATATATAAAAATAGTGACATCATAATGGCCACCTTTGAAGGTGTTAAATGAGTATTGAACAATCATCGTTTCGGGAGGCAGAATTTCGCCATCCATGGAAACCGTATGTTCTTTAAACATTTGATGTAGTTGTGTGAGAGTGTAGCTCAAATAAATCTTATAACAACATCCTATTATATTTAAGATACTGTTGTTGTTACAAAAGAAGTAAATAAAAAGAGTTTAGGGGGTTGGAGAAGCAAAATAAAACCAATGAACATGAGAGAATGAATTACCTTTAAAAGTGTAACTCCTTTTGATTTGAGACTAAAGGCTTCCTTTGAAAGGATTATGCCCAAAGGGAATCCTCTAGGATGAGGAGAGGGATGTGGAGAGAGTAAATGGGCAGGGGTTGGCCGAGACAAAGGCTTGAGGAGTGTGTGAAATGAGGTAGAGGTGGGGGCCTTTTATAAGAGGAGAGGAGGGACACTTTTGGAAAGTAAAGAAATATTACTTTATTTGAAAATTTGTTTCGGTTTTAAAAGGTCCCACATTGATATAATTCGTGGATAAGGTGATAAGGGTTCTAAATACACTCATCCAATTGGTTTTGGACATGTGTAGTGCATAGATTTTACATTATCTTTCCATTTTATTTAAATCGTCAAATAATGATGTCATCACTGCATCATTATTATGTCATAAATAATTTAATTTATTTAATGTATAAAAATTATAAAACAAATACTATGATGTAGGAAATCTTTTTATCTTTACAATTACTATTTATAATCGAAAATCTGATCTTTATAACCCCATGTAAAAATTGTTTTCGCAAAACATATTATGTTTGTGTCATTTTTACTTTTACATTAAATAAAAAGTTATTTATGTCATTTCCCAACCAAAGTGTCTCCATGGGGTCCCCAAGTTGACCCATGGCTTGTATTGGTCGGCCATGACACAACCAATGAGGGTAGGACATGTGTAAAGCTCATCTTATTTTATTAAAGCATTATTTTTACCTTAAACTACACTAATTACCACTAATCGCGATTAAAAACTTAATAAGTTACTATTCACAAAAAAATTATTTTAATCTCATTGAACCACATTTTACTTCTTAATGACAACCATGTATGTAGGATTTTTGAAATTCAAAACACAATTATGGAAAAATTTCATTTAAACGGAAAATCAGTCTTTATAAGTACCACTTAGTGGTTTCACTATTCATCAAAAATTGAAGTTTTTCAGAAAATTACCAAAAATTCACCCTAAGCTATATTTAATATTCCGAATTCAAAAATGAAGTATATTTTACAAAATTCAAAACATATAAGTCACATTAATTAATTTAATAATTAATTCCCACTGTCAGAGCAAATAGCGTGTTTTTATGAAACAATAAGTATCAAAAGATTGACACTAGTTTAAGTTCAATTTCAAAGTGAAATTGATTACAATAACCACCATTGGATTAAATGGTAAAAATATATTCATATTACACATTAATACCAATTAATAAGATAATCTAATCATATAAATAAATTATATTAAAAATCAGTTTTGATGTAAAATGCAGTATTTTTCACTATTCATTAAAAAATGAACATTGTCAGAAAAATACCACAAATTCACACAAAGTAAATTTTGATGTCCCAATAATAAAGAATAAGTTTATTTTGACATACATAGTTTATAAAATTGTCAAAAGATAGATTTAAAAAGGGTTTTCCATCATAAGGCAGTAAAACAATCTTTTAAGAATATTAGTGTATTCCATGCTTAAGATTGGATTTATTTTCATTTTAAGCCTCTAAAACACTATCTTAATCATTAATAGACATAGATAAAAATATCTATTATTCATTACTTACTTGGGATGTTACAATATATCCTTCCATCAATCCCATAACATCATAGTGCTAACAAAAAATCAAAATCATGTCCTAATAAAAAAGGATATAAGCTTCTATAGTAAAAAAATAATGAATATAATTTAATTAGACCGGTTAGAGAATAAACCACATGAGAAACAAGGGAAAATAACTTCAAATCACTCATTATTATAGAAGTGAATCTTGTATTAATTCCATTTCAAAAGAAATTTTAAACTCCTAAAGAAAACACCCTTTGACACTTGGAGTTTGAATAAAATTGGAGGATTTGATAATGTTCAATGTTGTTAGAGGTTTTTTGGAATTATTAAAGACAATACTTTTAGTAATTAACCTATTATTCATGTCATGAATGTCCTCTATTTAGAATATTTAAAAAATGAAACACCCAAATGCACCCAACCTAGATTTAATTCATGTAATGAACATAATGTTTACATCATGAGTTTTTCTAGAATGATTCATTGGGTACAAAACCCAATAAATTAATAATGTAATTATTTCATTAGTGTTAATAATTACACACCATGGACTTATCTTCCCAATAATCAAAATATCCTCTCATGAAGTGATCTTGGATTCACATCATAAAATCCTTCAACATCTAGATTCTAGATCACAAGAACTACAAATCCTACTCTAGGGTTACTCAATATCTCAAAGTCATTGAAAAAACACAGGATAATGGGATAGAAGGATCTAGAAACATGAACTAGATACTCCTCAGAAAATTATCATCATCGTTAATTTAAAAACAAACCATGACAGAATGGAATGAAAAAGGGGGTGTTCATACAACCCTAATTAGATACTTCGCTAGAAAGACTCCATTATAAGATCTGAACGACCTCAGGCACATGAAAATAGAAAAAACTACACAACACCAAAAATTTGATCTTAAATAATCTCCCAAGGTAGATACATCTCAAATAAGTAAAAGTACACAAAAAAAATATCATTGAAAATAAATCCCTAAAATAAACTAGATAAAGGCCTATAACCATAATAACAGACCTTTTATAGAATATAAGAGATGAAAATTAAATATATTGGGATAATAATTGTGCATCAATATTTCATATTCATAGTTACTCTTATCCATACTTTTGTTCTACCAAAGGACATGAAACAAAGGGATAACAAGCCCATTATACATCTTCTCTTGGTTGTCATAAATTTCCATATGCCCCTACAAGAAGGTATAACCATATTAAAAATATATATTTACCTAATCGAAGATGTAAGAGTCATCATAAAGATAAGGGAGAAAATTTAACACTTGGAATGCATAATGTTTTCAACTCATATATGGGGGGAAGTTTTTTTTACACAATGACTCCAGAAGGAGAAAACACCCCCAAAGACCCAAATAACCGGTGAAAAATGTTACTCTCATGATAAATCCTTTTCATAACATGATGAGGAGTCTCCATCAAGAACACATTATCTCCAAAGATGAACCATACAGGTCACCTCCTTTGATCGAGATAAGACTTCAGTTGATCATTTACATTTTTCATCCTCTCA
Organism: Viscum album; assembly: GCA_963277665.1. Lineage (NCBI taxonomy): Eukaryota > Viridiplantae > Streptophyta > Magnoliopsida > Santalales > Viscaceae > Viscum > Viscum album. The sequence continues at coordinate 374,807,633 of OY728119.1, read as the reverse complement.
TGAGTAACCTGAACCAAATCTATAATGATTTTTACATGTTTTTTGATATCCATGATTTTTTATTTTATTATTTGTAAATATTATATATAATTATTTTGAGAATAGGTATTGAGATAGCATGCAATTCTGAGGCCCGGTGTGCCCGAAACAATTGTTTGAAATTATTAAACATTAAATACCTTAAACGAGTGGTTTTCTTGAAATAGTGGAATAACATCCTAATGGACACCTGAATCAGAAATCATAGAGCACCATTGCATTCAAATCAGTGATTTTAACTTATGAGCCACTTATCATTGTCTGACATAAGTCAACATTGAAAAGTAGTTTTGAAATGTTACATGAATGAAGTTATTTTAATAAAAATATCTTTATTCATCACAATGACTTTTTATTTTAATTAATATTTGTTAAGAATGTTTGTGTTATCATTATATACAAAAAATTATTCTAATGAATAGAAATGAAACCTCATTACAAACTGTAATGAAGGATTGGGAATATTTTAGATCATCATGCCAATAGAGTTGGAGGATCTCGTCAATGAAAACAGCACAACAATTCATCATCACTATTAGATCAAAAAAACAAAAAGGATGTTTGTTTTATGATTCTTCATATCGTTCATAATCAAGGATGAACCCTAATCAATTAAAAAAATAAAAATTGATATGTACATCATTAGAAGTATTAAATTAGATTGAATAGTTTCTCATCATTCATCTTCTATTGAGAATGAATTGAGGCCAACACAAATAAAGGCCAAGGTCTATTATTTTGGAGTTCTTATGATTTTATTTCCCCATACTTAGAGTTTTTCACCGTTGGGCCCGCATAGCCATATATCGACATAGTTTGGTGGCTATTAGAATGATTGGACCCCCAAATGCTAGGTGTAATGATATCAGAAGACAAATTTTCAGTCACTGGGACCTGAGAAACCTGGATCTTCAACCGTATCGAAATATGTGCATCAGAGGTGACATAGTGGTTCTTGGAATAGACCACTGTCATGGGTTCGTTACGGTGGTCTGGAGAGGTGAAGTGGTGGTGGTGCGGTGGATGGTGGTAGCATGTGGCAGCACAGAGTGACGGATGGATGTGACAGAGGCTGGAGGCGATCTTGTGGCATGAAGAGTCAAGGGAACCACATGGATGAAATAGAGGGATCGCATGGGAACCATGGGACATAGATTTTGGAGTGGGATAGTAGAGGTAGTGGACCACATGGGTATCGTGAGATGTGGTGGCCAGAGCTGGAAATCATAGGTGATAGAGTGCATGGGTGATACGGGACACGATGATGAGGTGTGGTGTAGTGGCCCAGATGGGCCAAGAGAAAGGCTTGGTGTACCAATCATGAGTCCAAGTGGGCCGAACGAGCTAGCCAGGTAGGCCAACATGGACTAGGCCAGGCGGGACGAACCAGGAGAACTAGGCCACACCATGCAACCTAGTGGGCTGGGCCAGGCAGCCCAACAGGTGAAACAGGGTGGACTAGACATGGCCCAGTAGGCCTAAATGGTTGGGTTTAGTTGAACGGACCAGGTCGGGTCGGACAACAGGTTGGGTCAGGGTTCAATGGGTCAAATTATACCTAGACTAGACCTAGGCCTGAAATTTTCAATAAAATAACCATATAATTCTAACCATATTTCCTCTTGATGACCTTTATGTGGAGTTGGGATCCTTGTGACGAGACAACCATTATGAAACCAATGGTGGGTTTTAACTCTGACATTTTTTCTAGTAACATAGACAATTCGAAAGGGTAATACCTAAGGCTATGATACATGGCGGGTGTGAATACTAATCTCCATACACCATTTTTTTCTAGACAAATTTATTCTCTCATACAATGTATAATAGACGAGCTTCGTTAGTGTTTATTCTATTTATAGTTTCCCTGATAGTTTATTGGTATGATTTCCTACTCACCGGAGTATGATCCCATTAGCATGACATACAGGATAGAGTTATTGGAATCCCTCAAGGGTCCTTGAGAGGATCCTCTATTCCATCTTCATTTTCTTGGTCAGGTCTTCAATATTGACAAGAAAAACTTCACCGTGAATCAATCCTCTACTTAGAGTGTTAATGCAGATTGAGTTTTTTCTATCACCCAATGGCCCTTAAAATGATCCTCATCTGTTGTATCATATATATCTTCAGATCTATTTCTGTATCTCTCTCATGAAGGTTCCTGAAAAATAGTACATCTTAAGTGGACATCATTAGTGCTATCAGACATAGGAGTGTGTACTCACAGATGAGTGATTTGTAGAATATTCGGACTGAATCCCTAGTGGTGGTATGTGGTTGTTGTGTCCTCTTTCTCAACTACATGTCTTGTTATGGGTATATTGTGATATTTTTGTGATATTCTCTGTAGACATATAATGGTTTTGCGATGACTATATCATTCTTTTTTTGTATTTCATTGTGGTTTCAGGGTGTCCTACTGAGTATTGTTATACTCACCTGAACATGGAATTTCCCCACATGTGTCGTGTCTTGTGTAGATGAGAGACCTTTTGAAAAAGTCTAGGGAATATAAGGACTAAAAGAAGCCTTGTGATATCACAAATTATAAAATGTTCCTACGAATTTAGACAGTAGCCAAAGTACTATGTGTTTATGTTGGATGAGGTAAATTTTTCTACAGATGGGTTTCAAGAACATGTTTACAAACCTTATTTTGGTGGAAATGTATTTTTCCCATGTTTACATTCTAGTACTTTAACTTTTGTCCTCTAGTTGTGGGATATAATGTTTTTATACGTGTTTTACTTAGTGTTTTTACTTTTACACATTTGTGGGTTTAAATATATGTGAGTTTGTACAGGTACATAGTAAAATCCACTTATGTTCATGATATATCTACTTGGTGGTAGTCACCATCCCTTAGACCATTAAAGGTGGGCCTAGGGGGTCGTGACATGGGCCCCAAAATAATAGTTCGTGACGTGTTCCAACCCAAAATCCTAACTTTCTAACCATAGTCTTTTACTATAGACAATTTAAAGATCACCTATAAGAAGTATAAAATAGATCCATACAAATGGTGGACTGAAAAATATAGTTGTAGGTAAACTCGACCAAAGGTAGGTACCTCATCCAGGAACCTCCAAAATACAGGACACAATTAGTAAAAATGCCATTAAAAGTCATTATTTTCCACCCTAACAAACCATATATCAATGGATGGAATGTAGCTCAAAGGTATAAATAAGAGAAAAAAATACTACTATAGAACTCCCTACACACTAAAGGTAAAACTAGGACGGTGATCAAATATGATAACCAAGGGGCTCTATGATGTCTCACCACCTTCTAGAAATATATAATTGAGAAAACCTCTACTATGATATATTCATTTATTACTCTAAAATGGAATGATCTCATCATGTGATACACTATCACAAAAATAACTTGAAATACTCTATACGATTGAATTAAAATATTTGTGACATCTAATAAAATGGCCTCCCAATTCCACAGAGGAACATACAAGGGTTGGAGAAAGACATTAGGAACATGGTTCTTGACATTCACCTTTTAGAAGACCAAATCAAGATAATATTTCTACAAATTAAAACATATACCCTTTTTAGAAAAATATGGCACTCAAAGATCAACACGTCATGGTCACACTAGGATGAAATATTAGGGGAAATATATGAAACGCATAGATAACCACCTCATGCATCTCATAAGGGATTAAAATATTCCCTTGGAACAACACCTATTTTTTACTCAAAGCCACCAATAGTAGAATCACCAAGGTTAAACAGGTCTCTCTAGACCCCAACCATAGAACCACCCAGTTGTGACTACTCCAACTACTTCTGTAAAGAATACTTCACCATTATTCAAAAAGCAAAACCTATTCCACTATCCTCCCTTATTTAAATATGCATCGCTAATATCTGTTCTATCACCCTATATAAATCTCATGATTCTAGTGTAACATTATTGTGTGAATTCCTACTCAGTGTACCAATTGTAACATTACCATTTCCCAGTGTATATGAAATCCTTAATTCATAATCTATAAATAATTCCATCCACAATATTTGTATAAAGTTCAATTCATGCTTGGATATATCATTCCTTGGGATTTAATGATTTATAAAAACATAAAAGACTTAGTTGTTGAGGTAATTTCACCACAAATCCAAGAAAAATATGATTTCTTGTATCTTGTAAACATGGGTAGAACATATATTATAGAGAAAAAAAAATTATCATACATATATGTCAGATTCTAGTACAAGAATACTCATTATATTTCATACATACAATCACATTGTCAACAATTTTTAGTGCCTTTTGATACTAGGTAAACTATATTCGTATTTAGTGAAAGATCTTGAAAACCCCTCAGAAATATCTCCCACTTTTAAAATATTTAAAAAATACACTACCTATAATCTTTCAGCATAACATGAGAAGAGAAAAAAAATAATGGGTGAGATATGGTTCTCAATATGTGTATTCTATGTCAATACACAGACATAATGTGAGCACAAGGTTATTAGAACATGAGAATAAGATATGAAAAACATACCCTACATATACATGATCAATATCTTGTTCCATGGAATAAATATTGTAACTTATAATAATGGAATCAAATAACATGATCTATGAGAACATAATATTAGGATAAGACATTGACTTGTGGCATATTAATTGGAATTGAATGTCTTATGTCAATGATAAAAACCAAGACATTTAGAGAATTCTTGAATTGGCCTAACTACCTGTGTAGATACTTTGATCATACGATAACATCTTTTTTACCCTATTCAAGGCCTGGGATAACCTCTTGTGTACCATATTTTGGGTTTGGGATAACTTCCCATGTACCCGTTTTGCATATATAACATTAGTCATTAAATAATTCATTACTGAGAAATATAGTTCCCAACTAGATTTTTTATAATATAACCGCTATCCTTGGTTATAGAATTACCACTATCATTGGTTATAACATAACCACCATCACATAATAAAAATATTTCTTGTGTGTTCCAAAACATCATAAAACATTAATCACATTAGAACCCATGATATAAAATAGGGTTAATAAGAATTAATTCATACCATAATCCAATGGAAATAAATGTATTTAATATACAATTCATATTCAATCATAGCATAACCCATGTTAAAATAAACAGGGATTATAATCATATTATCTAGGTATAATCTAGGGAAAATAAACTGGTTTAATAAAAATATTTTAATCATAATCATAAACCATTAATAAAAATAATATGAATGGTGTCCTTATATAATATCCCCTACAAATCAAAAGTAACATCAAAGGATGACATCATTGATGGAAACTATTATTGAAAAACACTTGGAAAATTTATTGAGAAAAACAAGTTTTCATTGAAAACCACTCATTAAAACTATATGTTTATAAAACAATTTGGAAATAGTTTTCTCTGAAAATAATATTTGAAATTATAAAATGATGCATTCAAAATAATTCGAAATAATTCTCAACGAAAATACCATTTTCATTCTGAAAATACATAAATATTTAAAAAACATTCTGGAAATATATTTTATGGAAACTATTCCTTGAATATTCTAAAGTATTATTTAAAACATTCAGTTTTCATGGTGGACAAAAATACAATTCATGTCGTAAATGTTAAAGTAACTATTCATTTCAAATTCTGGTCATATCTAAAAGGGTTTTCTGAGATATGTTATGAAAATAAGTTGAATTGTTTTAAATAATATATAAAAATGGGTTTAAATTTATTCAATAAATGATCTTGATATTTTTTTTTAAAAAATGAAAACATATATTAGAAGATGATTTTGGAAGAAAAAGGATTTTTGATCAATGAGAGAAATAATGTATGTTTTCTTTATAAAAACAATTTCTAACTCCTTAGTACATAAAAAGAGTAATGTGAAGAGAAAAAATTTATTATCATTAAATAATAAAATAATATTAATATTACATGATTTATTGAGAGGCAGGTCATAATATTTCATCACTATAAGTATAAACATAAACAAACCTAGTAAACACTGAGATTGTAACATCTAACCATTAACACTTTTATATCTTTAGAATCATGGGCCCCATTAAAAATTATATAAAATGAAACATTTAATATCATTAAAATAATGGGATTAATTATATGAAATTTCAAAGGGGAAGTATATAGACCCTATATAAGAAGATAAGAGCATAACATAACTTATATCCCTAAGAGGAAAAAATGAAACAAAAATCCCTTACTTTGAAAAAGTTTGAATAGAAATTTAAATAAAATAGAAATAAAAAATGGATATTTAAATAAAAAAATATCTATCAGAATCATCATTAAATTAATTAATTGGAAGTATATTCACCATGTAAAATAAATGGGTGTTGAAAATGGCATGCGTCTCACAAATGTAAAAAGAGAGACCGAAATCCCTCACTTGAAGTATCGACCTCCTTCTTATAAGCTAGAAACAATATTATAAAAAATATAAGATCATTAAAAATTTATATCAGATGAATATTTATATATATTATTCCATATATTATTTACTTATTTCCTATTATTATACATTTATTAATATTTCCTTGTTAAAATCATATTTCATGTAATTACCGCTTTGTTTTCCATTTCTGTTTTTTATTTTTTTTCCAGTAAACATAATTAAATATTCAGAACATAATATAAATAATGTTAAACTTGATATAAATATCTTATATATTAATTATATATTGATTTAGGGAACTCTATAATTGTTATATATAGAAAATAAAATACATTTTTCATGGATAAAATATGTTGTATCCATTATTGAATGTTATTTATATTTCATTGATTGATAAAATGAAATAAATAAAGGTAAATACTATATTTTCATTAAAATTATTTTTAAATAAATATATTTTACAAATTTTCATCAAACCAATCCTTATTACCATCTATATAAAGCGTGAATAAATTCCATGACATTGTGAGTCGGTAGTCCACAGTATAGATGACCGACGTTACTATATTCCCATTGAATAAAAAAGAAAGAGGTATATCTGATTTCAGAATTAAATAAGTATAAATATTATAAAAATATTTTTTTAATATATTCTTATTTCAATCCAATTAAAATAAAAAAAATAATTACATCACATCAATTAGCAAGCTTGTAGTCCACCGTAGTCATGAGTGATGTTATTGTTTTTCAGTGGGTTTGAGGAAATACGTTAGATGTGGTGTTATAACTAAACAGGTATTATAACATCCAAAATTTCATATATATATATATATTAAATATATCATTATATATTTCCATGAGATTTAGATATGGAAAATTAATAACATCAGTTCATGAGGTGGTAGTCCATCGTACAATCGAATGATGATTTCATATTCCCTTTTATGGAGGAGGAGATTGATACAAGCAATAAAATTAATGTAATAAAATATCATTATATTAAATATAAATATTTTATTATATAATTATGTTTTATTTGTAATTTATGGTGGTGGAAGTTGATATAAAATAAAACACTTAATTAGGGATGGTACCTCTTCCTCGAAGAACATCTTTTGGTTTTCAAAAATTGTATACATAGAATGGAGTTATGGAAAAATAAGAATTATATGATTTTATTAAATAGTTATAGAATTTATTATTAAGTAAAATGGTTGAAACATGTTTTTTAGATTTTTATAGATTATACAATAGGGGATGACCTTTTAAAATTGAGGTGAGCATCACACTTGTTGTTTTTGAAAAGAATAATGTGTACCGATATTTTTCCCAAGAAAAAGGGATCCATAATAGGAAATTATTGAACCATATATTTTATAATTTATAATTATTACTATAAAATTGGTTTTTGGCAAGTTTATAGGTAATTTTACCCTTAAATATTTTATTTTAACCCTCAATAAAGATATTTTTACTTTAACAATAGTAATTAGTTTTTACTATTTTTAGTATTCATAACGGTCAAAATTATTTTATAATTGTTAGATAATAATAATTATTTTCATTATAAATATAGAATCAATTTTTTTTAAATTTCATTCATAGTGGAGGAAAAATATAATTTATAGATAATCCAATAAATTTGAAGAAGAAGTAGTTTCTAAAATAAAAAATCTCTAAAAGATTAAAAACTTTTTTACATAAAATTTCCATATAAAATGTACTAAAATTAGATAAATTTGATTAATATAAACAATATTGGAAAAAATTTAAATTTAAATAAAATATTAAAAAAATATTTTGTTTTTAAATTCACTAAAAAATTAACATTCATAATAATTGTAGTAGTTTAAACAATTCATCAGAAAATCTATCTTTTCTAAAAATAAAAAAAACAGTTCACTCGATTATAATTGTCAGAAGATTAATGTAAAAATGAAATTAATTATTCAGAAATAAATTCTCTAAAAATGTAAAATAATAGTTTTAAAATAATTGTATATAAGGCGATATAACTTATTTTTAGAAAAAATCAGTTTTTAAGCATAAAATTGGGTTTATTCATATGTCTTGTCTAGAAAACAAATAATATGAACGATAAAAATTTAATTGAATATATAATATATTAATTATAATAAAATAATAATAATAATTATTTTTTTTGAAGAAAAGCATTTTTTATGCAAACAAAAATATTTTCTCAAAATATGATTTAATTATTTTCAAATGATATTTAATTTAATCTATAAATAATTTTTCGTCAATGAATATTTTAAATATACATGTACAAAAATATATGTTCATAATTTAGTTAATCATAATCATACCAACTATTCTAATAGTTATGCAATAACTCACATTTAATGAAATATTTTAATAGTATTTTGTGTTTTGTTAAAAACATAGTATTTTGTGTAATGCAATAACAATATCATGGTGTTATAGATAACATATAAAATATTAAGTTTATTTCAAAAAATAAATTTAAAAATAAAATACGGTTTTTACTTTCTACCCCGTTAAAATAAATTTATATCCCGATATTCGTCACATTTTTTACCAACAACTATGGTTACTTCTACCTCATTTCATGCACAGATTGCAATATATCTTCCTCATGTTAGTGGAGTCATGAAAAAACATTGAACATGAGTGTTTTATTATTTTATAGAACATTCTATATTACATAATTTTCACTAGTTTCTCCTCACAATAAAGGTTATTCTCTAGTGATATGAACACTGAGTTCCATACATTTGATGGAAAAGCTATGTAGTTTCTCTAACGAGATATGTGGAACAGTTCATAAACATGATATAGGCTTAGTGTAAGAACTAAGAAACAAGCTAGTATCTTTATAAAACCTTAAATTCCAATGGTACCGATATATCATTATCATATAATTACCTTTATTTTTAATGAATAAATTCATTGAGACACATTATCACTAATTTAAAATTATTGATCACATCTATGATTATCAACATTATATTTCTATCAAATTTTACGATTACTCTATGTGCTACTGGATGTCTCTAACCATATCTAAAATTTCATCAACTAGATTAGGTCTCAAAATATTTCTTTTTGAAACATACTTATATCATGTCGGATTTCTACACTTTTTAAAATAAAGGGTCTTGTAAGAAGCTATATGAATGCTTGAGTGGAATTTATGATTGTAAAAATACTCAACTTGTAAAAGGTGTAGATCCTAACCACCATTTTTGTAACAACCTGAGATTTTATGAGAATTATTCTTTTTAATTTCATTGATGTCTTGTGTTATACGCTACACCAAATTTAGATTGTGCTATACTCAACACTGTATTAGCTTGCAGTATACGCAACACTTTTCTTGACTCGTGTTAGACACAATTTCAAGTTCGTTTTTTAGAAATTATTCTACACAACTTTAAGTATAGATTATTTTTAATGTATAAATGAAATAAGTTTTAATTATTTTATATGAAACAACAAAGGGATCTTTCACTACACTCAACCTTGACTTGGCTTGCGTTACACGCAATCGCGACCTTCTTCGATAGCGTGTGTAGAACACAATCCCGAGTTTCACTAAACAATGATATGTTATGAAAATATTATATAAAATAGCCATTATGAATAGTAATACCCACTTTTGGAAATTTTAAAAATTTTATTTTTCAAAATGGACTTCATTTTTTGATTTGGAATATCGAAAATAGCCTAGGGTGAAGTTTTGGTATTTTTCTGAAAACATTCAATTTTTGATGAATAGTGAAAACACTAGGTTACTATTTAAAAACCCACTTTTTATTTAAATAATTATTTATTTTATTTAAATTTATTTTAGGAAAAAATTGATACATAATTCCTATATAAGTTCATTGTAATTCATTGGAGTCATTTTATAATAATTTTAGATATATAAAAATTTTATTGAACTTTTCACCGTCTTTTACATACCTTATAGGTGCTTTTTGCAAACTTACATAAAACTAAATTTTACCGCTCTTGTGAGTGGAATTTCGAAAATCCGAGAGACATGGTTAATATCAATGAGTAAAATGTTGTTCAATAAGATAAAAATAATTTTTGGTGAATAATAACTTTTTCATTTTATTTACCATGGTTAAAAGTAAATAGGGTAATTAAGGGTAAAAATGATATTATTATTACTCTAAAACATGTCCTAATTCTATTAGATAATTATAATTAGATCCGAAAAAACCTTTGGAATAAAATATTTCCCTTTAGGTCCATTTGGATTAGATTAGGACATTTATTATGATTTTATTTAAAGAAGAGTTAAAATAGTTAAAATCAAAGTTTAATAACTAAAACATTTTTAATATCAGGTCATAGAAAAGATAAATTCAACTATAAATATTTATTATAAATATAATAAGATTTAATACCTAATGGTATTTTATTTATAATTTTTAGACATTAAATAAGTTAATTTATTTATGACACAATGGTGATGTGGTAATTACCAAAATAATGAAATATTAAAATAATTGATATAATAAATACCCAAATAAATTTAATTTGAGACTTTTTATGAATTAAAATAATTTTATAGGTTAATATGACATGTTTTTAATTATTCAATTAACTTTTTGTGAACTAATAATGTTGTTATGATTTTCAAAAAAAATCAATTACCAAATAGTGTCAAAATTGACATAAAATTGTTTTTAAAACAAATATAATATTATGAATTTGTTTATACTCCTAAAAATATAAGGCTCCGTAAAATGACTTATATAAGGTTATATATATTAATTATGAACCACTTTGAGTTTTTTTTGGCTTGTTATAGTAATTTTATTAACCATATAGTGTAAGAAAACAAGAAGACATGGTAAAAGATAAATTATTGAACTTAGAGTTAAATCTAAACGATAAGGTTAAAATAGTAACCTAAACTTGTCTAAAACCTATTGTTTGAGATTATTTCGACCCATACACACTTTACCTTATAAATAAATAAATTTGGACCTATTATAAATGGAATATTACTTTATTATAAAATAATATTTTATGTTTTTTCAAAGGTGCCCCTCTCCTCCTTTATAAAAAGGCACCCCTTTCCTCTTCTCTTCACACCCTTTTGAGACTTGAAGCTCTGAAAAAACCTTCCAATTCCTCTTATAAACCTCTATAGTCATATCATAGAGGTTTTGGTATTCTGAAAATACCAACTCTAGTGCCCTACGAAGAAGTTTAAAGGAGGTGCGTCGAGGAAGAGGTAATCTCTTCTACCGACTCTTTCAAGTTTCTTTCTTCTTATACTTCCTCTTATTTAGTTGTTTAATTATAATGTAATAACATAAGTATTAATTATATACTGATATTTTATTATAAATATTAAACAACCCTATTTCACCTTCTATCCATCCTACGGAAAACGAAATCACTGTGCATGCGTACGTACGAAATACCGTCTCCACGCCGTGGTGTAATCAGTTTTTCCACCACCACCTTACTTGGATGGGTATAATGGTGTAAAGAATAACTATATATGATTATTATAACATAATAATGATTCTATGATATTATATCATCTTCTCCAATTCCATTCATTAAATATGGGAACAATATCATCGCTCGTGCGTACATACGGATTACCGTCTCCACGACGCGATGAGATTCATTTTCCTTGTTAAAAATTCAAGAATGATTATAAAGTATATATAATAAGTAATCAAGAATTATATGACATAATAATTCTACTTTATTTATGTATATATATATGCATGTATTCTAGTTAATTCCATTCAATTCAATAAGGAAATGAAAAATAGTGTTCATGCATACATACGGCCTACTGTCTCTATGAACAATGTATTTCTTTCCATTTATCGATCTAATATATATATGTATATTCTGAATATAAATTATATATATCATGTTTTATATTCTTTAATAAAGAAAACATGATCTAAGTAATCATATTAATAATTACAAGTTAAAAGACGTACGATAAGTGAAACGATTTTACCCAAAGCACTACTTTAACATGGAATTTACAAAAGAACGGATAATATAAAGTCATAAGTGAACCATATATGATATCATAAAAATTAATATGATTCTTTAAAAAGTCAATGAAATTATTTAAATCATTATACAGAAGTCTCTGACTGATACATATGAAATTGGACATGAGGTAAGGGATAATTATTCCAATCTCGTTATTATCCAAGATTGTTTATTCGTAAGTATTTACTGGGGTTATATTTTTCATCGATGTCCATAAAACCATTTTCATAAAGTGTTTAATAATCTTCCATATATGTTTAAAGTCATTTTTACCCATCTTGACTTTTACTTTGTGTTATGGAAGGAATCTTGCTTTTGTTTACCATATGTGGTACTTTTTGAATTTTCCGTTAAAAGTACGAGTAGAATGTTTTCCTTCAATTATACAGAATGAATATATTTTTACAGTTTCATAACTACTTATGTTCATGAAGATTACTCTACAATATTTAATGAATATTTTCAAAAAAATCCTTTTCTTTTAAAATTTCATGGAATTTTGTGAAAAGAAAATTATTTTGATGAAGAAAGGATATTTTCCTCAAGAATTCATTTCAAGTGTTTTATCAAAACCATTTTCCATATAAGATGGAATTATTTCATATGTGTATGTTTCAAGTATAATTTCACTATTATTTACATGGCTTAACTTTTCATATGATGAAATGATATCGATTTTTTTCTATGGATTATTTTATGATTGGACGATGTTTATGAAACCCATTTTAAACTTTGGGTAACGATGAATGATTTATGTTCATGTTGTGGCACAAGTAAGATTGATTTCATTATGATATGGGTGGGACCTATATCTCCCTTTAATTCATTGGGTAAATATTTATATCTCATGATATAGGCATGGCTGGAACGGTAAGTTAATCCGATTTAGTGATATAGGACTGGAACGAGGAGTGAACTTGATTCAGAAAGGGACTTTGTCCACTAAGATGGTCTTGGCAGTAATGTCTTGGATACTATGGAAATCATATCTTGTGATTAATGGTTTTCCACAATGACATGTTTTATTCCTATTATATTTTATCATGATTCATGTTCCATTATGATATATGCCTTACGTACTTACAAGATTTATGTATTTGATCAAGATTTTGATGTTTAGATTTTTTGTTCATGTTTTTGCATTCAAATTATTATGGATTGTTTTATGATATCTATGTTTACCCTTACTGAGCATTTGAGCTCACCCTTTTAATGTTTTCTTTTCCCTGGGATTTAAAGAAAGGTTTTGGTTTAAAAAACAAAAGGGGAAGATCTTTATGGGAGTTGTTGAAGATCTTTTATCGTGATAAGAAGATTATTTTTCCGAGTTTCCAAATACACTAAACTATTATGGTCCTTGTGTGTTTGTTTTTTTATGTATTAAGTATTCTGAAAAAGTAATGTAATGTCCATGTATGTCAAGCTTGGGTATCTATAGTTGTTATCAGAGGCAATGGAGGTAGGAATGTATCCGATCCTTGGGAACCCTCACATGTGAGCGTTGGACGAAGCATAGCTCTCCACCCAAGGGCTTCATGAGGAAATGGCTGCCACTGGGGATGGTGGTATGTCCCTCACATGGGGTGTAGCTGCTCATGGAGTGCCCTGATAGGTATCAGTTATAGTCCACTGGAAGTAATTCCATACTGCTACAGTTGGTATCAAAGGAAAGGTTTAGTTAACCTTTGGAAACTAGGATCCGAAAAACATTAGTCAGATCCCTAGAGATATTTATAAGGTATGTCTAGGGATGTCCATATAGTTAAGTATAAGTATAGTTTATAGTCCTAAAATTATAGTAATGATCTTAGAATGAAACTTAAGATGTTAGATATTGAAGGTACTCCCCCTTTATTAGGTTGTTTTCCTAGTATGTTTTTTGCCTCTCACACTATTTTTTTGGGTTTTAGAAAATGGATGGAAATAGGAAGATTCATGATAATGGAGGATATGATGGACAATGGAAGGATATTCTTCATGAGAAACCAAATGAAATTGGATCTGGAGGTCCACATATCGTTATTATGCCTAATCAGCAATGTCATAATATGATCAATAATCTCAACTTTGGTAAGTTTCCCGACTCAGCTAATAAGAGAAATATGGAGTTTCATAATGATCATAGAGGAAAGAAAGTAAAATTTCCCTCATGTAAATAATGTGGGAAGAGGCATCAGAGAGAATGTTTCAAAGGAATTGAAAGATTTTTTGGGTGTGGAAAAGAAGGACACAAATCCAGAAAGTGAAAAGGTAAAGGGTCAGTTAACACCATGGAGAAGGATAATGGTATTGCTATGACATCAACAATGATTAGCTGTTTTAAATGTAGAATTTATGGGCATTATGAAAACCAATTCTCTAAGGGAAAATCTCATGAAGAGAATCAGCATAGTCATATGGGTAGTATTTATGTGGATGATGATGAGGAGACTACAAATGATATATGAGATGAATGAAGTGTTGATGCTTGGTAAATGGTTTAAGAAGGTAGTGGAATGATTTATGTTTATCAAGAGTTATGTTTTATACGTAATGGTACAATGGAATAAAGACACATATAAGGATTGTTACACTATTGTTTTTCCTAAAGTATTTGAAAGTATATGTTGAATGGTACCAGTAATCATGAAAGTTTAATTCATATATTTTTGGAAAGTAGATGATGTGAGTATAATGAAGGGATAAGGAGACAATGAGATGTTTTTTTACCATTGATGAGCTCATGGCTGATATAAGGACAATGTGATATCATGGTTTTAGTATATAGAAATTTTGCGATTTTGGTATGTGGAAAGAGTTAACTTTGGACAACATTCATGTTTTCAATAAGGTTCAATGGGTATTCATTTTTCAAGAGAATACATGATTAAGGTATTCACAAGTTTGGAATGTGACCAACAAGATATATCTTATATGGGGGATAAATGACGGTATTCACATGCATGGATGATGGAAATTCTAGTAATCATTTTTTTATACTATAAGATTGGAAAAAAGTATTTTTAATAAGATTAAAGGTTGGAATGGATTAAATTGAACATCAGATAGAATTTTTTAGGGCTATAACTTTTTTCGATACTATTTCTGGAATGTTATAATAGTGTAGTTTTAGAAAAAGGACAACCCATAGGACGGAAGACAACCCATCACATCAGACAAGGCTGTAGGAATCGAACCCACAACTGAAGTGTAGTAGGCCTTTATTGCATACCATTGGCCTATAGGAAGTCCTTGGTTAGTAGAAACTAGTTTTATTATATTAAGCGGTATGATAGATGAAGTATAAGTATATTTTTGGAATCATATACGATTAACCTCACCATAGATGGACTTATGTGTATATTTGATAACTTTTTCTAACCTTATTTTTGAGATAGTTGTAAGGACCTATCATTCTATCACATGATCTGATAACACTTCATGGATGACAAATTCAACTTCATTTCATTAAGAGATGAAGTGGAAATTTTTCAAGGCATGAACAACAGTAATATTGTACAAAATCAAGTAAGTATTTCTTTTAATTCAACAATTATTCAACTTTAGGGAAATGACATTGAATGCAAAAAATGTTGTCCTAGTGTCCTTATATCTGATGAATCAGATGGTACCTTAAATCATCCCAAATTTATGGGTTTGTGATTGTTGGCTTTATCATATCCATGTCCTCTACCACTCTCCATCAGAACTTGATGGTTAGATTTTTCTTCCATATCCATATTTCCACCTATGTTCTCCTATGTGGAAACCTAGTTTTGAGTTAATTTGGGTAACTGTTATGTTTCCTACTTCACTTTTTAAAATTAAGTTTTAGTATTCCTTTTTACGATGTGGGTTTTATGAAAGAAACATTCAAGTAGTAAACCATTTATAACCCCAAAGAATTTCGAGGGTGAAATTCATTTTAAGGGAGGTAGAATGTAACAAACCGAGATTTTATGAGAATTACTCTTTAATTTGATTGATGCCTTGTGTTGTATGCTATACTAAATTTATCTTGTGCTATATGTGACACTGTATTAGCTTGCAGTATACGCAACACTATTCTAGGCTTGTGTTATACACAATTTCATGTTCATTTTGTAGAAATTATTCTACTCAACATTAAGTATAGATTTTTTTAATGTATAAATGAAATAAATTTTAATTATTTTATAATAAAAAACAAAGGGATATTTCACTACACACATCCTTGACTTGGCTTGTGTTACATGCAATCGTAACATTCCTCGATAGCGTGTGTAGTACGCAGTACCGAGTTTCACTAAACAACGATATGTTATTAAAATATTATATAAACTAGTTGTTATGAATAGTAATACCCACTTTTGGAAATTGTATAAATTTTATCATTCAAATGGACTCCATTTTTTGATTCGGAATATCGAAATTAGCCTAGGTTGAAGTTTTGGTATTTTTATGAAAACTTTCAATTTTTGATGAATAGTGAAAACAATAGGTTACTATTTAAAAACCGACATTTTATTTAAATAAATATTTATTTTATTTAAATTTATTTTAGGTCAAAATCGATACATAATACCTATATAAGTTCAATTTAATTCATTGGAGTCATTTTATAATAATTATATATATATATATAAATTTTATTGAACTTTTCACCGTCTATTACCTAGCTCTTAAGAGCTTTTTGCAAACTTACATAAACCATAATTTTACCGCTTCTGTGGTTGGAATTTCGAAAATCCAAGAGAAATGGTTAATATAAAGGAGTAAAATGTGGTTAAATAAGATAAAAATAATTTTTGGTGAATAGTAACTGTTTACTTTTATTTACCACGGTTAAAATTAAATAGGGTAATTAAGGGTAAAAATGTTATTATTATTACCATAACACATGTCCTAATTCTATTGGATAAGTTTAATTCAACCAAAAACAACCTTAGGAATAAAATATTTCTCTTTAGGTCCACTTGGATTAGATAAGGACATTTATTATTATTTTATTTAAAGAAGAGTTAAAATAGTTAAAATCAAAGTTTAATAACTAAAACAATTTTAATATAGGGTTATACATAAGATAAATTCGACTATAAATATTAATTAGAAATATAAAAATATTTCCTACAAAATGGAATTTTTTTTATTATTTTTAGATATTAAATAATTTAATTTATTTATGACACAGTGGTGATGCAGTAATTTCCTAGATAATAAAATATTAAAATAATTGATATTATAAATACCAAAAATAAATGTAATTTGAGACTTTTTATGAATTACACTAATTTTCTAGGTTAATATGACATGTTATTATTGATGAAATTAACTTTTTTTGAACTAATCATGTTGTTATGATTTTCACAAATATCAATTACCAAATAGTGTCAAAATTGACATAAAATAGTTTTTAAAACAAATATTATATTATTAATTATTATTATATTCTTAAAAATATGAGTTTCAGAAAAATTACATAGATAAGGTTATATATATTAATAATGAACCACTTGGGGTTAGTTTGGCTTGTTATAGTGATTTTATTAACCATATAGTGTAAGAAAACAAGAAGACACGGTAAAAGTTAAATTATTTAACTTAGAGTTGAATCTAAATGATAATGTTAGAATAGTAACCTAAACTTGTATAAAACCTATTGGTTGAGAGGATTTAGACTCATCCCCACTTTATCTTCAAAATAAATCAATTTTAAGATATTATAAACCAAATATGACTTTATTATAAAATAATATTTTAGGTTTTTTCAATGGTTCCCCTCTCCTCCCTTATAAAAAGGGCACCACTTCTCTCTTCTATTCACAAACTTTTGAGCATTGAATCTCATCCAAACCATTCCAATTCCTCTTTTCAAACTCTCTTTTTATATCATAGAGGTTCTGGTCTTCCCAAAATACCAACTCTAGTGCCCTAAGAAGAAGTTTAAAAGAGGTGCGTCGAGGAAGAGGTAATCTCTTCTACCGAATCTTTCAAGTTTATTTCTTCTTCAAATTACTCTTATTTAGTTATTTCATTATAAAGTAATAACATAAGTATTAATTATATACTGATATTTTATTATAAATATGAAACAACCCTATTTCACCTTCTATCCATCATACGGAAAATGAAATCGCCGTGTGTGCGTACATACGGAATATCGTCTCCACGCCGTGGTGTAATCAGTTTTTCCACCACCACCTTACTTGGATGGGTATAATGGTGTAAAGAATAACTATATATAATTTTTATAACATCATACTGATTCTATGATATTATATCATCCGCTCCAATTCCATTCAATAAATATTGGAATGATATCATCGCTCGTGCGTATGTACGGATTACCGTCTCCACGACGCGATGAGATTCATTTTCCATGTTACCAATTCAAGAATGACTATAAAGTATATATAATAAGTAATCATGAAATATATGAAATAATAATGCTACTGGATTTATGTATATATATATATATATGTATGTCATCTACTTAATTCCATTCAATTCAATAAAGAAATGAAAAACAGCGTTCATCCGTATGTACGACCTACCGTCTCCATAAACGGTGTATTTCTTTATATTTATCGATCTATTATATATATATATATATATATATATATATATATATTCTGAATATATATTATATATAAATAATGTTTTATATTATGGATTTATTTTTTCAAGTTTCCAAAGACACTAAACTATTACAGTCCTTGTGTGTTTGAATTGTTCACTCAGTTTTACTATATGTCTTGGGATGACATGCAATGATGAAAACCAACTCTGTATCAAGGTCTTGTTGAATACATTTCCAAACCCTCAAGGTAAACATGAAATACCTATCAGATACAGCTGAATGTGGTACTCCATGAAACCTTACCACTACCTAAGTTTATATTCTATAAATCAGAACAACATAACTATAATATTTGTTAGAAATGAAATGTGCTAACTTCGAATGTTGATAGACTATAACCCCTAATTACCTCGAAATCAAAATAAGATAAACCCTGAAGGGTTCTCGACTTTTTAATCATATTTCAAAAAAGTGTAAATTCATTCCTTGTAAAATAAATTTTTCACTAAAACATATTCAATAGGAAGGGGTTGAATTTCCATAATTTTTTTAAAATATCTATAATCTGGGTTAAATCCACACACGTAGAAAATAAAAAAATAGGATTCAATGACTCTGAATATATTATAGGCCTTAAAATAATCAAACCATGATTTTATCCATAACTCTTAATTTAATATTACATGACAAAATATATACTTCCAAAAGACTATTCACGATTTTTTCATGATATATTCTCTTTTATTTTATACGATTTCTATCATTGTAAGCTTGTGTTCATCATTGTAATGATATAATATCAAATACAATTTTATTAATCTGTAATCCATATAGAGGGATAAAATCACATAAAATACCTCTAAATGATGAATACTGATATTTTTATTAGTCACATTCATATAACAGAAAACATAAATTTACCAACTAAGGAGGGGAGGATAAGTGTGGAAAAATTATCATGATTTACTTTGTCAATTTTTAATGCACATGCTTTCCATTTTTTCCTCTGTATTTAATTGTTTTTTGGAATACCATCTTCATTAGCCATTGGATTGGGTCATTGATTCAAATAATTATAATAATTCTATTTACTTTAATAAATTGAGTTTGGGTGGGGTATTTGGTGGGAATTGTCCTGATTAATTTCATTTATTAGACTCTTCACATCACTTATATATTATTTTGATCAATGTGTAAGCTTACCATAAATGAAACACCATCTTGATTCTTCCATAAATTCACATGATTTATTCTTCCAAATTTTTAGGCATGTAATTGTTTGAAATTTCTTTCCACTATGTGATTTTCTTATTTATCAAGATACTCGATAATAATTTTCTTATCAAAACCAAGGGAATGGAAATAATCTCAAATATCTATTTATACCTTCAGTGAACATGAAATGATTTTTTTATAGATACTAATGTCTCCTATCAAAAATGTCTTTCAATGAGTTGGTTTAATTACACAAAATGATTGAGAAATTTTTCTTTTTAGAATAATGATTAAACCAAAAGAATACTGTGGATTTATTTTAGATTTTTTCATAGGTATGAAACTATTAAAAATAATTATATTTGTGGTCAAGAAATTCATTCTTTATCATTGTACCTAGAATAAACCAGAATTACTTACTGAAACATATCCTCTTAAACTAATCCCATTACCTGGATTCAATTACCTCCTCTTGATTCATATTCTTAAAAAGGCCCCACCACTGATCTTTTTTCCTTCCAAATGATGTACAACCCAAATCATTTTCACATCCTTAAAATGTTGTAGAATAGAAAATGTCTTTTTATTAGTATTGATCATTTTCCCAGAAACTAGTGGACCAGTGGACACACTATAAGAGGGTGAATATCGCCTAATTATGATCTCAATATAATATTGTTCCCTCCTTTTCTCATTTTTCAGTTCATCATGATTCATAGATTTAGAAAATTAAATGATCATATAAAAATGGTTTTGAATTAAGGATCCCATAACATTTAGTTTCATAGGAAGAAAATCATTTCAATTCCCTTTGAAACCATCATTCAGGTTCTATCCATTGAAAAAAACCTAAAATTATATCATAAGAAGCACTAATAAAAGTGTAAAACCACATAATAATGAAGAATAATTTATTGTATGTTTAAAATTAGGTCACCTTATTTTCAATATATGACACCTTAGTCTTACCCTAGTCTATTCATGGTCATAATTAAAATCCTTTATTATGGTTCATAATGTTTTGGTGTGTTTAAAATACTTACCTTTAGAGTTTCATAGAATGTGTGAGAAAGGAATGTTTTTATGCATCAGGTGATGATTAAGTCTATAAAAATGCATTTCTTTCAGAGTTATTAACCCTAGGTACCTATGTTCCTGAGCCACATCCAATTGTACTATCATACATTGAGGTATTTTCTTTAAAAATAATCAGACTATCCTTTACATAAATTACATGAACATCCCCATACTTTGGATCATGCATAAAATTGTCATTATTCCCTTGAATAATTATAAGAAATATCCATAGGGATCTCACAAATTTTTTCTCATCCTAGATTCCAAATATTAACAAAACCATTCTTTTGATACGAACTATAGAGATCCAAATTTATCCTACATAAATATCACATCCTTATTGATGAACTTTTTCTAAAGATCACAAATAAAAACCCAATGATTATAATGATTCACTAGATTAAGATACTAGATAAACAATATTCCTATTTAGTGAATGTTCATTAACTTCCACCATAATGATATTCCAAATTTTTACTATTAAAAACATACCCTACTTAAAACATTTATTAATAAAATATGCAAATAAGTATAAGAAATTGTGCGAACAGATTCTCATTAAGGGTAAGAATGTGAAATAATCAAACCTAACATGATCATAATGTTATGGTAAAATTGACATAACCTAATAAAATCATACCCTTCATATAAATGATCAAAATATTGTGTCATGGAATATTGATTGGTAGTTCATAAGTCCTGGTCATGATGCTATAAAAGAACATGAGCTGTAAGATCATAACATTGGAATAAATCAAATTTTTTTTATATACATAAGAATATAAATTATTATGTCAAGTACACCCACCAAGACATCCATAACTTAATCAACTGACTAGTCATTTACATACTTCGGGCTTGGGATAACCTCATATGTACCCTCTATTAATTTTGGGATGACCTTCCATGAACCCTATTTTTGTATTTGGAAAACCTACCACGTAAAATTTTGAGCTCAAATATCATTAACCATAACCTAATGAATTTTCTTTAGATATAGGTCTCAACTGCCATTATTCTTACATAACCATCATACTTGTTCATAACATATCCACCACCAGATAACAAAAATCCTAAATGTCTTTATCATAAGATCATAATATATTCATCATATCAGAACCCATGAAAAAAAATTTGTTTCATAAGAATTGCGTCATATCATAACCCATGAAAATAATTGGGTTTTATATAAATTTTATAATTTCATCATAGCATAACCTATGAGAAAAGAAGCATGTTACATAATAATTATATCATGGTATAACTCAGGGATGTAAAATGTGTTTCATAAAAATCATTTCATCATAAACATAAACCATTTAGAGAAATAAAAATATTGGTATCCTTGGGTAATTTCCCCATCAATGAGAAAGTAACATCAAAAGATGTTGTCTTAGATGAAAAATGATTTTTTAAAATATACTTATAATATTACATGAGGGAAATAAATTTTCTTTGAAAATATATTTTTAAAACTACAAATAATAATATAATTTCATAAATCCTTTTCATTTAATTTATTCTTAGAAACTTATATAGGATACTTTAAAACCCATTTTTATCAATTCATTAAGCAAATATCATTTAAATTTTAAATATAACTTATGAATAAATGAATTTTTATAGAATGTTTTCATGGAGAATAATATCTGAAACATATAAAAGATGATTTTAAACATTTAGTTGTAATGATAGTGGAAAATATCATTCATTACATATGTGTAAAAAAAATATTTCTTTAAAATGTTTGGTAATTTATAAATAGTAATTGTTTAGAAAAATACATGAATACTACTTTAGAATTATTTTCTATAAATTCGAATTTGGGTAAATATATATTTAATGAAACATTTGGATAATATCATAAAACCATTCAGAAATATTTTAAAAGTGATTTTTAGAGGAACAATGGTTTTTGAGTAAAGTGAAAAATAATGTCAATTTTAAATAATTTCATTTCAAAATATTGAGTAAAAAATAGAGAAAAATGAATGGATAACATGAATTATAATTTAGTTAAATGAATATAATAAAATTAATGTGTTTTTTGATATACAGATCATAATATTTTATCATCTAAATAATAAACATAATCTATCATAATAAAATAATATATTGTAATATCAAACCTTTAACAATTTGGTATAATTCAAATAATATGAACCATTAAATGATAACATCAAATGAATAATTTAACAACATGAAAATAATTATACTTTTGATATAACTTGTAAAATGGTTAGTATAGCAACTCATATACTAATACTGGTGTATAACATATCTTATGACCCAAAGAAGGAAAATTGAGAAAAAAAATTTATTATCGCTTGGGTAAATTTAGAATAGTAAAGAAAAAGAAAGGGAGATACACAAGTTGATATTTAAATAAAAATAATTATTTGGATAATAATAATAAAATAAATCAATGTAAATTATACACACTACAAAAAATAAATGGACAGTGAATATGGAATTTGTCTCATATAAGTAAAAAGTATGAGGAAAATCCATAACCATAAGTCTCAAATAATGTTGTACACATTTGAAGCTCTTTTATTGTAAATATAAGTATATTATACATCAAATTATGAACCATTATTTTATATATCATATAATTTATTATTTACGTATACCTATTTATTACCCATTTATAAACTATTCCTTTTGAAAATCATGTTTCATTTAATAACCGTTTGTTCTTGTATGTTTTGATTTGTTATTTTTGGTACTCATACTTTGATCATCATAAAATACACTATATTATTTATATATGATATAAATATGATATAAATATGATCTATATATTTTATTTATTAATTTATAGTAATCCATAAAACTTAAAAATAGAAAATGATATACACTTTTGATGGTGATTGTAGATTATGTGAACATATGAACATTGTTTTGAATTTATCAATGGATGAAATGATATAAAGAATGTAAAATAATATATTAAAATATTATAATCATTTTGATGTCATATATATCACATATTTTCATTGAGAACATCTTTAATAATTTTCATGTAATGTTTGAGTGAAGAAATCACTTCGTGAGGCGGTAGTCCACTATACTCATGGGTGATGTTATCATATTCTCTCATAAAGGAAATTAAGTAGGTATATCTGATATCATAAATAAATATTTATAAATATTCCAATAATATAATATATATTTATTTAATTTATCCTTATTTCCATCAAATTAAAATAGGAATGAAAAACACATCAAATCGGTTCGTGAGGTGGTAGACTGTCATACACATGAGAAACATTATTTTTTTGCAAATGGTTTGGAGTTATGAATTGAGATGTGGTATTTTAAATATATATTTATATTAATATAATAAATTATATATATAAAAATTAAATATATCATTATATCCATTAATGATAGACAGTGATGGAAAATGAATTACATCATCTCGTGAGGTAGTAGTCCTCGAAGCAAATGAATACTGATTTCATATCCCCACTTATAGAATAAGAGAAATGATTAGGTAATTACATTAACATACATAGATCAAAGAATATCTAAATGATTATTTTATCCTATCATTATGGTTTAAAAATAATTTAATGGTGTGGTAGAAGAAATAAGATAAAATGCTTGGTTATAGGTGTTATATCTTTATTAGTCATCTTCTTTTTGGCTTTCACCAAATGGCATATTAGGAAGTCTTTATGACCCAAAAAATGAATATAGGAAGAGATTAGAGGAGTAAGTTATTTGGGTATGTATTTTCTGACCAGATTGGTTTTTTCTAGTTCAAAGTGGAATGGTTATATTTTGGTCTTTTATATGTAAGGTGAGTGTGACGCCTGTATTTTTTTAATAGAGAATGTTGTACCCATGTTTTCACCATGAAAAAGGCTAAAACATGGGATATTTGAAAAAATATATAGGATTTAGGGTCTTAATATGTCCATAAAAGGCCATTTTATATTCTTATAAGTCATTTTATCCCTTATCGTTTTAGTTTAACCACAGATAAACATATTTTCACCTTAAAAATGATTATTAATTGTTTTTACTGATTTTATTATTCATAATCACAAAAAAATTAATGTTACCTTATTAGATAATATGATTTATGATGATTTAAAATACAAAATACAATTTTGAAAAATTCTATTCACATAACTAGAAAATTGTAATTTAAAAATAGTCCCG
This sequence comes from Viscum album, assembly GCA_963277665.1. Taxonomy (NCBI): domain Eukaryota; kingdom Viridiplantae; phylum Streptophyta; class Magnoliopsida; order Santalales; family Viscaceae; genus Viscum; species Viscum album. The sequence continues at coordinate 374,782,135 of OY728119.1, read as the reverse complement.
CAGACATGATGAAAAATCGTTTTTCTAAAGAGAAAAATTTCAAGATTTTTAAAATATTTTACATGAATATTAAATATTAAATTAATTAAAATGAAATAAATTGTATTAATAAGTATATAACTGAATTAATTTTACATTTATAAGTATATTAAAATAACTGGGTATTTTAAAGTTCCTTAAAAAATTAAAATTCTTAATAAAAACCAATATTTTCACTATTTATCGAATAATTTATTTTTTTAGAATATTTTCTAAAATTAACTCCAAGATAATTTTTAAATTTATATTTAAAAATTTAACCTTATTTTTTCAAAATAAATTTAATAAACTTATTGAAAATAATTTTAATATAAATGTGCAAATTGAAACAAGTATACTTTTTTTTCAAAAAATAAAGTTTTTAAGCGCAAATTCAACTATGTTTTTACCTAATGTATATGAAATGAATTAGATCAGTGTAAAAAAGTTTATTGAATATATAATATATATATATATATATATCCTTAAAATAATTCACCAAGAGTTATTTTTCTAAAATTTACTATGGTAAACCAAGGTTGTTCACAGGAAATTTGTTTTCCAAAAAAAGTTTATCTTTATTTCAAAATAGTTTCCATTTTTATTTATAATTAATTAGTCCTTAATGACATAATTATATATACATGTGTTAAAATATATTTTCATAATTTTCATAATCCTATTCATACCCTTCATTCTAATTGTAAAATATTATCTATCATTTTGAATAATAATATTAAAATAGTATGTCTTATTTCATTATAAATGGGTGTAGCGTGTAACATCGGTTAAAATGGATATTTCATTTAATTTTTTTTATAAATACTTAATTAATTTGAAAATAAAATATTTAAAAAAATATTTGGGTGTTGTAGTTATGATCATGGGGATGTAATTTCTAAAATTTTGTATCAAAATGTATATGAGATGGCAAAAATTCAAAATGGGGTTGAATTTTATATTTAAAAATTTCTTTTAAAACCATTAAAGTTCTTAAAATAAACTAAAATAATTCACAAAGCCTCCTATAAAAGGAATCAAATGATGAGACTTACACTTGGTCCAATGATATTGTTATCATACCACATGTTATGAAACAATTTTATTCAGATTGAATACAAATATCAGATTAATATAAAGTGTAAATTATTCTACCATATATTGTATATAATCAAAACTAAAATGTTTAAGATGTAATTAAAACAGTTAAAAATTTATACAAATAGAAATAATAATTAATATGATTCTCATTCTATTACAATAATAAAATGAAATTAGAAGATATTACAAATATTTTATCCCAAAGAGTAGGGTATCCTTTCACCTAGGATAATAGGTGTGTCTTAACAACACCAGCAAGAACTCAATACTATGATCGGAACGTCCATCTTGCTATCCTCTCAAGCCATTTATTTTACAGGTAATCGACACCTCTATCTTCTAATAACATTAAAACCCTCAATATGATGATCTGTTGCACTGTCTGCCTATTCTCAGTAGCCCTCGATTATTATCACAGGATCAGGCACACAAAGAAAAATAAATCACTTATTGTAATTAAAAAACTAATAATGATCTGTTCAAGTTTTATTAATTTCACATCTTTCACATGAAGCAGAGATAAGTCGCATAGTTTTTCTCTAGAGCATTAAAGTAGCTAAAGTTGATCATGTTGTTTTTTCTGCTTCAAATGACTTCCTATTTATAGGCCAAAGGTTCCAATTGTCATATTTTCTCCAATGGTCATATTTCCTTAGAAACCTGAAAGGGACATGGACACCTAGCACTATAACAGTCATATTGAAACAGAAAACATGACATAATTTTTATTATTTTATAACTAACTCCACAACATCATTTTGGTTAAAAAATAGGAATATGAATATAATAACATGAGTACAATTGCTATAGGACATGTATTTTAATAAAACAATAAAAGAATGCATGTGATAAAATTATAACATGAGTAAAATTAATATTACCTAGTGAAATATACTTATATGATGCAAATTGAGTACGATGAAAAATGTGAGTACAATGACCATAGTCAGTAGAAAAAAACAAATTAAGTATAATGGCCATAGTCTGTATGATAAAAAGAGTGGGTATGATAGATAGAGTTCGTATGATAAACCGAGTTAATATGATGGACATAGTCAGTACGATAGAAAAAGTCAGTATGATAGACAGAGATAGTATGATAGACATATTCAGTATGATAGATAGAGTGAGTATGATAGATATAGTCAGTACGTAAACATAAAGGGATTTGTGATCTCCCAAACAAAACACATAAAAGTCAAAATAAGACTTTTGACTTAACAATATACCCCTTTTTGGAATGAAAAACTCATAAAGTAAAACTATAATGAAATACTTATTTATCCCTGAGTTATGCAAACTATTCTGAATAAATAAATTGAATACAACTTACTCCCCCATAGGTATAGGTTTTCCTAAGGATTGTATTCATATATATTTTTCTTTGTTTCAAATATTATTTTCTTTAATGTATTACTTTTGTGTCAAAAAATAATGATTCTCCCCCTTTTAAAACATCCAACCTTTTATAAAACATTCTCCCTTTTTTTATTTATAAAAAGAATGGGGTAGTCTTGTGTTTCCTAAAAATGTAAGAGAGAAACAAAATTCAAAATAATGGAAATGAAAACATAAGCCACATTGAATTGTCAAAATTTCATAGTTTTTCAAAAGACAATCACGAAAGTAAGATACAAAAAAATATTAATTTTTTCCCTTTCTTTTTCATTCTTGATAAACTCATTGAGAATGAACTTCATATTATTAATCTATTTCAGGAATTACAAGACAGAAACATTGTGATATTTGAGAATCATTTATTGGTTTGCAAATAATTGATCATGGTTTTGAATGGTGTGTTCTTAAATACTGATCACAAATTTCTGAGTATCAATTATGTCTTGACTATTCTTATTTTTTTCATCCAAGAAAGTTTTTTGTTTTTTTAACAAACTATTTCATCATTGAAAGATGAAACCTTCGAAAATTATAAATGAATAGCATTGAACCATTCTTGCACAGTTTCACTAAATGAGTATCATTACCATGAGTTTTTGGGATCTGATTAAACCTTTAAATTGTTTCCATATCTATATTATTAAAATCAATAAAAAGATCATTTTAAATCATACTTAGTCTTCAATTGACACCACATGTTCATTTACTAAGCTTTCTATTTTTTATGAACATTTGGTTGTCTTATTCAACCCTTCTTATGAGAAATATAACTATCACTCAAATCCATTAGATCAGCCTCTATTGAAATTAATCTCTTTCTAAGATATCTTAATGAAACAAATTTATTTCTTTTATTATTTGTAATTAAATCAATATTTCTTTCTGTTATTTAAATGTAAGGAATATTCTTCTCAATTCGTCATAAAACATGGACAATGTAATTTATTTCTATAAGAGAAATAGGATGCTATGAATCTGTATCATCATTGTACCATTCGCGTTTATTGGATCTTCTTGAGTCTTCATCAAGCTGTTTTCATATTCCTTTTTATTTTTATTTATCAAATATTTCTTCATCAACTTAATCATTGATTCTAATTACTCTCTCATCATGGGAACTTTGAGCCACATTCTTGACTGGAGAAGAAATTCTTTCGGAATGAATTTCTAAATATTGAACTGCTGCTTGATCGGCATGAGGATTTTGTTTTTTGAATTCCTTCACTTTTTTTTGAAGAGAATATTCCTATATACTTTTCATAGAACTCTGAAGATATTCCATAAGAAATTAATCTACCACTTATTCTTCACCTCTCTATTGTAAAGCTGATTAAATAACATCTTGCACTATTTATTTTTCGTTCTCTTTCTCAGAAAGAGTCTGTATAATCAGTTCTTGTTGAATATATTTTTTCAATTGAGAACATCCTAACTCAACAATTTTTATAAGTGTGGAAACATGAAAATCTTGAGATTTTATTTTTAAAAGTTTCTTCTTCTTCTTCAAATCCTGTAGAGTATCCTATATTCTCATCTTCTCAACTAGATATTCAACTTGATCAAGACCAAAATGAGGATTTCCTTATTTTTTTTTCTATTTTCTCCAACACTCTACAAATTCAATACTGTATTTTGTTTTCTTTATGGCTTTGCATTGATTTGAGGATATGAGTTTTGAGAAACTAAAATTGATGGATCTGATTCTATTAGAAGTGGTGTTGATTGATTTTGTGCTGGTTCTTCCACATCTTTGACAAAGAGTTTTGTCTTTTCATCAAAACTAACATTCAATTTTTTTATTATATTCTTGATTATCCATAAACCCTTCATCTCTTTTAATTCTCCTTTCACTAGAATATTGAAAAACCTAAAACATTCAAGAATAATCTTGGAGAGAATGGTTAGATATATGATAAGGTGAGACATAATATCTCTAGACATCACATTCTTGATATTTTCAAAAACTTTACCCATGAGATTTACTTTTTTCATATTCACAAGATAGTCTTACATAAATATATCAGAAACCATAAGAGTTTCTCTATCCCATTTCCCTGGAATAAGAAACCAGTGCATCCAAAGAACAATAAACTGGTTATCTTTAGATAGATGTGCTACTTTTATTTTCTATTCATTAATAAGAAATAGTGACTTTTAAATTATTTCTTTATTAAACATACTGGCTTCCTTAGGTAGCTTATGAGAATAACAGAAATAGTTAACTTTAGTAAATACATTGAGGAAATGTTATTCTTGGTTTACTAACATAGAAAACATTCTTTTATTTGCAAAATTATTAATCAAATATTTATCAAATTACACAATTTTTTAGAATTTTCAAAACTCTTAAAGAAGAATCAGATCCTAATATATGGATTTCTCGACAAAAAGATATTCCCTACCTTAAAACAAAATAATTATTTTGATCATTGAGTCATAACTATCAATGAAGTCTTGTGAAACTAACCTCTCTATGAAGAAATCCAATTTTGAGAATGTATTTGAAGAAATATTGGAAGTATTGTTGGTAGATGAATAATTCATAAAGTTGATTAGTAAAAGAGATGATCATAATATGTCTTAAAAATAGAAGTAGAGAATTTCCAAGAAATCTGAAGAACTGGTGTGGGTTCGAGGAGGGGAGTCCTCTATTAATAGGTGAATTTGGGTGACTATTTTTCTTCTATGTTTGATATTATAAGTTAAAGAATCCAATAGCAGAGAATAAAAGATATTTTTTTATAAAGAAATGAAAATGAAAATTTAATTTTAAAAAAAAAAGATAAAAAACAAGAAACAATAACACAAAAGAAATGAAATACAAAAATAAAAGAGAATGTACCTATCAGATATATCATTTATATTATTTATTTCATATTATTATAAAAGTAAAAACATAATAGAATACAAAAAATAAATATTTGAAATAATCCAACATCATATTGATGAAAAAGAAAGTGAAAACAGTTGGTTGTGAAACTGATGGAAAACGAAGTCATAACCCTAGGTTTTGAAGATGATAGAAATAAAATTCAATACCATAGGTTATAAAACCGATGGAAAAAAAATTCACTACCATAGTTTGATGAGCCAATGGAAAATAAATTCATTACCATAGGTTCTCAAGATGATGGAAAATAAAGTCATTACCAAAAGTTGTCAAACTAATGGAAAACAAAGTAATTACCAAAGGCTGTCGAACTTATGAAAAACAGTCATTACCAAAGGTTGACGAGCTGATGGAAAACAATTTTATTTCCATAGGTTGTCGAGATTATGGACTAGACTATCATCCCGATTAACAATATATAAAAATGTTAAATAGAAAGTCAAAACGATAAACAAAATGTCAAACCGATAGATAGGATATCGAACAGAAAATAAATCCGAATGACATTAATAAAACAACTAATGAAACAAATAAAAAAAATATAATTAAAAACATAAATATTTAAGATAAAATAAAAGATTTAAAATATGAAAACAATTATATAAAATCGATAAAACAAAGAGTAAAATGGCTAATGTTCTCCCCCCATGATGTGGAGCATTTAAATGTAAAGAGTTTTGTAAAAATAGAAAGTAAATGTGAATGATTAATTTAATGTAATCATTCCTAGCGTCTATTTAATATATTAAAACCTACTTGAAGGTAATTCTTTTGTAAAAATATCATCATGTGGTTCTATTGTTCTGATGATTTGTAAAATAATATCTATTTATTGTGTGATCTCTAAGAAAGTGATGCCTTAAATCTATGTGTTTTTCACGAGAGTGATGTGCCAGGTTTTAAATTAAAGAAATTGAACTTTTGTTATCACACAATATTCTAGTTTAAGAAAAACACATACCATATTCTGTGAGTGTGTTCTTCATCTACAATACTTGATTATAACAACTTTCAGCTGCCATATATTCAACTTCCGCAGTAGAGAGTGCGATTGAGTGTTATTTTTTGCATGACCACAAATCTAAAGAATCTGTTTAGAAATGAAAATTTATAGAATTACTATTTCTATCAATTATAAAACCACCAATGTCAGCATCTCTAAAACCTTTTAATTCAAAATAATTTCAAGAAGAATAGAAAAGTCCTAAATTAAAAGTTTCTTTTAAATACCGGAAAACTTTTTCACAGCTTTTTAATGGTATTTTTGTGGATTTTCATGATATCTTGAACATAAGAATACATAAAACATTATTTATGGATAACTAGAAGTAATGTATAGTATACTTTCAATCATACATCTAAAAGTTGTTTGATCAACTGGTTTCCCAACATTATCATGATTAAGAGTGCATGAGGTTCCAATGGGAGTACTAATACTTTTAGTATTTTCAAATTCATACCTTCTGATTAATTATTTTATATACTTATGTTTAGATATATAAGTACCTTATTGTTTTTGATAAATTTTAAAACCCTGAAAAAATGTTAATGGACACATCATACTCATAACTTAATCATACATTATCAAATTTGAAAATGAATTCGTTAAAGACTTTCCAGTTGATCTGAAAATAATTTCATCAACAAAAATTGGAATAATCACAAGATTTTTTTTATTTTTTTATAAAATTTTTTGGATAACTTTTTCCCTTAATGTAATTGTTTTGTAAAAATAGCCTTGTTAGCCTATCATACCAATCTCTAGGGGATTGTTTTAGTCCATAAATGGAATATGTAAGATTGTAAATGTATTCAGGATGTTTTTTATCCTCAAATCATGGGGGATAGTCTACATAGACTTCCTTCTATACATATCCATTACGAAAATCACACGTAACATCAATTTGAAATAGTTTGTAATTAAATAATGCTGCAAAGGTTAATATAATTCTAATAGATTCGGGTTTTTTCTACCGTAGCATGGGATGCTTCATACTCTATTCCTTCTTTTTTATTATAGCCTTTAGCAACAAGTATATATTTCTTTAATAAAATGATACCATTTTCATCACATTTATTTATGAAAACCCATTTTACTCTAATAATAGATATATCCTTAGGTTTTTGAACAAAGGTCCAGAATTTATTCCTTTAGAATTCATTTAGTTCATCTTGTATTTCCTTAATTTAATCATCATCACCTAAGGCCTCACTTGGAGTTTTAGGTATATATTGTGATTGAAAATAATGATATTCAATTTTATTTCTTAAGGAGTTACTAGTCATTACTGGTTTATTTACATCACCAATGATGTTATCACCAGGATGATTCCTAAGTAATAACTGATTTGGATCTTGAAAAACCTATTCATTAACAAAAGAAAAGAATTATTTAGGTGTAAATGTCTCAGAAACAATCTCATGAGTATATAAAATGTTTGAGGAATCTTCTATAATCAGTTGATAATCAGTTTTATAAGGCACTTTAGAAGAAATATTTTTAGTTTGTTTGAAAAAAACGTTATGTTTCATCACACTTAACATTTATTGTTTCTTCTACAACACAAGTTTTTTTATTCAAAACACTATAAGACTTAAAAGTAGTTGACTAACCAAAAAAATCCCTTCATCGGATTTGGGTGAAAACTTATGTAAGTTATCTTTTGTATTTAAATTAAAAACATTGCAACCAAATACATTGAAGTATTAAAATATTAGTTTTTTTCTTATCCACAACTCATTATAAGTTCAATTAAGAAAATATGGAATTAAAACTTGATTTATATTATAACAAGTAGTACTAATATCATATTCCCAAAAATGTTTTGCAATAGAGTATTCACTCAACATGGTTTTTTCTATCTCTTGAAGAATTCTATTTCTTATCTTAGAAAAACCAATTTTTACGGTGTTCTTATTAGAGAAAAGTTTTGAGTAATACCTTTTTTAATATAAAAATATTCAAAATCAGAATATAAAAATTCTCCACCATGATCACATCGAATACTTATCAGTGGTTGGTTTTTCTCTTTTTTAGCTTTAGCGTTAAAATTTGTAAAGAAACATAATGATTTTGATATTTTAGTGAGAAAATATACACATATAAATATAGTATAATCATCAACTAATAAAAATACATAGTACATGCCTATAATACTTCATGTTTGTGTAGGACCAAAAAGATCAATTTGTAATAACTCTAATGAATTAGTAGTTGTGACTTCACTAATGGATTTTAATCTTGAATTATGTTTTTTCTATATTGACAAGGATCACAAACTTTAAAAGAAAAAAAATTAAATCTTAGGTAGATATTTAACAAGTGCATTCATAGAGGGTTTATATATGTTTCATACATTATAGTGTCCTATTCATCTATTTCATAACCAATATTGGTCTTCCATTTCACTTAGACATGGTATGTCTTGATTCCTAAAGTCTTCTAATTTCAATGTATAATCATTCTCTTTCCTTGGGGTAGATAGAATGAATTCATCCGTGGAATTGGGAAATATATATTTATCATTCCTAAAATTCAAAAGTTAACCTTCATCACAAAATTGACTTATGATAAAAAAACCTTGCTTAAGACCATCCACAAATAATACATTATAAATCAAAACTATAAAATAGAATACATTATTACCTATACTAACAATATTTCATTAAGCATTGTCTCCGAATATAATGTTTTAAACTTTTTCAAATAAATTTCCATTTACACTCATGGTCCTAGAACATCCACGATTCATGTACCATGTATTGTTATTGTTTCTTGTTTTTTTCCTAAAACAAAGAAAATTAAACTTTTGGAATCCAAACCTGTTTGTATCAGGAAATATTTGAAAGAAACAAATTGGCATCCAAATTTTTTTTAAAATGTGGATTTATGGAATCCTAAATATTGGGTTCTATTAATAGAAAAATTTATTTCCCAATTTCCGTCACATTGACATTTGGTATAGAATGGATTACTTCGGGGAACAAAAAAATTATTACTAAAAACTAGTTTTGAATGAGTATAACCAATTCCCGAGCTATACCCTAGAGTATGAAATTGAGAATACATTTTATCAAACTCTTTACTTCCAATTGTAAAATTATATGAAAGTTTCTTCAAATATAATATTTTATATTTTAGTCTAATTCCCAAATTTTTATCCTCTTTTTTATTAGTTTCAGAATTAATTATTCCTTCTAAAAAGTAATCTATTAAATTATAATATCAAAATATTTAGAATTTTATTATTTTCATAACAAAATTTCTCAATGTTTTTTGAAATATTTTCAATATCAATATTTTTATAATCAAGATCTATAGAATGATATGATACATCGATTATTAAAATATCAATCCTAGTATTTTCTTTTTCAATATTTCAAGAGACGTTACTATTTTTATTTTCTAAAAGTTTAGAAAATCTAGAAACTTCTTCATAAGAAGGTAAAGAATTATCATTCTATGAAGTGTAAATTTCTTTATCAAAAGAATAATATTTATTTGGATAATTTTTACATAAATATATATTATTAGAAGATTTATAACTGTTTAGCATGGCTATTAAGCAATGATAAGGAGTTTTGGAAAGGAGACCAACATTCTTGTTATTTGAGATATCACTATCAGAAGAGTCTTCAGAAGAATCACCTCCACTATAACTCCAGGATTCAATTACTTTTAAGACGTTATTTCCCTTGGACTTCTATTATTTCTTCTTATTTTTCCCTGAAATTCTTTCCATTCTATACTTTATTTTTTATCATGGGGAAATGAAGTTGAATGTGTCATACTCTTTTACATCAATAGCAGGTGACTTAATTTTCTTTCTTATCCTTGTTACATTTGGATATATTTTTATATCTATATTAGAAATCTATATTTAAAAAAAAAATCTCTCCTAAATAAAGTTTTTAAGACCATTCTTTGACTGCTCAATATCCCTGGAATCTAATAAGACATCAACCGTCCTCTTTCTGTACATAGTTTTCACATGTGATTGAGATATTGCAGGTATTGAGATATTAGTGATTTCTACTCCACCATTCTTCCATTTCAATTTATATTCACCTCTCGTAAGTCTTCCTTCATATTTCAATAGAGTTCCATAGAGTTCATCAAGAGTAAGATTAGTAATCTTTCTAGAATCATCAGTTGTAGTCCTCTTGGATTCCCATTCATTTTCCAAAATGTCTATGATCCTCTATACTAAGACTTCAGATTCTAAAATTTTCGCTCCCATATCTTAATGACTATTAAAAATTGTAAAAAATCTCTGTTTAACTTTAACTATAGGTTCACAATAAGGAAATTTAAAATCCTCATAGTTAGCTCTTATTATACCTTTTTTTATTTCAACAACTTTGGATGTACCAAAATGTGAATTCTCCAAATTCTTCATAATAATATTTTCATCTTCTCATGGAGATATTTGAATGTAAATGTTCCTAGTAATAGAATAAATTAATGCATTGTGTACCTTATAGTTTAGTTGATATAAAACTTTTTCATGAGTAGTAAACGTCCTAACTTATTTTTCTGGGATCTTATATTCAATAGTGAGCATAAAAAATTCATCTACACAAGTTTTTTCGATAATAGTATTCATTCGATCTCTCCAATATTCAAAATCATTACCAAAGAAAAACAGGTTGTCTTGTTGGATAATGAATATCAATTTACCCGAAATTCATCATGTTTGTTATCATAATGAAACAACATCCTTTTTCCACAAATAAATGTTTGTGTATTTAGAAATCAATATAACTAAAAAATACAATGCAATAGAAACCTTTATCTGATACAATTTATTGGATCAAAATGGATATAAGATGTCACAAATACAAGATGGGTGAATTGTATATTTAAAAATTCCTATTAAAACCTTTAACGTTATTATCATAAACTAAAACAATTCATAACGTCTCTTATAAAAGGAAACAAATGATCAAAATGAATGTCATTATGTTGATATTGTTATGGTACCACATGTTATGAAACAATTGTATTCAGATTGAATAAAAATATCAGAGTAATACAAAGTGTAAATGATTCAACCGTATAGTTTATTGAATAAAAACTAGAATGTATAAGTTGTAATTAAAAAAATTACAAAAGAATAGAAATATAAAGAAAAGTTAAAAGGATTCTATTTCTATTATAATAAGAAAAAAAATGTAAAGGGTATTAAAAATATTTTATACCAAGGAGTAGGGTATCCACTCACCTAGGATAATAGATATATCTTACCAACACTGATATTCCCTCGATATGATGATCGGCACGTCTATCTTGATATCCCTACAAGCCCTTGATTTTATAGGTAATCAGAACCCCTGCCTTTCAAACACTTGAGAGCCCTTGATACAATGATTGGTTTCACTGTCTGCCTATCCCCGACAACCCTCGACCGTTATCACCTGATTGAATTCATAATGAAAAACAAATCACTTATTGAAATAAAAAAAATAAAAACGATCCATTCACATTTTGTAATTTCATGACATTCACATGAATTAGATATAAGTCCCACAGTATCTCTCTAGAACATGGAAGTATCTAAAGTTTTTCATGTTGTTTTCTCTACTTCAAATGACCTCCAATTTATAGGCCTCAGGTTCCAATGACCATATTTTCTCAAATGGTCGTATTTATCCAGAAAACTCAGAGGGACTTGGACACCTGGCATTGTAATGGTCATATGGAAACATATAACACGGCACCATTTTGATTAGTATATAACTAACTCAACAACATAATTTTTGTTAAAACAACAGGTATATAAAAATGATAACATGAGTACGATTGGTATTGAACATTTTTTTTGATAAACCCAGAAAATCATGCATGAGATAAAAGTATAACAAAATTATGATTAATATTACTATGTAAAAAATACTGATATGTTTCAAAGTTAGTATGATCCACAAAGTGAGTACGATGAACATAGTAAGCATGATAAACAAATTAATTACAGTGGTCGGGGTCAGTATGATAAATAGAGTGGGTATGATAGTCAGATTCATTATGAAATATAGAGTTAGTACGATAGACATAGTCAGTACAATAGACATAGTCAGTACGATATACATAGTCAGTACAATAGACTTAGACAGTATGATAAACATAAAGAGATTTGTGATTTTTAAAAAAGTCATAAAAGTAAAAAGAGTACTTTTTTACTTAACATAATACCCATTGGAAACAAAAAAAAATCTACATCACTAGAATTAATCTAAAACCAATAAGTTATGCTTCGTTGAAAATATCAAACTAAAATCCCAACTCTAAAAAAATAAGAACTAGATCACTGACCAACATATACATTAGGAAAAAAAAATCTATATAGAACTAATTAATCTATAGTAAAAATTGATAAATACTCTTATGTCTATCAAAGAAGTCACAATCAAAAAAAAATAATCTTATAACCTCCTATAATTTCATGTCAAGGAAAAGAAATATTCATATAAACAAATCAATTAGAGGCTACCCAATAATCAAAATCCATGATCTTAAATGTGCCCAATACTACACCTTTATAGGTTATAGCATAAACTAGAAAAAAAATCATGAGACCATAACTAACACATCTATTGCTTCCCAAAAATATAATTGTGATTGAAAACACCCAAAATTGAATGAAAATGTTTTACATGATCCTCCTGAGTCACAGAGTGCACAATGATTTCATCAATAATGACCCCTTTGTATGAATTTATAATCCTTATAAACACATTTTTCATAAAATCCATAATCATGGATAAAGAATTATTCACACAAAACAACAACTTAATGAATTTATGATTCCCATAATGACATCAAAAAGATTACTTTGGAATATCTTTATCCTTCACCTGCATGTGATGATATCCCAATTATAGATCAAAAATGGAGATCAAAGTAGATCCATTCAACTAATAAAAAATCATAAAACCATGGGAGATGATAATGGTTCATCACTATGACATGATTTATGCAGTGATAAATGTTATAGATATTGATATTGTCATTAGGCATCTTTAAAAATATAACTAGAACACCCCAAGATGACCTAATTAGCTAAAACAAATCTAACTACAAAATATCATCTATTTGTTCCCACCTCTTTTGAAACTCATAAATCCTCATCATATATTGAAATATTTATATCATAGAGATCCTCGTTATATTTCTTTCAAAAATGAAATCTCTCATTGAGGGGGTAACATTGCAACCTCCTCAGCATAGATATGAGGGTAGTCATCCACAAACCTATGAAACATCATCAGCCAAACCTCTTTTGGACACAAAATCATCTCTTCCATTAAGGAAGACAAGTAAAAAACATGCCACTAACACATATTAGAGTCTTTCTGACAAAAAAATAATACAATATCTCCATAGTCATTATAGTACAAAATACTACTCCAGAATAAATTCATAACAGCCTCTATATAATATAGATTATACATGTTGATGATGATGTCATATGGCTATGTACATAAACATACAGAATCTACCCAATATTGGTATTTCCCAAAAACTAGCTCACCGTCTCAAAAAAAAAATATAATTTTGTCCTCCAAATAGAATATTCAATACCATGGGAAATGATTCATCTATAACTAATATCCCAAATCAAAAAGTAGGGTAGGCGATATAAAAGAGTGTGTATCTCCCAAGTTAAAAAGAAAAGAATTCCCCCAATTTGAAAAATACAGAGTACCATGAATAGCGTTTATCTCACCATGAACTAGTACGTCTAATGCATACATCTTACCATGACCTCCACCATAGGATATCTGACTATGATGATGACTTCCACAAAAGTCACACTTTTCTCTTTGAGGATATTAATCACCTTAGGGATACATCTCATATCCATGTATCCTCTTTTCTGATCAAAATATTGATCAACATTCTACTACTATATAAAATTAAATTTCATGAATGCAGGAACCTAAAGCCGAAATACATCATGAATTAAAAGGTCATGAACTCTCTATACTAATCACCTAGCCCTACACATGTAAAACTTACATCAGATCTATTAACATGGGAATGAAGGCTACCACCCACGATTAACAAGATGATTAGTGTTGATATATACCCCTGTCTATCTAAAAGATCTTCTATCCATGAAATTAGGAACCCCATGCAAAAGGTTTACTACTCATGGAATTTGGGAGAATCCTATTTCATGAAGATATTATGTTCCCCAAAATCATCTCAACTACCTCTACACACACACACACCAGAACATTGATATATATTGATAGCATTAAAGGTGTGGCCTAATGTTGGATCTATGAGTGAAACATTCCTCTAAATTACTAAACCTAGCCTCCTAATATATCAATTAGTACAATTCATAAAATATAAGGTTATATAAATGAATCATGATCTCCCACATGTTGGAACTACTCTTTCATTGGTTATGAAGCTCCCAAATACTAGCATCCTACATGAAAAATAATTTTACTCAACTTTGAACTGCTCTCAAAAGATCTCCCATGAGATAGATAAATCCTCATGATCCCCAAGGAATAATAACCACTACTACCTAACTACTTCACATAGCACTGTCACATCTAATAAATCCCAATTTTCCTTCCATGCACATATTTAACTAAAGGATATCTCTACCACTTCAAACCAATTCAATTTAACTTAGTCTGAAACAAATCCCTAATAATTTTATAGTATATGGTGTTGAAACACATGGAGTGACCTCTTATAAGTTTCCTCATCAATGACGTCAAATCTATTGTGATCCTATAACATATCCTACTAAAAATATTTAGTATTATCCTGATGAAGACGTTGAACTGGGTCTATACCTAAAAAGTAAAAATCTATCAAGGACTCTTAAACTGACATTATGGAATATTAATGGTTGATTTTATTATTTATTTATTATTTTTTATCCTAATCCAAATTTTTATATATTTCAAACAAATATTCAATGAAAATGGTTTATGATATTGTTTTAGGCATATTCCCTAAATATATCATCACATTTCATATAATGCTTAGTAAACATAATAATATATGCATCGGCTAATAGAGTCCCCTAAACATCATTTCCACCACTCCTCTCCCTTGTATATATTACATACTAATATTAGATAATACCATTTTTCTACAAACCTACACAATCTTGACCTATTCTAATATCCAAACTCCATCATGTACGTCAACCAAAAATTTGATATAACTTTTTCAGGACCCCTACCCTAGAAGGTACATATCATAGCAAGTACTAACATAATGGAGATAATGATACTGGAAGACCGCATCTAATATGCTACAGGTCCAAGAAAATTATATAAAAATTGGAGTCATTTCCCTCTATGATATGGAAAATGATAGATAATATAGAAACACCCAACTAATCCTACTAAAAATAAAATAAAAGATACAAATAACATGTATTTAATTTCATACAATTGAAAAAATCTATGATAAATTCATGAACCAAAAGATAATCCTTGAAACCAACCCCATAATCCCAAATAGATCATGAACAACCCACAATCCATTAATTTCTAGAGGCCTTCCATTGGTCATAAAGCCACCCTATGGAGCCCTTTTGATCAAATCAAAAGGAAGAACCCGAAGAATAGTTAAATATTTCATCACCTCTTTCAAGTTATTTTCTTCTTCCACTTCTTATTTCTTTTTTGATTCCATTCTAAAATTATAAATCTATAATATTCTATATACTATGATGTTTTTTTAAAAATGGTACAACTATATTCATTATTATATCCATCACATGAATAACAAAGTCACCATACTTGCATACGTACGGCATACCATCTCCACCTTGTGGTATTGTTTTTTATTGAAACACATCATTATTTTAATGGGTATAATAATGAATATAATTAATGTAAATATTAAATATAAAATTTTAAAGATTCTTCATATATGATATACCATCCAATTACATATGATTTCACCATCAATATAATTATATTTTCGCTCGTGCGTACGTATGGATTACCGTCACCACGACGTGATGAGATTCATTTCCATGTTTACCATTCAATGATGATTATAGAAATATATATTATTAATTATTATGAAATATATGAAAAAATAATACTTCTGGATATATATATATATATGTACTTACATATATCATATTCACTTACTTCCATTCTATATGATATGAAAACGGAAACAACGTTTATCCATACGTACGACCTACCGTCTCCATAAACGATGGATTCCATTTCATATATCAATATATTATAAATATTTATATTCTAAATATATATATAATATATAAATCATTGTTTATATTCTGGAAGTATTTAAATCATGATATAAATTACACGATCAAGAATAACAAGTTAAAACTCGCACGATAAAGAAAACAATTATGACATGTAATGTTACTTTATCATGGAAATCATTATTAAATGGGTAGTATAAAGTCATAAATGAATCATGTATAATATAATAAATATGAATATGGTTATGTTATAATTAAATAACTTACTATTGTAATTATACAAGAGGTTAAACGCACCCTCTACCAAAGGAAAGTGCAAGGTAAGAGTTAATTTTACAATCTCTTTATTATCTGAGGTTGTTTTTACGTAAGTATCTACTGGGACCTATTTATCATTCACATCCGTGTATTCAAAAAAATGTATTTTAAAAAAAATTACTATTTACTAGAATATGGTTTGAAGTTATTTATACCCTTTTTTGAACTCATATTTTTGGAATGGAATCATTCGGTCGTTTCCAAACAAGGTTCTTTATGACCTTTTCGACAAAATTAAGTTACAAATGTTTTTTTAACATATACAGAGGGTGTGGATATTTTCCACTATTATAAGAATACCTTACAAGAATATAAGAATATTTTAAAAATAAATGTTTTCTTTTATAATTATGTGACTCTTAAATGATTTCAAAATAGAAAGGTATATTTCTCTCAAATTGTTTTGATTTCATTTATGTTAACGTCCTTTGATAAATTTTACACTTGTTTGAAGTTGATTTAGTATGATACAAATATTCCATATTTTATTTAATGTTTTTTTGATATGTTTGATCATGGATTAGATATTTTTATACAATTCATGGTTTATGGAAAAAGTATTGACATTTTGTATGCTAGTTTTAAGACAAATGTTTATGTTACGTTTCATCCTTTTCATATGAGGAATGTATTGGAC
The DNA here is from genome assembly GCA_963277665.1 of Viscum album. NCBI lineage: Eukaryota > Viridiplantae > Streptophyta > Magnoliopsida > Santalales > Viscaceae > Viscum > Viscum album. The sequence goes on along the minus strand of OY728119.1, from coordinate 374,764,551 downwards.
ATAGTAAAGGATGGGTGGATCCCCCTATAGCTCCTCGATGCATCAGTAGGTCTCATGAGACAATTAGATGTGGAATTGGTCGAGGCCTTTCCCAATTTGATATATGGTCTTGGCTGAGGAATTAATCATTTTCAGACATCTTGGCCGAGGGCTTGACAAAATGTTCCAGAATTTTTTCCATTATAAATTCCCTCAATATGAAAATAATATTTATGGTTCAAGTGGTTATTTTACTAGTATAACACCCATGACTATGATTTATTATCACATTATTTACTCAACTCATATTTCTGTAATAAGGGGATCATGTTTATTATTTGTAAAGGCATGTGTTTTTAATTATTCACCATGCCTATTGTTTATGTTATATTCTGCTAATTGTTTCCCTTACTAAGCATATGAGGTCACCCCTTTCTTGTGTTTTATTTTCCTAGGATTTCAAAAAAGTGTATTATGATTGAACTGTAGGGATAGTCTAAGGGATATGAATGTGGTCAATGGAGAGAATGTTATTGTTGTTTTTCATTTTATAATGTAATGTAACATTCATGTATGTAATATTGATTCCAAGACTGCTATACTGATCAGTGCTTTGGGACTTGATTCCTTGTAATCATGCCAATGTATTAAAATAATGCAGTGACTCGGGGTAACTGGGGCCGGGGTGTTACAGTTGGTATCAGAGAAAGTTCAGAAAGAACCTTGGAAATAGATTTAGAAAAACTCTAATTAGATAACATTACCCTAAGATGGTCTTTGAGGATTAGTATAGAAGAACATTCTAGAATTTTGTTATTTTAAGGATTTTTATGAGTTTATAAAGAAATACATCTCTGTCTTGATACGAGCAGGTAGAGGCAGCTCTGGCATAGATGTATCTAGGGGTAAAGCTCCAAAACAACGCTTTGATCTAGATTTGAATAGGAATTGGTGCACGACAATGGGCCTTACAAGACTCTTGGTTACGACACTCCCGAGGGATATGATTAGGACAATTCAAATTTTCATTACAATCTATTATAAAGGATTTAGGAGTAAATTAGTCCTCAAAGAAAACATTTTATGATTATAGATTATATTCATAATCTTTATTAATCTACATTAGGTATTTTAAAAGTATAGAATTATGTATTTCGATTCATTAACTAACCCAGTGTATGCTATTATTTGGAGTTGGATCCTAGTAGAATGAATGAAAATTCCCAAAATCTGAATGATCAAAAGATTAATAAGGATCATATCATTCATGGTATTAAGCCAACATTTTAAAGGGAAATAATCTACCACATATTATCATCATATGAGGAAATAGTATCATCTGTTAATAAGATAATTAAGGAATTCTATGAGTCATATGGCTTTGAAGGGAAGAAAGAGATAAAAATGATGGAAGAGGGAAAGATGGATAAAGGGAAGATTGTATAGAAGGATTTTCATACAAGATAACTGTGGAAAGAATCACCTTGGTAAATTCTTGAAGGGAATCAGAGTTTGTTAAAAGTGTGGTGAAAAAGGACACCAAATTCGTGATATCAAGGGTAAGAAAAAGGTTTCAAATGTACAATGCTTTATCTGAAAGGAGTTGGTACACAACACGAATCAATGTCTATATCATCAGAGTATTCCCCAACAACTTCTATTGGATAATATTCAAATTATGAAACTACCGATGATAAAACAAAATGATTATAGTTCTTATGTTATTAAAGTTTTGAGTCATTTGAGTATTGAGTTAATCATGTACATGTTATATGAATTATAAAGTATATAAGTATTGTACTACAGTACTATTTCATTAAGGACATGAGATTTTTTGGAACCACGAAATGTGACTCAATAGCCAGTTAATTTTTTGGAAAATATATGGTTGAGAGAAAGATAAACCATAATATGGTTCTAATACCGAGGTTTTGATTTCGGAATAATAAATGATTGATTTGGAGATATTATATTGGATATTAATGACTACCTTTAAACTGATTAATGATATGTAAAATCAATAATTGTTGGACTTTAAAACATTTTTGGATAGATAGAGTATATTAAGTATTCTATAAGGAATAAGAGATCGGGAATGTTATCAATTTGGTTTTATGGTTATTTAGGGAGTCGCAATGTTTAAAAAAAATACGTGATCAAGGTATTTACATGTTGTTATGTGTTAAAAAGGATCTTCATTGTGTTTACCTTCCTCATAAATTTTGGACTGTGAGTTTGGACAGAAGTATTTTGGATATTTCTAAAGTTTGGAATAGATTAAGTTTGACATTGGATACTATTTTTAAGGTTAAATCATTTCTTGAGATTATTTTTGTATTTTCATAAAAAGGACAACCTAGAGGTCGGGCGTCAACCCGTCACGTCCGGCAAGGCCGCAAGACTTGAACCTGTAAACGAAAGGCGACAAAGGTGGATCATCTACCACTAGCCTACGTGCTATCCTAGTTTGTAAAATGTGTTTTTTTTAAATTTTATGGAATATTAATTATAAAGTCATTATTTTTGGAACCCTATATGATTAGTATAAGTAGAATATTTTTGAATTCTATTATCTTTTGGAGTGAAAGATGAGTCTGTAATGGGAATTAGTTGAAGGATGAAACTCTAATTGTCTAGTATATTTTTCCCCTTTATTCTAAGAATACATTAATTCTTAAAATTTAGGGAAGGGATCCTAAATCCAAAAATTTGTTATCCTAATTCAATATGATTTTTTTAACTAACCATATTTTGAATCATTATCGATTTATGGCTTTGAGGCCCTCAATTTTACACTTGTTTGTGATTTATGACCTCAAACAATCTCTATAAATATTTACATTTTTCCTCCAATTATGTGTCTCTAATTTCCATAAATTTTCTCCAAATGGAGAACATAATTTAGTCGTGACTTTTTTATTTCCCTTTCCCTCTTATTAAGACGAAAATTTATTAACCCAATTTCCGATGTGGGTTTTCCAAAAAGGTATTTTTTTAGCCTTTTATTTTCGAAGCACAATTTTAAATTGTGAGGATGAAATTTATTGAAGTAGGATATAATGTAACTACCCCAGATTTCATTGAAAGTTATCTAATTAAAGTAATTCAACAGCTTGCGCTACATGCAACACCAAGTTTGAGCGCACCACAACATACCAAATTAGCCGTTCAAAAAGCAGTTATGAATAGTATTAACTCTATTTTGAATATAATATACTATATATAATTTTAAAATCCATATTTTGTGTTTCTTAGACATAATATAAGAACAAATTCATTTTTCAGATAAAATAAGTATTTTTTATGAAAATGAAATTTTACAGCATTTTAATGAACAGACCTTTTTAAAACCAATATTTAACACTTTTATAAATTAAATATAATGATATTAAATTCTTCTATAGAAGCAGAAAATAAAAATTTAGTTAGGATTAATTTTTGGTACTTTTCTCATAACCATCATTTTTTGACGAAAAGTGAAAAATAATATATTTTAATTTAAAACATATATTTTAGCAGAAATAATTTATAGAGTTAAATTATTCATTTGAAAGGCTTTGAAGTATAATTAGATTATATTTTTATCATTTAACACAAGTTAGGTCATTATAAGTAATTTCACATTTAAATTTGAGATAAACACATGTCAATCTTATGATAGTTTTTACATTTTAAAAAGCCCTGTTTTTGGTTTTGACACTGGGAAATAATTTAAAATAAATAAATGATTCTTCTATGTTATGAATTTGGTAAAATATACGTCATTTTTAGAATTTGGAATATCAAAATTAGCTTAGGGTGAATTTTTTTTTATTTTTCTGATAACATTTATTTTCTGATTAATAGTGAAAAACACTGCGTTATTATTTAAAACTGACATTTTATTTAAATTTATTTTAAGTAAAAATAGATATATAAAGTCTTTATAAGTTCAATGTAATTTATTGGAGTCATTTTATAATAAAATTAGATGTATAGATTCTTTTTTAAAATTTTAACGATTTTTACCCACATTCTATGAGAATTTGGAAATTGGCATAAAACCTAATTTTACCACTTATGTGAATTGAATTTAAAAACTAAAAGAGACATGGTTAATTACTGTATGTAAAATTTGGTTCAATAAGATGAAAATAATCTTTGATAAATAGTAACTTTTGACTTTTATTTACCCTGGTAAAAGTAAATAGGGTAATTAAAGGTAAAATGAATTCATAATTACCCTAACACATGTCTTAATAATATTGTACAAGTATAATTCAACCAAAAAAACCTTCAGAATAAAATATGATCCTTTTTTCCACTTGTATTATATTAGGAAATTTATTATATTTTTATTTAAATAGTTAAAAGAGTAAAATTCAATGTTTAATAATTAAACCATTTTTAATACAGGGTTACACACAATATAAATTAAATTATAAATATTAATTATAAATATTAATATATTTAATACATAATTGTATTTTATTTATAATTTTTAGACATTAAATAATTTATTTAATTTATGATACAATAATGATGCAGTAATTACCTTATTAATTAAATATTAAAATAATTGATATTTTAGATATCCAAATAAATATAAATTGAGACTTCTGATGAATTAAACTTATTTTATAGGTTAATATTACATGTTATAGTTGATTAGATAAATTTGTTTCGAGGTGATAAGGTTGTTATGACTTTCACAAAAATGAAATACCAAATAGTGTCAAAATTGATATAAATTAATTTTTAAAAACAATATTGTATTATTGGTTTAAATAATATTAATAAGAACATAATATTCTGAAAAAGGAAATAAATAATATTATATATTTCATTAATTAACCACTTGAGGTTTTCTTGGAAGTTTATAGTATGTTTATTAACTATATAGTGTAATAATACAAGAAGACATGGTAAAAATTAAACTATTTAACTAAGAGTTAAATCAAAATGATAAAGTTAAAATGGTGAACTAAACATGTCTGAGACCTATTGGTTGAGAGGTTTTATACCCATTCCCACCTTATCCTCTAAATAAATAATTTTTGAGCAATTATAAACCGAAAATGTTTTTATAATAAAATAATATTTCAAGCTTTTCCTAAAGTGACCCTCACCACTCTTATAAAAGGGTACTTCCCCTTATCTTACTTTCACAACTCCAAGACCATTTGGGTCGGCCACCACCTACCCAAATATCATCCCTACTGTCCTCCCTTCATTTTTAGGCCTTATATTGGTCAAAAATCCATCCTATTGAGCCATTTGGATCAAATCCAAAGGAAGAAGCCGAACAAGAGGTAAATATTTCAACACCTCTATCAAGTTCTTTTCTTCTTCAACAAACTATTTCTTTTTCTTCCAATATAAAATAATAAATCTAGTATATTATATATATTTTGGTGTTATTATAAAAATATTACAACCATATTCATTATTCTATCAATCACATTAACAACAAATTCACTATATGTGTGTACATATAGTTAACAGTCTCCACGTCGTGGTGTAATTTGTTATTCAAACACTTCATTATTTGGATGGGTATAATAATGAATATAACTAATGTAAATAATAAATATAATATGTTAATGAATCTTAATATATGATATATCGTCCAATTATGTACGATTTCACCATCAATATAATGATATCGTCGCTCGAGCATATGTACAGATTACCGTCTCCATGACTCGATGAGATTCATTCCCACATTCACCATTCAACGATGATTATAAAAATATATATTACTAATATGTATGTAATATATGAAATAATAATTCTGTTGGGTATATATATATATATGTACTTACATATATCTTATTCACTTACTTCCGTTCAATACAATATGAAAACAGAAACAACGTTTATGCGTACTTACGACCTACCATCTCCATAAATGGTACCTTCCATTTAATATATCTATCATTTATATATATTTATATTCTAAATATTTTTATTATATATAAATACATGGTTATATTCTTGAGATTGTTTAAATCATGATTTAAATGATACGATCAATAATAACAAGTTAAAACACGTACAATAAAGAAAGCAATTACGACCTGAAATGATAATTTAAGATGGAAATATTTATTAAATGGGTAGTATAAACTCATAAATGAATCATTTATGATATAATGAATATTATTATGGTTCTTATATAATTTAATAACATACTATGGTAATTCTATAAGAGGTTAAACATACCCTCAACCAAAGAAAAGTGCAAGGTAAGGGTTAATTTCACAATCTCTTTATTATCCGAGGTTTTTTTACGTAAGTATCTACTGGGACCACTTAATCATCCACATCCATGTATTCTTAAAAATGTATTTCCAAGAATTTTTTATATTCACGAGTCTATGGGTTAAATTCATTTATACCCTTATTTGACTTTATATGTTTTGAACGGAATCTTTCTGTCATTTTTCAAACAAGGTCCTTTATGACATTTTCAACAAAATTAAGGTATGAATTATTTTTAACTTATACGGTGGGTGAAACTATTTTCAACTATTATTACATCATAAAAAATTCCCTTACCAGCATATATGAATATTTTTTAAAAAAATATTTGTTTTCATAATTATGTGACTCTTAAATGATTTTAAAATAGAAAGAGATATTTACCTCAAATAATTTTAATTTCATCTATGTCGACATCCATTGATAAATATTACACTTGTTTGAAGTCGATTTATTATGATAAAAATATTCCATATTTTATTTGAGGTTCTGGGATATACCATAATGTGGAGGATTTATTTTTATACCATTCCTAGATTATAGATAAAATATTGACATTTTTATGCTAGTTTTAGTAGAAATGGTTGTGTTATTTTTCAACCTTTTCATATATGGAATGTATTGGACATTGTAAGTGACGGGTGGAGCATGATATAGCTCCTCGATGCATTGGTAGGTCTCATGAGACAATTATATGTGGAATTGGAAGATCCATTTCCATATTTAATATATGGTTTTGGATGAGGCCTTAACCATTTTTAGACGTGTTGGACGAGGACTTGACAAAATGTTTCAGAATGTCAGGAATTATACATTCCCTCATTATGAAAATAATATTGATGGTTCATGTGGTTATTCAACTTGTATAATACCAATGACTATGTTTTATTATGCAATTATTTAATTCACTCATATTTCTTCCATAATGTGTTCATGTTTATTATTTGTAAAGGCATGTGTTTTAAATTATTCACCATGTCTATTGATTCTGTTATCTTCTGCTAAATTATTTTCCATTACTAAGAATATGATCTCACCCATTTCTTATGGTTTATTTTCCCATGATTTTGAAGAAGTGTATTATGATTGACATGCAGGGATAGTCTAAGGGATATGAATGTGGTCAATGGAGACAATGTTATTGTTCTTTTTCATTTTATAATGTAATGTAACGTTTATGTATGTAATCTATTTCTAATACTGTTAAACTGATCGGCCCTTCATGAATTGATTCCTTGTAATCATGCTAATGTATTATAATAATGCACCGACTTGGAGTAACTGGGTTCGACATGTTACACTAATAAAATTATAAAGGAATGGTATAGATAGATCTGATCCCTTACATTCATTCAATGTAAATTAATTTCTAAAATCTGTATTAACATTTGTTAATTGTACTAAGATTTTTTATCTAGATAATATTTTTATTAAAAAAATATAATTAGTTTTCCCTATTAAATCATGAATAAAATCTTCATAATCAATTAGGTGTTTTAATTACCCATAGATTGAACATGAAACAACATGTTTCTTTTATAAGTTATTCATTGAGGCTCAAAATTAAAGTAAAAAACTTGAATTTCGATGTCAGTTAACTTATTATAATTGAAAAAATTAATTATTAAAAAATTCATTGATGGTCCACATTAGTGAAATGTCAATTTTAAACACTGTTATTGTCAATTAAATACATATCACAAAAAATCATTCTATAACCATAATTACCCTTGGATAAGAGGTTGATGGTAGAAACCAATAAAATTTGTAAACATATAATTTGTAGGAATAATAATAAATATAATTAATGAAGTTTACTTCAAAAACATAAAGGTCGGTTAATATTAACTGATCAAAATAAGTACCATATGCTACAATTTCAACTTAAATTCCCAAAATTTATGAATCCAGTGGTTTCCAATCACAATTTCACATTTCTAATGATAGAGGATAAGTTTATATATAATGAAGTAAAATTATTTGGATGTAATGAATCATTTTAATTCCATAATTTTCAATATATTTGATGAAAAATGAACTCATCATTGTTAATATTTAAATAATTTTACATAATATTATCATCCATTTTATATGATATAATGAGTGTTTTCAATCCTTTTTTATAGAATATACCAAAAATAATTAGTAGTAGTTTTTTGTTTAAGTTTAGTTATGGTGGTTTGTTGATTTGGAATGGAATCATTACTTAATAAAATCTATCTTTAATTAAAACTTATTTTTCAATCTTCCCAATTCAAATATTATCATCAATATAACATAAAATCATTAATATATGAATATAATTTTTTATAAGTATGTTAAATATTGAAAATCAACTTTTTGTCCTTATAAAATATTGTAAGAATCTTTTTTGTGTTGCAGATTCATCATACAAAAATTAAAATATCATGAAAATTAATTTATTTGTTATACGAGAAAGGATTTTTATGTTGTAAAAATTCATTGTAAAAAGATTTCATATTATAATTATCATATCAGCTATATAGTTCCTTATTTTGGTCTTTGAGTAAATCCTAAAAAACATTTTTCTTAATTAGTCAATTTTTCCATTATAATCATTTCCACAACAACATCTATTAATATGTTATCAATATCACAAGGCTATCCTATAGTTATAAAATATCAATAATATTGTGAACATCAATATGTAGTTCAATAGATGGATTATTTTATTTTTTTAATATCTATACTATGATAAAACATATATTTATCAAGGTTTGGATTTCATTATCTACTCTTAGAAAATTGTCATGTTCATTCAAATGATGAACATAACTGGTTGAAATTTCTATAATGTTTTATTCTCCTTATACAATCCACTACATATATTGAGAAGGAAAATAGTTTCATATAAATCACTAAAATAATTTATCCATATTTGACCGTTGTCTAAATTTACTTTTTGGACATGGGTATTTTATTCATCCATTGATGGATCCACTTGAAATTAGAAAAAATTTTATCTAAACCATTAACATGTTGAACTGTGTTATGAGGAAATATTATCCATATTTTATCAATACATAATTGATTACATACACATTTAGAATAATCGATTTCTAATAAGGATTTAGAAAAACCGTTATCTATATTTAATCGATTGTTTACACATTCACTTGTATTATTCAATGTATGTTATTTATCTCTATCTCACTATACATAGTGAAAATAGATTTATTAAATATTTTTTGAAAAATCAATTATTTATATAAAAACAAAAATAATAATAAAAGAATTAATAAATACCAATACATTATGAAAATCATTAAAAAAACTATCTGATGTCACATTTATATCAAGCTATTCAAAATCAACTACAAACAAAATAATGAAATCTATTTAATGAAAGACATATGAAGTACCAAAACATTTTCTTATCATTTTCCCAAAAATAAATTTCTGTTATTATGAGATTAATTTTATAAAAAATCATTCATTCAAATATATTTAATTTCAATAGAACAAATCTATTTTGTATTTTTGAATAATAATCATATATATCACAAAACCAAAAATAATGTACACACAAAAAAATTAAAATCATTCCAATAATATAATCATACTCATTTATTTAGACTAAATTCAACACTTGCCTCATATATATCAAAATAATAAAAAACATTTTTATACATTTATATGAATAGACTCATAACATGGAATAATATCAATGTAAAAACATTATTTTCATTAATTTATATATATGTGATTAATCACTTATCATTTTGAGGAGTGTCAACAAACATTGTAGTATAAACTAAAAAATGTTCTCACAAACCAAAATGAGACTAATATTTGTACTATCATTCAATGAAATAATTAAAAAGGGATTCCATTATAAAATAAAATTTCAAAATTAACTGAAGATGAAATTAGTAAATTTTAATATTACCCATTAACTCAATGGAATAATTTGAATTCTCTTTTTGAAAGATTAATTTTCCAAATTTCATTTTTTCTAAGAAAATTTTGAAAAATAAGTGTTTTGTGTTTTATTTTTATAAGAAATAATTCAACTTTAATTCTTGAACAGAACCAGATAAATAAATTATAACATTATGATATTGAAACCAGTTTTTTGAAGGTATAAATTTTATAATCAATTTTCAATATGTATTATTAAAGAAAGACTAAAAGATATGGATTTATAGATTTCATGCGTATGTAAAAAAGGAATCATGTAAAAAAGTTAACAATTATATTTTATGTCTCTCATTAAAATAAGTGATCAAAAATTTATAGTCTAATACTGCTCCTAAATTAAAAATATTTCAATATTATTCAAAATTTAATATTTTTCTTATTAAAAATAGCTAAAATGAATAATTAACTATAAATCTCATTCAATGGGTAGTTTTATGTTAAATTAAAATAAAAAATAATTATATATTGACATCGTCTAGTAATAAAAATAAATGGTGGGGAGAGGAGGCGACAATTGGGGAGGGGGATAAAGTTGAAGAGGAACTCGCTATGATTAAAGTGGTTGAGGGAGATGACTACAGTAGTGGGGGTGGAAGGGGACTGTGGTGGAGTTGATATTTTATAGAGAGAGGCCATAAAAGATAAGTTCATGTGTGGGGAAAATAGTTTTGGATAAAAGGGGGAAGGGAAAGAAATCTAATAATTTATTTTAAAAAATATTTAACAATTGTTTTTTAGAAAAAAGCGATTAATAATTAATTTAGCGACTTCTGAATAAATAGCCACTAATCATAACAGATAGTGGTAGTTCTAAATAAAAACATTAAAAAATGTTATAAATAATTTATTTAAAATTGTTATGGGAGGTTTAAAAAACCAGTACTAAAGTTACACCACTATTAATAAGAATGTATGTGGTACTACACTTTTATTAAGGTCCATTGAGATACCATTATTTGAAATCAAATTCCCAAATAACTTCCCTTCCCATATCCAGAACTAAAATTTTGATAGCATTATATATATCCTTTTTTATGTAATAAATAACCCACAATAATCAAATTCCATTCATGATCATCATCCCATCCAGAATAAATCATAATATCATCCACAAACACCAGGACAAAAATTCATAATATTTATTGAAAATGATGTTCATTATGGATATAAAAACAATAGTAGAATATGTAAACCAAAATATAATTTGAAAGTACTCATAATTTATATGCCTAATCATCGAGTCCATATTTGGACTTCACACCCCTTTACCCCTAATTGAATATATCCTAATCATTCGTTATTTTTTGAAAATCAATTCAGTACATTGAATTGGTCAAATAGATCACTAATGTGAGTTAGAGGGAATTCAATCTTCACTGTCTCCTAGTTAAATCATAATTATTTAATGATGAAAATACAATCTGTAGTTATCTTTCCAGTAATACTATTTATCAATGAAATATACTCTGTTAAATAAATATATTTTCATCTAAATCATCCAAAAGAATACTTATCTCTCATATATCTATAGGTTCTAGGTGATATAAATTCAATTTAATCAAACATACTCTATGAAATAAATCAATTAATAAATATTTATCTCTGTATTGTGGATGTTAAAAGAAGTATTCCAAAATGAAATATATGAAACCCTTCAAAACAATTATTAATATGAATCAATTCTCAATTTATAATAATTAGCAAACTAACCCCATCAACCAACTTATTAAATCTATAAGATATTTAACAACTGTCCTAAATAACTAGAAAGAATTTTCAGCTCTCCCTAAAATAGTTTGAATACTCTTCTAATGTGTTGTATTGGAATCTCTATTTACAAAATATTTTTCATGGTCCTTGAAATTTAGAATTGAAAACATTCCAATTATGACACCATATATGTTCATCTCAACAAATAAGTCTAATGATATATTTATATCATCAATCATAATGGATTTATATAGACTACTAAGTCCCCCTCCACCCCCCCAAGAGAAATCTTGATTCTAAAAGAATAATGTAACAACATCACATGAAAATTTTAATTTTTCGACCACTAATGATGATATGAATGAATTATGGGAACTTATATCAAGAATTGTAGAGACTTGGAAATTAACAGTATACCTCTAACTATCCGATGAACCCCAATCGCTTACCACTGAATATGGGGTAGTTTAGTGTCATGCGGGAAAAAGGGGTGTATAATTTAACATCATACAGGACAGGTTTGGACCGAAGTGGAGTGGTCAGGATTGATTGGTGTTTGGCTTGAACCACAGAGAGGCTTCCTACGTACCTTACCTTGGAAAAGATCAAAGTTCACATAGTTTAGGAGTGTTTAGTGAACCGACGTGAAGGGGGTTGGGACCAATAGGAATTGGGCCTGAACCTTAGGGAGGCTTCCTATCTAACTTTACTTGTCACGAATCAAAGTTCATTTAGTTCAAAATGGTGTTGGTGAACCGACATGAAGGGGGTCGGGAAAAATGGTTGTTGGGATTGAACCTTAGGGAGGCCTCCTATGTACATTGAATTGGAAAGGATCAAAGTACATATAGTTTGAGATAGTGTTTGGGACTTACACCCTAGGCTTCTCATGAAGGATTCCATAGTCGTTGCTTACTATAAGCCCACGTGAGTCATGCTCAGTGTGAGAAACAAGAGGCAGCAAGGACTTGACGACCACATAGTGGAAGGTGCGTCCCTGGGAAGTAGAGTGGGGCTTACATGCTATTAGCATACCAAAAAGAAAAAGGGGCTTACATGTGGTTTGAAACCCAAAGAGGATATAGGGGCTTGCGTGTGGTTCACAGCCCAGGGAGATAGAGATTGGGACTTACTCCAGGATGGATGCCCGAGTGGTGTTAAGGCCTAGCGAGAGAGGGATTTGGCATTAAATAGATGAGGTTTCTAGTGCCCATCCCACCTATGGTCTTTGGACAAGAAAAAGATAGGAGGATTAGGGATGATACCTATCGTAAGAAAGGCTACTGGCTTACACCAAGGTGGTTTCCCTTTCCCCGTAGATAGAATCCGCTCCAACAAAGAGGATCTCATTCCCTGTGAAGAAGATTTCACTCCCGTGGAGATGAGTAGGCATAAATAATGTTTGAGATATGGATCCTCATGTACGATGCATATGGTAGGGTCACAGTTTATCATCCTTTTATGAGGACAATGGTGCTTGGCAGTTTAACATCTTACTGCTCGGATGAGGCAGGTTTACTCCACACCCCTAGGATTTACATAACTGATACCCGCCTTCCCTTGGGGAAGGGAAGGCATCAAAAATGTCATGTAAGGGTGGTGTTGTGGAATGATCCAATGATGGGTCCATGTTAGCGTGGTTATTCGAAGAAGCAATAACCATTATCATGCCTATGGTAAGAAGCATGAGGTGAAGCAATGCAATGGGATGTGCCACCCAAGGGATTTTGATGTTACTTTGTACGAACCTAGATGGCCTTATGAGGGAAGGGTGTGTAACATATATGTTTTGGGCATAAGATGTTCCTGAATATGATGCCAAAAATATGGACATAGAACATGTGTGATAGAGAGAACATAAGGATGGTGATTTTGCAAAAATGGAGGAGTTGTGCACAAAAGTCTGGGTGATCGGAAATGAAGGTTTTCATGCAAAAGATGAGGTTTCCGCACAATATGCACGCAACTAGAAAAGTTTCATGCAAAAGGGTGGGTGAAAAAAAGAATGTTTTTCATGAAATAGAGGATGTTTGTTTGCTAAGGGGGGCTGTGGTTTTTCATGTAGGTGGAGGGGTTTGCACACAATAGTCCTAGTATGCGAGGACATGGGTGAGGTTCAAACCCTTGCGGTCCTGCATGAAGGTGGACCCCTGAGAGACCTGTCGTGGAAAATCCCAGACCTAGAAGTCATCTTTTCATGTAGAAGAGGTGAAATTTGTGAAGAGGAGGTGGTTTGGATTCTTCATCCATTGGAAGGGGAAGTGGCACCCTTCTATTTATAGGCACTTGCGGTTGTCGGGTCCATGCAAAAGTCGACAGCTGCTGAAAACCTGGTCCCGGTGTCGGCGGTGCAGATGTTTTCGTGCCCACGTGTAAAAATCCTTCTTGTCCTGGTGTCGGTGGTGTGGAAGTTTTTATCCCCTTGCATAAAACTCTTTCAAGTTCAGCTATTTTTCATGCGGGAAATTGGTCTTTCATGCACCACTTGGATTTATTTCTCATCCCATTGGTTCCTCCAAGAATTGGTCATTGAATTGAAATATGCCTTTATTTTATCCAAGGATTCCCTCTTTAGACATTAAGTAGATTTCGACGTCGAAAAATGCATGCCCCCTCCCTCATAAGTGGATATGTTTGGTGACGTGAATGACATATTCTGATGGAAATGTCAAGATGTACAATTTCTCTTGGGTGGTGAATGTAAAACCCTTATGTTTCGTGTAATGTGTTTTTCACGAGTGTGGAAACCATGCTCTATGCCTATAAAAACCCTCAAGGGTCCCACAGACCGTACGAATTTTCTCGCGCAATAAGCTCGGATCTCTTGTGCGTATAAAAACTCCCTTTACTTTGAACATAATCTGAACTCCATTGTGCACAATCCCTCAAATTCGGTAGTGATTTTACAAGAAGGGTTAGTTTTTTTTATCGCTTCATCTATTTTTTGTGTCGATTTTTTATCATTCAGGCATCATGCCAGCCTTTTCACACAGTCTACATCTGAATTTACCAATGGAAGATGGCTACTAATCGAAATGAAACTGAGAGAGAAGATATATATGCCTCTCAAAGGGCCAAGATGGCCACAAACACTAAGGTTTATGGTCCCCAAAAAGTTGTATCAAATAACCAAACTCACTTCAACATGTAGACCCTATCCCAGAAGGAGTGTGTGTAGTCTGGAAACCTACCAATATGGGACTTCAGTAGTTTAGAGGAGGTACATGTGCTACAAATTGATGTCGATACACCGCATGTCATGGGTGACCCGCGAGGATGATCTCCCCCGATATAAAACCACATACAATTTTCATTCTACTAGTGAAACCAGACACATTTTTTTCTATGTACAGAACCCCATGAACAGAACCATTTTGGTAAATGAGACGGTCACCAAGGATTCTCTGACCAATTACACTAGTACCTTCTGACAGAGTATCATAGATGAGACTAATGGCTGGCTTTATGACTAGGACATGAGGTCTGGAGGCAATTTTACAAGTGAGTGGGTCTGGGCATATTGGGTAGGCCAATCGTTCAATCTGTTTGGGTTAGAACAGCAACACATATTGATATTCGAGGCAGTGTGGACATCGTAGTTCCATTTCTACCACCAGCAAGAACATGGGCCTGAGCATTTTACCCAGTGGTCCCCCAATAAAAACACCATCCATCACCATCATGGGGATGTTGGAATCAATCATTGGGACGTTCATTATATCAGAGGTACCCCTTTAGATGGGCACTCGTATGATGAATTTATTCCAACATGGAACATCGGGGGAGACAGGTCGTGGACTCCCATCCTGACATGGCACCTGTTGGAGTTGTTCACGGAGAGGCTGGGGGTCAAGGAATTTCTGAAGGGAATTACCAACTAAAATTGGTTCAACATGTTTCTGATGAAAGTCATGAATATCAATATGTCAGGGCGAGGAGGAAAATGTTCGACCACAGAATAGTGGAGAAAAATAGGATCATACTGGGGGATCCTAAAGTCGGGGGAATATCAATCCTAGGGAATTAGTGTGGATGAGAGTCGGGACCCAAACGACCTATACCTTGGAATCCTGCAACCTTATTACTAGGGTGGCTATTTCCAGTAAGGGACACAATGATGAGAGTTCATCCCGCAACATTTTGGTTGGAATACATTATGGCAGCCAACCAGAGGTTCAATTTGGGAGTCCCTATACTTTCCCAATTGTATGACATCCTGGGGCGTATTTCGAGAGGGGGATCACCAAGGAGGATATGTGGCTCTTTCCAATTCTTTCATGGTTGGATCACACCCCACTATGGTGGGTACACCTTCCGAAACACTATTCATCACCCAGTTAATAGTCTGCGTCTTTATTTGTTGAACATTTTCGGGGTCATGCCGTTGATGCTCAACAAAGAGGGGAAAAGATCAGGATCCAAAATCAGGCCAATTTTACTTTTAGTTCTTTCCCCACCCCATCTGACAAGATGATAGATAATGGAAAAGGCTCACAAGAGAAAAGAGAATAATTCCAGAGAATCGAAGGTGGGGTGATTGTGGCCCGAGTCAACAGGAAGATTCTTTTCGAGCCTTAAGTGCCATCAAGATTTACCAAGCAGTTTGGATGCCTACAGCGAATGCTAAAGAAAGTGTATGAAAATGTTTGGGAGGAGAGGAATTCATGCGTTCTTCACCAAATGTTGCTGATGTTTACAAATTATGGCTCTAGCGAAGTCATTACCATTCCCCCCACCATAGTTGATGGTGGCCTTTCGATAAAATATTCTGAACATTAGGTTGTGGAATACACTGAAGGGATCATATGGAAGAAAATCTAGTAGCACAAGATGGCCGATGTTGAACCTGGGTGGCAAGAGAACAGACAAGGCATCGTCGGGGAGGAAAGTCCAGTAACAAGTCAAGCAATTGGGAAAGCACAGGTTGGGACTATGGAAGATGAAACATCACATGGTGTGGGTTTTCCCTCATTATTAGGGAGGATGGGGGCTCGAGAACAACCTCATAGAGTGGTCAGGGAACTTCCTGGGAAGCAGATAAGGTACCAGCTTCAACCTCCCGATGATGAAATCATCCCTACACTGTGGTCAGCTTGGTTTACCCTGCGTCAGGCGATGGTCACCGAAGCCCTTTGGAAAAAAATAATACCAGATGCAATCCAGCTTCCAGAGTTTGGACTCATTCTGATTGATGACAACGTGCACTTCCATCTCTGGCACACGTATTTGATGGCCACGGATGCATATGCATGCCAGCGGGGTCGGCGTGAGGAACCACCTCTCCTGGTGAAGGTAATTCTCATCCTGGAGCATTATCTAAAAATAATGACATCTGATGATGATGACAACGGTGAGGATCCTGAGGATAGTCAGTCAAGAAAAGAAGTGGGAGAAAAAATGGAAGAAGAAATAGGAGAAGCCTAAGAGGAACATGGAGATGGGGGTCTCAGGAGACAACCCACAAAGGGATTCATCAAGAGAGCGGTGATATTTTTGTCTCTAACAAGGAAATAGAATATCTAATCCAGATATGCCTCAATCCTTATCATAGGCTTTCCTCCTTTCATCATTCACAATCATCAATAGGATTTTTTTTATCTTCATCAGTTTCTTATTGGCGCCATCCAAGAAGCTCAATCCGAAGTGGGGGGGGGGGGGGGGCAGGAGGGCGCACCTATAGAAAATGGTGGGGAGGTAACACCCATCTTTGATCTAAGAAGCACTGAAGGATCTCCTACAGTGATGACCCTTGTAGCAACTGAAACGTTGGAGGATGATGTGTTGTGCTCTTTCTAATTGATCACTTATACGCCTGTATTTGTCATCAGAGAGGTTAAATGATTAGGGTATTCATTGTTTGTCCAGTAATCATAGCATTGGAGGCTCAACATGACACTGAATCTAGATCATCTGCAAATGACTTGATGGAGGATGCACTGACCCACTCGGGACACATTTCTCAAACTGATCTAGCCAAAGCACTTGGTGAGCAAAGGGCTACGGACACCAAAAATATGAACACTGAAGTGGGGTCCTAAGATGGCATGGGAAAACTTTATGAGGTCGAGGTGAGAGAGGATGGTCTCCCACATGTTGAGGATCCCAATATCTTGGGAGGAATACTAGAAGAAGACCCCCTGCTAATAATTTGGATGCTTTCCCAGACTATCAGCTTGCAGACCCTAAGGAGATGGATGAATCTAATTTGGAAGTAGCAGATGAGAGGAGGATGATACGACATATGTGGTGGAAGAGTATCAAACACATCCTCGTCCATCCATAGGAAAAATTGCTAAACGGATGGGATCACTCCTCACCTAGTTGTGCTTTTTATGCGATGGAGGGGTTGATGCTCCCAGTCTCCATCTAACAGTCCATGAATACATAACATAGAAGATACAAGACAAAAACCAACACTCTGACATTTCCCAATGCCAAAAAGTGTTAGGGAATACACATGAATTCTAGATGGTGGAGCAGGAGGTATGACACCTTGAAGAGAAAACGAAACAAAGGGAGGCATTCATTGCAAACAACTCTGATCTCATTGAGAAATTTAGGGCCTAATAGGTGGACACCTAGGAATTGATAGTGGAGGTGAGTCACCAAATTAATGAGCTTTAAATTGAATATTCACAAGTATAGGCTACGTCCAATGATCTCTACTCTATGGCCGCTGATGAAGAGAAGGATCCAAGGATGTGGGAAGCAATGATGGGGGCCACAAACATGAGGGTGGTAACACTGAAGAAATTTATCCAAAACATTGATCCTTAAGGGCCATTTTTTTGTCGAACTCTTAAAATGAATTTTCATTACTATAGCTTTTTTTGAATTGCATGAATGAATAGATTATTCACTTTTTTGTTCATTTTAATTCATTCCACCCACAATCGTGAAATAATTAGCAATCCATCCCTATTATCACGTTGTTAGTACCTGATATGAGAAACATGGGATGGTTGCATCGTCACTTCATTTGATTGTGGGTAATCCAACCAAATTTTGAGCATCCAGGGTATAAACGACCCATCCGAGATCCCGAGAAGAAAGGGGGAGGCCTGACCTGAGATTGAAGCTCTCAGAATAGTCGAATTATCATCTTCCCAATGTTCTCAAGTGCACAAGTGGGGTAATTCTAGGGGATTTGGAATTGATCCAAACATAGGGGAGTGGAAAGTGTGAATCACGATACCCAAAATACAAAACATTGTAGGGATTGCGTGACAATGAAGGATAATTATTGACCATGTTAGAAACACAATATCTTTATTGTGTTAAGCCACCGTGGTGAGGACATGTTAGGTTGGCACATCGATCTTATTGGGGATTATACCTACTTCCAAATAAGACCTCTATAGAAAGGACATGGAATTCCTTATAGTTTTACGTCATACCAATAAAGATGATAAACATGTAGTTTAAACATCGTACATTAAGGATATTGCACATAGTTTATAGGTCATACTACCTAGACCATGATCAGAGTTGAGGAGCTAGAAGATTTAATGACCATTAGGCTGGGCCCAAGACTAATTTCCTGGGTGTCTTTATATATCCCATGAGAATGAGAATTAAGAAAAACATAGTTCTTAACCATGGCATCGCTGGAGGCCAACGCTGATAGGGAAAATCTTCTCTGTAAAGGAAGATGACACATCCCATAGTAATCACGGGGCATCCTGAACTTGTTCGCGGTAGAACTGTAGTTTAATTTCATGTGTTTAGGATATATGGGATCGTGCAGTTTAACTTCATACGATAGGACGAGTAGTGAAAATGGAATATTCCATGATGGGAGTATGTGATCAGGTAGCTATAAAACTAACATGAATGAGGACATAAGGATTCTGCACCACACAACCTATCCTTGGAGGAAGTTCATTAGGTCAAGGGAACAAAAGTGAAAGTTAGGTTGGGACTAAAGCAAAGATATTGGTCGTTCTTACATATCCCATGAAGATGGGAATCAAGACGCACGTAATTCTGAGAGTGTATTTTAATGTCATGCAGGACGATGAAAGGCATTCCTGGCATGGCTGTGCCAGTACATGTCCTACCAAAACTACTAAGCCCATGTGAGTCGTTCTCGATGTGAGAAATAAAGAAGTAGCGATGGGAAATTACTAGTACTGTGAGTCACACATTAGGGTAAATGGAATTCTAGGTTAATTACATCTTCATTATTCTGAACCTCCAAATTAATGCACCTAGATACGCAAAGGGGTAAAGCCAAGTTTGTTGGAATTCCACTTGAACATAAGGAAGTGGAAAAATGTAAATCATGATGCTCGAGGTCTGGACCAAAATGATGGTGATGGGACGATAGGGGATAACTATTGACCATGTTTGAAATAAAAAATTTGTATCATGTTATCCTGAAATGGGGATATACAAATGGGGGTTTACCATTGACCATTTTTGAAACATGGGAGTTGTATCAATTTATCATATGAGGTCCTCAGGGATGTTTCCCCAAGATGGTAGGTAAGACAATGTGGCATGAGACTAGGACATTAAAGGGGTCCCTTCAGATGTAGAAGAGTAAGAGGATCTAAATAACGGGATGAATAGTCTTGGACAAGGAATGAGGGAATGTCCCTTTGAAAATTATACACTTCGGTCTCTTTGTCACAACACATATTAGTACGGCAATAAGACGTATCATATTTAGGGAGTCAAGTACCTTTCTATGGACAAGGGTCTTGAGGTTGCACAATTCTAGATTACTGTCATTGGATGGACCATTAAGGGTCCCTTGATTTAATGAACTATGCACAAGGTGGCAAAGTAACCAAACCCGACACATAGTTACAATATGGAGATCGTAGTTTAGGGTCATAGAACATGGACCGGATTGGGAACAGATAACGGAGGCACATGGTGTGAATGTTGCAAAACCCAACGTGAATGGGAACCCAAGAGGTACTCACCACACCACATGATCCCAAAATATTTCAAGACAAGGGGATAAAAAAGATGGGTCAGGATATAAGATTCCTTGGGCTGGACCCGATGAAAAGATGCTTGGTCATTCTAACATATCCCATGAATATGGGAATCAAGCCATACGTAGTTCCTGAAGAATTCATACAGTTTAATGTCTTGGGACAAGGACGCAGATTGGTCTTAGTTTATGGTTATGGAGCTTGGACCATAGATGGAACTGAAGGAGGAAGATACGTGGTGAAGTAATTACTAAAAGCGACGTAAACGAGGACCGTAGGAGTCCATATCACAACAATGTGCTCCCCAAAAAACACTTAGGTTGGGGGACCAAAAGTTAATGTTATAAAGGCCCGAGGAAAAGGAAATGGTAGTTTCTACGTACCCCCTGATGATGGGGATCAAGCCATACGTAGTTATAGAAGTAGCATGGTAAGGTACTAGTGCCTGTGATAATAAGGTTGTGCAGGACTGGTCTCCACACCAAAAGAAGCAACATTTGAAAGATCATGTTCGTCCTTTAGGATGAATGTGTACTTTTTTTTGTGAAGCGATGGACCTAGGATGGGGAGTCCAGGCATATCCACAATAATCAAGGTGTATACAGGCATTAACAAATGGTATGGTGGGTGAATGATACCAAACATGATGTCCCCACAAGTGAGGCCATCACAACGCGACACCGTTTTTTATCAGGCATCCAAGACTATCATGCCATAGTTTAGGGTCCTGTGATAAGACCAACCCCTATACATTAACATCTCATAGTACATAAGAAATAGTTTATTTTCATGTGGGACTAGGCAGAATAGTTTAAAGTCTTATGGCTCAGAAATATACAGGAGAAACAAGGTTCAAGAGAGGATGTGCATGGCATGATAAAGCATACATGATGCGAATGAGGATGAGGTCCAAATCACACCACATGTGATACCAGGAATGAATCCTTAGTTTGAGGGGCCAGAAAAGGATAGATAATATGGGGTAGGAGAGACTAGATTTCTTAAGGGAAGTATGTGGTGAAGCTCTTGTGAACCTGACGTGAATAAATATATAATTCCATACCACACCACACAATCCTAGATGAGAACCTCAGTCAGGGGGCCAAAAAGGGTTGGGGGCCTCAGATAGGGGTGTCCTGGCAGACTATAGACATATGACCATTTATGCGGGTAATGCCACACCAAAGATCCTAATCCCACATGAGTAATGTTCGATGTGGGAAACATGGAATTGGATTGGGCTCTCCCTAATATATAATAGTATGGAAATTAGGGAAGAAGATCCGACAAGGATTGTTCTGAACAGATCAATACTCATGTCCAAGGTGGATGGATGTTTAAAGAGGTAGCCAGAAAAAATAAAATCACAATACCCAACATTTTGGACTTATAGGGGTGGATAAAACTATAGAGGATGTTTGTTGACCCTATTTGGAATACAACATCCATATCGTGTGACAATAAATAAGAATGAAAAACGAGCATCGACCGCTGACCATATTCACAACATGGGACTTTTATCGATTTTTCATCCAAAATCCTTGGGGACATTTTCCTAATAAGGATGGAGAGACCTTGGGCCAAAAATCCATGCCATTCGGATGTCCTTCTAGATGTGAAGGGTGATGGATACACAAAATGTAGGGGATGATTAAAGCGTGAATATGTATGTGCAGTTTAACATCATGCAGGATGAGACTCAAGGGGAGACCTTGGATTTTGGGGATAGGCCTATGGAAAAATTTTCTTGGGCGGTCCTACGTATCCCATGAGGATGGGAATTATGATATACATAGTTCTTAATGGGATATGCAGTTTAATATCATGCATTAAATACATGGAAGGATAGAATAATGAGGTGGGGAAAAGGGTGCGACATTCATAATCTTTCCGTCGGTGGGGCCAAAGAAGCATAGGCTACACTACATGGGATCCTCAAAGGGAACTGCACCCGAGAGTGGTAGTCAAATAAGAAGAGTGAGAGGATTGAATCAGGACAAGATGTATAAGTGTTCCTACGTATCCCTTGTGGATTGAAATCAATCCATACGTTGTTCTTGAAATATATTTTAACATCATGCGGGACAATATACAGTTTAATGTCATGCGGGACATAACAGTTTAAGGTCATGCGATACTAGACAGTTTATGGTCGTGTAGGACCATTTATAATTTAGTGCCCTATGGGACGAACCACATTTTAAGGTCACATAAGTAAATCTACAGTTTAATGTCATGTAGGACCCTCTATAGTTTTAGGTCAAGTAGGAACCTCTACAGTTTATGTTCATATTGGACCCTCTATAGTTTAAGGTTATGTGGGACCCTCTATAGTTTAAGGTCATTTAGGACCCTCTATATTTTAAGGTCATGTAAGAACCTCTTCACTCATGAAAATTATTCATTTAGGAACTTGGAATTAGTGGGAGGAGTTATATTTTCTCCATCCATGGTAACCAGTGAGTATACGCCATTACGGTAAACCTTGTGAATAATTTAAGGTCCTTCCTATTTGGGTTCTACCTTAGGTGGTTTTTTATTAGGTATCATTGGTGTTCTTAGGGATAACACCATGTTCCCTTGAAAGAAAGCGTGGAGATGAACTTTCTTTTTGAAAGATCTATTGATCTTGTTCTAACTCCCTTCTAGATTGTGCAGGGCACAGAGCCTCCTATGGTCGAGTACTTCTAACTCAACCAGAAATATTTCAGCTACTTTATCTAGTGCTTGCAGATCATAGATCTTTTTTCGTAATAAAGGAAATTGAATCATGATGGGAAAGATGACATCTGTTTTGTACACCAGGTAATATGGGGTCACCTGGGTGGAATTAAGAGTCATCATCCGATAATCTGAGAGGGTGTTATGGAGCTTTTCTGACCAAAACTTCTTGTTTGGACAAACCATTTTATGAAAAATGTTACAGAGGGTTTTGTTGAATTCCTTGATCTGTCCATTTTCTTGAGCATGATAATGGGAGGTATGGTTAGATCGAATGTTGTACTTAACATAAAATTTCTTAAGCTCAGCTGCACGGAAGCTTGTGCTATTATATGTGAGGATGGTGTGAGGGACTTTAAATCGATATATGATGTTAGTTATAACAAATTCAATGATGGAATGGGGCTAGACCTCTTTGAGTGGGACTGCCTCTGCCCACTAGGAGAAGAAATTCATAGCATTCAGGATGAACCTGCATAGTCGAGCTGTCATTAGTGGATATGGTCCCACGACATCAAATCCCCAGACAATAAAAGGCCAAGAGTACATGGTAGTGTGGAGAGGCTCTGATGGCCGATGCCTAATGTTGGCTTGAATTTGGAACACATGGAACCTTATGGATAACTTGATGTAGTCATGGATTATGGATGGAAAAAAATAACCTAGTCTCTAGATCTTGTGAGATAGTTTCAACCTGGTATGATGAGCACCGCAAGAACTGACAAAAACCTCATACATGATTTGATAAATCTTAACTCCATGAATGAAGAAGAGTAGAACCCCATAAAACTCATGCCTGTAGAGGATCTTCTCATGACCAGGGCTGTCCTAGAGGGTACACTATAATAGGCATTGTGAGATTCATTTGCGCTCGGCCCGATCCACCGAGAGATTACTGTTATGGAGATACTTGAAAAAGGAGGTTCTCCATTCGTGAGTCACCTCAATCAACACATCTGGGGGACCTAGAGGACCTGATGAGGAGTCATTGGTGGTTAGGTGGCTTACCTACAGGTTTTCATCATCATCTAGAGTGATAGGAGCGATGAATCTCTGGTGTGACACATGGATAATCAAATCATTCAATATGAGAACTGCAATTGATGCAACTAGGCTTTCCAATGAGTCAGCTCGACCATTCTTGGATTGAGAGACATGAGTGGCTTTTAGCCGAGATAGGAACTGGGACATTAGGTGGATAGTGCGTTCCAAAAATGGTAAAATCTTTGGCTTTCTGACAACATAGTCACCGTTGATCTTCTTGATGACTAAATCAGAGTACCCTTTCACAAGCAAGCGGGGAACATCAATCTCAATGGACAGATCAAAGCCGGTAATGAGAGACGGATACTCTGCCTCATTGTTGGTGCCGACTTCTGAGAATATGAATGAATATGGTATAATGGCTTATGATGGGGTAATAAAGAAAATACCCAGGCCTACTCTGTTGAGTCTGGGCTCGTTGAGTCATTTGACAGTGGATATCTGGTAAGCACCATCGAAGTGAATTTTCTAACACGGGAAGGCTTGTTCTACCGATATAATCTCTTCATTGGAAAAATCAAAGTCCAGGGATTGGTCCACAGGATAGGGATGGGTGGACAAGAAGTATGTAAATGATTTCCCATTAATATCCATCTGAGGGGAAAACCTGAGGTCGAACTTCTGAAGGATTACTTCCATCTAAGCTAGATGTTCAATCAATATTGGGCAGTTCAATATGTACTTTGATGGGTCCACTCAGGACACCAGTTGTTCCTCATGATGTTATAGTTAATGTCGCAATTTTTGTACTATGAATACCATCATGAGGCAAATATTCAAAATATGGAATTATCTTGTCTTCACATCGAGGAGCTTGTGGCTGAGGTAGTAGAGACTATTCTATGTTCCCCTGTTGTTCTTATAGGCCGGAAGGCCACCGAGAGATCATTCCATGGAGGTAACGTAAATGAACAATGACTTTTTGGAGACACGTGGTATTATGACAGGAGGTTGGATTAGGTACTGCTTTATTTCCTCGAAGGAAGTATGACATTCTTCATCCCACTGGTAGACAGTGCCTTTCTTCATGAGCTGAGAAAAGGGCTTACACATGTCAGGCTAATTCACAATGAATCGACATATATAGGCCAAGTGGCCTTGGAAACCATGAAGCACCCATAGGTCTCTTGGGGGAGACATTGGGCTGATGGACTTGATCATCTCTATGTCGATATCGATGCCCCTATATCTGATAATGAAATCGAGGAATGTTCCCAAGGTGACCCTGAAGGCACACTTCAATGGGTTCACCTTCGAGTGAGCGAGAACGGAGAAATACAAACAATTTCTCAAGGTATTTGAGATGGTCCTTAATCTAGCGATATTTTACCACTAGATCATTCAAATAACATTCCACCAATGTCCCACGGATCAGCTTAAATATGCGATGCATAGACCATTGGTAGGTGGAACCTACATTATTTAAACCGTAGGGTATGACTTGGTAACAGAAAGTACCTTGTGGTGCCTTGAAGGACATAGAATCCAAATCCTTGGGAGCCATTCATATCTGGTTATACTTGGAGTACTCATACAAAATGATAGGTTCTAGAACCCAAAAGTGGCATCAATAAAATGCTTCGTCACGGTAAGGGGAAAATGATCCTTTAGACAGTGACAGTTGAGATCTCAGAAGTTGATGCAGACTCTAACCTATCTATTCTTCTTACTAACTCGCACAATGTTGGTTATCTATTTGGGATATTAGACCATTTTAATGAAACTAGCTTTGATGAGATTATCATCTTTGGCCTTGACCATGGCACCATGTAAAGGGTGTATCTCTTTGGGAGGCTGCATGAACCCACGATGATTTTCTGGGAGACCAAGGTGGTGGATGGCTACCTGAGGATCTAGTCTTGACATCCTCTTTATAGATCTAGGTGAATACATCACTATGTTGCTTTAGGAAGTCCATGTATTGATGGTGATCTTCGATAGGCATAAAAGAACTAATCAATGTGGGCTTCAGATTCACCTCGCCACCGAGGTTCACCTGTACCAGTTCATCGAACGTGGTGGAGATGCCCTCTTCAAAAGAGGGATAAGATTCCATTAATTCTTCTTCTTCACATATAGATGAGAGGTACTTGGTGGGAAAAGTTTCCTCTGAGTTGGCAGATCCCAATTGGAGGCCGGTACCAGCCTGAGTAGCAGTGGACACAACATCGGGGGACTCCTGTGCTACCAGAACCATAACAATGAAGGCTGTTGATTTGATACCATTTGGTCTTCATCCCAAGGAGCCACACTTGATGATATCGAAGTAATAGTGGGGCATCGTCTTGATCCAGTTTATCCCAGCCCGACAAAACAAGAAAGTATAATTTATAGTTGTTGCTATAGGTCTTACATCCAGATACCATATGGGCGTAAGGGTATTTGGGATCACCCAAGCCTAGTTCGTGTATGAGTATGAGGTGATCTTTTGGTGTCTCTTAGACTCAGTAATGTGCTCCCCCCTCATTCCAAAAATAACAAATCATTGTCCCATGTATGGTTTTATATCATCCAATCAATGGATTGCAATGATGTAGCCATCATCTATGTCTTTCCAAGGGTTAGTGGTCATCATGGAAAGCTCAATCTCATTATCCAGAATCTACATGTCCATGCTATTGTAATATTCAGCATCTAAATATAGGTTTTTACTAGAGGAAAAGAGAGATGTGTCACCTTGATGTATGCCCACTCGAATATTAAGGGAGTACTTGAGTCACTTATGATACGATGAATGAACCACTGTATGAAGGGGGAGCCATGGCCTTCCCATCAACACATTGTAGGTGGTGTCCTGGGAGAATTCTTGGAACTCGGTGTTGGTAACTAGGCCACCAAACTGGGTCCTCAGGTGGATCATGTCAACTAGTGTCATTTATGTCCTATCATAAAATTAGATTTCCAGGACATAGGGACACATATCATCCTCTAACAACCCAAATTTTTGCAATGTCTAAGTCAGGATTAGGATTATCCTAGAGCCCGTGTCACAAAGGCAGCGATGAAACTCCTCTCTATCAAACTGGATGGAGATATACAACCGGAGAAGGTGCCCTGGTATGGTAGAGCCTTCATCTTCCCCTGAGAATGTGATAATGGCCTAAAATTTGGCATACTCGACTACCTCAACATGGAATGCTTCTACAGCTTCTACCTCCGTCTCAAACTAGTGGGGGCTTCTTGAATCCTCAGTAAGGGATTCATGCATATTTTCTGACAGGAGAAGAGACTTAATGATGGAGATACTTACACTAATGCTGGAAAGATATTTTAGGACATCATACTTCTGTTCCAGGCATGATATTCTACTTACATGAGGTCACTTTGTGACAGGAGGCATGGTCAGCCCTGCCAGCTGGACCAGTAGCTGACTGGTGCTGGGAATATCCTGCATCTCCCTAGTCAAAGCCTATAGAGTGACTATCAGATGAGGTACAAATAAATGATACTAGTCCATATTAGAGCGTGGATGGCTATGACATGGTCAAGATGGATCTGCCTGATCAAGTAACCCAAACATGGGTGAAGGCAGATCTGATGACACCAGTTGAGAAGGATTCACATGATGAGATTTTCACTAAGCCAACTATCTAGTTTGGGTGGAATTCATAGAATTTCTGGAAATACTAACTGAGACACTCCAATGACACATATTTTCATGACTCTTTCGACGTTGGTGGCAGTTGGGGACTTTGGGAGGATCCTCCTGGTTCACCTCATCGTCAAGAATCGTGTTTGGGTATACCAACTCTACCATATTAACCGGGGTGTATTATTGGGGGAACTACCATCTCTAGGGGAATGACATCTCTAAGAGTATGGGATAAAGATGGTATTGGTGGGGGACTTTGATTTCCCTTGCGTCGTCAGTGGTTTGTCTTCTGAGAAGGGGACGACTGAGACGACGATGCTGAAGTAGTAGTTGTGGCTTCTAAAGGCTCTGGTCAATTCATGAATGCATGGATAATACCATTGGAACATGCAACTATTTTTTGAGGCATACAATCATCATACTTATGGGATCTGTGTTGAGAAACCTGATGCCACTCGCCTTCACTGTCACTAATGCTATAAGACTTCAGGAACAAACATGCCACATGTGCCTGAGCTGGTCCAAACCTGAATACATTATTGTTTACCTGGTCTCTAATACATTCCTTAAAAACATAGTATTGTTTATGGGTATGCCCCATAATTCGGTGATATGAGAAGTAGTTGGGGCGATCAGTGAGATCCAACTATTCTGGTCTCATGCATTCAAAGAAACATACACTTCCCTGTTCCATGGCACTGTGGAAATAACCGGGGACTTGGGCATCAATAACTGAGTAGGTCTGGTATATTAGTCTATGAAGGGGGCTTTGGGAGCCTGATCCTGATGAGGGGATGGAGGAGCCTATCGAGGAGGCGGAGCCTGGTAATCTTGACTAGGCGGTTTCAGTGTATTGTGAGGGGGCGCCTGTCGGTTCTAAGGTGGTCGCTTCAGGGTTAGAGTCTATGACTAAGGTGGAGGTCCTATGTGAGGCCACAGAGGCGGATCTACCAGTAATAATTCCAGTGGTCTGGGGCCTCTATTTGGGAAACCATGGCAGGCTCAACTTGGGAGGCCCTTCTCGTGGGGATTGTAGGAGGCAACAGGCATGCCTAGATGACATGTTTCAAGGCATCTTCTAGGTGCTGGGAATTATTAGAGAATTATTAGAATCCCACAGGGTAGTTCTGGGTGATCAGAGAGGTGACTAGTTCTAACTTAAAATACATTATGCACATCCCCAGTAGTTTCTCCTAAGTCAGTGGCATGTCAAGAAAGAATTTAAGCCCTTTCCTTTAGGCGACAAAGCCTGCAATGCAATCATCGGGCCTCTCCTTGCACTTTTAGAGGTCTACAATGCTTGTCTTCTGAGTGATAGAACTGAACTGGTAAATAAATTGCCCAAGAAGATCTTATCAACTAGCTACTGATCTGATGGGTAGCAGGTTGTACCAGATGAACGCATGCCCTTCTAATGTTTGTACAAAACACTGGAGTTTGGCGGCCTCTTGTTGTGATAGAATTCCCAACATGGGTCTTTACCTTGTACTGAAGTGGTCTAGGTGCCGTAGCGGGTCACCCTCCCTATCAAAAGGGGATAATGTGGGATTTATGAAACCTGGGGTGTGCGAGATTATCATCCACCCATGCCATATATGGCTTTCCATCATGCGGGATTTCCACATGTTGTGTTTCAAATTCCATGAGGCGAGTGATTATCCCTACCATGAATCATCTGGGTGGGGGTTTCCATCTTGACGAGGATTCCTGACCACTAGTGCATTGGTTGGTTCATCAAAACGATAATCCGGCTCAGTGGATCATGTAGAGGCTGGTGGAATGACCTGTGGAGTGGGTGGGGGAACCTGAGCTCGATCCCTAGGATTGTCATGCCACTCGGGTAGATTGGCCACCACATATCGTGCCCTCTTTCCCAATGTTCTAGCCTCTACCCTAACTACATGGGCAGGATTGTTAGGGTCACATGAAGGAAATTAACCGAGGGGAAGCTATGTCTTCCGCTACTGCCCCAGTCAAGGATCACTATACTCTGGTCATCGCTTCGTAGTGTGTTCAACAAGGAGGTTATCAACCAAATTCTTGTGCACTGGTAGCTGTTGGAACAACACATATTTTTCGGGATCATCCTACGTCTTCTACACTAATCCTGACGGGTCAGAGGCTATGGTAGCTCTAAGGTTATCTTTTCCCTTATTTTGATTCTGACTAACGGTTAATGACTCGATAATTATAGGAATATCCATAAAATTTTGTTGTTGGTGAGTGAACCTTCCCAATATAATCAATAGGTGTGATACTCCATCAGGGGGTAACGTCCTCTCCAAGATTTTCTATATCATTATCTTCCCCTAGTAGGTTTTCCATATAAACCATAACCCTACCTGGGGGAATATCCTCAATATCTCCTAGTGAAGCAGGCTGACACTGGATATTACTAAAGTGTAGGGATACAAACTTCCCACAACCAGGGATCTGCACACGGGGGAGAGCCTCCCTAATGACTCTGTGGAGCACCTAAAAATCTATGAACGCATCGTTTTTGGATATTCCTTTGGCGTCCTGGTGTCTATGGGTGCTGGGCCACAGGGAGTGTGGGAAAATCAACCAAACCGCATTATAGGACAATGTCTTTGAAATGCACTTGGATTTTGGGGTAAGACAATTTATGATAATGAAGGTGGATGTTTGTTGCCTACACGAATTGGAGAATGCACTCCAACTCCTCCGGGGTGAGTGATTCCGGCGCACTAAAATTTTCTACAGCAACTCACCAAAACATATAAGGGAAACTGTCCGCTACAATAATGGAAAACGAGCTCCTAGGCTCGGACATGAGGTCTGGCCCTTGGTTTCCCCACTCTTAAATGGAGGGCAACTGAGGAACAAGTAGTAGTATTGAGGAAAACTACTGGGAGGGTGGTCTGGCCGGAGAAGAATAGTGCACACGAAGTAACAAACCACATCATCTCAGGATTTCATCTGAAGAGTGTAGTGACATAGCCACCAAATCATGGTAAGATGGGCTGGTGAAAAAAGTTTCTGGATTCCGGACTACAGTTACTAGTGATGGAGCACACTATTTCTCAACTACCATTGGTCCCCAAAATAGCTCTCT
This sequence comes from Viscum album, assembly GCA_963277665.1. NCBI lineage: Eukaryota > Viridiplantae > Streptophyta > Magnoliopsida > Santalales > Viscaceae > Viscum > Viscum album. The sequence continues at coordinate 374,733,296 of OY728119.1, read as the reverse complement.
GTGATCTCTGGTCGAGGTAGAGAGTGATTCTGGTAATGATGGTGGTGATTACATGACCGAATATTGGGGAGACACCAAATTTTTGTCCTCCTGGATTTATTTACAGAGGGAGGTGGGAATACAATGGACCTACCATTATAGAAGGATGAGGTTGATACGCCTTGTTCTTTCCCCAACCCCTAGTATAGATGATCGTAGTGAGGGTTCTATCATTGATCCATAATCCACCTTCAAATTGGAGAAGCATACTGGTTTAATCTCTATCTAAATATTCATGACATTATTTTTATGGTGGTGATGACCCTCATTCCTACCCTAGGATGGTTCTTCGAGACATGGTAGATTTCCTGTGTGAGTAGGACCTTTGGCCGTACTACTGTTGCGGCAGAGAGGACTTCCTCCCGAGTGATATGGGGTGAAAGGAGCTCCTAGAAAGATATCAATGGAGACATGGGGAGGACCTATGTGTCCACTAAATGATGTCAGGAGAGAATCTCCACAGAAATTCCTGGATAAGGTATGACTTCCATTTGATCTGGTAGGAGCATGGATAGAACCTCCATACTTGTTTCCCCTGGCAATGTCAGTGTGACTAGGGTCCTCATACTAGTCAAGCCAAGCATGGGTAGGATCTTCATGATGGGTACCAATGAAGTGAGGATAACCTTCACTCCTCTGATTTTTGAGGTGAGGAGGAGCTTTTCTGGCTAATGTAAGGACATGGGGAAGACCCCACCCTGGAGATTGACTAGATGTATAACATCTCCATATCGGTGGCCTGTGGTAGGAGGAATGACCCCATTCATGATGTCCTGATCTCAGAAGAGGCTTTCATACTGAGTATCAGTATCATAGGGAGGACCCTCATTTATATTAATTGTGGCATGGGGAGGACCTCCTTGTCAATATTGGAAGCGAGGAGGATCTGCGTCCTCAATGGTGGCAGTATTGGGAGGACCTCTTCATTTGGTGTCATTGCAACGGGTCAGTCCGCGGCGGGTGCTCCCTGCATCGATGACCAGGAATGTCCACCCATCCTGCCAGTGGGGCGGTTGGGGCCTCGATCAGGGCCGGGTGTATGGGATCCATTTCTAAACATAGATAGGGGCTGATGATATACATCTATGGTGGCTCGACCCATGATAGTTGCTGACATTGACACCCCTTGGTCGGTGTCCTCCTAGGCCTACACTAGACAATATCATCTGGTCAGCAGGACTAGGGCCAGTGGTGTAGGTGCATATCTTACCTGTTACATGACTTGGGTGGTCGGGTGGTGGTGCTGGCATTGCCTGGAGGGGGCCCTCTTTGAGAACCCCTAGAACGGGATCCCGACCGGGCTGGCCCGAACATCCCCAACCTCATCAGCATATGGGATGGAGTAATCGAAGAGTTCTAGGGGGAGGCTCCCAAAATGGTTGTGCATTGGAGTGGGGAGCAGTGGCTCCCTATTCATCCCTTGGGGGTGTTGGTGATGACAAGGCATAGATGCCTCTAAATCCTGATGGGATATATCCTGAGTCGGGATAATCCCCTCTTCCTCATATCGGAGGATGATGTTGTTTATCACCCATTGCTGAACGAATTCAAATAAGGAGATGGGAAGTGGGTTCCCAACAGTTTTGGATATGGAGACCATCATAGAAGCTTTGGAGCCACATGGGACTACCACGTTGACATTTCCCCTACTCCTACGTCAGTTCATGGGAAGTGATCGGGTTCCTATTAAAGCATATTGTGTCCTAGAATGCAGGGATATTAAAGCATTAGTGCTCCAAAAAAAAAATAGATGTCCAGTTTCCCAGCATCATTCTGTCTTCCATGGTTGGTAAGAAGGATCCACACTGACAACGTCATAGATTGAAATGTCTAATGTTTTAACTGCCACGACTTCTGGTGAGTTTCATGTCAGGCCCACAATTTTCGTGATGGGACCCAGTGCTGGACAACTGGATCAGGTGATACGCTAGTCCACTGATGTCTCAAATGATACTAATCTCTACATTTAGTGGAAGAACCTTCACATTGGGTTCAATATTTCAGTTTATGATGCTTTGGTCGGGGCGCACAACCATCTATTTGATGAGGACGTGTTGATTGTTTCACTGCATTCCTGATTTCCAATGGAGGGAGGCATCCATCAATTATTGAAGGAAATTTTCTTCTTTATTGAAATGGTATGATGGGATGTTGGTTCCTATTTCCATTGATTTATCCTTGGAACTCTTCTCCTAGTTTGGGTCTCCCTTATAGACTTAAGTCGTTGTTCGTGAAACTCTTCCTAGTGTCATGTCTTTATGGATGACGATTGATTATGCTTCTTCTGTTAGGAAATTCTAGGGGGTTCGGTCAGGACAGCAACCTTCGGTTAGAAGAGTAGTCACATAAGACATCACTGGTGTGTTTGGATGCTGTAACACTGGCACATATTGGTTTCTTCCCCTTATTATAGGGATTTTCGAGGTCGTGGAATCTCATGGAATTCCACGTCAATTAGGGGAAATTATATTCCATAAGCATATCTCTAAGGTTTTCTTCATCATTCCATGTTTAACACATGTTATGTCGTTAGATTATCATCTCTTGGAGATAGATCAGGATGATCATAACACTGACTACAGTGTATCAGATGGGTGAAACCCCCAGTGGGAACCCTGATGCTAGAGACAATGCATGGTTTGTTACCTGACTACTATTGGGAAAAGTGAAGAGGTGAATGGCCTGATCTTACTGAGATGTGGCAGCCCGGGTACGAATTAGGACGGACGATTGAGAGTTGAATGATGTGGTGGTGGAATGAGATGAAATCATCATGAAGGTGATGGTAGTGTTGGGTTTAAGACTCAAAGAGGCTTCCTATGTATCCCAATAGAATGGAATCAATTTCCACGTAGTTCAGCACGGTGATTGGACTCCTAAGAAGGCAACCCATATAGATGAGACCTAGAGGAAGTGGAACCTCTGGGTTGGGGAATTACGTTCCTGAAACAATAGGCTCAAGGGAAAGACCAGGATGAGACAGGGGTGATGGGCTTGAACCACAGGGAGGTTTCCTATATACCATTCTTTGGTAAGGATCAAAGTCCATGTAGTTTAGGTCGTGGGGTATAGGATTGGGATGTGCACAGAGGACATTGAACTGATGATATACTAGGGATTATTCATGGTTAGTATTTCGAGTTGGTCTAATGCCACTGGGGTGGACTGAAGATGCATGACCCAACAAATAAGAATATGAAGGATTACCATCGATTGCTGACTACAACGGCTTGCCACTAGTTGAGATACAAAACAACAACTTACTGGTATATGGGGTTGACAAAGACTTACTGCTGAATGGATTTGACAATGGCTTACTGCTGAATGGGATTGAAAATGGATTACCTCTGAATGGGGGATCGCAACGGCTTAACAATAGATAGGGAATAACAATGGCTTAACATTGGATGAATATTACAATGGCTTACCATTGCATAAGGGAAAATTTAGTGTCTTCTGGGACAAAAAGGGAGTACTGTTTAATTTCATGCATGATAGGGTGGACCGAGGTGGAGTGGTTGGGATCGATGGGTGTTGGGCTTGAACCTCAGGGAGGCTTCCTACATACCATGCCTTGGAAAAGATCAAATTCCACGTAGTTAAAAAGAGTTTGGTGAACCCACATGAAAGGGGTTGGGACTAATAGGTGTTGGTCTTGAACCTTCAGTAGGTTTCATATGTACCTTGCCTTGGAAAGGATAAAAGTCCACATAGTTCAGAATGGTGTGGGTGAATCGACATGAAGGGGGTCGGGACCAATGGTTGTTGGGCTTGAACCTTAGGCTTCCTACGTACCATGAATTGTAAAGGATGAAAGTCCACATAATTAGGGATGGTTTTTGGGGCATACACCCTAGGCTACCTAGGAAGGATGCCATGGTCAATGATTACAATAATCCCCTGTGAATCATGCTCAGTGTGAGAACTAAGGGGAATCAAATATTTGATGATAACATCATGAAAGGTGTGTCAGTAGAATGTGTAGTCGGGCTTACATGTGTTTAGTATCCGAAAAAGGAAATAGGGTCTTACATGTGGTTCATATCCCAAAGAGTAAATAGTGGCTTACGCAGGGCTTGCAGCTTAGGGAGATGGAGATTTTTAATTACACCAGGATGGAGGTTTAGGTGGCGGCAAGGCCCAGTGGGAGAGGGATATGGCGCAGAAGAGAGGATGGTTCTGGTGCCCCTCCCCCTGGTCTTTGTATAGGAAGAAGATAGGAGGAGAAGTTATACTGCCTCACAAAATAATGGGCGGGGGCTTACACTAAGGTGGTTTCCCTTTCCTTGTGGACAGACACCGCTCTATCAAAGAGGATCTCAATCCATGTGGGGAAGACTTCACTCCTATGGAGACAAGCGGGCGTAGAGAATATCCAATATGGGGCTCCATGTGTATGATGCACAGGGCGGGGTAACAATTTAACATCATTTTATGAGGATGATAGAGCTTGGTATTTTAACATCCTGTAGCTAGAACGATGCGGGTTCATTCCACACCCCTAAGACTTACATTACTGATACACGCCTGCCCTTGGGGAAGGGAAGGCCTCAACAATGTCGAGTGAGGTGGGTGTTGTGGAGTGATCCAATGAGGGGTCCACTTTAGTACAGCTATGCAGAAAAGAAATAGCCTTTAGTGTTCCTATGTTAAGAAGAATGAGGGGAAGCAACACAATAGGAAGTGTCACCCAAGGTATTTTGAAGTTACTTTGTACGAGCCTAGAGGTCTGCATGAGAGAAGGGTGTGTAACATTGATGTTTTGGGCATATGAAAATACAAAATATGATGCCCTGAAGGGGGGCATCAAACATGTGTGAAAGAGTGCACACAGGGAGGGTGGTTTCACGCAAATGGAGCAGTTGCGTGCAAAAGACCGGGGTGATCCAAAATGAAGGTTTTCACGAAATAGAGGAGGTTTACGTGAAATATGCACACAACTAGAATAGTTGCATGCAAAAGGACGAGTTAACATAAAGGAAGGTGTGCATGAAATAGAAGATTTTTGCGCACAATGGGGGCCAAGGTTTTGTGCATTATAGGCCCAGTACGTGAGGACATGGGAGAGGGTTAAACCCTAGCGGTTCTGCCCAAAGTTGGAACCCCAAGAGATATTTTGCTGAAAGTCCTATACATGGAAGTCATAATTGTGTGCAGAAGAGGTGAATTATGCACAAAAGAGACATTTTATATTCATTATCCCTCGGAAGGGAAACGAGTTTCCTCCTATTTATTGGTGCTCGGGGTCATTGGAACCACACAGAAGTCTACTGGAGCGGAAAACTCAGTCCTGATGTCGGTGACGTGGAAGATTCCATTGCCCACGCGTAAAAATCTTTTTTGGTACCAGTGTCAATGGCATGTATGATTCCATGCCCACACGTAAAACTCTTTCTGGTCCTGTTGTTTTTCGCTCTGGAAAGAGGTTTTTTGCACACCACATGTATTTTTTGCACAGCCCTTCTGTTCCTCCCAAAATTGGTTGCCGAGTTGAAATATGTCTATGTTTTATCCAAGGATTCCCTCCTTAGGACTAAATCATATTTCAGCGTCTACAGGTATAGATTCCTAAACATAAGTTTGGGAAATAATAAATAACCCCCCTATTTTTTCTATATAAGACAACCCAAGATCCCATTCCTATTCACCCAAAAACCATAGATAATATCCCTAATTTTCCCTCCCCTGTATATATTCCATCCACACTTCCCTTAAGCTATATAAAAGTTTCTCTTTAGCTTTTTAATTCACTATCTCAATGGAAGGGATCCTGTACATTCACTCTTTATTCAAGCATATTCCTAATTTTAGTTATCTTATTTCTAATTCATAATGTTGGGATATGATTTTTCATTTCTCTATTAGTTTCCATTTCATTTGAAAACAATAAGGGACCAATTTCACAATAATGAAACCATTTTATGAATCCTTAAGTAGTATTGTTATGCTATCGAAATTTCATTTTGTTTTTTACGCAGAAATCATTTTTATTATGAACACAATCACTTTTTCCACTCAAGTGTACTCACCTAGAAAAACATAAACTTATTTTATCAAGGAATTATTTATATTTATTCTCCACTCTATGATCATGGAATTTATTATGATGATATATGATCATATGTTTAATAATCCATGTGTCACCCTTATGCACGTACATGACATGAAAGCGTCGACCACACCAATTATTAAATTTCGCTCTAATGCATTGGGTAATGTTTTAAGTCTCATGAGATGCTATTTAAGGGATTAAAGAGTTAACCTAATCCATCATTGGACCTTTTCCACCATGATATAATGTCGTTGAGGTTAACTTAGACCAATGTTTTGATTTTATGTATAATGTTTTTCTATCATTCAATATTTCAATTATGTTATCATACATTTACATGTCTAATTTTTCATGTTCCTCTTTCTCACACATTTTATGTTACATTGTAATTCCTATCCCTAGAATTTAATAATTTCTTTACGTTAAGCATTGTTTATTCCTTTACATGGATTTTCACTTCCACTTTCTTATGTATGTCCCCTAATTATCCCATTATGTTTTATGTACTGTGGAATATTATGATCATATTAAGGAGGTTTTCATTACTGGTAATGTACCACAAATTTTAGGTTACAATATAATGTATATAATTATCTAGTGAAACTAGAATTATTAATATTATTGTTTGAATAATGTGTAATCAGATGTAATAAATCATGAATTTATGTGTAATAAAGTCACATCTTGTAATAGTTGGTATCAAAGGAATGTATAGTTATTTTTTGGATTAGGATTAAAAAATTCTAGAGAAATAATTAGGGATAAGTCTAAACATGTGAATACATCCCTAAATTTTGATAATGTATAGAGTAAGTGGTTTCCATGAATATACATCCTTTTTTGGAAATTATATGTAGATATGGATAAACCATAATTATACATAGGGGTAAAACAAAAAATCACCACATTTAGGTAGACTCAATCAGTAATTAGTTCCTAAAAATGGGCTTTACTACATACCTTGTTTGATACTACCAGGCGATATGGGTTTTTAAATTCAAAACATAATTATAAACTATTATTAAGAGAAAAATTACCATAAGTTTCTATTTTGTCAAAATGATTTGGGATAACATATATTGAATCCCATAAATTTATAAGTTAATAAATAAATTAAATTTAAAAGTTATGCATTTCATGTCACTAGAATATTGTTTATGTTTTAATAGTTTAAAAATTCCCATCCATTATATTTCCTTTATTCAAAAAAATTTCCAGAAATAGGAGGAACCAAGTAAAAAAATAATATTAAGAAAAATGTAATGAATTACACAATGGGATGTCCATCCCAATGGGAGAATAAATTTTAAACATTGTGAAGAAACTGAAGGATATATTAATATCATTTTAAAATTAATTTGAAATAGGATGGGGTAAACATATTTCTATAATTAAGTTATCATACAATAATAGTTTCCAAAAAATAATACTAATTTTTCCTTATAGACTACTTTGTGGGGTGAGGTGTATAACACCTTCAGGATAGGATGAAGCTGGGGAACACAAATTTCATAGTCCAAAAATAGGTTAGGAAATCATGGAAAATGTCAAAACCATTCATCAGCACAATAGGGCTTCTCAATGTTCATAGAAGATCTTTGAAAATAATCATCGATGAGACCCATAGTTTTAGATTCAAGATAACATATTTCTCTTCATATATAAATGGAATAAAATCATGAGTTTTTGGAAGAGGGGAATGTTTCATCCTAGAAACACCTGTCCCTTTGAAATCCATGACCACATTAGTATTGTGATATTTTACCAAGAACATCCACCAAACCCATATCATGTAAATGATGTGTTCTACATATCGATCTTCATGATGTTAATTCCATACCTCTAAAATTTAACCAATTCAATTATGGTAACATTGGAGAATGAACCTTTATATGAGGACTATCTAATGTAGATCTTAGTTCATAGAGGCAATGTTTTCAGAAATAAAACAACGCACCTTGTCAAAGTGCTATTGATAAACCACTTGTTTTACAAGTGATGTGGGAAACAAAGGATGTGATGAAACAGTGTTACCATTTACTATTTTAGTGTGTGAAATAAATATTTTTCAAGATAAATCTCTAAAGGGGGGTGATTTTAACTCCCCAAAATATTATAAATAAAATTTTCATTTTGTTTGATTTAAATTCCCTATTATGTATCATGGTTATACAAAACACGTGATCTCATTTTGTTTTTTATATCTAATCAGATTTAAAATATGAATCAGAATCCAAACCATTGAAAATATATCTTTTTAACAGTGATTATATTATTAACATAAATATAGGGTTTTGATAAACTCAATAGACATAGAAAAATGATGTTATGGCCTCAACCAGAAGGATCATTTCAAAAGAATCCCATTTATCGGATCTTCCATGGGAGATAATATCATTTTTGTTTTCACTTTACCAAACCCATATCTGAGATCCAAAAATTAAACCTTTATTAAAACCATTTATGGGAGAATTTCAAGCTCATCAAGATCATGACCAAAACCCTGTCGGTTAATACACCACATAAAAGTCACACCATCAGGCTCTTTAACCTTAGAAAAATTTATTGTGTAATGATGTTAAATGTATCAAGACCCTAATAATATTAATTTTTATATTATATAGACTGAAGAATATATGTTTTTCTTAGTATTGTAAATTTATAAATTATTTTTACTTAGATTCAAAATAAAAAAAATTATGTTTTTGGGTAATATTCAATTTCAATTAATACACTTATATTGATGATTTAATAGATTTATTAAAAAAAATAATATTTTAATATAATATTATTATTAAATAGATTTTATTAAATATAAATGATCATATAAGTTTTATAAATTCAAATGTAATTATTTTAAGGGTTAAAATACTCTTATTATAAAAAAACCTTTCGTTTCTCCATAAATGCCGATTCTATTTTTAAAAGTGAAAATTACATTATTTAGAAAATTATTTGTATAAAATAAATATTATTGTTTTGGAATCAGAATTTTAAAATTTTCCAATGGTGAAGTTTCCCGACTTTTATGATATATTTTAATTTCCTGGAGAATATTAAATTTGGCATAAATACGATGTGTGTATTATAACATAATAATAACATAAAAGTGATGTAATAAATTCCATTAAGGGTTTCCATGTCAAAATATATGTTTAACCATTAAATATTTTTTTTGGCTTAGTTAATTTAATTTATAAAGCTTTATGAATCATGTGAAACCTATATTAAATTTCAAGGTTTTGAAATCATTTATTGAAGAACATGAATCACATCCATATCAACTTGGTTATTATTTTAATACCTTTGGGCCTTAGAATTAAAAATAATGAAAAACCATCCCCTTTTTTTAAAATCGTGGGAAAAAAATTTGAATGTTATATTTTTATTATTTTATTATATAGATTCCAAAAAAGCAATGTTTGGGAAATAATAAATAAATATCTTATCTTTTCATATATAAACCCACAATGCTCTCATTTATCTTCATTAAAAACCTTGAATCACATCATAAATCTTTCCTCCCCTCTCTAGATTCCTCTTAAGGTTCCCCATGATCTCAAGAAGCTCCTATCATGCTTTTGTAATCAACATATCCAGGTAAGGGATCTTTTCCTTATCCTTTCTTTAGTATCCTCCTAACTTTATTTCAATTATATCAAATTCCAAATGTTGGGATTTTTTTACTTATCCATATTAATATTCATTATATTTTAAAATTATTAGAGACATCTTTCATTCTCATCAATCCATTTTATGAATCATTATTGAAACTTTACTGTGATTTTTTCATGCCAATGATTTTTATTTTCAATACCATTGAAATTTCCACACAATATGTTTCACATAGAATGTCCTATATAGTTTTGATTGTGTAATTACATATATATATTCCACACTCCAAGATCATTTAATTTATTACGATGAAATGTTAATCTATTTTAAATGATCATTGTGGGACACTTATGCATGTATATTTATGAATGCAGCGGGTGCTCCCAGAATTATATAGCACTCTATTGTATTGGGTAATGCTTTATGTTTCATGAGGCATCATGAAAGATATTGACGAGTGATCCTAATCCATCATAGTAATTTTCACCATGTTGTTATGTCTTGGGAGTTATCCTTGACCAATGTTACGATATCATGTTTAAAGTTGTTCCCACCTTTCCATATCGCCTTTATGTTATCATGTTTATCAAGACTCATTTTTCATATTAATGTTCTCAGCCATTATTTGTTCTATTAAATTTATTATTATCTAATACGTAATACATTATTAATGTTATTTCATGTTCATTAATTAACTGGTCTTTATTGATTATCACTTTCTTAAGAATTTCTCCTGGTTATCACATGCAGTTTTAAGTATGATGAAATATTTTCATCATACCAGGGAAGATTTCAATAATAGTGATGTAAGAACTGTTTGAAGCTTTTATTTAATTTAACTAATTACCCAATGACATAATAATTCTCATTATTTTTGGTGTATTATTTGTAATATTAAGTAATAAAACATTATTTAATATATAATAAAGGCATCAGTAGTCGTAATCATGTAATAAGATTTGTGAGTGTGTGCATGCAAACACACACACTAATTTATGCATGTTTGGGTGAGTATGTGAATACCCGATATGAATTCCCTATATATCCCCAAATAAATCGAGTGAAAGGATTTTTCTTGATCATGTTATAAATTCTATGAAAAATATTTTATCACATTTAGAAAATAAATAATTTAATAAATAATTTTAAATATTTTATATCAATGTATAAAAAATAATTGTATAATCTATTTCCCCAAATTTTCCCATTCTAAATTTCATTTATAATAATCTATGAGACCTATATAACATGAGGTATTTAAAATATAAACCTATTAATTATCACATAGTATACATGTTGTGGATCATCACCTAGAGAAGAGTTTCCTTGAAATTATGGAACTCATTTTCTATATCATATAAAATGGACATTCCCCACTAATACAATTACAAATAAATTTTTTCAGTTCCTAAAAATTTGTTGTCATTTATAATACATTATTTATTCAATATTCCCATTATCAATTTTCCTTAAAAATTATTATTCCTTGTTAAACCTACCCAAACTCACTATAATAAATTCATCCAATTTAAGATACCCATTCCAATATTTATAAAAATTACTTAATTATACACCTAATCCATTAGTTTTACATTGAATCCAATGTATATATCTTATCAAATCATGAAGGAAATACAATTTTGATAAAACCAATTTCCAAAAAAAACATCAATAAAAATTCAAATCATGTAAATGACCAAAAAATCAATCATGCAATAGGGAAGGAAAATCCACTATTGAATAAATATGGGACACATATCTTAGATTATTAGTCCTCATGAATTCACAAACCCCTAATATATTTTTAGAAAAATTGATTAGTTGTTTTAAGGAATAGAAATAAGAACACTATATCATTATTAATCCATTGTTAACTTGAAATCCTAAATTTTATCACACTTGGTGTAATCTAATTAGATTGATAACATTATAAACTGAAAAATAAGAAATAAGGATAGTAAATCTAATAATTCATGATATCATCAATATTTAATCTTTGAAATAAAAAATTAAATAAACAAAAATGGTGAAAAATTAGTTGTTCACATGTGAATAATATTGAATATATATTTCAAGGAGCATAGGATCTCTAAAGCTATAATATGGTGTTAATGGGTGGGGGGTTCAGAGGTCAATCCTTATTCAAAAAATTAAATTCCAATTTTTATAGAATGCACAATTAACCTCCAATGTCTTAGAGTCCATGTACTTAACCATGTGCCTCACTCTAGCCAATTTTCATAAGTTTCATGGTCTCCCATACACTACACCAAACTATTAACACATTCTTATACTATTTTTGGCCTCTCGTAGTTATCCACTATAGTCCATGAGACCATGATTCTACCTTTTTCTTCCAATGGCCCTCAAAAAATTAAAATTTTAACCTTAGATTGATCAATATACAATTGCGAACTTACCTATAAGACTTAGTGCATCCCAATTGAACTCTAAACATCTTACCGATAATCCACACCCCCACCATGCTTCTGATGTTGCACTAGGAAAACATGAAAAACCACACCCCAGTGATTCTCATCCATGCATTCAATCCCACACACTCATGAAAATGTAGAAAATTTGTAGCCATATATAATTAAATCACCTTCCAGCTATGTTTCAGAAATATTCTCATATGACTACAGAGAGGGTCTCTTTAATAATAAATAATATGTCTATATATTAATTTATTTTGGAATTATATATTAGAATGTTTATATATTTATATAATGTATTCATGTATCTACACACACACACACATATATGTGTGGATTTATGTGTGTTTAGAATTAATCATGCACGAAAATTAATATAATAATTTCTAGATTTATTATATATAATGATTTACATTTATATTCAGAAAATTTATTTTTATATTTTCATGTATATTTATAAAATATATTTATATAATGACATTTGTAATCAATGATTATAATATATTTATATAAATTTATATAATGTATATATTTTTTTATTTTTTATATTATTTTATATAATATATTTCAACATTGTATTTATAAAATATTTATATTAATAAATCATAAATATACTTAAATAATATATATTTATATATATTTTTATAATATATTTAACAAAATATTTATATAATTTTTTATGTATATCAGTATATTTATACATAAAAATGCATATAATGCATTTATATAATTCTTTTAGGATATTTATAAACTAATTCAACAATACCTTTTTATATGGATAATTATATAAATAATTTTCAACTTAGAATAATGTGTGTTTGTGTATTTATATTCATATTTTCAAACATATTTATATTTATACATATTTTTAAATATTTTTATAATATATTTATATGTATCTTAATAAAAAATTAACTTATATATATTTACATCTAGTATATATATATTTAGATTGAATTTTATATATGCATGTATATAAATTTATATAATAATACCTTTATAAATTTTTATATTAATTATTCATATTATTATTTTCAAACCAAGTTTTTCATAAGAAAATTATTCTATAGATTAGTTATAAATCACTTAAAAAATATATAATTAATTGTTAACTAATTTATAATTATTATTATAAATTTAAATTAAAAAAACCTATTATTATTATTAAATTTTTTATTTTAAAAATATTAACACACATATATTAGAAGGAGTTTAAAACCAATATCAAAATGATCAAAAAATTGTTAATTAATAAATTATTTTTATTATATATTTAAATGAATAAAAAAACAACTTTTTCTACAAATTTTTTATCTCATAATCAGCATCATTTTCATCATCATCATTAATCCTTTTTTATATATATTTTAAATGGTGTTTTAATCCACTGCTAATAAAACATATTTATAAATAATTAACTAATTATTTCCACAACAGGCAGTTGGGGAGTTTTGGTGGGTATGGGTTTAAGGTGACAATCGTGAGGTCAATTCACTAGAACGGTTTCTTCTATAGCATATTTTATTCACAAGGAATATTCCATAATGAATATTATAATATAATTTATTATTTTTATTAATTTTATTATTATATACTAAAATTAATAAAAAATCATTATCAAACATTTTTTGAGCCACATATATATATATTAATGGGGTCTTTAAACAACTACTAAAATAAAACAATAATAAAGTATTAATTATGTATCTTAATCATTAATTTAAATATTTGAAAAAAAAAATTTATAGGAATTATTATTATTATTTTTTGTTCTAATTATTATCCTCAAACTAGTATTTTAAATTTATAAAATTTTTTACTGGTAGTTTTAATCCGCTTTTAAAATAAGAAATATATAATAAATTATTTTAATATATATATGCAATATATTTAAAAGAATATAAAACAATGAACTATTACTTATTATAATTATTATTATCGAACTATGTTTTTTTTAATTAAAAAATTTAGAGGTGGTGGGGTTAAATCTATGCTAAAAGAAGAAATTTGATTCACTTATGTTAATGAGGAGTACAACCCCATCTATTTTTTTTTGTTTTATTTTACAAAAAAATCGATAGTTTTTTTTCAAAAGGATTCATAAAAGAACCCTCAATATTTATATTTATTGGTATTTTTTAGTTAACCATTTACAAATCATCGTTATTTATTTTATCATGGGTCATGTTTAATGCCTTCTACATAATTGTTTTTAAATGAAAGTTTTTCATTATTGTGCGACATGGATTATCTCTAACCACAAATGAGTTGTCTGCCTTCGTCATACCCTTTTCATACAACCCTAACATCATCCACTATATAAGGTGATATAAATGTTTAAACACTAATTAATTTCATCAAATTAATTCACTATTCTAAAATTTAATTTATTATTTTTGTTTATATATAGTTTTCAATTATAAACGTGACTTACTGGATAAAAATATGTATTAAATCGATACCATGGGGGCGTCATTTAAATAAAATAAATCTTTGAATTAGTTTTAACTATAATGTGTTGATGTTCAAAAAAATATACTTTAGTGCATTAAAATTATTGTATAATGAGATAACAATTGACTTTGATGGATTTCTTATATCTATAAAATTATGACCAGTTTGGAATTTCATTTGATGATATTGATATGAGTTTTGATGATGGAATATAAAATGTATAATGAGTTGAATTTTTTCTTAATGTCCTATTAATGTTATAAAAGGCATAAAATGGGTTTCCTAGTTCATAGGTTTCTTGAAATTTATAATTATAAAATAATAATTTTTTATGAATGTTTAGGTCTTTTTGGAGATTCTTTATTGTCCATATAATAGGATAGTTATCATTAATATATTGTACATATGTTTTTCCAAATAAACTCTATGTTCGAAGAACCCATTATAATTTTTTTCTATAATACATTTACTGGTGTTTCTAGAAGATCATGGATTTAAGTAATTCTTTCCTCAGTGTAATCATATTAACGAAACATATAGATACCCTAGAGGGGAGGAGTCCTCTAACCACTTATTAGTGATCTTTATCAAGATCATGTTGAAGAGATTTGGTATATTAGATCATAAAAAAGCATAAAGTTTTCCAAATTTATTTGGTCCTTTAATTTTTTAAGAGGTTTTAGAGGTGTTGGGAGTATATTTGAAAGTGTTTTGAAGCTGTAATTTTTATCCTTATCTAAAAATTTAACAGGAGAAAAAAACCTATATTAATAGGCTAGAGTTGAATTGTGAATTACTAATGTCTAGTGTGGAAAAATGTGTTTTTATGTGCATTAAATACTTATGGTTGTTACAAGATTTATGAAATTATTGTTTATTTATTTATATTACATCAATATTCATTAGGCAACGATCTCATTGTATGTCCTTAGAAATGGATGATCAAGTGTTTTATGCCATGATGTTCTTCATTGCACTATAGTTTGATATTGTTGATATTATATTTGAGGAAGGTAGGTGAATTATAGTTCATGTAAAATTAGAGTTTATCAATTATGGAATAATTTATACCCTTTTTCCATAATATTTCTTCAATTTAACTAAATCAAATTGTCATTGAATGAGAGTTATGGGGAAGAGATGATGATATTTTCACTGTGGTTTTTTGAGTTATGGCTAATTAGCACAAGTTTTTCATAACATGGGGTGTTACAAAATAAATGTTATTGTCGCATTTTTTTATAAATTGGAATATTTTAAAAAATTTATTCTGGTTTCTTTCTCTCCCTCTAAGATAATGATGACCATAGGTTTTTTTCTTGTTGTCCCGGAACATTCTTTTTTAGGTGTTTGATTCTGTCCCCCATAAAGGACCAATTTTCATTATTAAGGTAATTATTCCTTATTTTTTTATATTCGTATCATTCTTATCTATTATCCTATTAAGGTCTCTCGTTATATCATGAGGTGTTGGGTTTAATGCAATTTTATGTGTGTGTGATTTATGGCCGGTTTTGTTATGGATCATTGTGAGTTATTAAAATTTGATCTTTATTTATCACTTTTTTGTACTATGGTCCTTTAATCATCAGTTTTTTGAAGTTGAATCATATTCTATTACATCTATTTATTACTCTGATGTAGATTTTTAAATATTTAGTATTTTTTTATGTTATGATATAATATTTTAAAAATCAATGATAAGTGAATCATTTAAAATTTTAGGGGAAATGAGTCGAATTATTCATCATATGATTCCTATTATAATATTGATGTAATTATGGATGGGTTATTATGTGAATAATTATACTAAGAAATAATTTTTTATTGTTTATATGTTGAATCAAGATTTATGTTAGAATAATAATTAAAAGATGGTAAAATAACGACGTAAGGGATCTGTAATTTTTTTTTTGATATTGTAATATTAAGAATTAAGTGGTGATTTGATAAAGAAGATATAGTGAAATATGATTGTTAATTTTTATTTGGAACCATTATTCTAGTAATGGAATAACAATTTTGGTTTCATTTCAATGAATAATAAGGTGTTTTTTGTTTCAATATTATATAAGTTTTTTTTTGATAATTTGGTTTCTATGTTATAGTTTCCTAGGATATATAGATATTGAAATAAATGACTAAGAGTTTATTAGAATAATTTAATGAATTGATAAATATCTAATGAAAAGGGGTTGATGTTTAATGAATGAATTAAATAATGTGGAGGTTTAAAATGGTATAATGGTTATATAAAATTAAAATAAATGTCACATGAATGTGGAATTGTAGAACCCTGAATTATTATGTCTCCTAATAATTATTGTGGCTAGTAAATTATTAAAGTGATATTGATAATGTAATATGAAATAAGAAGAATCCATATAGTTATTTTGTGGTTATTTTTTATAGTTGTAGTCTTTTGTGTGTTTATAGGTGGAAATGGTTGATGTTGTGCAACAAAGATGATATAGAACTGGTATGTTATTATTGAAGAATTGAAACAAAAAGTGGACCCTTTGTTGGGCATGTATGCTATTATATATCCATTATACCTTTTTTATTTGTTATTCTCCATCACACAATTTATGTAACTTTATTGATACCCATATGAGGATTTGGGGTTCGAGTGTAGTTCATAGATACATCATGTCAGTGATATGGTTGGTTAACTACTTCCCATCAACCAATATATATTCTTGTCGTTAATGATTCAATTATTTTTTCATATAGTAATGATTTGGTGATGGAACAAAAATGTGGGAAGGTTATATTGATGTGACTTATTAACATGGATTATAGTATCTAGTTGTAGTATAAGTTATGTAGTTGTGGTTTTGTTTTTATGTCTATGTTGTAGTATGATGTTGTGTAATATTGTTATAAAAGGTATACAGTCACTGTAATGTATTTTGTTAGTATGTGAGGGTGACTATATAAATGTTTATGTCAGTAATGTACCTTATAAATTTATTTCTCTAATTATTATATTATTACATTTTTTTAATGTTTTGGTGGGTGAGCCTTAGAAATGATTACAGAGTAATAGAATTTGGATAGGTAATGATCCAATTTCAATTTTCATTTAAAAAATATTTAGTGTAATTCATATATATTTTTAATAGTGTTTTCAAAGATTAACATGTAAAATATACCGATATTCTAACGCTTTCTTATACATCTTAATTCAATACATTTTTAGAGAAATTTTTTCCATCTTGATGATCATTAGTAACTCATGATACAGTGACGATGGTTAACATCAGAGATTCTATGATAAGATCATTTCCCTTTGTATTTTCCTTAATTATATTCTTTTATTTTATTATATGAAATTAACTACATTTTTTTCCATGGGTTCTGTGTTTATTAGAGTGGGTATTTACTTTTTTGGTTCTCATTTCCTATGATTTATAAGGACTATGATGTCAATGATGTGTGATTTATATCCTCCTAGATAGTGACTAAACAATAAACTATTGGAGATATAATTGAAGGGTTTCTTATATCTATAATAACAACCTAAAAGGGGTTATAGTTTGGATTAATCATGATATAGTGGTATCAGAGATTTTATTAAATGTCAAGACAGAGTTTTTAGAAAGGAATCAGTAAGGATTGCATTGATTTTTTTGAGAAAACATATAATTCAATCTTATAATTTGATTTATGTATTAGATATTGGTTGGTTCATAGACAAGTTCCCTATGATATTATATAAAGATCTAGTTTTTATTTATTATAAAAAGGGGGTATTATGCTGATTTTAGGATAGAGACCTTGGTATAATACATGCATCGAACTTATTTTTGTTTTCAAAATGAGCAGTTTTTAGGAAAATAAAAAAATTAATTTAATTGAAATACCATAAATTAATTACATATCATGGTATTAAGAGTAATATTTTTGAGTAATAGAGATGTTTTGTGTATTGTGATCTTTTTTGGTTTATGTGGGTGAGGTGAAATAAGATGTTTCGACTAATATGTTGGTTGATTTTAATGAGGATGATTCTTGGAGGATGGTGTTTTGAGAGTTTTAGTGTTAGAGGTTTATAAATAATGTGGTGTTTTCCATTAATTAAGATACCAATATGTGGTTAGAGGTGGTTGAAATTTTCTTTCAGATGATCCAAAAAATGATTAAGCATTGAATTTTTTGTAAGTTATCATGTTGTGAGGTGTGGATATAAATTTTTGGATCATATATCCGGACGATAATGTGTTTTAATTGGTGATTTGGGGGATTATATAAGTCTTATTCTATAATTAGTTGAGATTTTAATGATTTAGGTAACATAATAATAAGACCTTCTCAGTCTCGGGTAAGAGGGTTGAGTGTGAGAGTTCTGAGAGATAGGTTTAGAACACATATTCTTGTTATCTATAACATAGTCTAAATAAGGTTTCAATGAAATGGTATTTTTATGGTACTATACAACATATGATATAGTAATAGGTCAATCCTTTCATGTTATTGATATATTTTTAGGTTCTGATAAGAGTTATGGAAATTGAGAAAGAATTTTCTAGATGGGATTGCATAGAGAGGGAAGTCATATAAACATTTCAAGAAGTGGTTCTATGGAGAATGAATCCAATATTTTTGGGAAGTAGTTGTTTTAATTATTTATTTATTTATACCATTATTCTTCCTTATATTTATTATGATATGTCTATAAGGACAATTGTTTTTCAAGGCTGTGGTTTTTTGAGGAAAAGTATTGATTTTTGATATCTTATGCGGGTAATCACTAGAATGACATTATTACCCTAAATAATGATATAAAATAATTCTTATAACCAATTTTATGGTCCTGAAATAGGTTGTTTACCCTAGGATAGATTTCTTGGTTGAATTTTGAACTGTTTGAATTTTTGAAAAATAAATAATTGTTACAATTTAATAAATTAAATAATAATTTATTCATATTGGTTTGTTTAGTGATAATTTTTGAAGGAGAACCAGATTGATATTACATGTCCATATTTGAGTGTGGAATAGTAAGTTTTTCCTATGAAGGGTATAAATTCAGGTTGGATGGTTCCCAACCACCCTTTATTTTCTTTTTCTTTTTCTTTTTCTTTTTCTTTTTATTTGTATTTTTCTTTTTATTTTCTTCTTTTTTTCTACTTTTTTTTCTTCTTTTCAACATTTATTCTCATGTCTGCAGTTGGTGATACAACTTTACATGGTTGAGAGATATAATTAGATATATATATATATATATATATATATATATATATTGAGGTAGTGGAAGAAGGGTTCCCTCACGGAGCTTGTGGAACGTCGCATCGTAGTGGGACAAACGTGTACCTCAAAAAAGGGAGATGCTTCATTTGGTTCCCCCAAAAGGTAGCCAATTTTTATGTTTTTCAATAAATCCCTCATAGATTAATTATTATTCAAGTCCCAATACTATTATATGTTTTTATAAACCCTTGTGGCCAAAGGAACTGGTTTTTGTGTGAAATGGGGGTTTTGTGGATATCAGAAGGTTTTCTGTTGGCGAAAACCTGTCTACACTGTGTGTTGTTTAGGGAGACATGCCATGTTTTCTTCAAATAAGAGTAAGAAAAAGAATTAAATGTGTATTCCAAGTAAACGGGTGTACACACCATTTACTAGTACTCGGCAGAGCTACTTGTGTTGGGGTACATGGCTTTTTAGAGTACATGATCAAACCCTGTGTGGGTTACTTGTCGTGTACAACTACACGACTATTTCAAGTATATGGACAATCCATTTTAAGGCCACAAAAAGTACCCCATGTTGTGTATATTACATGTTCCCAACTTACACATCATTTACTCGAGTGTTCACATTCCAAGATCAGCTAGGGTAGAAGACCAGGTGGGGTTTTGGGACTGCACACCATATACTCCAGAATACATGTCATGTACTGCCCCACTGTACCACTTTTGGGATTTTCATATCTTTTCACCCATGATTCAAAATTTGACCCTTATTAAAATATTTTGAGTATCCTTTCATTTAGAACATGATGGTACAAACCTATTGGTGTTCTGAGGACTCTTATGTGGTGTTTCAAGAATTTTAATGAATTGAGAGTGTCTTCCTATAGTAATTAATATCGGTGTCCCCTATAAGGGAGACATGATCAAAGATTATGCATGATATTCCTCTAATGATTGATTCCTTTTATCCATTCATTGTTTCTGTATCCTATATGATATTTTCCATTCTAACATAAGTGTCCATGAGTTCAGTTATTTCCAAGTATATAGTATTGGATTCATCTGCTTACATTTCAACATAGACGATCCAATGGAGGATGCCTCTATAATTTTACATTTTATTATGGATACTTTGAGGGATTCAAAGGCCTATGACCTGATCTAGGGATTCCCCTGTATGATCCCTTAAACTATTTACTATCTAGAGGATTCTATGTAGGATTACATTTCTTCTTGCACTATCTCATGGCTCTTTAATAGGACTCACCTTCTTATGAACTATTAGAGTATCCTGAGAAGGATACATCTATTTTTTACCATTCAAGGATCCCATTAAGTATCCAAACCTTTACCTCTATACCCAAAATTTCCAAATATGATGCCTTTTCTTATTCATGGACCTCATGGATCCAAATTCGGATGCCTCTTTAGTGTTTTACATGAGGGACATAGTGGGCTACCATTGTTTGAATGACATTGAGTTATTATATCATTTTTGGGTTGAGCTGGTAGTGAGTGTCACCTTAGAAACTATTTCGAACATGTAATATAATAGTACTATGGTTGTAGTGTTGGGTTTATGGGCTCTTCCACCCTTACTATTTTGTTGCTAAATTCGCTTGGTTATTGCTGATGCAGTGATGTTACCAGAGGTGATTCTTGGTTAGTGGTAGTTGAGCATAATGTGAGGAGTATTTATTTCTTTTGGGATTCCCAAATGTGCTTTCCTAGGATCCGAGTTATGAGACATGATATTTCATAATTTTAACAGTATATCCAGATGTAATACATGATATATGTATGTTGAGACTATATATATTAATATTATATATAGTTGGGATGTTCATATATGCTTCATGTTATCTAGATATTGAGTTTATGACTATTATCTATGAGAATGTGTCCCTAGTAGTAATACTCATCTATGATTCCTATCTTCTAAGTTATGAGGATGATTCTTCTCTAATCTATTTTATATGTGATGAGGATTATTCCACATTAATTTGGTTTATATATTATGAGGATGATTATTCTCTCCTCAATCAGATTATACTTGTGGATGATTACGCTCTTCTGTGGAATAAAGATTATTACACTCCCCCTAATTGGTTTCTAGACTATGATTTAATGTATAGAATCTCACATCATTGGATACCTTGAATGATTGTGGTATTTTATATGATAGTTATGATTAATCTCTCCCTTGATAAAGACTCTAGGGGTGGTAATAGTGTCCCACATGTGAGTTCTCTTTACAGAAATTCTAGGGGTCAGACCCTTAAAGATTATCATAGTTCTAAATACTGTGAATATCTACAGACTCAAGTCTAGGGATCAAACATTGGACCAAATTTACATGGTATGATCAATATGACCACAATCATGTTGACCATTTATAGTATTTGTGGATGTACATCACCAGAATACTTTTTTATAATGATTGGAGGAAAGTATGGGTGAACCTAGATGTTGGATGAGTATCCCCCTTCAGTCATGTTTATTTCTTATAGACATTTCCAAAATCGGATTTTGTAAGTACCTATCGATTATGAAACCATAGATCAATTTAACAATACATGAATTGAGTGGTATAACATAATACTTAATTCCCTTGCACATGATGTCTGGGCAGTCGGGATTACAGAAATAAGGATCAACTAATGATTCTTTTTTGTAATTTATATCACCTTAATCATGAATATTCATATTTATGTATATATATATATATTGGTATGGGAATATAAAATTATTATGATATATATGTATAAATGAAAATTCATGGTGGAGCATTCTCAGTTGACTGGGATTTCAGACCCGAGAATCAACTGTGGTTTCATGTTTATTGGTTTTACATGACATTTATGTGGTACAACAAATATGATGAGTATGTTACCTTTCTATACAATTATAGCAGTGTATTACATGTTCCTCTTTGGGTTATCCTACTTAGACAATTTATCACTCTTTCATGTACACATCATTGAAATTGTAGAAAATATTCCAGCTCTTTAGGTTGAGAATGTGTTTCAGGATAGATATGGATGAGGCACAAAGCATCATGATCTAGTGTAGTTTCTTGAGTGGGTTCTTCTATTTGGGCCGGTGAACATCGATTGTTTCTGGATACCAAGTATGTGGTATGACTCAGAGTTAGTATTTGTCACCTGTAATATTATTTCAGTTTATTTCATACTTTTTTATTTGTATGGTCGGCCCAGTGGATGACCAATATTGTATGTATGGAATATCTATTATTTCTTTTAAAAACATTTTAATTTATTATCACAGTATGTCATATTATAGTTAGTTTACTTCTTCTAAAATATATTTTATTAGTACTATGTATGATAATTAGTTATTTATACTATTTGATTACTCTAAAATAAGGTAATAGCCTCATCTTAAACCCACCATATCCCCTTAATACTAGTTGGAAACCTATGGCATATGGGGAGGTGATCTTGAGGCCTCATAACCCACCATATCGGGGAACTATTTTAGTGTAATCTTATATGTTATGTTATAAATTTGATTCAAAGCTCTTTTTTTCCATGAAATTTCTATATTGGATATGGTAGATAGAATTATTAAGAATACATCAGAACCTATGATGGATATCAGATGTGTTCATCATGAACATTTTTTTTGGTAATAAATCCTAGTTGTCAAGGTATGTGATTTATATTTTAATACAAGATTTTATTATTGTATTTTACTTTTACTTGAGGGAAAATTTTTTTGTGTGGATTTTATGATTTACTAAGGATCTTTTTCTCTTGGAAATTAGCAATAGGATTGTAGTATATTCAGACTCTTGTTTAGTAAAGGTAAGAGACATGTCATGCATCATATTTAGAACATATGATTCACATCATATAGGCCTTCTATATTGTGATTTTTTTACTGATGAATGAGGAATATTTATTTGAGCCTATATACATATATAAAATATTTCATTCTAATGGAAGGTTATGTGGATCTACATTAAGGCATTGGTGTTGAGGTATATGGCTTAGTCCTCATGCATGGGAGTGCATTGGTCCTACTCGGATGATATGGAAAGTGATGACTCTATGTTGTATCCCTTATAAGTTGTTTGTTTCTCAATTTATCGTTATCATTTTGAATTTCGCAGTATATTGTTGATAAAGACCGAGACATTTATTGTAAACTAGAACTCCATGGTGAATTACCGTATACAACTACCTGGTGAGTTTCAATTCATTCTCTATGATGTGTTGTTATCATGACCTCCAAATTTAATTCCTTTTGAGGATTAATGGAAATGTTTAGGACCATATAGGTGGTTTTTTCACTTTTGACCCTTGTAGTTTATTGTGTTATTTTTTTTATTTATAGAGGATTGCTCTTTTGGGAAAGGTGGTTAGACATTATGGCATAGTTGTGAGACTTATGTTTTAGAGATGGGTGGAAGACATATAGGCCCTTTTTTTTGAATCTAACCCTTATAGGTTGATTTCCATTTTGTTTGAGGGTAACCTATGAAAGAGGTTTGACTGGGATTAGGAATTCCTTTTTTGGTAATGAAGTGTTTATATGATCATTTTGAGATTGATTCATGGCAGGTGCTCATGTTTTTTTTGGAATTTGGATGCCTTCATATTTTGTAAAAAACAATGGGTGCTTTGGTATCAAGAATGGATTTGATGGCAATAACTAATTGGGATCCTAACTTAGTTGACAACTATTATAACTATTTCTAATGTAGTTTGAGCATAGGTAAACACTTGTGACTCAAATGATTTCAGTTGATAGAAATTCGTGGAATAAAATCAATGGATAGCCTGGGTTTCCTATTTTTATGGGGAGTTACAAGGGAGCTATAAGCTAGTATAACATGATCTTTTATATAGCATGGTTTAGATAACCACGTAATGGATGACTCCCTAGAGTATGATTCAGGTGATAAAGTTACACTCTGGTTTCTCATGGAATCATTTCAATCTTAATAGGTGAGTGGTTGGGTGAGAGCCAAGGACCAATGGTTTCAATGAAATTATGTGGTATTTATTTTAAAGGAGTTATGGTAAAATAAAAAATTTTACATCATGGTAGATGAGTAATCATGTTTGGACCTAGGCGTGCATTTCCTGCATACATGGTGTAAGGCGTTGGTTAAAGGAAATTGTAGCATGTTTTATGTGAGTATTTCCTAGAAAGTCCTATACTTGAATATAAATGTAATATTAGTGTACTCCTAGTTAGATATTATCATGGTCTATCTTTTTTTATACTTGATTAAGATGAGAGGGAATAAACCATACTCAAAGATTCTTGTCATTTTAAATTTCCTTCTTTGTTTGGGAGGAGGAACCTGTTGGGGTTACACTCGAGGAGCGGTATAAGTAAATAAAAATGATGGGAAGTGCACCATTGTCCATTTGAGGGTGGCGGCCCTCACTTTCAGATGAGTTTTCAACATTTTTCATGGTCTATTCACTACAAAATAAACAGTGTTTAGCGGCGGTTTTGTGGCGGCGGTTCACAAAACCGCCGCTAAACGTTTTCCGAAATACGTTTCGCGGCGGTTTTTAATAAACCGACGCTAAACCTTTGTTTTTTTTAAAAAACCCCGACCCTTCCCTACCCCGACCCCCGTTTCCCCCGACCCCGCGTGCTGCAACCCTCGCCTGCAGCCCCCCGCGACCCCCCGGCGA
The DNA here is from genome assembly GCA_963277665.1 of Viscum album. NCBI lineage: Eukaryota > Viridiplantae > Streptophyta > Magnoliopsida > Santalales > Viscaceae > Viscum > Viscum album. The sequence continues at coordinate 374,707,825 of OY728119.1, read as the reverse complement.
TCCCGCGACCTCCTCCGGCGACCCCGCGACCTCCTCCGGCGACCCCGCGACCTCCTCCGGCAGTGCCTGCGACCGGCAACCCGCGACCCCCTTCTCCCGACGACCTTTCTCACTTCGACCTCGGCCCCAAAGTGAGTTTTCTCTATTATCACATCCATCTTGATGATTTTTTTCTAATTGAATCTGAGATTCATTATATGGGTCTCTTGGTTAATGGATTTATTTTAGTTTTTGATCCTATTGGTATTTATTTCATTCATTTTTAAAAAATTTATGTGTTTTAGGTAGTAGGCTTTAAAGATATCTTTTATTTTATAATCCATACTTTCTATATCATTTTTTTGGATTATATAAGTTGATTAATAGATTGATTTATGATTCTTATAATGGTTTGTTTTTTGAATTATTTGATTAAATGATTTATTAATTTGTAATTGATTTTGAAAATGGATTTTGAATCATGTTTTATTTGAAATTAAGTAGTTTGATTATTGATGTGTGATATTCCCTCCAAATAGTTTGAATTTTTAATTTAAATCCTACATGTATGGGTCATTTATGAAATTGAAATCCTTTATGTGTGGGAAAATTAATAAATGAAATCCTTCCAATATGGGCTACGATAGATGGGATCATGTGGTACTTAGTAAGGGATATAATATGAAAATAATTCTAGGATGAATTGTGGCTACCTATCAATGATTTACACTAAAAATATAACTAAATATTGTTTCCATAGTGGATTCACTTATCAGGGTGATTACCTCATTTAAGGGAACATATTTTAGGGATATGTATGTAAATAGTCATTTGACCATAGATTTAAAAGGATCTTAGATAACTTATACCTAATATACCATAGGAGTATTTTCTATTGTTTTCCTTTTCAAAGAGGTTATTTATAAATACATTATGAAATGGTTTAATCACATTTATTTTAAATGGAATATGATGTATCAATTTGATTATTCTTTTTAATATATTCTAAAAGGGTGAATTACCATTTTTTTAATATATATATATATGTTATTATTTTATTTTCCCTTAATAAGAATAATTGTTTTATTTTTCTAATGTCTCCTTATGAAAAACATGGTGTAATATTTCTAATATTCATTTTCTCACACCATACACTAACCATTGGGTGTTTTCAGGTCCTTTTTTATATAATTTATGTAACGGAAAGGTTCCTCATAGAAGTCATGGGTATCCATGTTAGTAGGGTGTGTGATATTTATGGTTACATGGTGTAATTTTTTTCATCATATCACATGGATAAGGGTTGGGATCTTAAAACCTCCCCACCTTATAACATATCATCACATATCCAAACTTCCCAAGCATCACAGCACCCCTAAGGCCAATTTTAGTTCCACGGACCCACCTATAAACTTCCATCTTCTAATATACTCCTTGAACTCAACCATGTTATAACAACACTCGGACTAAGGAAAAGGTCCTACCTGAAAACATTTTCCCCAACCATGAACCACAATTAAAACCCAATTATCTTTGAGGACGCATCCACCTCAACTATTTATTATCAACATCAAATGAAAATTAAAGGTTTAGGTAATGTTACTATACCACCGCACAAGAGGATATCGATAAGGCACTACACTACCCTGTGGAGAGCCAATCGGAACACCTTTGTTCCAATCCTCTCCACAACTCATGGCCCAAAATTCTTAGCACCACCTCACCTAGTTACCAAAATTATAATGGTGACACAAACTCATTGTCGCTGAAGGGATACATAGATTCCAACCACATTCTCTGACCTACATCAATCCAGAACTCAAGGCCCAACAGCCTCACTCAATTTCAAACATCCAAATCACAACCCAAGCATAACCTTCATCTCAAGGTATTCAACCATCCAAAACCTGATCCAACACCCATCACCAAAACTAATACACTAATATGGTTCCTACCTGAGACCATCCAACTTGAAACTCTAGCCACACCATTAATTGATTACTTTCCTTCCATGGTTCTCAACACCATATTACTTACTTCGTCACCACAATTTTCTAGTTTTGAGAACTTCACTCATCATAAAAGAGGTCAACAGAACCTCAACTCAACCTTCAAAACTTCCCTAACATGTTTTCCAACTCACAACATCCATGAAAACTCCACCCAATTCTAGCATTCATTATTTCTACCAAAACTAACCAGATTTGTCACACTTTCACTATCCATATCTCAACCAAGGACTACTTGGTTCTTCTTCAAAACTCATTCACATTACTAGGATAAACTTATCATTTCAACATTAACTTGAGGTGCCTCACAGCCCACCACATCCATTCCCTTTCTATCCAACTATGTCTTTCCATTCCTGCTAACTTACTCCGTTGGTTCCCAACTTCCTCTATTGGCATGTCGCCCCTCTACCCAAACACGAAGCCTTCTCACTTAAGGTATACCTCCATCACCTACACACACCATATCCAAGTTCCACCTGGCCTTACCTAAGAACCCCCAAACATGTCCCTTATAGGTTTCTATTTGGAACCTTGATTCCTCCACATCCACTCTATAGTTTTCTCCACATTTCCATGACTAACATAATTCTCTCCACCTTAGGAGGGTCATTATCACTAATTTATTCAAGAAATTCAAACACCATGTCTCAGGCTTCCATCACAAGATGAACCCCAAAACTTAAATGTGGCCATTTAGATTTCCCTAGAACAATAAAACAAACATTACCCATTGTGAAAATGGTTTCAGTGAATGTAGTTAACTTGATTTAAAATGCATTATGATCAGTTTCGATCACACATCAATGGGGTGTTGTTTGAGGCAACATAAATGTGTGATCGATGGTGTTATGATAAGTGTGTATCCCGATATTATTATTGCTCCTCAATGAGGTGTTGACGCTGTCTCCTATGGACCAGACTTGTTCAGTTGGTATGAAATGGTAAATTTGGTCAATGAATCATCTTTATTATATTATTCATACTTTATGGTCAATGGTTCATCTTTATTATATTATGTTTCTGTAATCTTACACTATCGTATATTTTGTGTAGGCACATTGTGATATACATGGATAAAAGCTGGATCACATTACTAAGGAACACACCTCAATATGTTAAGGGTTTGAATGGGTTTTTAGATTTTGAAATTTCTAATCGATCCGTTGAAGGGAGAATAAGATGTCCATGTCCTAAATGTAAATTTAAAACATGGTTGAAGAGAGATGATGTTTATGAACATTTAATACTGAAGCAATTCCCTGAGCAATATTTGTGTTGGATTTGGCATGGAGAATCAAACAATACAGAATGATTGAGGACTGATGTTAATCCACATAATGAGGTCCCAAGTTCTTAAACAATGGAAAATGAAATGAAAAACCTCATAAATGATGCATTCGGCACTGCAAGACACCACTATGAGCATCAAAACATATCAGAACAACCAGAAGAGGGTGCTACAAATTGCAACGTGACAAGTGATGTTTCTGAGACTGTAACACAAGCAGATGAAGATTGTAACATATCATTGGATCCTCTTGATTCTATGGAGCCAAATGTAAGGGAAAACTTCAGTGAGGAAAATGCATTTCATGATTTAGTTGACGATGGAAATCAAGAGTTGTATAGTGGGTGTTTGAAATATTCAAAGCTTTCATTTCTACTGAAGTTGTACCATATCAAATGTCTATGTGGAATTACAAATAAGGAAATGTCCATGTTATTGGAATTGATTCGTGATGCATTTCCTGAAGCAAAAATCCCAGAATCGTTTTATGATATGAAAAAAGTTTTTAACAAGCATGGTCTGAATTGTACAAAAATACATGCATGTCCCAATGATTGTATGCTTTACTGGGGAGAGGATTCAAGTAGACAGAATTGTAAGAAATGTTCTTCTTCTAGATGGCAGTCAAAAGGTGATGTTGGAAGTATGACTGAACATAATTTCACGGAGAAGAAGAAAAGGAACACACCTGCAAAAGTTTTGCGTTACTTTCCTTTGAAGCCTCGATTGCAAAGATTATTCATGTCATCAAAAACCGTCGAACACATGAAGTGGCATGATTTAGATAATAACAATGATGGGTTAATGAGACATCCACGAGATTCCCAATCATGTAATATATTTGATTCATTACATCCATATTTCTCAGCTGATCCTAGGAATGTTCGATTGGGATTGGCTGCCGATGGATTCAACCCATTTGGGACTTTGAGTACGAGTTATAGCATTTGGCCAGTTGTTTTGATCCCTTATAATCTGCCTCCGTGGATGTGTATGCAACAAACATCTTTTATCATTTCGATGATTATTCCTAGAAAACAAATGCCTGGAAATGATATTGATGTATACCTGCAGCCTTTTATTGAAGAATTGCAGGAGTTATGGAGCAACGGTGTTGAGACATTTGATGTTTCTTCTAAAAAAATGTTTAAAATGCATGCTGCTTTAATGTGGACCATTAGTGACTTCCTTGGGCTTGGTAATTTATCTGGTTGGAACACTTATACGGGTTTGGCTTGTCCCATTTGTAACTTTGATTTCGAGCCCAAACGGGTACCTCACAGTAGAAAATGGTGCTTCTTGTGCCATCGAAGATTTCTTGATGCATCTCACAGATTTCGGCTGAACAAATCAAAATTTAATGGTTGCATTGATCGTAGACCACCTCCAAAGTTGTTAACCGGTTCTGAAATATTGACACAGCTTGAAAATGTTAAAACAGAATTTTGGAAGGTTCATCATTTGAATGATAGCGGAAAACGAGTGCGAAGTGCATCGTCAAGTGAAATCAGAACGCAACAATGGAAGAAAAAAAGTATATTCTTCAAACTTCCATATTGGGAATTTAATTCTTTGCGCCACAATCTTGATGTGATGCATATTGAGAAGAATGTATGTGATAATTTGATTTTCACATTACTTAATGAGCATGGAAAGTCGAAGGATCATCTCAATGCTCGCAAAGACTTACAAGTAATGAACATAAAACGTGATCTCTGGCCAGATGAGAATGAAAAGTATGCTCCGGCCATTTTTTCATTGAAAAATAGGGATAAAGATACGTTCCTTCAAATTTTAAAAAATGTGAAGGTATCTGATGGGTATTCGAGTAACATCTCGAGGTGTGTTGACTTGAAGAATCGTAAGTTATATGGATTGAAAAGTCACGATTCACATGTTTTGTTACAACAGTTACTACCATTGGCATTGCGTACATTATTACCTGAAAAAGTTACTGCTGTTGTACTCCATTTCTGCACATTTTTCAGACAGTTATGTGAGAAAGCTCTACATCCATTTCAGCTTGACAACCTACAATAGAGGTTTGAATTGACCCTTTGTGCAATGGATATGATCTTCCCTCCATCATTTTTTACTGTCATGATGCATTTAACTGTGCATTTGGTTGACGAAGCTAAATTAGGAGGCCCCGTTCATTATCGATGGATGTATCCAATTGAGAGGTATTTTATTTATATGTTTCCAGTTAAGTAAACATTTTTTGGCATTTAAATAAATGAATAATATTATTATTTGTTTTCACAGATATCTTGGGCATTTGAAAGCATACGTGAGAAATAAAGCTCAACCAGAAGGCTCTATTGCTGAAGGCTATTTGGACGAGGAGTGTCTCACCTTTTTTTCCAGATATTTGGATGATATTGAGACAAGATTTACTCGAGTTGGACGTGTTGACGACACATCACCTCAATCTCAAATGCATCAGAAATCAAAAATATTTCCTGCTATTGGCCGATCAGTTGGGAGGACCTCATACGCGACACTAACAGAATTGGAATTATTACAGGCACATAGATATGTGCTGCTAAATAGTGAAATTGCAGATCCATTTATTGAAGATTTGAGGATACAAACAAAGAGACGAATGAGAAGCCGAACACGAAATGAAAATGATATAACGAAAGCTGTGAATAAAGAGCTGGTAGAATGGTTTGCACGATGTGTAAGTTTATAAATATTGCAATAAATACGAATATTACTTTGACACATACAATTTGCAAATCTATTAAATTATATTTTTTTTTTCTGATCATGAATACTGATACTTGAGATGACTTTTCAGAAGATTTGAAGTTTCTTGCTAGAGGTCCTATAAAACAAGTTAGAAAGTTCAACGCTTATAATGTGAATGGTTTTAGATTTCGTACAGTCGATCGAGAAGTGGGTTTGAAAACACAGAATAATGTTATTTTTACATTTGCTGAAGTGGAATACTATGGAAAGCTGCATGATATTATTGAATTAAACTACCACGGGCATTTTTTCTGTTGTTTTATTCAAATGCAAATGGGTCGATTTTATCAGAGGTGTTAAAAGAGATTCCTTGCAATTTACTTCTGTAAACTTATCTTGCTTGATGGATGTTGGTGATCGTGAACTGCATGATCCATATATCTTAGCATCACATGAAAAAATGGTATATTATGTGAATGATGTTTTGGATGAAGGGTGGAGTGTAGTTACTCACGTAATACAAAGATATTTGTATGATATGGGTGATGAAGTGGAATATTTGACCTCTGCAATTGAATTTCATCAACAACAGGAAGCAGAATTATTTGTCCATCATGATATTGAAAATATTGGTCTAGCAAGGATGAATGAAGTGGATGAAGCAATGGAGTCGGAAACCGACATGATTGAAGGGGAAAATGATTGTATGTACAATTATTTATTCATTCAGCAACTACTTGTTTCATTTCTGTAGTCATTCATTATCATTGTTATATATATTTTGTTTGTTAATACTGGGCATATATTATCATTTTTAATTTTTTTTCTGCATAAATTTTTTGAAATGTATATTCTGAACTTAATTTTATTTGATTAAATGACAGGAATGCCAAGGAAGAAGCGGTACACTATTCCTTCTTCTTCTACGACAGATGACGATCTGTCTGTCCCCACAGCATCATCTCCCCCTGCACCATCTCTGACACCATCAGTGGATGCCTCATTAGAGGATGAGTCATCGCCTCCCCCTACAGGAGCTTCAGCAGTGGGGCAGCGACACGCCCCCTCCAGTTCATCACGGACATTCTGGAGGGTCGCAGTCATAGGTACAAATTTTAATTAAATAAATTTATTGCATTTTGTTTATAGTAATTGTTTGCTCATTGCAGATGAAGACAATGAAACCGTGGAAAAAGACATAAAAAGTTCTGATGTTTGGAACATGCATGGAAAGAAGATAGTGGTTCCATTTGATTCTTATGGGGTCCCGACGGATGACGCCGCAGGTTTACTTGGTCTGATTATAGGTCAGCTGGCAGCGGAGCCCGTTTCCCTGCCTATTTCGTATGATGATTGGAGGCATATGCCTCCAAACTGGAAAAATGAAGTTTATGATTCTCAGATAAAGGTAATTTTATTACTTTGTGGTTTAATTGAATGTCATTTTACTAATATATTCAAAATGAATTTCTGTATACAGATGTTCTTCCACTTTACCGTTGCTGATGTGATAGCACAAAAGTGGACATGGAAAAATCTTGGAAAAAATGGAAAGATTTCAAATGGAGGTTGTGGTGTGATGTCAATGATTCTTCGTTGACCGTGTAGCAGATGTATGAGAAGATACCCAGTGGGGTACCGAAAGAACAGTGGAAGGTTTTTGTCGATAGACATCGTGATGAGAAGCGGATGGTATTGAAATATATATTATTATATTATCCTCATTTTACATTTATACATGTACATGAAGAGGAGATAGAAATTGAATACAATACTGTTAAATTGAATTTTATTTATTTCAGGATCTCTCAAGAAAGAATGCTTCAAACCGGGCGAAGCAGGTAATCCCGCACACTGCGGGTTCAAAAAGCTTTTCAAGAAGCCGAATGTCATTGGTAATCTTTTAATTAGTTTAAATATTTATAAGATAATATTATCTATTTAACATATTTGATTGATGATTTATATTTGTTTAATGCAGTCACAGAGTTTAGGGCATGAAGCATCCCGAACAGAACTGTGGCTGGATGTTCATAAAAAAACAGATGGAAGTTTTGTTAATGAACCTGCCAGAGAAGTTGGGGTATGAAGTAATTTATTTATTATAATAACTTAATATCAGTTTTTACTGTGTTAATATATATTGATATTTGATTTATAGGTAAAAATTAAAGAAATATGGGATTCCAATCCTGGGCAATCCTACTCAGTCTCCCAGGATGGCCCGGTTGGTCAAGTCCTTGGGAAGGAGCATCCTGGTAGAGTGCGCGGGATGGGTTTGGGACCCGTACCATCTGAGGTCTTTCGCATGCCATCAGGGATTTCGGCCTCATCTACTCCTGGTTATAGTCATTTCATACCTGAAGATGCTCAGAGAGAGATGTATGCTCTACAAAACACATTTCACCAGCAGGGGGATCAGATATCTTCTTTTCAGAAAGAGTTGCTTGAAATACATCAGCATATGAGCAGATATGCCCCCCGGTGGTAGTGCATCGGGTAGTGGTGAGCAGGTAAATCAAAAAAAAATCAAAATCATTTAGTTTGAAAACTTTTATTGGTTTTAATTTTTATTATAAATATGCAACAATATTTAATTTTCAATATAATGTTCTTACAGGTGGCAACAGGTGGTGGAGATGAAGGTGGAGAGGGTGACGATGCAGCATCAGATGAGGAGTAGTAGTATTGTTGATATGTTGAACAAGTATGATAACAGTTGGTTTATATATGTAACATTTATGGCACATAGTTGCCACCAAACATTTCCATGTCCTAACATTTTCTTGATTTCTCATGTTTCCTTCTATGCATTTTATTTATTGTGTTCTGGATTCCTCATGTGTTGACAAAAAGATTCTTAATGCAATATGCATGTGATGATACCGCATCCAATGAGAATACCATATATGTAACCCATATTCATACCCCTATTGGATCCATATCCAATATGTATCACACTAAATGACCAATCCCATGACCATAAATGGCTAAGGCATGAAAGGTTAATGATAAAAGGCTCTGTCATGGCCTTAAAATTTTTACACCACTCCAATGGGTCTAGGAATACCAATTTGTTTTTAGTTTAGGCATGGTGGATGTCATTGGATTCGGTGGATGTTGGTTGGAAATTGGTGGCAATACCTTCCTTCTTCTTGGTTAGTTTCCTCTTATTATTCTCTTGGGGATTCAATACAATGATTCCTTTTTGGTCTAGGGTCTGAGTTGGTTTACATTTTGATGATCTTTTGGCACAATGTAGGTTTATTTGTGGGTTTTTCATGCATTTCTGGTTTATGGTCATTTCTTCTTCACCCTATGGTGTGCTGCGAGTTGAAAAATATTCTTTAAGGTAGGGAATAAGTTATTTATCTTTATTGTGTATCATGCATGGGGGGTTACTCTTGTTCATCTATGGGTTCTAGTTGTGCTGGCTTAATCAAAGATAAATAATTGGCTAATTGAAACTGAAGGGGGAAAATAGGAATGATTCACATGTTTTTACAGCTTTGATATTATTATGATATGATGGACTGTATGGTATTGATACCTTGGTTAAAATTATGGTCATTGGGGGATTTTCTTTCACTGGATGATATGTGTTGTGACTGTTGTGTCTATTGTTATTGTTGTGATATCACCCTAAAAGGGAAATTAACCAACCACTTGTATTTTTCTAATGAAATGGATACTCTATGATTATGGATTGTGTTACAACACTCCTAAAATAAAGTATCATGTGATAAAATACCCGTTGATAAATCTATAAAATGATCCTTGATGTTTTGTGATGCATGTACATGATTATGGGATGATGATGTGTGGATGTGATATTATGTGGGACTGATGGGTGAGATGTGGCTGTGGTTTTGGAAAATTTAGGGCAGTGGTGGAGCAGATCCAACATATTTTTTTTCCAGTTCAACATTTAGCGGCGGTTTTAACCGCCGCTAATGCCATACCTGTGAGCATTTAGCGGCGGTTTTAATCGCCGCTAAATATATTATGTTGATATTTAGCGGCGGTTTTCACCGCCGCAGAATAGGCGCATCAAACGCCTGAATTTAGCAGCGGTTAAAACCGCCGCGAATAAAAAATGTCAGATACCCATATAACCGCCGCTAAATGAAAAGAAAACGCCGCTAAATGACGGATCTATGACACATTTCTAAAACCGCCGCGAAATCGAAAAAACCGCCGCTAATAGATTGCCGACGCCAAACTTAGCGGAGGTTTTTGTAAACCGCCACCACACAATATAGCGGCGGTTTAAACCGCCGCTAAACTGGAAAAAAACCGCTGCTAGGACCGGCTTTTGTTGTAGTGATTTGTCTTGGAGTTTACTTTGATACCACGATAAGAATATTCATATTGGGGGAGTACTATATTGGGCATTGTTGAATGAATTCCATGTAGTAAATGGTTATCGATTCTACGAGACTAGTCATTGGATAATCATGGTAGCTTGGTAATGAATAACCTCAGGTTAATATAATTACTACTCGTCATAGCAATAGGATTCTTTGGGATGTGAAGGTGTATGGTGGGGAGATTGTAATGTCCCGTGTTTTATGGATTTAATTTTTTGAGAAGATTTTTTTTTCAATAAAATATTTTAAAGGTTAAAATCGTACTTTACCTTTGAATATGATCTCAGATAATTATTTCAGCCACTCCATTTGTCCTAGAATAGGTTTTTTAATGTAGGACATGATTTTTGTTGAATTCTGAACTGTTTGTATTTCAACAGAAGGATTAATAAATAATATTTTTCAAAATAAATATTAAATTATTTTCACATGTTTGTTCAGTGATATATTATGAATGAAGCATCATATTGAGATTATGCATCATTTTTTGAGTCTATAACAGGGACATTTCCCTATGAGCGCTATAAACTTCGAATGGGAATCAGGGCTAGTTGGGGCCCCATATGTCTTTTCTTTTTAGATTCTTTACTTTATCATTTTCTTAATTTTCTTTTTTCTATTTTTATTCTATTATTATACTCCTTGATTCCCATGTATACGATTGGGGAGTCTCCATTGAATTACAGATAGAGATAATGAGAGAGTGAGAGATTGATAATTATAGGGAGAGTAAGAAGGTAACTTCCATGGAACTCGGGATGCACCAGATCATCACGCGATAACCATGGACCATGAAAATGGATGAACATTAGCGTATTCGTCAAAATGGTTGACTATTTTAATATTTTACTATATATAACCATAGATTAATCATTTTTTTTGTTTTAATCCCCTTATATTCTTTCTTATGTCCCCTTGTGGTACGATCTACTATTTCTTTAGTGAAAATAAGGGATTTGGGATGATACAAAGTTTTCCATTAATGAAAACCCATATACACAACATCTTGTTCAGGGAGACATTCCATATATTCTTTATATTTGGGGAAGATATTTTTTTTGAATTAAATATTGTGTACTGGGGTGTACACACCGTGTCCTGTCATGAACACACTCTATACTAGGTTGTACATGTAGTGTACTGGAACTTAGCCATGTAGACGATTACATAACCATGATGCCCATATAGGGGTGCATTCCCATGTAGAGTACACAACCAAAAACTCTATGGGTTACATGTAATGGGCAAGTAGATGACCAGGCCAATTACAAGGATAGGTCATTTGAGGGATGCAAGAAGGTACACCTAGTATGGTACATGCCGTGTGCATGCCTTAAATTCCATATACTTGGGAATTTAAACACTAAGTTCATCCAGAATAAATTCCCACGTGTAGTTTTGGGAGTAAATGACATGTACTTAGGGAGACATGTTGTGTACTACCCCTTGTAATCCTTTTTGTTTTTTCATATAATTTATCCAATGATTAAAAAATGGACCCATGAGTAGCCCATTTTTAATATCATTTCACATAGATAATGATGGTAAGACCCAAGTGGTGTTTTTGATGACTCTTAAGTGGTGTTTTAGAATTTTTCATTAATCAATAAGTTATTCCTCTACTAATTTTGTCATCCACCCCTTAAGTTTTATAACTGATATGTGACAGAACATGATTTATCTTGAATTATTGATGCCTTGTGACCTTCCCTTGAGGATATATCCCTTGTGAGATGTGAAGTTATGGCCTAGGAGTTAGTGAGTTTTGTTTTTAGGATCCCTTGTAGGAATATTAGTCTTACATTATTACTAAGTGTATCCCATTATAGATGCCCATATCTTTCTACAATTTACTAAGGATCCCATGTGGGATGCCTTTTCTTACGATCTAATCACTAGAGTCCCTTGTTGTATCCCATTACCCATATACAATATCTAGGATCTAATGTTGGATGCCACTACTTCTTACACTATCTTTAAAGTATCATGTAGGATTTTTCTTTCTTATGTACTTTTAGAGGATTTTTATTATGATGAATGTGTTTTTTAAAATAGAGGATAATATGTAGGATTCCTCCTATTACCTTTAAAGAAAAGGAGTCCAAGTAGGATTCCTTCTCTTATTCATGATCCATGAGGATTCTAAGTAGGATGACTCTCTAGTGTTTGAATGGAGGGACCTAGTGGGTTCCCTTTGTTTGGAAAAAACATTGTTAGTACATCTGGTTTGGGTAGATATGGTTGTTGGTGTCAGCATAGAAATGATTCTGAACTTGTATGACCATGGGGTTGTGGTTGTATTGTTGGCTATAAGCGTTTGACCACACTTAATATTTTGTTTATACATTAACATGGTTATTTGTAATTTAGTGATATTAATCAAGGAGATTATTTGTTGGTAGATATTGAGCCTAACTCGACAATTGTTTCTTTATTTTGGGATTCCCAAATGTGATTATGTGTGACCTAGTATCTGATAAATGATATTTTATATTTTTACTAGTATACCCAGAGGTACTTCCATTGAACTGGTCATTGAGCCTATATAATTGATTATTATATATTATTAGTATGTCTAGAGTTTTTTCCTGGTATTGGGTTGTTGAGTGTATAAATATGATACATGTTCATGTTTCTATAGTAGTTATACTCATGGGATATTCTTCTCTCTCGATTAATGAGGAGGATTTCACTCTCTAATAGGATATATTTGATAAAGATGATTCCTCTCACCTCTAGTTTATATTTGATGATTATTATTAGTATATCCTTCATCTAATCATACTCATGGATGATTACTCTCTCTAGAGGGATAGGGATGATTATTCCCTACTTGATTGGTTACTTGAATACATTGTAGTTATTGGTGTCCCACATCGTTAGATACCTGAAATGATTACTCTCTTCTAGATGATATATACAATTATAATATCCCTTATTAGAGACACACAGGGTGTAAATATCATTTCACTAGTGGTTTCTCCTTATATATTTTATAAGGGTTAGATTCTAAGGAATTATCTGAGTTTTGAATGCCCTGACTGCCTACTGACAGAGACCTAGGGCTCAAACATTGGACTAGATTTACATAGAATGAGTTGTATGAATACTATCTTAGTGACCATTTATAGGATGTCTAGATATAATTCCTTATACTCTTTATTTTCCTTGATTGGTAGTCTGTACATGTGAACCTCAGTATATGATGAGTGCTCCGCTGTGGTGATGTAGTTTTCTTAGAGAAATTTCAATCGTTGGCTAAAGCAGGTACATGTTGATTGGGATTACAGGAATGAAGATTGAATTAATGATACACAGTGTGAGTGGTACAACATCTAGCTCAATGGCCCTATACTGGATGTACAGGAAATCAAGATTACAAACCCAATGATTGATTGATGATTGGTTTTAGGTTATTTATTTCACATTACTCATTAATATTAATATTTATGTATATATGTATAATTATGGAACAATATATGTATACACATATAGATGAGGAAATCAATGGTGAAACATTACCTACTGACCAATATTTTTGACCCAGGGTTTGATGGTGGTTTTAGGTTTATTGGTTTTACTTACCAGTTCAGTTATGTCTCAGCTAGACTAAAAAGGTTGCATTGGAATACACTTATAGTATCATATTATAGGATCCTCATTAGGGTGGCCTTCATTGACGATTTCTCTCCCCTGAGTGGGATCCTTAGTTTTCAAGTATAACTTATTCATGATTTTATATTTGAGCACAGTTTTCATGGTGTATATGGGATGAGGCCCAAAAAATCTTAATCGAGTGGAGTTTCCCTAGTGGGTTCTTTAGTTTGGGATGGTGTAGTTAAATAGTGTATGGGAACCAGGCTTGTGGTCTGGATTAGAGTTAGTAGTGGATCCATATAATTTCCTTTTAATTTATTATGTATGTTTATTATTATATGGCCGACCTAGTGATTTATTAGTGTTCTATGTATGAAATAAATGATCAGTCATTTTATATAATTTGAATTTATTATTATATAATGTTCTATTTAATTTTATTTAATGATTATGCATTCTATTGTTTTTTGTTTTTTATGTTACATAGAGATTTAAGCTTTTTTTCTTACTCTGATATAAGGTAATAGTATCCCCACATTCTTAACATAGGACCTCATTTTAATTCAGTAGACTATGTAATTTGGGGAGGTGCGCTTGCAGCCTTGTAACTATCTAGATTGATGCACCATTTTAGTTGAATCCAAGATGGAACATTACACTAGAAGCTCATTGGACAATAATGTATTATATTATGTGGTTGTATATGTTTGTGTAGGATGAGGCCACTTATTTCTCTAGTCTATGAACTTTGGTTGTTTTATGGTGGGGTAGGTGACCAATTTTATATACATACTAATTACAAGTTTCCTCCCAATACGTTTCAGCAACATAAGGGTCCTTGATAATTAAGACCATATATAGGTGACATTGTATTTAGAAGAATAACATGAGATATTATTTATACTTAGGAACCTAGGGATGAGTGTGGGTGAGGTGGTGGTGGAGTCAATTGTTGTCATTGAGGTAGAAAATCAAGCCATTATCAGTTTCATTCCATAGATTTTCTAATTTTGGGTTGAAAAAATCATTCAATACTTCATATTTTTCAACATCAATAAGGTTTATACCTTTTTAGATTTCAAATATTCGTACTAATTTTTCATACATTCCATAGTCTTACATTAGGACATAGACTGGATTTAATTTTAGTGAATGTGATGTTATATGTGACAATTAGAGGTTAACATAACTATTTGAGTTGTGTAAATTGTTTGAGATGATAATGGGGTGGGCTAAATCAAAATTATGGTTTGATTTTTAGAAAAAACACTTTATTGATTTCCTTGGAATGGTTTTGTTGAATATAATGTAGTATGTCATTGATTTTTATCATATGAGAGTGGTTTTATTCGATGTGTATGTAATATTTGAAGTGTTTATTGGTGATAACTGTTATTAAATTGTTTATCTATGTATAGAGGCTATTTCATATTATTAATATGGTTTAGGTTGATTTTATTTTTGACTTTGGTGACGGTGTTTCCGAGCATTCTGGAGGAGTTTAAAGATGTATATATTGAAAAGGATGTGATTATACACCTTGATGTGAAATGGAGTTTAGGATATAGTTTCAATATAACATATATATGATTTGTATTACTATTTATAGAATAACATATTCTAAGCTACCAGAGTTATAGATTATGATCAATGATCTTTTGATAAAATGTTTCTTCAATAATATTGTATTTCCTTGAGTTGGATCAGTGTTTTCTATAAATTAGATTGAATGTATCTTGGGGGTTTTTAGGAATAGTAATCAATTAAATTATGTGAATGTAAAGAAATGTTATCCACTCCTAACTATTAATGGCTTCTTTTGACCAATTAAATGAATTTAGTTAGTTCTAAAATATTAATATTTCAATATAGACACTTATAGTTTGTGGATAAACCTTTCAGAGTCACAAATATTTATATTTTTTTCATGAGAAAGATAAAATTTTTATTCTATGAGTTTTTCGAGTAATTTGTTTTATTTAAAATGATTATATTATGATATATTAATTATTAAAGGGGATTATTCTATAAATTTGAGTCCTGTTATGGAAGTAATCTGAAAAAAAACATCATAATTAGATGTTATCCATGTATAATATCTAGATACTTGGGATTAATTTTCTTGGGCACATCATGTCTTAGTGGATTGAGTTTATTTATCCTTCAATGATAGAGATTTTTTTTCCTAGGTATAACCCATGAATGTTGTTGAGGGGAACAATTTCCTTTCATTTTTTGACCATTATATATTTTTCTTGTTCGATTCATCTAAAATTATAGAACCATTTTCAAATTTTACTAAGACAAACTTGGATATTATATGGACATACATTTGTTTGACAATAATTGATCACATGATTATGAAGCCGATTGGTATGACTATTATTTATTTTCAATTAGAGGGAGTTATTTTCTGTTTTTTTGTAGTTTTTCTCATATTTTATTTGGGTTGTGTACTAATTTAAGAGTTAATGGTAATATTATATGGGTCTCAATAGTTATACAATAATGAATTTAATTATGAAAAAAAAGATATAGACTTTATGGTAGTTTTGTTTCTTTAAATTTTTAGTGGAATTACCTTTAATATTAATCCTTAATGGTATTCAAAAATCATAAAAGTTTATGATATATATATATATTATCAATGGAATTTTAACTTTCATCAATTTAGGTGGATTTATTTCTTTTAGGATTATAAATTCATAATCTCTTACAGTCCATGAAATGGGAATTTTGTTGCTGATTCATTGAGCACGATATAATATGGTGATATTACACAAGAGGATCAGGATAACATGTAGATGATGGGAGTGTTTTAAACTTTTTATTAGGATATTATGGAAGTTAGTTGTGGAGTTTACATATATCCGATTGTTTTGTAGTCTTACCTATTCAAAAAAATGTAAAAATATCATTTTATAGATCTCAAGGTGGAGGTATGGATATATCATGTTTTTTAAATATATGATATTGAGCAACAAATATATGACAATCTAGGTCAAGTAGTTTTTAATATGAAACTATCTGCTCTGTTGAGAATGTGATAATTAGTGATGTGTGAGTTTCATATATGATTTTTTTGTACATCATTGTATTTCCAAAATGTATTATTGTATGATTAATTCATTATATTATTAAGTAATTGATATGTCAGTGTCTAATTTTAGGTCTATGTGTTTGGAATATTATTTGGTGAAATCCAATAATAGAGTTCTATAAGGTCTGATACAATAATAGGGTTTTCCTTAGTCATTGTTCTGGACATAAATATGGTTTTCATTACTAGTTTTTCTGTATATTTGGGTTGTAGATATACAATTTAGGTATTTATAGATCGGTTGATAAATTTGACTCATTATTAGTGATTAATATGTCATTTTCAATAGATACTTTTATTGGAATTTATATGTAAAAGGGTTTGTGGTTTCATGGGTGTTGTTGATGATCATCTAGTATTTATGTCATTATATTACAAAAGAGTTCTTAAGTGTTTAAAATACTCTTTGGAATCTCTATTATACCATAATGAAGAATTTCATCCACTTATATATCGATAGGTGAGGAGATGATCCAGGCACTTGGGGACATTTTAGGTGCTAGTATTAAAAATTGTGAGTGTTCATGGGAAAATAATTATAATTTGGTTGAGTTTTCCCATATCAATATTTGTCACCATTCAATTTGTATGAATTTGTTCGATGTATTTTATATGTGTAATTTGATGCTCCTGAGGTGTAGTAGAATTGGGTGGTCCAATGATAACTACTGTTTTTCATAAATTTGTTCATATTAATTCCTCATTATTTGATGAATATAACCCTTGGTTGTTCAAAGAAAGGATCATTTGCAAATATAGTTTATAATTAATTGATATATATTAGAAATGACTTCACATTAAATTATTTATTCATTTTTATATTAGTGTACCTTTCTTACCATACCATCATTGTGATTTAGAATCAAAGGGTATAACTTTAATGATGAAAATTATTTAAATGATAATTTTTTCATAAATAAATGTTTTTTATATTATACTAAATAAGTATTATATGAATAAAGAATATAAATAAACCAATAACACTTTTATTCATTAATAAGAAAATCATATATTATTCAGCTAAAAAACAAATGAAAATTATAAAAATTATAATTGGAAAAATATATACATTATAAAATCTAAAATGGGAAAATACGGTTCATCCCAATCTTGAATAATTATCACCCCTAAAACAAATAATATAGAAATGAAAACTGTTAATAAACCAATGAACATCATAGAAAATGAAAATATATAATACTAAGAGGAATTCTAGAAATATTGGGTGATATAACAGTGTGGTATTTATTGGAGATAATGTGAGAATTGAAATACTAATGTGATGGTTGGAATAGTAACCTGATCATTGGGAATAGTAACCTGATTATTGGGGATAGTAACATGACTACTGAGAATAGTAACTTGATTGTTGGAATAGTAACTTGACATCAAAATATTAATTTATGAACTAAATAATATTTATTTGTGTTAATTAAATTACATATTAATATTTTTATTCTGAAAAATTAATATCATGATTAAAAAACTCAAAGAAAATATAAGCACATTTTTAATAAACTATATTTTAAATTATTTCATGAATATCCTATTTTTTATATCAAAAATTAAAATTTCCTTTGTTATAAAATTATTTTGATAATATAAATATCAAATTTTAAATCATCTTGTCTATGATTTGCAAGGAATATGTGTTTTCTAATTTTCTAAAATACATCAACTTTCAGGTAAATAATAAAAATATGGTTTCCCAAGTAACATGTGTATCTTAAAATACATCATTCGTCATGTAATAATTAACGTATCATTTCAAGAATGTAATGTTCTGAAATGATATGTATTATTTCATAAATTATTCATTAATATACAATGAAATCAACTTCCAAACGTTACATTATTTTTCCAATACCGAATGTCAGAAGTGTTCCCTAAAAATAAGGATTTTCCATTTTTTCTTCATTTATTTTTAATAAACTAAATGAATTTAAATTATAAAGGTATTTCAAGTCTTAAAACAATTATATTATATTTATATATGATTTATATTGGAAAAAAATCATTATTAGAAGGTTTACCTTTGATCAATATTTCATCCAAAAAATCCCCCACTCTTATGGTATATAAAACACCTCTACCTCCCCTTGGGAAACCAATCCACCCCTCCCTCCAAAGAAATTGTTTACTGAAGTCCTCAATATTATTCAATTAAAATACTTAGGGACTTTTTGTAGTATCCCAACTCCATTTATTAATGGATTTTTAGGGTCGTATAAGAGAGGCTACATCGAGGAAATAATAATTTTTTTTCAAACTCTTTTCTCATTTTCATATTATTATCTATTTTCTAACAATTGATTTTAAAAAATATTCAATGATATACAAAATAATAATTAAAGAATTATATTTATGATGGAAAATTACTTTTAAAAATTATATTTTTGATATATTTATTTTTAATACCTCATTTTTTATATAATTGGACAACGTTTCTATTGATAGTTGGTTAACTGCAAATGAGGAGATTTCTAATTATTTTCGTATCACCAACCCTATGGATGGTTATAATAATTTATTTATAATATATTAATGTATAAATATAGGCATTTTATTCTTCTATAATTAATTATACTATTGTAAAAATTATATTTAAAATAATATTCAAATAGAAGAAAAAAGGGAAATTATTAATGAAAACATGATATCAAAATGATTCAAATTTAACATAATTAATTAAAAAATATAATAAAATGAATAAAATTGATAAATAGTGGTAAAAATTAAAATTATTAAATTATGAATCAATGTTTTAATGAATCTATGTTTACTATTCAAGAGTTGGAAAAGAAATGAAATAAAGTGGGATTTAAGATAAGAGGATTCTAGAACCCAACTCCTTCTCATTGGGTTATGCCAATTTCATGACATCTTCAATATGGATATTCCAATAATAATGGATAAATACTATTTCAAATTTATTAAATTTTGTTTTTGGATATATAAATTTTACAACCATGATTTATAATCCAAAAACAAATATTTTCCAAAAATATGACTTCCCATTCCAAAACACATCTTTTAGTCCCCTTGAGTTATTTCTTCTTCAAAAAATAATGATGATATTTGGGCAATATATTTATTCTTTTTTTTAATTTGGTAACCAAAAAATTATTAAAGAAATCATGATTTATAAATCCTTATAAAAACCATTATTTTCCATAGGTTATTTCATGACTAATATATTTATATATTCTTTGTGGAATGAAATATTATGTAAATATTAATATTGGATCCTAATTCCACATCAGATTCAAAGGTGAGCATCTTTGAAAAAAAAGACCACATTTGATTTAGCAGACCTTTTTGGGAATGCCAATTATGGAGAGAATATGTTTGGACTCTTTTGCGCAAGATGGGAATATGTGCACAAGGCCCTTAAATTCCCAATGCGATGCCAATGGGAATCTTACACCCCAATATCCTGAAAAATGGATAAGTACGGTGCAGAAAATTATAGAATTTTGGGTGCAAAATACTATCCTACACATAATGCCGTTACACCCCCAATTCATCAACAACTACCTATTTTTTATCATTCGTATTACATGCTATTTCTGGGATTTTTTATTATAAATAGAATGTCACCCCACCATTTTTATGTAACTTAATGGAAGTCGAACTGTAACTCCTACGCACGTAATATGACCCCTTATGCAACTACGTCCAAGTCATTCCTTCAAGGAATAGGATCCTGCGTGATAGTTTCCCCATGGGCCCCCCTTCATGTGGGCCCACAATTTCATGACCTTTGTTGATGAATTCATGTCATAGGGTGTTGCAGAAGATAGTTATTTTCATAATATAGCATATAGGATGAACCGTGTCCCCTCACTAGAGGATATTTCTCAATTCTTCAATCTAATTCCCTTAAGCCACCTCTTTCTAATGGCTTTTAATTAATCTTATAAATTAATATATTATAAATGAAGTAAAAGATAAAACTAATAGGAAATGAAAAAATGTAATTAGTAAAGAAAGAATATTGACATTATGGTTTGGATTGTGGGTTACATAATTCTCATTGATGGTGTTTAAATTATTTTTTATAATTAAATTCTGAGATCTCATTCTTGAATTTCTATTATTTTATTTAGTATTGTGAAATCTCCAATGCATTTATCAATTTTAATTCCGCCTCCTCTTATATTCAAGGTTAATGTTACAACTTGATTGAGTGTGTGACATCTTTCAAGACCTATCTCCATCGTATGTCCTTTCATCTACTGAAGGGATCAACTATACAATATGAAAATATTATATCTAGTATAAGGTAGACAAACAATTTAAAAAAAATAAAAGAAATGAGTTTGAGTTCAGTGTCATGTGAAAGAACGCAAAACCCATTCACTATTACACTTTCCCATAAAAAACCTAGTAAAAATATAAAATTATGTGCATAATAATTGGAATTGGCACTTACCTTCCCCAGGTAAGGCCTCAGGATAGATCATCATTATTTCATGTAATAGGTCACTATGTTAATATGGGAAGGAATAGAAGAATAAGTGTGATAAAATAAAATAAAATAATAAATGAAATAAAATATATAACATATAATTAATTTTTAAATAATAATAATAATTTTAATTATTATTATTACTATTATAATTAAAGATGATGAATGAAAATAAGAAGGAAATGGTGGAACAATGTTATGAATGCATGAAATTATTAGAAATATAAATTACATATGAAAATAAAAAAAATGAAGAAAAAATGAAGAAGAAAAAAATGTTAGAGAAGGTTGTAGTATCCTACCTCCCTCGGTGGGGATCTCCTCCATGGTGCCCCAGATCTTCTGGAAAGGACTAGTTAACCTTATTTTATAGGTGAGGGGGGGGGGGGGGGGATTTTGGATCCATTATCTGTCCTACAAAACAGTGCGTGTGTTTGACCCATTACATGGACAATTCATGTGTATAAAAATTCATTAATGTTCTTATGTAATGTCTTTTTCATCCCTCATCTAAATATTAGCGTATCTTTTCATGTATAGAGAGATTTATTCCCATTTAAATTTAATAATTTAATCTTTTCAGATAGACTATCCATATTCTATGTAGCTATTTTTCCAAGAATTAATTCCCATGAAATTTTCCCATTAACGCATAAAATCTTTTTGAAATTTTATAAGAAATTTCTTTTTAATCTATGCTCAACATTTGAGCCCATTTGGGTAATCCGGTCATGATATATGGTCCCACCATAAAAATATTTAGATATGTAAATTGTTTTGAAGGCCCAACATGTGATCTAGGATTGGGATTCCAAATAGATAATTTATCATTTGGTTAAAAATAATGAAATGAATAACATGATGTATATAATCCTAAATAGAAATAATTTCATGATTTAGATTAGTACAGAATATTTTATGGCATAAATTTAACAATTCGGTAAAATCTTTAAAATTCTAAACAGGACACATTTTCTATTGAGCTCAAAATACCATGAAAATCATAAAATGTGCAAAAAACCCATAAAAACACTTTTTTGGGATTAAAAAAATTGAAATTCAATTCAAATTAATGGAAATTATTTTTTCATTGAATTCCCCGACACAAAAACTATGATTATCCTCAATCATAAAATCTCAACATTGAAAATTAGAGGTCAGAAATGTTGTCAATATTCAAATTTCAATGTAAAATAAATTAAACATTTATCAATATAAAACAATATCTTCAAATTCCACATAAAATATAAATTCAATTTCGATTTTTTCAATGAAGCAGTCAATTCATGTATTTTTCTTTACATCTTTGAAAAGAGATGGAATGTCTGTTTTCATTAATTAAATATCCTCCTTTCATTATTATTAAATATGCCAAATCATGATCTATCTCACCATTTCGATATTTTCTCTCAGCACTCTTGATAAAATTTATGTAGAGTTACACTCATATCATTATAAAATTCTCTTAACCCATAAGTAAGAAAAAACTACTTTCTCCGCATTGAAAATATATAAAGCACATAAAATAGTAAGGTCTTGTAATCAATTTTCAGATGGATAAGTGGCTTATGGTTTGTAGTAAGTGAGGTTATAAATTATATCTTAAGGGGGGGGGGGGTTATCTCTTATTTCATAAAGCATGATATTCAATTTAATATTTTAAAGACATTCTCACGTTAAATTAAAATCAACTACCAACATCCCCAAATTCTATTGTAGAGACTGTGATTAATTTAAGCATAATGATTGATTTTTTCCATCAATTTAATATATATATATATTTTTTATTTTTATAAAATATTTTTCTTCATTTTCTATATTTTAGGAATATAATAAACCTCACATCCACCACCTATCCACATGTGATAAAATTCATATGTCTTGTAATGGTGATTTTTATTTTACCAAGATCATAACCCATATTCCCTTTTTTTGGTTCCTTTTTTCATTTACCTTTTTTTACATTCAACAGAGGAAAAAAATATTATATAATTAATTATTCCACAACCTTTTATAATTCCCATAATAATCACTCCACACTTCTTCTTTACAATGTAAAGAATTCCATTTACCATGATTCCTTTTACCCACACACATGAACTTTAAAATATCATATTATTACTATGAGTAGGGTAGGAATGGATATGAATGGTTTGAAACATGGCTAATCCCTATAAAGGACATTCATGGTCTCTATGGGATAAATAAGGATTCATGTTAATGTGGTCATTATGGATGAAACCTTTTTAAAAGATACCTAAATCTTTTTAAATGTGTTTTTTGATAGTCATGGATTTGAAAATTTCAAATACAAGTTCAGTTCGGTTTCATTTCCCATGACTATTCATGAAATATTCCAAAGAATTAATAATATGTACTTGGTCTATAAATCTACTTGGGAATGGGAAAAATGATTTCAAACATTCACACATGGAATGAATAATAATAACAAATCCATTCACACAAATTTTAGAAATTAAAATCATAAAAAATGGTTAGTAAATTTCATTTACATGAATCACTTAATATCCTCAAGTCATGATTCTCCATTTCAATAGCCATGATTCACTTTAAATATTAAATTATCTATTTTACTAATTCAATTTAATTAACATTAAAATCTAAAACATGGAACCAATAGATTTCGATGAAACTCGTATATCCTAGATAATTCCAGTAATGAATTATTTCAAGCATGGGAAAGAAATTTTAGTGTAATACATAAATTATTATTTTAAAAAACATAAGGAGTATAGAAGATAAAAATTAAAAGTGAAATACCTTTTGAAATAATGATTAGTTCTCTTTCCTCTTTGGTTCTTTATGAAATTATTATGCCATAATGAACCTACAAAACTAAATTTCTCAATAAAGTATAAGGAAAATTTCATTTAAGATAAAAAATATAAGAGGAAGTGAGATTCATTATGGATAAATTCATAATTTTTAAAATTAATGTACTAGAAATCATCTAAAGGATAAATCATGGTATGATCCCCCAAATGGGACCCAAATTTTTACTACCTTCAAAACGAATGTACTTTCTATTATACATATTCTATATGTAGATTGAGTTTCTTGGACATTAACCATCATGATATGTTCATCCTAGGTTGAACTTCTTTGTTCATGTTGAGGAATGATCCATGGATAGAGTACCTTGTATCCCCCCCCTTCACAATTATGTATAGATTGCATGGTGGGGGTATGATGATGTATGGACCAACCTAGTTTTGGGTTTCTACTTGTGAAATATCCTTTTTTTATTCCAATACTAGATCAATGTGATTTTCATGAATTGAAATTTCAAAATTTGGTTTGTATTTTATTGTTAATTTCAATTAATTTACACATATAGAATGAAATTTAAAATTCTCCCTTTCAATGTGTGCATCCTTTTTGTTTATTTCTTATATCTCTTCTAGTTGGATAAAATCATGGGATTATTCCAAGGAATAAACATAAGAAATATGGACCTCCATTTTTCTTTAATAGGTTAATCTTATTTTTACCCATCATCCTCAAGGGTATACTAAGAAAAATCCAAATATATAAAATCAAAACATAAATGAGTGATGGATAATACAGTTTTAATAAAATTAAATGTGTTTGATTTCAAGAATTTATCATCTACCTAAGTTGGTTCAACTTGAATATCTTCATTGATGGAATGTGACTCTTGGAGTTGGTTATTATTGGATAGAGGTAGGTCGTCTGACTCCTCCACCTCGAGTTTTGACTCAAATTATTAGATTTCTTCTATGAAATCATGAAACAATAGTGGAAAATCCTTCTTGGATTTGAATATTTGAATGTCAATCTGAATTTGTTCGATCAATCTCATCAAATACTAAGGTGAGTTCCTCGACTCTTGGTCTCTTTGAATCTATTTGACCATTATCATTAGAGCATCATGCCTTAATTTTAGGGCCTCCTCTATGTAGTTTGTTTCTTGTTGTTCCACATGTGAGTAGTTATTCCATGAATAATAATAGATGTATGGATAAATCATTGAATGATTTTTTATTAGTTTTTAAGGAAAAAAATGAAAGTATATCCACAACATAAAAATAGAAAAAGATAAGTAAACTACATATTGGATCCTCGAAAAGAATTCCAGTTTTGGCATGTGCCTATTATCCAGCATTGCAAAAGAAATTTATTTTCATAATGAAGCATAGAGGCTGACCATGTCCATATGACTTGAGGATATTTCTCACTTTTTTACACACTTAATCTAATTCACCTAAACTACCTATTTTTGGGTATTTTAAATAATTATTGGAATATAGTGGACTTAAAATTAAATAAAAGATAAAATTAACATGTAATGACAAAAATGTAATTAGTGAAGAAAGTACATAGCCTTTATGGTTTGTTTTATGGGTTCCATAATTCTACTTTGATGGCGTTTAAATTATGTTTGATAATTCAATTATAGGATATCAATCATTAATTACTATTATTTTATTTAGTGGTGTGAAATCTCGAATGCATTTACAAATCTCAATTACACTACCGCCTATAATCAATGTTAATGTTACTCCTCAACCCATAGCATGACATCTTCCGAGACCCAACACCATCATATGCCATTTATTCTACTGAATGGATCAAATCAATTGTAAT
Source organism: Viscum album (assembly GCA_963277665.1). NCBI lineage: Eukaryota > Viridiplantae > Streptophyta > Magnoliopsida > Santalales > Viscaceae > Viscum > Viscum album. The sequence continues at coordinate 374,681,685 of OY728119.1, read as the reverse complement.
AATATCTTATATCTAGTAGAATGAATAGAAAATAATTAATAAAATAATTGTAGCGAGTTTGAGTTCAATGTCATATTCATGATCTCCAAAACCATGCACCGTTACACATTCCCATCACACAATTAATAAACATAATAAATTAAGGGCATTATGAATGGAATCACCACTTACCTCCCCCATGACAGGCCTTTGTTTGCCCATAATTTTTTTGGGTAAGAGTTTACGATGTTAAGATGATAAAGAATATAATAATAAGAGAGAAAAAATAAAAGAAATGAAAAAAAGAAATAAAATTTATAATTTACAAATATAGTAATAATAATTATAATAATTTTTAATTATTATTATTACTATTCTAATTAAAGAATATTATTGAAAACATGAAGAAGTAAATTGTAGAACAAAATTTGGAATGCAAGAATTTATTATATCTGGAAATTAAAATTTGAATCTAAAAAGAAAAAAAGGAAAAAAAAGAAAAATAAATGTGGGATAAGGTTGTAATAGTTATATTCCCTCAATGGATATCTCCTCCATTGTGATCTGAAACATTTGGAAAGGAGGGGTCCTTTTACATTTATAGGTGAGGTGGGATATTTTTTTATCTAAAATCTTCCTAAAAAATATTACACTTGTTGAACCAATTAAATAGATGATTGACATATTGAATCCTTCATGAAAGTTTTTGATTAATTCCTTGTGTTTCCCTCCTAAATCTTTCAGTGTATTAGTAACATTTTATATATTTTTATTCTGGTTTAACATTGAGATTTTAATCTTCCCAAACATGCTGCCTATATTATATGTCTCTGGTTTTACATTAATTAATGGCCTTGAAAATATCCCATTCACACATGACAGCCTAGAAAAATGTTTTTAAGACATGTATTTTTCTTACCAACTCCTAATTTAAGCTCATTTGGGATATCCAATCTAGATATATGGTCCCACCATAAAAAATGAAAGATATGTGAATAGTTAAATTGTCCAACATCTGAGCTATTTTTGGCATTCCAAATAGTAGATTTATATTTGGGGATAGAAGAATTAAATTAAGCCCATGAGGTATAGAATCCTTAAAATAAATTAATTCCTGATTTGGATAATTATATAATACATTATGTTATAAATAAATATATTGTATAAAAGTGTTGAAATTCAATATAGGTTATCTTTCCTATTGAGATCAATGTGACAATTGAATCATAAAATGAAATTATTTTTCTTAAAATGACACTTTTTGGGATTAATAATTTTTAAATTAATGGAAAAATTATCGATAATATTTTTTATATCACTTGCCTATTTCCTTTTTTACCTATGGTATGTGCGCACAAGGCCCTTCCTTCACACATCAATCTCCCAAGGCAGGTGCGTGAAAAAGACCATTCTTGAGTGCACCACATTCCCTTGGGTGAACCCATCATTCGCTCATCCACTTCATTTTCCATTAATATGACCAATATTGTGTGAATATATTCCTTAGGACTCTATAGTGTTTATTTACCTTAAAGAAATAGGTTTGAGCCCCTCTTTCCTAAAACATACACATCTTATGCACACCTCCTCTGGGTGGTCCTCCATGCTTGTCCACATTGATTTCTTGTTTCATTTTATGGTGTTTGGTGTAAAATTTTCTGCTATCTTGAATTTTGGAATAAGTATGCTAATTTATGTTTCCTTTTCGAATATCCAAACCAGTGTAGACCTCATAATGGACCACTCCTCCCCCACCATATGCTTACATTGTGGATGTATTCCCTTCCCCAAGTGTGGTTCGGTATCAGTTATGTAAGTCCATGTGGTGAGTAGATATTCCTCTCCATCTGATCTCTTGGATGTTACATTATCAAGTTCACCATCCTTTTCAAACAATGTAAAACTATAGCCTCACCTCAAAAAATGCACATGGTGTTCCATGCCTCAGGAATTCCCTATGACCACTCATCTACTTGAGATTGTGATATCATTCTCCCTCCTATTAGATAATGACACCATTCTCATGTTGTATGAGACACTCTTCGAGCATCCCTCCTGGAGTAAACCCCAATCTCCATATCCCCAATCCACCATAGTGCATAAACACCACATCACTTCTTGTGTATTCAATTCTTGCGTCATTATCGTCATGTCTAATCCTACCGATCATTTCCCACATCGAGCATGAATCCCATGGGATTAGAGATATTATGTGAAAACAACTTCATATGGTATACCTTAGTGCATAATCCACATGCCCTCACTAACAAATTACATGATTTTTTTATCCCTTTCTTATACACTTGGTACATAGGATGCCTCGCTGAGTTTCAATCCCAACCAATGCTCAACTCCTACACTCCCTTATAGATATGTACCCTCGTGATGTGACATCAACCCTTTTTGGGACACATCCCCTAGATCCACCTCACCGAGGCATTCTAATCCATCCACAATGGTAGCAATCCATCTATAATCCCTGATTTTGTCTTCCTAAACTACAAGGACTTTGATTCCCCTCTGACTAGGATATGTAGGAAGAATCCACAAGTTTTAATCCCCACACTATCAAATTCACATTGGTTATATCTCATCCATTCGAATCTATTTCAATAATTCATCCTTTTGGATTATTTTCATTACCCAAGATGCCTCATCATAGTGAAATCATTACATCCACATCACCACTAGTCATGGTAGCACCTAGGAAGCATGTGAGACATAATCCCCAAAACACCATTTCAATCTAAATTTGTTTTTTATCCATATATTCTAAATAGTGTACATAAAAAGCCTCCATGAGGTTAAATACTAGAAAATTTTAAAACATAGTGTCACCGCTCCATGGGGTCCACCTCTATGATCCTCCCTCAGTGGTATCCATATCAGCATTCATGGTGTGAAACATTTCCCTTTATGGTACAGATCACTTGAGTTCATCGTCAGAGGCCTTCACATTAAAATGTTTGTAATCCTCAATACCTCCCTTCGTTGGGTGTATCCCTTTAAGGTGGGAAACATCCCCTTTTTGGGATCCACTATCCCATGTTCAATGTTATTGGGTGTTTTGATCCATCAATCAAATAAACCAATCTAGGTGTTCTCTTATAGGGAATAACCTTTTAGATTTGATCCCACGAGACATTTAAATCAATATGATGCATCTCCACGTGATGTTAAACTCATAGAATACCTTGTGTTAATCATTGCATGTTGGGGAAAACATTGAATGAAATTCCTCTATCAAAGGATACCATGCGTTCGACATGAAATTCCTCAGTTTTCCATTCCATTTAGAATCCCTCTCATGAAGAATAATATAGGTGATTTAATGTTTCAGCATCCATACATGCTTAGCGATGCCCATTGTGACTACTTATCTTAATGAATTTTTCATCCCTCAATAAAATTATTGGAATTTAAAGACAGAATAACGATAATTAACCAGTGTCAAAAAAGATCATACACCAAGAATGAGGTTCAAAAACAATATCATAATCTATAAGGGAGACCCAAAATAAGTGACATGTTCAAAGTATCAATCTATGGAAGGAGGAAATGACATTCCATCATCATATTTCGATCAAGGAGAAGACATTTTTTAGAAGTGATGAATATTGAACACCTTTGGAAAAAAATAATATAAGGACACAACACCACCTGTCCTTTCCAGCAAATGACAATGTGGGCATGCCTAGGGGAAAGCAACAATAAATGAAATGTTGGAACCACATGAAACATATCTCCTTCAACCATGGATACTGTTTTGGTAGGTCATTAGATAAAGGAATGTACTCTGGTGCTACAAGCATCAGGCTGAAAATAGAAATGGTGAACACAATGTGAATTCTTCTCCTCATTATGGTATTAGTAGCAATATAGAAATTAGTAGATAAGAATGTCACCAGATCCATCTATCCAATGTCAGGTCCCACCATGTAAATAGTGTTCCAAGCATGAAACTCACAGAAATTTGGTTCATTTTATTGTAAGGAATTATTTAATGTGGAATTAATATCTTGGATCTCTCTCTAACCATTTGATACTGAAGGGTGTTGAGGTATTGTGAATTACTTCAAAATTATCCATACTGATAGTTGAATCTTCCAGGTTTGTAAGACCAAAGATATAGAAAACAAGTCACACCCCACCCATGGTAGTATGGGCTAGAGAATGAGTATTTCAGTAGTCCCTCACAACCTCACTTCCACCATAATGTCATCCATGACCACAACCATTGGGTTCCCACGTTGTGTCTCACTATATTAAATCATTCAAAAAAAGGTGATAGTCACCATTATCCATTGAAATGAGTAAGATGTCATAATTCCCATGCGAGACATGGCTTTTACGGATATAGAGGCTTCTATAACTCACTGTCACTGCTCCCCCCCCAATGGAATTTCATGGCTCCACTACTCACCACTCTAAAATTCAACCATTTTTGGAACCTCTCCTATGAAAATTCTTGTGACTCAATCCCCTATGCCGATGAGATATAGTAAATATGAGTCATCTCAGATACAACCACCACCAAAGAGTTGTCATGTAGGTATCCCACAAGACCACATCAATGCCATCGTCCACTGGTCTCTTAGGTCGATGAATAGTTTTTCTATGACCCTATATTGCTAGCCTTGTTCTGGATGACCTAATGCTAACATTGGGCATAAACTGAAGAAGATTCATGTCAAGGGAATAATCTTGTACAGATTCATTTTCCCATGCCACCCCCAATGCATTATTCTAGGTACCTGATTAGGTACATCATGGACCCACCCTTTCTCGATCGAGATCGAGTCCTCATCCACCTTACAAGAAGGCTGGGATAATTCATTCTATTGCTTGTATGATCAGCGGCCATTTCAGGGTGACCTATGATGATGAGATCCAGTACGTAGTTCCTCCATCTATCATCACTATCCAGAGTGGAGGTCGTCCCCAATCTTACACTCAGCATGGAGGTCCTCCTCATGTCCATAGCCTTGGTCTGAGAAGTGGTCATCCTCTTCTTATTGATATATAGCATGAAGGTTATCCCCATGCCTATGATTCCAGATATATAGGTACTCTCTGTGTCTTAGATCATCAATGTGACTTTCCTCTTTAAGTTACACCCATATCACGCATATGTAATCCTCATAGTAGAATCGACAGGAGGGATGGTCCTCCTCACTATACCACCCACCAAAATGGAGGTCCTCCACATGTTATCACCAACTTTAGTGAAGGTCCACTTTGCACTAGTACTAATCAAAGAGGAGGATCTCCCCACATCATTGATGGTCAACATCGATGTTCTCCTAGTGTCTAGTTCAATCAGAATGGAGGCCCTCCTTTTTCTACTAAATACAATCAATATGCTGAACCTCCCCATGATCCCACTATCTTTGGTGAAGGTCCTCCCCACTCCAATATTTCAATCCATAGAGGTCCTCCCTGTGTGCCCAATGACAAACATGTAGGTCATCCCCATATTCTTTTTGATGCATTCTCTTGTGATCATTGAACGTCATCACACCAAAGAAGAGGTTCTCCTTAATCTGAAAACAACAGATACAGAGGCCCTCCCAATGTACCATCCAACTCATGTGGAGTTCCTCCCATCTCTAGTACTTAACCACATGGAAGTCATCCACGTGTCAGATAGTTACCCTTCCCTAATGTTCTATCCCAGAATATAATGGAGAACCACCACAACTAAAGGAAGATATTTTTGAAGAGATAAATCATTGTCAATCTAGTCCATTTCTCATATTATAAAGATGACAGTGACTTAGGGATAAGGGCTTCTCATCGATCCTCTATATCAAGGTTTGGATAAGAACTCAGTATGTGGGTTTCTTCCTCCTAGAATGTTAGATATACCAGATCCCTGAATCCCACTTCATGTACACAAAGGAGGGGAAATATTTGTCTTGCTTCTCGAGCCTTGTTTTTCAATCATCTCTACCATCACGAAAAACATTCTCAACCATGACATGAGATCAAAATGAGTTATTCATGGTCATAGTAGATGATGATCACCCTTAGACTCATCACCACCGATAGCCACTACCTTCATACATGATTAATTGGTAAATATTAAATCTTAATGGGATGTGATAATGTTGTTGGAACCACCCCTGAGAGATGACATAAGGAGTGGTAGCCAGTCTTCCCATGCATAATTTCCTCCACAATCTAGTCTACTAACACACTGGTTCACATTAGTACCATCATCAATTTCTTAGCCGACCCGGATTGAAGAGTGGGAAAACCATGATTCAGAGTCCACTTCTGAGAAGAGATGTTTGTGGTGCACTCTTTTATCCAATTAGCTATCCAATAAATTTTGGTTGATCACTACTCATAACTTCAACATTCTGGGGTCGCCCACTCATGATGAGGTTATATGCTTTCTATAAACCCTATCGGAAACACATTTTCACCTTTTTGGGAATCAATTGAATTATCCAATGTCCCAATTGAATTATGATGAAATTTTCTAGTTGTGTCAAATGGGTTTGTTAGCAGTGATCTCTATGGATTACCACCTAATATTAATTGGATACCACTAGGCCCTTCATCAACGATGCATTTAGAGTGTTTACTGGGCTCCAATGAATTATTGAGGAAGAATCCCTGCATGTTCATATTCATGGTTGGGGGAAATATGGTTCTCTTAACTTAAGCCTCATCCTATTATAGATGGGATTTATTTTTTTTACATTGGGGATATGCCTTCGGGCGCAGTCACAGTGAATAAGGCTGAGCTCAGCACAATCAAGGAGGAAAACATTGAAGTGGGTTCTGAGGAAGAGTACACACACCCTGGAGTAGTGAATCTTTATGTGGACACATGTACAAGTTTCATGACTCAATTGAAGAGACATGTGTTTGAAATCACAGACCCTTTAATCTCATTGACAATCAAAAAGAATTTCAAAAAATATAATAACTTTGTTGGGACTGCATTTGACCCACCCAATGGTGCACAAGAGAATGAAGTTGAACTCTCTACAACCACCTTATGCCAATTGTTAGAAGATCTGAGGAGTTTCATTGATTAACTCCTCACCATGTTCCTTGAGGAACATTGTCCAAACTATGGTGATCCTTGATATAATCATATCCCTCCTCCACCAGGGAAGTAGGGGCATCCCATGGTACTCTTTAGAAAGATACCTCCCATCAATATTGACACTCTTTTTAAACACGATAGGGTGGAGATCAGATCCTATGGCAAGAGACATTGGTATTTAGATCCCAATACACCATAGTTTTAGGATAATATTTCTTGAGACCTAGTGTAGGTCATTCCCCCTAGTTCATCCTCAGGTTATTCCTCCAACAATTTACCTACTGATCCATGAGACATTGAGCCGGCTTTCTGGGTTGATGAACCACGAAATAAATTGGTGGTTTGGGATAATCAACTATAAAGGAATCGTCATCAGGAGGACCTATTGTCCCCTCTCATCACCTACCTTGCGGTTCATGAGACACGATAGGTGGATATACCACTTTATAGAAGACTATATACAGAGTGGGTTGATGATATGACGACACCCATGTATTTTATGAATCCAAACTTCTTACCCATCAATGGATAGGAGACCAACTACACCATTTGTCCCACTTTATATCAAGGTGTGAGACTGTGCTGGGAAATCCAGTGTAGCATGAATCATTCTAGAATCAGAGTTTCATATTGTCATTTGAAGGTCATACACTCATCTGGTATATCATGTTACCCATCAGGTCCACTGCAAGTTGGGAATACCTACATAGGAAGTTTCTTTATCAATTCTGCTACACCACATGAAAGACGAATATCACAAACATTTTCAATTGAAAAAAATGGTCAGATGAGCGAGTTGTAGATTTTGTCACCTAGTGTAAGGGCCTCATGTATTCACTTGACATGCCACTGACTTAGGAATAAAAGATTACAATGTGTGTGTGGAAGGAAAAGTGTGAATTGGTTCCATCCCCCATACTCATAATTTTCCTAGTGAATTTTAGGATTTTTTTGATGAGGGTCAATGCGTAGAGGAATCCTTGTAGTAGGATAAGAAGGTGTGTCCATTATCTATAGTTATTTCAAGAAGAGACACTAAGGCTTAATCATCCATGGTCGTGCAGATAAAGGCCCCTATCCTGCTATATTTTTTACTATAATATCCTCTACCATAGCCCCACTGAGGGAATCACTCTTAAATAAAACATAAGTCACAACATGTCCCCACATAGAATTTCCAAGCACTAACACAAAATGCATCACCAACACACAAGCAATATAATCTTGGTCCAACACCTACATAGGGATAGGCAGCAAGAGTTCCCTTTCCAAACAGTTCAAACTAGGGCTACACATTTAACAAGAATTAGGTTCCAAGTTATTTCTATAATGCTCTGGGACATATGATTCTAAAGCCAGAGGAATGTAGGATACCTAACAAGGATGATCTCTTTAATCAACCTAATTACTACCCCTATCACAAATTACATAGGAATATCATCATGCAGTTCTATATATTTTAGTAATGGGTCCAAGACCTTATTGATAACTACATTGTAATGTTGGACCCTAACCCGACATAGGTAGAGTGCATTTTTTTAATCATGATAGCAATAATAAAGATGAGTGGCATCTGGTATCCATCCACGGAACATAGAAGTATGAAAATTATCTTTCACATAGGGTATTTGGTCAGGCCCATGGTATCATCCTAGATCATTTGAATTGTCTTGATCCACTTTAACATTCCATATCTCCTCTAAATATCTCCTCTGCATCCACATCACATCATTGTACATCGTATAAGAGTATGTGAAGATGCCACTAGGCAAAGATACCTTCACCACTAGTGCCTAACCCATCTCACACCCTGGGAGATTTCAATTCTCTATAAATGGAAATTTCTTCAAAATATTACAATTGGAATATATTTCCATTGATGAATTTTATGAGTATTCCACCATGAATAAAATCAATATGGTGGACCCTTACATGTTTCCCGACAACGCTAGATGTGTGGTAAGTCCTCCTAATGATCATCATTGACGACATCATCGATGAGACCATGGATATGTGAATTTCGGTAATATTTAGACCACTTCTTTAAGTCTATACATGCACTCTATTAAGACTATATAGTAGTCTTAGCGCAGAGCTCAACATTTATAGTCCCCTCATATTGTCTCTTCATATTCACTAACATTGATGTTCATACTTCTTGACTAGGCAGAACCACCTCGAACATTTTACAATCAGACACATCTAGTTATGGACCAAACTCATTCAACCAAAATTTTAATGATAGTAATTTATCATGGTTCATCTATTGAGAAAGAAGATATTCTAAGAACCATCCATAACCCACCAATTCAGCTAGCAATTCCCTTCATACCTCCTTCTAAAGAGAAACATCCTCCTGGAAGAAATGAATATCCAACATGGAATTATGTCATGATTAAGCACCATTCCAACATTTCCACCAAGATCTTGATTCCCAAGGCCCTATTAATGATAGAATAAATGTGTGATTCCCTCATAGAGGATTTGAAAATTCCACTCCTATTTGAAACAAAGGTAGTGGTTGTAGAGTCCTTCTATGATAAGGAATTTGAGTGAGCAGAATTTTGATAAATCATTTTATTATCAAGAGAAGATGTAGGTTTTTTTGTTATGTTATAAAATTCCCACTATACATAATATGCTAGATCAATGGTGGGTAAGTATTTCATTGTATTGTCAACATAGCTTCTTGGATCAATCTCATCCTGACCCAATTACTCTGAAATCTTGGACTAACTGAAGCAGATCTTAGTCCCTCAAACCTGAAATATATTATTATGATAGGACTGAGTAGAGACCATGTTAAAATATTCTCAAGAAGACCTAGTTAGTTGGGATAGTTACACGCAATAAATTAATGGCGGCCTCATAGGATAATGAATACAATGAGCCGAAGGGTAGTCCCTAGCTCCATATTTTTTTCAATAATCCCATCCCTATATCTCAAATGCCTCAAATAATCCTTCAACAGTCAAGTGGACGTGATCCATAGTGATGCATCTCCTTTCGTCTCCTCTGAATCCTTCGTTTTGGATGCTAATTATTACATAATCAAGGGAAAATAGGTTCATTCAAACATGATTGATCTCATTATTATTGTGGTTGATCCCTAGATGGACATGAAAGATGATTTTATCCTCCTGATTCACTGGTTGGAGGATAAAACACTAGATTTGGGACACTTCTTCATCATCTCTAAGGTGCGGGGATGGCGTATTCCCAGTTACAAGGAATTTCATAACTTACCTTGTAATTTGATACCGGACATAATAGTGTGATACAAGATCCTATTACCCTTGTGAGGTATAAGGATGTTCACATAATGGTCATAACAGTATGACATACATAATTTATTCACTAGGTTGGGATAGGTCAACACAGATAGACCTATCACCACATCATTGGCTGCATCATGTGTGGGCCCCTCTGTCGAAGGCATAATGGAATCGAGTTGATAACTTTTGTTTCTATGGTTTCAATATTATAGGAGTCTCAGGGTGAATATTAAACCACCGCTCAAGCTGGAACCAATATTCCATTAGGGTTAGTTCCTAGAATAATCCCCTCATCCCAATGATACTATCACCTTGAATGATAAATAGGATTTGGAAGATGATCTTTCCATGTTTTAAGAAGGTGTCTCCACAACCGTTGATGAGTTTTTATAGGTGAATCGTGGCATTGTGACAGATCTAAGGCTGACGTTGATAAGTGAATCCAACCTCCAGTGTAACAATAGTAGTATGTCGACATTCTAAAGTTGTATTTTAATATGTTTTCCAAGAGTTATGAATGATTATAGGGTTATAACCTCAGATGACCAACCATCATTATAGCCTCATGGTGATTCATCATAGGTTCAAGCATCCTCCTAAGAATATGCACCCATCTCATGGTGCTATGTTCGAGTCCAAATATTATAATATCATGAAGGTAAACTTGGTTAAGGAAGTTTAATACCCCATATAGTTAGAAAAAATCATTCTCATTGGGAAGAAAAACGGACTAATCAAAGTCTGTATCAATTATTGAGATATCAACCGCCACTGCTTGAAGGATGATTTTCCCCTTATGATGACAGAGTTACTAATTGATTTACCTCTAGATTATAGGATCTAGCATTTATGGATGGGTGTTCTAGGTATAATTAGATCTATATGAAACCTAAATATGAGGAGTTCACCACCTTCAGGGGGAGATAGGGTACCTTATATTATCAGGTAATGCCTTCTCTTTTGAAGAATACATAAGTTACCTATCAAAATTCCATGCATCACATAATCAAACTGACCTTCATGATGATAGTGGAAAGCTACTTGGATGATTTGGTGGTCAAATATGGACAACTTCAGGTCCATATCAAAAACCATAAGGACGTTTTCAGATTCCTCTGTTCCCAGCATCTAATGATGAACCCCTTGAAATTTGATTTTGGTGTAACCATAAGGATGTTCATTTTTTTCTTTGTCAGATACAGAGGCTTCATGATTGACCCAGATAAGATCAAAGCCATCAACTAGATTCCTTATCTAAGTAACCTTCTGGTGGTCCAAGGAAATCAAGGAAACTTTTCCCATATTCACTGATTCGTTATGTATCTAGACAGCATGTGTATTCCCTATTCTGAAATTATGAATAAATATTCCATTTTTCAATGGGATGAATCTTTCTAGAATGATTTTTAGGAGATTAAGCAATTTCTATTAAAACATATGGTTTTTGGGCCTCCTATATATAGAAATTTTTTGGTCCTTTATATGACCTCCCTAGAATGATCCCTCAGTGCCATTCTCACCTATAAGAACAACAAAGGGATGGAAAATAGTTTTCAATCACTCAGTTTCATGCTCCTCTACATTGAGGCCAAATATTCTCCTATAGAGAAGAGGTGCCTCATGCAGGTTTTTGCAATGCAGAATTTGCGGTATTATCTATAGCATCAAGAGATACAATTATTGTCCCTTGAGAATATGAAAAAGTATATTATAAACCAAATTATGTTAAACGTTTTTCTAGCTCTGTGTGTAGTGATCCTTTAGTAGTTTGACATCAGGTTCATTTTACAGAAAGCCACCAAGGGTCAGGCACGGTAAAACTTTATGGCCACCCACCCAGACCCCACATAATTGTCTATGGATATTTATTTCCCCAATGAACCTTTTCTATAATTATATTAGGATCTTCCTTATTGGAAGATAAACATCAACATCATCTCTCAGAGTCCCACTAGAAGAAGGATTGTTGATCTTCAACCAAGTAGAGTTGGTTTGGGGATTGTATTCATCAGGCCTACACATGTTGTATTACCAAATTCCTTCTTCTTGACAGACGGTTTCATAAACAAGTAGGTAGAGTATTAGGCTCTCATCATTGGTCTTGAGTTGTCTCCAGAGATTGATGTTCCCCACCTATATATGAAGGGATACTCTGAGTTATTCATAAAGAAAATAAACATTGACTATGTCATCAGGAAGACATAGCTCATTCCCCTGTTAGGACACACTCACTAGCTAATGGACCAATTATGTTCATTTACATAGCTAAATCAGTTCCCTAGTCCCATAATGGTTGAGTATATTCTCAATGCAGTCTAAAAGATTATCTCATAGTGCATGACACTTGATGGACTTCTGTAATACACCTCATAGATAAAAATCCATCAATTTTAACATTAATTTCATCATGAATATCTAGAACAACAATATTCCATCAAATAGATCCGAACATGAGTGAATCCATCATCATGAAGTTCAATTCATCCTTTAGAGAAGTCAAATCCAGAATCAGACTCTCTATAGATATAGGTTTTATGGAATTATACTCCATTAAATACAAGGAGATGAGATTACCCAGGTCACGTAGGAATTCAATGTTGGGACTTGTGGTGGTCACTAAGCATGAATGAACATAACCCAGCAGATTCGAAGGATGGGATAATTTTTTACCACCGTGATCCATGACAGTGTCAATTTCATCCAGAGGATCAAAACATGTCATATCCATGCCAACATTATTCACTGACAACTAGAACCCCTCCCACTACCATCTACTCATGGCCCTTGGTGTTTTGGGGACTCAATAATGTTGGAACTTACCCGCCAATAACATCTCACAAGTGTATATTTATTCTAAAAACAATGTATTTCTTTTCCAAGTGGGTTGAATTTATTCCTCTAAAGGAAGTCAAATACTAGCCTATTTGTTTAATTCTGGATCTCCAAAATCATTTATCTATTTGGATTCCCTCATGTTGTTCTCACCGAAAATGAAACAAAATTACGAGCATCTGAGTTGATGGAATTGTAAGCCAAGTACAACATCTTGTCCAACCACACCTCTTGCTACCATGCACAGGAAAACAGATCGATCAAAGAATTAAAGATTCCCCTCCCTAAATTTTTTCATAAAATGGTGGGCTGAGTAAGAAGAGTTTTCCAGACAATCTCCCCAATGCTCTATGGGAATATTAAACACTAAGTTGTAATTTTATCTAGGTGACTCCATATTCATTAGTGTATGGAATAGAAGTAGTCCTACACATCTAGATTCACATCCCATACCTTATTATAGCTATCCATGATTAGAATATGTCTAATGAAGTTGCATAATTATATCAAGATGAACTGAATTCTCTCAATGAGAATAGGTTTGGGTCATGAATAACCTAGAGAGCAACCATAACCAAATAGATAGATACTTTAACAAGAGATTTCACATCAACTTATTCATTCAAGGTGGCATGGTTTGGGCTCTTAGGATGCTGATGATACTTAGAAAGAAACATTATAAGTTGAAGAAAAAATGGGAAGGACCTTAGATCATTCATAATGTCTATCTTGATGGTGTATACTCATTGGTCACCATGGATGGCGAGAGAATTACTTCTCCCAGTAATGTTAATATTTTTATATAGTACTTTTCAGGAGAAAAATTCTTCTCATCCTACAAAACATTAAAAGGTTTTTTCATTCATGTTGTTAAACTGTACAGAACCTCCCAATCATCCAACATGAAAAACAAACTACATAGTATAACCCACGGTATGAGCTCTATGATCTAAAAATAATATCTATTTCTTCTATGAAATATAATGTTACACTATGATACCACATCCTACATGATGTTAAACTTATTTATTGTCCTTGATTCAGGACATTATATTCCACAACAAATCGTCATCCCAATTTCATGATGATAAACTACACAATGATCTATTAGTACAAGTTCTATGACATTAATCTATGATCTCCATTGCCTTAGTCACATGATATTAAAATGAATGGAATTTAGGAAATTCATATGGAATGATTAGTACCCTCATATGATTCATAGAGATGGAATGAAATTTCCTCTTCGGGCCCTTTTTTAGATCAATCTAACCCTTTTGGACAGTGGGACTCATCATAGTCCTTACATAACATCAAATTTTATGCCGATTTTTCTCTAGAATATGTGATGTGGTGCCGGGATTCTTGGTTCACATTCACATTGGTTTTGGAACCACACCACACATCCCTTTTTAAAAATTCCTCTTTTATGGTCTAGGTAGCATGACATTAAACTGTGTATAGTATCATCCTACATGACACTAAACATCTACATCATAGCTTCAATAAATTAAACCACATAGAAATTATGGTCCAGTCTCGATGACCTTAAAATGCTAGTTCCACTTGTCCTACATGACACTAAATTGATCTTTCTTATATGATAACAAAATGTGCCCCATATTCATCCTTACCACTTGAAATTAAAATTCACGCATCTTCATGAATTGAGAGTGGATAGATTCCCTTATTTTTGGGATATATAAAAATACCGATGCATTTAGTCTTTGGGCCCAGTCATAATTTCATCCTTTCGACCCCTTGGACAAAGTCCTCTATTGGGATTGTCTTGTGTGGTGTGGGATATCATGGTAATCATTCACATGGGGCTATTAATCCATGCCATGCACACCCCCTTGGGATACTTCTCTCCACCACATAATAGTCACATGATAATAAACTTTGTTAAACTAGAATCTACACCAGATGATGTTAAACTATATGGGATTCAAGAACTATATATGTATTGATTTTGATTATTATGGGATATGTAGTGACATCTAGACACGTTGTATTTGGACCCAGCCCCAATCTTTTGCAAACCCATTTTCATTATCTCCCATGATATTAAAATTTGTGTGAGTACGTATTAGGAATGTTTTGTATAGTGTTATGCCACATTGAATCACATTCAAATTGGGTTTATTCGTGGCACCACACTACATATTTTCATTTTGGAAGCCTCATTATATGGTATGAACACTATACCATTATACTAAGATCCTTGTCCTCTTTATTGCATGATGATAAACTGTATAACAATTCCCCATCCATATTTTATGACATTAAACTATTTATTCTACATCCTATCTATATGAAAAAAAACTACATAGTGATACAATGTCTTCACATGATAAAACAATGGCCCTTACCATTGGACCTCTACATTTCCATTTTTAAGAACTACATAAGGCTTGATTCCAATCCACATGGGATATGTAGATGCAATCGAACATCCTATCCTTAGGCCCAACCACAGTGTTAAAAACTCGCCCATTTGTCCCTTTCTCCTAGATATCATTGTGGAATGTATGGTCTAGTATGGATCTCTTTGATCCTCATTCGTGTCAGGTTACCATATAATGTTTCATTGCACATCTATTCTTATGTTTATCCAAGCTCTATGACCTTAAAATAGTATTTTTATTCAATTAGGAACATGAAAATAGACTTTTTAATAACCAAAATATTATCATTTAAGAGAACATCCTCCCCTTTTTGGAATTGGCCATTTGTTATTCCATCTTCTAGAACTATGTGTGACGTGATTTTCATCCCTTTGGGATACATAATGAACCCAGACATCTTGGCCCCAAGTCCAACCACAGAATCATGACCCCTTTTTCTTTTTCTTGGACCAGGACCCCCTTTATGAATTTGTGTTGTTGTGTGGATTTTTTTTATCCTCATTCACGTAGGGTTACTTTCCACACCACACACCTCTCCTTTGAGATTCATATGTCATAGTTCCACAATGATAAACTGTGTGACATTTATTTTCATACTGAATGATGTTAAAAAGCAAGGGTATATCTAATGTGCATGATACTAAACTGGGAACTTTTGACCTACATTCTATGACAATAAAATTAGAGTTTCATGTCAGAGCAACATTTCCTTAAATTGATTTCAACACCCTTCCAAGGAACTCAATCATTGAACTAAGGTCTGATCCTGCCAATGGATGTTCCTCACAGACATTATTGGATATGTATTGGTATAAACCTAGAGTGTTAGATTCTATAGGGACATTCCCTTGGTCCATTCCCATGCATCACATGTCCCTTTATCTAATTCCACTCCCTCTTCCACATCTGAAGAGACCCACGTGGATGTTTTTCTATGCGACATTGAATCACCAACCATTTTGGGCCAATGCCCCAGAGGATATTGGGAAACTCTTCTAGTTAGTTCAAATGTCCATAACAATGTAAGTGGAAAACTGTAATTTTACTCTCCCCATTCATGGTAACATGATATGGTTGTGTATTGAATAAGGTTAACTTTTATCATCCATCACCACACCAACCTCACTGTGATTTAGATATCAGGGGTAGTGATGCACATTTTCTACCTCCCATGTCTTGGTGGATCTCTAACACCCCTACTGTTGTCCCTCTGTGCATCCACACACATCGAGTGGGAATGTTAGTGTGGTTGGAACTTTCTATACCATGCATATACATCCCATCATTGTGTACTCCAATATAATTGGGAAATCCTAACATCAGTCATTGTTTCCTACATCAAACATTGATCATGTGCGAATAGGGGTCTTGGTAGTGTTTTTACCCACATAGAGTGATCGCCCAACCCTTAGGTAGAAACCCAATGAATCTAAACTAAAAGGTCCCTTATAATTCTCTCAGTAATATATTGCATGGGATTGGGACTCCCTGTCCCTCATTCACATCACATTTTTCATTCCCCTATACTGCATATGTGTACCATAGATACCCACCTTATGGGTCATACTCTGTGACCGTAAATCTATGATCACCTTAATGGTACTCTAGGGAATATGTTTCATGGTATTGGGCTATCTGGCCTCATTCACATAAAGGTTATTTATCTACACAAGACATTACCTCTCAAGGATACCCCTTTCCCTTAACTTCTTAATTCCCTGACGTTAAACTGTATATTCTTCATCCTTACAGGATTATGTTAAACTATACGGGTACATCCCAAATACATGATGTTAATCTTGTAAACCAAGTTTGAAGAAATATTACCTTAAATTATTTTCTATCCTGATTTCAGTTGGTCAGTACCACTGACATGCCCTAATGCCCTCGTATGTGAGAATAAAATTGCCGAGTTCTTTGATAATTCCATCTTGACCAGTCTCTATACTTCGAGTTTTTCTGGGTTCAAATTTCCACCATCTTTAACAGACTAAAATCCCCCTAATGGTGATGGTATCATACCACATTGGTTCACCTCCCATTTTGGTCCAATTCCCTAATGGATTTTCATAAAAAAATTGAGTCACTACAAAAAAATTGGTTTATACCAATAGAAAATTAGGGACAAATAAAACATATGTTGGTTAAAACAAGTAATTCCAACAGATATAATTTTTTGTTGATATTAATTATAATTACCAACACTTTTTTTACCAACAAATGCATCATTCGATATTAACTATTTAATACTAACAAATCTTTTACTTACAGTTGGATCTGTTACTTTATCATGCTTATACAAACATTTTTTTGAAAAAATAAATTTTTTATAATCACATATTCAATTCTTTATTTCTCACAACCTTATCTTTTTATTAATTATTAAAAATAAATATTTATTTCAATAGATATAAATTAAACATAAGAAAACCCTACCCAGCGTCCCTGATCCCACACCCCCAAATTTTTCTATCGAAAACCCGAGTACCAGTTCGACGGGTTCGACTAGTGTCCTCTACTTCTTTAAGTCACGGTGCATTGCTCTTCACTTCATCACTTTTTGGTTCATCCCCTTTCATTATGTCACCACCTGTTCGACTCATCACCACCCGTTTCAAGGTACGGTTCCCTTCTCCAGCCACCCCTTCGGTTCGCTGATGTCATTCGTTCTCTAGATTTTGTGCATATCATGGAATTTGGTAGGAAGACATTATTTCTACGATAAATATCTTTTATTACACTAAAAGTATTGACTAAACAAGGGAAATTTTTAATTTCGGGTAAAAATTAAGTGAATTAGGTTGTGAAGAACTTGTTTGAGGCAAAAAAGTGAAATGTCTATCACTGCTTTCCAATTTTGGCTATGAATTCTAAGTGAGTGCCTCAATTGTACATTTTTTCATTCATAGATTAAATCTTCATGAATCACTCTATATATCAATACAATTATTCTCATCTGAATTATTGGATTTCATAAATAATTTTCCTTATGAAATCCCTATTTGAGGATAGGAAAAATCATTACAAAAAAATTCACTAAATCTAATTCCATATGGTATCTTCTCTGAGATTGAGGTTGTAAAACAACTCTTTGGATAATCCTTTAAGAGATCTAGATAATAATCTATATTTAGCTTGAACATCTATGAAACTTCATGGATTAAATTTTACGCACACAATAGATAACATATTGATGTGTTTGTGTAGATCCTCACCTATATGGGCACTAAAATTTGGCACTTTATGAGTCATTCAAATTTTCATTTTAAATTGTTCTTTTCAGAAATGCACTATAGATATGTCTCCTAATGTTTAATTAAGTGAGATTTTAGATTGAATTCACAATGGCCACATGGATTTTCACATGGTCTATTCAATGAAATAACCTCTAATTTAGTGTGTTGAATATCAATGTATCTCAATTATTTATTTCTAGTTAGAACGGTTCTATCACTCTATATATCAAGATTTAACAATTTTCCATCATGATAACAGTTCATGAAATTCTAAGATAGTTAATAGGTGTTATGAAATTGTGCCCATAATCCCATTATAATCGTGTAAGTGATTCAGCAGAGGAACACCCTATCATGAGGTTGTTGAATAAAAAATATAATATAAGGTTAAATATAATGTATTTGGATATTATATTGTCACCAGGAGGGGTTAAATTTCACAGTTGTAATGAATTTAATTGTTAAAAGGGGAGGGGTTTAGTTTTTAATGAAATTGATAGAAGTATGATGTTTTAAACTTGACTAACTATTAGATATTAGATTATTGAGTGCAATTGTACTACAAAAACTGCTAGATTATTGGTTATGCATGTTGGGGGTAACTAAGGGGTTAATGTGCATGCTAAAGTTAGTGTTAATGCGCATTCTGAAGACTTTGTTGTTGAAAAATATTGGGATATTTTATTAACATGCACTTCTTTTCTAAAAAACTAAAATTTTAATTTTTTAGAATAGTTTTGCATGCATTCTTTTACTGAAGCTTTAAATGAGTAATAAAGAAGTTTACTTTATGAAATTCATGAGTTTTTCATACTTTGATTGTATTTTATAGATATATAAATTGATGATATACTATGTAATACTCTTATAGAGCCTTGGTTATGGACTACTTAAACCAAGATATGCAAAAAAAAATTAACATGGTTTCTTTTCACTCCAAATTTTCACATGGCAGATTTGGGGACCTCAAATCATTAACCTGTTAAAATTCAATTAACATTTTTAATTGAATTTAACTGTGGTTATTAATATTACATATTCATTTTTAGGAGCTTAAATGGTTGCAACTAGATTATTTTTTATAATTTGGAAGAGTGAATTGTTTATGGATTAATTCAGAAGTCAAAGAGGCACTTATCAGGGGAGTTATTGCTTTAATTCTGTACTTTTTTCGGTGCAGTTACTCAACTCTATGGCTTATAAATTTTAAGGGGATTATATACTGAAAATAGTTTAAGGTGTTGTTTCATTCTGATTGTAATTGTTGACTAAGAAATCCTTTTGAAAATTCATCAAAAAACATGCAGTAGCTTGAATTAGATGATACATAGTTGAATGATCCACGTGCTAAAAGTTCCAATGTTATTCTATAAAAATTCCTAAAATTATAAACCCTTTCTCTATCTCTTGATTAATTTTAGGGTCTTTATAAAGATACTCTCACATCTAGTTTCTAGTTTTGTGGAGTTATAACATTAAAATGATCACATTAAACTAATATTATCACCTTTTTGAATAAATATAGTAAAGAATAATTATCCAATCCTCCAATAGAGTTATCATATTAAAATATGAATAAAACTAATGATTAGAAGACATTGATCATGGGTATATTAGGGAAATTTTATTTCTTCCACCCATGTTTCAACAATCACCAACCACTTCACTACCCTGTCACTCATATAACATCATATTCAAGATTTATTGAGTGGAGGAAGAAAATTGATTAATGACTAAAGTATTAAATAGAAAAATGAAATGAAAATTTATCACAATATTATTCAACAAAATATCACTATCTATAAAGTAATATAAGTCGATTAAGGAAGAATAGAAGATGTTTTTGGAATATCAAGTATAAAAAACCTCTCCCAATTTAATAACTAAATAATTTTCAATCTATCAATGTGATAGATCAAAACCAGAAACATCAAGATACATATACTACAAAAATTTCCCACAAGAATCCTACTAATGGAAAAAAATAATTCATTAATGAAGATTATTACTACATTTTTTTCATTTCCCCCCATCCCATGTCATTACTTAGGTCATTTCGATGCTAATAATTTTTTGCACATGGATTATGACTTTTTTTATTGAATTCTTAGGTAATGGGTTCACTCCTATCAATTCAATAGATTTTGTATATCTTTTAAATCATCCACAACATTCCTATTTCATTATCTAATTTCTAAATTTAGTTAGAAATTGTTATTGAACATTCCTCTTTTCCATGTATCCTTTATATACTTTCTATATTCACTTAATTTTGATTCTACTAATTTTTTAAACAAAGATTATGTCATTCTCTATTGAATTATTAGGTAATGGGTTCACTCCAATCAATTAAATGGATTTTGTATAACTTGTAAATCATGCACAACTTTCCTATTGCATTATCTAATTTCCTAATTTAGTTAGAAATTGTTATTGGACATTCCACTTTTCCATGCATCCTTTATATGCTTTCCATATTCACCTAATAATGGTTTATGACTCTTCCAGCATCACGTATTTCCTTTCTTGTGTTCTGGATCAGACAACATCGGTGGTTAACATGGTCTACATTGAGTGTTGATATTTCGTTGGATGTTAATGCTGTCATGAGAGTCAGTTAGCATGGCCTCTAAAATATGTAGTCACGTAAGAAATGTGTTGTATAGAGTTTGGATGTGTTGTTGACTTCCTACCAATCTGTTGGGAATGTTGTAATGTCATTATATAGGCACATAGACTATTGGCAGTTTTGTAGTATATAATTCAGACCCAAAGGAAGGGTTGGATTCATAACTAATCTGAGGTGATGATGAGATATTCCTTTAATTGGAAGTAATATACTAAGTTCTAATATGATTTTAATTCAAAGAAATTCTATGTATCATAATTATCATTACATTTACCATCCAGTAGAATCTTACGTGACATCGCTGCACTTTGTTGGGATGAATATAATGTCTGAGGTAATAGCAGTATAGAAATTCATTAATGTATCATAAAGAAGACAACTTTTTCATTAAATTTTTGACATACTCCCAAGGGGAAATGCCAGAAAGTGTTGGAACATGACATAGTTATATGAGAAATAATAATAATAAATTGGATTAACTATATATTAGTCGGCTGTAACAAAAGAAACATTATCCTTCCAAGGTTTTCAGTATTTGAAGACATAGTTTCAGCATGCTTATTCAGATTTGAAACTCCTTCCTACTCAAAACACCTTATATGATCACATTTCATCCAGTACATTAATAAATTAAAGGATGTATTATATTCAACCATTCATATTATTCCCAATAAATGATTAATCTATAATATCCAAAGTTTTTCCAAATCCAGAAATAGTTACTATATCTAAAAAATTGAGGTGTTATATTAAAATCATCCTAGAATTCTCATGAGTAAAATGAGGGAGGGGTTAAAATTAGTGTATTATGTATAATATATTTTGATATCATGGGTACCTTCTACAAATTATTATTTCAAACTTAATGCGAAGTCTACATTTTTTATATATAAAAATCTATTTTTGAATGTTTATTTTCCTATTGTGTAGGTACTACCTTTATTGAAAGACAGAAGGATGTTCACCTCTACATTTGTCTAAATACAGGAGGAGTTTAACCATAATGGATGATACATTTATTAAAAAGAAGCATCCAATGAATGGTCTCTACCAAGCTATTATAGTTGCTACGTGGATCTCCATGAGGAAGCCATAACTTTGACTTTTGATTAGTGATGTCGTTACTACCATAGAATACATGGCTCAGAATTATAACCCAGGTAGTGAAATTGAATTTTAGTTAGTATATATTGATTTTTCATAATTTATTGGATTGATTGGCTTAAATTTATCAGGGTAATGGAAGGTTTACATTTGTCTGTTTATTTTTCTTGAATTTTGATGTTGTGAAATGCAAACTTGTTATGTTGATTGAACATGTTTTTTGTATAGAGAACTTTTCTAGGGTTTGCTGGAAGATATCTGGGATGGATGGGTCGATGATGATCATTGTTTGTTGGAGTATGCTCGCTTGATTTTATGGGTTGTTGTTGGAGATGACTCGCTGACATGAATGGGTTGCTTGTGCTCACTAGCATGAATGGGTTGGTGTTGGAGATTTGGATTGGTTGGTTTTAGATCTGGCATGCTTGCATGGATGGGAGTGGGAATGATGGCATGGATGGGTTACTTCTGTGATAGAATGACATGGATGGGTCACTAGTGGTACTTGTTGGTCGTCGTTGTGGGAGTTGGTTCGCTAGCATGGATGGGTTGCTGCTGCGCTGGAATGGATGAGTCTTAGGGGGGGGTCTCATCTTTTTATGGGTGGAGTGTGATGAATCCTGTTGTATTAACTTTCATTATTAATATATATATTTTATCAATGACTGGATGTGTTAAAATCATCTTAATATGTATTATAAATGATAAATTAATTAATAAATATGATATGAAATTTTACTATCAATAAATATTTATGTTTTTTATTCAAATGAAATTTACAATTATATTATATGATGTTAATATTATTACCAACATAAAAATCTGTCATTCTAACATGTTGAAAAACACATTCACCAACGTATATATTATTTTTTGGTATTTTTATAATTGTAACAGAACTATTTTATCTTTCGCAAAAAGATTTAGCAACAGAGTTTTTACCGACAGTTTAGTGACAAGAAGATATGTGTTGGTAAAACGTTTTACCAATAGAAAATGTACTTTTTCCAACAGATATGCCCCTGTTGAAAAAAGTGAAATATATTGTAGTGATTCATGTGTTTTTTAATTTGTTAAATAGTAAATTAAGTTTTTATATGCCCCTTTCCTTGATCGGGAATGTTTTTAGATCCTATGCTGCGAATATTGTCAATAGCGATCCCACTCTTCAATGCCCATTTCCCAAATTTTGATATTAGGTGCATAAATGTACATCCTTCTCACTTCCCAATGATATAGTGGAACTCTAACACCCTTGTTGTTACTCCTCTATGAAACTATGAATGTTGAGTGAGAAGATCCCATGTTCTATGCTTCTACATGTGATAGGGAAAGCCAAACATCACTCCTTATTTCCAACACTGAGCATGGTCCACATGGGATTAGGAGTCTTAGTAGGGTTTGTACCCACATGGTTTGGCCCCTCAAACCTTATTTCCAATAATTATGAACATAAACTAATAACATCTTTATTTCTAATAATTTTGTGGTGTGGTGTCAAGTCTTTTTAGTCCTCATTCAAGTCTGGTTTTTAGTATAAATTCCACACACATCCATTATGAAACACCTCCTCCAACATCCTCACCACATAATGTTTAATTTAATGGGATTTAAGAACTATGTATGACTTGATTATTTTCATTATAGGATATGTAGTGATGACTATGAACTTTTCCTTTTGGATCTACTACAAAATCCTTCAAATCATTGGCTCAATGGCCTCATCCCTTATCAAAACACTTTACCGCAAACTATGATTTGACGGAATTTTTTCTATTATCATATGTGTTGTGTGTAATATTTCCTCCCTTGGATTTATCATAGAAATT
The DNA here is from genome assembly GCA_963277665.1 of Viscum album. Classification (NCBI taxonomy): domain Eukaryota; kingdom Viridiplantae; phylum Streptophyta; class Magnoliopsida; order Santalales; family Viscaceae; genus Viscum; species Viscum album. The sequence goes on along the minus strand of OY728119.1, from coordinate 374,657,330 downwards.
AAACATAGATATCCATTTGAGATACCATTGGATGGGGTCTGAAATCTACGAGTAAAAACTAAGAACCTAATTTCCTCAATGCACTATAGTAAACTGCCTCAATACCCTGATCATGTTCAGGATGCCCCATGATAATTTTTGGATTGTTTTACATCTTCTTGTAGAGAGTATTTACCATGCTTATGTCCATATCTAACTTAACTGTGCTCAAAAACTACATATAGCTTGATACGTAACCTCCTTGGACACGTAGCCATTCCCAAACACTTTTTCTTTGGGCCCATCAACTTGTTCATTAACACTTTTTGGTCCTCTGGTCTCCTCTAACATTAAGATGTGAATGCAACACATGATCCTATTTATCATCATTCACACAAGGGTTATCCTCCCATGTGTTGTTTACAAACCTTATGACCGAGTGTCATCTAATAGTCCTGGAAGCATGACTCTAAATTGTTCACCTTCATCCGAGAAACATGACTGTAATCTATTTTCCTTGGTTTATTCAATGTTACCTTATATTATTAGAATTATACACTACCATCTAGTGTGGTTATGTTCTCTATGATTTGATCATGGTCAATAATAAACCATTACATACTAGTGACCCTTTTATCAAGACAATGAAATTCTTGACATAACCTACTATTCACATTCTTGTATCACGGTGGGATTATTTCCTTAGTGCCACCATTGATGTGCACTACCACATGTCAGTTAATCCCCCTATATCATTTCTTGTTTCCTACACCGAGAAAGGCTCACATAGGATTAGCAGTTCTGGTAGTGTTGAAACCTATATAGTTGATCCTCACAGGTTTTATTTGGTCCAAACACCATGACATTAAACTATAATCCCCATAGAGAATGTGTGGATTACTGTTGATACCCCTTTGGCTCATTCGTTTAGTTTATTTCCCTGACTGCATCATATATGCGACCTTACCATCTATTCCTTGGTATTTCTATGGTGTAATAGAATCATTTGTCTCAATTATGTCAGGTTCATCTCTCATATGCGAGGAAATCATTCTAGGAATAGACATCATAGTCCATGTAATATTTCTTCAAACTATAGACTAGGGTCTATGAAATATGACATGAATATATATGCATTATCTTGATAACCTAACATTAAACAGTGATAATCTTCTTGATCACATGTTGTTAAAATTCGCCATTAATATTTCTCAACGTACGATGTTGAACTACATGCTTATCTTATTTTCTTGCACATTGTGAAACTGAAGAGCATCACAGAACCCCACATGAGACGTTCTCTCCCATAGTGATGGTAATCTAAAACATTTTTTACATCTTTACCAATCACATGGACATCGATATGATAATCCCCTGGAAGTTGGGTTTTATTTTTATTCAACCCAATGCACCTAAACCGGGGTAGTCTTAGTTGTGGTTGTGTAATTTGATGATTATTGGAATTATTTTGAACATCCTAACACCCCACTACATGTTTTATATTCCCATTATTTGGATCCTCATACTCTTTCATGTCTGAAGGGCCAACCTAATGGTTTGGTAATGTAACTTTGCCTCAACTACTATTTTGGGCCAACATCACAGAAGATATCAGATGACATTTCAATTTAGGTTCCATTTTTCGTATATGGATAGAGGATGATCCTCATTTGATTTCCCCCATTTCATTATTAAATTATAATTATCGTGTCTCAAATGTGTTTAGAAGTTTTCTAGTAAATTCATCCCACCTTCTCCGTGATTCCATGTTTCAGGCATCGTTATTCACACTTCCCATATCCCCTCTCTTCGGATTGATTCCAATGTCCATCGAGTTATCCCACTCATGCACTAGATCACATTGGGAATGTAAAGTTGGTTGTTCTAAAAACCTATTCTCCATTCACATCCCATCATATCATTAACACTATGGGTGGTCAATAAAAAATAGAAGACCCTCGATATTTGATTATTAGCTGGAACTCTAATCCAAGGGAATGATTATGTGATTTTCCATTGATTATCATGCCGAGTATAACACACATGGGCTTTTAGATTGACCAATATTTTATTCAATGAAATTATTGATGTGAATTAGATGAAATAGAAAAGAAATATTTTCATGTATTTAGTAAAGAAAAGATGAAAAATGATATCAATAAAGAAAGTATGTTTCATAAGATTGTTCAAAAAATGGCCATTGTGGGTATTCCCCCTCAATGGAATGCTTTAGCACCACGAATATCTAGCTTGTGACCTAATGATTATCCTTCCACCTCTTGATCCCACTATCGTTATTGATATCTGCAGATATAATCTCATTATCCCTAATAAAAATTTAGTTTTGTTGGGGCCAGAGCTTAGTCACATGATGGATTTCCAGTTACAGCTTCTCTTGGGCTTCCTCCAGCTATATCTTCAATCACTCAATGATTCTCTACTAATTGGTAGAGAATGTCGAACCCTCATTCATATGATCCTCAAGGATATGTATTTCTTATTTAGAAACATGGAGCTTCTAGATGATTTTATATTTCCTCAAGAACCATGAAGCGTCTAAATTCATGCTTCTTTACCCAATCATCTCCGCTTGACAATCAAAGATCAACATATAATGATAGATAGCATCAACCCCTCTGACACAGAGACTCTGTAGCTAGGTGTGGATTGATCCGATTCATCTTATCCATTTTTCCTCATGGGCATCAATGAAATTCTTGATGCACTTCCATTACCTATGTCAAGTCATGCGACTTTACTTAGCTACATCTAGGTCGGAATCATCTAGATCTATAGGGATTGTGGGTTCATATTCTGAATATATAGAGAAATATCAGTGGTTTGATCTTCCTCTGACATCCACTTAAAACAAATATGCTCTATGAAAAGAAGGATACTATCATCATTCATTTCATTAGTAGGGTCTCCCTTTCTAGCTCAGGCTCTCCTCTAAATGTGGCATCACCCATAGCCAAAACCTCTTACTCACCAGGTGCCTAAGCTGGATCAACATGAGTGACCAACTCCTCATGTATAGGTATAGTAATTATGAGATCTCAAGTATATTTCTTAGATTCATCAATTTTTTTGGGAATGAAATATTATGATCATTGCACTGAGTAAGTTGATTTGGTTTTCTAGAGTCTCGAGATGACAAATGTGGGTATGTGAATGTAGAGACTTACAAGAGATTATTGCTATTGGGTAAAGTTCCTAAGTCACCTCTTAAAATTCCATCATAGGAGACCCCTTAGTGCTTGTTACATAACTTATTTGAACCAACATAGAAAATTTTTGGGATTCTAAGTTCATCACATCATCCCCTTTGATTGGCTCACATTTTTCTACTTTAGCCTTGACCAATCCTATACATTGGTTAGCCCTGGATGTGGGCCCAAGGACATGTATCCCCATTTCAATCAAAACAATCTCACCCCCTGTAGTGGTAGATCCTTGATCGTCACCAATGTGATCCTTAACAAGAAAAAATTTGGTTAGAAAGACTGAGTTTTGGAAAGAGAAGTGACGTGGAAGTTAACAAGTTTATGCGTACTTCTAAATGTTTGGAAAGTTCCTCATTATATCCTCTGATTTATCTGCTCTCCCTTAGACTCCCATGATGATCTGTTGTTCTCTAGAATTCCCTAAAATCTAGATCTTCTCCTTCTTCTCCTTATTCTCCCCTTCTATCCTCTTATTCTTCCTCTTCTACAAGAACATCTTCTTATTATTCTTCATCATATCTATCATCCAAGGGGTTGGTACATCTCCTAGATCACTCTCATAATCGGGCTTCACCTTCACAAGAATATTTTTTTCTATATATTTCCCCCTTTGGAATGTATAAGAATCCATGGCCATCTGGTACACATGTCAGCATTGAAAGTGTACACTGTCTGCCTTCTGAATGTGCCAAACTTCTGGGAGATCATGCCCAGTGTGCATTAGTCATCACCCTAGATCATCACTTGAAAAAAAATTCACAACTTCCTACACACAAAGAACAAGTTTGAAAAAGTTACAGCGCTAGTTACATACAAAAGATACCATATTTTTTTCTTGGGGATTCTCTAGCTAGTCTGTGTAGGTGCCATCGAGACCTCCCCTCCTCATATGGAAGAGGTGTTGCCTCACCTTATGACATTCCTTCTACTGAGGTTCTAGATCATTTTCTATTTCCCCTGGTATTCCTTTTGTCTCACTTCTCTAGTGATAGTTCTTCTACCTTCTCTTCACCGAGGTTTTACACTTTCCTCTTTGATCCTTCTAATGAATGTTTTCATAATTTCATCCAGATATTGAGCCACCCAATGATCATCATATTCTATTGAAACAATGACAAAAAAAATAGTGGGTTGTACTATAATTTTTTCCCTAAAGCCAAAATTTGTAAACATGAAAAATAGTTGGAGAAGTATACATGGGTACTCCCCCTCCCAGACCTTTGTATATGCATTATTTGGCATTAATTGTAAGAACCCATACATTCTGAAAAATTGTTATGTGATTTTTGGCACAAAAAGATCATTCCATCAATCCAGGATACTATTACACCACTCCTGATACTCTATACAAATTCGATTTACTCTAATGGACCCCACACCTTATCCACCATCTAGAAAAATGGGTTTCGGAATGGGTGGATATTTAAAATCTCATGATTTCTGATCCAGAGATTAATCCTTTCCTCATTGAGAATTAGTGGCCACAACACAATGTTGTAAAGAAATTATGGTTTTAGGCTATCTTCTGAAATAAGGATGACATTTGGGATTTTATATCCCCTATAATGAGATATTATCCAGCCATGGAGGGTTTGGAATGGTCTAAAAAGTATACAGGGCATGCCAACCCTTGAAATTCGTCCAAAGTACTTAAATAATTGCTAATATATGCACTCCATGATTAACCGTGTTATGGGATACCATGATCCCATCCATTACCAGAATCCCCATAAAGACTACTACCATTGTGTCCCACACTAAATGTAGCCACCCACTTAAAAAGTTAGTATAGAAAGTGGAATATCTCACCAATGAATCCCATATCTCATTCACACAAAATCCCCACAACTGATGTTGAACTGCATCCAGAATCACCAAATATGATCTTTCCTTGCCCATTTATGATGCAGTCAGGACCTGTCTTACTAGGACTGGGATCCTCACACTCTCATACCTCATCCGAAATAGGCTGAACCACACCGTGTATGGGATATCCTTTAGTAAATATTTGGTGGCCGACCTCTCCTTCTCTATGTCTAGAGTATTCCATGTGAAAATGGGGGTTAGTGCTCTATCTACCAAGATATTCTCTGTTGACAGAAACTCATCATAATGAAAACCCTCTATGGGAATAACCCTAATACATCATATTTATTGGTGAAATATATTTTCCTCCCCTTGGTGGAGGTGTAAAGTGTTTCTGTTAGGGGATCGCTAGCTGAACAACTCCAGAACCAGTTCTTGTTGAATGTTGAAATGATATTCTGATATCCATAGTGCATCAAATATCATTATGTTTTCCAGATCTTCCCCAAAATCTTCTCATGTGTGGATCCCCCATAAAACCCATCCCCATTCACTTTTAATGTATCCCTCATACCTCAATTCCCAGTCTTTCTTCCATCCCACAGTTTTATTCATTGTGCTACATCAGGAGCTACATATCTAGTAGGCGGGGAATTCATCAGTCACCAGTTCAATCCCCATGACATTCCTAGTATTCAAATTCAAAACATAGATGGATATCTCTCGAGTCTCCCTAGTAGGATGGCTATGGTTGGTTATTTTTTACCACTAAAGTTTTTCTTCTTGCATGGCCCACAACTGTGGCTAGTCAGTCTCAATGATCGGGATGACCACATCATCTAGTATCCTGAAATTATAGAGTAGTACATTCTTTATATAGAAAAAATAATTTGGAAATTTTTCTATAACTCAAAGGATAATTTTTTTGAATGAAAGTACCCTTCTTGGAAGATGTATTTTATTAATCCCAGTCATATTGGCCCTCCGCAGAGAAAGGGATACCTCCCTCTCAGCAGAGGTCTATTCACCATCCATGTCGATCATGTCGTGAAAGAATAAAGGATATGCTATGAAATATTGAGGTTTGGAATGCTAAAAGTTGGATGAACTCAATATCAAATGATGACCAGTAATTTTTTGGCTATCTAAATAGGCCGTAACATTTTGTGGCTGCGTGTAAAGAACAGAATGAATTTGGTTCTTCTACACAAATGTAAAGAACTTACACACACAAGAGAATAATCTCCTATCATATAGAATTTCAAAGTACTATTTAATAACCCCTTGTTTATATATAGAAACTTACTAGGACTTTCATTCACATGAAAGGAAAATTATGCACCAATACCTAGATTTTTTACACATATTTAGGAATGAACTTTTCTCTTTGGTGTTTCCCTTGGAACCCAACATTCTGGTTCCATTTCTACTTAGATTCATATGGGTGCATTTTTTGGTGTAGAATTCTGTTTAAGGATAATGGTATACATTTGAGAAAACTAAATACCTCATTTGGCTCAGGGTACCATTTTCAAAAGGCCAAGGATGGTTCATGTAATATCGGAGGATTGCGTGGAAGATTGAAATCAACGCAAAAGGCCCTTCTGATCCTAATGCAACGTCAATGTGAATATTTTTTCCATGTATCCTATGAAAAAACTAATGAAGGTGAGATTAAATATAGTGTTTGGATTCAAAATACTAGCCGTATTGTAAGGTCTTTACACGCCTGATCCATTGGAAACCGCCTCATTCACACTGACCTTCTTACAGGCTCTCTCCGGGATAATCTCTTATAAATTGAAGGTCAACCATCCCTTTTCGGGGTAACATGGTGGAAGTTGAATTATTTATCCTCCATGTACATGACGACCCATTTTGTGACCATGCACAAGTCATTTCCTCATGGTATATGATCTCGTGCGACATATTCCCCATGGGCCACCATTCAGGTGGGCCCACAAGGGATTAAACCTCCCCAATTTACGTTTACCCCTAGTTTAGGTGGGCACAAGAACCTTTTTATATGCATTATTTTCTTAAGGAAGGTGCACAAAAAATACCCTTCTTCCATGAACCACATTCTCTTAGGTGCAACCATACTTCTTATAGGCCCTTCTTTTTTCACACAAGTTTCAAAAATTGAGTGAAAAACCTCATTAGGACTTTATGGGTTAAGAAAACATGTTTTATCCCCTCCTACATGGAACTTCAACATTTTACATACACATCCTCTATGAGGCCTTCTGAACTATGCATAGTGATTTATTGGTTTATCATGTTGTATCTTGTGTCACGTTTCCATGACTCTTTCATTTTTTTGAATATGTACTCTAATGAATTTTTCCTTTTGGTATAACCATGATAATGTGGATCCCATGATTTACAACTCATCCACCCTATTGTATCATAGCATTGTTGATGCCTTCCCGTCCCCAACTATGGGTTGGAATTAGTTCTCTATGTCCATGAGGGGTGGAGTGAGTCCTCCCCGTCCGATCTAAAAGACATTAAACTACCAAGCCCCATCATCCTCAACACATGATAGTAAAATTTAGACTCACTATAGAGTCCCTAATTTTCTTACACTACTTTATCATAATTTTAGTGATTATGAATATAAAAACACTACATAATGAGGATCCAAAGTTTTAGTGTCTTGGGAAAACTAGGACCATGCATAACTTTTACAACATAAAACATTTATTTAATTCCTTCTTATTTAGCATCTTATTGGCCATTTAATTCCCCTTTGTACAAGAAGTAACCTTAATATATAAATCAAAAAGCGATGAGCTAAAATCCAATTAAGAGGATAAATAAGGACATAAAAAAATATACCATGGTATGATCATAATCATTACCATCATAACATAGGCATATGATCATAATCATGAGAGGAAATATTATGAAAAGACTTGGAATGTGGAAATGCATAAAAATGAAACATCATGTCATTGTGGTCAACTACCAAACATGGTTGTGAACAAATTTGTAATCATGTTCATGCATACTTCACTTTACTCATGAGTTTCTTCATATTACCCAATGCATTGGAGAGATTTATAATTCAGAGCACACACGTCACATCACAACATTTTCATTATCATTCACAACACAAAATAATATATCAATATTTAATATATAAAACTCAAGGAAAGGAATGGGTTTCATTTTATAATCATAAATTAAAAAAATTGGGTTTCAAAATGAAAGAGGGAATATCATACTTGATACAAGAATCATCTACATTGAGTGAGAAGAAAATGATGTTTTTTTAAAAGAACTATTCTTTTAGAAAACATTATGTTTGAAATAAACTCCATTGGAAAAAATATATATCCTCGAAAAGGCACTAAGAAAATATAGAGTTTAATTTTATGTAATAAAGATACTGAAAGTGGATTTAGTGATGGAAAACCTGAAGAATGAAAGTGGGGTTCGAGAATTACTGAAACCTTGTATCCGAATGAATTCATCACATTAATGTCCTATATAATGACATTAGATTCTATAATTAACAATTCTAGAACCATTTATACATGAACATAAAAAATTATTATTTCATTATGTTATTTTCTGGGCATTTTGATGATTTATTAAGTTTATATTCATTGTTTGGGAGTGTTCTTTTTCTTAGATTTCATGAACGGTTCACTTATACACATGAATAGATGTTCAGGTAAAACATGGATAAACATCCCAGAAAAATATTACATGTTATTAATGAACTTCCAAGATTTTAAATTATCTCACAATGAAAAATTTTATATATCATGTGGATGAATCATTAGTTTAAATTTAATAATAATCTTTTTTGGTTAGCTTGGGATGTTTTTGGATCATAACGAACATGTTTTGTTTTATCATTTAATATTATGTATAAAAGTTGTTTATTGAACATAAAAAGGGTTAAAAATACATATTTAAATCATATTTAAACCATTTAAGGGTTTAATTGTCATTAATTAAGGATTTTATTGAAAATGGATGTGCATCACCCATGATGTAGGTAAATTAACACTCCACGAGCAATGAATTAATTTTTATAAAAAAAGAGAGGAAGAGGATAGTATAATTTCTAATATTCCATTAACATGATATAATACCAGTATATCAATGATAATATAGTTATCATGGAATTTGGATAAGATAACTTGAAGATAAGAGAATAAAAGAAATGAAATTTTTAAAGGAGTATGAAATAAAAGAAAGAGAGATATTAACTCTTGAATATATCTTCATTGAGAGCCTTTTTAGGGGAGAAGTTTTAGCCTTTTTGTTTGATCAATGGATGATGGATGTGGGGGAGGAGCTTGGTAAGATATTTCAGATTAATTGATATTAGGACCAAGGGTCAAGAGGTGTGAGGAAATGAGGATGTGAGGGGGGGTATTTATAGTGGAGGGGAGAGGGGTTATCTCAATATTATATTCATTAATTTATTATTTCTCCATAATAAAAGAAAAAGTAAGGATTATTGTGAGTAAAAATATTAATAAGTACATGTGAGTTTGAAAATATGTACATTTATGTTATCCATGAATCATTAATGATGTGTAAATTCATTTTATTAACATATTATTTTAAATTATCAAATTTCACTATTTACAAAAAAAATCATGTATTTTAGAAAACACTAAAAAAATCACAGTACCCATTTTTTGATATGTAGTATCCGAAAATAAACTCCATTTTTTTTAAAATAAATTTATAAATAGGAATAATTTAATTATTTTAATTAAAATCATAATTTACTTGAAAAATACAAATTTCAAAATTAGAAACTCATTTTATGACACTTTGAAATAATAATTGAGGCCACATAAAATTATTATATAATGATTAGACATCTAAATAATAGTTTCTAAATTAATTTTATGAAATTTTTATTTTATAAATTATTAAATTAATCATTAAATATTCATGACCTACAAAAATACCAAAACTATATTATAATTATATCATATTGTCACTTATAGGATGTATAATTTTTTTTATACTATCATTGGTATGGTTCCTATTAACATGGAAGATTTAATATTCATAAGGGTTATATTACTATTTATAAGGGTGAAATTACTATTCATAATGGTATGTTATTATTCAACAAAAATTATGTTTTTCCTATTAGACTTTAAATATATTTATGTTCGTAACTGTGTGTGTCAGATTATTGAAATTCAAGTCATAGTAGTGGAAAATTTATTTTTAAATGTATCATAGTAGTTCATTTATGCATAATGTGATACTTTTTTTTCCTAATTTGATTTTATGTGATTATTAAAGTACTACATGAAAGGATAAATTTCATTGATAAATGTTTAGGTTGATACATTTTTCCCCCTTTTGATTTTTTACCCTATAAATTTCATTTTATGTAAACATGTGAAGGTACATATCCTTCATAAAATATCTTGTTTCCAATTTTTTTATCATAATTATCATTCCTCCACAAAACATTGACATGGTGAGTTGTCTTGTTGTTTAGAAACTTATCTCTCTAGTCTCGAATCTTAACTGGATGCTCCTCATAAGAGAGATCATCTTCCATCTGTACCACCTCTGAGTTCAGTACATATGAGGGATCAGTTATGTATATCCTCCAGAGTGATACGAGATATAAATCAGGAACTTTATCCATATTTAGTGGATGTGAAAGCTGATAGGCCACTAATCTTGTGGGATGGATAATCTTAAAGGGGTAAATATCCCTTAGACTCATCTTCTCATTCTTTCCAAACTACATGAATCTCATCCATGGAGATATCCAAAGAAATATTTTATCACTATTGTTGAACTCCAAGTCCCTTTGACGGTTATTTTCATAGCACTTTCACTAACTCTAAGAAGCTTTTATATGTTGCTAGATGACTTGAACCTTCTATGTCATCTTTTGCACATGATCAGGTCCATGTATCTTTCTTTCTTGAACATCATCCCAACAAGTTTGAACTATACATATCTTTACATACAGAGCCTCATATGGACCCATCTAAATACTCGATTGGAAGCTATTTCTGAATGAGAAATAGAAAAATGAGAGATGCAGCTCCCATCAAACTTTGAATTATAATGAGTGATCTGTTAGTGTATCTGCGAGCATATGACTAGTCCTTTTGGATTATCCATAATTTTCAGGGTGATAGGACATGATAAAATTTAATTCAGTAATCAAATAATGTTGGAGACTCCTCTATAATTTAGATGTCAGCCTTGGATCATGATCAGAGACAATAGGGATTGGAACTCCATATAGTTTCACCACATCCTTCACATATATCTTGGCATATTGTTTAAGAGATAGATCATCCAAAATAGTGATAAAGTAGGAAGTCCTGGTGAGTCATTCAACAACAACCCATATAAAATTACTTCCTTTTGATGTATTAGGGAGACCCATTAAAAATTATATAGTGAGATTTTACCATTTCCACATGGTTATTAGAATAGGTTCCATCACCCCTTTTGACTTTTTTCACTCTTCTTTAACTTGATAACATATCAAGAACCTTGATTATATTTCATAATCATTTTCTTCAAGTTAGTAAGAATGGCCCTAAGGCCTTCATTTTTTATTATTTTTGATAATCCACCTTTCAAGGTGTGATGTGGAACCATTTCATGGTTCAAAGGCTTATAGGAAATTACATGATCCGTATGTCTTAGCAGGAATCACCCAGACAAGACAAATTAGAACTTCTCCTCCCTAGCATATGTCATAATATCTGCACTCCACCTTCATAGGGCTGGTTAGCTATCATATGCAAAGCTTCACAAGCTCGGTACCGATGGCAATGCCATAGCCTCTTGTACTTCCAATTCCGGTTAGCTCTGCTCCAGTGTCTGAGCCTGCCCTGAATATTCATCTGATGCCTTTTCCCTTGTAGTCTTATAGGTAAATCTGCTTAATCATGTGGCCTAAAATCCTTTGGGTGTCCCTAAGGTCTTAAGGTCGCCTGAATGCCTCGAGAGACAACTAAACAAAAGGCCTTGGGTGGCCAGAAAGCCTTACAGAACCCGATGACCAAACTGGTGGCCTATAAACCTATAGGGATGAATAGTTATGGTTGCTACACTACCAAACAGTACCTACAACAACGCATGATACAATACTACTATAGTATCATGGAAAAATGTCTCCACCCAAATTTGATATCAGGTTACTTGGTGCCCCCCATATGGATAAAAAACATTGAGCTGTGTGAATATTCCAATATCCCCGTCATTACCCCGAGTGATGAAGGCACAGAAAGCTTCATTCCACGCCAAATCACACTATAATCATTTATATGGAACTCTTGTAGCTTCCATTTTTTTATTTAATTCAACTTCTTTTGTAACTATAGATCAGCACTTTGTTCCTCCTTAATCTTCTCATTTATATATGTTTGTGAAATTAATTGGGTAAGGTAGGATGTAATCCATTCCATTATTATTTACAAATACATCCTTTACATATCCATGAAGAGAGGGTCTTTCTAAATCTGCATCATGGAAGAGTAGCATGTTATTTTCTTCTTGGAGCATTAATTACCTTGTTCACCTTACCATGATGATAGTGAATAGATCAATCAAAATCATTTGTAAGATCTAACCATTTTTTGACCCATGTTGAGATCTTTTTTTTGCGAGTATATATATTGTACTCTTGTGATGAGTATATATTTCACACTTCATACTATCGAGGTAGTGCCACTATATTTTCAAGGAAAAAATCACAACTGATAGCTCCAGATCATGCGTCGGGTAGTTACGCTCATGGATCTTCAACTTCTATGAGGAACATGCTATCACATTATAATTTTTCATGAGTAGAAAACCCAAGAAATACTTTTAATAAAAACTATATATCAAAAAAAATTCTCCACTCTTCGGTAATGTGAGTACAGGTGTAGTGATTATTCTTCTTTGTATCTCCTTCAAGCATTACTCTCATTATTCTGTCCAAACATACTTTACCCCATTCCTTGTTAAAAAATACAGTGGGAGTAAAAGTCTTGAGAAATTTCTCACAAAATGTCAGTATTACCCCAATAATCCAATGAAAATATGGATTTTTGTGACAATAGAGGTTCTGATCCATTCCTCAATCACCTTTGTTTTTTAAGGGACCATAGATACTCCCTCAATTGTGATCACATCTCCCAAGAACATGACTTGTTTCATCCAAAAGTCACATTTTTTGAACTTAGCATACAACGTATCCTTTCTCAATGTCTCCAACACAAGTCAAAGATATTCTTCATTTTCTTTAGTTATATTGACATAAAATATAATATCATTAATTATCACTTCCACAAATTTGTCAAGATAATCCCTAAAAACATTATTCCTAAAATATATGAATATTTCATGGGAATTAGTAAGACCAAAGAGAATCACCAGAAACTCATTTTTCCCATACCTTAGAAATAATTCAGTCTTCTAAATATCATCATTCTTCACATTTAGGTGATGATAACCAGAGTTCATATCCACCTTTGAAAAGTACTAATTTCCACTTAACTGATCAAATATGTCATCAATCCTTGGAAGTTGATACTTCTTAATTATTGTTCTCTTGTTGAGATCTTGATAATTGATACAAAGCAACATTCTCCATCCTTCTTCTTCAAAAAGAGAAATGGCACACCCCAAGATGATTCAAATGGGTATATGAACCCCTTTTCCAAATCCACTTTCAACTACCATGTTAACTCGTCCAGTTTGATATGATCAATCCTATATAAACACTTTTATAAAGGAGTAGCTCTAGGTATGTGTTATATAGAGAGAACCAACTCACAACCTGAGGGAGGTCCATGTAACTCTTTTGGATATACATCATTGTATTCCATCATGATGTTAATTTCCCCTAGGTTTACACTTTCCTTTGACTCAAACATTTGAGAGTGGTATGCCTCTTTACAGGGAATCAACACCCACACCGTTAAAGTATTTTTCAAAGGAGATTCATGATCTTCCTTGCAATTGTAAAGGAGAATCATATGGCATGGAATATGAAAAGATATTTTCGTTTCCCAACAGTTGATATGTGATCTATATAATGAGATTCAATCACTTCCCATTATATCATTGAATTCTACCAAGCAAACTATCATGAGATTCGCTAGAAGTATTTTCCCACCTATACCGATAAAAAAAGTGCCCAACACTTGGGTTGCAATGATTTCACCAATTGGTGTTTTTATAGATATCTCTTCTTCAAGGTTTCGAGGCATTAATTCCATAGTTCTATAAAACATGATAGATATAAATGAATGCATCGAACCAAAATCAAATAAAACTTTTTGAAACAACCCAAATATTTATCAATGAAATTTCTCCCTCATTGTAGCTATGTCATAATCATATTAGGAAACAAAATTCCATATCATGCTTAAATAAACCACTATGTGACCTTAAAACATCAATTATCCACTTTTATGTTTTGAATATCAGAAATCTGACATACACGGTTGCGATCAATATGATTTTTGGATTCTTTTAGGGAAAAATTAATTTTTATTGAATTGTAACCAACCCTTAGGAATAGTAACTTACCCTTATGAATAGTAATATAACCATTATGAATAGTAAATTCTCCAAAAATTATATTAAATTCACCCATAAATGTATAAATAAAATATAGGCATCTCATAAGTGACAATATGACCATAGTAAAAGTATGGATATTTTTGTAAGAAATAAATGATTAATTAAAATTAAATCAAAAAAAATTTATTTTCCTTAATTCTTTTATAAAATAACAATTCTTTGAATTTTAGTTTTAATATAATTTTATAATACCTTATGTAAAATTTGAAAGCATTATAAAATTAGTTATAATTTTAAAATCTGTGTTTTTCATGTAAATTTTTATTTTAATGAAAAATTAAATTGAGCATATTTATAAAATTGTTTTTGGAAAGTGACTTCATTTTTGGATTCGACACATCGAGAAATTGTTAGGGTGAATTTTTTGGATTTTTATAATATACTTGAATTTTTGATGAACTGTGAAATACAATAATTTACAAAATAATCTAAATAAATTAATTAATCAGTCATGGATGATGTTATGCTGATGTAATCCTAATTGGTTTGAACTCACATGTAGTTATTAATATTATTAGTCACGTAATAATAACTGTTTATATTCTTGTGTGGAAATAATAAAATAACTTATATTGTATTAGAAAACCCCTCTCCCCTCCACTATAAATACCACCCCACACACCCTAATTTCCTCACACATCTCAAGCTTTAACACATTACTAAATTCAGCACAAAAATATACCCTAGACCCCCAACTTAAATAATCCCTTCATCTAATAAAAATACTTACATTCAATCCCTAAAGAGACTCTCAATGAAAATATCATCAAGAGGTAATTTCTCTCTCTTTTCATTCAATTTCCTTTCAAATTTCAGTTGTTTTGTTATCTTATCCTAAAACATTATTAACAAAATGTCATGATATCTCCAGTATGATTGATATACTGGTATGCTATTAATTTAATGTAATATTATTCAATATAATCATCCCTCTCCCTCTCTTTGTTTATAAAAATGAAATTGTTTCCCATGATGTGTTAATTTACCTACATCATGAGCGATGCACATCCATTTTACTTAAAATACTTAAAGGATATCAATGAAAACATTAAATTTTTGAAGAAAAATTTTATTAGGTAATTTTTAACCCCTTTTATGATCTGGAAACAACATTTATTTATACTACTAGTTGATAAAACAAAACTTGTTTGTTTCGATCCGAAAACTGCCCAAATTAACCAAAAATGATAAAAATTAAATTTTAACTAATGATTCATCAACAAAAAATTTAAAATAAATCATTATAAGTTAATTAGAATTCATTTAATATCATTAATAACATGTAATATCATTTCATGTTGTTTATCCATGTTCTACATGCACTTCCTTTCATGTTTACAAGTAAACTGTTCCTATAAACTAAGAAAAAGAACACACCTAAACAATGGATTTAAACTCTATTACTCATCCAAAAGACAATAAATGAACATAATTAAATAATAATGAACCATATTAATGTATAAAATTTTCTTTAATGTTTAATTAATAAATATAATGTCATTATACTGGACAATAAAGTGAAGGCAGCGTTCAGATACTAGGTAAGGGAAAATTCTCGAACCCAACTTTATTTCTTCATGTTCTCCCTATTTCACTCCATTTTGGGTATGGTTAATCCTTAAAAATATTTTTCTCATAATTATCATTACTTATATGGGATATATATATTTTCCACTATTTTATATTTCAAACAAAATATTTTCCAAAATAACTCTTCTTTCAAAATTACACCTTATACTTCTCACTCAAGGATGATGGTTCTTGTATCAAGTATGTCATTATCTATTTGTTTTGGGAACCCAACATTTATAAATGTGTTCCAATGATATGAAAACCATTCCTTTTAATGTGTAATTTATGTTCATATATGTTTTTGTGTTATGCATTATAATGAAAATGTTATGTTGTGACAGGTGCAACCAGAATTATATAGCGCAATATGAATGTTTAAATGCGATGGGTGTGCCCATAATTATACAGCGCTCTAATACATTGGGTAAAGTGATGAATCATAGGAAATAATTTGAATGTTTTTATGAACACCATGCTATAAGTTTTCACAACTATTAGTGTTAGTTGACCACTAAGACATGATGCTTCATTTTTATGCACTGCCACATTCCATGCCTTTATCTAAAGATTCCACTCATGATTTTGGTGATGATGTAATGATTATGCTCACCCCATGCTATATTGTTATTATCTATCCTATTATTGGGACTTAATATCACCCCCTTTTAATTTATATCATCATGTTTCTATGTGTGCTATGGATTTTTCAAGGGACAATAAGAATGTGGAGAAGAATGAATTAAATAAATGTTTATTTGTTGATGTTGAAAATGTTATGTTTGGTCCCAGTTTTCCCAAGACAATAAACCTATGGATCCTCGTGGTGTAATAATAATATTTTTTTCATCATTATAATTATGTAATATAAATTTATGAATAGGTTGGTGCACTATAGTTTGTATCAGAGGAATAATTTAGTTAATTTGGGAATTATGATTAGTGAACTGAAGAGAAAAACTCTACTATTAGACTAATTACAATAATGCGCACAAGAATATTTCTAAACATAGGGATCCCATGATATATTTTTTTAGTTTTAATTTCAAAAATTAATAAGTTATTAATTAATGACTCATTAACTTATTTTTGTTCTAACCTTTTCTATTTTATAAAATGGTGGGAACTCGGAAAAACAAGGCCAACGACTCACACGAGGGACAATGCCATGATTTCTTGAATAACATCCCCAATGATTTTGGAGGTGGAATTAAAAAAACATGGTGATACTTACCCAAATATCTCAGGTTATGAATAATAACCTAAATAATGTGAAACATCCTATTTCACCAAAGAGGGAGAAAATGGATATCACGTGTTTTATGCAGCAACGACCATCGACATTTAGTGCATCTTTTGATCCACTAGTTATAGAATAATGGGTCAACTAAATGGATAATATCTTTTCTATTATTCACTTTTCTGAGATGGATAAGGTGAAAATATTCGTTTATCATCTAGATTGAGAGTCTGATCAATGGTGGGCATTGATTAAGAACCACAAGCCAGGAGACGAAATTGAAGTGATGGAATGGGAAGAATTTAAGATCATGTATCTTAACAAGTATTCCCCATGATCTATTCATAAGAATATGGGGAGAGAATTAATAGATCTCAAGAAAAAGGAATGAGAATCTATCATGACCTATAAATGGAATTTCCCAAGGCTTGCATGGTATGCTTCAGGTTTTTTATCTATAATGAATGAAAAATTATTTTATATTTCAGTGGATTAAAACCACCACTTAGAAAGGATCTTGAAATTCAAGAAATTAGGAGTAATGAAGATGTTGTTAGGTGTTCCCTCAAAGTGGATATAGATTTTGGAGAATGGAATCTTGGATATGGTGGTAAGAAACAAAATCTGGAGTCTCAATTTAAAGGATCTAATGATAACAGTGGGAAGAAAACTCAACCACCCACAATCCAAAAATGTGTGAATGCATCGTGGGAGCTACCTCAAACTGACGAGGAAATTATTCTTGTGTGGGAAAGATGGCCACCATGCTCAAGAGTTTCAAAAAGATATGATAAGTAAGGATAATGTAGTGGAAGAAAGGAGAGAACCACCAATGGTCCAATTCTACAACTGTAGGGATAAAGGGAACTATTTAAGACAATGCACTAAACCTGGAGTCCTTGAGGTTAATCAGTGTCAGTAGCCACCAAATAAAATTGAACAAGGGGAGGCTTATTCCATCACTACTGTAGAAGTGGAACAAGATAATAACATCACACAAGGTGTACTTCCTATTTAATCAAGAATGGAAAAAGCCTTATTTGATTCTGGTTCTATGCACTCCTTTATATCTTTCATGTTTCCTTGAACTATATAATCGAATCCCCAAAACCTTGAAGTAGAGATATATGTACAAACACCCTGTGGTGCAATCATTACAACCCGAGTGTTTGAATCTTCTCTTGCTATTGTATGTGGGACTATTTATCCATAGAATTTGGAAACACTTCCTAAGGTGGAATTCAATTCATTAATGGATATGGATTGGATCTCATTATGTATAGCACATATCAGCTATCAGGAAAAAGAAATAACTTTTCATATTATTAACTATCCCATTCTTTTCTAAAAGTGATAATAAGATCATTATTCTCCTTTGAAAAATCCTTCAAAAGTGTGGGTGTTGATTCCATATGAACAAGCATACATTGGTCAAATGGTTGAGTTAAATGAAACTGTCAACCTAGCAGAAATTCCAATCATGAGGGGATACAGTGATTTATTTCCTGAAGAGTTACCCCTACTTCCCCCATATTTTGAGGCAGAGTTCTCAATATAACTCATAACCAGAGCTACTCATATCTCAGAGTGTCCTTGTAGGATGGCTCCGATCGAACTAGAGGAGTTATAGAAGAAGATGAAAGAGAATTTGGACAAAGGGTTCATAATTCCTAGTGCATCACCATTTGGTACACCAGTTCTCTTTATGAAGAAGAATGGCGAAACAATGTGGTTGTGTATTGATTATCGATAACTCAACAAGATCACCATAAGGAACAAGTATCCTCTTATAATGATTAAATAATTGTTCGACCAATTTAGAGGAGCTCAATCCATCTCAAAGTTGGATCTTTGTTCTGGATATCACTTGATAAAGGTGGAGAAGGAAGATATTCAAAATATTGCCTTCCATACAAGGTATGTGCACTATGAGTTTCTGGTGATTCCCTTCGGACATACTAATGCCCCTGAAATCTTCATGTATTTGATGAATAGAGTCATTATACATTACCTTGAAAAACTTGTAGGTAGTTTTTATCAATGATATAATAATCTACTGCATGATCAAGGAGGAACATGAAGAATATATATGACTTGTGTTGGTGACCTTGACAAAGGAGAAGTTGTATGAAAAGTTCAGAATGTGTGACCTTTAGATGAATCAAGTCACATTCTAGGGTCATGTGATCACAAATGAGGTAATTTCTAAGGACCCATAAAAAATGAATGTGATTAAGGAATGGACCAGACCCTCAAGTGTCACAAAAATCCATTGTTTTCTTGGTTTAGTTTGATAATATCGACATTAGGTGAGAAATTTCTCATGATTTTCAAGCCTGTTAACTAAGTAAATATGGAAAAGGGTGATGTATTTCAAGATGAAAAAATGTGAGGGAAGATTCAAGGAGCTAAACAAGAAGGTTGATCATAGCACCTGTACTCACATTACTGAATAGTTGAGAATGTTTTGTGATATAAAGTGATGCTTCAATGAAATTCATTGGTTGTTTACTCCTGAAAAATTATAATGTGATTGCCAACTCCCCATGAAAGTTAATGATACATGAGAAGAATAACCCTATGCATGATCTAGAGTGGAAACCCATGAGTTTTGCTTTTAAAATCTGGCGGGACTACCTTTATGGTGAGAAGTGTGACATATAAAGCAACCACAGGAGCCTAAAGTATATATTCACACAAAAAGAGATCAACATGCTTCAAAGGAGATGGTCAGAGAATGTAAAAGACTATGATATCTCTTTTAACTATCATCCTAGAATGGTGAAAAAGGTAACTAATGTTCTAAGCATAAAATTACCTGTTACTATATCCATGTTACAGATTGAGAAGGACTCTATATTCTTGGATATATAAAAGATGGATTTGGAAATCATAAGGGTAGGGGATATATCCTACCTTTCCCAAATGATTGCATAACTATCTATCCAAGAGAAGATTAAGGAGGCACAAAAGGATAGTCTGGAGTTAAAAAATAAGGTTATTATAGGAAATGAAGGGAACCTTCAAGAGTTCCATATAGATGATGATGGTGTGATTCAGTTTTGGAATGCCTCTTTGCATGCCTTCATCACCAGAGATAACGAATCTGTTGGAAAATTCACATAACTCAAGATTCTCTATCCATCCAGGTAGCACAAAGATGTACCAATATATCTAAGAAGAATTTTGGTGGGATAACATGAAAGAGATTGTGGAATATATCTCAAGGTGCTTGGTTTGTTAGTAATTTAATGCAGAGTAATGAAATTCCAATGGGATGATAAAACCATTGCCTGTACCCATGTGGAAATGGGAGAATGTCACTATAGACCTTTCCATGGGTCTCCTAAGGACGTTAAAGTGAAATAATGCGATATGGGTTGTGGTTGACTGACTCACCAAAATTGCACAATTTAATGCTATTTGGGAAGATATATTCCTTGAACAACTTGCAATGATATATGTGATGGATGTAAAGAGACTACATGAAGTTTCACTATCGATTGTCTCTGATCGTGATCCAATGTTCAAATCCATATTATATAGGATCCTTCTACATGATTTGAGTACTGAATTATATTTCATCATGGAAAATCTTCCCCAAACTGATGGCCAATCTGTAAGGACTAATAGAATTCATGAAGACATGATAAGAGGCTTCTCTTTAAAATTCAACAGTGGATGGGATCAGTATATCCTAATGGTTGAGTTCTCATACAAAACACAACTGGAAAATGGGTCTATATGCACGGTTTTCATGAACTGTGCATATAGGGGACATTTCTAGACCTATTGCCATGGTCATTTCTAAACTGTGGGTATGGGGTACCCACATAACCATGGGAATCCAAACAATTTCCCAAGAATTCTGCAGGAAAACCTATACTCACGGTTTACATTGAACCATGCATATATGCGACATCTATAGCCACAATTTTCATGAACCTTGGGTATAGCCTTCATTATATAATCCTATACCCATTATTTTCATTAACCATGGGTATAGATACCACATATACCCATGTTTTCTCTGAACCGTGGGTATATCCATTTGTATTAAAGCATATACCCATGATTTTCATAAACTGTGGGTATAACTTGTACCTATACCCATAGTTTTACTGAACCATTGCAATAGGGTCCCTAATTATTTAAGTGCAAAAATATATATATAACATAATTAATGTATATAAAATTTTAATTCTGCCAAGTGTAGTGCTACGATGGTCTTGCCTTGTTGGAGAAACATGGTTTCGAAAGTTCTTCAGGTTGTTTTATTTAATCCAGTATATATATATATATATAACAACATTTGTTTAAATATTAAAAGAACTTTTTGTAGTGTAGTGGTACTGGACTTCAGCGGTATCCCAGAAACACAGGTTCAAAACATGGTTTTAATTTTTTTTACATACAATGAAAATTAATATTATTAGGAAGATATATATAAATAGAAAAATCATTAACACAACTGAGTTGGTGACACATCATTGTTTCGCGCAGAACATCGTGGTATTCAAAACTCGATGATTGATTTTTTTCTAGGACGGATGATGTATATTAATATATTTTGGGAGATGCAGATATATATATAAGTTAAGAATCTCATTTGGTTAGTCTTTAGCATTTCGAGAAGTATTTTGCAAGATTAAAATTCAATTGCGCTCTTTTAGATATTTATTCCATTTTTATGATATTTTATACCCACTGTTCTGCAAACCATCAGAATAGAAATTTTCATGATATTTATGCCCACGATTTAGAATCGTGGGTATATGTCTACTACACAGTGGTAAATAGCTATACTGACAGTTTGTAAAATCGTGGGTATAGGTTAGGGACCTATCTCGACGACTTGGTTACCCACGGTTCCCAAACATTGGGTATTTCCTATACCCACGGTTTTGGGGTTTATACCTACAGTTTTAAATGGTGGGTATAGTTCATTTTTCTAGTAGTGAAAATAGGTTACACTCGAGTATTTAGATGGTTCCATATAATGCTCTATATGGAAAGTGATGTAGAACTCCAACATGGTGGGATGAAGTTAGAGAAAGAAAGCTACATAGACCCGATCTTGTGTAAAAGATGAAAGAGGAGGTTCAAGTCATCCTGAAACATATCAAAGCTACTCAGAGACAGAAAAAGAGCTATGTTGACAACTGTCGAAGGCACATAGAGTTCAACATTAGAGATAATGTCTTACTTCTAATATCACCATGGAAGAGAGGCATGTAGTTTTTAAGTAAAGGAATGTTAAGCCCATTGTATATTACCCCTTTGAGATCCATAACCACATAGGATCTAGGGCCTATAAACATGAAATTCAACCGAATATGGCTCATGTTCATGATTTGTTTCACATAATTATCTTGAAGAAGTACTAACAAGATCCCCCACATGTACTGAACTCAGAGGTGGTACAGCTGGAAGATGATCTCTCGAATGAGGATCATCCAATAATGATTGTGGACCAAAGAGATAAGAATCTACAAAAAAGAAAACCCACCATGTCAAAGTGTTATAGAGTAACCATACGTATAAAAAAGCCACATGGATACCATAGAATGCGATTAAGGAAAATTACCCTCACCTATTATTGTAAAACAGAATTTGGAGGAAACCTTTTCAAAAGGGGGAGGAATGTAACGACTTAAACATTTATCAGTGAAATTTATCGATCCTTGAAGTAATTTAATAATCATATGAGGAAAAAAATTCCACATTATGTTTAAATGAAGTACTATTTAACCGTTAAACATAAATTTTCCAATTATATGTTTTGAAATTTGAAAACAGGACATACAATTTTGTGATCAGTAATATGTTTGGAGTCTGATAAGAAAAACATTTTTTTGTATAGCAACAAACCCTTAAGAATAGTAACCTACCCTTATGAATAGTAATATTACCATTATGAATATTATTTTCCCCAAAATAATAGTAACTTCATCCATGAATTTATAGATAAAATTTAGGCATATAATAAGTGAAAATGTGACCATAGTATAAGTATTGGTATTTTTGTAAGTCATAAATAATTAATTATAATTGTAGTAAAAGAAAATTAATTTTCCAAAAATTTGTTCTTAAATTAATTTTTTTTATCTCTTATAGTTTTAAGATAATTTTATAAGACCTTATGTAAATTTTGATAGCATTATGAAATCAGTTACAATTTTAAAATCTGTGTTTTTCTGGTAAATTATGATTTTAATTAAAAATTAAATTAATAATATTTAGGAAATTATTTATGAGAAATAGAGTACATTTTTTAATCTTTACATTGAAAAATGGATAGGGTGAGTGTTTGTAATTTTTCTGAAATACTTGAAATCATTATGAATCATGTAATACCATAATTTACAAAATAATCGAAATAAATTAATTATAGAGTCAAGGATGAATTTATGATGATGTAAGACCAATTGGTTCAAAATCACATGCACATATCACAATTATTGTTCATTGAATCATCACTATTTTTTTCTTATGTAGAAATAACATATTAATGAATACTTTATTTTGAAAACACCTCTCCCCTCCATTATAAATACCACCCCTCACACCCTCATTTAGCAACACCTCTCAAGCTTCAAGCCTTGCCTAAATTCTACCCCAAGCACTTCTCTATCCCCTCACCAATGTTTAGAATACATTTTGATACAAAAATATAAAAAACATTTTCTCTAAAGAGGCTATCAAAGAAGAAATATTCAATAGGTAATTTCTCTGTAACACCCCAATCTTCTACGGTACGCTTCTCTTTGAATAATGTGATAGCGTGTGTTGTACGCAACACCGAGTTCTAACAACCAATCAAACTAGCCGTTATGAATAGTAATACCTACTTTTTGAAATTATATAAATTTTATATTTCAAAATGGAATTCATTTTTGGATTATGAGTATATAATTTAGCCTAAGATGAAATTTCGGTACTTTTCAGATAACTTTCATATTTTGATGAATAGTGAAAATTACTAAATTTTAATTAAAAACAACTTTTTTAATCAAAATAATTAATAGTGATAAATTATAAATTTGAGTGGTTTTAATGTATATTTAGAATATATTTTTACCATTTAATATAATGTTTGTCATTGGACATAATTTTACAATTAAAACGAACATAAACAAGTGTCAATCTTTTGATAGTTATTATCTCTTAAAAACACGCTTTTTGTTTTGACAGCGGGAATTAATTTTAAATTAATTTCTGCCACTTCTGTGTTTTGAATTTAGAAAAATGGATTCCATATTTGGAATCAGGATGTCTAAATTGTGTAAATAGGTATCTTTTATTTTTAGACATTTTGAATAATTACTGCGGTAAATATTTTATTTACTATGGTTAAGGGTAAATCATGTAAATAAGGGTTAACAAATAATATTATTATAATAATAAATTACCCTAAAATGTGTCCTAGCCTTATTTTTTGATACATGTTCGACCATAGGAATCTTTGGGTCGATTTTGGGACCCCATGGTGCCACTTGTAGGTGATAGGGACATTTTATTTTAATTAAGTTAAAATGAATACAAAAATGACACAAGCATATATCTTTTAGAAAAACAATTGTTATATAGGGTTATATATGTTGTATTTTAGATTATAAATATTTATTATAAAGATAAACAAATTTCCTACATAATGATATTTTATTTATAATTTTTAGACATTAAATAAGTTAATTTATATATGACACAATGATGATGAATTAATTACTATAATAGTGAAAAATTAAAATAATTGATATTATAAATACCAAAATAAATATAATATGAAACTTTTAATGAATTAAACTAATTTTATAGGATACTATGATATATTAGGATTTATTTAATGCACTTTTTTTTGAAGTAATCAATCTGTTATGAGTTTCACAAAAATCAACTATTGAATAGTGTCAAAATTGACATAAAAGAGTTCTTAAAACAAATATTATATTATTAATTAATATTAAATTCCTAAAAATCTAAGGTTCGGACAAAAGACTTATATCATGATAGTTTCATCATTAATGGACCACTTTGGGGTCGCTTGGATGTATATAGTAATTTTATTAACCATATTATATAAAAATACAAAGAGACATTGTAAAAGTGAAACTAATTAACTTAGAGTTAATACTTAAAGATAAGGTTAATATAAGTACCCAGACCTGTCTAAATTCTATTGGTTGAGTTGTTTTAGACCCATCCCCACCTTAACCTTTGAATAATAAACTTTGGATCCATTTTAATCCGAATATGAATTTATTATAAACTAATATCTCTAGATTTTCCAAAGGTGCCCCCACCCCTCTTATAAAAGGGCACTCCTCCTTCTCATTTCTTCACACCATCAAAGCCTTTTGGTTCGGACAAACTCTGCCCAAATACTCTCCCAACTTCCGTAACTACATCCTAGAGGCCTTAGTTTGATCAGAAAGCCAACCTAAGGATCACTTTTGATCAAATCAAAAGGAAGCAACCGAAGAAGAGGTAATGATTTCACCACCCTTTTCCAAGTTCCTTTCTTCTTCCACTTCTTCTTCCTTTGTTGTTACCATTATGAAATAATAACTCCAGTATAATATATATACTATGATTTTATTATAAATATGGTACAACCATATTCAGTATTCTATCCACCCTTTGAATAACATGTCACCATACATGCGTACGTATGGCTTACCATCTCCACGTCGTGGTGTAATTGTTATTCAATATAATATTATTTGGATGGGTATAATAATGATGTGTAACTCATGTAAATAATATATATAACATGTTAATGATTCTGTATATATGATATACCATCCATTTATATATTATTTTAATATCAAAAGAATGATATTGTCGCTCGTTCGTACGTACGGACTACCGTCTCCACGAACGCGATGAGAATCATTCTCCATCTTATCCATTCAAGTATAATTATCATTTGATGATTTAAAAAATGATGTTTAAGGACTTGATATCATTATGGATATGGATAATATAAAACCTATCCTTTACAAACATGTCTTACATAACAAAACATATAAAAGAAAACAAGTGAGTTAACACCCGAATCAACGATAATACTAAGATATTATTATCAAATAAATATTAAAAGATCATATATGATATCATATTAATGTATATGATTATTGTATAATTTAATAACAATTATTTCACCATTATACAGGAGGTTAACCTACCCCAACCAAGGAAAAGTACAAGGTAAGGGTTATTTCACAATCTCTTCATTATCCGAGGTTGTTTATACATAATAATATACTGGGATCTCTTTATCATCCACATCCATGTTTCTTCAAAATGTATTTCAAAACATTTTTATTATTTACAAGAATATGGGTTAAAGTCATTTATACCCTTTTTTGACTTTTTATAAGAGGAATCTTTCCGTCGTTTTCAAAACAAGTTCCTTTTTAACCTTTTCGACATAATTAAGGTAAGAATGTTTTTTTAACTTATACGGTGGGTGCGGTTATTTTCCGCCATTATAAAATCTTCAAATATTTCCTTACAAGATTATAATAATATTTTAAAAGAAAATGTTTTATTTTATATGGCTCTTAAATGATTTCAAAAATAAAAAGAGATATTTCTCTAAAAAGTGTTTTGTTTTCATCTATGTCAACATCCTTTGATGGATTTTACGCTTATTTGAAGTTGATTTAGTATGATACAAAACTTATATATTGTATTGAAGGTTTTGTGATATGTTTGACTGTGGATGTGCTATTTTTATACCATTCATAGTTTATGATGAAATTATTGACATTTCATATGCTAGTTTTAATACGAATGTTTATGTTATGTTTAAACCTTTTCATATGGGAATGCATTGGACTTAATATGTCATGGGTGGAGCCCAATATAGCTCCTCGATGCATCGGTAGGTCTCATGAGACAAACTAGTGTCTTGGAACAAGGCCTTGGAAAAATCTTATTTGTAGTCTTGGCATGAGGCCTTGGCTATGTGGTTATGATAGTCTGGCATTATGCATTCCAACATTATGAAAGTGCTTATTGATATTGCATGTGATTATTCGATTAGTAGAATATCCATGTGAACAAGTAAATGGCATTATTTCATTTTACTTTTTCCATACTATGTTGAAGTTCAAGTTTAAAAGGCTTTTGTTTTAGTAATGAATTGCCTTAAATGTTTATGCTTATTTTGAATGTTTCGCTATATTGTTATCCTTACTGGGCATTTTAGCTCACCCCTTTCTTATGTTTTATTTTTCCCAGGAAGTGAAGAAGTAAATTATGAATTACCTACATGGATATTATGTGGGGATATGAGTTTGGTTTATGGAGACAATATGTTGTTGTAGTAGTTTTTCATTTTATGATGTAATGTAAGACTTATGAATATATCTAGTGTTTCCAAGGCTACTAAACCAATCGGTCTTTCGAGATTTCATCTTTCTTCTGATCATGCCAATGTAATGTAATAATGCACCGACTCTGGGTAACTAGGGTTGGGGCGTTACAGTTGGTATCAGAGGAAGTTTAGTACAAACCTTGGAAGCTAGATTTAGATAAACTCTGATTAGAGCACATAGACCTAAGATGAACTTTGAGGATTAGTATAGAAGAACTTCCTAGAATTTTGGTATTGTAGAGATTTTGTGAGTTTTCCGAGCAATACATCCCTGTCTGGATACGAGTAGGTAGAGGCGGCTCTGGCACAGATGTACCTAGGGGTAAAACCCGAAAACACCGCTTTGAGCTAGACTCGAACGGGAATTGGTGCACGACAACGGGCCTTTCTGCACTCTTGGTTACGACACTCCTGGGGGATATGTTTAGGATAACTCTCATTTTCTTTACAAATCATTATGAAGGGTTTATGAGTATATACTTCCTCAAAGAAAACATTTTTATGATTATGGATTATATCCATAAATAGTTCAATTTATGTTAAGTGTTTTATAAGTATGGGATTATGTATTTTGATTCATAAACTGATCTAGTTTATGCCATTGTTTAGAAATGGCGCCTAGTGGAAGAAATGGAAACCGTATCAATGCACGCACTCCATGTAGGGATTTCCCTCCTGCTCAAGATAATTATAGTGGGGCTGGTGATGCAACTGGTGCCGATTAGCTAATCACCATACTGGGACAACTTACTCAGGTTATGAATAATAACCTTACCCGTATGGAGCACCCTGATCCACAGCATGGAGGATCAATGTTAGATCGATTCATGAGGCAAAAACCACCAACGTTCAATGGGAGTACAAATCCCTTAGTAGCTGAGTAATGGATAAATTCCCTAGAGAAATTATTTCAGGCTTTGGGGAGCAGTGAAAGGGAAAAAGTTATCATGGCAGTTTACCGCCTCACTGGAGATGCTGATCAATGGTGGTCATTGATTCAAAACATGAAGGAAGATGATGAAGTATCAAATATGGAATGGAGGGAGTTCAAAGATCTGTTTTTAGAAAAATACTTTCCTCGCGACCATCGAGCAGATATGGAACGACAATTTCTGAGTCTGAGACAAAAGGAGGATGAGAATGTCACAAAGTATGAGGATTACTTTACAAGGTTAGCAAGGTATTCTAGAGATTATATACATAACCCAAGAAGTAAGATTGATCGTTTCTTTGATGGGTTAAAACCATTTCTCCGTCGAGCATTAGTCTCACAATCCTTTTCATCGTACAAAGACATTGTCTCATGTGCTATCAAGACCGAAAAGGAATTCTCTAAGTCTTATGACTTTAAAGAAAACCAAGAGAAGAAGAGACTTGCTGATCAATCTGGGAATGGGAGTAAGGGGAAGAAGGTAAAGGTTGAATATCCATCTTGTGGTAAATGCGGGAAGAAACGTCCTGGTACTTTCTTGAAGGGAATGGGAGTCTGTTACAAGTGTGGTGAAAAAGTCCACCAAGCTCGTGATTGCAAGGGGAAGAAGGAAGATACCAACGTTCAGTGATACAATTGCAGGGAGATGAAGCAGTATGCAAATGCATGTCCTAAGCGTCAGGAGAACTTACCTCAGAAAAGGCCAAGGGATCAAGGCCAGGCTTATGCTATCACTACTGCTGAGGTAGAAGCTCCAAAAGATGTGGTGGCAGGTAATTTAATGGTTTCCTCAAGTTTAGCAAATGCATTATTCGATTCTGGATCATCACATTGTTTCATATCTTCCCAGTTTGCTATGATAATTAGATATTTCCAATTTGATTTAATAAGGGAGTTGTCAGTTAAAACTCCTAAGGGAAGTATCATTACAACAAAGTTTTGTGAATCAGTCCCCATTAGAGCACATAAATGTTCTTTATCTTCTGATCTCATCGTCATACCTATGAGTGAGTTTGATATAATCCTCAGTATGGACTGGCTTTCGGACTATGATGCGAAGATTTATTGTAAGAAGAAAGAGGTTACGATTCTTGATGATAATGATAAAGAACACCTTATATTTAGAGCAGAATCGTCACCACCTAATTCTTATTTAGATCCACCCTCAATGGCTCAACTAAATTCAATTATTGGGGAGGAAGAGAATGAAATAACTGTGGGTGAGGAAAGGAATGTTCAAATAGAGGATGCACCTGTTGTGAAAGAATTTGTAGATGTATTTCCGGAAGATTTACCGGGACATCCTCCAGAACGAGAAGTTGAGTTTTCCATTGATTTAATTCCTGGATCAAGGCCTATATCGAAGACCCCTTATAGAATGGCCACTGTAGAATTAGTTGAACTAAAGAAACAACTAGAGGAATTGAGTAATAAGGGATTTATTCTCCCTAGTGTTTCTCCATGGGGATCCCCTATTCTTTTTGTTAAAAAGGAAGATGGATCTATGAGGTTATGTATCGACTACAGGGAGATCAATGCTATAACAATAAAGAACAAGTATCCCCTACCATGCATTGATGATTTATTTGACCAACTGCATGGAGCTCAATACTTTTCAAAGATTGACCTACGATCTGGATACCATCAGTTGTGTGTGAAGAAGGAAGACATTCCGAAGATAGCATTTCGAACCAGGTACAGGCATTACGAGTTTACTGTAATGCCGTTTGGATTGACTAATGCACCCTCTATATTCATGGATCTGATGAATAGATTTTTCAAGGAGTATATCGATGAATTTGTGGTGGTATTTATTGATGATATCTTGGTATACTCCAAAACCTACGAAGATCATGAAAATCACTTGCGCATTATCTTGAAGACTCTGAGGAGGCATGAATTATATGGGAAGTTTAGCAAGTGTGAATTCTGGCTTCAGGAGATTTCTTTTCTTGGCCATATTGTCTCTAAAGATGGAATCTCTGTTGATCCTTCTAAGACCAAGGCAATCCAAGAATGGCCAGCACCTACGAGTATAACTGAGGTACGTAGTTTTATTGGTTTGGCAGGTTATTATCGACGTTTCGTCCAGAATTTTTCCAGATTGGCTAACCCATTAACGAAGCTCACACATAATGGGGTTAAATTTGTTTGGACAAAAGAGTGTGAAGAATGTTTCGAAAAACTGAAGAGAAGATTAGTCAATGCTCCTATATTGACTCTACCATCGGGGAATGATGGGTTCGTTATTTATATTGATGCATCAAAGAAAGGACTTGGTTGTGTCCTTATGCAAAATGATAGAGTTATTTCCTATATATCACGACAGTTGAAAATTCATGAACAAAACTATCCTACTAATGATCTCGAGTTAGCAGCTGTGATCTTTGCTTTGAAGATATAGAGGCACTACCTCTATGGTGAAAAATGTGAGATTTATACTGACCACAAGAGTTTGAAGTATATTTTCTCACAAAAAGAACTCAACATGAGGCAAAGGAGATGGATTGAATTACTCAAGGATTGTGATTGCACGATACACTACCACCCGGGGAAAGCAAACATGGTGGTAGATGCTTTGAGTAGAAAAGACCATGGAGTTTTGAACAATATGAGAATTGAAAGGGATCTAATTTTCATGGATCTAGTGAAGATGGACATGGGAATAACCAGGGAAGGTGAAACATCAATGCTTTTTCAAATGGTTGCCAAACCATCTTTACTACAAAGGATTAAGAGTTCTCAGACCGATGATGAAGAATTTAAAAAGAAGATTAAAGTTGTGAATGATGGGATATTGAGAGACTTTGTGAATGAAGTTGGATTTTGAAATTCGGGAAGAGACTTTGTGTTCGCGATATACCTGATCTAAAAAGGGAATTGTTGGATGATGCTCATAGTTCCAATTTCTCTATACACCCTGGGAGTACCAAAATGTATAGAGATTTGAAGGAACATTTTTGGTGGGACAACATGAAGAGGGAGATTGCTGATTTTGTGTCAAGATGTATGGTTTTTCAACAAGTGAAAGCTGGAAGGCAACAGCCTGGAGGAGTCATGCAACCTCTTCCCATACCAGAGTGGAAATGAGACAATATTACGATGGACTTTGTCATGGGGCTACCAAAGACTCCTAGATGGAACGATGCAATATGGGTTATTGTTGATCGTCTTACCAAGTCATCACATTTTCTTTCTATAAGAGAAGATCTACCCCTGGAACGTCTAGCAAGACTATATATTAATGAAGTTGTGAGACTTCATGGAGTACCCCTATCGATTGTTTCTGATCGTGATCCCCGTTTTACTTCAAGATATTGGAAAAGTCTTCAGAAATACCTGGATACTGAACTTCATTTGAGCACTGCTTACCACCCTCAGACAGACGGACAATCAGAACGGACCATTCAGACCTTAGAAGACATGTTGAGATCTTGCTCACTTGACTTTCAGGGTATGTGGGATAAATATTTACCACTAGTAGAATTTTCCTATAACAATAGCTTCCATTCGAGTATTTAGATGGCACCATATGAAGCGTTATACAGAAAGAGATTTTGTACACCAACCTGTTGGGATGACGTTGGTGGAAGAAAACTTGTAGGCCCAGAACTGGTGGAGGAAACGATGGAAAAGGTGAAGGTAATCAAAAATCACATCAAAGCAGCTCAATGTAGGCAGAAGAGCTATGCCGATAATCGAAGGAAGGATTTGGAATTTCAAGTCGGTGATCATGTTTTCTTGAAGGTATCTCCATGGAAGGGAGTCATACGTTTTGGTAAGAAAGGTAAATTGAGTCCTATGTACATCGGACCTTTCGAAATTCTAGAACGAATTGGGGCTGTGGCTTACCGATTGGCAATGCCGCCAAGTCTCTCTAAAGTTCACGATGTGTTCCACGTATCTCTATTGAGGAAATACATGCCTGACTCAATGCATGTACTCACCTATGAAGAATTAGAACTGGAACCTGATCTGTCCTATTGCGATGAGCCCGTCAGGATTCTTGATAAAAGAGAACAAGTACTACGAAACCGGACGACGCGTCTGGTAAAGGTTTTGTGGAGAAACCATAAGATGGAAGAGGCAACGTGGGAACCCGAGGAACTTATGATGAAAACCCACCCGAGTCTTTTCATGCGGTAGTATTCTATAAATTTTGAGGACGAAATTATTTGAAGGAGGGGAGAATGTAACACCCCAAGCTTCTACGTTATGCTTCTCTTTGAATAATGTGATAGCGTGTGTTGTACGCAACACCGAGTTCTAACAACCAATCAAACTAGCCGTTATGAATAGTAATACCTAATTTTTGAAATTATATATATTTTATATTTCAAAATGGACTTCATTTTTGGATTCAGAATATAGAATTTAGCTTAAGATGAAATTTCGGTACTTTTCGGATAACTTTCATATTTTGATGAATAGTGAAAATTACTAAATTTTAATTAAAAACAGCTTTTTTAATCAAAATAATTATTAGTGATAAATTATGAATTTGAGTGGTTTTAAAGTATATTTAGAATATATTTTTACCATTTAATATAATCTTGGTCATTGGACATAATTTTACAATTAAACTGAACATAAACAAGTGTCAATCTTTTGATAGTTATTATCTCTTAAAAATACGCTTTTTGTTTTGACAGCGGGAATTAATTTTAAATTAATTTCTGCCACTTCTGTGTTTTGAATTTAGAAAAATAGATTCCATATTTGGAATCATGATGTCCAAATTGTGTAAATAGGTAACTTTTATTTTTAGACATTTTGAATAATTACTGCGGTAAATATTTTATTTACCATGGTTAAGGGTAAATCCGGTAAATAAGGGTTAACAAATAATATTATAATAATAATAAATTACCCTAAAACGTATCCTAGCCTTATTGGTTGATACCGGTTCGACCATAGGCATCTTTGGGTCGATTTTGGGACCCCATGGTGCCACTTGTAGGTGATAGGGACATTTTATTTTAATTAAGTTAAAATGAATACAAAAATGACACAAGCATATATGTTTTAGAAAAACAATTTTTACATAAGTTTATATATTTTGGATTTTAGATTATAAATATTCATTAGAACGATAAAACGATTTCCTACATAATGATATTTTATTTATAATTTGTAGACATTAAATAATTTAATTTATTTATGACACAATGATGATGAATTAATTACTATAATAGTGAAAAATTAAAATAATTGATATTATAAATACCAAAATAAATATAATATGAAACTTTTAATGAATTAAACAAATTTTATAGGATAATATGATATATTAGGATTGAGGTAATTGACTTTTTTCGAAGTAATCAATCTGTTATGAGTTTCACAAAAATCAACTATTGAATAGTGTCAAAATTGACATAAAAGAGTTCTTAAAACAAATATTATATTATTAATTGATATTAAATTCTTAATAATATTAGGTTCGGCCAAAACACTTATATCATGATAGTTTCATCATTAATGGACCACTTGGGGGTCTCTTGGATGTATATAGTAAGTTTATTAACCATATTATATAAAAATACAAAGAGACATTGTAAAAGTGAAACTAATTAACTTAGAGTTAATACTTAAAGATAAGGTTATTATAAGTACACAAACCTGTATAAATTCTACCAATTGAGTTGTTTTCGACCCATCCCCACCTTAACCTTGGAATAATCAACTTTGGAGCCATTGGAAACCGAATATGAATTTATTATAAACTAATATCTCTAGCTTTTCCAAAGGTGCCCCTCACCCCTCTTATAAAAAGGCACTCCTCCTTCTCATTTCTTCACAACATCAAATCCTTTTGGTTCGGCCAAACTCGGCCCAAATACTCTCCCAACTTCCCTCACTACAACCTAGAGGCCTTATTTTGATTAGAAAGCCAACCTAAGGTTCCCTTTTGATCAAATAAAAAGGAAGAAACCGAAGACGAGGTAATGATTTCACCACCCTTTTCCAAGTTCCTTTCTTCTTCCACTTCTTCCTTTGTTGTTACCATTATGAAATAATAA
The DNA here is from genome assembly GCA_963277665.1 of Viscum album. NCBI lineage: Eukaryota > Viridiplantae > Streptophyta > Magnoliopsida > Santalales > Viscaceae > Viscum > Viscum album. Next base: position 374,622,574 of record OY728119.1, on the reverse strand, counting down.
CTCCAGTATCATATATATACTGTGATGTTATTATAAATATTGTACAACCATATTCAGTATTCTATCCACCCTTTGAATAACATGTCACCATACGTGCGTACGTACGGCTTACCGTCTCCACGTCGTGGTGTAATTGTTATTCAATATAATATTATTTGGATGGGTATAATAATGATGTGTAACTCATGTAAATAATAAATATAACATTCTAATGATTCTTTATATATGATATACCATCCATTTATATATTATTTTAATATCAAAAGAATGATATTGTCGCTCGTGCGTACGTACGGACTACCGTCTCCACGAACGCGATGAGAATCATTCTCCATCGTATCCATTCAAGTATAATTATCATTTGATGATTTAAAAAATGATGTTTAAGGACTTGATATCATTCTGGATATGAATAATATACAACCTATCCTTTACAAACATGTCTTATGTAACAAAACATATAAAAGAAAACAAGTTAGTTAACACCCGAAACAACGATAATACTAAGATATTATTATCAAATCAATATTAAAATATCATATATGATATCATATTAATGTATATGATTATTGTATAATTTAATAACAATTATTTCACCATTATACAGGAGGTTAACCTACCCTAACCAAGGAAAAGTACAAGGTAAGGGTTATTTCACAATCTCTTCATTATCCGAGGTTGTTTATACATAATAATCTAATGGGATCTCTTTATCATCCACATCCATGTTTCTTCAAAATGTATTTCAAAACATTTTTATTATTTACAAGAATATGGGTTAAAGTCATTTATACCCTTGTTTGACTTTTTATAAGAGGAATCTTTCTGTCGTTTTCAAAACAAGGTCCTTTTTAACCTTTTCGACTGAATTAAGGTAAGAATGTTTTTTTTAACTTATACAGCGGGTGCGGTTATTTTCTGCCGTTATAAAATCTTCAAAGCATTCCTTACAATCTTATAAGAATATTTTCAAAGAAAATGTTTTATTTTATATGGCTCTTAAATGATTTCAAAAATAGAAAGAGATATTTCTCTAAAAAGTGTTTTGATTTCATCTATGTCAACATCCTTTGATGGATTTTACGCTTATTTGAAGTTGATTTATTATGATACAAAAATTCTATTTTGTATTGAAGGTTTTGTGATATGTTTGACTGTGGATGTGCTATTTTTATACCATTCATAGTTTATGGTGAAATTATTGACATTTCGTATGCTAGTTTTAATACGAATGTTTAGGTTATGTTTAAACCTTTTCATATGGGAATGCATTGGACTTAATATGTGACGGGTGGAGCCCACTATAGCTCCTCGATGCATCAGTAGGTCTCATGAGACAAACTAGGGTCTTGGAAAAAGGCTTTGGCAAAATCTTATTTGTAGTCTTGGCACGAGGCCTTGGCTATGTGGTTATGATAATCTGGCATTATGCATTCCAACATTATAAAAGTGGTTATTGATATTGCATGTGATTATTTGATTAGTAGAATATCCATGTGAATAAGTAAATGGAATTATTTCATTTTACTTTTTCCATACTATGTTGAAGTTCAAGTTTAAAAGGCTTTTGTTTTAGTAATGCATTGCCTTAAATGTTTATGCTTATTTTGAATGTTCCGCTATATTTTTATCCTTACTGGGCATTTGAGCTCACCCCTTTCTTATGTTTTATTTTTCCCAGGAAGTGAAGAAGTAAATTATGAATGACCTGCATGGATATTATGTTGGGATATGAGTGTGGTTTATGGAGACAATATGTTGTTGTAGTAGTTTTTCATTTTATGATGTAATGTAAGACTTATGAATATATCTACTGTTTCCAAGGCTACTAAACCGACAGGTCTTTCGAGATTTGATCTTTCTTGTGATCATGCCAATGTAATGTAATAATGCACCGACTCTGGGTAACTAGGGTCGGGGCGTTACAGTTGTTATCAGAGGAAGTTTAGTACAAACCTTGGAAGCTAGATTTAGATAAACTCTGATTAGAGCACGTAGACCTAAGATGAACTTTGAGGATTAGTATAGAAGAACTTCCTAGAATTTTGGTATTGTAGAGATTTTGTGAGTTTTCTGAGCAATACATCCATGTCTGGATACGAGAAGGTAGAGGCGGCTTTGGCACAGATATACCTAGGGGTAAAACCCGAAAACACCGCTTTGAGCTAGACTCGAACGGGAACTGGTGCACGACAACGGGCCTTGCTGCACTCTTAGTTACGACACTCTCGGGGGATATGCTTAGGATAACTCTCATTTTCATTACAAATCATTATGAAGTGTTTATGAGTATATACTTCCTCAAAGAAAACATTTTTATGATTATGGATTATATCCATAAATAGTTCAATTTATGTTAAGTGTTTTATAAGTATGGGATTATGTATTTTGATTCATAAACTGATCTAGTTTATGCCATTGTTTAGAAATGGCGCCTAGTGGAAGAAATGGAAACCGTATCAATGCGCGCACTGCATGTAGGGATTGCCCTCCTGCTCAAGATAATTATAGTGGGGCTGGTGATGCAACTGGTACCAATCAGCTAATCACCATACTGGGACAACTTACTCAGGTTATGAATAATAACCTTACCCATATGGATCACCCTGATCCACAGCGTGGAGGATCAATGTTAGATCGATTCATGAGGAAACAACCACCAACGTTCAATGGGAGTACAAATCCCATAGTAGCTGAGCAATGGATAAATTACCTAGAGAAAATATTTCAGGCTTCGGGGAGCAGTGAAAGGGAAAAAGTTATCATGGCAGTTTACCGCCTCACTGGAGATGCTGATCAATGGTGTTCATTGATTCAAAAGATGAAGGAAGATGATGAAGTATCAAATATGGAATGGAGGGAGTTCAAATATCTGTTTTTAGAAAAATACTTTAATCGCGACCATCGAGAAGATATGGAAAGGCAATTTCTGAGTCTGAGACAAAAGGAGGATGAGAATGTCACAAAGTACGAGGCTAACTTTACAAGGTTAGCAAGGTATTCTGGAGATTATATACGTAACCCAAGAAGTAAGATTGATCGTTTCTTTGATGGGTTAAAACCATTTCTCCGTCGAGCATTAGTCTCACAATCCTTTTCATCGTACAAAGACATTGTCTCATGTGCTATCAAGACCGAAAAGGAATTCTCTAAGTCTTATGACTTTAAAGCAAAACAAGAGAAGAAGAGACCTGCTGATCAATCTGGGAATGGAAATAAGGGGAAGAAGGGAAAGGTTTAATATCCATCTTGTGGTAAATATAGGAAGAAACATCCTGGTACTTTCTTGAAGAGAATGAGAGTCTGTTACAAGTGTGGTGAAAAAGGCCACCAAGCTCGTGATTGCAAGGGGAAGAAGGAAGCTACCAACGTTCAGTGCTAAAATTGCTGGGAGATGGGGCATTATGCAAATGCATGTCCTAAGCATCATGAGAACTTACCTCAGAAAAGGCCAAGGGATAAAGGCCAGGCTTATGCTATCACTACTGCTGAGGTAGAAGCTCCGAAAGACGTGGTGGCAGGTAATTTAATGGTTTCCTCAAGTTTAGCAAATGCATTATTTGATTATGGATCATCGCATTGTTTCATATCTTCCCAGTTTTCTAAGAAAATTAGACATTTCCAATTTGATTTAATAAGGGAGTTGTCAGTTAAAACTACTAAGGTAAGTATCATTGCAGTAATGTTTTGTGAATCAGTCCCCATTAGAGAACATAAATGTTCTTTATCTGCTGATCTCATGGTCATACCTATGATTGAGTTTGAAATAATCCTCGGTATGGACTGGCTTTTGGACTATGATGCAAAGATTTATTGTAAGAAGAAAGAGGTTACAATTCTTGATGATAATGATAAGGAACACCTTATCTTTAGAGCAGAATAGTCACCACCTAATTCTTATTTAGATCCACCCTCAATAGCTCAACTAAATTCAATTATTGGTGAGGAAGAGAATGAAATAACTGTGGGTGAGGAAAGGAATGTTCAAATAGAGGATGTACCTGTTGTGAAGGAATTTGTAGATGTATTTCTAGAAGATTTACCTGGACATCCTCCAGAACGAGAAGTTGAGTTTTCCATTGATTTAATTCATGGATCAAGGCCTATATCGAAGACCCCTTATAGAATGGCCACTGTAGAATTAGTTGAACTAAAGAAACAACTAGAGGAATTGAGTAATAAGGGATTTATTCTCCCTAGTGTTTCTCCATGGGGATCCCCTATTCTTTTTGTTAAAAAGAAAGATGGATCTATGAGGTTATGTATCGACTACCGGGAGATCAATGCTATAACAATAAAGAACAAGTATCCCCTACCACGCATTGATGATTTATTTGACCAACTGCATGGAGCTCAATAATTTTCAAAGATTTACCTACGATCTGGATACCATCAGTTGTGTGTGAAGAAGGAAGACATTCCGAAGACACCATTTCGAACCAGGTACGGGCATTACGAGTTTACTGTAATGCCGTTTGGATTGACTAATGCACCCTCTGTATTCATGGATCTGATGAATAGAGTTTTCAAGGAGTATCTCGATGAATTTGCGGTGGTATTTATTGATGATATCTTGGTATACTCCAAAACCTACGAATATCATGAAAATCACTTGCGCATTATCTTGAAGACTCTGAGGAGGCATGAATTATATGGGAAGTTTAGCAAGTGTGAATTCTGGCTTCAGGAGATTTCTTTTCTTGGCCATATTGTCTCTAAAGATGGACTCTCTGTTGATCCTTCTAATACCAAGGCAATCCAAGAATGTCCAGCACCTACGAGTATAACTGAGGTACGTAGTTTTATTGGTTTGGAAGGTTATTATCGACGTTTCGTCCAGAATTTTGCCCGATTGGATAACCCATTAACGAAACTCACACGTAAAGGGGTTAAATTTGTTTGGACAAAAGAGTGTGAAGAATGTTTAGAAGAACTGAAGAGAAGATTAGTCAATGCTCCTATATTGACTCTACCATCGGGGAATGATGGGTTCGTTATTTATAGTGATGCATCAAAGAAAGGACTTGGTTGTGTCCTTATGCAGAATGATAGAGTTATTGCCTATGCATCACGACAGTTGAGAATTCATGAACAAAACTATCCTACTCATGATCTCGAGTTAGCAGCTGTGATCTTTTCTTTGAAGATATGGAGGCACTACCTATATGGTGAAAAATGTGAGATTTATACTAACCACAAGAGTTTGAAGTATATTTTCTCACAAAAAGAACTCAACATGAGGCAAAGGAGATGGCTTGAATTACTCAAGGATTACGATTGCACGGTACACTACCACCCGGGGAAAGCAAACAAGGTGGAAGATGCTTTGAGTAGAAAAGACCATGGAGTTTTGAACAATATGAGAATTGAAAGGGATCCAATTTTCATGGATCTAGTGAAGATGGACATGGGAATAACCAGGGAAGGTGAAACATCAATGCTTTTTCAAATGGTTGCCAAACCATCTTTACTAGAAAGGATTAAGAGTTCTCAGACCGATGATGAAGAATTTAAAAATAAGATTAAAGCTGTGAATGATGGGATGTTGAGAGACTTTGTGTATGAAGATGGAATTTTGAAATTTGGGAAGAGACATTGTGTTCCCGATATACCTGATCTAAAAAGGGAATTGTTGGATGATGCTCATAGTTCCAATTTCTCTATACACCCTGGGAGCACCAAAATGTATTGAGATTTGAAGGAACATTTTTGGTGGGACAACATGAAGAGGAAGATTGCTGATTTTGTGTCAAGATGTATGTTCTTTCAACAAGTGAAAGCAGGAAGGCAACAGCCTGGAGGAGTCATGCAACCTCTTCCCATACCAGAGTGGAAATAGGAAAATATTACGATGGACTTTGTCATGGGGCTACCAAAGACTCCTAGAAGGAACGATGCAATATGGGTTATTGTTGATCTTCTTACCAAGTCAGCACATTTTATTGCTATAAGAGAAGATCTACCCCTAGAACATCTAGCAAGACTATATATTAATGAAGTTGCGAGACTTCATGGAGTACCCCTATCGATTGTTTCTGATCGTGATCCCCGTTTTACTTCAAGATTTTGGAAAAGTCTTCAGAAATCCCTGGATACTGAACTTCATTTGAGCACTGCTTACCACCCTCAGATAGACGGACAATCAGAACGGACCATTCAGACCTTAGAAGACATGTTGAGATCTTGCTCACTTGACTTTCAGGGTATGTGGGATCAATATTTACCACTGGTAGAATTTTCCTATAACAATAGATTCCATCCGAGTATTCAGATGGAACCATATGAAGCGTTATACGGAAAGAGATGTCGTACACCAACCTGTTGGGATGACGTTGGTGAAAGAAAACTTGTAGGCCCAGAACTGGTGGAGGAAACGATGGAAAAGGTGAAGGTAATCCAAAATCACATCAAAGCAGCTCAAAGTAGGCAGAAGAGCTATGCCAATAATCGAAGGAAGGATTTAGAATTTCAAGTCGGTGATCATGTTTTCATGAAGGTATCTCCATGGAAGGGAGTCATACGTTTTGGTAAGAAAGGTAAATTGAGTCCCAGGTACATCGAACCTTTCGAAATTCTAGAACGAATTGGGGCTGTGGCTTACCGATTGGCAATGCCGCCAAGTCTCTCTAAAGATCACGATGTGTTCCACGTATCTCTGTTGAGGAAATACATGCCTGACCCAACGCATGTACTCACCTATGAAGAATTAGAACTGGAACCCAATCTTTCTTATTATGAAGAGCCCGTCAGGATTCTTGATACAAGAGAACAAGTACTAAGAAACCGGACGACGCGTCTAGTAAAGGTTTTGTGGAGAAACCATAAGATGGAAGAGGCAACGTGGGAACCCGAGGAACTTATGATGAAAAACCACCCAAGTCTTTTCATGCGGTAGTATTATAGAAATTTCGAGGACGAAATAATTTGAAGGAGGGGAGAATTTAACACCCCAAGCTTCTACGGTACGCTTCTCTTTGAATAATGTGATAGCGTGTGTTGTACGCAACACCGAGTTCTAACAACCAATCAAACTAGCCGTTATGAATAGTAATACCTACTTTTTGAAATTATATATATTTTATATTTAAAAATGGACTTCATTTTTGGATTCGGAATATAGAATTTAGCCTAAGATGAAATTTCTGTACTTTTCGGATAACTTTAATATTTTGATGAATAGTGAAAATTACTAAATTTTAATTAAAAACAACTTTTTTAATCAAAATAGTTAATAGTGATAAATTATGAATTTGAGTGGTTTTAAAGTATATTTAGAATATATTTTTACCATTTAATATAATGTTGGTCATTGGACATAATTTTACAATTAAACCGAACATAAACAAGTGTCAATCTTTTGATAGTTATTATCTCTTAAAAACACTCTTTTTGTTTTGACAACGGAAATTAATTTTAAATTAATTTCTGACACTTCTGTGTTTTGAATTTAGAAAAATGGATTCCATATTTGGAATCAGGATGTCCAAATTGTGTAAATAGGTAACTTTTATTTTTAGACATTTTGAATAATTACTGCGGTAAATATTTTATTTACCATGGTTAAGGGTAAATCCGGTAAATAAGGGTTAAAAAATAATATTATATTAATAATAAATTACCCTAAAACGTGTCCTAGACTTATTAGTTGATACATGTTCGACCATAGGCATCTTTGGGGCGATTTTGGGACCCCATGGTGCCACTTGTAGGTGATAGGGACATTTTATTTTAATTAAGTTAAAATGAATACAAAAATGACACAAGCATATATCGTTTAAAAAAACAATTTTTACATAGGGTTATATATGTTGGATTTTAGATTATAAATATTCCTTATAAAGGTAAACATATTTCCTACATAATTATATTTTATTTATAATTTTTAGACATTAAATAATTTAATTTATTTATGACACAATGATGATGAATTAATTACTATAATAGTGAACAATTAAAATAATTGATATTATAAATACCAAAATAAATATAATATGAAACTTTTAATGAATTAAAATAATTTTATAGGATAATATGATATATTAGAATTTATTTAATTGACTTTTTTCAAAGTAATCAATCTGGTATGAGTTTCACAAAAATCAACTATTGAATAGTGTCAAAATTGACATAAAAGAGTTCTTAAAACAAATATTATATTATTAATTGATATTAAATTCTTAAAAATCTAAGGTTCTGCCAAAAGACTTATATCCTGATAGGTTCATCGTTAATGGACTACTTGGGGGTCTCTTGGATGTATATAGTAATTTTATTAACCATATTATATAAAAATACAAAGAGACATTGTAAAAGTGAAACTAATTAACTTATAGTTAATACTTAAAGATAAGGTTAATATAAGTACCAAAACCTGTATAAATTCTATTGGTTGAGTTGTTTTCGACCCCGACCCAACTTAACCTTTGAATAATCAACTTTGGAGCCATTGGAAACCGAATATGAATTTATTGTAAACTAATATCTCTAGCTTTTCCAAAGGTGCCCCTCACCGCTCTTATAAAAGGGAACTCCTCCTTCTCATTTCTTCACACCTTCAAAGCATTTTGGTTCGGCCAAACTCTGCAAAAATACTCTCCCAACTTCCCTCACTACAACCTAGAGGCCTTAGTTTGATCAGAAATCCAACCTAAGGAGCCCTTTTGATCAAATCAAAAGGAAGAAACCGAAGAAGAGGTAATGATTTCACCACCCTTTTCCAAGTTCCTTTCTTCTTCCACTTCTTCTTCCTTTGTTGTTACCATTATGAAATAATAACTCCAGTATCATATATATACTATGATGTTATTATAAATATGGTACAACCATATTCAGTATTCTATCCACCCATTGAATAACATGTCACCATACGTGCGTACGTACGGCTTACCGTCTCCACGTCGTGGTGTAATTGTTATTCAATATAATATTATTTGGATGGGTATAATAATGATGTGTAACTCATGTAAATAATAAATAGAACATTTTAATGATTCTGTATATATGATATACCATCCATTTATATATTATTTTAATATCAAAAGAATGATATTGTCGCTCGTGCGTACGTACGGACTACCGTCTCCACGAATGCGATGAGAATCATTCTCCATCGTATCCATTCAAGTATAATTATCATTTGATGATTTAAAAAATGATGTTTAAGGACTTGATATCATTCTGGATATGAATAATATACAACCTATCCTTTACAAACATGTCTTACATAACAAAACATATAAAAGAAAACAAGTGAGTTAACACCTGAAACAACGATAATACTAAGATATTATTATCAAATCAATATTAAAAGATCATATATGATATCATATTAATGTATATGATTATTGTATAATTTAATAACAATTATTTCACCATTATACAGGAGGTTAACCTACCCCAACCAAGGAAAAGTACAAGGTAAGGGTTATTTCACAATCTCTTCATTATCCGAGGTTGTTTATATATAATAATCTACTGAGATCTCTTTATCATCCACATCCATGTTTCTTTAAAATGTATTTCAAAACATTTTTATTATTTACAATAATATGGGTTAAAGTCATTTATACCCTTGTTTGAATTTTTATAAGAGGATTCTTTCCGTCGTTTTCAAAACAAGGTCCTTTTTAACCTTTTCGACAGAATTAAGGTAAGAATGTTTTTTTAACTTATACGGCGGGTGCGGTTATTTTCCGCCGTTATAAAATCTTCAAAGCTTTACTTACAAGATTATAAGAATATTTTCAAAGAAAATGTTTTATTTTATATGGCTCTTAAATGATTTCAAAAATAGAAAGAGATATTTCTCTAAAAAGTGTTTTGATTTCATCTATGTCAACATCCTTTGATGGATTTTACGCTTATTTGAAGTTGATTTATTATGATACAAAACTTATATATTGTATTGAAGGTTTTGTGATATGTTTGACTGTGGATGTGCTATTTTTATACCATTCATAGTTTATGGTGAAATTATTAACATTTCGTATGCTAGTTTTAATACGAATATTTATGTTATGTTTAAACCTTTTCATATGGGAATGCATTGGACTTAATATGTGACGGGTGGAGCCCACTATAGCTCCTAGATGCATCGGTAGGTCTCATGAGACAAACTAGTGTCTTGGCACAAGGCCTTAGCAAAATCTTATTTTTAGTCTTGGGACGAGGCCTTGGCTATGTGGTTATGATAGTCTGGCATTATGCATTCCAACATTATGAAAGTGGTTATTGATATTGTATGTGATTATTTGATTAGTAGAATATCCATGTGAACAAGTAAATGGCATTATTCCATTTTACTTTTTCCATACTATGTTGAAGTTCAAGTTTAAAAGGCTTTTGTTTTAGTAATGCATTGCCTTAAATGTTTATGCTTATTTTGAATGTTCCGCTATATTTTTATCCTTACTGGGAATTTGAGCTCACCCCTTTCTTATGTTTTATTTTTCCCTGGAAGTGAAGAAGTAAATTATGAATGACCTGCAGGGATATTATGTGGGGATATGAGTGTGGTTTATGGAGACAATATATTGTTGTAGTAGTTTTTCATTTTATGATGTAATGTAAGACTTATGAATATATCTAGTGTTTCCAAGGCTGCTAAACCAATCGGTCTTTCGAGATTTGATCTTTCTTGTGATCATGCCTATGTAATTTAATAATGAACCAACTCTGGGTAACTAGGGTTGGGGCGTTACATTCTCTCTCTTTTATTTCAATTTCCTTTCAAATTTACATTATGTTCTTCTCTTATACTCAACATCTATTATCTGAATATCATGATAACTTTAGTATAAATGATATAATAGTTTTATATCATGTTAATGGAATATTATTCAATATAGTAAACCCCCTATTGTTTTATAAAATAGAAATCGTTACACTTGATGAGTAAATTTTACCAACATCATGAGCGATGCACTTCTATTTTCCTTCAACTACTTCAACGATGTAAATGAAACCCTAAAATGGTTGAAACTACAATTAATAATGTATGTTGTAAACCCCTTCTATGTTCTGGAAACATATTTTATTCATAACACTAATTGATAAAACCAAACATGTTTTTCGTGATAAAAAAACCACCCCAAATAACCTAAAATGATCATCATTAAATTTTAACTAATGATTCATTCAAATAGAATATAAAATAATTCATTATAAGATAATTTAAACTCCTTAAATGAATTAATAATATTTAATATCAGTCTTGGATGTTTATCCATGTTCTACAGAAACTTTCATTATTGTGCACAGGTGAACAAATCATGAAAACTGAGAAAAAGAACACTCTCGAAAAATGGGTTTAAATGGTATAACTCATCCAAAGTCCATAAAAGAACTTAATGGAACCGAAATGAACCATACTAATGTATAAAAAGGTTATTTAATTTCTAATTAATCAATATAATATCATAATAATGGAAAATAAAGTGAAGGAAGCATTCATATACAAGGTAAGAGGAAAATTTTTAATCCAACTTTCTTTCTTTGGGTCCTCCCTATTTCACTACATTTTGGCATGGTTACTCCTTAAAAATAGTTTTTTTCGTAATTATCAAATTGATTCTGAGATATTCATGTTTTCCACTAAATTTTATGTTAAAAAATGTTTTCCAAAAGAATTCTTCTTTAAAAAACACACAATTTACTTCTCACTCAAGGTTGATGGTTCTTGTATCATGTATATCATTCTCTCATTGTTTTGGGAACCCAATTTTTATGAATGTGTCCATATGTGATAAAACCCAGTACTTTCCATGGTTTATTTATTTTTATATATGTTTTATGTGGAATTCATGATAATGAAAATGTTATGATGTGACGGGTGTGCCTGGAATCATATAGCGCAATATGAATATTTAGATGTGATGACAACGTGCAGAATTATAGAGTGCTCAAATGCATTGAGTAAAGTAATGAATCTCATGATATAAAGTTAAAGGATGTGTAAAACATATTCTTGAATTTTCAATAACTATTTGTTGTATTTGAATACTAAGAAATGATGTTTCATTTTAATGCATTTCCACATTCTCTGCATTCATCAAATGATACCCCTCATGATTCTAGTAATGATTTTATGACTTTGCTAACCCCATGATATATTGTTCTTATCTGTCCTTTTATTGGTCTTTGATCTCACCCCTTTATTATATATATCCTCAAGTGACTATGTGTACTATAAATTTATCAAGGACAATTAGAATCTCGAGAATAATGAATTAAAGAAATGTTTATGTTTGGTGTTGTAAATGTTATGTTTGGTCCTAGTTTTACCAAGACACTAATCCTATTGGTGTAATACTATTATGTTGTTCATCATTATATTTATGTAATATTAATATAATAAAAGGCAGGGTCGCTATAATTTTTTCATTCTCTAGTGAATCGAAATTTTACCTTTTACAAATTCCTTTTTTTACTCAACTTCTACAGTAGTGATGTCATAATCTTTCCCTTTCCCCCATTGGATTTGGTGGATGATGATGCTAATTACACTCAAGGGCTTGATGATTATTGCACTGGCTTGCATAGTTTTCTTTCTCTATATAGTTGAAGCATTTTACCATGGGTGGTTCTCACATATACTCCACCAAATTCTGCTACCTTCTCATATTGTTTCGACACTCATGCGCTTGGTGGTCTTTTCTACCACAACTGAAGTATTTTCCCATCCCTTTAAGGAAATAATCGTGATACTTCTTCCAATATTTTTGACATCTGGGGGGTTTAGTTTTCTTTCCACATTTCTCATTATATCCTCTAACATGAGACAACATATTTCATTTCTTATCACCATAACCATTGTATTGTTCTCCAAAATCCATCTCCACATTGAGAGAACATCAAACAACGTCATCATAAATCAAAAAGTATTGAATTGTTAGAGCCTTTCAATGGTTTTATTTTAATCTAAAAAATAATTTATCAATTTTGTGAAAATAGTTGATAAAAAATTGTGAGGCCTACCTTAAATGTATTGTGAAATTATCTTCATAGACATTGATAGAGTCTCCGTCCTTTTTCTTTAGCTATATGAATTCTCTCTCTATCTTTATATGAAGAGTTCATGGGAAATATGTGTTATGAAACATTATCCATAATTCTCTCCACTTCACCTCTTTAATTATTTCTCTTGACACAATTTTCTTAATCAATACCCACCATTGGGCAGCCTCTCCATCAATATGATAAAAGGATATAGTAAAATTATCCATCTCAGAACAATGAACTGCAAAAAAGATCTTAACCATCGAGTTGACCCACAGATCCAGAACATGTGGATCAGAAGATCCACTAATCATCAGTGGTCGTTTCTACATAAAACACTATATAGACTATTTCTCCCTATTATGTGAAGGATGATTTTCTACATTATTCAGGTAAATATTCACAAACTGATACCATTAGGTAACAATCATTATGTTTTTTTAACTCCACCTCATAATGCTTTGGGGATGTCGTTCGCGAAATCGTAGCATTGTCCCTCGCTTATGTTATTGGCCTGGTTTTTCCTGGTTCCCACCATTTTCAAAATTATAAAAGATTAGAAAAAAATAAGTCAAAAATTCGTGAATAAAGAACTTATTAGATTGTGAAATAAACAATAAAATCATATCTAATGGGATCCCTATGATTAATAAACCTTATTGTGTGATTACTTATACTTAGTCCCATATCAGGGGTTTCTTTAAGGTTCTCTAATAATAATTCACAATGTAACAAAATCATGCCTCTGATACCAAATATAGAATAATTTCTTTTCTTACACTACCTTTACACAATTTTAATGATAAAAAAATAAAAAAAATTAAAAAAGGAGGATCCAAAGGTTTTGTTTCTTAGGAAAACTAGGAGCATGCCGAACTTTTACAAAAAACAATTTATTTAATTCCTTCTGTTCTGCATTTGTATTGGCCCTTGAATTCTACTTAGTAATAATATACACCTAAGGATATACATCAAAAAATGGTGAGCTAAAAATCTAGTAAGATGATAGATAAAAATATAAAACAATATAAAATGGGATGAGCATAATAATTATAATCATAATAAAGAAATACGATCATAATCATGAGAGGAAACATTAAGAAAATAATTGGATCATGGAAATGCATAAAAATAAAAAATCATGTATTAATGGTGAACTACCACAAGTAATTGTGAAAAAATCTAGCATCATTTTCACACATACTTCACTTTACTCGTGAGGTTCTTCAGACTACCCAATGCATTGGAGTGCTATATAATTCTGGGCACACCCGTCACATCCCAACATTTACATTATCATGCATGCCACATATAACATATATAATTCTTGAAATAATAGTAACCCACGAAAAGGAATGGATTTCATTTAATAAGTACAAATTGAAAACATTGGTTCCCAAATGAATGAGGGAATGACATACTTGATACATGAATAATCAACGTTGTGTGAGAAGTTCAAGGTATGTTTTTGAAAGAAGAGTTCTTTTGGAAAAAAATTATGTTTGACATAAACTCCAGTTAAAACCTGTATATCATGGAAAAGGTAAGATAATGATGAAGAAGTTGTTTTTAAGGAATAACCATTCTGAATATGGAGTAAAAGAGGGAATCCTGAAGAAAACATGTTGGGTTTGATAGTTCACCTTGCCTTGTATTTGAACACTTTCTTCACTTTTGTTCCCTATATAATGATATGAGATTAAATAATTAACCATTATAGAACCTATTATACAAGAACATGATTTATCACGGTTTTATTAAGTTCATTTATGTGCTTTTGGATGAGTTATAGTGTTTAAATTCATTATTTGGCAGTGTTCTTTTTCTCAGTTTTCATGAATGGTTCACTTGTACACATGAATGAATGATCGTGTAGAACATGAATAATCATCCAAAACTGATATTACATGTTATTAATGATCTTAACATATTTGAAATTATCTCTTATTGAATTATTTTCTTAATAATTTGGATGAATCATTTGTTAAATTTTAATGAAGATCATGTTAGGTTAATTTGGACGATTTTTGGATCACAACGAACACGTTTTGTTTTATCATTTAGTATTGTGTATAAAAGTTTTTTACAGAACGTAAAATGATTTAAAAATACATAGTAATTTTTTTTCAACCCTTTAATGGTTTTATTGATATCCTCAATGGAGTTGGGTAAAATTGAAGTGCATCTCCCATGATGTAATTAAATTAACACATCATGGGAAACGATTTCATTTTTATAAACAAAGAGAGAGAGAGAGAGAGTGAGAAGGATAAATATAATGAATAATATTCCATTAAAAAGATATAATACCAATATATAAATCATACTGGTGTTATCATGAAATTTTTATTGTAGAATTTTTTTTATAAGAGAATAAAAGAAATGAAATTTGATTGGAATTTAAAAGAAGAGGGACAGAAATTACCTCTTGAATATATCGTCATTAAGAACCTCTTGAGGGGAGAGATTTTGGTCTTTTTATGAGACCAAGGGATTGTAGAAGTAGCATAGTATCTTGGGAAGATATTTAACAAGAATTTTGGGTAGGCGTAATGCTTGAGAGGTGTGAGGAAATAAGGATGTGAGGGGTGGTATTTATGGTGGAGGGGAGATGATTTTTCTCAATATTATATTCATTGATTTATTATTTATCCACAAGATAAGAAATAATATGGATTTTTGTGAATAAAAATATTAATAAGTGCATGTTATTTCGAACCAATGGACATTTAAATCTTCCATGACTTATGCATGATGCATATATTCATTTATTTAGAATATTTTGAAAATTATCAAATTTCAGTAATCACAAAAAATTCTTGTATTTTTTTAAAATCTCAAAAAATAACTCTAACCATTTTTCAACGCCTAAAATATATAAATAATCTCTATTTTCTGAAAATAACTGTCTAAATATGATTACATCTATTTTTTAATTAATCTCATAATTTACTTGAAAAAAACAAATTTTAAAATTTAAAACTATTTTACTAATAAATTAAAAAATCTATTCTGGTATCATAAAATTAGAATATAACCATTATAAATATAAACACTATTTTATGAATTCATTTAATGAAAGTTAATTTTTTAAATTATTAAATTTATCATTAAATATTCATGACATACAAAAATAGCAACACTATAATGTAATTATATTATATTGTCACCTATAAGATTGATAAATTTTATTTATTCTATCAATGGTAAGGTTCCTACGCACATAGCCAATTTAATATTAAAAATGGTCATATTATTATTCATAAAGGTAAAATTATTATTCATAAGTGTATGCTAATATTCACCATAAAAATAAAATTGTCCTATATGACTCTAAACATCTTACTGATCGCAGCCTTCTATGTAATATTTTCGAAATTCAAATCGCAGAAGTGGAATATATTTGTAAAAAGGTGACATAATAGTTCATTTATGTAGGATAATTATTTTTTTACTAATGTGATCATATTTTATTATGAAATTACTACAAGAAGGGATGAATTTCATTGATAAATGTATTGGTCTTTATAGTCACATCATACACCTCACATGGGGTGCCCCGCCTCGAGGATTCTCTATGCCTACTCATATATATAACAGTGTGATCTCCTTCACCCTATGATAAGGTAATTATATCCTCCTTATGTGGGACAAGATATTCTTCAGGCATCCATCTTAATGTAATCCCCAATCCCTATCTTCATGGGATTCCTAAGTGTGTGAGCCCCACATCAATTCTCATGGTTGCAGTATTGACGACACAATCCTCAGGTCTAATTAGACATTTTATTTTACATTATGAGCATGACTCATGTGGTATTAGAGATAAATAATGACCATAAATCCATATGGGATGAAATGTCACATAATCACCATGCCCTTCATTGAATAACTAAATGGGTTTTGATCCATATCTTCTACACATGGTATGTAAGTGGTCCCTCGAGGTTTAATCCCAGAAACTGGTAAACTGTGGTGCTCCCTCCTAGGGATGTACCCTCATGATGTGACATTTTCCATTTTTTCGACACATCCCCCTAATATACATCCCTGATACATTCTAATTAATCCAGTTGTAAGATAGCCAATATTAATCCCCAAGTCCATCTTCTAGATCTATATGGACCTTGATTCCCATCAAATAGGTATATTTAGGAAAACTCCCTGAGGTTCAAGACCAAAATCGTAATCTTCACATTAGTTATATATCACCCATTCTATTACACTTAGAGACTTCCTCCATTTCAATTCCAATCTTTACCCTTTCCACCATATCCTGATGAGATCATGGTATCCACATAACCACTGCTCCTAGAAGCACCTTGGCGGGTATCCATTCGTAAGCCCCAAATCAACCATTCGAACTATGATTTTTTTGATACATATATTATATAGACTATACATTGGAAGGCTATATGAGGTTAAATCACACTCAATGGTGAAAATTGGTGTCCCACCTACCTAGGGTCCACCTCCGTAATCTTCCTGCAGTGGTGTCCAGACCAGCCTTCATGGAGTGAAATCATTCCCTTTGTGGGACACATCACCCAGGTTCGTCATAAGAGGCATTCCCTACCAACCACTGGTAAACCTCAGTGCCTACTTTTTTGGGATGTATCCCTTATCGGTGTGTAAACATAACTTTTTGGGATACACCATCTTAGGTACGCTATCATTGGTAATTCTGATCCATCCATCAAATAAACCATTCCAAGTGTTCCCTCACAGGGGACCACCATCCTGATATATTCCCATAATACATTCCCTTTAGTATGATCCATCTCCATAGGTCATTAAAATCATGAGACACCCCTTGTCAGATATATTATTCCATGGAAAACTCTTAATACATGTCTCCGACATATGATACCTTACAATCAACATGGGATGACTCATGTATCCGTGCCCTTGAAAACCCTTTCATGAGGAATAATACAAGTGATCCAATTTTATAGCATCTATACATGCTCAATGATGCCCAAGAAGAATACTTTTTGGACTAAAGTTCACTACCCTTTCTAAACCCCATGGAATTTCTAGACTATAGCATCATAATTAACTGGCTTCCATAATAAAATGGCACTGGGAATGAGGTTCAAAAACAACGTCTAATACTATATGGGAGACTCAAACTATGAAACGATTTCCAAGGAGGAATCCATGGATAGAGGAATCGACATACCATAATATCATATTGATCAATGATCATACATTATTGAAGAAGTGATCAATGTCACCCACCATTGGATTGTTGGAATGATGGTCAACAACAAATCCTTTTCATTCAAGTGAATGATGATGTGGGTCCACCCTAGTGAAAAGGATCAGAAAAAATTATTATATGATTGGTGGGCCCATAATTATATATCCCTATAATTTATTAGTTAATGAGATGCATCTCATGAGATTATACATAATATTTAGGAATATGATGTTATATTTATTTCACAATAATGATGTTATGATTATCCAAATATGTTATGTATGAACATGATGCAAGATTTGTTCAAAATAATGTGTGGTATTTGGCCACTATAAAGTGAAATTTAATTTATATTTCTTAACACATTCCATTCCTTTATCAAATTTTCTCCTTGTGATTATTATGGTAATACTATTCCTATGATGTGATGATGATGATTATTACTACCCATGTTATATCGATTCATTTCCATTATTCTTACACTTTCCAAAATTTTAGTTCACCTATTTATTTTATTTGTATCGTATAGTGACTACATTTACTAAGAAGAATATGTGATTTTAGAAGGATAATAAAGAATGATTTAAATAATATTTTATGATATTTTATGTATTATTTTTTCATTATCCTACATTTCCCAGAACATTAAACCTTTATATCATTGAATTTATAACTATTTTTTTGTTTATTATTAAATTTATAAAATATTAATTTAAGAAAACTTAGGGTTGGTATAAGAAATCATCTACTGATATCCAAAAGCACTCCATGAACATAATAACATCACCATCGCTTCACTGGGTGATAATGTTGGTGAACAAAATGATTTATGTCATCCATTGTTAACTGAAGAAATAATTTCTTCATTAGTAAGAGGATATCTTATAGTCCTATTAATCTGAAGAGGTTGGAGGTGGTTTAATTCTATCCATTCGACAGAAAATTATTGATAATTTCTCTCTAGGGATTGAGATAAATTTATATATAATCTATTGTACATAAAATTATCCATCCCTATAAAATGATATACTTGGGATTACATACCCAGGTAAGAGAATTAATTAATAAAAAAACAATTAATCAATCTCTTGAACCAAAATAAAATCCCACATTGAATATTAATAATAATATTATTATTTCCAAGACATGTGTTAACTCACATATATTTAGGTATAATTTTTTATATAGTTAAATAAATATGTTTTAAAATTTTATTAAATTAAATTATCTTTTTTATCTAGAACCTTCACTTCGGTCATCTACATCATCGAAATTTATTGAACCATGGATAAAAAATGTTTATGAACATAAATAAATATCTCTATAATATTTTTGTAATCTACATAACATGACAAACTATTATTCAATATAACTTAATAAAAATATTTATTCTTATTTTCAATTAAAACACAATTTAATTGAGGTTATAGATACACTTAGTGAGTCTCACTCTTAACCTATTTCTCAGTATCATTACTCAAATTGGCCTAATGTCCAAGATCATCATCATGTAATTTTTCAAGTCATCATACTGAATAGAATTAATTTCATAATGAAAAAATTAGATATGGTATCTCATTCTCTAATATAATCCATTTGTCTTAATATATCATAAATAATGTTCCTTACATGTGGAATTAACATATATTCTTGTAATATCATTATTTTATATTCCTGAAATGAACTCATCAATAAAACTACTATGGATAGAGACTTAATTAGACAATTTCATTTAAATAACATGTCCTAAGACATATTATTACATTAACTCAGAAAGGATAAATTTCTTCTTGGATTATTAATTAATGGAATTCACTTATAACACACCCAATGTATCCAACCTCAGAGTTTAATTATTTCTTCAGGGTTTTTTCAATACATAAACATATGTGATTCATGATATACATATATACGAATATATTTTGAAAAGAAAAAACACACACTTGATGATATGGATATCAATGACACATATAACATGTGTAATTCTAGTGAGAATATATGTCTCCATAACCTCATCTCTTTGATATTACGAAGTGAAAATATCGGGAGAAGAAGTAAAAATGTCTAATGATATGCCTACACATGATATAAAAACATCATCTATTCCCCATAAGATGGATTTCCCTTGGCCATAGAACATATATTTAATAATATAAGTATAGCACGTTAAGGTTCTCATCATTATGAGGAACATAATTGATATTTTGATGTAATAAATACCCTAGGTATATTATCACTTTAATAATATATAAAAGAACACTCATCCCCTGATAATATATTTACTAATATTAAATATTATGGATATATAGGTAGTCTGAATCACAAAGTAGTTGGTTCTAGGGAACTGACATTAACAAATTACGACTTACATTGGATCAAAATTCTAAAAAAATTGATATTTCATAAACTCACATGATCATCCTGATTCTTATGTGATAAGTATTGAGTCAATCCCTTTACCAAATTATCATACATAGAAACTCTATTTACTTTGACCTCACCCCATAGAGAAATATTTCTCAAGATTGAATACGTTAATATTATATGATTCATCAATTACTGTGTCCATAGTTCCCTGGTGAGGGAAAACCATATAGTAATATAAAAATATAATGTGATATCATCTTTAATGTTAGGAACTTATAGAAGGTAATATATGATGTTTAAAAGAAATTCTATAACTTTATCTGAATTAGAAGCCATGATATACATAAAATCATATGTATAATTCAATATTTCTTGTCACTTTGAACTCTTCTTGCTCGTAGTTCCTCTATTAAAATTGAATAAATATACTAAATTTGTTTTCATATAAATTTGATCTATGTAGAAACTATAATTTATATATCCCCAGATGACTAGTTCCTCATATCCTCTATAAACCAGGAACCCATTCTCATTACATATTAGATACATTGAGATAGTATTCACATTATTATAAGGTTGGTATTCCAGGTCTAATTGATATATGAAAATGAATATCATAGAATTGATAACATCAAGTATAATACATATCATTTCTTACATTTATGATTTTTTTAAAATTCATATGGTATCCTACTAATTCCTTCTCTCTCCTTCTTCCTCCCCCTCACCCCTTTTATGTTAGATGGAAAAAATTAGATCAATGTAATCCATGTGATGTAGAAAAAAATAACATATTGTATTCATATTGAATATATTTAGTATTTTGTCTATCTATGTACCATACAGTAGTCCATGGAACCTCTTATATCTATCCTAAATGATATTGATACCTATAATTTTGTTTTATTTACCTAATCCAACTCGAGTGAAGAACTTGTTCAACCACATCTTAACAAGATATAAGAATGACATATCTGTTCTAATTTTTAATATGTAATCAAAATACACTACTATGAAATTACTACACCATAAATATACCAGTTATAGATACATGGGTCACATTCATTATTTATGAAACAAAATTCGAGCAAGGAGTTTTTATTGCAACTGTTTATGTATCATGATGTTATCTCTAACCCATAAATTTATATCTTCAACCTTCATAACTTATTTTAACCCTTTGTTGTCAAAAAGTAGTTTCGTTATATTATATTGACATATTCTATACAATTATCATTAAAGAAGGCTCTTTTGAAATAAATTTTCTTAATATCAAAATCATTGTATGCCACATTGTAAATTTGAATTTATACCACTTTTAGTATAGAAACTACTGAAAAGTTTTCAACATAGTATATGACCTAACATTAATTAAACCCTTTAGAAAAATCATGTTCTTTATTGTAAAGAACATTACCTTCCAATCAAGTTTCTTCTTGAATTCCCATTTTCACCCAAAATGATTTTCATTAACTAGATAGTCTATCTATATGGTACATAGATATTGGTATATGGAACAACTTTAGAAATTCAACAATTCATTCCATTTTGGAACTTCTGATATTCTTACAACCTGTTTATAGAATAAACGTTCAATATTATAAACTAATATGGATTATACATATTCATTTAAAAGAGAACCTTATATTTATGGCTCAATAACCTATAAGGTGATCCCAAATAGTACTTATATCTCTATAATAGCCTCTTGCATGGGACAATGTCAAATGTTTTCATGTTCCAAATTTTATGTATCTTGAGCATCAAGTTATTTAATATCAATCCTTCACCCACTATATCTTTTATATATATTTTCCATCTCATGTAATATATAGTATCTTATCACTATTATATTTTTTCATAAGGGGTCATATAAATAATATCCCCTAACATCCTTAAGATATCATATAAGGGATAACTTTGTGTTGTGAGGTTCTAGTTTTTTTATAGAATTGGAAATGACAAACACTTCACATCCTACACATGTATGTCAGAAAATAAATATTTACACCAACATTATATCTCATATAAAATACCATTTTTATCTTTTTTGGTAAATTGGATTAGTATGTGTGATGAAATCTAAAATTTATATCCCTAAAAGTATAATGGATGTTCTAAAAGATTCATCATTGATCTCACCATGGCCAAAAGGGGTTAGTTCCTCCTTTCAATGAATGAATTACACTATGTTTTATAAGGAGGAGAATGTTTAGATAAAACATAAAAAACCCTTAGATATTCAATTAAATCATCATTGTGATATTATCCATCTAAATATTTCTGATGTTTCTTTATCATCATACAATTCTAATTCTGAACTTGGTTATTGTATCCCATAAATTTATACAAGGAATCTACTGTGACCCGGACACTTATGAATAAAATTTATTTTATTTTAATTAAATATATTATAGAAATAGTAAACACACACTCCTTTTTTATTATATCCAATTTAATTTAAATGACTGTGAGGTATCCTAACCATTGATAATATAGTTGTTGAATAGTTATCACATGACTAGTATAAATAATGGATTTTAAGAAATATTTTTGGCATATATAAAGGATGTTATGACCTCAACCATTAGGATCATTCCCTATGAAGGCCATTTATCTAAGAATCCAAGGTAGATATCATTTTTGGGCTTTTACCTGGACCAAGCCCAAGCCGATATCCAACAAATTAAGCATGACCAAAACTGTTTACATGATAAGTTCAAGCTTATCGAGATCACGAACTAAACAATGTTCACCAAATGACCCAAAGAAATTCCCACCATCATACACCTTACACATAGGATGTATTGTAATTTCATAAAGGTATATGTATTGAGACTATAGAATTACGATTATTTTCATATATAAAAATTAATGTACTTTCATTATACTAATTTTACATTGTAAATGATTTTTAATGCACATATATAATTTTTTAATATTCAAATTCAGTTAAGAAATATATTTTAATGAATTAATTAATTTTTGGAATAAGTAATATTATGATAAATATTATTGTTAAATTAATTTTATTAAATATAAATGAACATATAATTTTTATGATGTTATATGTCATATTTATTATGGCTTGGAAAATGTTTTTTCCAAACCCGTCACTTTCAAATAAATATCTTCTTTTATTTTAAATGTGAAAATTAAAATATTTATAAAATAATTTAGATATAATCAATATTATTTTTTGAATCGGGATGTCACAATTATCCAATTGTGATGTTTTCATAATTTATGATATAGTAAAATTTTGGGTCAAAAATTAAATACAGAAAACATATATAGTGTGTTTTATGGCATCATAATGACCCAATAATGATGTAAAAAAATAACATAAAATAGATATTCAAACAAATACATGTTCTATATTTAAAATAATGTTATTTTATATTTGGATTTTATTAATTTTATATAGCTTTAGTGAATCTTCCAAGACTTATACAATATTTTATAGTTTTTTAAATAATTTCCTTGAGAGTGTAACTCACCATCACATAATTGTGGGAAATATTTTAATAAATTTGGCCCTTTTATATAAAAAATAATGTATAACACTCTTTTGATAGAAAAAATTGAAAAAATCATGCCATGGTTTGTGGTTTTGAAAATTTTATATTGTAGTGACCAAAACCAAATTAATAAATAATTCCTCTATATTTCCTATATAAACCCACCCAAGAAGTCATTTTTTTTCACTAAAACTCTTTAAAGATATTAAAAATACTATTATATACTTCCTAAAGTCCTAACATGTTTCCACAAGCCTCCAATAATCCCTTACCAAGCCTTTGGAGTCACACATCCTAGTAACGGATCATCACTTTCCTCTCCTTCATTCAAATTCAAGCATCCTATTTGAAATTAGTTATTGTAATTTCAATTTATTATAATGTAATTCATTTGTAATCATTCCATTAATATCTATTTTATGTTATTTCAATGCGTTATTATTTATTCTCTCCCATTTGGACTCATACCATAGTCATTACAATGCTGAAATTCTATAAGGGATCACCATCTTCCATTTTTCTTCAAGCACCTATTTTATTTCATGACTTTTAATTTCCATTTTTTTGATTTGTGATAAGTTATTACATACCAAATAACTATCCATTTGGCATATAAATTATGTAATATTACTTTAATCCCTCATATTATATTTAATCCCACCCGTTACTATGCTAAAATTCCATATGGGTTCTTTCCATTCTAATTTTTATCAAAGACTCCTTATATTTTTACACCTTTTTATTTTCATTAACAAACGATGGGGTATGCTTTCTCAGCCCCCATAATGCAGGTATTATGTTTTAATGATGAGTTACCCATTTCTATCTCATTAATCCATCCCATGAACACTTGTTACCAGGACGAAATTTTGTAAGAGTTATGCCATTAATCCTCTTTTCTTCAAGTTTATTTATTATGTTACACCTTATATTTCAAAATTCCTTATGTTGTGAAATGTTTTTATGACCCCATAAATTTCCATTTCATTTATAAATTATTAGTTCCCCCTTTTATCTTATCCAACAATTTTATGAATTTTTATTTGACATCATTGTGCAATCGAAACTGCACCCTGATTTTCTATGCCAAAATAATTGTGTAGTGAATACCATACGTATCTTTCTATAAAGGGTATTAAAAATTATCCATATATAATTTATGATTAGAGACTAAAATTAATTTATTATAAATTCATTTATCTTATACTAAATTTTTATGTTGAATTAATCCATGTTGTATGATCTCTGTGGCACACATAAGCATGAAAATGAAATGATTATGGATGGTGCACCCTAATAGTGCTCTAATGCATTAGGTAATGATTAGTATCATGATATTACATGTGAAATGAGAGTCTACTAAAGATAATTCATGTGAAATTATGGCATAATCATGTTAATTCATGTACAATGTGGGTTACTCATGCTAATCCATGTGCAATGAGCCATAACTCATGTTAATATCATGTTGTTTGTTGTTTCCACATTTCCATATTATGAATTTCATGAAATTTTATAACATTATGTTAAATTTTATTTTATGATCCATTGATATTCCTATTGAATAAAATGTGTTGTATTCCTCATTATATTCCATGTTTATTACCTTACTTGGCTTTATATCTCACCCTTTTCTTAGGTATGTCCTTAGGTTATCCCATGTAATGCTATGTACGATGGAATGTTGTGGTCATATAAAACATGTTTTAAATAAAGATGTGTATTTCATGTTTTATGTTGTTATTTAATGTTCCAAATCCCAAAATACTCTAGACATCTCAATCTTCTATGTTTTATTAGGTTCACTGTTATGTAAGAAATCATGTTTAAATTTGTAATAATGATCTAGGTCATTATAGTTGGTATAAAATGATATGTTGAGTTATTTTTTTGATTAAGATTAGAAAACTGTAGTGAATCCATTAGGGATAATAATTAGTATAAGAATAGAATCAATCGATTTTTCTGAGTATATAGTAAGTGGTTTATTATGAAAATATATCCCTGTATGAATACTGAAAGTACATGTAGCTCCGGTACAAATTTTTCTAATTTAAAAATCTAAAATCACCTCTTTGTGTTAGACTCTAATCAGGATTAGTGCATGAAAAATGACCTTGATTCACTCTTGGTTACATACTCCCAAAGGATATCCTTTTGTAAATTAATAATATTAGTACGAACCATTATTAAGGGAACAAAAAAATACCATAAGAATATACGTTTGGAAGCAGACCATTGATAACATATATAAAATCGTAGAAGATCAAATGTTAAAGAGTTAAATATAAATTAAAAGTTATCCCTTTAATGTCATTATATTCCCCTTATGTGTTTAACTATTTAAGATACTCATCCCTAATTTTACTTTTATTCTAGAAAATGGTCGGTGAAAGTATGAATCAGGTTAAAAACCGATGTGAAGGGAAATATGATGAATATCTAAATGATATTCCCAATCAGTTAGGATCTCATGAAGGAAATATTTTGATTTCATCAAACCATATATTAGAAATCACAATTACAAATCAGAACATTGTTAAATGCTTAAGGAAATCAAGGAACAGGGAGATGACATCTCACAAAATTCCATATAATAAAGGTGATAATGGAATGAAGTCCCACTTTTCTTCATGCAACAAGTGTAGAAAGAGGAACTAGGGTAAATGTAACAAAGGTACTGGGAGATGTTTTATGTGTGGAAAGATAGGGCAAAAATTATCCAATATACATGAAAAGATGGATAATTTTATTGATGTAAACAAAGTTCCATCTACAGGATCTTACAAAATTCTATGTCATAAATGTAGTGAATTACAACATTATCCAAGACAATGCTCTATTGTAAGTGCTAAGAAGCATGATGTGGATGGCCCTGGACTCTCCCATCACTCCTTATGCTCTAGCTTCCGCCTCACTTTCCCCTTCCAATTCCTTCTAGGGTTTCGTGGATCTGTCCAGTGGCTATGGTGCTCCTCGCCTCACTTGGTTCCAATCCCCTTCCCCATCTTGTCACTTATTTCCCACTTCTTTCATGGAGCTTATGCTAGTGCAGATTTCGTTCATCTCCCACCTCTCCCTTTTTGAATATCCGTTGCACATCGGACCTCTATCTTAGGTCTTGGTGCAGGGGGCTCTGACGTCTTGGGTCGACATCAGTGGTGGCATCCTAGATCTTCCTCCTCCTATACACTTGTTGGCTAACCCCTCGATCTTGACCCCATCTTGGTCGGGGTTGATGTAGGTTTTTAGACTATCTTGGGATGGTGCTGGAGGAGGACTAGTGGTGGCCTCAGGATTATCTATCTCGGTGTTGGCTTCATTTCATCCTTGTATTTTCCTTTTCGGTTTTGGGATTTTTTTCCCGGTCCTTTTACACTGATTTTGGCCTCACTGGGCTTCATCTTGGAAAAGGTCTCAACCCTCTATGGAGACCTTTAGTCACTCATCTGTACCCTGGTTTCTTGGCCCATCTCACCTTCCCAGGTGAGTTTGGTGTGGTGGGGTCCTATAGCATTGGGTTTTGTTGATTGAGTGACCAACTGCTTGTAGGAGGTGCAATATTAGTTTTCCATATTGGTGTTATCGTGTTTCTAATGGAAGGTGTGTTCTGATTTTGATGGTTGATAGTTGTTACTTGGGTGGTCTGTTGGTGGTGGGGATTTCAGACTCCAGCTCATAATCTCTAGCGATCTAGTGCGGTGACGATTCGATGATGACAACGGTGGTGATAAATGGAACTGTGTATGGAAGGGTTTCATAATGATTTTGGGGGATGCGATGCATCATAGACTACTGTGGGTTTTTTGTGGAAAGTGGTCTCCTTGGGTTCTGTATAATTTTTTTATTTTGAATCTCGTTGTCTGACTCTTTTATTTTGGCTTCCACGTTAGGTGTAAGGTGTTTTGGGTTGCTGCTTTGTGAGTTGGTACATGGTCTGATGTGGTGATGATTTTTATTTTTGTAATGGTTTAAGTTTGTAATTTGAAATTTGAAATGGAGGTGAAAGTTTTTATAAGGTTCCCACGTATTCCAATTTTCCTATTTCAATAAAAAATGGATTGTGAGGAGAATCATGTTGTGCATCAATAATCTCCATGATCTAGGGATAATAGAAATTCCTAAGCTATGATGGATAATGATGAATGAATTTAATGTAACCACACATTCAATGTAGTGTATGGAATAATGTATTTAAATTCATGTCTTACTAGTATATCATTTATGATTTCAATAAATATTGAGTCCCCACCTGATATGATACTAAATCATTAGGGAAAACTTCTTTGTGTATTTTATCACATGTTGAAGTTTGTGATAATGTTATTCTTAAAAATATTATAAGTATACCATCGGTTTAATTTAAGGAAAAATGATATAGTCATTGCCTATTCCTCAAGGTAGTTGAAAGTTCATGAGCGACACTATCCCACACATGATTTGGATTTGGCGGTTGGGATCTTTGTGTTAAAAATCTGTACTCATTATTAGAGAAGTGTGAAATATATACGAATAAAAAAAGTCTCAAAAATATATTCACATAGAAATAGATTAATATGTTCCAATGAAGATGGTTAGAGATCATCAAGGATTACGACTTCCCAATCCATTACCACCCTAGGAAATCAAAGAAGGTGGAAGATTCTCTAAGTAGAATGAACCTATAATTTCTATCATTGATGAGAATTTAAAAGGATCAAATATTCCTATATTTAATAAATATGGACATGGTAATCATTAATATGGTAACATCATCAATATTTCCTCAAATTATTTCTCAACAACCACATTTGAAATGGATAATGGATGTTCAAAAATATTAAGACGGAATTCAAGACGAAAGTGGAAACTACCAAAAAAGGTAAATCCTCAGAGTAGAATGTTAATAAAGAAATAATTGTGAGATTTGGATCAAGTCTTGCATTCCATCCAATCATGAGTTAAAAATATTAATCTTTTTTTATTCACATAGTTCTAATTTTTCTATTCACCTAGGAAACACAAAGATGTATCAATATCTCCAGGAGAACTATTAGTGAGATAACAACTAGAAAAAGATTGCGGAATATACATCAATGTTTCTTGTATGTTAGGAAGGAAAGGATGAGAGGAAAAATTCTAAGGGGATGGTGCAACCATTACCCATGCCAACCTGGAAATGGGAAAACATCACCATGTATTTTTTCATTGGATATCCAAATACACCAAAGAAAACTATTCTATTTGTTTTGTTGCAGATTGTCTTATAAATACTGAAAAAAATCATTAAAATTTAAGAGGATTTATTGCTGGATCAACTGGATCAAATGTACATTAGATAAGTGGAAAGGCTACATTGATTACCGCTATCATTTGTGCCCGATTGAGATCCAATATTCAACTCTAAGTTTAAGAATGCTTTCCAATATTCTTTGAACACTGAGTTGAACTTCAACATGGCCTATCTCCCTCAAATAGATGACAATTCTAAGAATACTATGTATAAACATGAGGAAATGTTGAGATAATTCTCAATGGACATCAATGGTAGATGGGACTGACATATTCCTTTTCTAGAGTTCTCATACAAGTACAGTTTTCACTCATGCAAGAAAATGGATCCTTATAAAGCCCTTTATGGGAAGATGTGACGAACACTTGCATGTTGGGATGAAGGTGGGGAATGAAAACTTCTATGTCCATAAATGGTATTTCTAATAGAAGATAATGTTAAAAGCATTCACAGCACATCAAATCTTCCCAGAGTCGACAAAAGATCTATCTTAACAATATTCGATGAGACATAGAGTTTGATAATAGAGACATGGTATTCCTCCACATATCTACATTTAATAGAGTTATCATATTTTGGAAAAAGGTAAAGCTTGGTCCAAGGTACATCGTCCCTTTTGAGATCTTTGATCACATTAGAGAAGTTTCTTATCGACTTACAATCCCACCGAATTGGTCTACAGTACATGATGTGTTAAATGTATAACTATTGAAGAAGTACATACCCAATCCATCATATATACTCATTCCAGAGGTGGTACCATTGGAAAATTAACTATCTTATGAGGAGATTCTAGTTAGGATAATATATCATAGAGAAATATTTCTACGAAATAAAACGATTCTCATTATCATGGTGTTTTAGCGAAACCACAAGTCTAAAGAAAAAACCTTGGCAATGGAGGAAGTAATAAAGAAGAGTTACCTGCATTTTATTTAGTGGGTGAAAAATAAATTTCTAGAAGAAAATTTCCTGGGGAGGGGGAAGGTTGTAATGATCTAGAAACTTATGAATAAATTCCCTTTCATTTTATTAAATGTCTTATGGATATAGAAAAAAAGTGCACTCCATTTGTTTTTTTATATCAAATTCCATTTATATTCATGTTAAGTATCCTTTCCATTGATAATATATCTACTAAACAGTGATCACATGACTAGTATAAATATAGGATTTTACCAAATAATTTTGGCAGAAGCAAAGGAAGTGATGACATCAACTACTAGGATCTTGACCTATGAACCCCATTTACTAGAGCTATCGAGGTATATAGAATTTTTTGGAATTTTCCTAAACCAATCCCAAGACATGATCTAAAAACATAAGCATCAGTGGAACCGTTTATGGGATAAGTTCAAGCTCTTCGTGATCACGCCCCCAACCATGTTCACCGAATGGAACCTAGAAACCCCACCATCACACACCTTAAACTTATGGAATATGTTTTTGTAATAAAGATATATGTATCAAAATCCTAGCATTAATATTAATTTTTTTGTAGAATAATGAATATACTTTAATACTATTATTGTTACTTTTTAAATGATTTTTAAAATAGAAATAGTATTTTTTGTTAATATTAAAATTCAATTAAAAATCTATTTTCATGAATTAGTGTATTTTAAAAAAAAAATATTCTATTAAAATTTTATTATGAAATTAATTTGATTATATATAAAGTGTCATATAATTTTTATGATGTCAAATTTTATTTTTATAAATGTTTAAAAACCATTTTTTCTAAAACCCGCAAATTTTTAGTAAATGACATTTTTTATTTAAAAATTGAAAAATAAAATATTTAGAATGTTATTTAGATAAAATCAATTTTAATTTTGGAATAATAATGTCGAAATTATATAATGGTGAATTTTTCATACTTTTTTGAGAAAACCAAATTTTTTTGGTAAAGATGAAATATAGTATAAATATATAATGTGTTTTATGACATAATAATGACCTAATATTGATGTAATAAATTAATATAAAATGAATATTCAATGAAATAAATGATTCTACTTTAAAATAATTTTGATATAGATTTTTCTGTTTTATTTTATAAAGACATAGTGAATCCTCTTAGAATTATAAAATATTTTGTGATTTTTAAAATAATTGATTTGAGAGTGTTAATAACCTCAACAAAAGAAAGGGAAATACTTTATTAATGTTGGACACTGACCATATAAAAAAATTTATATCACTCCACTTTACCATAAACCATGGGTAAAAATCATTGGATGGTCTGTGGTTTTTAATATTTTTTTGTCTAATATCAAAAACCAAAATAATTTTGAAGTCCTCCACCTATCCAATATAAACCAAACCAATCACACATTACACTTCACTCGTGCTCTTTAAATATCTTACACGCTCTTCTTTCCACTCCCTATAGTCCTCCCAAGGTTTCCCCAAGCTCCCAATAAGCATATCCCAAGCCTTTTGAGTCACAAATCCATGTAAGGGATCCTCACTTTCCTCTCCTCCTTTCAAATTCAAGAATCTAAATTGAAAGTAGTTCTTGAAATTTCAAATGGTTATATTTTATTTCATTTATAATCATTACATTACTTGTTTATAATGTTATTTTAATGAGGTATCATAACATATGATAGGTTTTTTAGTTAAAAATAATAGAAATAACCAGATTGATATATGTTGGTAGAAAATTTAATTTTCATGACCATGTTTGTGGTTGAAGAACTATGTGTGATTTAATTCATGTGAACCTGATACATTATCAATGTAAAATACTTTGTTTTAAAATACTAGTATATAAATACCATTTTTATGATGTTCAATACCATAAATAAATATTTATATTCAAATGAAACACATTCTATTCACAATAATTAATAGAATTCCATAATTGTCTAAACTATATAGTAATGTAATGTTCCATGAAATAATAGGATAACAATAAAAATCCTTGAAAACTATAATCAATATTGTTGATAAAGTTATATGGTAGTATCATATAGTTATTTTATCTAATAATTCTCTATACGTATCTATAATATCTACCCCACCTCTTAGAATGTAACTTCCATAAATATAATTATCATCCTAAAATCTTTCTTTCCTTTCAACAGTATTTTTATTATATTTTATAGTAGTTTAATACAAGATTACTATAAATTTAATATTAAATTTAAAAATCATTTGGTAATATGTATTAAAATAACAATAATCTTTAAAGGGATATACAAATATAAGAATAGAACATTCTCTAAAAATACTCCACATGATTTAATTCTCTCATAAATATTGCTACTTCTATAAATACTACAAAAATAAAGTAAAGCATTTGGAAAACTATATACATTATTGAACCATATGTAAGAAACTTTGAATGTGAATTAGTTAATAATTATTACAGAACGATGGTGTATATATAGATAAATATGGAAATATGGAATTTTCAACATTTTTTAATATGGACATTGATCATTATGACCATTAATCAATATGTTAGTTTGTCACTATTATTTTTCTTGTAATACAATGACCCTTTGGATTATATTACGATTATATTCATTGATACTATTAAAATATATAATTTCAATTAAAATATTGTTTTATGGTAAATTTATATGTTATAAATAAATGTTATTTTATTTTAAATATTCTTACAAAACACTTTTATATGATATTGTTAATTAATGAAGACAAAATTAAATTTTATAATAGTTAGAAAGATATTTATGTTATAATAATATTAGGATTCAATAAATAAATAATTTATTATTTAATATTTAAAATTATAATATTTATCGAATTATTTTGATAAAATTAATATCATTTTCTGATAAGAATAATGAAATTAGATTAGTTTGAATTTATTGTAGTTAAAAATTATATTTTTTTAAAAAGTGAAAATGATGTTTCTAAAAAATAAGATAACAATTATGTTATAATTAAAATTAAATTATGGTTTCACATTTATTAATCGTTATTAATTATCAAAAATTATTTATTGGATCAAATAATATATAATTTATTACATTTAGAGACACATGTTTTGAATTTTGAAAACCATGATTTAATCACTTCTAAAAAACTACCTTTATGAATTATTTCTATATCATATTAGCTTTATTTTTAATTGTTATTTTTTAAATTTAAAAACATAAAATGGATTGAATATTTGGAATTAGATGGTACAAATAAGATAATAATGTGAACTTAATTTTTAGGCATTAAACTATAACCATAGAAAAATGTGTTACTGTAGTGTATGTATAATTGTTTAAATGGTTAAAATTAAATGGTAAAGCAATAAGAAAACTAAATATTACAACATTAAATGATTATATGGGGTTTGTAATTTCTATGAAAAAGTGTAAAAATTAATTATGAACCAAATTTGTTGAAATTAATGCCACGAAATAGTGCTTAGCCTGAAATACAAAATAATAATTATTTAATCACATTAAACAACCCGTAGTCATGTTTAAATACCCCGATTCCCCCTAATTTTCCCCACCAAATCCATTAATCATAAATAATATATCAATTAACCACTAAATATTATATAAAATTTTGTTATAATGTCATATATAGTCTCTATATATCATTATGAACTATCTTCCCATGTTAAGGGATCTCTTACACCACATATTAAATTCATGTACTTATTTCATATAAAGATTGTTTTCTAATTAATTATATTTTCAATTTTTTATAAAAAACCTATTTTATATATATGATTTATTGTTAATGATATTGTCTAATTTCCTCTCATTAAACCCATTCCATGACTCCATTGGTATACCTGCTATTCTAGAAATAAAAACTCGATATTCCAAGTTGTATTTGGATGCCATGAGTACCCAAACATATTTTCATTAATGGGTATTCACTCTACTATATCATTATTATATTTATTATGGTAATCCAACTATAAAAATAAAATTCCCCACTCAAGGGATGGAAAATATATGAACATATATTTTTTGATCTATATAGAATGTATTTTTCCAAATGGCCCAAAGACCTTTTTTTGATATTTTAAAACCCCCTTTTCAAAGGACAAGGGTGAATTATTACAAGGCCTGTATTCTTAGAGATTACATGAACCATAGGTATTAGAGGAAATATCCATACAATAACTACCTGAAACTACTCCTCCCTAGCATTCGCATCATGTTATCGGCTCTCCACCTTTGTATTGATGTTCTTCTAGGATTCTTTTGCATGCACAGACGGGTCCTGATGGAAATACCATACCCACTAAGTCTTCCACATATTTTACCTTCTTCTCTGGTGAATACACCTTATTTGAATCCTCATCTAGAGACTTCTCCTTGTAGAGTCATCCAAGCCAATTAAGCACAATTTTAGGTGGCCCGAAAGCCTTGAGGCAGCCCGAAAGCATGGAGGGTAAGCCCTGAAAGCTAGTTAATGCATTGGGTAAAGAATTAATCACTAGAGATGAAATATTCATGAAAATTAAGAATAATTCCTTGGAAATGTTCAATGATTACTTGGTGGATATACATAGTAATATTTCAAATGACACATTAGTCATGAGATATGGTGATATGTTTATTAAAGTGACAATGTTTTTGTTGTCGATAGATTTCCAAGTCATGACCAATGTTTTTATGTTCGTATACTTATGTTAAAGATCATGTTATTATGTACATGTTCTAATGTTTTCAATCATGTATCTCCTATGACATCTTCCCATATTTATATCCCTTGTTGGGGATTTTCTCACACCTTTTATTTGATTAGTGTTTCCAAGAAATTCTATGTAGTGAGATGATCTACGATAAGATAATAATGAACCCTTTAAAAGGGATTTTAATTTTTTTAATAATTTCATATATGCACTATATATGTTTTTTAATATTTACTAACATTCCAATATAATAATCCAAAAAAATTCATTATGAGTTTTTAAGGAAATATTTTGTCAAGGATTTATTATTAAATTCATATAATAAAAAGGCAGGATATCATATTTGGTATGAAAGGATGGCTTACTTATTTCTAGAAATTGGCACTAGAAAAATCTTAATATAAACCCTAGGGAGAATTAAAAATCTTATATAACTTCCAGAAATTTTAGTGATGTATAAAATGGGTGGTTTCCAAGTAATTATATTCTTATCTAGATATGATAAATGGAGGTGTCTCTAGAACAGTTGTACCTACTTGTAATAACCCCACAAATGAATGATTGGAATTTTAATCGATAATCACTTGGGGAAAGACAATAACCATTTCTGTACACCTAGGATAGTACTCTTACGTGATGTTCTTTGGTTATCATAATCATTTTACAAACCAACATTTAAGGATTTATATATTGTGTTTATTTTTATATTAAAATAAATTAATATTAATGTATATGATCCTTTAATAACAATTTTATAAAGAAATAAAGATTATAATATATTTATTTATTTATTTATTTATTATCTTAGTGATTCTTATAGGTACACTCATTATAAGTTTGGATATTCTTTTTATTGAATGGATGGATATATAATGGCATATCTGTACAATAGTAGAAATGAGAAATGTAATGATGGAATTCTTAATATGATGGATTTCATAGTAAAAAAATTCAAGATTATGTTATTCCATGTTATAAATCATAGATAACCTCTTATTTCACTTAAGAAGGAATAAAAAGTTATTTAACCCTTCTTTATTTAATGACAACTATCCATCTATGGGCCTTTTGAATTATTGAAAGAGAAATAGTTAAACAGTATTATTGAAAAAATTATATTCTATACTACATTTTTCTAAGAATGATATTGTCTCTATGGATTTGAATAATTTTAAGAGGGAATCTGATCAATACTAAAAATTGATCCAAAAAATAATGACTGAGGACTAAAATGATTTCATGATGTCTTAATATTTCTAAAAATTCTTTTTCAATATGTATTTTTAGCTGGATTTGGTTCCCTAGAACAGACATTCATAGTAATTGATTTCATGGGTTTCTTATTAATGATGTTTCTTAATCAAATCATGATTGTTTTTCTACATAATATTTTTATGAAATAATTTCCATAGAATATATTTAATTGATAATGCTCACAGAATTTCCCCACTATAATGAGAACCTAGGGAAGCCACAATATTATCATTGAAAAATTTTCTATAGTAGAATGATATTTTCTGATGGGACTTAGTTAATATAATCCATCAAGGATAGAAGGATAATATGATATTGAAACAAATTCTCACGGTGCCCTATCTTGGTTAAATACAAGATAATAGGTTATGAAAATATAACCATTAATAGAAAATCCATATTTCTATTTTTATTGGATGTTCTTATTTGTTAATGTGTGCAATAATACTTATATTTTAAGATTGTCATTAATGGATATCATGACTTTTGTTATTCCATGTATTGATGAAAGTCGTGATGAAATATTTTCATTTTATTGTATGATATATATAGTGCATAATGAGTTATATTGAATTAGTGATTAATAAAATAAAGGATTTACCCCTTTTGTCTCTTGATGAAATTTGATATTTTAGGCCCTTTGAAAGGAATAAAATTTCCTAAAAAAATCAATTGCCTTGATGTTTTATGTGTGAGTTCGTTTCTGGAATGTCAAATTGAGAGATAACAAGAATATATGTTGATGGAATGAGCATACCACTATCATGATTTGAGATACAGATAACAAGAATATATGTTGATGGAATGAGCATACCACTATCATGATTTGAGATACTGTGTTAAACAGATTACACTACACTATAAACATACATGGGATTTCAGATGTCATTATGACATTAAATTATTTTTCTTTGGATTTATTAGCATGTTTCTAGAAACCAAAATTGGACATTAGTTCGTCATTCCTAACAACACAATGAATGTGGGTTAGAATTTCACACATTATGTTTATCCCTAATCACAGTTAAATTTTATCAATGAATATAAATGTTTATAATAAATAATATTTATTTGGGTTTGACTAATCTCTATAATTTAATCACACGTTATTCTAAATAATAAGTGGGTTAAATAATAATAAATATTTGTTTTCATGTTTACCAAGTTCAATATTTAATGTATTTATCAGAAAATAATATAGTGATATTTACGTATTAAAGAAGTAGTCATTATTTGAAGACTGATAAACATCAAAGAGGTAATGATTATTGTGTTTAATGGTCTAATTAGAAATAGTATAAATGATATTTATTCATATATTATTAAAGGTATTGAATCTGAAAAATGCTTAACAATAATATTATTATGATTATTATTATTATTATTTGACATGGGGATAATAAATAATTATAAAGATTTAGTTTTTAATTTTCCAACCTTAAACCCCCAATAAAATATATCTAATTATATCAATTTATGGGAACATAATTTTTCAGAACAATAGATATAGTGGGACTCTCTCAACAACTTGAGAGAGAAAAATATATTTAGTGATCTCTACAATCATCCTCTCTTAATCCC
This sequence comes from Viscum album, assembly GCA_963277665.1. Lineage (NCBI taxonomy): Eukaryota > Viridiplantae > Streptophyta > Magnoliopsida > Santalales > Viscaceae > Viscum > Viscum album. The sequence continues at coordinate 374,584,754 of OY728119.1, read as the reverse complement.
AAAAGACAACATCTAAATTTATTCCTCTCTTGATATGAATTATTCAACAAAAAACCATGAACAATGCAAGTGAACAAGATTATCCATGCTATAACCCAATGATTATATGACATTTTTAGAGAATATTGTGTATGTGTAGGTCAATTTTATTGGGATTCTACACTTGGATCATGAAACCCAAAGATGGTATGAAAAGATCTTGATAACTAGATCATCATAAAAAATGAATTACAAGTTGAGGTAAATTTATGTCTACTTGTTAATAAATTACAAATTAAATGTGAATATCCTTCACACCTAGTTTCAGAGTTTTAATATAATCAAGAAATCCTTTATTTTTTGGAAGTCATGTTTTAAAAATGTAATGTTATTATTACAATTTATTTGTAACTTAAATCCATGCTATTAATTCCATAAAATTATACTTCTTTTGTTCTTGGATCCAGAAAGTGTTATCAGTGCAATCTCATATAAGATTTATAATTTTATATTATTCACAGATTAGTTTCATAAATTTTTATTTTTTGATACTTACAAAAACCCTTTTTAATTTCTAAAATCATTATATCTTACATTTATTTATTCTTGATAAATAAACTTGTAATATATTAATTACTAGACATACATAATCATCTAAAAAACACAGTGTAGAGGTTTTACCTCAAAAAATAGCAATTAATTTTGTGTACTTTCAGTATCCACTCCATGTAATTTTTCCATCCGTATATTTTCTTATAAGGTTATATCCGGAGAAATTTGATCTATGATCCAATAAAATTTGATATTAGATCTGATAAAAGTGGATTGGTGTAAATATCTAGAATGTTTGGCACATGAAATTAACAACTACATGAATTTTAACCATTGTACATGAATTGTAATCCCCATTATGACACAGGTGAATACACAAGGCACCTCAAGAGTTTTTTGTTTCAGATAAAAAATATGAGGACTGACATTTCATTAAAATAGAAGACACATACCATGTATGTTGGAAAATATGCTATGTATTGAAACCTATTAATAGTATAGAACATTCCTGGTCCCAAGGCATGTTGTGAAGACATAGTAAGATGATAGTACATCATTTTTGTTTTTATACATGTTATGTAGTCTATTTTAGATAGTGTTAATATATTTTCATAGAGAGAACAATTATATATATAATTAAAAATATCAATTATTTGTTCTATGTTATGTTAATTTAAAAGTATATTCCATATCATAATAGTAACCATTATGTATTAATATTAATTCCATGATAAATTTTTATTGAACACACAATGTTATCGCTAATTAAACTTCTATACTACATTTATATTAAATGAAATTATTATTTTTAAATTTTCTATATGGTAGAGTGTTTAGGATGGTTGGATGGAATTAATATAGAATGAATTAATTTGATTAATTCATTTTGATTTAAATTAATTGATCAATGGATTTATTTAATTGATAATTGGATTTAAAATGTTTTCTCATTTCCTGATGTGTTGATGGTCATGATATTTGACCATCCATTGTATATTACTGGTTTCTATTAACTTAGTGTATTTATATTATTATTTTTGGACGCATGGAATCCACTATTTTTTAGGTAAATTCCATCATTACCTTATTTTCTTTTATGTAAACCACCATTATCCAATATATTTTACCCCATAACTTTTGTGTGATTGAAATTTTTTGAAGGATATAGCTTTGAGGCGAGTGGTGGTGGTCCCTATCAATGTTCCAAGGTTAAATAAACCAAGGAAATAAATTGGAGAAAAGGAGGAATGATTTAACACAAATCATGTTATGATTCAAGGTGTTCTATACCCTAGGGATAAGTGTTAGTTTATAATCCACTAGATAAACTAACAATTAGATAGTCTCTTGATAATAAAATATAGATTTCATTATTTCCAGTTTTATAGTCAATTTGTTTTAATAAATAATGATGTAAAAATAAATAAATTAATAAAAAATAATGAAATAATAATATATAATTGTATTATGTGTAATATTTATATCATACATGGTTTATCACTTAAGTAAAATCTAGTAAATAATAATAAGTAATGTTGAAAGACAAAATGGACTTTATGAAGAAGGATACAAATCCATCAAATATCATGATTAAGTATGTATATCCTTACACTACTTATGTTATAAATTACCTCTTAGTTAAAATTTATTGACCAACCCCAGTTGGGGAGTTTCAATTATCTCTGAAAAATGATCTTGATGTTTTGGGTTGTGTTAACATATTTTACATCAAGGGTAGATTTACCAAGTAGGAATTGATGTGACTAAGATGAAAAAGATGAGGAAGTTATAATAACATAATTTTAGGATAGGGGATCCACTGAATAGATCATGGAACTAAGATTTATTGTATTTTTAAACTTATGCCTACTTAAAAACATTCAATTCACTTGTTAGGCCCATGTTTAGGTTATGATATAGGGAATATGGATCGATAACGCTATAATATCATAGTGACAAGATATTCTAAAACTAATGGACAATGCTACTGGGTTTCAAAAATTAATAGTATAGTAAAGGAATTTTATTTTTGTAATATTTTTTTGAATAAAAAAGTTACTAATAATTTTATCAAATTATGTTGAAATGGAAAATCAAATGACATCAACAATATCATTGATATTCATACTTGATAATGATAAATTTCTCAGTGGCGAAAATTTATAAGAATGTTATAGGAACTTATGAATTATACTATACCATGAAGGGATATTATACATGGTGGAAAGTCCACTTCCTCTATTCATTTTTAGGGATGATAATAGGGAAAATTGTCCCTCTATTTGATGGATTTGGATGATTCTATGTATGTCCAATGTTTCATTCTATATTATGTAAGAAATATTATTATAATGAAATATGAGGATATGGATGTCCATATCATTATTTATAATCAAAAGGATCTCTATCAAAATAAGATGAGATCAGGGAGGAATGGTATATCTAATAATGTCTTCATGTGTATTCTCAAAGAGCTATTCCTAGATAGGGAACATGTATTCAAGATGATTGGATACATTGAGCCCATAGATATAATGGGTTTTATGATCCCTAATGAGTCATGTAAACAACTCATTCTATCATCATTACAGAAGAAATTATCTTGTTTTATTGTGAATTACAATATGAGATATAGTGAAAAGGCACTATCAAATTATATTAAACATATTTTCATAGTTGATAAAAATATGGGGTGTGGAAATTTCACTATCATTATAATTAATATAAATATGAAGAAAAAGGTAAAGGCAATGAAAAATAATTCAATGTCTAAGGAACAGAGCACCATTATTCAAAGAATAACAAAATAAAAAGTTAAGCAAATGAACAAGATGGGATTTTTCTTTCATGTAGAAAGTAGGGTCATTGGTATATGTACTACACCCATCCAAATAATAAATTTGATGCATTAGGTACATTCATTATTGAGTAAAATATTTAAATATATAAAATTTGGGTATTAGATACCTCCTGTGTTGCACAAAATTGAATCCACTTATATGAACCAAGTATATTTTGGATGATTACCACAAATGAGACTGATCTAAAGGATTATAATAGATCTAGGATATCTGCTCATTCCATTTATGACTATCATCTCACATTTCTGGTAAGATTGATTTTTGTTTTAGATGTTTTTTATTATTTACCTTGTGTTACCAAGAATATTCTTTAAGTTTTTTTGTAGATATGGGTATATTTATTTTAATATTTGGAAGTAAAGGTTTCTAATTTTCTATTGATGGCATGTGATATGGTATGCAACCACTGAATAATAGTCGTTATGTATTAAATTATGTATAAAATATTTTATAAATTGATAATGAAACTAATATGTGAAACTTATATGACACCTATTTTTGGAATCCCTATCTCGATAATATAAATGAGAAGCATTTGAAAAATCTATTTCAATGTTGTTATTTAGATCAACGGTTCAAAATAAACCAGAAATATTTAGTCGTATTTATAAGTAAAGATAACCAAAATACTAGTTGGGTTTTAAATTGAATGGAAAACACATCATATAGAATTGGTAAACAACGATTTGTGTGTACCTTTTAACTATAAAAGATTGAGGTGGATTCTCATAGTTTTCTAATTTGATTGATTACTTGAGTAGATACTGCTATATCCACTTAATGTGGTATAATTCAAAATCCATTGAGAAGTTAAAATATTTCAATAATTTGGTTGAGAATCATCTTTGCAAGATGATAATGAAACTTCACATGGATTGAAGTGGTGAATATCTTAATAAAGACTTTATCAACATTATATGGAAATATGGTATTCATCTAAACTCACTCATCCTTATACACCATATAGGAATAGTGTGTATTGGTTTATTCCGTACTAGACAATTACATTTCTTTTTATTGGGGTTAGAGGTGTTTGGAGGAGGTTTGGGGAGTTTTCAGTGGAGGCTAGACCTGCAGCAAGATATTCATATCTTGTAAATTTACACAACATTCAATGATAGTTCACATCATCTAAAGCTAGATAGTTCATGATTTTATTATGGTAAGAAGGTGAATCCATGAGATAGATTAACGATCATATACATATAATTTACACTATGTAATAATTGAAGGATAAAGAGAAATGTTTTATGGTGAAATAGAGGATTTTCAATAGACCTAAATTTTATATTCCATGTAATGACTACAATACAAGATTCCAGAAAGATTCTATGTCTTATGTTCATTTATTCACTGATTCCAATTAATTTTTCTGTATAAATTTTCCTCTCATTGTTGAGTAATCCTAGGATCCCTAAGGATACATTAAATCCCTCATCTCCCTTACATATTCATGTTGGTTACTATGGTAGTTTATTAATGATTGATGTTAATCACTTCACTTCATTTGGTTGTTTTATTTATTTCTCCCCCAGGGTGATTCAAACTAAAAATTTCTTTTTGATTTGGGATATTATTTGATCGACATTCTGATGGATATTTTGTACAATGTATGTTAATACACTATTTTCTCTGTGTGTCTATGGTTTACATGAATTTATTCTTCTCCTGGTGCTTCACAATGATTTGGAAGAGCTTTATTGAGGTAGGGAATCCCTCATTTATCTTTATTTTTTACATTTTTGCGGATTTTTACATGTGTTTATTTGTGTTTATGGTTTCTTTAACTTAATTAAAGATAATTAATTGGATAATTAAAATTGAGGTGGAGAAAGAGGAAAATTTTCACATGCTTTTATAACTATGATAAGATTTGGATATTGTGATTATATAAGACTAACCCCCCAATGAAAATTATGGTCTTTTTCATATTTGGTTATGTCAAATGATATGTTTTTCAGCTACTATTGTTGTTTTTATTGTTTGATATCTCCCTAAAAATAGAAATCAGAGAAGTAAAAATATTTTGATAATGAAATGGTTTTATCGGTTTTTATTCCTTTAATGAGAGAACCCCTAATATAAAATGTAATATGTAAAAATCCCCTATGTTAAATTTTTAAAATGGTATTTGTGGTTTTATATGTTTATCCATGATTAGGTATGGATATGTGTGGGTGATGTGTAATTGGGGAATGTGGGGCTGATGGTTTAATGGATTTGATTTTGGGGTGGTGTGGTTGTTATTGTTTGTCAATTCTATTAGGTCATAGATGTGGTTAATGTTTGCTATTATTTTTTGGGTGGTGAGGTAGTTGATGTTCGGATGTAATTTTAGGGTGGCGAGGTAGTGTTTTTTTGGGATGTACTTTTGGGGAGGAATGGTTATTTTTTGATGTGGATTATGAGCTTCTTGTGTTTTATGATTTCATTATGAAAGATGTTCGATTGGTGATGGAATAAAAAATTATTTTAATAATGATTGAAATGGATAGTGTTTTATATGTTTAATGGGATAGAAATGTAAAATTAATAAATGAATGTTAGGATATGTATTATAATTATATTTATTATTAATAATGATATTAATGGGATGAATAATTACATTTTTTTGTTTGGAAATTAAAAATGAGGATTGTGGATTTTGTGGTGTCAGGAATTTAGATGTGGGGTTGTTTTGACTGGTTTAGTGTTTTATTTTGAACCCATATATTGGGTTAGTGTATGGAAATAATTATATACTTATCTATTCCGTTTGATTTTTATACACTCCATACCCTTGTCTAGCACAAAGTATCAAAAATCATATTTATTTAAGTGGTGTTCTTACCAAAATCTAGTGAGGAGGATAGATGGATGGGTACCCACTATTTGGGTGAGATGTGGCATAACCCAAGTGTTTATGGGTGGGATGATAAGGGTTGAGGTGGCTTATAGATGGATTCATTCACAGTATGATGAGGTAATGAGGTTGATGTACATAATGTTCGTGATACCCTACTGCTATGGTAATGGTTTTGGGTGTATTGTGGACCATGTGTTTTTGTGTGAGATGTGATGTGGTTGTGCATTTGGGGTGGGAATCTAGGTGTCTATGAGTGTGATTTGATACAACCATGCTTATGGGGAGTTGTGGTATTTAGAAGAGATGAGATTTCCATGAATTATGATGTTGGGGGTGTGAGAGGGACATACCAGCAGGAAAGCTGGGTGGGGTACCCTTTATGTATGTGACTCATTTTATATTTTATTACATATCATCAGTTATTTGGTGAGAGTTTCATAGTGTGGATGGGATATATTTTTTTACCTTTTTTGCTATTGTGGGTTTTTATATTTTATCATAGATTCATTTCTAATATTCTTTCAAATATGAACAAGGGAAATTGGTTTTTATATTGTGTATACTTGTATGACCACCCTTTATATATGACACTATTTTCAGGTATTAGGGAGGATTTTTTGTACCATGATGGACATTATTATATCGTTTGTCAAGTAACTAGTGTTTCATTCCTTTGGATTTTCTTTTGGGTATTTATTATGTAGCCATTATTCTGTATCATTTATATATATATTATTCTTTGGGATGGTTTCGGTATAATTTATATTAATTTAGGGAGTTTTTTGGGGATTATTCATCATATCTATTGACCCTACATTATTATATAGGGTAATGCCTCCCATTTTATTATATTTAAATACACTCGGTGTGAGATTCCAGAACATGGACTACTGGATAAGGGATTCAGGGGGTCTCTATCTATATCTCATCATTATAGTATCATTTGATGGAAGGGGTCATGAAAGAGTTGTATAAAAGGTGATGTTGGAAGATATTATAGAGTTTGGAGTTATGAACAGTGAGGATTACATAGGTTGGTATGGAAGTAGTTTCAATTGACCTTGGTGCGTGAACAATTCTAGGGAGATAGGCTATGAAATTAGATCTTAGTGACTCTGTGATCCAAAGTATATACTTTGATGTTATTGAACAACAATGTGAGGTTTTTTTGGGTGGAGACCTATGATAGGTGTATTCATTATAGTGAAACAATTTCTTGGTTGAGTTGGGTTTCTATGGTAATGTTAATATGACTAAATTCAATTAAAATTAATCTAAACCAAAAGTTATATTATGGATATTAGGATGTTTTCCTTGTTTTCAGGAATGAATCTTGTTCATAATCTATGTTTGGATCTAGTAGTTTAGGTTTAGTAGGAAGATCAAGTTGATCATTGCAGGGTTGATCCAACAGTGGAAGATGATTCTTGGTAGAGGGTGTTACCCTCTTTTCAATGATAGGATTTGAGGAATTATAGTTGACATCTTTTATATTTCTTGTAATAGAGCTAGTTGGAGGATCTGTAGATCACATTCAGTTTGATCTACATCCAAGTGGGAATACTAGGTTCTTTTGGAAATTATTCACAAGTGAAGATTTTTTTGTAAGTGATGGATGATTTATCTAGGAGAGAGGAAAAGGGACGATGTTTTATGTGTCATATTTCTGAATATGTTTTTGGAAGAGTTCCAATCATCGACCACGAAATAATTTAAGAGGTAGGAGATTATATCCCTTAAGTGGGGGAGAATATTTGTGAAGGACTAGAGAATATTGTTAAAAGGTCGTCAAATGTTATCCCAAGATCTTTTAATATATGAGGTTTCTCGTTGAAGTCCACTTGAGGAGGTTTTATATCTTTCTATTCGGTATACAGTTTCAGTGATTACATTTCCATCATATCTATAAGTTCATAACAAGGATGAGGTGATTGAGTGGATTCACTCACAAGGAAGATAAACATAATAGGGGAACCATCTAGGGTGTTCAAGAAGATGTTTTTACAAAGAAATGTCTCATGCACTAAGAAAATATAGGTTTTAAAAAGTAGATATTTGACCTCAGTACATTCATTTTCATAATTCTAGGGCCATTGGGTTTTTTATAATCATAATAGATTGGTTCTAGTGTTATTTTTTAATTTTTTTCTAGGAAATCCTAAAAACAAGTTAAACATGGTCTTATGAGTATAGTATGGTAGAGGAGTACATGTCCAATGCTAGCATCAATGGTAATTTCTCGTGAGATTATTTAATAAGAAAGGTAATAAGGATTATGATCTACCAAGGTGATATGTAGTGGGTAATGGATGACATCATGATGGTCTTATAGTTATGTTACCTAAATATGAGTGTGGTCATGGAGGTGGTTTTTAGTAGAGAGGTATAGGATCTAGCCAAGGAAATTTCCAGGCTGTGGAGGCAATAGTTCCAGGGTGGACAGGGATCGTCATAGGTATGATCAGTTTTTTTAGTTACCTTTATTTTTTACTTGTCTGATTCAGGGGAATTACAATCCTTTATTGATCCCACTTTATCACGGGCTCTAGAAATGGATGTAGAGAGGCTTCTCATGCCCCTGCGGTTGACTACACCAGTTAGAGGCCAGAGTAGTGTTACTGGTGTGGGCCAATGGAGTTGATTGATGATATGGCCACATCAGTCTCATGTAGATATTTTATTTCAATAGATGTAGTTAAACAATTTTATCCTAAAAACAACTAGGCTGGTTATATGTGATATTGTTGACTACTTACAGAAAACAGTAGAATAATTGGATGTATATTCCCATTGTTTGGTTTTTTGGTGAGAGGGATTGTCATGTGGAAATTCGACATGTGAATCCCCTTATTATATTGATGGATAATTTCTCAAAGGATTCTGTGGTATTAGAAATAGTGGAGGTACCTAGGGTCTTTGGGAGTTTCTGTATGTTTTACCAACGGAGTTCATGATATTACCCCATCGATGTGGTGTTGAATATGGGATAGACTTTAAACCGAGTGATTCTTAGATTTTGATTGCTCTTAATCAAATGGAACCTTATGAGTTTTTAGAGTTGAGAATTTAGATAGATGATTTGATGGAGAAGGATTCTATCCGGCCCAATGTATTACCGTGGGGTGATTTAGTGTTACTCTCCAAGAAGATGGATAATAGTATGATGTCTTTAATAGAGTACCATATGATGAATAAGGAGATGATAAAATTTAATTAAAATTTTCCAAGGAGATAATATATTTTTGAATAGATTTGATGGATGAGTTGATTTTATAAGATCGATATGTGGTCTTAATATATACAATTTATGGAACAAGAATGAAATATTCCAAATACATCCCTTAGATGAATGTATTTTCACCTGTAGTTTTTTTTATGATGTTCAATGTTACAAATTTACCATCCCTGTTCATGGGGATTATGAACCCTATATTAGATGAGTTCATGGACAGTTTCATCAGTATATTCATCAATGATTTGTTGATCTACTAAAATTTATAGGTGGGATTATTATGAGCATTTCATATCATTATTGAAGGATATTTGATTCCACAATATTATTTAATATTTCTATGTGTATATTTTATATAAGAGAGGTTAATTTAATCATGTTTGTGGTGTGTCAGAAGGGTGTGGAATTGGACATAATGAATGTTATGGATAGGGTTTTATTGGGAATAACCCAAGAATGTCTTATAGGATTATATTTTTCATAGTACTGTAAGATATTATCATAGTTTTGTGCCTGATTTATCTCATGTTTTATCACTATTGGCGGGGTTGACTAAGAAGTACCCAAAATTTGTGTGGACTGATCAGTTCCAGGTAGAATTCATTTAACTAAAGGGGAAGTTGTTAAATGATCTAGTTCATTAGTAACCAAAGGAGGGAATAATGTTTTAGGTGTTTTATTATTCTTCCCATATGGGATTGGGATTCATGTTTATGTAGAAGAGGGAAATGATCTCTTATGTGTCTAATAATTTATATCCATCTGAGTTTAAATATGAAATCCATTATTAGAAGTCAGTGGAGGTTGTGTTTTCACTTATTTTTTGGTGGTATTTTCTCATTAGGGATCACTTTTTGGTCTTAATCGGTCATAAGAGTTTGATGTAAATCATTTATTTGCATAATTTGAATTTTTATAAATGGATTTTGATAATTTTTTTAGGATTATGATTGTGATATCTCTTAGAACTTATGAAAATAAAATGTTGTGGAACAAACATTGTGTTGAAATCTAGGGATGGATTTTTTTCAGAAGTCTGAGGATCCAGGGAGAGCAATATAGGAGTCGGTAGATTTCAAACTTGATATAGGGATAGATTATGGTAGAGGTAATTTTATTTAGATTATAGTGAAATATTCTATGATTTGGCATCTAGATGAGTATCAGTTGGGAGGCTCATAGGAAGAGATTAAGCATGATTGTTTTTTCTATAGTGATGCTCTAGAGGGATGAATGATGGATAATCAGGTATAGATGTTGTTTTAGAGGATAATGATTATTATGTTTATGCTGCAAGATGGATTCCTTTTTATGTTTCATAGATCCCATTTGGTGGTACATATATTAGTATCGCAAATGTATAACATACTAAGGAAGCAGTTTTGGTTCCCTTTAATAAAACTGATGGTGGTGGAGTTCACTGTGAGGTGTTTGGTTTTCCAGTAGGAAGGGTTCATCATCATGTTCTTGGAAGTTTTTTCTAGCCATTGGATATTCATATGTTTAAATTGTATGATATCATGGTGGATTTATTCATAGGGTTAACCCGATATCATGTATGATACAATTTTGTATGGGTGATTGAGGATTGATTGATTAAATTGGACCACATCATAGTGATTAGGGTGTCGTGTTTAGTGGGAGATTTTGAAAAGACCTATATCAGATGGGTTAGTACAATTTCATGGAGTTTCAAGGTATATTTTTTAGATTGGGATCTATGTTTTACCTCGCATGGATGGATATGATCCTCTATGACTTCAACATCTATCATCGTCTTAAGTATCATCACAATGAGTCCCATGTTACATTATTGATTGAGTTATAGAATGAGGACGAAAAGTCATTCTTGGATAGACTAGTAGATATTGTGGATGTTTAAGATAATGCAATATGTGGATGTACAATTTCACTAGTTTATCTATTATGGGGGATTAGTGTCTTAGAGGAGAGTACATGGGAGTGAGAGACTAAGATGTTTTCCTAGAACCTAGTGTTGTTTTGAGTTTTCTTTTCTCTGTTTTTTTTGTAATGTTAATTTTGCACATGGATATTTTTTAGAGGAATTTTCATCCTGAAATGACCCAATTTTTAATCAATGTAATTCCATTATTATATTTTTTTTGTTTATTTTATAATCACATTAGAAATTATATATCAAGATACTAAATACTATGTGAATTATAAACATAAATTTTCCACTTCTCTGTCTTGAATTATCAAAATCTGACATTCACAGTTCTGTTTAGGGTTCTTTTGGGGTCTGATGGAACAAACATAATTTTTGGAAAATAGTAAACTACACTTATTAATAGTAACCTACCCATATGAATAGTAATATGAACCGTATGAATATTAGTTCATACAAAAGAATAGAAACCTCACACAAGAATGCATATATAAAATTTATGCATCTTATAAGTGATAATATGATCATAGTAAAAGTATTGGTTTTTTTGTAAGTCATAAATAATTAATTACAATTAATTAAACAATTTAGGAGAAAATATATTTTTTAATGATTTTAATAAATTAAAATTTTTATGACCTCTTGTTTTACGAAATTTTTATAAGACCTGATGTAATTTATGAAAACATTATAAAATTAGTTATAGTTTTAGAATATTTTTTTCAAGTAAATAAATATATTAATTAAAATTAAAATTAATCATATATAAAAAAATTTATTGTAAAAAGGAGGTTATTTTATGATTCAACACATTGAAAAATTTTAATGGTGGTTTTTTGTGATTGTTTTAAAATACATGAATTTTTAATGAATAGTAAATTATAATAATTTGAAAATTAACAAAAATAAATGATTTATAGATTCGTAGATGATTTTCTCCTGATGTAAGACCAATTGATTCGAACCCACATGCAATTATTACTATTTTTGATAATGTAATAATCACTATTTCTGGTCTTGAGGGGAACTAATAAACTATGGAATTAAATATTATGAAAATCCTCCTCTCCTCCACTATAAATACCACCCCTCCTTACCTCTTCTCTTCACTCTTCTCAATCCTTGTGCTTTGTCTAAATTTTTCCATAATCTCTCCTTGAGATCCCCCCCCCCCACATCTAAAATCTCTTAGTCTCTTAAAAATGCCAAATATTCTCCCCTAAAGAGGCTCTCAAGGAATATTGATTCAAGAGGTAAATTCCTCACTTCAATTCTTTTACTAACTTTTCAAGTTCATTTGTTTTCTTATCTATCCATACCGATAATCATCCAAATTTTATGAAATATCTAGTACCATACATGAACTAAACTATTTTTATGATAATTTAACATTTTATTATCATCTCTCATTTACACTTCTTTTATACTAGTTGTAATGACCCCATCCGAGCTATGTTAATTTACCACATTCAAGGATGATGGGTTTTGGATTTCATTATCCATCTCCAAATCTGGTCAAGAAACCATTTTTTTGATTGAACCATATAATTAAGAAATATATCATTCGTAAGGTTCTATAATTTCTTTATAAAAGTGATGTTAAATTATAATTCAAATAGAGTTTGTAGTGATCAAAAAACCGCAATTAAACCCTAAAAGTTATCACTGATGTTCTATATAATGATTCAACTTCATTCCAATTAACCAAAATAAATTTAAAACCATGTAACCATATTTTTTTAAATAATAAAATATAACCCCAGTTATATGCATTCATCCCCATTTTACATGATTTTTCGTTCATGAAAATAGGTAAACCAATCGTAAATTCCATGAAATCAAATAATCCTGAAAAATAAAATTGAACATCCTAACCCATAAAAAAGTACATGAATAAATATAAAAAGGTTATACTAAATATTTATCATATATAATAGGATCTATAATTATTAATTAATTAACTTAATTTTATTATTCAGGCCGTTAATATCATGTGGAGAACACCATCAGGGTTAAGGTAAGGGATCCTCCCTATTTCACTTTTATTCAAGAATGTCCTCTATGTTATTCCCTTTTATGTGTAATCCATAATGATGGTTTATGATTTAAAACCTACCACATACTTTCCTAATTATGTATAAGTTATAAGAAACCCCTTTCTCTCTCATTAATCCCTCTTATGTACACATGATACCATACAGATAATCTGTAAGGGATTCCACCCGATCCTCCTTTGTTCCTTCAGGGTTCCTTATCTTTATTTTACCAAAACGAGTTCATATTATATTTTTATGTGAATATTATAAATTATGATTAAATTTAACAAATTCATATATCAATACCATTTCATTATACTCTTTGTGGATATACGTGATTCCCTCCTCAATACATCCTGATAAGAAAACCAGTTTTGAGGGAACATCCTGAAATCTTACCTAATACCATGTGAACTATATAATATTTTTTAAGCCAACATTGTCATTATAAATCATTAATTATTATTTTGAAACCGTCTTGGATCACTTATGGATTTATATAAAGGTTTTTTCCATTTTCTATTTTAATGTCTCTATAGTATTTTCCTTAAAACCACCACAAAAAAGATTTAATGCTAAAATTTCATAAATAATGTTCTTAGATATTGTCACATCTACTTGACATCACTTAGAATGATACCTACATATTTTATTTTATGAATTCACATGTATATTTTTTCTTTCTTTCATGGAAACTTTTACGATATGCCCATTTGCAATCCTTTATGACATGATTATGGTACACAATTCTTTGCACTGGTAACCCTTATGTTTATATATGATTGATTATGCATAATTATTTTTGTCGAAAAAAATTCATGAGATTTTAAGATGGGTTTTCCCAGATATCAATCCAATTCATTGGGTAAATTTGAGTCTCATGATACATAATGTGCGACGGTCTTGGTAGTTAGCCTTGGCTTGTGCTTCCATGTGAGACGGTCTTAAAGGTTAGCCATGGCTTGTGCTACCATGTGCAACAGTCTTGGCAGTTAGCTTTGACTCATGCTAAAGTCATGTTTTATGTTGCTTCCACATTACTATGTCTCCATGTTTATATGATTCCATGTTTAAATTTTATGATTCAATATGTTACATGCCTCATTATATCATAATGTCCTCCCTTCTATCCCTTGTGCTAATTCTTTGTTCTTATTGTTATTAGATAAATAGGGTATTTAGCTCATCCCTCTGTTCATGTTTTCCCCAGGGTACCCTATGAATATGTTTTAACACAATAGAAGTTATGAGCTCTATTTTATGATTAAATTAAGAAATCATTTATTTAGTTCCATTTTTTTAGTTTTATATACATAGTATTCGAAGACACTAGAATTTACGATCCATGTCTTGTACTCTAATTTATAATAATAATTAAAATGATGTATTGTTATATGTAAAAATATATGGTTTATATAGTTGGTATGAGAGGATAGTCTAGTAATTTTTAGAGATTAGGTATATAGAACTATAGTAAGAACCTTAAGGATGATACTAAGTATAAAAACCCCTAAATATTTGAAATTATAGAGTAAATGGTTTATCAAGAAAATACATCCTTGTATTGATACAAAAAGGTAGAGGTGTCCCTGACGCAGATGTATCTTGGGGTAAAACCAAAAAACACCACTTTCAGCTAGACTGAAAAGAGAACACGTACACGATAACATGCCTTGCTACAGTCTTGGTTTGACACTCCCAAGGGATATTCTTTGGTTAATTCATTATAATAGTACAAAACATTATTAAGGGTATTCAAAATACCATTACAAGATATGTTTTGAAATATATAAAGGATAACCTAGATTTAAGCATAGATAATTACAAGTTAGGATATAATTCTCCATTAAAACTATATACTTTTATGTCAAATGTTTCCTTTTTATGATCAATAACTATGTATTCAAGCCCTATAATTTTATGTTATTTTTCATGGTTAATGGAGGGAAATTAGAGAACTCATTCCAACAATCAGTGTGACATGGAAATTGAAGACTGCCCTAATAATATGCCTGATATGCTGGTAACAGATGCTCAAAATTTCAGGACACTAATTTCTCAACTGTCTCATATTGTGAATAATAACATGAATCATGTATAATTCCCTCCTCCTCCAAGGAAAGAGAATATATCCATTTAATTAAACATGTGGAAAAGGATTCCCATTTTTAGTGGATCTTCTAATCCCCTCCTTAAAAAACAGTGGATCAATTCCATTGAAATGATATTCTATATCTTCTAGTGCTCAGAAGAAGAGAAATTCATACTGGTGGTCTGTCATTTTTATAGGGAAGCTGATAAGTGGTGGACACTTATCATGAATGTGAAGACCAAGGAGGAAATTGATTCCTTGGTTTGGAATAAAATTAAGAGAATGTGTTTCAATAAGTACATTCCATTGAACCTCTGTCTCAAGATGTAAAGAGAGTTCTTAAGACTCAAGAAGAAGGAAGATGATTCAGTTGGGGTGTATGAAGAGAACTTTACAAGCTTTGAAAGGTACAACTCTGGATCTGTTATGGACAAAAAAAATGTGGATCACTTCTTTAGCAGACTAAATTTGAGTTTATGAAAAGAATTGGTGATTCGAGACATCGATATCAATGAGGAGATTTTCTGTTGTTCCCTTAAGATTGAAATAGAGATCAGAGACTCTCAGTGGAATCATGGGACAAATGAAAAAAAAGAGGACAATGGAATCTAATGTGGGAAGTTACTCAAATAAATTCCATGATGGAATGAATCATGATAATCCCAAGTGTAAAAATTGTGGGATGAAGCATCCTAGGAAATGACAAAAGGGAACCCAAAATTTATTAAAATGTGTAAATTTGGGACATTAGATAAAAAATGTTGATGGGATATGAAGAATCCCAAAAATGGGGATAAATAAAGGAAGGTTCAGATCAACACTAATCATGTAGTGTAGGGCTATAACAGAAAGGGTCATGGAAATTATGAGAAAAAGTTCCCTAAGATGTGGTTTGTTAGAGGAAATCAACAAAAACATCCAAGGAAACTAGAAAAGGAATATGATATCACTAATACTAAGGTGGAGAAAGAAAACGATGTGGTGACAGGTATGCAAGGTTTTCATTCAATAATAGATAATGTATAATTGGATTCTCTTTCTATGAATTCCGTCATATCCTGTATGTTTAGTAGAAATATTCAGACACCTCCTCAAAATTTGGAGGATATGTTATATGTGAGAATAGAGAATGAGGAAATTATTTAATCCAAGGTTTATAACACCTCCCTAGTATATGTTTGTGGATGTATGATCTTAGAAAATATTTTCATACTTCCTTTAGTTGAGTTCAATGTTATATTGTTCATGGATTGACTATCTTTATACAAAGCCAACATCAACTGTCAGGAAATGGAGATAAATCTTTACATCCCAAATCATCCTTTAATTTTATAAAACTATAAGGATGATGGTGAATCTCTTTTAGAATCATTATCTCAGGTGTGGATATTAATTACTTATAAAAAAGAATTTTTAACACAAATTATTGAGACATAGGAGGTAATTTTTTTTCTAAGTTATGCCCATTGTGAGGGAATATACTGATGTATTCCTCGAAGAGTTGTTTGGTCATCCTTCTAATCAAGAGGTTGATTTCTTAACTGAACTTATTCTTGGATATTATCCTATATCAAAAACACCTTATTGAATGGACATTGTAGTTCTAGAAGATCTGAAGAATTAGTTATTTGAGAATCTAGAGAAGGGTTTTATATGCCATACTGCTTCACAATGGGGGGCATCATTTTTCATCAACAAGAAGAAGGATGGATCAATTTGAATCTACATTTATTGTTATGATATCAAAAAAATTGTGATAAATAACTAGTATCCTCTGCCAAAGATAGATGACTTGTTTGATCTGCTTCATCGGGCCAGTTATTTCTATAAGGTGTACCTTGGGTTAGGATATCAGCAATTATTGGTGTAGAAAGAAGATATTCCCAAGATGAACTATCGAACAAGGTATGGACACTATGAAATCATATTTTTTCCCTTCAGACACGCTAATGCTCCAGATCTTTGCATGGATCTAATTAATATATTTTTGAGAGATTACCTCCACACATTTGTGGTAGTCTTTATCGATGATATTCAGATATACTCTAAGAGAAAGTTGGTAAATGAGCCAAATTTTAACACTGTGATAATGAATTTTCAAATGGATATGTTGTATGAAAATTATAGTAAATTTTATTTATGTATGGATTAATTATCATTATTGGTTTATGTTATTACCAGGAAATGGATATCTATAAACCATTCCATAGAAAATGAAATTATAGAGTGGCCCAGACCAAAATCTGTAATGGGTATCCATAGCGTTCTTGGTCTAGCCAAGTATTATCAGCTATTTATGAAGAACATTTTATGAATGTAAAACCCAAGGACCAAGCTTGAAGGGAAGGGAATGATGTGTTTCATGAATCAATAATGTGGTGAATTCTTTAGGGACATAAAAAATAGGCTTATCAATGAGCCATTACTCACACTCCCATCATATGGAGAAATCTTTGTGGTGTACAACGATTCTTCAACGAAAGTATTATACTGTGAACTAATGAAAAATGATAAAGTGATATCCTATTCCTCAAGAAAGATGAAAATTCATGAGAAAAACTACCCTACACATGATATGGAGTTTGTAGGTGTGATCTTTGCATTAAAAAACTGGCAACATTATCACTATAGAGAGAAGTGTGTGATATATTATAATAAAATGAGTTTAAATATATATTCACACAAAAATAGCTTAATATGTGCTAGTGATGATGGATAGATCTCCTCAAGGATTATGACTGCTAAATCCCCTACCATCCTGATTAGAAAAATATGGTGGAAAATGCTGTAAGTAGAAATGATTCTATATCATTATCTATAATGAGAATGGAAATGGATCCAATATTCATATATTTGTATAGGATGTCCATGGTAATCATTATATAAGTAACATCATGAATAATTTATCAAATTATTGCTCAACCATCCTTCAAGGAGAAAATATCGCTTGATCAAAGAAATGATATGGAAATTCTGAAAAGGGTTGAAGCTGTTAGAAATAGTAAATTGTTTTAATTCACGATTGATGAGGAAAGAGTTTTATGATTTTCATAACGATTATGTGTACCATCTGATCGAGAGATAAAGAAGGAGATTTTAAATGATTTTCATAGCTCAACCTTCTCTATTCACCCGAAAAGCATAAAGGTATATCGAGATGTCTAATAGAACATATGGTGGGACAATATGATTTTAGATATTGTGGAGTATACATCATAGTTCCTAATATGTCAGCATGTGAAGATTGAATTAAAAAAGTAAAAGGGGATTATATAACCAATTACCATACCAACATGGTTGTGGGGGAACATAACCATGGAATGTTTCACTACAATTCCATGGACATCTAGAGGAATCAATTCAATATGGGTCATTGTCGATTGTCTTAATAATAAAGATCACTTTATCTCAATTTTATAGGTCTTTTAATTGAATCAATATTCACAGATATATATCAAATAGATGGTAGGATTGCCTAGAGTACCACTATCTATTGCATTTTATAGAGATCAAAGACTCATGTTGATGTTCTAGAAAAGTATCCAACATGCTCTAAGCACTGAAATGAACATTAGTATGACCTATCATCCTCAAACTAATGGCCAATATGAGCAATCTATTGAGACAATATAAGTTATGTTGGAATAGTGTTTTAAGGAATTATAAAGATATTGGTACCAACATCATCCACTGGTCAAATTCTCCTACATCAATAGATTCCACTTGAGCATCTGAACGGCACCATAGAAATCCATTTGTGGTAAAAGGTCTAGAACACCGACTTTTTGGGATCAATTTAGTGACCTTGAGATACCAGGAACTGAAATGGTCAATGAAATGGTGGAGAAGGTGAAAACCATTCAATTGCACATCAAGGTAGTCCAAAGTCTAAGAAATATTTATGGAGACAATCATCGATGAGACCATTAGTTCAAAGTTGGATACATGTTATTTCTACACATATCTCTATGGAAGGAGGTGATGAGATTTGGGAAGGAAGTAATTCTTATTCCTAGGTACATCGGCCCCTCTGAGACCCTTAATTGGGATGGAGCTATGGCCTAACGACTTGAACTTCCACTGACCATGTTGAAAGTACATGATGTCTTCCATGTATGCCTCTTAACGAAGTACATACCATACCCTTCACTTATAATCTCTTTAGAGGTGGTGCTATTGTAGAATGATCACTCTTACAAGGAGAAGCCAGTGAACATATTGGATCATATAGATAAAGTTCTACATAATAAGACTAATCACCTGGTAAAAGTATTATGGAAGAACCATTAGTAAGAAGAGGCAACATGGGAACTGGAGGAGCTAATGAATGAAATGTACCGACAGCTATTTATAGATTAGAATGTAAAATAAAATTTTGAGGGAGAAATTCAATAAGGTTGAATAATGAAATGACATAATATTTTTTTAATGAAATTCCATTATTAAATTTATGCCTTATAGAATAATAAAATTATAAATGAAATTTCCTGATAATAAATATTATGTGACCATTAAAAATAATTTTTCTACTAATGTGTCTTGAAATGGGAAAATCTGACATTCATAGTTCTGTTCAGTGTGTTTTTCAGGTCTGATTGAATAAACATAATTTTTGGGGAATAGTAACTTAAACTTATGAATAGTAACCTACTCTTATGAATACTAATATGGACCTTATCAATATTCAATCATACAAAAAAAATAGTAACTTCACCCATGAATGTATAACTACAATTTAGTCATCTTATAAGTGATAATATGATCATAGTAAAAGTATTGGTATTTTTTTAAGTCATAAATAATTAATTAAAATTAATTAATTAATTTAAAATGAAATAAATTTTCCAAGAAATAGTTCATAAATTTAATTAATTTTTTTCATATGGTTTTAGGAAAATTTTATAAGACCTTATATAATTTTTGAAAACATTATAAAGTCTGTTATAGTTTTAAGATATATTTTTTTCGAGTAAATTATGATTTTAATTAAAAATTACATTAATAATATTTAAAAATTTATTTCTGAAAAATTGTGTTCATTTTTGGATTATAAACATTGGAAAATGGTTAGGTAGATTTTTTTTGGTTTTTATAAAATACATGAATTTTTAATGAATAGTAAAATACAATAATTTGAAAATTAAGATAAATACATTATTTATATAGTCATGGATGATGTTATTCTGATGTAAGCCCAATTGTTTCGAACTCACATGAACTTATTAATATTTTTGGTTATATAATCATCCTTATTTCTGGTGCTGAGGGAAATTAATAAACTATGTAATTAAATATTATGAAAACCCTCCTCTCCTCGAATATAAATACCACCCCTTCTTACATCTTATATTCACTACTATCAGGCATTGTAACATGCCTACATTATTCACAAATCACTTTCCATGATCCTCCTACACGTCCAAAATCCCTTATTCCATTATAATGACCCAATACTCTCCCCTTAAGAGGCTCTCAGGGAATATTGATTCAAGATGTAAATTCCTTTTTTCAATTCTCTTACTTTTTTTAGGTTCATTTGTTTTTTTTCTATCCTTACCTCTCCTCATTAAAATGTAATGAATACTTAAGTACCTTAAATTTATTTCAATTTTGTTATGATAATGGAATAATTTATTATCATCTATCCTTTAATATTATTTTATACTTGTAGTAAAGACACCATCTAAGATGTGTTAATTTACTACATTCAAGGACGATGGGTTTTCAATTTATTTTCCCATCTTCAATTATGGTCATAAATCCATTTTTATTATGGGTGAACTAGATTATTATGTAATATATCCTATGTATGGTTATATAATCTCTTTTTTCACATTATATTAAGTTATAAATCAAAATGAGTTTGTAGTGATCAAATACAGCCAATAAACCCAAAAGGTTATCACAAATGTTTTATATAATGATTCAACATTAATATATGTAAACAAATTAAATTAAAAAACATGTAAACTTATGGTTGTTCAATAATATTATATAACTCCAATTATGGACAACTATCCCCATTTTAATCGATTCTATATTCATGAAAAAATGTAAACTGATCGTAAAAACCAAGAAAACAAACGGACCAAAACATTGAAATTAAACAACATAACCCAAAAATTGGTCATTAATGAACATAAAAATGATATAATAAATCATTTAAATTTATAATAGGTTCTATAAATATTAATTAATGTATTAACATAATTTTATTATTTATATCATTATTATCAAGTGGAGAACACCATTAGACTCAAGGTAAGGGATCCTCTCTATTTCAATTTTATTCTAGAATCTTCTCTATGTTATAATATTTTATGTGAAATACCAAATAATAGGGTATGATTTAGAACCTTCCCCATACTTCCCTCATGATTTATAGATGATGGGAAACCTGTTTATCTGTCATTAATTCCTCTTAGGTTCACTTGATACTAACTCGATAATCTGTAAGGGATTCCACCTGAACCACATTTTTTCCTTTAGATTGCCTTATCATTATTTGAAAAAAATGAAGTTATATTATCTTTTTATGATAATATTATAAATTATGTTTAAATTTACCCAATTAATTTATCAGTACCATATCATCATTCTCTTTTGGAGAGATACATGTTTTCATGTGATTCCATCCTCAATACTTCCTGATAAGAAAACATGTTTTGAGGGAGCTTCCCAAATTCATACCCAATTTCAAGTGCACTATATCTTCTATTTTAATCCACCATTTCCATTATAAAATCAGTATTTTTTATTATTAAAACCTTCTTGGTTCACATATGGTTTTATATAATGTAATTTTCCCTTTTTTATTTTAAAGTCTCCAATGTATTTTCCTTAAAACGCAAAAACAAAATGTTTTAATGCTAAAATTTCTTAGATACTTATCATTTATATTGTCACTTATACATGCCTTCACAAAACATTATACATTCCTATTTTCACTTATTAATATCCATGTATATTTTAGATCCATTATGTCATTGAAACTTTTATGATACGCCCATTTGTATGCTTTATGACAAGATTATGGCACCAAATTCTTTCCATGGGTTACCCTTATGATTATATATGGTTGATTAGGTATGATTATTTATTTGGAAAACATATTCATGCAATTTTAATGTTGTTTCACCAAGAGTTTTCTCCATTGAATTGGTAAATTTGAGTCTCACGAGATGTTATGTGCAATGGTCTTGGCGGTTAGCCTTGGATTTTGCTACCATGTGCGACAGTCTTTGCGGCTAGCCTTGGATTGTGCTGCCGTGTGAAATTGTCTTGGAAGTTAGCCTTGACTCATGATAATGTCTTGTTTTATGTTATTTACAAATTACTATGAATCCATGTTTATATTATTCCATGTTTATATGTTATTATTCCATATATTACATTCCTCTTTATATCATCATGGCATGCCTTCTATCCCTTATGATAATGCTTTGTTCTTATGGTTATTCCAATACTAGGATATTTAGCTCACTACATTGTTCATGTGTTCCATAGGGTACCATATGAAGATGTTTGAGAAAAATGGAATTTAGGAGCTCCCCATTATGATTAAATAAAAAAATTTATTTAGTTCCATGTTTTCAGTTTTATTTACATAATCTTCCAATACACTATAATTTATGATCCTTAGCCTGTACTCTGATTTATAATTATGCATAAAATCAGTTGATGATATATTTATTAGGTTAGGGTCTTTATACTTCACTTTTTTCCGATTTCTGTTAATATTCCAACATATGAGAATGGGATGATCTAATTCCAAACCAAGAAAAATTATAATATTTTGCGATTAAATACATGTGGGAAAGTCAGTACCACCTATAGAATATAGTATCTTGACATGGATGATATAACATTATGACACTAATGTTTAGTGTAGTGTTTTTTGTTTTTTTTATGTTTGTTGGTTTGGGTGATGTGGAGGTTGGGATGGTTGTGTGGCAATGTAGTTGTTTGAGATGGGGAAGTTTGTGGTTGTGTGTTGATGAGGTTGTGAGATATTGTTTTGTGGAAAGTTGGTTTGGAATGTTTGGATAGTGTTAAAATTGAATATTAATGATATCCTTG
Organism: Viscum album; assembly: GCA_963277665.1. Classification (NCBI taxonomy): domain Eukaryota; kingdom Viridiplantae; phylum Streptophyta; class Magnoliopsida; order Santalales; family Viscaceae; genus Viscum; species Viscum album. The sequence continues at coordinate 374,561,169 of OY728119.1, read as the reverse complement.
AGATCTATCTTATTAGGTTTCAATTATAATCCATTTTCTTTTGGGATTGTTTTTTATTCTCATGGGAGAGAATCATTTGAGATGTATCTCATGTAATGGAATATGCCTTAACATCCTATTACGTTTCACGTTTTGGTGGTTTAAGGAGTTTATGGGAGTTTTTATTTGTTTTCAGTGTATTATAGAGTTTCAATATAGCTAATGTAATAAAAATTACATCATGTAGAGTAACCTGAAATGTATTTACAGTTCATAGACTGTGAAGCTGAATAGTTCACAACTTATTCCTAGGAATATTGGGATGTCTTGAGATGGATTAAAAAGAATTTAATTTGAATTCATTACATGTAATAATTTGGTAAGGATGAAATTTTTGTGTGTGAAAGCTTTAATTTTCACAATTCTTTAGGTTTATATTTCTCTTAATGTTTACACAACATGAAAAATGCGATATTCCATGTTTTAAGTTGTTTTACTTGATGATTTTCATTCATTTTGTAGTGCCACTTTTCATTTCATTCCCGATTAACTCTAAGAACCTAGAGGATACCTTGAAAACCTCTTCCATATTTCATTGGTCTTCAATTATATGTGGTTATTTTGCGGAGATTAGTGGCTCGCCCTTCTCTTTTGTTGGTTGTTTTCTTTCCTTATTCCTCTTAGTAATTCATTGCAGTAATGTTTTATTGATTTATAGTGTGATTTATGATATTTTTTATATATATTTGGTGTAGTTATGTTTGACCCATTATTTTTATTTTTGTATTTGGTTTGTGGGTTTTTTATTTTCCATGTGATCCACTGCAATTTGGAAAATGTTTTCTGTGGTAGGGAATCCTTCCTTTCTCTTTATTATGTATCATACAAGAGGGGTTTACTCTTTTTTATATATGGGTTATCATTGTGATGGAAAAATAAAATTTAATTAATAGAGAAACTAAAATTTAAGTGGGGGGGAATGGGAATGTTTCACTTACATTTACAGTAATGATATGATTTTGATATTTGGTTTGTAAGGATGTGATTCCATGCTGAAGATTATGGACATTGGTGGATTTTTTGTGCTATATGATATGTATTATTGATACATTATTTATTTTTATTATTCTATTTCATCATAAAAGGGTAAATTTTTTAACCACTTTTACTTTTCTATGTAAAATTTTCCCACTAAATATATATCTTGTGTGATAACACCGCTAAAAGAAAGTGAAATTTCATAAAAGGTCCTTTGTTAAATTCATACAAACCCCTACTTTAGTTTAGGTGAAACTCATAAATAAATCCTAATCCATATATATTAAATTCATTCCCCTTCCAGTAATATTTCTCACATTGTTATAAAAGAACATTTGAATGTTACTCAATTACGAATTATCTATCATTAGATAAATTACTCTAAACACATTTAATCATTTTAAAACATGTTGAATACAACTTTATGAGTTTTTTTTTATATATATTCAACATCAAAATCATCCTAAATCTTTATTACTTATTATATATGGTGGTGAGAGTGTGTTCAACCATGAAACCAATTATCATGAATAAACAAACCAGATCAACAATGTTCAGATGTTGTTGGTCAATTGAATCTTTCTAGATTGATATTATGAATACCTATGTAATTATCTTTTCCCATTAAGTAGAAATTTCATAAAATCTATTTCCTTATAAAGGTGGGTACTAAATTCTTTAACCAAGTCATTTGTTTTCCATAAATACATTGACAACCCTTATTGGAAAACCAAATTGACAATAATCACAAAAATCAATCTTTTGGGACATAAATATCCTAAGTTGTGTTTTTTAGAAATTCCAATTAAATGTAAAATCTCATAGTCCCCATTAATTAATGTAATAACTCACTCCATAATCAAAAATAAATTAAGAAGGGAAGGTAAATATCCCCTTATTATTCCACTAGGAGGATTGTCTTTATAAATTCATTAAAATATTTGAGACTCATTCTCTCTCAATTTGATTCCCCTCAACCTTTGATTTATTTACACAAAAACATTTAGACATAGAAATATTCATGAGTCACTGACTAAATAAGAAAGTTATTATATAATCTTTCAAATGAAAAATAATTTACTAAAAAATACATAGAATCACATTTATATTATCATTGTGGTAGTAATTAATCATCTCTATGTCCACATGTACCAACCAATTGTATAAAACAAGGGTGATAATATTAGATAAGAAAGTTGTAGATAATCAAACGATTTTTTATACAAATTGTTCTCTTTTGAATAATCAGTGTATCTTGAATAGATTTTCATGATATTTTAAGATCTTAAACTCACTATAACACACATCAAATCATTTCAAGTTACAGGTCCTATATAGTAAGATTATTACTCATTCTCAATGAATATGGTTTAAAAATTTAATTTTGGACAAATATTTAACCACCTTACTAGAACTTCAATTTTAAGGACCAGATTTCAATATTACACAATATTTTATAAATCTATAGTAGATTGATCATTTATAATATCCTTTTAATGGGGTTCTCTCCATGAACTATCACTATTTATTACTAGTTTTTATTCTTGAAAAAGGAAAATATATGAATGTGATGAATTTCCATTGACTTCTCAATTTAAGAAATAGAAATAAGACATATTTTGGAAATCAAAAACTCATTTGTTTAAAGATGAAAAACTTATAGACCTCTTCATGATGGCGTCTTATATGACTTTATATATTTTTTCTCCTTTGTGAATCATATATTTATTGAATTTTATTTTCATTTTACTTAGAATTTTATTCAATACTTAACCAAATAGAAAACTTTAATTATTTCAATATTGATCTAATATTTTAGTCTCTTACAATAATTCAAAAAAAATTATTAAGATATGATTAATATTATTATCATCTCACTCTTTGTGTATGGATTCTATTATAGCATCAAAACTCATAAAAATATAATACATCTGTGTTTTCTCTTTATTTATCTTATATCCAGGAACAATATTAATACATTGTAAACCACATTTCCATGATGGGGGAACCTTTGTAACACCCCAAACCCTGTTACCCAGAGCCAGTGCATTATTTTAATACATTGGAATGATTACAAGGAATCATTTCCCAAAGGACCAACCAATTTAGCAGTATTGAAAAATAGATTATATACATTAAATTTACATTACAATTTGAAGCCTAAAACACAACATATATAGTTCATTTAGAATTACATTTTCCCCTTTAGTTTGACCCTACATATCTATCATAATACAATTCTTGGAATCTTGGGAAAATAAAACAAAATAAAGGGGTGAACTCAGATGCTCAGTAAGGGTAAATAATTTAGCATAAGCTATAAACTTTTAAGGTAGGATGTGTAATAAAAACAACCTTCTTTTTAAACATTAACTTGTACATAATATGGTAAAAATAAATGAGACATTACCATATAAACACGCACATGGATATTCTACTAGTCGAAAAATCACATGTAATAACTAACTTCACAATGATGGAATGCGTAATATCGGACATCATTACCACATATTCAAGGCCTCGTTCCAAGAATACAAATACATTTTTTTTCAAGGCCTTGTTCCAAGACACTAGTTTGTCTCATGAGACCGATCAATGCATCGAGGAGCTATAGCCGGATCCACCCATCACTTACTAAGTCCACTGCATTCCTCATATGAATAGTTGAAACATAACATAAATATTCGTATTAAAACTAGCATATGAAATGTCAATACATTAACCATAAACCATGAATGGTATAAAAATAGAACATACATAGTCAAACATATCATAAATCATTCAATATAAAATGTAATATTGTATTATAATAAATCAAACATAAAAAATAATATCCAGTAAAATATGCTGACATAGTTGAAAATGATGAGTAAAACTTTTTGAGAGAAATTTCATTTTTTGTAAAATCATTTAAAAGTCACAAATTTATAAATTAAGTAATTTAAAAGATATTTTTGAATCAAAGTTTCCCATACCAATTTGAAACATTTGAAAAGAATTATCATTTCAAAACATTCATGTCTATTTAAATAAATCCTTAAAATCATTTTGAAAACATGAACATTAATTAAAAAGATTTAGAATGATAAATATTTAAAACATTTAAAATTATGATCTTGATAAAGAGTAACTTTCAGAAATAATTAAAATATTCATTTTGAAATCATTTTTATGAAAAATGCACATCGATGATAAAAAATGTCACAGTAAATACGTACGTAAAAACAACCTCGAATAATAATGACATTGTAAAATAAACTTTTACCAATTTGGTAACATACGAAACATACACCAAATGAAAGAAGTATCATACAATGAACATGTAAATACACATAAATTAAAGTGTATCACACAATGAATACAATTATGGGCAGTACATACACCACACCAAAGGTAATAGTGGCAATATGGCATGAATCTCATGGGAATAATGAGTGAGATGAAATCCCCTTACCTTGGACTTTACTTTAGTCAAGGGTATGTTTAACCTCATGTATGAAGACTATAGTATGTTATTAAATCATAATAGAACCATATTAATATTTATTATATCATACATTATTCATTTACGACTTTATACTACCCATTTAATAATAATTTCCATGTTATATTAATATTTTCGGTAATAATCGCTTTCTTTATCGTACGTGTTTTAACTTGTTACACTTGATTGTTTCACTTAGATCATGATTTAAATAATTCAAAAATATAAAACATGATTTATATATCATATATAATTAGAATATAAACATGTATAATAGACGTATATATGAAATGGAAAACACCGTTTATGGAGACGGTAGTCCGTACGTACGCATAAACATTGTTTCCATTTTCATAACGTATGGAACGGAACTAAGTAAATAAAATATATGTAAGTAAATATATATATATATATATACAGTAGAATTATTATGTCATATTTTATTAACTTATTATTAATATATATATATATATTTATTTATAATCGTCGATGGATGGTGAATGTGGAAATGAATCTCATCGCGTCGTGGAGACGGTAATCTGTACGTACGCACGAGCGACAATATCATTTCCTTAAAGGTGTGGAATTTGATGGTATATTAATTTTACAAGGAAATTATCATGTTATTTTTATTATTTATATACATATTACTCATCATTATATCTATCCATATAACATAGTGTTGAATAAAAAATTACACCATGACGTGGAGACGGTAAGTCGTACGTACGCACACATGGTGACATTATCATTCATAAGATGGATAGAATAGTGAATATAGTTGTGAAATATTTATAATAACATCACAGTATATAGAAGATATTGGAGGTATTTTTTTATAATGGAAATAACAAAGAAAGAAGAAGTGGAAGAAGAAAGGAACTTGAAAGAGGGTGGTGAAATCATTATCTCTTCTTCGGGTTCTTCCTTTTGATTTGATCAAAAGGGCACTTTAGGTTGGCTTTTTTATCAAAATAAGGCCTCTAGGATGTAGTCAGGGAAGTTTAGAGGATATTTGGGTAGGGGTTGGACCAGCCAAATGGATTTGGAGGTCTGATATTTAGAGAAGGGGAAGTTATCTTTTATAAGAGGGGTGAGGGTCACTATAGGAAAAGATTAAAGTATTAATTTATTATACAATCATATTCGGTTTATAATGGTTCCAAATGAATTTATTTGGATCCTTAGGTGGTAATGGGTCTAAATCCTCTCATCCAATATGTTTAAGGCAAGTTTAGTTTACCATGTTAACCTCATCCATTAGATTTTACTCTTAGTTAAATAGGTTAACTATTACCGCATCTTCTTGTATGCTTACTATAGATGGTTAATAAACACACTCTAAACATCCAAGAGAACCTAAAGTGGCTCATTAATGACATATATATTATTATTTAAGACCTTTGGGCGAACCTTGCATTTTTATGAATATTTTATCAACCAATAAAATTGTATTTGTTTCAAATATTAATTTATGTCAATTTTGACACTATTTGGTATTTTGTTTTTGTGAAAGTCATAAAAACTTGATTACTTCGAACATGATACATTGAATCATCCCTTACATGTCATAGTCACCTAAAAAATTCTTTTATGTCATAAAAACGTTGAAATTATATTTATTTTAAAATTTATAATACCATTTATTTGATTCTTTCATTAATAAATTAATTACTGCATCATCATTGTGTCATTAATAAATTTAATTATATAATGTCTAAAAATTATAAATAAAATACCATGATGTAGTAAATCTTTTTATATTTCTAATTAATTTTTATAGTCGAATTTATATTATGTATAACCCTATATTAAAAATGGTTTAGTTAATAAAAATCGAATTTAACACTTTTAACTCTTCTTAAAATTAAATAATAATAAATGTCGTAATCTAATCCACGTGGACCTAAAGGGTCATATTTTATTCCCAAGGTTGTGTTTGGTCGAATTACACTTATCCAGTAGAATTAGGACATGTGTTAAGGTAATAATAATATCATTTTTACCCTTCGTTACCCTATTTACTTTTAACCGTGGTAAATAAAAGTAAAAAGTTACTATTCACCAAAAATTATTTTTATCATATTGAAGCACATTTTACTCCTTTATATTAATCGTGTCTCTCTGATTTTTTAAATGCAACTCACAGAAGTGTTAAAATAATGTTTTATGTGAATTTACAAATTCTCCTAGGAGGTGGGTAAAAGAGGGTGAAAAGTTCAATAAAATTTTTACATATCTAAAATTATTATAAATAGACTCTGATGAATTACATTGAACTTATATAGGTATTATGTATCTATTTTGACCTAAAATAAAATAAAATAAAATAAATAATTATTTAAATAACAATTTGGTTTTAAACTAAAACTCGGTGCTCTTCACTATTCATCAAAAATTAAATGTTTTCAGTAAAATACCAAAAATTTTCCCTAAGCTAATTTTGATATTATGAATTCAATAATGAAGTCTATTTTACCAAATTCAAAACATAGAAGTTGAATTTATTAATTTAAAATTAATTCCTGCTGTCAAAACCAAAAGTCATATTTTTACAAAATAATAACTATCAAACGTTTTACAATTATTTATGTCCAATTTGAAAGTGAAATTGCTTAAAATGACCATCATTGGATTAAATAGTGAAAATATAATCTATTAAAACTTCCAAACCGTTAGAATGTATATGTTAGGAATATAAATTATTTTGATTAAAATAGTTGATTTCAGTTAAAATATAATATTTTTCACTATTCCCCCAAATAGGAAAGTTATTAGAAAAACACCAAAACATTATTGAAACTAAATTCTTATGTCTTGATTATAAAGAAGATGTTTATTTTGTCAAATTGAATATATGGAAGTTTCAAATATTTTATTTAAAAAGACTTCAGCATTAAAAGGCAGTAAAATTGCATTTTTTGAAAAATACTTTTTTTATCTGAAAAGAATGTATTTGTTCTTACATTATGTCTAAGAAACTCATTATATGGATTATAAATTTATAAGGATTATATAATGTTCAAAATTCAGTTAATACTATTAATAACCACTTTTGAACGGTTAGTATGGTATGTCCTGGGGTGCTAGAACTCGGTGTTGCATGTAGTGAAAGTTATTGAATTAATTTGAAGAAATAAAGTACTATTAAATCTAGGGGTGTTACATTATTCCGTCCTTAAATAAATTGCGTCCTCTCAATTTGAAATTATATTTTGAAATTAAAAGGTAAAAAATAGAAAATAACTTTGGGAAAACTCACATCAGAAAATATGTTAGGAAAATTTATTCTTGATAAGAGGAAAAGTGGAATATAAAAGTTACCACCAAATTATGATCTCTATTAGGAAAACAGTGGTGAAAATTAAAGACACATAATTGGAAGAAAAACGTAAATATTTATAGGTAGCAATTGAGATCATCAATCACAAACAATTATAGAATTGTGGGACTCAAACCCACCAATTTATGACGATTTAAAATACAATCGGTTCAACAAAATTTAAGGTATTAGGATAACACATTTTTGGTTTTAAAACCCCTTACATAAAGATTAATAATTAATTTATCTATAAAATAAGAAGGATATATATATGTGTGTGTGTGTGTCTATATAATTGACAAGTAGAGTTTCATCCTTCAACTAATTCTTATTACAAACTCATCTTCCATTCTAAAAGATTTAAATATATATATATATATATATTCTATTTATCCTAATCGTATAGTGTTCCAGAAATAATGAATTCATAATTCACATATCATACACTTTAAAAAAACTATATTATTCAATCCAGGACATCACGTGGGTCAGTGATAGGTGATACACCCTTGCCACCCTACAGTTGTGGGTTCAAGTCTCGCGGCCTTGCCGGACGGGACAGGTTGCCGCCTGACCTCCGTGTTGTAATTTTTATGGAAATCCAAAAATAACCTTAACAATAGTATCTAATTTCAAACTTAATCCATTCCAACCATTAGAATTATCCAATATACTTATATCCAAACTCTCAGTCCGAAGTTTATGAGGAAGTTAAACATAATGAGGATCCTTTTTTCCAGGTAATAACATGTGAGCGCCTTCGTCATGTATTTTTACAACACCGCAACATCTTGAATTACCAAAATCAACCATCTCTTATTCCAAAATCACTAACACATTATCAGAACCATATTAAGGATTACCTTTCCTTTAAAAATTTATTTTCCAAAAATTATAGCTTACTATTAAGTCAATTTTTTAGAAGAATATAATCTCAAATCCTCAATAAAATAGTACTGCAGTCCAATCCTTATTTACCTCTTTAATTCATGTAACTAGTATACTGTTTATACAACACTCAAATGAAATAATTTTATAACAACAACATAAGAACACTAGTCATTATTCTTCATCTGAGGTAGTATCATGACTAGATTATTATCCAATAACATCATTTGCAGTATACTCTTATGAATGGGACAATGATTAGCATAGTGTCTCAACGCCTTGAAGATGAAGTATTTTACATTTGAAAACTTTTTCTTACCCTTGAAATAACGTACTTGGGGTCCTTTTTCTCCACACTTATAACAAATTCACATTCCCTTCATGCATTTACCAAGTTGATTCATTCCACATTTATCACATATTGGAAAATCCTTCTTTCCCTTGTTCCCTTTATCCATATTTCTTTCTACCATCCTTTTCATATCTGGCATCCCTTCAAAGTGATTGGATTTAGAGAATTATTTACTAATCTTATTAACACATGATACTGTTTATCCATACGATGATATTACATGGGAGAATATTTCCTTTCTAAATGTTGGCTTAATACCATGAATAATGAGACCCTTCTTACTCTTTAGATCATTCTTATTGTTGGAGTTCTCATTCCTTCTACTCTGCACCATTTCTAAAAAATGGCATACACTAGGTCAGTTTATGAATCACAATTCATAATTCCAAACCTTTAAAATACCTAACAAAAATTGAATAGTTTATGAATATAATCCATAATCACAAAAAAAAATTTCTTTGAGGATGTATATTCTGATAAACCCTTCATAGTGGTTTGTAAAGAAAACAAGAATTATCCCAAGCATATCCCCCAAGAGTGTTGTATCCAAGAGTGCAGCAAGGCCTGTTGTCATGCACCAGTTTCTGTTCGAGTCTAGCTCAAAGCAGTTTTTTCGGGTTTTACCTCTAGGTACATCTGTTCCAGAGCCTCCTCTACCTGCTCATATCATGACAGGGATGTATTTTCTTGGAAAACATAGAATATATCTACATTACCAAAATTCTAGGAATTTATTCTATACTAATCCTCAAAGTCTATCTTAGGTCTATGTGCTCTAATCAGAGTTTATATAAATCTAGCTTCCAAGGTTATTGCTAAACTTCCTCTAATACCAACTGTAACACCCCAACCCTAGTTACCCAGAGCCGGTGCATTATTTGAATACATTGGCACGATTACAAGGAATCAAGTCCCGAAGGACCGATCAGTTTAGCAGTCTTGGAAAATAGATTACATACATTAAATTTACATTTAAATTTGAAGCATAAAACATAACATATATAGTTCTTTGATAATTCCATTTACCCCTTTTCCTTGGTCGTGCATATCAATCATTATACACTTCTTGGAATCCTGGGTAAAAAAGAAAGGGGTGATCTCAGATGCTCAGTTAGGGTAAATAATTTAGTAGAAGCTATAAACTTTTAAGGTAAGATGTGTAATAAAAACAACAGCCTTGTAAACCTAAACTTGAACATAATATGGTAAAAATAAATGAAACATTACCATATAAACATGCACATGGATATTCTACTAGTCGTATAATCACATGTAATAACTAATTTCACAATGACAGAATGCCTAATATCGGACATCATTACCACATAGTCAAGGCCTTGTGCCAAGACTACAAATAAATTTTTTGTCAAGTCCTTCTTCCAAAATACTCGTTTGTCTCATGAGACCTACCGATGCATCGATGAGATATAGAGGTCTCCACCCATCACTTACTAAGTCCACTGCATTCCTCATATGTATATTTGAAACATAACATAAACATTCGTATTAAAACTAGCACAAGAAATGTCAATACATTAACCATAAACAATGAATGGTATAAAAAAAACATCCATAGTCAAACATATCATTAATAATTCAATACAATATGGAATATTCTATTATAATAAATCAACCTCAAAAAATAATATCCAGTAAAGGATGCTGACATAGTTGAAAATGATGAGTAAAACATTTTGAGAGAAATATCCTTTTTGTAAAATCATTTAAAAGTCACAAATTTATAAAGGAAGTAATTTAAAATAGATTTTTGAATCAAAGTGTCCCATACCACTTTGAAACTTTTTAAAAGAATTATCATTTCAAAACATTCATGTCCAAATAAATAAATCCTTAAAATCATTTTGAAAAAATGAACATTAATTAATAATATTTAGAATGATAAATCTTGAAAACATTTAAAATTCTGATCATGATAAAGAGTACCTTTCAGAAATCCATAAAATAATCATTTTGAAGTCATTTTTATGAAAATTGACAAGGATGATAAAGGTTTCACAATAAATACGTACGTAAAAACAACCTCAGATAATAATGAGATTGTAAAATAAACCCTTACCAATTTTGTAACATACGAAACATAAACTCCATGAAAGAATTATCATACAATGAATATGTAAATACACATAAATTAAAGTGTATTACACAATTAATAAAATTATGGGCAGTACATACACCACAAAAAAGGTAATAGTAGCAATATGGCATGAATCTCATAGGAATAAAGAGTGAGATGAAAACCCCTTACCTTGCACTTTCCTTTAGTCGAGGGTATGTTTAACCTTTTGTATGAAGACTATAGTATGTTATTAAATTATACCATAACCATATTAATATTTATTATATCATAAATTATTCATTAATGACTTTATACTACCCATTTAATAATAATTTCCATGTTATATTAATAAATATGGTAATAATTGCTTTCTTTATCTTACGTGTTTTAACTTGTTACTCTTGATTGTGTCACTTAGATCACGATTTAAATAATTCCAGAATATAAAACATGATTTATATATAATATATATTTAGAATATAAATATGTATAATATACATATATATGAAATGGAAAACACCGTTTATGGAGATAGTAGTCTATACGTACGCATAAACGCTGTTTCCGTTTTCATAACGTATAGAACAGAACTATGTGAATAAAATATATGTAAGTAAATATATATATATAAATATATATATCTATATTAGAATTATTATTTCATATATTAAAAACTTATTATTAATATATATTTATTTATAATCATCGATGAATGGTGAATGTGAAAATGAATATCATCACGTCGTGGAGACGGTAATCCGTACGTACGCACGGGCGACAATATCATTTCATTAAAGGTGTGGAATTGGATGGTATATTAATTTTACAGAGACATTATCATGTTATTTTTATTATTTATATACATATTACTCAACATTATACCCATCCAAATAACATAGTGTTGATTAAACAATTACACCACACTGTGGAGATGGTAAGTCGTACATACGCACACATGGTGACATTATCATTCATTAGATGGATAAAATAATGAATATAGTTGTGAAATATTTATAATAACATCCAATTATATAGAATATACTGGTCCCTATAATTTTATAATGTAAATAATAAAGAAATAATATGTGGAAGAAGAAAGGAACTTCAAAGAGGGTGGTGAAATCATTACATCTTCTTCAGGTTCTTCATTTTGATTTGATCAAAAGGGCTCTATAGATTGTCTTTCTGATCAAACTAAGGCCTCTAGGTTGCAGTTAGAGAAGTTGGGAGGATATTTGGGCAGGGTTTGGCCGAGACAAATGGCTTTGGAGGTGTGATTAAGAGAGAAGGGGAAGTGCCCTTTTATAAGAGGGGTGAGGGTCACTTTATGAAAAGATTAAAGTAATAATTTATTATACAATAATATTATATTTATAATGGTTCAAAATTAATTTAATTCAATACTTATGCGGTTATGCGTCTAAATACTCTCAATCAATAAGTTTTAGACAAGTTTAGGTTACCGTTTTAACCTTAACCTTTAGATTTAACTCTTAGTTAAATAGTTTAACTATTACCGTGTCTTCTTGTATTCTTACTATATATGGTTAATAAACTCACTATAAACATCCAAGAGAACCTCAAGTGGCTCATTAATGACATATATAATATTATTTAATCCCTTTTTCTGAACATTACATTTTTATGAATATTATATCAACCAATAATATAGTATTTATTTTAAATATTAATTTATGTCAATTCTGACACTATTTGGTATTTTGTTTTTGTGAAAGTCATCACATCTTGATTACTTAAAAACAGATACATTTAATCAGACCTAACATGTCATAGTCACCTAGAAAATTAATATAAGTCATAAAAACTTTGAAATTATATTTATTTTAATATTTATAATACCATTTATTTGATTCTTTCATTAATAAGGTAATTATTGCATCATCATTGTGTCATAAATAAATTTCATTATATAATTTCTAAAATTATAAATAAAATACCGTGATGTAGTAAATATTTTTATCTTTCTAATTAATATTTATAGCCTAATTTATTTTATGTATAAACTTATATTAAAAATGGTTTAGTTAATAAACTTCGAATTTAACACTTTTAACTGTTCTTTAAATTAAATAATAATAAATGTCCTAATCTAATCCAATCAGACCTAAAAGGTAGTATTTTATTCCTAAGGTTAATGTTTGTCAAATTAAACTTATCCAATAGAATTAGGATATGTGTTACGGTAATAATAATATCATTTTTACCCTTAATTAACTTATTTACTTTTAACCATGGTAAAAAAAGTAAAAAGTTACTATTCACCAAAAATTATTTTTATCTTATTGAACCTCATATTACTCATTGATATTAACTGTGTCTCTCGTATTTTCTAAATTCAACTCATAGAAGCGGTAAAATTAAGTTTTATGTGAATTTAGAAATTCTCCTAGGAGGTGGATAAAAGACGGTGAAAATTTCAATAAAATATTTATATATCTAAAATTATTATAAACTCACTATAATGAATTACATTGAACTTATATAGGTATTATATATCTATTTCGATCTAAAATAAATTTAAATAAAATAAATAATTATTTAAATAAAAATTTGGTTTTAAACTGTAACTCGGTGTTTTTCACTATTCATTAAAAATTAAACGTTTTCAGAAAAATACAATAAATTTACCCTATGAAAATTTTGATATTCCGAATTCAATAATAAAGTCTATTTTACAATATTAAAAACATAAATGTTTCATTTATGAATTTTAAATTTATTCCCGCTATCAAAACCAAAAGACGTATTTTTAAGAAATAATAACTATCAAAAGTTTGAGACTTGTTTACGTTCAATTTCAATGTGAAATTACTTAAAATGACCATCATTGGATTAAATGGTAAAAATATAATCTATTTATACTTCCAAACCATTAAAATTTATAAGTTAAAACTATAAATTATTTTGATTAAAAAATATGTTTTCAGTTAAAAAATATTATTTTTCACTATTCACCCAAATATGAAAGTTATCAGAAAAACACAAAAACATTATTGAAACTAAATTATTATGTACTGATTCTAAAGAAGAATTTTATTTTGTAAAATTTAATATATAAAAGTTTCAAATATTGTATTTAAAAATGATTCTCCATTAAAAGGTAGCAAAATTTCATGTTTTTTTAAAAATACTTCTTTTATCAAAAAAAATTTATTTGTTATTAAATTATGTATAAGAAACTCATAATATGGATTCTAAAATTATGAGGAATTAATAATGTTTAAAATTCAGTTAATACTATTCATAACCGCTTTTGAACGGCTAGTTTGGTAAGTCATGGTGCGCTAGAACTTGGTGTTGTGTGTAGAGCAAGTTATTGAATTACTTTGAAGAAATAACATACTATTAAATCATGGGGTGTTACAACCTTACACACACTAAATTACCAGATATTAACATAACCTCTTTAGGTATCTTCTCATATTATTCATATGGTTGGTCAACCATTATTCCAATTTTAATATCTCATTCAAAAATTGGACACCATTTTTTATTCACATTACATTACTTTGTATTTTTTGGAAATATTATAGTGGAATATAGTGTGAAATTTCTTTCCACAAATGAATTTTCTTTTACTCATTGGCTTGATATACATGTCAATATTCTTTTTACTATCTTCTTTGATGTTTATGGATCATTATCATTCTTCATAGATCTGTATTGAATGGGAAAACAAATTCTTACATTACCTACTTCTCATTCAATGGGTTTTCTATCTTTTATTTTATTATTGGATAATTCCAAGAATTATTATTCCGTATATTATAATATAAATTACCAAATTTCTTATATAGATGATATAAATTCACAATTGATTAAAATATTTTCCATATGGATAGATTCTTTTTTTTCATATAGAATATGTTTTAGTATAGTAGTATATCTCATTTATTCTAATTTGATCCCATATATTTGATGCCATCTTGATCATTTATATATTGGTATATTATAATAAGAATAAATTTATTGTATTCCAAACTCTTAGAAACCACAATATCTACCAATGAATCTTATTTAATTCTCTTAAATAGTAATCTATCTATCCTTTCAATATTGAACGTATTAATTTTTGAGAACATTTGAAATAATATTTTGGGATTAGTTTCATAAAAAAAAATTATTTTAATTTATCATATCATCCTTTTAAATATTAGTTATATTTTTATAACTTGAACTATTTCACTTTTATAGAGTATTTAAACATTTTTTTACACTTTTAGAAAAAATGGCTTTTGTGAAGGTAGGGTTTTTAAGAAAATGGGATAAATTTTTCAATAAACCAATGATAAAGGATCCCACAGATGATATTAGGTTCTATTTTTCACCATAATGATCCTATTATAATGGTAAAATGATTTTAGACCCCAAAGATGTATAAATATGCATCCCAATATATTTTTATGTTCTCGATTCCGCTTCATCCGAATTATTCAGATGGATTTTTAACTGTAGATGTTTTTTTGTTGAAGAGTATTGTTTATATATTTTAGTAATATTAACCTATATTCCCAATAAATATTAATCTTAGGTGTTTGAGTCTAATTAATTTTCAATTCCTCCACTAAATAATTACTCGACTCTTTCACCCATTTTTAATTAGCATCCAATTGATAGTCTTAACATCCATGGAGACTTTCTGAATCTTCTCCAACGCATGGATCTCATCCATAATATCTTTATTAAATATATTTTTTTTATTAAAAATCAATTGAATTATTTATCATACAAAGAAACATTATCATTGTGTTGTCTAGAAAATTTTTCTTTAATTTTACTGGAATTATGAGAGTGTTATAGTTTCTAACCAATTTAATGAATGACTCTTCTATTACATCACTGTATTATTACATATATGAGTATCCAACAGACATTTCGATGATATATGAGAAAACATATGAAACATATTCTATCAGAAAATTTTCAAGGTGAAATTAATTTTAGACTAAAAGTCAATAAGAAACATATCAAAACATCTTCTTAATTGCATGTGACTATATAACTATAAAAATATTATTCAGTGGATCCAACAATTGTTTTAAAGCTTCATACACATTAGGATAATGGTTTTCCCTTTTTATTCCTTTTAATATTTATCATTTTATTGTATGTATTATTTATCACATTTTTCATTGTGTTGGATGAATATTCTACCTCATTTGAAATAGGACTATGGACAGATTCTTCCATTTATGGGTTTTATTCGGGAATCTACAGTCTTCACTTCATGAATATTAGATAAACAAAAATGATATAATTTGTATGTCCAATAAAAGATACAATTTTTATTTAAAAAATTTATAATAATCTAAAATATATAATCATTGGTAACTTTTACTCTGATACCAATTATAGTTCCCAGTGGACAATATAGACACACCTCATGGGGGTGAATTCGGTGTGAACCACTTTAACAGAAATAATAATCCACTATTTAACATATCCCCAAATTTATTTTAACACCTAATATCTTTCGTATTTTAAATATACCTCTTACATATTACCTGATAATACATAACCACATATAATTATTGTTTATAAATAACAGATCATAAATTTTGTTTTTTACATTTTTCATCCCTGATATAGGAAACCTACTCCTTACTATGTTAATGCCAATTTTGTACCAAATTCATTAAAATAGTTGAATCACCAAATATAACAGGTGTTCATTGAGCATCCTGAAATATCTTCAACCATATTAAATAGTTCAGGTTACCATCTTAAATAAGTGAAAATTGTCCACTATATTGAACCAGTGAAGGGGTCTTTATACTTTCCACAATCTTTATCTCATATTGTTGATATTACTCATCCCTACTTACGAAGTTGATCACATGAATTTATATGGATTTATCTGTAACCACATAATTAAAATGGTTCCTAATATGTACAGTTTGTTTTAATGTATTCAACTCTTAAATAATTCATCACATGTAACTCGATATTTTTACATTCCTATATTTTAGATTTTGTTTAAAATATATTTTAATACATTAAAAATAATATCTTGAGCAAAAGGCTTGATATTGAATATATATACATACACTACCACTTTTTATAGAGACCCAAGACAAACATATATAAATAATAAATTGATGTCAGGTTTTAATTAATACACATCACAAATATAAACATTACACAAGTATTTAAAGAGTTAGTGTCCTGGATACTAGGAAAAAATATTTTACATGTTTTGAAAATTTCTCCATTAAGTAAACTCCCTCCTAGACATTCTATGAGACAAAATCATCTTCAAATAACCATGTTCGGAAAACATAACAAAGTGTGATCTTAAGCATTCAGTAAGGCATAAAATACAAAGGCTTTAATGTTTATAAAATAAACATATGTGAAATCATGAACAAGGGAAAACATATTATATAAATGGGAAAAAATCAATAATTGTTTTTAAATAGGTAGTAATGATAGACACATAGTCTCAAATGATAAAAATTCTCCCATATCATGATAAAAAAACCTGAATATTATAGAATGAGACATGGATGATAGGAAATAACGTGGCATAATAATATAAAAATTATTTATTATCTTTTTAATCTTGGATACATTTTCACCTATTCAAATATAAAATCTTGATTAGAACTAACTATCATCAAACTAACCCATTGAAAACTAAGAGACTCGCAAACCTGTAAACATAACATTTCAATATCATGACATATAATCCTTTACCAAATTTATTGTATGATGATATATATCCCACCTATCTCATAATCTACACATATTTTACACAAGAAAAATAATTATCACATCATAAAATAACCCATAAGAATAATAATGGGTTTAAGAAAATTATTAAATTGTATCGCATTAAATAGATTTTAAAATTAAATAAAATGACAATAATATATTAAAAAAATAAATATATTATAAGATAAAATATAATGTGATTCATGAAAGAAGAATCCATTAGATATTATTCTCTTAGAGAGAGTGAAGAAATTGGAATTAAACCTCTAAAAAATTTATATATTAAAAACTATGTATGTTGTTTCTAAAATGATATTTAAAATAGTTTCCAATTTTTTTTTGTAAATTTTAATTAGGGATTGAATTTTTTTCCAAATAAATAATATTGGAATAAGAATTTTCATGGATATGAAATTGTGGGTGAGAAGAAAATATAACTTCTTGATATTAAAATCCATTTAATTCAAAGAAATATGATTTTTCTGAACCACATCCTTCTATGACTTAAAAAACATCCTTTAATAAATCAATAAATGTAAATATTTTGTTCATAAGAGATAACATATAATAGGTTTTACATAATATGTAAACAAATTGGAAAGGGAATATATGGGCACAGAAAATAAAGGTCCATTAGAATAAAAGATAATTATTCTTTGAAATCTAACTCTTTATAAATGAAACCATTATGGTGGAATAAATGCATTTAAAAAATAATATCCTTGAATAAAAGAGGCATTATATCCTAATATAATCATTTGGATGATTAGGACTAACTTTTAATGATAAGTTTCAATAAATAAGAGTTTAAATCAATAAAAGGTAAGTGAGTTATCTATACCCTTACCTTGAGATTACTCTTTCTTAAACTTTCTGTAAACTCTTTTATAATAAACATAATTACAAAAATTATTTAATTAAAAACCATTTTCAAGTGTATTACCATATTTAATGTTTAATTATAATGATTTTTCACAAAAATATTACTTATTTATAATTATTTTTAATAAAGAAATTTAGAACGTTCGTTTATTTTCCTCATTCAAATATCAAATTAAAAATTTTGATTCTTACTAAGTGGTTTTTTATTCATCATCACATGATTATAATAGATAGAATGACTTATATGTTTCTATTTTAACTTGTTTGTTATTATCATTATGTGAAAGGTGTAAATATGGATTTTGAAAATGGGAAACCTGATAAACTAGATTTGACGTGATTAACCATTAAAATGTTGTATATTAATAAATATTTACAATAAAAATTACAACATTATATAATAATTAATAAATATTAAATTATTTATTATTACACTATTAAATAGTTATATGAAATCCCATAATTTTTTTCACAAAACATTATAACATTGTCCACATATGTGTTAAAACCCACACAAACGGTAGCATTTTATAGTGTTTTCAAATGTAAGGAGTAAAATTTTGAGAATAATAATATTAAAAATTTATAAGATAAAATATTTATTAATTATGCTATATTTTAAGTAAACCATTTCATATAACTCTCCATGACTTTTTGTGAAGATAAATGTAATTCATTATTTATGGAGGTGGTTGTCCGCACAGACCCATGATTAATGATCTCATTTTTGAAAAAATGAATGGAAAAATGGTATATGATAAATAATGATTATAGTTTTATAAATGTGAAAAATAAAAAATTATAATTCATAAAATACGTACTTGTTAGAATCCATGACATGTAGTGAAGGAAAATGAACAAAATCACTTTTTAGAGGCGGTGGTCTGCATGTATGTGCAATCAATGTTATTTATTTTGATTAGTGGATGAATGATTGAATAATTATTTCCAATTTGTATATAAGAATTTATTATAATAAATAAATTTAATTAATTATATTAATAATTTACTTCAATATTTTTAACTACTGTAGTAAAATAAATACTAATATAAAGTAATACTCACGTTGGATTCTTGGGTTTTCTCTTCGAAAACTCTATGGAAATGATGGCCTTAAAATGTTTTAAGGTGAAATGAAAATTATAGAACCTAAAGAGGGTATTCAGAGAATAAAATATGAATATTTTTACATAGTTGGATGTCAATGGAATTATTTTATTATGATGTTGTTAAACTGATCTACTTTAATAAGTTAATATAATGATAGTTGTGGAAATATCCATTAAATTTCAGTACTGTTATTTCACTATTAAGTGGAAAAAGGATAAAAAAAATGGAAAATTACGGAAAATGGTTATTATTGGGTGGGAAATATCTCAAAATCCCATTTGGAAACATTTTTTTAAATCATTGTCCTTTTAACCTTATTACAATTCTTATACATTTTACCGAGGTAACTAATTTTTAGCCTTATTAATTAATATTAATGACCAAAATTAATTTTAAAATATTAATTAATTTTTACCTTTTGATATAAAATATGAAAATAATTTTATCATACAAATTATTTAATGTTTTAAAAAGATAATGTTTATAAAAAATCTTGTAATCATGTAAAAACGCTTTTTAACAAAACATGTTTTTAGTATAAAATTTATTTATAAGGTAAATTTTCCTGGTTTCTGAATTAAATGAAATAAGTTTATTTTTTATTAAAATTATATAATATGTGTCTTTAAAAGAAAACGAGGAAAATTTCTACTTTAATTTACTATATTTAATGAAAACACTGAAAATAATTTTAATTTGTTAAAGTAATGTTTTACTTCAGTTATAAAAATATTGAACATAGGCTATCCGATTTCAAATAATATATTAATATGAATAATTTTATTACAGAAATATATACATTCTTACATAAAATGTTGTTTTGAGTCTTATTTTTCAATATTACATAATGATAAAATCAAAAAAAAAATCTTCAATTTTGGTAAAAACATGATTTTTCGACAAAAAATCAATCTTTTTAGATAAATATAAAAATTACATAGTAATTAAATTTTGGTATAATGAAGTCAAAAAAATAAATATCTCAAATTAAAATTATAAAATTTTAAATGTTATGTTTTAATATAACATATATAATATATATAAACCCTCTTTTAAAGGTAACCATTTTAAAAAATCAACATATTAGTTTTTCATCTTTTAAAGGTAGAAGATTTTAATTGTTTTCCATCATACAGTTTTCAATTGATTTATTAATAATTTTTTTATAAAATTTTATTTGTTCATTTACATTAGGTGTATCATTTAGTGAATGTTATTAAACATTAAATTAATTTTACAATGTTTAGAATTTCAGGTCGTTATATTCTACCCGCTTAAAAGAATTTCATCTGGAGTGTTTTGTTCCACATTGGAATCAAATTGGGGATAATTTTTACTCATTAAATCCTCAAGATCCCACAAACCATCTTAAATATTTTTTTCCAAATAATATATCTGACTGGATGGGTGGTCTTGGTCCGAAGAACATTGTATCATCCATCCAAGATCACCATGAGTGTTTCTTTATAGGAGGGGACATGTTCCAGTTCCATATATTTTGAGATTTGTAAATGTGATGGATCTAGTATATAATTCCTATAAAATAATACATGGAATTCATAATTCACTTGGGATAGTTGATGTAGTATAGTAAATTAATAATCTACAACCATGACCTGATCAAGGATCTCTGAGGGACTGATCTATCAAGTGTATAACTTACCAATATTACAAATTCTCATAACCCATTTCTAGAGAGATATTTATAGAAAAAAACTTATCACCAACACAAACCTACAAACTTATTTTATAGTTATCGTCATATATCATATTTTGAATTTGTTCCATTTTCTTATACCTATTAATGGTTTTGTAAATCCCAGTTATTTTTTACACTATGCAAGGTCCTATTATCTTTATTTCCCCAATATAATACCAACATGATTTTTCTCTACATCACTTTCCATATAGAGCGTCATGTATATCCATTTGGATTCTAGAATAAATTTTTTATGATAACTCTATCATAATAATACATTGATCCCATCATAATTGGAAATACATTAAATAAGATCTTAGTATATACAATAGAGTTTAAATTATTCTTTCAAAATGACCATCTGTATGAGGGTGATAAGATGTTTGAAACATTATCCAATTAACTAAAAATTACTAATTTATTTTCTTATATATCTATTTAAATATATGATCATGATTTTATTCAATATATAGGGGAACAATATGAATCCAAACCACCTCTTCAATGTATATATTAGAAAACTGATCAAGATATAAATCATTATTAATAGTAATTAAATGGGTAGAAATTGTAAATATATCTTCTATAACTTATATTGAATTATGATATTTATTTTTCCTTTGGATTCCTATAGTCAAAATAATTTTGATTTTTCCCATTGCATTATAGGTATGCAGAATGGTTTTATCATCACTTATTTATTTTTCCACATTACGTTAACTTGATAAAATACTAAACATTGAGATATATACAATGTGATTTCTCTCCTCATTCTATTCCACTAGATTTTTCTTCTTTATATCTCTATACATAATTGGGCCACCATGATTGATTAAGAGGATGATCTATATGTTTCTTCGTTAATCTCATTATTCAGTTTTCGGTAAATATATGACATATATCTGATTCCCAAACTATATAACACATTTTTTAGAATGTTGAACTCAAAAATATAAACTTACTTATTTTATAACTCCACATCATCTTTTTGTGATTATTTTATCATTACATGAATCGAGGGTTGTGCACATACAAGAGAAAGGTAAGATTTATCCTACTCCCTTATGATATCAAGAATCATCCTTTGTCGTAACATGAGTATTTGGTCCTTTTAAATCCTTATAATAAATATTATATCACAACCCTTTCTACATAGAGCATCAAGAACCATGTTTTCCATTCCTTGGTGATAATATATCAATTATTTTTAAATTTTGATTATCTATAACCATCTCATTTGGTGTATATTTAACACATTATATGTGAATGCATATTTCAAGCTCTTGTAATAAATGTATATATCAAACTTCTCACCATAAAGTTAATACAACATATGTTTTAATGCAATGATCACTTTTGTTAATTCCAAATAATTTTCCAGGTAATTTTTCACAAGTATCCTTAATTTTCATCTAGAACAATCAATTACCATATAATTTTTCAAAAGGAATAAACCTAGGAATTTTAATGATGCATCACTAAAAATTACACAACGTTCACCATTTCAAGGTAATTGAATCATATGTGTACAGAAAAACCATTCCTTATTGTCCTTGAATATTTAATCACATTAATTCTTCAATTGAAAATTGAAGCATTTATATATAAAAATGGTTAATGGACTTTATAGCTCTAAGAAATTTATCTCAAAGAGTCATCAATATCCATCTATCCTAAGAAAACAATGGATTTTTGTAATAATTTTTAGTTGCATCTATTGATCAATAACCTATATATATGACTGATTTATATATATACCCTCATTTGTGATGACATGACTGATGAATAATGGGTTTTTATAGAGAAAATTCTCATTTTATGATTTATGAATATATTCTTTCACCCCCTAGGGTCTTCAACACAATCCTTATGTGATATACATGATCTTACTTGATTTTAGAATATATAAGAATGTCTTATATAAACACATCAACAAATTCATCCAAAAAATATATAAATACTCCATTCGAAACAAGAATTATGATAGAGGTGTAATTGATAAGTCCAAATAGAATCAGTATAAACTCATAGTGTTCATAAATTGATAGGTATATTGTATTTTTAATATCCACCTTTTTACCCTAAATTGATGATATCTATATTAGAGTAACATATTTCATAATACATGAACTCCTTTGAGATTATTGAATAGGTCATTGATATGGGTCATATAATACTTGATTTTAAACTATATTTTTTTGATCTCATGATAATCTATAAAAAGATGAAATGATCCATCCATAATTATTTCACAGAGGACTTTTGTACCCCATGGTAAAGCAATATGGTTTATAAAACCCTTTCCAACATTTTCTAGTAATTGAATAAAAATTTTCTTAATTAAACAAAATAAATCTTTTCATGAGTCATCATGATAGGAAATAATATAGGGATATGTTTAATTGGGAAATCAACCTCAAATTCTCTGGGAAGGCCCAAACATTAATAAGCAAATACATTAGAATATTCACATACAATATTTATTCTTTAAATGATGACATTATCCATGATATTATCACCTTAAAACCCATTTTAAATGGGTATCAAGACCCATATTATATAATTATTTTCTAAAATAGGTGTATTGTCATACATGCATTGATATATGAAAACATGATGATTATTTATATGAAAACATATTTCTATTTATTATTAATTGATATGATATTTATATATGGAATTCTAATCACTAAGTAAAATTTAGTCAAATTTAAATATATGAAGAAAAAGTATATTTTGTAGAATCATATCCCTTAAAATAAGAATTTGGGGAGAGCTTCACTTCTCCGTTTCATTCATTATTCCACTATGTGATTTAATGGAATGTTTTATATTCAATATTTTAAGTGGGGAACCTATATTCCTTGGAAATATATAAAATTATTAATTAATGAAAAATCTAGGATTGAAAAAGACATTAACAATTCTATAGTGGATAATAAGTGTACATTTCACTACTTCCAAATTTTTTACAACAATATTGTTGTCATTTCATATCACTTCACTTTCTCTCTTGGATTATGAGGTTATTGATTCTTATTCACTTAATTAGATATTAGAATATGTAAATTATTATCATAATTACATTACTACAATATTTTTAAGAATTAAAGAGTGGGTGGAGCATTATCTAGATCATTATTGCACTCAATGGTGACATTCCACCTCGTTCCAGTTATATGAGAGTAACGAGTTAGGTGGCCTACTTTACCACACTCTTAAAACTTCCTAGAACCACTAAGGAAATTACCTAGGAGTTTCCTGCCACATATCATTCATGTGGTTAGTTGGAAATTATTACCCTTATGATACTTTTCAATAAAGGTTCCATGATACTCTATCTTTCTTTTCCTTTATATATAATTATGTGGGTCTATATCTTACATTTCATCCATAAGAACAAATAATAAAACTTACTCTTAGATTCCAAATTCTCATACATCAATTTTTTTGAATACTGGGTTTTAAGAAACAAAATAATCTATTTATCTTCTTTTAATTCCTAGATATTGACTCTGAGGTTTTCCTTGTGTGTTTTTTGATATTTTACTCATAATTCCCAAGGTACATATATTCCTTCTATTTTAATTCATGGAATTATCATTCTATATTAGTTAAAATATTCATTGAAAAATATTTAGGTTAGTATATTCCCTTGTTTTCCTTCCCCTACATATTATAAATTTCCTTCCTTTTCATTCTATTCCAAATGATATTCCACCATTCTCTAGCCCCAATGTCCAGACAATAGACAACCAAGATGACCTTATGATACTTTGAGCAATGAAGGACATAAAATATATTATCCATCTCATTAATCCATTGATTATAAACCACCGAGTTAGAAGGACCATTAATGGATGATTTATTTTATCACCCTCGGTTTGAGGTATATACTCTTTGGTTATGATTATTTATGTGTTTAAAGTGGATGGTATGAGTTGAGAAGAGGTTTGGAGAGTTTGTAATGGTTTTGGATAAGTTTATAGGATTTTCGCAGGGAGCACGGTTTGAGCACGGTTAGGAGAAACCATGCAGGTTCTCCAGGAAAACGTGTAGGGGAGACAGTAGGCTTCAAATGGCCAAACCGTGTGAGGAAACCATTCAGAACCTTGATCTCGAGGCAGTAGTGTGGGCACGGTTAGCGCACAGTTTGTCAAACTGTGTGGTATAACCGTGCAACCAATTATAAGTAGGGTTTTTAAATCCGGTCTCCCTCGAGGTTACCTCATTCTTCTCTAAATTATCTCCCACTCGAGCCTCACTCGGGATTTAGAGTTCTCAAGGGTTGAGGGTGCTCTCCTACTTGTTTTGGAAGAGTTTTGAAGAGGATTCTTGGCAGTTTGAAAATGGTTTCTCCCAAGTAAGTCTCTCATCCTGGTTCCTTGTGTTTTCCTCTAGATCTACATCTCCCTCTGTCTTGGTTTTCTAGATCTACACCTATTGTGTGTAGATCAAGGGTTGTGGTTTCCTTGGATGATGATTTTAAGGCTTGTGGATGTTAGAGAAGTGGATTTAGAGAGGTTTTGGTGGTGCGTTCACCTATTTTGAGGAGCGGTTATTTATGGGTCGATTTCTCAGGAACCCTAAAGGTAGGTGGATTCTCTCTTTCCTCCACATGGTGAAAACTATTGGTTTGGTTACAATTAATTGTGTTACTTGAAATTAATTGGGTCTTTGATGTGTGAAATCGGATAGAAATCTCTTTGGTAATGGTTTGGGATTTTTTGGGAAAAAGGGATTATAGAAAAATTCTCATGATGTGAATATAAAATGGTATTTTAAAATGAGTTGTTTTGTTGGTTTATTAAGATGAACTAACAAAATGGTTTACAATAAAAAAGGGTTGTTTTTATTGAAATGGGGTTTGGAATGGAAAATGGTTAAAAGGTGTTTTCAATAAATGATTGATTTATTGAAGTGGATTGGCAAGTAATTGAAATGGTTGATTGCATGTTGTTGTGGCCTTGGTGGATTATGAGATTGGTTATGGATTTATTGGAATTATGTATGGAAGTGGGAGAGAAGTACCACTATAAAAGGGGGATGGATAGTGTACGAAAGGGCCACCATAAAAAGATAAGTGGTCGGCAAGTACCGCTAGTTATGAATGGGTGAACGGGTTGGATGGAAGTTCCGTCGTTATGGTTGCATTGTTGTGCATTGCTTTGCAAGATGGAAATTGGGGTGCTAATGTGTAAATAATGAAATGGATTGTGGCATGTTTGGTTGGATTTCCCTTAGTTTCTTGGTTTGGGTGAGACTACTTGGTAAGGGTGTGTTTGGCTTGTTGTAATGGATGCACATGTGATTATTTTATATATAATATTTTAGATAAAGGTTCTAATAGTTTTATCCTAGTGGCGTGTGTAGGGAAGTCATTTGGGGAAAACCTAGTGAGTAGTTGTACTCACCCCCTGCTTTGGCAATTTGGTTTCATTGGAGATTTTGTGTACTGGGATCCAGGTAATGTTAAGGCATCTCATTACTAGTGGTTCATGGTGATGGTTGTGTTGTGTTGGTGGAGCTTGGAGCTTGGATCATGGTGTGGAGCTATGGTGGTGTCATGGATTACGGTGTTTTTTTGTTTAGTCTTCCGCATAGTACTCTGACATGGTATTGGTTGTATTGGTTTTTTGTTGTATTGTGGAACAACTTGGTTTTTCATTGGGAATACATGCTTAGATGTTTTGATTGAAACACAAGATATAGTGGTTGATAGTGGATGGTTTGGTTTGTTTTGTCTTTAGGGAAAATCGTTCCCCAATTTGTTCTCGAAGCCCTCAAAATTTATTTCCAGCCTTTGGTTCCTTGGGAACAACGTTTAAGTCCATGTAACCCCCACCGCCTCCTCAAGACAATGAGGTAGGGGATGGGTGTTACAAGTGGTATCAACTTGTTCAATCCTATGGAGTTGATTATCGGATTTAGAGTTGATATTCATTGTAGTTTATTCCTTGAGTTGGGATGGTAGCAAGGCATAGGAATGTCAGAACATGGAATGTATAACATAAAAGGACATAGCTAACCCTTTTATGCTAAACTTCATGTTACCAGGGATTTGGGAACATAAGTAGTTGGAAACACTTATAGGCATTGGATATATCATTATCATGTGTGTAGCCAATTAGATGAGCATAGGATGCATGGTAGAAATGACTTCCCTCTAGGATTCATATTTCATTGGGGGTATAATGATTTATGTTGTGATATTAATGTGTGTATTTTGAAAAATCTGAATTGGGTTTCAAAACAGAAGGATATTAAACATGGAAGATGGTGGTATTTTAAAAATGGTTTGATTTTCAAAAATGGTGAAACATGGATAATGTTGAAAGGTGGAAAGCCTTGTTGTGATAATATTTTGTAATTCAATTTGAAAAGGGAACTATTGATGTCTACAGAAGTGAGACTCATAGTTGTTTGTTTTCTGTTTATAGAAATGGAACTGGGTAGGCGTCGTAGAGACCAACAGGAAGTGGATGATGAGAACATGGTTTCACCTAAGCCCCAGGTGAACCATCAGTTAGTCTAGAGCATACTGAAAGCTTTCCAAGCTATGGGAAGTGTGATTAGATCAGAAGAGCCAACACATGTGGATTATGTGGCTCAGTTTCAAAGGCTGGATACACCCATCATTTGGGGTGATTCGGACCCGGAATGGGAAGAGGCATGGTTGTCCAAATTGAGTAGAATTTTCAAATTCCTGGGGATGCTAGTAGAGTTGAAAGTAATGATAGTGATGTACAATCTAGAGGATCTTTCTCTTCAGGGGGGGGGGGAGTTGGTAGTCCAAGTGGGGACGTACTAGGGTATGATGTGGGAAGGATTTGAGGAATTTTTTAATAAACTATTCTACCCACATACGTTTAGAATTAAGCACACAATTGATTCCTTCAGTCTGAAGCAAGAGCATATATCTAGGTTGGAATATGCATCCATGTTTATGAGCTTAGTGTGGTTTGCACCCGAGGTGGCGGTTAGCACCTCGTTGAAGGAAAGTATCTTCAAAGAGAGGTTAAGGTAAGAGATCTATTCAAAAATAGCAGTCATGTGTATTTCAGATTACATAGAGATGGTGAATCAAGACATGGTTGCTAAGAAGGATCAGTTGGGAGCTCCGGGTAGAGGAAGCATGGTGGGAGCCATGCGGAATAGTTGGAACTCTAATGCTGGGTTCAAGCGGAGGATGGACACTTATTCCCATGGTGGGAGTATGGAACAAAATCCAATGGTAGGATCGGTAAATCTTCCTCCGAAGCCCCAGATCAAACTAGGATGTTTTTAGTATGGCTCTACGACACACATCAATCAGGACTGTATGAAACAACCGCGATCGTGTCACAGTTGTAAGCAGATTGGAGTCCTCATCGTTATAGTCGTAATTCACCAAGGTAGGGTGCGTGTGACACTCCTCAGGGATCCTAGATGTCGTATGCATCAACCGGACGAGGACAACATAATACCCATCATCAGTAGAGCAAAGTCAGTTATGGTGATTCTCGAAACACCACAACTCCTCAGCAGGGCAATAAAGAGTAGATTTTGGAAACCAAGGAGTTTTTCAAAGCCGAGTAGGTTATGGTGAATGATCTGTTTAAACCATCCATGGTATGAGGTACTATTCTTTTAAATTCTACCTTGATGTAAGTGTTGTTTGATATGGGTGCCTCACACTCTTTTATTGCTGCACATGTGGTTGATTTGCTGGGTTTAAGGGTAGAAATGAGGCCATTAGTTTTGAAACTTCAAACTCTTCTGGGTCAAAGAGAGTGTCAAGCCTTCTTGTGTAGAGGATCTTGTATCGTTGTGGGAGAGGTTGAACTAGTGTAGAATTTCTCAGTGCTTGAGATGGATGGGTATGATGTAATCTTGGGAATGGAATGGATGGTGGCATTTAAGGCCCACATCGACTGTAATGCGCAGACAGTGGATTTTATGGCACACGATGGCATTAGAAATCTCTTTAGAGGAGAAAGGCTTGAAAGGAAGGGTGCAATGGGTTTGTTGGCACCAGGAGTGGGAACATTATCGTATTAGTATATGGTGTTTTCGTTGGAATCAGTAGAGGTTGTTGAGAAGAGTGTTCTTCCACCAGTAGTGGATCAGTTAATGGATGTTTTTTCCGAATAATTCTCTAGGTTACCTCCCGTAAGAGAAGTAGAGTTTACAGTTGCTCTCCTTATGGGGACCAATGTTATCTAACTTCCATCCTATCGGATGGAACCTAATAAATTGTAGGAATTGAAAGTCCAGTTGAAGGACTTTAAAAACAAAGGGTTTATCTGGCCTAGCACATCTCTGTGGGCAGCACCGATGTTGTTTGTGAAAAAGGCTGATGGAACATTGAGTCACTGTATTGATTATAGTCATCTTTACCATGTTACGATAAAGAACAGATATCTACTTCCATGAATGGATGATTTTTTTGGCCAGTTGATGGGAGCACAGTGGTTCTCCAAGATCGAACTGAGGTTGGGATATCATCAATTGGGAGTGAGGAAGGATGATATTACTAAAACAAGTTTCAGAAGCAGATATAGCCATTATGAATATGTGGTTATACCCTTTGGTCTAATGAATGCTCTAGCGGTGTTCATGGAATTGATGAATCATATATTTCATGTCACACCCCAAGCTTCCATGGTACGCTTCTCTTTGAATAATACAATAGCGTGTGTTGTACGCAACATCAAGTTCTAACACACACCACAACCAATCAAACTAGCAGTTATGAATAGTAATACCCACTTTTTGAAATTTTATAAATTTTATATTTTAAAATGGACTTCATTTTTGGATTCAAAAAATCAAATTTAGCTTATGGTGAATTTTTGGTATTTTTCTGAAAACATTCAATTTTCGATGAATATTGAAACAACACTGAGTTATAGTTTAAAACTGAATTTTTATTTAAATAATTTTTTATTTTATTTAAATTAAATTAACGTCAAAATAGATACATAATACCTATATAAGTTAAATGTAATTCAATGGAGTTAGTTAAGAATAATTTTTGATATATAAAAATTTTATTGAACTTTTCACCGTATGTTACCCACCTCATAGAAGAATTTGTAAATTCACATAAAACATAATTTTACCTCTTCTATGAGTGGAATTTCGAAAATCCGAGAACACGGTTAATATCAAGGTGTAAAATGTGGTTCAATAAGATAAAAATAATTTTAGGTGAATAATAACATTTTTCGTTTATTTACCATGGTTAAAAGTAAATAGGGTAATTAAGGGTAAAAATGATATTAATATTATCCTAACGCATGTCCTAATTCTATTGGAAAAGTTTATCTCGACCAAAAACAACCTTAGAAAAAAAATATTATCATTTAGGTCCACTTGGATTAGATTAGGACATTTATTATTATTTAATTCAAAGAAGAGTTAAAAGAGTTAAAACCAATGTTTAATAACTAAAACATTTTTAATATAGGGTTATACATAAGATAAATTCGATTATAAATATTCATTATAAATATTAAAATATTTTCTACATAATGGTATTTTATTTATAATTTTTAGGAATTAAATAATTTAATTTATTTATGACTCAATGGGGATGCCGTAATTACCTAATTAATGAAATATTAAAATAATTGATATTATAAATATCAAAATAAATGTACTTTTAGACTTTTTATGAATTAAAATAAATTTCTAGGTTAATATGAATTATTAGGATTGGATATATAAATTGTTTTTGAATTAATAATGCTGTTATGAAATTTTCAAAAACAAAATACCCAATAGTGTCAAAATTGACATAATAGAGTATTTAAAAAATATATTATATTATTAATTGATATTCTATTCCTAATAATCTAATGTTCGGAAAAAGTACTTATATAATGTTATTTTTATCATTAATGGGCCACTTGGGGGTCTCTTGGTGGTATATAGTAAGTTTATTTACTATATAATATAAAAAAACAAAGATACATGGTAATGTCAAACTATTTAACTAAGTGTTAAATATATATTATATGGTTAATATAGTGACCCAAACCTATCTAAAATATATTTGTTGAAAGGATTTCAACCTAGCTCCACCTTAACCTTTAAATAATCCAATTTAGATCCATTAGAATCCAAATATGAATTTATTATAAAATAATATTTCTAGCTTTTCCAAAGGTGCCCCTCACCCCACTTATAAAAGGGAACTCCCCTTTCTCTCTAATTTACACCTTAAAATCCTTTTGGATCGGCCAAACCCTGCCCAAATATTTTCTCAACTTTTCTAACTTCGACCTAGAGGCCTTATTTTTATCAAAAATCCATCCTATGAATCCTTTTTGATCAAATCAAAAGGAAGAACCCGATTAAGAAGTAAAGTTTTCACCACCCTCTTTCAAGTTCCTTTCTTTTTCAACTTCTTCTTTCTTTGTTATTTCCATTATAAAATAATAACTTCAGTAACATCTATATACTATTATGTTATTATAAATATGGTACAACAATATTCAGTATTCTATCCATCTTTTGAATGACATTTCACCATACGTGCGTATGTACGGCTTACCGTCTCCACATCGTGGTGTAATTGTTATTCAAAACATTATTTTTTGGATGGGTATGATAATGATATTTAATTCATGTAAATAATAAATATAACATGATAATTATTCTGAATATATAATATACCATCCAATTATATATTATTTTTATATGAAAAGAATGATATTGTCGCTCGTGCGTGCGTATGGACTACCGTCTCCCTGAACGTGATGAGATTCATTCCCCATCATATCCATTCAAGACTAATTCTCATTTGATGATTAAAAGTAATGTTTAATAACTTTATATCATTCTGGATATGAATAAGATAAAACCTATCCATAACAAACATGACTTATCCAACAAAACAAATAAAATAAAACGAGTAAGTTAACACCCAAAACGATGATAATACTAAGATATTATTAACAAATCAATGTTAAAAGATTATATATAATTATCATATTAGTGTATATGATTATTGTATAATTTAATAACAATTATTTAACCATTATACAAGAGTTTGACTTTCCCTCAATCAAGGAAAAGTAAAATGTAAGGGTTTATTTTACAATCTCTTCATTATCTGAGGTTTTTATACGTAATTATCTACTCGGACCTCTTTATCATCCACATCCATGTTTCTTAAAATCATATTTCAAATAATTCTTACTATTTTACAGACTATGGGTTAAAGTCATCTATACTCTGGTTGACTTTTTATAAGAATTTTATAATGGAATCTTTCTGTCATTTTCCAAACTAGGCTCTTTTTAACCTTTTCGACAGAATTAAGGTAAGAATGTCTTTTTAACTTATACGGTGGGTGTCGTTATTTTATGTCGTTATAAAGTCCTAGAAGCTTCCCAGACAAGATTATATGAATATTTTCAATGTAAATGTTTTATTTTATAATTATGTGACTTTTAAATGATTTCAAAAAAATAGATATTTCTCTAAAATAGTTTTGATATCATCTATGTCAACATCCTTTGATGGATTTTAAGCTTATTTGAAGTTTATTTATTATGATACAAAACTTCCATATTGTACTAAAGGTTTTGTGATATTTTTGACTGTGGATGTGTTATTTTTATACCATTCATGGTTTATGGAGAAAGTGTTGACATTTCGTATGCTAGCTTTAATACGAATGTTTATGTTATGTTTAAACCGGTTCATATGAGGAATGTATTGGACATAATATGTAACGGGTGGAGCCCAATATATCTTATCGATGCATTGGTAAGTCTCATGAGACAAACTAGTGTCTTGGCATAAGGCCTTGATAAAACCTTATTTGTAGTCATGGCACATGTCCTTGACTATGTGCTTATTATATTCTGGCATTATGCATTCCATCATTATGAATGTGGTTATTGATATTGGATGTGATTATTCGACCAGTAGTATATCCATCTGAATAAGTAAATGGAATTATTTCATTTTATTTCTGCCATATTATGCTGATGTTCCTGTTTAAAAGGCTTTTTTTAGTTATACATTGCCTTAAATGTTTATTCTTATTTATGAAAATTTCTGCTATATTTTTATCCTTACTGGGTATTTGAGCTCACCCCTTTCTATGTTTTATTTTTCCCAGGATGTGAAGAAGTATTTTATGAATGACATGCAAGGGATAATATAAGGGGATATGAGTGTGGATACAAGATGACGTTGTACTTTTCACTTTTTGATGTAATGTAAACTTTATGAATGAATCTAGTGTTTCCAATGCTACTAAACTAATCAGTCTTTTGAGATTTTATATTTTGTGATCATGCCAATGATATGTAATAATGCACTGACTTTGGGTAACTGGGGTCAGGGTGTTACAGTTTGTATCAGAGGAGGTTTAGTACAACTGTGGAAGTTAGATTTATATAAACTCTGATTAAAGCACATACCCTAAAATAAACGTTGAGGATTAGTATAGAAGAACTTCCTATAATTTTGGTATTGTAGATATTTTGTGAGTTTTCCGAGCAATACATCCCTGTCTGGATATGAGCAGGTAGAGGCGGCTCTGGCATAGTTGTACCTAGGGGTTAAACCCAAAAACACCGCTTTGAGCGAGACTCGAACAGGATCTGGTGCACGACAACGGGCCTTGCTGCACTCTTTGTTAAGACACTCTGAAGGGATATGCTTAGGATAATTCTCATTTTCTTTACAAACCATTATGAATGGATTATGAGTATATACTTCCTCAAAGAAAACATTTTTATGATTATGGATTATATCCATAAATAGTTCAATTTATGTTAAGTGGTTTACATGTATGGAATTTTGTATTTTGATTCATAAACTGATCTAGTTTATGCCTTTTTTTAGAAATTGTTCCTAGTGGAAGAAATGGAAACTGTATCAATGCACACACTCCATGTAGGGATTTCCCTCTTGCTCAAGATAATTATATTGGAGCTGGTGATACAACCAGTTCTGATCATCTTATCACCATACCAAGACAACTCACTCAGGGTATGAATAATAACCTTACTCGAATGGAGCACCCAGATCCACAGTGTGGAGGATCAATGTTAGATCGCTTCATGAGGAAACAACCACCAAACTTCAATGGGAGTACAAATCCCTTAGTAGCTGAGCAATGGATAAATTCATTAGAGATAATATTCCATGCCTTAGGGAGTAGTGAAAGGGAAAAAGTTATCATGGTAGTTTACCGCCTCATTAGAGATGCTGATCAATGGTGGTCATTGATTCAAAACATAAAGGAAGATGATGAAGCAACAAATATAGACTGAAGGGAGATCAAAGAGATTTTCATAGAAAAATACTTTCCTCATGTCCATTAAGCAGATATGGAAAGGAAATTTCTGAGTCTGAGGAAAAAGGAGGATGCGAATGTCGCAAAGTATGAGGCTAACTTTACAAGGTTAGCGAGGTATGCTGCAGATTATATAAGTAACACAAGAAGTAAGATTGATCATTTTATTTATGGGTTAAAACCATTTCTCCATTAATAATTAGTCTCAAAAACCTTCTCATTGTATGAAGATATTGTCTCATGCACTATCAAGATAGAAAAATAATTCTCTATGTACTATGAATTTAAAGAAAAGAAAGAGAAGAATAGATCTGCTGATCAATCTGGGAATGGAAATAAGTTGAAGAAGGGAAAAGTTCAATATCCATCCTGCAGTAAATGTGGTAAAAAACACCCCGATACTTTCTTAAAAGAAAAGGGAGTCTATTACATGTGTGGTGAAAAAGGTCACCAAGCTCATGACTACATGGGGAAGAAAGAAGCTACCGATGTTCAATTCTACAACTTCAAGGAGGTGGGACATTATGAAAATGAATGTCCTAAGCTTCAGGGAAAATTACCTCATAAATGGCCAATGCATCAAGACCATGCTTATGCTATCACTACTGCTGAGGATGAAGCTCTAAAAGACGTGGTGGCAGGTAATTTAATGGTTTCCTCAAGATTATAAAATGTATTATTTGATTCTGGATCATCGCATTATTTCGTATCTCCCTAGTTTTCTAAGAAAATTAGATATTTCCAATTTGATTTAACAAGGGTGTTTTCAGTCAAAACTCCTAAGGGAAGTATCATTGCAACAATGTTTTGTGAATCAGGCACCATTAGAGAACATATATGTTCTTTATCTGCGGATCTCCTCGTCAAAACTATGATTGAATTTGATATAATCCTCTGTATGGATTGGATTTACAACAATGATGAAAAAATTTATTGTAATAATAAGGAGGTTACTATTTTTTATGATGATGATAAGGAACACCTTATCTTTAGAGCAGAATCGTCACCACCTAATTCTTATCTAGATCCACCCCCGGTTTCTCAACTAAATTCAATTATTAGGGAGGAAGAGAATGCAATAATTGTGGGTAAGGAAAGGAATGTTCAAATAGAGGATGTACCTATTGTGAGAGAATATGCTGATGTGTTTCCTGAAGATTTACCTGGTCATCCTACAGAATGAGAAATTGAGTTTTCCATTGATTTAATTCCTGGTTCTAGTCTTATATCTAAGACCCCTTATATAATGTCCATTGTGGAATTAGGTGAACTAAAAAAAACAACCAGAGGAATTGAGTAATAAGGGATTTATTCACTCTAGTGTTTCTCTATGGGGATCCCCTATCCTTTTTGTTATGAAGAAAGATGGATCTATGAGGTTATGTATCGACTACAGGGAAATCAATGTTATAACAATAAAGAACAAGTATCCCCTACCTCGCATTAATGATTTATTTGACCAACTACATGGAGGTAAATACTTTTCAAAGATTAACCATAGATCTGGATACCATCAGTTGTGTGTGAAGAAGGAAGACATTCTGAAGAAAGCATTTTGAACCAGGTACGAGCATTACGAGTTTACAGTAATCCCTTTAGGGCTGACTAATGAACCCCCTATTTTCATGGATCTAATGAACCGTGTTTTCAAGGAATATCTTGATTATTTTTTAGTGGTATTTATTGATGATATCTTGGTATACTCCAAAAGATAAAAAGATCATGAAAATCAATTGTGCATTATCCTGAAGACTCTTAGAAGACATGAATTATATGGGAAGTTTTGCAAGTGTGAATTCGAGGTTCAGGAGATCTCTTTTCTTTTCTATGTTGTCTCTAAGGATGGAATCTATGTTGATCCTTCAAATACCAAGGCAATACAAGAATGTACACACCAACGAGTATAACTGAGGTACGTAGTTTTATTGGTTTAGCAGGTTATTATTAGCATTTTGTCCAAAAGTTTTCCCGATTGGCTAACCCATTAACGAAACTCACACGTAAAGGGGTTAAATTTGTTTGTAAAAAAGAGTGTGAAGAATGTTTTGAGGAACTGAAGTTTAGATTAGTCAATGATCCTATATTGACTCTACCAGCGGGGAATGATGGGTTTGTTATGTTAGTGATGCTTCAAAGAAAAGACTAGGTTATGTCCTTTTGCAGAATGATAGGGTTATTACCTATGCATCACGAGATCTAATAATTAATGAGAAAAACTATCCTACTCATGATCTTGAGTTAGGTGCTATAATATATGCTTTGAAGATATTGAGACATTATCTCTATGGTGAAATATGTGAGATTTATACTGATCACAAGAGTTTGAAGTATATTTTCTCACAGAAATAACTCAACATGAGGCAAAGGCGATGGATTGAACTACTCAAGGATTATGATTGCATGATACACTACCACCTGGGGAAGGAAAATAAT
Organism: Viscum album; assembly: GCA_963277665.1. NCBI lineage: Eukaryota > Viridiplantae > Streptophyta > Magnoliopsida > Santalales > Viscaceae > Viscum > Viscum album. The sequence continues at coordinate 374,523,867 of OY728119.1, read as the reverse complement.
GTGGAAGATGATTTGAGTATCAAATATCATCGAGCTTTGAACTTGATGATAATTGAACGAGATCCTATTTTCATAGATCTAGTAAAGATGGATATTGGAATTACCATGGAAGGTGAAACATCAATGCTTTTTCAAATAGTTTCCAAACCATCTTTACTAGAAATAATTAGGAGTTATCAAACAGATGATGAAGAATTTCAAAAGAATATTAATGCTATGAATGATGGGATATTGAGAGACATTGTGTATGAAGAAGGAATTTTGAAATTTGGGAAGAGACTTTGTGTTCCCGATATACCTGATCTGAAAAGGAAATTGTTAGATGATACTCATAGTTCTAATTTCTATATAGAACCTAGGATCCCCAAAATGTATAGAGATTTGAAGGGACATTTTTTGGTGGGACAACATGAAGAGGGAGATTTCTGATTTTGTGTCACGATTTATGGTTTGTCAACAAGTGAAAGTTGGAAGGCAACAGCCTGGAGGAGTCATGCAACCTCTTACCATTCTGGAGTAGAAATTGGATAATATCACATTGAAAATTTTCATGCGACTACCAAAGACTCCTAAAAGGAATGATGCAATATGGGTAATTATTGGTCATCTTACCAATTCATCACATTTTCTTGCTATAAGGGAAGATTTACCTCTTGAACGTCTAGCAAGGATATATATTAAAAAAGTTGTGAGACTTCATGGAGTACCCCTATCGATTATTTCTGATCGTGATACCTGTTTTACTTCAAGATTTTGGAAAAGTCTTCAGAAAGCCCTGGATACTAAAATTCGTTTGAGCACTACTTACCACCCTCAAATAGATGGACAATCAGAATGGACTATTCAAAACGTAGAATACATGTTTAGATCATGATCACTTGACTATCAAGGTAAGTTGGATCAATATTTACCTCTAGTAGAATTTTCCTATAACAATAACTTTCATTCGAGTATTCAGATGGAACTATATAAAGCGTTATTCAGAAAGGGATGTCGTACACCAACCTGTTGGGATGATGTTGGTGAAAGGAAACTCATAGGCCCTGAACTGGTGGAGGAAACGATGGAAAAGGTGAAGGTAATCCAAAACCACATCAAAGCATCTCAAAGTAGGCAGAAGAGTTATGCTGACAACCAAAGGAAGGATTTGGAATTTCCAGTAGGAGATCATGTTTTCTTATAGGTATCTCCATGGAAAAGAGTTATATATTTCAGTAAGAATGATAAATTGAGTCCCAGGTACATAGGACCTTTCTAAATTCTAGAACAAATTGGGGTTGTAGCTTATCGTTTGGCAATGCCGCCAAATCTCTCAGAAGTTCACGATGTGTTCCACGTATCAGTGTTGAGAAAATACATGCCTGACCCAATGTATATACTCACATACGATGATTTAGAACAGGAACCCGATCTTTCTTATTGCGAAGATCCTGTCAGGATTCTTGATACAGGAGAACAAGTGCTGAGAAACCAGATGACACATCTGGTAAAAGTTCTACGGAGAAACCATAAAATGGAAGAGGCGACGTGGGAACCCATGGAATTTATGATGAAGAATCACCCGAGTCTTTTCATGCGGTTGTATTATAGAAATTTCTAGGATGAAATTATTTGATGGAGGGTAGAATGCGACACCCAAGCTTCCACGACACACTTCTCTTTGAATAATACAGTAGCGTGTGTTGTACACAACTTCGAGTTCTAACACACACTACCACCAATCAAACAAGCCGTTATGAATAGTAATACCCACTTTTTGAAATTTTATAAATTTTATCGTTCAAAATAGAATTCATTTTTGGATTTGGAATATCTAAATTAGCATAGGGTGAATTTTGGGTATTTTTCTGTAAACATTCAATTTTTGATGAATAGTGAAAAAACACTAAGTTATAGTTTAAAACCGAATTTTAATTTAAATAATTATTTATTTTTATTAAATTTAATTAAGTTCAAAATAGATACATAATACCTATATAAGTTCAATTTAATTCATTGGACTTAGTTAAGAATAATTTTTGATATATGAAAATTTTATTCAACTTTTCACCGTCTTTTACCCACCTCCTAGATGAATTTTGAAATTCACATAAAACATAATTTTACCGCTTCTATGATTGGAATTTAGAAATTACGAGAGACACGGTTAATATCAAGGAGTAAAATGTGGTTCAATAAGATAAAAATAATTTTTGGTGAATAGTTACTTTTTACTATTATGTACCACGGTTAAAAGTAAATAGGGTAATTAAGGGTAAAAATAATATTAATATTACCCTAACACGTGTCCTAATTCTATTGGAAAAGTGTATCTCGACCAAAAACAACCTTTGGAATAAAATATTATCATTTAGGTCCACTTGGATTAGATTAGAACATTTATTATTATTTAATTCAAAGAAGAGTTAAAAGAGTTAAAATAAAAGTTTAATAAATAAAACATTTTTAATGTAAGGTTATACATAATATAAATTCTATTATAAATATTAATTATAAAGCTAAAAATATTTCCTAGAAAATAATATTTTATTTATAATTTTTTGACATTAAATAATTTAATTTATTTATGACACAATGGTGATGCTGTAATTACCTAATTAATTAAATAATAAAATAATTGATATTATAAATATCAAAATAAAAGTAATTTGAGATTTTTTATGAATTAAACTATTTTTCTAGGTAAATATGAAATATTATGATTGGTTATATAATTTTTTTTTGAAGTAATAATTCTATTATAAAATTATAAAAAATACCAAATAGTGTCCAAATTGAAATAATAGAGTTTTTAAAACAAATATTATATTATTAATTTATATTCTATTACTAAAATGCAAAGGATCGGCGAATGGACTTATATAATGATATGTGTACCATTAATGGAGCACTTGGGGGTCTCATGGAGGTATATAGTATGTTTATTAACTATATAATATAAAAAAACAAAGAGACATAGTAAATGTCAAACTATTTTACTAAGAGTTAAATATAAATGATAAGGTTAATATAGTGACCCAAATATGTCTAAAATCTATTGGTTGAAAGGCTTTAGACCCATCCCCACCATAAACTTTAAATAATAAAATTTTGAGACATTAGAAACTGAATATGAATTTATTATAAAATAATATTTCTAGATTTTCCAAAGGTGCCCCTCACCCCTCTTATAAAAGGGCACTCCATATTCTCTCTAATTTACAACATAAAAGCTTCTTTTCTCAGCCAAACCCTGCCCAAATATTCTATCAACAACCCTAAATTTGACCTAGAGGCTTTAGTTTGATCATAAATCCAACCTATGGATCCCTTTTGATCAAATCAAAAAGAAGAACCCGATTAAGAGGTAATGTTTTCACCACCCTCTTTCAAGTTCCTTTCTTCTTCAACTTCATCATTCTTTGTTATTTCAATTATAAAATAATAAATCCAGAATATTATATATACTTTTATGTTATTATGAATATGTTACAACCATATTCAGTATTCTATCCATCTTTTGAATGACATTTCACCATACGTGTGTACGTACAACTTACTGTCACCACGTCGTGGTGTAATTGTTATTCAAAACATCATTATTTGGAATGGAATGATAATGATGTGTAATTCATCTAAATAATATATATAACATGATAATTATTCTTTATATATGACATAACATTCAATTATATATTATTTTAATATCAAAAGAATGATATTATCGCTCGTGCGTACGTATGGACTACCGTCTCCACGAACGCGATGAGATTCATTCCCCATCGTATCCATTCAAGAATAATTCTCATTTGATGATTAAAAGTAATCTATAATAACATTATATCATTCTGAATATGAATAAGATACAACCTATCCATAATAAACACAACTTTTTAAAAAAAGATATAAAATAAAACGAGTAAGTTAACACCTGAAACGATGATAATACTAAGATATTATTAACATATCATTGATAAAAGATAATATATGAAATAATATTAATGTATATGATTCTTTTATAATTTAATAATAATTATTTCACCCTTATACATGAGTTTAACCTTCCCTCAACCAAGGAAAAGTACATGGTAAGGGTTTAATTCACAATCTCTTCATTATCTGAGGTTTTTTATACGTAATTATATACTGGGACCTCTTTATCATCCACATCCATGTTTCATAAAAATGTATTTCAAATAATTTTTACTATTTTAAAGACTATGACTTAAATTCATTTACACCCTTGTTGAATTTTTATAATATGTTTATAAAGGAATCTTTCTGTCTTTTTATAAACAAGGTCCTTTTTAACCTTTTCTACAGAATTAAGGTAAGAATGTATTTTAAACTTATTCGGATGGTGTGGCTATTTTCCACTGTTATAATGTCTTCTAAGCTTCCCTTATAAGATTATAAGAATATTTTCAAATTAAATCATTAATTTTATAATTATGTGACTTTTAAATTATTTCAAAAAAATAGATATTTCTCTCAAATAGTTTTGATTTCATCTATGTCAACATCCTTTGATGGATTTTAAGCTTATTTGAAGTTTATTAATTATGATACAAAACTTATATATTGTATTGAAGGTTTTGTGATATTTTTGACTATGGATGTGTTATTTTTATACCATTCATGGTTTATAGAGAAAGTATTGACATTTCATATGCTAGTTTTAATACAAATGTTTATGTTATGTTTAAACCTATTCATATGAGGAATGAATTGGACTTAATATGTGACGGGTGGAGCCATATATAGCTCCTCGATGCATCGGTAAGTCTCATGAGACAAACTAGTGTCTTGGAATAACGACTTGAAAAAATATTATTTGTATTCTTGGCACAAGGCCTTGACTATGTGGTTATGATAGTTTGGAATTATGTATTCAATAATTATGAAAGTGGTTATTGATTTTGCATGTGATTATTCGACTATAAGAATATCCATGTGAATAAGTAAATGGAATTTTGTCATTTTATTTCTTTCATATTATGCTAAAGTTCACGTTTAAAAGTCTTTTGTTTTATTTATACATTAACTTAAATATTTATGCTTATTTATGAGAGTTTCTGCTATATTGTTATCCTTACTGGGCACTTGAGCTCACCCCTTTCTATGATTAATTTTTCCCAGGATGTTAAGAAGTATTTTATGAATGACCTGCAGGGATAATATAAGGGGATATGAGTGTGGAGACAAGGTTTCGTTGAAGTTTTCACTTTATGATGCAATATTAACTATATGAATATATCTAGTGTTTCCAATCATACGAAACTAATCGGTATTTCAAGATTTGATCTTTTTTTATCATGCCAATGTTATGTAATAATGCACTGACTCTTGGTATCTGGGGTCGGGGAGTTACATTTCAGATAGATCTGGATTAATTTGTGGTGGTGTTTGTAGATGATATTTTGGTGTATTCAAAGACAAGGGTAGAGCATGAGCAGCACTTGGAGACAGTTCTGGGGATCTTAGGGGATCATCGGTTGTATGCCAAATTGTCAAAGTTTGACTTTTGGATACAAGAACTCCATTTTCATGGCCATGTGATTTCTGAAAGGGGTATTTTAGTGGATTCAGATATGAAAGAGTCTATTATCTCGTGGCAACCTCCAATGAATGTGTTTGAGGTATGGAGTTTCCTCGGTCAAGTTGGGTATTTTCGGCGTTTGGTTTGTGATTTTCCACATTTGGCTTTGCCAATTATATCTTTGACAAGAAAGAATGTTTCATTCCAGTATAATGTATAGTTCCAATAGTGTTTCAAAGAGCTATAGGGTAGCATTACATCAACCCCAATATTGTTTTTTCTAGAACTAGGAAGAGGGTACGTTGTGTATTGCGATGCATCGAAATCAGGGTTGGGGTGTGTTCTCATGCATGTGAATCATCTGGTTGCATATGGCTCATGAAAGATGTGGGTGCATGAGAAGAACTACCCAATTCATGATTTGTAATTGGCAGTAGTGGTCCATGCATTGAAAGGGTGGCGTCTTTATCTCTTTGGTGAGAAATTAACAGTATATACATATTATAAGAGCTTGATGCACATTTTCTCACAATGGGATTTGAACTTGAGGCAAAGGAGATGGATGGGATATCTCCATATGTTTGATTTTGACATGATGTACACACTGGGTAACGGAAATTTAATGGCGGATGCATTATGTAAAAAATCATATGCTCAGGTGGTGAAACAAGAATCAGAACAGTGGAAGTTGATGTCAATTATTGCTGACATGCGGTTGGAATGTGAGGACCAGGGTGATAGAGAAGTCTTCTTTGTGTTTTTTGATTCCTGACTTGGTTGGCCTAGTTATAGAAGCATATATATATAATTCTGATTGTGTGCCCATGAGGTTGAAACTCAAGGGTTGGGAGACCATTGAGGTTTGGAAACTGAATGGAGATTGAGTTTTGTGTTTTTAGAATCAGATGGTTGTACCAGTTTCTTGTCAGGAGGTTCTTCTCAAGGCATTTCATCATTCAAGATGGGTTGTTCATCCAAGAATTGAGAAAATTTGTAAAGTGTTGAAATCATAGTTCTAGTGGGCTGGTTTGAAAATAAGTGTGGGTGAGTTTGTTTCGAGATGCTTGAATTGTTAGCAGGTCAAGGATGAGCATCAAAGGCCAGCGGGAATGTTGTAGTCTTTACCAATCCCAGTTTGGAAGTGGGAGAAAATAACGATTGATTTTTTCCAGGTCTCCCAAGAATGGTCAGAATGCACGATGCCATTTGGGTGATAGTGGATCGGCTAACGAAGTCGGCCCATTTCATCCTGATTTGTGAATCTCATACGGTGGAGGATCTATCCAAAATCTATATCGGGGAGGTGGTAAAGAGGCATGGTGTTCCAATATCACTTGTATGAGATAGAGATCCAATGTTTACATATCGTTTTGAGAAATCCTTGCAGCATGACCCTTGGACATAGTTGAGAATGAGCACGACATATCACCATCAGATGGATGGTCAATCCACGAGGACAATACAAAATCTAGAGGATATGTTGTGGGCTTATGTCATGGATTTTGGTGGCTCGTGGGAGGAGCACTTGTCATTGGTTGAGTTCTTGTACAATAATAGTTATCAGGTATCCAAACATATGGCTTTGTTTGAAGCATTGTATGGGCATCCATGTTGTTCTCCACTATGCTAGGTGGTAACAGGTGAGTCCTTGATGGTTAGACTGAGCCTTGTCCAGGAGACTATGGAGAATATCTGGTTAATAGGGAAGATAATGGAGATGGCTCAGAGTCATCAGAAATCATATGCAGATCATCGTCGATGGTCGATGTCATTCAAGGGGAGTAATCATGTTTTCTTGAGGATCTCTCCGAGGTTGGGACGTTGTCAGTTTGGGAAGCAGGGAAAGTTAACTCTGAGGTATATTGGACCTTTTGAGATTCTGGACCGGGATGGTGAGGTGTCTTATTGTTTGGATTTTCCACCTAGGTTCAGTGAAATGCACAACGTGTTTCATGTGTCATAGTTGAAATAGTATCAGACAGATCATGACCATGTGATTCGATGGGATCATATTGAGCTAGAGCTAGAATCTTCGTTGGTGCACATGCCTGTGCGGGTTGTGGATAGGAAAGAGAAAGTCATGCACTGTAAAATCATCATTTTAGTTTGTGTTTTGTGGAAACATGGTCATATTCAAGAGGTGACTTGGGACTGGCCAAAAGAAAAGGTTGAGCAATGGCCCGAGCTCTTTCGGCAAAGGGCGGGTTCACTACTTTCTGAGGACTGAAAGTCCAATGGTGGGGAGAATTTAGAACCCTTAATTTGAGGTATGTAACCTTTGGATATGCTTTTTTATGTGATTAAAGTTAATGTGATGAGTTGAGAAGAGGATAGGAGAGTTTGAAATGGTTTGGATAAGTTTGGAGGCTTTTCACAGGGAGAACAGTTTAAGCACAGTTAGGAGAAACCGTGTAGGCTATCCAAGAAAACCAGTAGGAGAGATAATAGGATTCTCATGGCCTTCACACGGTTTGTCAAACTGTGCGAGGCAACCGTGTGGACTCTTTCTCTCAATGTAGTAGTGTGTGCACGGTTAGCGCACGGTTTCTCAAACTGTGCGGGCTTACTATGTGGCCACTTTAAAGTAGGGTTTTTAAATCTGGGCTCCCTTGGGGTTTCCAAAATCTTCTCCAAATTCTCTCCCACATGATCCTCACTCGAGATTTCAAGTCCTTAGGGGTTGAGGGTTCTCTCCCACTCATTTTGGAAGCAATTTGAAGAGGATTTTTAGCAGTTTGAAGTTGGTTTCTCCCAAGTAAGTCTCTCCTCTTGGTCCTTATGTTTTCATCTAGATCTACATATCTCTTTCTCTCGGTTTTCTAGATCTACACACGTTGTGTGTAGATCTGGGTTTCTGGTTTCCTTGTATGTTAATTTTAATTCTTGTGGATGTTAGGGAAGGAGATCTAGAGAGGTTTCAGTGGTGCGTTCACTGGTTTTGAGGTTCAGTTTCTTATGGGTCGATTTCTTGGTACCCTTAAAGGTATGTGGCTTCTCTCTCGACTCCACATGGTTAGAAATGGTGATTTTATTACAATTAATTGTGTTTCTTAAAATTAATTGTGTTCTTGATGTGCAGAATCGGATTGAAATCCCTTTGGTAATGGTTTGGGAATTTTTGGGGAAAAAGGGATTGTGAAAAAATGCTCAAGATGTGATTTTTAAATGGGATTTTAAAATGAGTTGATTTTTTGGTTTATTAAGATGAACTGATAAAAAGGTTTCTAATAAAAGGGTTGTTTTATTGAAATGGGGTTTGACATGGAAAAAGGTTAGAAGGTGTTTTCAATAAATGTTTGATTTATTTTAGAGGATTGGGATGTAATGGAAATGGTTGATTGCATGTTTTTGTGGCCTTGGTGGTTTATGTGCTTGGTTATGGCTTGATTGGAATGTTTTTTGGAAGTGGGAGGGAAGTACCTCTATAAAAAAGGGATGGATAGTGGAAGGAATAGACACCATCAAAAGATAAGTGGTCGAAAAGTACCGCTAGTTGTGAATGGGTGAATGTGTTGGACGGAAGATCCACCGTTATGGTTTCTTTGTTGAGCATTTCTTTGAATGATGGAAATTTTTGTGCTAATGTGTAAATGATGAAATTGCTTGTGGCATGATTTGTTGGAATTCCCTTAGTTGAATGGTTTGGGGGGATGGATTGGGAAGGGTGTATTTGGATTCATGTGTGATTATTTTTTATAAACTGTTTCTAATAAATGTGCTAACAGTTTAATCCTAGTGGCGTTTGTAGGGATGTTATTTGTTGAAAACCTACTGAGTAGTTGTACCCACCCCCTACTTTGGATCTTTTGTATCTTTGCAGATGTTGTGTATTAGGATACATGTAAAGGTAAGGAATCTCATTGCTAGTGGTTTGTGGGGATTCTTGTGATGTGATGGTGGAGCTTGGAGCTTGGATATTGGTGTGGACCTGTGGTGGTGTCATGGATAATGGTGTATTTTTGTTTAGTCTTTCATATTGTACTCTAATATTGTATTGGTTGTATTGGTTTTGAGTTGTATTGTGGAATAACTTGGTTTTCCTTTGGGAATACATGCTTGCATGTTTTGATTGACATGAATCATATAGTGGTTGACAGTGGATGGTTTGGTTGGTTTTGTCTTAAGGGAAAATCGTTCCCCAATTTTTCTCGAAGCCCTTGGTATTTATTGCCATCCTTTGGTGCCTTGGGAATGGCACTCAACGCCAAGTAAGCCTCACCACCTCCTCAATCCAATGTGTTAGGGGTGGCGTGTTACATGTACATTGACACATAAATGATTTAATAGCATGTTTTCTCCATCTTAGTTCATTTGGGATCTCAAAATTATTCTAGTCGTGGGAGAGTTGAGTGAGAATTTCCAAGATATTTTAAACCCCAGTTCTAGTCTCATTTATACATTCACCACATTTTTCACTACATACTTCATTATCTATGTTTCTTCAGGTTCCCACCAATTCTTTATAGAGGTAGGTTCATGGTTATGATAATTAAATTATTAAACGTATAAATAATAAGACAAGTATTAAAGAAATATTAACTCAATAATAATGATTATATTATTCCATAACCACTCCCTAATATTTAATAAAGGATATCCATGGTTATTTACATACTAGGTTATTATTAAAAATTCTAGTTAACATAAGAATAAATTGATTTATAAAGGATCATTAAATAGAATTTGAATTTACCAAATCATACCCATTGGGAGTGTCCTTATTTTTGGGACGGTAGGTACATATTTGCATGCAATAGGAAAAAGTTGAGTTAATAACCAATATTCCCTATTTGAGGTTATTATCCCAAGGAAAATATATGACATATCATATATCAACATTCTAGTATCTAGAAAGAGGTTTATTTTCTTGGAAAACCAGATAATCCATAATTTACCAAAAATGTCATGAATTTATCCCAGACATATCCTGGGCGTTTAAACTAATTGCTTCACAAGATAATATCAAGAAATGTCTAAACCTTAATCTAATAACATATAAAACACACAAGATATAATTATATAAATAATACATTGACTGCATAGTTTAATTGATATATCTCATTAATAACCATGAAACATATAGACCTGATGGTAATAACACATATCTCATATGTTGTGAGAATTTCTATATAAATTAAAACCTATATTAGATATTCCAAGATATATAATAATATTAAAATTTAGGGGAAATGAAAACATTAAAATATTTAGCACAAAATCTTGACAAGGGATAACATAAAAACTTTTATAATTGTTTGATCATAAAAATATGAGAAATGTTGAATTAGGTAAAATTTATTATTTAAAATAACATGAATCAATAAGTGTTAACCATAATAAATAAATACATATCATCTCAAACAATAAAAATTATATCATGGAATGATAAAATAAAATAGGATGCTTATAAAATGTTATATATAATGAAAGAAATAATGTTTCATAGTCATAAATATAATATTTCATGTATGTTTTTTAACATGACTACCCACCAACTTATTCACATATAAAACTAAGTGTAGACTTAACCAGTATCATACTCACCCATTGTAAACATTGGTACAAACAAATATTTTCATAAAATATTTATATATCAAGATATATAATCCCTTAAATGATTATTTGGAGGTAGATGTAGGTCTCAATCATCTCATAATCAATAAATCTGTGTTCTACTGGAAAACAAACATCAAATCATAAAATTACCCATAGAATGAAAAATGGATTCATGGAATTATGAAATGGTATCTCATAAAATAGATTCAAAAATAAAACAAAATGATTCCAAAACATATTATTCCAAATAAAATACATTATAAGATACTGTATAAGGAAAATCATGAAATAGAACTCTATTAGAAGGAATTATTTTAGAGATATACTGTAATTTTGATGAAAATATTTTGAAAAGTTATTTCTTTAAAATTGTTGTAAATGTTCAGTAAAAAAATAATAAAAATATTTTATAAATATTTTATATTGACTTAAGGATATTTACTTATCAAAAATAAGATTTATAATAAATAATATTGGAATAATAAATTTCTTTAATAAGAATTTTTTTAGAATATAATATAATTTCTAGAAATCAATAAACTTTTATATCTATAAATATACTTTTTTCAAAACCCAAATCCTTTTTAGAATTTATAAAAATTACGTGTAATAAGTGTTAAATAGAAATTTCATTTTCAAAAGGAATAAAACATAAAATATTTTTAAATAATAAGGAAAATGATAGAGGCCTTCAAGCCAGCAAAGACGCTCATCCCCCAAGGGCCTTTGGGCAACCGAATGACTTTGGAAAACACAGCCTTCAGAACACCACCTGAATTTTTGTAAAGGGATGTCATTCCATTAATGGACATTTTGGACACTTGAACTACATGTCATAATTTTTTCATGCCAGATAGAATTGGATAATTCCCTGGGTCGGGAATCAGATCTAGTATTATCCACCAGTGAGAAGCAAACCAGATTGTGAATGAAGGAAATTGCATAAATAATTATTACACAATAATCAAAAATCACAAAAAATCTACATGAGAAAATAATATTTCATTATCCACATGGGGTGAAGATCTAGAAACTTTCAATGAAAAAATAATTACAGGTAGGTACTTCTTTTTTATTTGGGTATCTAGGCATTTAATTCATGTACTAGTACTTGAGTCCATAAGATTCTTCTTCAAGTAATTATCTGGTACTCTATATCATGTATGGGTTCCCTATCAACCATTTTAAAAAGATATATTATTATAAATTAAAAAATTTAAATGTATTTTCCAAAAAAATATTAATTTTCCATAAGGGAAATGATTTGACATTGAAAAGAAATGGTCATTGTAAAATATGAGAATTATAATTTTTAATCTCATGATTTATAAATGAAATAGTCATAGAAGAATACATCGATGTAAAACCAAATTCATCTTAAAAGAACTAGGTTTTATAACATAATATCATCATTGTAATGAATAAAACTATCCATTAATGAAATGTTATAATAAAGAGAAGTATAATTCAATGAAAGGTAATTGAGTTATGAAAACCCTCACCATGTGTTTTTGATAACTGGGTCTTTTCATAAACTCATTTATAATGAACATAATAAAATTATGTACTCAATTAATGACCATATTTGAATCTATTATCTTTTATAATATTTATTTATATTCCTTCATTACAAATATATTAATTAGTTATATTTATTTTTTATATAGAATGTTAGAATAATAATTTATTTATCTAGTTTATATATTATGTTAATGTAATTAATTCTGAAAATGTGGGCCCAAGTTAATAATTCCTTGATTATAAAATATATAATAATAATAATATTTTAATTAATCCATATGTCTTATTTTCATTATGTGGGTGCCATTAATATAGATTGTAAAATTGTAAAACATGAAAAACTATTTTTGAAATGATTAACAATATAAATATGATATATTATTAAATATTTAGTGAATTCTCAATAGATTTATAAAATTATTAAGAATTATCAAAATCATTATTTTTCATGTGTTATTAATATTATATGACATCCCATTACTATTTATAAAAAATAAAAGATGAAAACATTCCCATAGAGTGTAATACCGACCATAATGACTTAGTTTTTTAATTTTGTCATGAATAATGGAATGTACATAGCTAATGATAATATGAAAAATTATGAAAAATAATCATATCATAATTATAATATTTACTTTTTCAATCAATTATTAGAACAATCCGAGTTTGGTGGTTTTGAAAAAAAAATCATTGTTTGTGGAGATGGTAGTCCGCCCGTACTCAACTTTAACAACCTCATTTTCAACAAATGGATAAAATTAGTATATGATTAATTGTAAATAAATATATATAAACATTATATAAATAACATTATATTTCATTAAATCTTACAATGTTACCATCTATACTTTGAGGTGATGAAAAAAAACAACATCGATTCATGGAGGTGGAAGTCAGTACGTACGCACGATTGATGTTGTTTTTGTTTTTGGTAGTGGATGAAAATGGTTGAATAATTGGTTTCCAATTAATATATTGAAATTTTAGTATTATAATGATAAGTATTTAAATATATTAATATATTTAGATATTCCTTCTATGTGTTGTAGTAAAATAAAGACTACAACAAAGTCACTCTCATGTTGGATGCTTGAGTTTTCTCATGGAAAATTCATCAAAACTGAATTAATTTATAATAAAATAGGTGAACATAGGCTTCTAAACATGGGTTAGGGTTAAAAAAGGAGAATTTTTTCAATTTATTAGGGGGAAAGAAATATGATTAATTATAACATTTGATGGTGGAAGTTATCCACTTTTAAAATTAATAATAAGGTTAGTTTCAGAAATAACCATTGAATTTATATAATATTATTTAAATATTAAAGGGTCAGGGTATTAAAAAGGTGGAAATGAGAGAAAGGGGTTAGTTTTTTTTTAACTACACCTCAAACATAAATTTGGAAAAAAATTTAGAATTTTATTTTATTTTATACATAGTAATATTTTTATTAATGTTTTTATATTTTACTGTGGTAACTATTTTGAACACTAGTAATTAATTTTAAGAAAGAAAATTAGAATTGACCTTATTTGTAACGACCCAATGTTTTTCAATGTAAATTCCCTTCTTATATTTATGTCATAAAATCACATAAAAACACAAAAGAATGTACTACTAAGTGATATGTGTCATTTAAATATATTTTTTTCACTTATGTGTTTGGAATTTCAAAAATCCGGCATATACGGTTGTGTTCAAGATGTTTTTTGGAGTCTAATAAAACAAAAAAAATTTGTGATTAGTAACCTACCCAAATGAATAGTAACATACCCTTATGAATAGTGATATACCATAATAAATAGTAAACTCACCTATAGTGGTATAAAAATAATATTCAAGTTGGATGTACGATATACCTACGTTTTTTAATGAGTTAATTCATGTTTTAAATCATGTTTTTGATAATAAAATATGATTTTGAATAAATATTAAATTATTTATATTTAAAAAATTATTTTTGAAAAATGGACTTCATTTTTGGATTCTACACATCAAAAAATGGTTAGGGTGAATTTTTGAGATTTTTCTGAAATACTTGAAATTTCACTGAATAGTAAAATACGGTAGTTTATCGTATATATACATTATGAGCTAAATAAAATACTCCTAGCATCATGGATGATCACCACCGATGGTTCGAACTCACATGACCCATTTAATATTCTTGGTCAGGGAATACTTACTATTCTTTGTCTTGGGAAGAAATAATAAATTAATGATTATTATATCATGAAGTCCCTCCTCTCCTCCACTATAAAACCCCCCTTCACTCCCTCTTCTCTCCACTGATCTCAAGCTACAAGCCTTCTCTAAATTCTGCCAAAGTATCTCCCCAAGGTCCTCCCTCACGTCCAAAAGCTCTCAGCCTCCTCAAAATACAAAAATGTTCCCCTTAAGAGGTTCTCAAAGGAGGAAGTCTCAAGAGGTAAATTCCTCTTCCCAAATTTCTTCTTTTCTTTTAAGTTCCTTTCTTTATTATTTTCATTCCTCACATCCCTTCACCATAATAGTATGATAAATCTAGTAACACACATGTACTGTAGTTTCTTCATGCTATTTGTATATTTCATTATCTTCTCCCTTTCCCCACCCTTTTATTTGAATGAAATGAAAGCACCGTTTGAGATGTGCTAATTTAGAACATTCAAGGGAAACAGTTTATCAATTTCTATTATTATATTTAATTATGATCATGAAACCATTTGTGTTATGGTGGAAATAGATTATTATATATTTAATATATCTTATTTTTGGTTCTGTAATCTTTTGGTACAAATGGAATTAAGCTATAATGAAAAACACATTCTTTGTAATCAAATCCACTGATTAACAAAAACAGTTATCACTAAGGTTATATATATAACAATTAGACATCACTATAAGTAACCTAATTAAAATTATAACTATTAAATATCCTGGATATGAACTAAATAATGTAACTTCAATTCTGGACAACCACTTTCATCTTGAATAAAATCCAAACATGAATATAAGTGAACAGATCTTTTAAAGCCAAGTAAACATACGAGCCCGAACTGTGAAATTGAACCTTATAACTAATCAAAAAGGAATTTAATGAACTAAAAAGGGTTATAATAAATAATTTACATATATAATAGGTTCTGTACTTATGAATTAATAATCATAATTTATTTATTCATGTCATTAATAACAAGTGAAGAACACCACCAGATTTAAAGTAAGAGATTCTCTCCTTTTCTCTCCTAATCAAGATTGTCCTGTATTCTATGGATTTTCATGTGTACTTGAAAATGATGGGGTATGTTAAAAAAAAATCCCCCATACTTTCTTCTGGATTTATAAGTGATTAGAATTTCCATTTCATTCTCATCAATCCCTCTTGGTCACACCTGACACCATGCCGATAAAATCATAACGAATTCTACCTGAACCTTCTTTGTTCCTTCGGGTTGCCTTATCTTTCTTTCAAAATGGTGTTATATTATCTATCTATGCGAGTATTATGAATTCTGGTTAGTTGTAAAAGATTCTTGTATCAAGACCCTTTCATCACATTTTTTCGTGGATATACAAGATTTTGAAAGATTCCCTCAATAGAACTTTCCGATAAGGAAACCTGTTTTAATGGGACATCCCAAAAGTTTTAACCAAATTTCAAGTGCACTCTATCCTATGTTTTAAAACATCATTGTATTTATATAATCAGTATTTTTATTATGAAAACCTTCTTGGTTCAATTCTGGTTTTATATAAAATAATGTCTTCTTTTCCACTTGGAAAGCTCTAGATTGTTTTCCTTAAGACCGCACAAAACTGTTTTAATGCTAATTTTTCTAAAATACATTTTTTGTATGTTGTCAATTATATTTGACACCAATTACCATGTTATATGCCTATATTAATCTATGAATGACCATGTATGTTCTAATCCATTGCTTTCATGGACACTTTCGTGATACAACCTTTAGATATGTTTGGTTTCATGATTATGGTACCCAATTCTTTCCATGGGTACCCTTATGTTTATGTATGGTTGATTATGTATGATTATTTATGTGTCAAGATTATTTATGTGGAATGAATATTCATGAATATGTTGAGATGGGTGCACCTAGATAGTGCTCCAATGCATTGGGTAAGGTTAATTCTCATGAGATGCGATGTGAAACGGGATTGGCAGTTATCCTTGACCCATACTAAAATGGGAAACGGGATTGGCGGTTAGCCTTGAACTGTACTAAAATGGGAAATGCGAATGGAAGTTATACTAGAACCATAATAAAGATATGATTTATGATTCTTCCACATTTATATGTTTCCATGTTTATAAGATTCCATGCTTATATTAAATGATTTCATAAGTTTCATGATTTGGATATCATTATGTCATGCTTCTTAATTCATGTGATTGAGGTGTATCCTTATGTCCATTTTATTGCAGGGAATTTTTTGCTCATCCCTTTGTTCATGTTTTCCCCAAGGTACCCTATGAAGATGTAAGGGCTCAATGGAAGTTAGGATCTCATTATGGAGGTTAAATAAAGAAGTGTTTTTTAGCCCTATTTTAATGTTATATGTACCTAGTCTTCCAAGACACTAGACTTAACGATCGTTATCTTATACTCTGATGGTTATATATGGTTGAAATAATGAAATATTTTATGTAAAATGCATGGGTCTCTATAGTTTGTATCAAAGGATGGTATAGTTATTTTTGGATATTTGGAATAGAGCACATTCGTGACAACCTTAAGGATGGGACCAAGTATAAGAAAACAGTCCTAAATTTTGGCGAGTATAGAGTAAGTGGTTTATCAAGAAAATACATCCCTTTTTGGATATAAGTAGGTAGAGGCAGCTCTGCCACAGATGTATCTAGGGGTAAAACTCAAAAACCCCACTTTGAGATAGACTCGAACGGGAATCGGTGCACGACAACGGGCCTTGCTACACTCTTAGTTACGACACTCTCAAAGGATATTCTTTGGTAGATTCACAAGATTAGTACAAACTATTATTAAGGGATAGAAAAAGAAGCCTATAAGAATATAAGTTAAGAAATAGATAAAGGACAACCTAGATATAAAACTAAGGAATCACAAGTTAGGATTTACTTCTTCTTTATAAGTTTATCCTTTAATTTTCAATGTTTCCTTTTTATGCTCAATAGATAAGTAATCAAGACATCTAATTATAATTTCCTTTTCTTAGTTAATGGCGGGAAATAGAAGAACAATTTCCAACAACCAATGTGAGAGGCAATGTAATGAATGACCTAATGACATGCTTGATGTACGGGAAGCGGGTGCTCAAATCTTCATGGAAGTACTTACTCAGCTGGCTCGAGTTATGAATAACAACTTGAATCAGGTGGACCACCCTCCTCCTCTAAATAAAGAGAATGTTGTCATGGAATCCTTTTTTTGGAAAAGGCCTCCCATGTTTAGTGGATCTTATAATCCCCTCCTCGTGGAACAATGGATTAACTCCCATGAAAAGATATTCTCCGTCCTCTAGTGCTCGGAAGAAGAGAAGGTGGTATTGGTGGTCTGTCGTTCTGATGGGGAAGCTGATCAGTGGTTGGCACTGATCAGGAATACGAAGTCCCAAGAGGAAATTTATTCCATATATTGGAAGGAATTCAAGAGGATGTTTTCAAAAAATATTATCCTCAAACCCTCTATCTCAAGATGGAAAGATAGCTCCTTGGACTCAAGCAGAAGGAAGATGAGTCCATTGGGGTGTATAAATCAAACATTAAAAGTCAAGAAAGGCATGCCTCTGGCTTTGTCATGAACATCGAAAGCAAGGTGGATCACTTCTTTAGCAGACTAAAGCTGAGTCTACGAAAAGTATTGGCAATTCGAGACTTCAACAGCTATGAGGATATTGTCCATTGTGCCCTCAAGGTTGAAATGGAAATTTGAGACTCTTAGTGGTCTCATGGGCCTAGTGACAAGAAGCGGAAAATGGAGAACAACATGAGTGGTTCATCAAACAAATCCCATGATGTAAATAAGCCTCATTTTCCGTTTCGCAAGAATAGGGGGAAGAAGCATCTTGGTGATTATCTCAAGGGAACCAAGAATTGCTTCAAATGTGGAATGTTTGGTCATTTGGCCAAGAACTACCGAAGGGATATGAAAAATCTTTTTAATGTTGAAGAAGAATAGAAGGTTTAGATCAACACTTATCCTGCAGTGTAGTGTTTTAACTACAAGGAGCTTAGGCATTATGTGAACAATTTCCCTAAGCCGAGGGTTGTCGGAGGCAATCAACAATAACCTCCAAGGCAACAAGGAAAGGCTTATGCTATCACTACAGCTGAGGTGGAGCCGAAAAATGATGTGGTGACATGTACGCTTGTTATTCATTTAATAATAGAAAATGTAATATTTTATTCTGGTTCTACGCATTCTTTTATATCATGCTAGTTTAGTAGAACTATTCAAACAACACCTCAAAATTTAGAGGAAAAGTTATCTATGAGAACATTGAATGGTGAAATTATCGCATCCATTGTTTATAACTCCTCCACGGTTAATGTTTGTATACTGAACTTACCAGCATATCTTGTCATACTTCTTTTAGTGGAGTTTGATTCTATCTTGGCCATGGATTGCATATCTTTGTACAAGGCCAACATCAATTGTCGGGAAAGGGAGATTACTCTTCACATCCTAAATCATCCTCTGATTCTTTACAAGTGAAAAAAGTAAAATGAATCTCCTTTAAAATATTCATCTCATGTTGGGATATTGCTTCCTTATGAGCATGCATACCTATCTCAAATGATTTAGACGGAGGAGAGAATCATGCTTGAAGACATTCCCATCGTGAGGGACTACACTAATGTATTCCCCGAAGAGTTGTTAGGTCTTCCCCCTGACAAAGAGGTTGAGTTATCAATTGAACATATCCTTGGATCTCTCCCAATCTCAAAGACACCTTACCGAATGGCCACCGTAGAGCTATAAGAGCTGAATAAGTAGTTACTGGAGAATTTGGAGAAGGGTTTTATATGTCTGAGTGCTTCACCGTGGGGTGAATCAGTCCTCTTCGTCAAGAAGAAGGATGGGTCAATGTGCCTCTGCATTGATTATCGTGAGCTCAATAAAATCACTATAAAGAACATGTATCCCCTTCCACAGATAGATGAATTGTTTGATCAGCTACGTGGGGCCAGTTATTTCTCTAAGGAAGACCTTTGGTTGGGATATCACAAATTAATGGTGAGGAAGGAAGTTATTCCCAAGACTGCCTTTCGAACAAGGTATGGACACACTGAGTTCATAGTGATGCCCTTCAGACTCACTAATTCTCTCACAATTTTCATGGATTTAATGAATAGAGTCTTTAGAGATTACCTCGACAAATTTGTGGTGGTCTTTATTGATGATATTCTTATATACTCCACGAGCAAGGAGGAACATGAGGAGCATTTGGAAACTGTCTTAAATACATTGCGAAGGGAGAAGTTGTTTGAAAAGAACATTAAATGTGAGTTCTGGATGGAGGAAGTATCATTCTTGGGGCATGTTATCACCTAGAAATGGATATATATGGACCCTTCCAACACAAAGGCAATTGAAGAGTGGCCAAGGACAACTTCTGTAACGGAGATCCCCAGATTTTTAGGTCTAGCTGGGTATTACTGACGATTCGTGAAGAACTTTTCATGATTGTCAAACCCAATGACCAAGCTGACACGGAAGGGAGTAAAGTTCGTCTGACATAGGAATGTGACGATTGTTTCAAGGAGTTGAAAAAGAGGCTTATCACTGCGTTGGTACTCACACTCCCTTCAAGTGGAGAACTTTTTGTGGTGTATAGTGATGCTTCTAAGAAAAGCTTAGGTTTTGTTCTAATGAAAAATGATAATGTGATAGCCAATGCCTCAAGGAAGCTGAAAATCCATGAGAAAAACTATCCCACGCATGATCTGGAGTTGGCAGCTGTGATCTTTGCGTTGAAAATATGGCGGCATTATCTCTATACAAAAAATGTGAGATATCTACTGACCACAAGAGTCTCAAATATATATTCACACAGAAAGATCTTAATATGAACCAACGAATACGGATAAAGCTCATCAAGGATGATGAATTCTCAATTCACTACCATCCCAGTAAGGAAAAAAGGTGGTGGATTCTCTAAGTAGAAAGGATCCTGCATCTTTATCAATGATGATAATTGAATAGGATCTAATCTTCTTAGATTTGAAAAGGGAGAACATGGGAATCATTAAGGGAGGAACATCATAAATGATTTCTCAAATGATTTCTCAACCATCCCTAATGGATAAAATAAAGGTTTCTCAAAGAAAGGATGTGGAAATTCAGAAAAGGGTGGAAGTTGCTAAAAATGGGAAATCCTCCGATTTCAAAATTAATGAGGAAGGAGTTGAAAGATTTGGGACACGATTATGTGTACCATCGGATCTAGAGATAAATAAGGAGCTCTTGAATGGTGCATGTAGATCAACCTTCTCTATCCATCTTAGGAGTACCAAAATGTACTGTGATCTCCAAGAACACTTCTGGTGGGATAACAGGAAGAAAAAGATTTCAGAATATATATCAAGGTGCTTGGTATGTCAGCAAGTTAATGTCGAGCGACAAAAGACCAAAGGTATGATGCATCCATTTCCTATACCCATGTGGAAATGGGAAAATGTTACTATGGACTTTGTCACGGGTCTCCCGAAGACGTCAAAGGGAAATAATGCGATATGGGTTGTGGTGGATCGACTCACCAAGACATCCCATTTCATCGCTATTACAGAAGATCTCTCGCTTGAATAACTTGAAAAGATATATGTGAAGAAAGTGTTTAGACTGAACGGTGTTCCATTCTCAATTTTCTCTGACCATGATCCAAGGTTCACATCTAAATTCTGGAATAGCCTTCAACATTCTTTGAGTACTGAATTAAATTTCTGAACGTCCTATCACCCCCAGACTGATGGCCAGTCTAAAAGAACTATTCATATGCTTGAAGATATTCTATGATCCTACTCTCTTGATTTCAAAGGTGGTTGGGATCAGCATCTCCCATTGGTTGAGTTCTCATACAACAATAGCTTCTAATCAAGTATTCAGATGGCTCCATATGAAGCTCTGTATGGAATGCGATGTAGAACTCCAACTTTTTGGGATGAAGTTGGAGAAAGAAAGCTACTTGAACCTGATATTTTTCAAGAGATGACAGAGAAGGTTTATGTCATCCAGAAACACATCAAAGCTGCTCGAAGTCGGAAAAAGTGCTATGCTGACAACCATTGAAGGGACTTGGAGTTCGACGTTTGATATAAAGTCTTTCTTCAAATATCTCCACGGAATAGAGTCATGCGATTCGGGAAGAAAGGTAAGATAAGCCCAATGTATATTGTCCCCTTTGAGATCCTTGACCGAATAGGATCCGTGGACTATCGGCTTTCACTTCCACCAAATATGTCTTGAGTTCATGATGTTTTTTACGTATCACTCTTGAGGAAGTACATACCTGATCCCTCACATGTTCTAAACTCATAGGTGGTGCAGCTGGAAGATGTTCTCTCCTATAAGGAGAAGCCATTAATGATTCTGGATCGGAGAGATAAAGTTCTACGCAACAAGACAACCCATATTGTCAAAGAATTGTGGAGGAACCATAAGTATGAGGAAGCAACATAGGAATTGTAGGAAGCAATGTAGGAAAAGTACCTTCACCGGTTTTCGGCTTAGTATGTGAAATTAAATTTCGAGGGCAAAATTTCATAAGGGGGGAAGAATGTAACGACCCAAAGTTTTTAGATGGAAATTCCATTCTTATAGTTATGTCATAAAATGACATGAAAACACAACATAATTATCTACTAAGTGATAAGTGACCTTTAATCATAATTTTGTCACTTATGTGTTTGGAATTTTGAAAATCCGGCATACACGGTTGTGTTCAAGATGTTTTTTGGAGTCTAATAAAACAAAAATATTTTTTTTGAATAGTAACCTACCCTAATGAATATTAACATACCCTTATGAATAGTGATATACACAAATGAATAGTAACCTCGACTATAGTGGTATAAAATAATACTCAAGTTGGAAGTACGATATACCTATGTTTTAGAATGTGTTAATTCATGTTTTAAATCAAGTTTTTGATAATAAAATATGATTTTAATTAAATATTAAAATAATCATATTTAGAAAATTATTTTTGAAAAATGGAATTCATTTTTTTATTCTATACGTCGAAAAATGGTTAGGGTGAATTTTTGAGATTTTTCTGAAATACTTGAAATTTTGATGAATAGTAAAATACAGTAATTTACCGTATATATACATTATAATCTAAATAAACTATTCCTAGAATCATGGATGATGTCACCACCCATGGATATAATTCACATGTACCATTTACTATTATTGTTTATGGAATACTTACAATTATTTTTCTTGGGAAGAAATAATAAATTATTGATTATTATATCATGAAATCCCTCTTCTCCCCCACCATAAAAACCCCCTTCACTCCCTCTTCTCTCCACTCTTCTCAAGCTCCAAGACATCTCTAAATTATGCCCAAATCTCTCCCCAAGGTCCTTACTCACGTCCAAAAGCTCTCATCCTCCTAAAATACCAAAACCTCTCCCCTTAAGAGGTTCTCAAAGGAGGAATTCTCAAGAGGTAAATTCCTCTTCCCAAATTTCTTCTTTTCTTTTAAGTTCCTTTCTTTGTTATTTTTTCCCTCAACTCCCATAACCATAATAGTATGATAATTCCATTAACATACATGTACTGTAATTCCTTCATGCTAGTGGTATATTTCAATATCTTCTCCCTTTCCCCACCCTTTTATTTGAAAGAAATGAATGCACTGTTTGAGATGTGCTAATTTAGCACATTAAAGAACAATAGTTTATCAATTTCTATTATTATCTTAAATTATGGTCATGAAACCATTTGTGTTAAGTTTTAACCAGATTATTATATATGTAATATATCCTAATTTTTTATTTGTAATCTTTCGTTACAAATTGAATTAAGTTATAATGAAAAACACATTCTTTGTAATCAAATCCACCGATTAACAAAAACGGTTATCACTAAGGTTATATATATAATAATTCCACATCACTCTAAGTAACCTAATTAAAATTAAAACCATGTAATCTCTTGTATATGAACTAAATAAGGTATCTTAAATTCTGGACAACCTCTTTCATCTTGCATATAATCCAAACTTGAATATAAGTGAACCGATCTTTTAAAGCAAAGTAAACAAACGAGCCCAAACAATGAAATTGAACATTATAACTAATAAAAAAGGATATGAATTAACTAAAAAGGGTTATAATAATTAAATTAACTATAGAGGAGTTTCTGGACATATTAATTAATAATCATAAATTGTTTATTCAGGTCATTAATAACAAGTGGAGAACACCACCATATTTAAGGTAAGGGATCCTCTCCTTTTCTCTCCTAATCAAGAATGTCCTCTATTCTATGCCTTTTCATGTGTACAGGAAAATAAATGGTTATGTTTAAGAACCTCTCCATACTTCTTTCTGTATTTATAAGTTATTAGAAACCCCATTTCTCTCTCATCAATCCCTCTTGGTCACACCCAACACCATGCCGATAAAATCATAATGAATTCTACCTGAACCTTCTTTGTTCTTTCAGGTTGCCTTATCTTTCTTTTAACATGGTGTTATCTTATCTAAATATGCGAGTCTTATGATTTTTGGTTATTTGTACAAGATCCTTATATCAAGACCCTTTCATCACATTCTTTCGGGGATATACATGATTTTGAAAGATTCCCTCCTTAGAACATTCCGACAAGGAAACTTGTTTTAAGGGGACTTCCCAAAATTTTTACCCAAATTTCAAGTGCACTCTATCCTGTGTTTTAAAACACCATTGTATTTATAAAATAATTATTTTTATTATAATTTTTTTGGGTTCAATTCTAGTTTTATATAAAATAATGTTCTCTTTTCTATTTGGAAAGCTCTAGAGTGTTTTCCTTAAGACCGCACAAAATTGTTTTAATGCTAATATTTCTAAAATACATTTTTTTGTATGTTGTCACATATATTTGACACCACATACCATGTTATATGCCTATATTACCCTATGAATGTCCATGTATGTTCTAATCCTTTCCTTTTATGGACACTTTCGTGATACGCCCTTTGGATATGTTTGGTTTCATGATTGTGGTACCCAATTCTTTCCATGGGTACCCTTATGTTTATGTATGGTTGATTATGTATGGTTGATAATGTGGAAAGATTATTTATGTGGCATGAATATTCATGAATATATTGAGATGGGTGTTCCCAGATAGGGCACTAATGCATTAGGGAAGGTTAAGTCTCATGAAATGCGATATGAAACGGGATTGGCGGTTAGCCTTGACCCGTAGTAAAATGGGAAACGTGATTGGCGGTTAGACATGACCCGTACTAAAGATATGATTTAATATTCTTCCACATTTATATGTTTCCATGTATATATGGTTCCATTAT
Organism: Viscum album; assembly: GCA_963277665.1. Taxonomy (NCBI): domain Eukaryota; kingdom Viridiplantae; phylum Streptophyta; class Magnoliopsida; order Santalales; family Viscaceae; genus Viscum; species Viscum album. The sequence continues at coordinate 374,498,760 of OY728119.1, read as the reverse complement.
TATATTAAATTATTTCATATGTTTCATGCTTTGGATATAATTATATCATGACTCTTAATTCATGTGTTTGTGGTGTATCCTTATGTCCATTCCCTTACTAGGTATTTTTAGCTCATCCATTTATTCATGTGTTCACCAGGGTACCCTATGTAGATGTAAGGGCTCAAAGTAAGTTAGGAGCTCATTATGGTGATTAAATAAAGAAGTGTGTTTTAGCCTCATGTTTTATGTTATATGTACCTAGTCTTCCAAGACACTAGACTTGACGATCCTTGGCTTGTACTCTGATGGTTATTTATGCTGAAATAATGAAATTTTTTATGTAAAAGTCTTGGGTAGATATATTATTACCATTTATGAAAGTTATAATTCAAAATTAGGAAAATAATTTCAATTTTATAAATTTTTTAATAGTGTGATATTTGTATTTTAAAATAAACGCATTTATTCAAGTAAAAATGTTTGTTGAAAAAATGTGTTTTTAAAAAAAATGAATGTCTATGTTAAAATAATCATAGTTTATGATTTAAATGATATAAAATGACTTTTTATTAAATAAATTTGGGGATTTAAAAGAAATTTGACTCCAAATTTCACATTAAAAATTATTATTTCAATAAAATACAACAAATATATTTTTTAATTAATGTAAGGCTTTACATTAGTTTTAAAAAAGAAATACAAAAGTTTTATAAGATCAAGTAATATTTCAGAACGTTTGATGTTTTTCCTTAAATACATAATTGATTAAATCCACATTTTTATCCATCCCTATCATGATTTCATAATGATAAAACCACAGAAACAATTTAATTGTAAATAAATGTATTTTTTAATAAAATAATCCATTTATAAATAATGATAAAAAATTATTAATAAGTAAATTATGTTGTGTATAATTAAAAATATATAATTTATAAAATTCATCTTCCAAATTTTAAAATTTATCTTTTAAAATAAAATATAATAAAGAAATATATTAAAGGTAAAAATTTTAAATAATATAACACAATAATTTTTTATCTTTTAAATGTAATAGTTTTGAATTGGGTATCACATTAAAGTTCATTATTCCATTTTTAATATTTTTCTCATAATATTTTATGTTTAATTTACATAGGGTGTAAGATGTAGTTAATGAGATTAAATATATCATTGGTTATATAAATTCTAGAACATAAAGTCCTTACATCCAATTTGTCTTATGTTCATCATTATTATCTCAAAATTTAAATCTCAGATGTTTAAATAAGAAAAAACAAAACATCAATTAGAGATTATCGAAATATTCATCTCTCCACATAATTCTTGTAACATTATTTGAGAGTTATTATTCTCTAAACTAACAAAATATATTTCAGTTCTCCCTTTTTCATTGAGATACACCAATTTTTATCGACTTGGATGACTATTATTTTTCTCCAGTACAAGTTACAACATATATTTCTACTTATTCATCCTATTTTATATATGTATTTCTTCTAAGTTTTTCATATGTATTTTGAAAACCCATTAGTATTAACCTATAATGCATTTGAATAAATTCATGAACACATCATATCATATCTCATCAAGATCCAAGATACACTTTCTTATGTTAATGACTAGTTTTATTAAATTAAATAATCAACTCTATTGGACCATAAATTGAACACAAGTTGATAAAATAATGTATCATCTAGAAATAATTATTATTAAATTACATTATTTGGTATTCCATGTTTTTCCTTCACCCATTTTTCAACTCAAAGGTTATTCTAAAGAACCATCATTTAACACACCTCATACTAGATTTTGTATTTATTTTATTCTCTATTTGGGTCATCCTATTCATTATAATTTAAATAAAATATTTCCACTGAATCTATATTTCAATATATATAGTTTTAGAAAAATGAATAGAACTCATGAACATCGTTTGGAATATAATCGTGCAGTTTGATAGGTTCACATGAAATTGATATAGATATCATTTTGGGTCTATTAAAATCGTATATAATCATATCACAACATTTTTTATTCTTCTAAATCATTATGCTTCATAAATGGATCACAACACAGAATAAAATACAATAGTTGACTAAAAAATATATTTAGTGTTCTTGAAAACCTGATAAATCATTTAACCACATATAAATGTTGTATAAATATTATAAACTTTTATATTCTTCTCTTTTAGATTTAAGATAATATCATCCTGATTTTCTCTATTGAATCACACAACAGTCTAGGTGTTAATTATGCTTGAATCCTTGATGAATGGCTCCTTCCCCATCTTGATTGATATTTTTATAATTCTAGATATTTAAATATTCATTCTTCTTAGATCTCTAAAATTATCCTCTATCTTTTACAGTACAAGATCAACCTTTTTTAGAATTTGTAAACCTCATTAAAATTATGTTTATAATTATTCGATAGTTATATTATGGGTTTAAGACATATAATAACCTCATTCTTCAAATTTCACTAAAATTTTGTAGTATAGATTACTTAACTTACGTGCTTACTCCATCACCTAAATGTAGATGAATTTCCTTACTATAGTTAAAATTATCATCTATAGAACATAATTACATTATACATATTCTATTTATCTTATGTGGAATAAGATACTTTATAGCATATAGAAATACCATTTTTATTTTAATCTAATATAGATATGTTCTCTTACATATTGTCTCACATAAAAAATTTCTTTTATATGATTGATCGCGCATATGACTTATATTTCCCATTTTTCAGAGTTCCATCTTGAGAATAGATAATTTTAGAATTACTTAATTGATCACAGGGTAACATGGAATAATAATTATTCCATCTCTATTTCTTGAAAATCATTTTTTATGTTTTTAAATAATAATGGGGTTTATTCAAATAACCCACATGTCCTTCAATCATATCTCTAAGTTATTCGATCATATAATATAGTAAAATTTTATTATTCATATGAACACCTCTAACAACATAGTTTCATATATTTTTGAATAAATCCTACACCATATATATAAAATTTTACAACATCTAGGATAGTTTCTCACATTATTCCTATTGAAATAATACTAGTTATTCATGGATTTTTAACCAGATTTTACTTTCTCAAAATATTCTGAATCTGATATTAATCAATTTTATGCAACATTACTAACATTTTCCATATAGATTAAGTATATATATCCTCCATCGTCTTCTTCACTTCTTACCCATGGTGTAGAAACTTCATTCAACCCAAATAACAGTTTTCATGGACAAAGAAATTTATCAAATAATTATAATATGTTATTGGTATAAGGAATATATTTATTCAGTGATTTTAAGGACAGGTACACTTTTCCATTCATTAGAAAACACAACGGAGGCAAGTCAATCTAATTTCATGGTTGGATACTCACTTACTCACACAAGGTATAACTTTTTTATAAATACTTTGGAATAACGTATTGACATTCCAAATAAAGAAGAAATACAACCAATAAACTTTGGTAAAAACAATCACCTCTTGTGTGTTTGTTTTAAATTCAAATATAAAATACACCCAATTATGAAAAATTATTAAATGTATTTTTTCTCCACTTAATTGATAATAAATGAAAAGGGAAAAACGAATTATCCATATTAGTATACAAGTGACTGGATTTTCTAAGTAAACTCTTCCAAATGTAATGAACTTATATTATCTCCATGTGATTCCTCTACTACATTGATATATTCAATGAAATTCTTTTAGAGAATGAAATGTACAAGAAACACTAATTACCATAGGAATTCATTATAGGAATATCAAAAAATAGATCTTCAATTGAAATGGAATTAAATCACATTTCCCATTGTAATGTTCCATTAACTAGTCAAAAATATTTCTTCATGGGATTACTATTTATAAAAATTGGAGTAAAATTATATAATTAAAAGTCATTATAAATGTCATCACATGAGATAATAATGTTTCTCATTTGAATAAAAATGGATTATTAAAATAAATTCATGAAATTTTTGGAATATTCACCCACTTGAACACATATAAGAAATCATTTCACATAAAAGGTATTCCTAAATTTAGTAGATATTCACTCCTTCTTGATGAATATGAGTTAAAAAAATAAATGTAGAGTTAAATAATCCCTAATTCTTTAAATTATGATGTGATTTTCTATATTTCATTATTCATAATAAATTTATAAAACTCTAAATGCATTATTATATTAATATTGTCCCCTCATGGGTTTCATTAAACCCTTTATTAGCTTAAATTTCTGTTATTACATAATTTAAAAACATAATATCATAATTATTTGTACTATCCACCATATTTTTTATGTGATATATACAGATGGGATAAATTAAAAAAAACTGATGGTCAAAAATGCCTAGAAAATTATGTTATCATCCTCTTTGATTTTCTAGATTTTATCACATTTTGGAAGAATGGATTTTTTTATTTTAGTTTTCTTCATAGATAGAATTGGATTCACTAATAAATAAAAAATTAACTTTGTTTTGATTTTTAAAATCTTCTTAAAATCATCCAACTATTCGTGACATATAATTGTTATATATCGAGTGTCATTTTTAGTTCTCTCTTTGGGTGTAATTGTTTTTCTCATAGGAACAGTATTAGAACTATATGTTACTTGTGATTTCTCATTGTGTTGGAGTTGGTTCCTTGAACCAACATCTTTGTACATTATGATAAAATTTATTCATATTTTTGAATATTAATAAACTTTTTATAACATCATGATTATTCTTGTGTGTAACATAGTATGTGATAATGTAATAAGATTATTCATCGTGCTGAAAGGTCAAAGCAGTTCCCCACTATAGTAAGAACCTAAAAGTTATAATATATTATTCCGAAATATATGTTCCATAGTAGGATGATAACATTTTATGGAAAAATATATACAGGTTATCAGGGTTGAAGATTCATGGGACTTTGACGAACCTTCTTAGGTTGTACAGCCTTGGTAATATCCAGTATAGGATATCATGAGAATGAGACCCACCAATAAGAAATCCACATTTATATGTTTCATTGGATATTCCTATCTACATACATGTGTATTGATCCATATACTTTTACATTATTATTTATTATTATTATAATTCATGTACTTTTATTTATTTATGAAAGACATCGTAAAATATAATCATGGTGAGGTATGCTACATTGTTTACATCATGAGTAATATTGAATTAATGAGTATTGTGAGAAAAGTTTTTTCCCTTCCATTATATACTGTAAGTTGATATCATGGGCCACATTTTGGAAATGATATATACTAAATAAATCCACGGTCATGCTATTCTAAATGAAAGACATATTTATGGAATGTCGATGAATGGGAAATCTAGAATATAGGTTGATGGCTCTGTCATGAGACCTTTTTTATTAGAGTTCTTGTGTTAAAGGAATTATATTACATAATAAGTGTTCGTATGAGTTATTATGTTGTTATGAATTTAAATTGATAATCTATAGTTTTCTTGACATGTTTCTATATGCTAACCTTGTAATTTTGGGTGATTTTCTTAATTCTACTAATAAAGAGGCCTAGAGGGTCGCACACTATGTGTCTCCAGAATATTAGTTAAATAATATATTATTATTTATAACATAAAAATATGAATAAATATAATTCCTTATCAAGTTTTAATATTTATTAATTTTTCTTTTATTCAATGTATTGCGTCATAAGTTATTCGAGGGAATATTATGATGGTGAAATATTTAGTAATATTATTTTAAAGTTAGTAAAGATAATATTTATTTATTTTTTGGTGAATAATCTAATGATAATTATTTTTAAAATAATTATTCATTATTCAAGGACCTATAATTATTATGATAGATTGGTGGACATATTTTTGAGGATTGGTGAGAAATAATATATGTTGAATATTAATTGATTAAATAATATTTAATTTGATTCCCATGGTAAAAACTAGTCAAAGAAAAAGTAATATTATTGTTATGTTAAGTGATGTGGTAACTCATGGAATTAAATAAATATTAAAAAGAACTTGTAAATACATTTATTTAAAACCCCGGATGTATCTGAACCAAATTATATTTTTTTATTAGAGATCCAATTCTTTATTGTTTTTCACAATGGAAACCAAAGAGAATCATCACAAGAACTAGATAGATCCATCTCTAGGAATTATCCCAAGAAGGTAGAGATATATTTATCAACCTCCTACTATTGAGTAAGGAGTGGATCAAGGTGAACAATTTGAATGTGATTCTCATGTAATTATAAGGAAAACAATGCAAGTGATAGGATTTGTCATGTTAGAACATTTTGATTCCTTGAACGATGTTATGATATTTTTGGAACACATTTGGATCAAAACTAGAAGGAATATTATCTTGATTCCTAAAAGAAAATGATTTTTCAATGTAGTCTTGATTTTAGACCCTTTAGTGAAGAAATAATTCACTCACAGTAATTAATTAATTATTTTAATTAACAATAATTTTTTTTTACAGATCCTATACATGGTTTTGGAATTTTATCCCTTGTGTAATTTCTTTAACTCAATTCCTTTTATTAAAGTTTTCATCTTCATATAAATAAAAAATTTATCATTATTCAAGAAAAAATGAAATTTTTGCTATAACCCATAGTATGATTCTACTTCCCCATGAACTTACAAGTGGTATCAATGTGGACAAGTTGTTATTTATAATTACCAAGATATCATTGATTAATTTACTTATTTTTTATAGTTTTAGATTATTTTAGTCATTATTTAATCTAAATTTCAAGGTCCAATAATTTATATTTTTCTATACATAGATATAATAAAAATGGTTAATTTTATGAATGAAAAAAATCAAATATCTCATCCTGATGTGATGTGGATTTTGGTTGTATTACACCTATTTAAACACTATGTAACCTAAGAAACATTTTGTGTACTAGATTTCAATGCTCCTAGAATTAATTAATAAATATTTCAAACAATTTGCATTGAATACATGTGGTCCATGTATTTTCTTACACCACATGTTTACCAGGCTATCCTCACTCACAATCAACTAGTTTACTCACTGTGTATCCCATGTACACAACATGTAGCCCTTTAATTCACAGAAAGACACTATATTTTCATATATTTCCTACCCGAGTGGTCACCGTGTAACTTGGAGACTGCATGCCATGCATATTTTGTACACATCATATAATCCAATGTTTTTGAGGAACAATTTACATGTTGAGTCCCTAATAATGTGTGTTTGAGAGATTGTGAGTGAAGTACATGTTTTGTTTCTCTCTTGTAAATTATATATTCTTATACCAAATTACATATAATTTAAATTCACTTATGATAATGTGTAAACCTTGTTGAAATGATCATGTCTATGGTAATTAGGATGAAAGCATACGCCGTGTGATTCATTTATATATATATATATATATATATAATTAATTTCTACATAATGGTCAGATATACATATCATGTGTGATTCATATGACATATGTTACTCAACGTGTATTTAAGTATAAAATGATACATAAAAATATTTTAATTCGTGTAATAATTATGTTGATAGTGCATTTCATTAATGAACATGATACATATTGCATGCCATATGTCACTATCATAAATTGAATATTGGTATAATAAATATTTGATAGATTTGGAAGGGTATTCACCGTGTTTCCTCCTAGGTAAATTAATGTACACAGTTAATTTTAGATAGATTATTTAATTTCTTTAGAATTATGATGGATTTAAATCTATTGTCAATTATGTTGATAATTAAGATAAAATAATTGATTAATTAATAAAGATAATTAATTGATAAAATTTATATTTATCTGAAATAATAATGATTAATAATTTAATGGTAGTTTTAATTTTAAATGAGTAATTCATTTTATTCATCTATATGATCATGGGAATTGGACAGAACATTGTATGTGATTGGTTTCATTTAATTTATTACTAAATTAAATTATTTTTTTGTGTCAATTCTCTCCTCTTAAAATGTTAGGGCCTAAGTACCCAAGGTTTTTTGTGAAAACACTTTTCCCACACTGATGTGTGAGTAAAAACCTATGTAATGGATGTATCTCCCAAGATAGAGGTGGTGGTTAATGATTGGATCCTTGGAGAAACCAATTATGGAGAGATACTTAGGTGGATTGGTGGAAAGATGTAACACTAAAATTAATTAGTTAAAGATGTTTTCCCCTATGTTCACGTGTAGTTTATCAATCATTGGATAAACTAACCATTAGTATTATATCACGATCAAAACAATTTATTATTTTATTTCTCCGAATTTTCATGGTTATTTCATTAGAAAATAATTTTCATGGTCACGTTAATTAATGAATTAATATGAATGAAATATAGAACTAAAATAAATTTTCTCAAGAGTTAATATTATCTAAGACATGATCAATCCCTTAAATAAATCTACATCAATTTAACAATAATGTAAGAAATATAATAATTGGAAATTATACATAAAACATTAAATCTATTATATATATATATATTGTTATATCCTTCCACTACTTCATTTAAAATATAACTATAGTCCAAAGTGCTTGACCGTACAATATTGGGGTGCTTTCAATTATCTTGGAATTCTAATTAGATGTTTTTGGTTGACCTACCATAGTTTACATCATGTGTTGAATTCCAAATAAGGACATGGTATAACTGAGAGGAAATGGTCATGGAAATCCAATTTTAGGATTTCCAGATTAGAGAGTTCACTCTGAAGATCAAGGAACTATGAGATAATACTGCCAGAATTTTGAATGACTAACTGAAACAATTCAAGATAGTTGAACAAACTATTTAGAGGAAATGAGAAGTTTAATATAGATTTTCACAAAATAATGTCAAATAAACAAGATATTATGAATCCATAAGTTAGGTCTATTATATTTTCATAAAACTGTGAGAGATTAAAAACTATAATACTTATTTATTTGTTTTAATTTTATCAGATAAAGTGTTAAATTTATGCTCATCTGACTTGTAGAAACATTAATAAAAATGACATCAAAAATATTACTCTAATCCATACATGATAAGGATAAAAATCTCAACATAAAAAATTTACAAGATTGGAAAAGGAAATTACACGTTATCTATTTCCAAGAAAAGAAAATTTCATTTGATGGAAGAATCAATTCTTGATGCACCGAAATATGTGGCAAGTGATAGTGATGTATATCTCTATGATAATCATTTTAACAATGATACAGATGTCTAATGTTTCATTATATCATCCATGAACAATGATATTTTGAAGCAACATTTGGACATGGATTCATATTGCATGATGTCTCACATTTTGGATCCCTATCAATAAAAGGAAATATAATAAAGATATGTGATCTACAATGCTTTTTTTACAAATAATATTGGTTATTATTAACCATTTGGGCCTCATAGAGCCAATATTGATGGAAATATTGAATACTTAGACATATCCTGTATTAAATTATTAGATGAAATAAAAACAGATCTTATACATTCATCATTTCATGATAAATACATTGTTTTATTATTATATAGAATATGTGAAATAAAATAAGTTTATTTAGGAACATATGAAATTGATTATTCGCATGGATTAGGACATGGGGAATGATAAACTAAAGGACATTATGTTTAATAATAAAGGGATGACCAAGGTGAATGGGGCCCAATCTTGAAACATGTCTAATGTCACTATCATTGTCCATCTAAAACAAGGAAGATAAAGAGGCAAGGGAATGAAAATGAGGGATTATGTTTTTAAGTGGAAATCTAAGCCACTATATTGGGAGCCACACCTATAATAAAGGGGAAGATAAAGGCATGTTCATTATTGAGTGTAATATTTCAACATCTACAATTTGGGTATTATATACAGGTTGTAGTTCTCACATCCATATCCAAATGAAGGAACCAAGTATATTCCAAAAGATTAATAAATTGGAGGTGGATTTGAGATATGTGAATAGTCTGACATTGGATTATGTACCCATTTTTCCCTACCACATTCCATATACTACAAGAATTATTTTGGTTTTGAAATATTTTTATTATGTTCCAATAGTTACAAAGACAAGAATTTCGTCATCTATCATAGATACATGAGGAGTTTATTTTAATTTTTGGAAATAAAATATGTTTATTTTATAAAGAAATCATATTTTATGGTATGAAAAAATTAAATAAATGACTTTATGTATTAAATTAATAAAACAATGTATTGAAAATAGATAATGAATCATGTTCACATGATTTGTATAACTCCCCACTATGAAATCACCGTCTTGGTCATATAAATGAGAAGTGATTGACAAATATCCATCAAGATGGTTATTTAAACCCATTTGAGAAAAAACAACTTGAAATATGTCATTATAGTTTACCAGAAAAAATAACCAAACCACCAATTAGTGGATATGGTGAATGGGCCCCATCACTTCTATGAATAGTACACATAGATGTGTGTGTTACATATATAGTAGAATTTGGAGGTGGGTATTATTACTTCATAACTTTTTATGATTACTAGAGTAGATATGGATATGTCTACATTATGAGGTATAAATTCAAGTCCTTTAATAAACTCAAGGAATTCATGAATTATGTAGAGAATCTACTTGAAAAAAAGATAAAGGCTCTTAAATTAGATCACAAAGGTGAATATCTAAAACAAGTGTTTTTTGACTTTCTATTGGTGTTTGGTTTTCTATCTCATCTCACTTCATCTTACACACTAAAGTGAATTGGTGTTAGTTAGTGAAAGAAACAAAGAATTTATAAATGGTATGGTCGATAATGAGTCAGGCAGATATTCTATTATCCTTTTAGGGATATTCATTAATAAATCATCATAAAAATTAATCTCAGTAAAAAATAATGTATAAAATGTAATTCCATTTGAGTTATATAGTGAAAATAAATCCATTTTTTCACATACATGTGAATGGGGTTGAGAGGCATTTGTTAAGTCCTTCTCAAGAAACAAAATAGCACCCCAGGAATAGAGTGTATTTTTATAGGGAATACTAATGAGAAAAGGGATATGACTTATACAACCCATCAAACAAGAAATTTCTCATCATGAGAAAATAGGACTTTATTGAAATGGATCACATCCTAAAACATTATAATGAGAGAAATATAGTTTTGATGAATTTTGTTATCAAGATACATGTGAATTCATATAGAAATATGTTCCATAGGTCCCCGTGGAAGAAATAGTTCCTAAACGATATATAGAGTAGGGGAGAATAAGATAGGTATGATAAAAAAATAGTTTTTTTCTAGTCACTGAATATGGTGGTTCATTATTTGTTTATAATTATTTACCTTTTCTATACAATGTGGCAGTTGATAACTTAGAATCTTCAAGATTTCAAGAAGCGATAAATTATAAATGAACTTCATGTGTCATAAAAATATTTTTTTCCAATCAATTCCCCATTTTATGTAAATATTTTATGGTGAAATGGGTATTCAATAGAAAAATAGACATGTAATGTAAAGTAAATACTTATAAAAATCAGATGGGACCAAGGGTTTAACATGAATTAAGTAACTGACTACTAAGAATAATTTTCACTAGTTTCTATGTTTGAGTCCATCAGACTTATAGTTTCTATAACCGCTTAACATGAGAATGAGATTTTAATGATGTATGTAAAAAAATTATTCCTTAATGGGAAGATTTCAGAAGACCTCTATATGACACAACTAGAAGGGTGTGGGACTCCATGTGATTCTAAAATGATTTTGATGATTCCGATATCTTTTTGTGGAATGAAGAATGTATCCAAGTCATGGACCATTCAATTTGATGATTCTATAAAAGGATTTGGTTTCACTAAGAGTGAATCTGACCCATATGTTTATAAGTGGTTTAGTGGAAATTTAGTCATTATCCTATTATTATATATTTTTTAAATATTATTTTTTTGGAAACAACATACCAGTCATACAATATCATTGGGAATGGTTAAAATAATGTTTCTTTGTGAAGGGATTAGCTGAAGTAGAATATATTATACTAATTAATATCATTCACGATAGATCCAAGAGTATTCATTGACTATGTAAAAAAAAATATTGACCAATTACTAAATAGATTTAGTATTAAACAATCCCAGAAGATATCAGTTCTAGTGTCACATGGTTTACATCATTCTAAGAAAATATGTCCACATACACAATTGAAGGAAGAGTGAATGAGTAAGATCAAATACATTTCAATGATATGATCAATCTTATATTCCATTTTATGTATTATAAATAATGATTCCTATGAACTAAGCATGGTAGGAATACATCAATAATATCCAATAGAGGAACATTATTATACAGTTATGTCATTTATTATGTATTTAATAAGAACGAAGGATATGGTTTTGGTGTATTTAGGATATGATGAGCTCATCATCATGGATTATACAGATTCTAGTTTTTTGACAGATCATTATGATTTTATGTTATATTCATGACATGATTTTTTTCTTGATGGAGGAGTAGTGAGCTAGAAGAGTTCAAAGAATGTTGTTTTCATTGATTATAGAGAGGATTCCTCATATATAGAGTCTTCTTATGGAACTATGGATGCCATTTGGATGAAAATCATTTCCCAAAATCTTGATGTGGTACCGTGATGTAATGAACCATTCACATTCAATAGAGGTAATATTGTAGTTGTGTCCCATGTAAAAGATCCAAGGTCATACAAATAGACCATGAATATATTTTGAAAGCATCACCTCATGCTGGTTTTTTTTCAATGGGGGGAATTTGTAGTAAAAATAGTACCCTAGAAGAGTATAAGAAAGAACCCATTACTAATGGTCTGTCTCAATAGAAAAATGAGTATCATGTGATAGTCAACGGAATTCAGGTCGTTAGAAGTCTTCACTAGTAAAATTGGGAGTCGGTTAAAGTTGATACCCTTGAACCAACATATGTTTACATTATGATCACATATATTAATAGATTTAAATATTAATAAACTACTTATGAAATCATGATTTTTATTCTGTGTAACATAGTATTTGATAATTTCTTAAGTGAACCCTTTACTCAAATAGATTATAACAATTCCCCACATTGATGAGAACTGATAACTGCTATGAAACTATGCATAAAAATATGTTCTATATCTGGATGATAAAATTTAATGTACAACTGTTTCTGATGCTTTCGTCGGGGCACGCACATCTGTTCGTGGGGGAGGGCACGCTGCTTCTTTCCCCGCATTCCCGCTTTCCAAAGGCGGGAGGCATCCGTTCCTTGTTCAGGGACGTCTGCTCCTTGATCAAAACTGGGATGATGGGATGCCGGTTCTTCCTTCTGTGGATTCCACCTCGGAGCTCATGACCTAGTCCGGGTCTCCCTCATAGATTTAAGACGGGTTCGTGAAGCTCATTCCTGGTGCCATATCTCCATGGATGCCAGTTAATTATGCTGCTTCCGTCAAGACGCTCTAAGGGGTCTAGTCGGCACAGCAACCATCGTTGAGGAGAATGGTCACGTTGGGGCGTCGTCAGAATGTCTGTCTTTGGTCCCTCACCACAGGGCTTCTCGAGGGCGCGGAAGCCCGAGGCATCCCACATCGAATGCGGGGAATGTGTCACATCTGAGGGTTTCCTCACCTTCCCATGTTTAACATGGGGTATGTCACGAGTTTAACGTCTTGCGGAGACGGATCGGGTTGGAGGATCCCTAGGGGGGAACACCGATGTTGGGGCTAGCACGTGGGCAGCTTCCCATATGTCATGGAGTGGGATAGGGTGGCATGATCTCACCGGGATGTGGTGGCCCGGGTAAGGATCAGGATGGACGATGGAGTGAGACATGGGGCTTACATTCTGAGATGGCCCAAGAGGAGGGATACAGTTTAACGTCATGAAAGACGTGATACAGTTTAACGTCATGCGGGACGGAAGACCGTTAAATGTCATGCGGGATGACATACAGTTTAACGTCATGCGGGACAGAATATAGTTTAACGTAATGCGGGATGGAATACAGTTTAACGTCATGCGGGATGAGGGGTTTTGGGCTTACTCTCTGAGGTGGCCCAAGGTGGTCAGGGAACTGACATGGAGAGGTCGGGATGACTGGGTGGTGGGCTTGAACCTCATGGAGGCTTCCTACGTACCATGCGTTAGCACGGATCAAAGTCCAAGTAGTTCTCTGAGATGGGTCTTACGCTCTGGGGCGGACCATTAGAGGATGTCATGATCGATGCTCACTCTAAGCCCACGTGAGTCATGCTCGGTGTGGGAAACAAGAGGCAGCAGGGACCAGACGATCACGTCGCGAAGGGTGCGTCCGTGAGAAGCGGAATGGGGCTTATGCGTTGAGCGTCCCAAAGAGGAAATCGGGGCTTACGCATGGTTAGCGGCCCTTGGTGTCGGGGATTACTCCAGGGTGGAGGCCCGTGGTGCGACAATGCGCAGTGGGAAAAGGACTCCACTGGCCTTGGCAGGGGGGAAGTACGGAGATGCACGGGTGCAATCATCTGCAAGAAAGGCTAGGGGCTTACGCTCTGAGGCAGCCCTTCCCCCGCGGAAAAACGCCGCTCCGACAAGGAGGATCTCATTCCATGTGATGAAGAGTCCATTCCCGTGGAGACAAGTGGCGTAAAAAATGTCGAGATGGGGGGACCCTGCGTGCGAAGCACGGGGTCGGACCACAGTTTAACGTCTTGTGTTAAGGAAGAGGTGCTTAGCAGTTTAACGTCCTGCAGCTTGGAAGAGGTGGGTTCGCTCCACACCCCTAGGGCTTACATGCCCAACGCCCTCTACCCCTTGGGGAAGGGAAGGCATCGGCAAGGCCATGATGAAGGGGGACCGCAGGGCAAACCGCCGGGGGGCCACGTTAGTGTGGCTATGCGAAGAAGAAATAGCCATTATCGTGCCTATGCGAAAAAGCATAAGGCAAAGCAACACAACAACAAACATGACCCAAGGGACCTTGAGGTTACTTCCCACGAGCCTGGGAGGCCGTACGGAAAAACAACGCATGGCACGCATGCCCGGCAGGGGAGACATCAGGTGCCGGTGCAGGGGGCTGCCAAGGGTCATCAAGGTGAGGGGTCCTGGGCTTTGCGCGCAAAAGGGATGGTTTGCGTGCAAAACTCCGGGAGGGCGTCCAATTGGAGCAATGGAATTGCGCGCGGAGGGAGAACTACGTGCATGGTTTTGCGTGCATGGCAGGGTATTGTGTGCAAGAGACACGGATTGCGTGCAAGGCTGGAACACTGGGGAGGGGGCAAATTCACTGAAGTCGGTGGAGTTGCGCGCAAAGGCGAACTCCGGGGAAAGGTTGCACGAAATGAGGGCTTTACCTGGAATTCATCTTGCGCGTGGGGGGAGCCTAATTGCGCTCACGGGAGTCACTTTGGATTCCTCAACCCCCAAACCGTTTTGGGTCACCTTCTATTTATAGCCGACCTCCAGCGCGGAATCTAGGTGGCATGTGAGATTCTTCACGCCGAGTGCAGCCGGCGCGCAAAAGCTCGCCGCGCGGAACCAGGGCACGCAAAGATTGCGCGCCTCAACAGCTCAATTCCGCGAAACCCGGTGATTCTACACGCGCAGAACAATTTTTCGCGCAGAGCCTCCTTTATTTCGCGCACCACATCCCGAGACTCCGGATCGGGCCTCTGATTCCGAATATGACTTCGCTTCGTCATTCCGAAACTTCCTCCGAGTGTTACGAACTTTTATTGGCGTCCACAAATGCCCCCCTTGGAATTGGATCAGCAAGAGGTCGCCATGATCAGATTCCATAGGAAATGCCGATACACCAAAAAGCCAAGTCTTTTGAACAAGTTGCGCGCAAAATTCCGATGGGGCGCACAAAACCTACGGACGCACGTGAAATCCTCTTTCCGGACGGCGCAGAACCCTGGCCTTGCCGATAAAAAGGGTCGCTGGGTCCCAAATCCATTCTTCTGCTTTTTTCGTGCGATATTCTTATCGCTCTCGTTCGCGGAATCACTTCCGCGGTTGCGTGTAATAACGCACTGACAGCGCGGAATTCCATCTGAAATTCGGTCGTGATCTCGTGCCTCGTCGGGCTTTTTCACGCTCCGTGTGCCGATTGCGCGCTCATCTCCAAGATTCCGCACAACTCAGCCAGATTTCGCACCGAACTCTCCGATTCCGCGCACTGCAACCTGATTTGTCCCAACTCCAGAAAAATTCAAGATGGCTGCAAACCAAGTTGATGAGGGGGAAGCCACTACCCGTAAGAAAGAAATGGCGGTAAACGAGGGGGTTTATGGCGCCAAGGTGATTGTCTCCAAAAATATGACCTTGTTCAACCTTATAACTCCGGCCCAGAAGGCATATCCCTTGTTGGATAACCTCCCGCTCTAGAATTTTGGAATCCTGGAGGAGGTGCCCCTGCCGGGCTTCGTAGTGGACATGCCGCGGTCTTGGGTGACTCAGAAGGATGAACTTCCTCGCTACAACATCACCAACAACGGCCATCCTGCCAGGGAAACTAGACATATGGACGTTTATGTCCTGAACCCGAGGACTAGGACCATTACCGGGGACGAGCCTGTGGCGGAGGATTCTCTGGCCCTCTACGCGAGCACGTTCCGTCAAAGCATCACGAATGACACGAAGGGCTGGTTGAAGTATTGGGACCTGCGGTCCGGGGGTAACTTCACCAGCGAATGGGCCTAGGCATTCTGGGTTCGCCATACCTGTGACCAGTTCGGGGAATAACTGCGGTATATCGGCCTGTTCGAGGTGGCATGGACATCGCAGTTCCACTTCCACCGCCAGCCTGAACTCGGACCGGAGCTATTCACCCAGTGGTCTCCTGACACCAACACGTTCCACCTTCATCATGGGGAAGTCGACATCAGTCTCTGGGACGTTCACTGGATCGGAGGTATCCCACTGGAGGGTGACCAATACGATGAGTTCGTTCCTCCAAAGAACACCTGGGGAGACAGGTCACGGACGCCTATGCTGATGTGGCAACTACTGCAGCTGGCCAAGGAGAGGCTGGGGGTCAAGGACTTCCGGAAGGACATCGCCTACAAGGGCTGGTTCAGCCTGTTCCTTGAGAGGTATCCCGCCGTCAACATGCCGGGATGAGGAAAACGATGCCCAACTGCGACTCAGAGGAGTAAGGAAGGGTCCTACTGGAAGACCCTGGAGGTAGGGCCATACCAATCATTGGGTTACTGCGCCATTGAGGCCCGAGACCCGAATGTCTGGTATGCCGGTTTCCTTGACACCTTCCTGAGCGGGTGGCTCCTGCCGGTGCGGGACGCGAGGATGGGCGTCCGTCCAGCGACTTTGGTGATGGCGGGCTCCATGGCCTCCAACAAATGGTTCAACTTGGGCGTCCCCGTGCTGGCCAAGCTGTATACCATCCTGGGGCGCATCGCACGAGGGGGGTCACCTCAGAGAGTATGTGGTCCCTTCCAGATCTTCCATGGATGGGTGGCGTCTCATCTCGGCAGATATACATTCTCAAACGTCGTCCGTCCTCCAGGAAATGGCATGCGACCGTCCTTTCTAAACATCGCAGGGGTGGCGCCATTGACGCTCAATGAGGAGGGTGTGAGGATCCGCATTGGTAACCATGCCAACTTCAACTTCAGCCCGTTCCCCACCCCAGTCGTCCAACTAGTGGACAACGGGAGAGGATCTCTGGAACAGCAGGAATACTTCCAGAGCATTCAGGGCGGGGTGCTCGTGGCTCGGATCGACGAGAAGGTGATCTGCGAGCCTTACGTGCCATCCCGATTCACCAGGTAATTCGGGTGCCTCTAACGAATGCCGAAGAAGGTATTCACGGCTGTCTGACAGGAGAAGAATCCAGGCGTCCTGCACCAGATGTGGTTGATGTTTACCACTTTCGGCTCGGGCGACATCGTTACTCTTCCTCCCATCGGGGTCGATGCCGACCTAGTAACCGAATATGCCGAAAAATGGACCATTGCATACCCTGAGGGGCTATTACGCAAGCACGTCCAGCAACTCGAGGTTAATCGCATGGAAACCGGGCGACGGGAAAGAAGGCACGGTGCCGTCGGAAGGGGGGAACCAAGGGCGCGTCAGGCAGCGAGGCCTGCGCATGCCGGGACTTCGGCAGCGGGAACATCACATGGTTCCGCCACATCCTCGTTACCTGCAGGGGGGTCCCATGAGGTGGCCAGGGAACTGCCTGGGAAACAGATAAGATATCTGCTCGAACCTTCCCAAGACGCAATTCTCTCGGCATTATGGTCGTCTTTGATGACCCTGCGGCAATCGCTGAGCGTCGAAGCCATCTAGAAAAAGATAATGCAAAACGAGATCCAACTGCCGGAGGTCGGGCTCAATCGGATTACCGACCGAGTGAACTTCCATTGGTGGCATGCTTATCTGACGGCCATGGATGCATACTCACGCCAAAGGGGGAGACGTGCGGAGCCAACTTTCCTAGTGAAAGTGATGCTCGGCCAGGAGCATGATCTGGAAGTGATGCCGCCGGGAGAAGGCGACAGTGACGAGGAGCCGGAGGGGGAGGAGGAAACCGGAGAGGAAGAAGGCGAGGGAGAAGAAGAAGAAGAGGAGCCCGAAGGTGAGGGGTCGCAAGAGGCGACCTACCAAGGGAGTCTCCGAGAGAGCGGCGAGATTGCCAACTCTGATCTTGACATAACCGAGATTCTTGAGGTGTGTCTCTTTCTTCATTCATTTCCCTCATTCATCCATTCTACTTTCCATCTTCTAACTCACTTCCCCATCCTACTCAGGAGCACTTGAGCGGTGGAAAAGCGTCCCCACCAGAGGAGGGAGGAGAGGAACCAGTGGGACATGATGGGGATCCGACACCCATCATTGAATTAACTAGCGCAGAGGGGTCTCCCCTTATGGCAGCTCCTGCAGCGGCCGAAACACTGGGGACCGACGCTCTGGATTCCTGTAAGTCTCGCGCTTCACTACTGGTTCATGGTTTCAAAAGTTCCCGTCTGACAAGCGTATGCCCTGTGCAGTGATCTCAACACTGGAGGCATGTCATGCTGCAGAGCCCGGGCCATCCGCGAGTGGACCAACGGCGGACATACCACCTTGCTTGGAACATGATATCTGCACTGAGTCGGCCCCAACAATTGATGAACAGGGGGTGGCGGACATCAGCGGCGTTGTTCTTGAAACGCGGTCGGAAGCTGGTGGAGGCATCATTGTTGCTGGGGCGAGAGAAGGTCGCCCGGACATTAAGGATTCTACTCCTCACGAAGACATCCCTGGGGTGGATCCTGCTGCCGATCTGTTGGCGGCCTTCCCCCTATACTAACCTGCTGACCCTGAGGATATTGATGACTCAGACTCAGAGGTAGCCTAGGAGATCCGGATGACACATCGCAAAGGGTGGAAGTGTATCCAGTGCTTCCTCAGGCAGCCCTAGTCAGATTGGCTGAGGCGGATGGGATCACTTTAGACTTGGCTGCACTTCCTATGCGCCAAAGTGGCTGACGCTCAGCGCCTTCATCTGACGGTCCGTGATTACATGGCCGAGAAGATACGTGAGAGCAGCCGGCACACCGACATTTCCCAGTGCCGAGAAGGATCAGCGAGCCCTCAAGCGCTGCTGAGGGTGGAGCAGGAAGTCCGGAACCTCGAAGGGCAAGCGGCAGAGAAGGAGGCCTTCATCACGACATGCTTTGAGCTCGTGGAGCAACTAACGGTCCAGCTGGCTGATGCGCAGGAACAACTGGTGGAGGCGAGTCACCAGATGACCGTACTTCAAACCGAGCGGGTGCAGGCACAAGCTAGGGCTGGCGAGCTGTGCTCCATGGTGTCCGATGAGGAGAGAGTCTTCAAAGAGCGAGAAGCGGTCCTGGTGGCTACGACCCAGAGGGTAGCAGCGCTGGAAAGATCGCTTCAGCACACTAGTCTCTAAGGGCTTTGTTTTTTCCATTTCATGAACTTTCTTCTTGTACTTCTCATCGTCTCAATCCAATATGTGGTCAAATCCACTCATTTGTATCCTTGGTTTAATGCGCTCGACCATAGTTCCGAAACAAATAACAACTCAACCCTAGGCTCCTGTGGGTCGTGCCCAACATAAGAAGCAGAAGATGCCCGTACCATAATTTCGTTCAACTGTGGGGCATTGACCAAGCTTCAGGCGTCCAAAATCGGTCCTGGACTTATGAGGAGACCCCTGATCTGATTGATGTGTCGACTTCTCAATGTTCTCTTACACACAAGAGGGGAGATGCCGGGGGCATTGAAATCCATCCAAACACAGGGGGATGGAGAGGAAGGGTGAATCACGCTGCCCAAATTCGGAACCTAATGGGGCACAACCATGGAGGATAACTGTCAACCGTGGAGGAAACACAACATCCATATCACGTTGTCCAGGAATGGGGGGATAATAAATGAGGGACGACCACTGACCATGTATTCAACACGGGCCCTAACTCAAATATTGTTGGTCAGTTTTCCAGAACGTTGGCCCAGGACAGCAGGCAGACCATAGGTCGAGCATCCATACTGTTAGGGGGTCTCGTCAAACATGACCAGTTCTCCAGAACGTTGGCCCATGACAGTAGGCGGACCATAGGTCGAGCATCCATACTGTTAGGGGGTCCCGTCAAACACGAAAGGAAATGAGGGTCCGAATAAGGGGGGATGCAAGGCGTGGAAGGTGGAGTGGTGGTTTGTTCGAACAGAGTATAACACTCCCGAAATTGGGCCACCATGGCGAAGGCGCATTAGGCGGATGTACCAACCTGATCGCGGGTCGTCCCAATTTCCAGGCAGGACCTCTTTGGCGAGAGAACTGCCTCTTTCCATTGTTACCATGGGGCATCCCAAACATGCTCAGGGTAGATATCCCTATTACACCACTTCCCATGAAGACGGGCCGAGTGGAAAACAATAAGGAAGGATGGGGTTTAGTGATCCCTAGGGATTTACCCAAGACGAAACGTCCGGGTGCTCCTACATATCTCATAAGGATGAGAATCAAGCCACACGTAGTTATTGAAAATACAATTTAACGTCATGCAGGACAAAATACAGTTTAATGTCATGTGGGACGAAATACAGTTTAACATCATGCGGGATGGAATATGGATCTTAGTTTTAGGTCTTAGAGCTCGGACCATGAGGATCTTAGTTTTAGGTCTTAGAGCTCGGACCATGAGGATCTTGGTTTTAGGTCTTAGAGCTCGGACCGTGAGGAGGGAAAAGGGAGAAACAGACACATGACACGACAGTTACAAAATCCGACGTGAATGAGGACCTAAGCCCTTATTACCATGTGCTCTCCGGGGAAATGCTCAAGTCGAGGGACCGAACACGAAGGTAGGATGGACCCGCGGGGAAGTGCCCCAGGTGTTCCTACGTATCTCATAAGGATGAGAATCAAGCCACACGTAGTTCTGAAAGGTGACATGGTAAGATACCAGTTCCAAAGAAAAAGGGGAGTGCGGGTGTGGCCCTTACAGTAAAAGAAGAGGAATTTGATAAATCTTGTTTTTCCTTTAAGGTGAGTGGGTTTTTTTGTTGTGAAGCGACGAGCCTTTAGTAGGATGTGGTGTCGCCACAAGCATCAATCCATGATAGGCGTTGACTAATGGCATGGAATAGGACCAATACCCAACGTGATGTCCTCTACAATGAGGTCATCACAATGCAGTGCCGTTTTTCATCGTGCGGCCAGGACGATAATGTCACAGATTAGGGTCGTGTGATAGGACCAGAAACACAGTTTAAGGTCGTATGGTTTGGACCAACAACACAGTTTAAGGTCATATGTTTTGGACCAACTGAGAGAGGATCCTCGAGCAAAGGGGCCTATGAGGGTTCAACAATCAGGGAGGGGTAGGAGATTCTAGCTCCCAGCTATGCTGGGCCCGAAACGCAATGTCTGGGTGACTCCTCACTCCCCAAGGGGATGAATGTCAAGATGCACTCAACCCGTAAAGAAGAGACCCATGCACATACTCCAGCGCTCAGATCGCTGGAGCCCCGAGAGACACCATTATGCAGCTCGGTCTATCTGACTTGCGGGGGTGTACTGAGGGTTAGTACAAGGAGTGTTGAGATTCCACCTTGACACAGTGGGGCAGAACATGACATGAACCATGCCACCAACATTCAGGGCCTAGGTAAGCCAGCATGACGACTGAGGATTACTGCTGACCATGTTCGCAACGCAGCATCCTGTCGTGTTAGCCATGAGGACAAACAAATGAGCATCAACTGCTGACCATGTTCGCAACGTGGGATTTGTATCAATTTGTTGTCTGAAACCCTCGAGGGCATTGGACCATGATGGTAGGAGAGCCCTTGGTCGTTGTATCCAGGCCGTTCTTGGGGGTACCTATGGGTATGAAGGATGACGGGGGCCCGAATGAAGGGGAACATGAAGCTTGGAAAGTGGGTGGAACTTGCCTAAGTCGAATCTGGCACTCCAAGTTCTAGACCAGAGTGCCTTGAGCACATCAGCAGACCAATGGAAAGGGTCAGAGAGCTCAGTCCGAGAGCGGCCAAAAGATGGTGGATCCCTGGAAAAAATAGGGGGCGTAATTCCAAACAACCTGGGCACCGGGAGATCGTGGGATCTCCTAAGAGATGGGGTTGGACCTGACATCTAGGTGTTCAGGTGGTCCTACATATCCCATAAGGATGGGAATCAAGCCACATGTAGTTCTTAATATGCGTCTTTAAACGCCATTGGATAGAGGAGGGCTAAACCCTGAGAACAGGGTGCGCGTGGTGCAACCATTGCAAACCCGATGTGAATGGGGACATAATCTCACACCACGCCACGCGACCCTGTGGTCGAAGTCCCAAAGGCGAAACAGACGCAACAGCGGACCTCAAGCTGGACCCAAAGATGAAATGTCTGGGCATTCCTACATATCCCATTAGTATGGGAATCAAGCTAGACGTGGTTCTGTAAATACAGTTTAACGTCACGATGGACGAAATATGGATCTTAGTTTTAGGTCTTAGAGCTCGGACCATGAGGGGAAAGGGCGGAGTTTGGTAACTCCTGGGCTGGACCCGAGACGAAATGTCCGGGCGGTCCTACGTATCCCATTAGGATGGGAATCAAGCCACACGTAGTTCTTGAAATACAGTTTAACGTCATGTTGGATGAAATATAGATCTTAGTTTTAGGTCTTAGAGCTCGGACCGTGAAAAGGGAAGAACCAAAAGAGGATCTTAGTTTTAGGTCTTAGAGCTCGGACCATGGAGTCCAGATGTAGGGTAGAGTGTAGTTTGAGGTCGTGCAGGACCATACAGTTTAAGGTCATGCAGGACCATACAGTTTAGGCAAAGTACTTCTTAAGGAACCTGGCGTTGGTGGGAGGAGTGATACGCTCACCATCCATAGTCACCAGGGAATACACACCATTGGGATAAACCTTGTGGACAATAAAAGGTCCCTCCCACTTGGGTTCCAACTTGGGTGGTTTCCTGCCGGGAATCATTGGCGCTCTGAGAGCCAACACTAGGTCACCTTGCAGGAAGGAGAGAAGGCGAACCTTTTTATCGAAAGCTTGAGCCATCCTTCTCTGATGCCTTTCCAAGTTATGCAAAGCACGAAGCCTACTTCTGTCCAGCACTTCCAATTCGGCTAGACGGATCTCGGAAACTCTGTCCGGTGCTTGCTGGTCATAGACCGCCGTGCACAATGAGGGCAGTTGGACCTTGATGGGAAGGATGACCTCACCTCTGTATACCAGGGAATACGGGGTCACCTGGGTGGAATTGCGAGTCGTCGTCCAATAAGCCTAGAGGGCATTGGGGAGCTTTTCCGGCCAACTTTTCTTGTTCTGACCAACCTTTTTTTGCAGAATGTTAGAGAGGGTTTTGTTAAACGCCTCAATCTGTCCATTCGCCTGCACATGATAGCGGGAGGTGTGGTTAGAGTGAATGTTGTACTTGGCGTGCAATCACTTCAGCTCGGCCGCTCAGAAGTTAGTTCCATTATCCGTGAGGATATCGTGAGGTATTCCAAACTGGTGAATGATATTGGAACTCACGAATTCGGCGATAGAACCAGACTTGACTTCCCTAAGCGGGGCTGCCTCTGCCCACTTTGAGAAGAAATTCGTGGCAGTTAAGATGAACCGGCACTGGCGGGCCGTTGCCGGTGGGTAGGGCCCTACGACATCCAACCCCCAGACTACAAAGGGCCAAGAATACTTAGTAGTATGGAGAGGCTCCGGTGGCCGATGCACAAAGTTAGCATGAACTTGGAACGCGTGACACCTCTTGGCGTACTCGATGTAGTTGTGGATCATGGAGGGCCGGAAGTATCCCAGTCTCCGAATCTGGTGGGACAACTTCGACCCGGCCTGGTGGGCGCCACAGGAACCAGCGTGCACTTCCTGCATGACCTGTGGGATCTCAACTCCTTGAAGACAATGAAGGAGAAAATCGTCAAAGCCATGCCTATAAAGGAGCTGCTCACGACCGGGACCTCTTTGAAGGGTGAACTGCGGCGTGCAGCGCCAGATTCATTCCTACTCTGCTCGGTCCATCGGAAGACAGCCGTGCCGGAGATATTCAACCAAGTGTGTCCTCCAGTTAGGAACTGTCTCGATCACCACACCTGAAGCCCTGGGGGGTCTTGACGCGGGGGCACCAGCAGTGAGATAGTTCACTTGCGGGCCACGATCGCCCTCCGGGAGAACTGGAGAAATGACTCTTCGGTGCGCCACGTGGATGATTAGGTCATCCTGTTCGGGCTTCGCGAGTGATGCGGCCAGGCTGGACAAAGCATCCGCTCAACTGTTCTGCGACCGGGGAACGTGAACGACATCTGGTCGGGATGGGAACTTAGCCATTAGATGGAGGTTGCAATCCAGCAACGGCATGAGTTCTTGCTTCCTGACAGCGTAGTCACCGTTAACCTGCTTGATGACTAGCTCAGAGTCCCCTTTTACATACAGGTGGGGTACGTCAACCTCTAGAGACAACTCGAGTCCGGTGATGAGGGCATGATATTTAGCCTCATTGTTGGTACAACCTTCTGACAACAAGAAATAATATGGAAGAACAACTTGCTCCGGGGTGATGAAGACGATACCCAGACCCACTCTGTTAATCCTAGGACCGTTGAGCCTTCTACCGGTAGGGCTTCGGGAGGTGCCATCAAAGTGCATCTGCCAGCATGGGGTGGGTGATCGACTGAGAGGATTGCCTCATCAGGAAAGCCCAAATCCAGTGGCAGGTCTGCAGAGGTTGGATGGGCAGCTAAGAAGTCTGCCAACGCCTGTCCTTTGACGGCCTTCTAAGGTACGAACCTAATGTCGAACTACTGGAGTACCACCGCCCAGCGTGCCAATCGGCCGGTCAACATAGGCCATCTCAGGATGTATTTCAACGAGTCTACCCGAGAGACCAGCTGTACCTCGTGGTGCTGCAAGTAGTGCCACAATTTCTGTACGGTGAATACGAGCTCCAGACAGCTCTTCTCGATGGGAGAGTATCTAACTTCCGCGTCGAGGAGTATGCTGCTGAGGTAGTAGAGGCTATTCTCCGTTCCCTCGTTGTTCTTCTAGGTGAGAAGGGCGCCGAGGGATCGCTCCAGGGCGGTCACATAAAGGACCAGTGGCTTTCCGAGAACGGGTGGCATTAGGACCGGAGGTTGAAGTAGGTACTGCTTGATTTCCTCAAAATCGGTCTGACACTCTTCATCCCACCCATAGGTGGCACCTTTCTTCATGAGCCTAGAAAAGGGCTTACACTTCCGGCCAGATTCGCAATGAATCGGCGTATATAGGCTAAGTGGCATTGGAGGCCTTGAAGCTCTCGAATATTACTCGGGGGAGGCATCTGACTGATGACCTTGTTCTTCTCGGGGTCGATCTCAATGCCTCGACACCTAACGATGAAGCCAAGAAACTTTCCGGAGGTGAACCCGGAGGCACACTTCAACGGGTTCATCTTCAAGTGGCGAGAACGGAGCAAACCGAACAATTTCTCAAGGTCTTTGAGATGGTCCTGGCGCTGACGAGATTTAACCACCAGGTCATCTACATATCACTCCACCAGCGTCCCGAGGATTGGCTTGAATATGCGGTGCATAGCCTGTTGATAGGTGGCACCCGCGTTCTTCAGGCCGAAGGGCATAACCCGATAACAGAAAGTGGCTTGGGGGGCCCTGAAGGCAGTGAACTCTTCATCCTCGGGGGCCATCCGGATCTGGTTGTACCCGGAGTACTCATCCATGAAGGAGAGGGATTGGAACCCGGCCGTTGCGTCGATCAACAGCTCTGTCACAGGAAAGGGAAAGTCATCCTTCCGACGGTGGCGTTTAAGATCGCGGAAGTCGATGCAGACCCTGATCTGCCCATTTTTCTTCCTGACAGGAACAATGTTAGCTAGCCATCTGGGGTACTGGACTTCCTTGATGAAGTTGGCCTTACTGAGCTTATCAACTTATGCCTCAACCATGGCACCATGGAAGGGGTGCATTTCTCTGGGAGGCTGCTTGAACCCGCGATGGTTTGCTGGGAGGCCAAGGCGGTGGACGGATACCTAGAGATCTAGTCTCGGCATCTCGTCATAACTCTAGGCAAACACATCACGGTGCTGTCTGAGGAAGTCTATGTACCATTTCCGTTCCTCGGGAGGCATAGCGGCGCTGACCAATGTGGGTCTCGGGTCCGCCTCACTACCGAGGTTCACCTGTACTAGCTCGTCGACCATGGCGGGGATGCCTTCCTCAAAGACAGGAGGAGCATCCTCCATGTATTCTTCCCTACTTGTGGGAGGATCATCCACAGGGGAAGCCGTTTCGGGGCTGCTCGACCCTGATAGGGAGCTGGCACCGGCTTGGGCGGTAGAGGTCGTCACGACGGGAGACTCATGCACCGCGGAGACCGTAGCGAAAAAAGGCGGTTGATCCAATCCCATCCGGCATGCGGCCCAAGGGGCCACGCTTTACGACATCAAAGCAGTGGTGACGCGTTGTCTTGATTCGGTCGATCCCGGCTCGGCGAAATAGGCACGTATGATGTACTGCCATTTCCATGAGCCTAACGTCCCGATATCGTATGGGTGTAGGAGGCTCGGGGATCACCCGGGCCTGGTTGGTGTAAGATTACGAGGAGATTTCCCACCGTCGCTTAGACCCGGAAATATGGCTTCCTCTGGTACCCGAGACAACAAAGTACTCTCCCATACCGGGAGTCGTGGCCTCCAACCGATGGATTGGGAAGACATATGCGTCATCCAAACCTGCCCAAGGATCAACCGCGGCAGCGGTGGGCTCAACCTCAGCTGCCAGGATTTGCTTGTCCTTGCTCTTGTAATAGTCAGCGTCCAGGTAATGAGCTTCACAAGAGGCAAATGGAGACGCATCTCCTTGGAGCACACCCACTCATCCCTTAAGGGAGTATTTGAGGCATTGATGGTATGATGAGGGAACTGCTGCATGAAGATGGAGCCACAGCCTGCCCATCAATGCGTTGTAGGCAGTGTCCTGAGAGACAACCATGAATTCCGTATTGGCAATTAAGCTGCCGAACTGGGTCTTCAGACAAATCTTTCCTAGTGGAGTTTTCTTGGTCCTGTCATACCCATGGATTCTGAGGTCGGAGGGAGTTAAATCATCATCGGACAACCCCAGTTTTCGTAGTGTCCGAGTTGGGATCAATTTAATCCCATAACCCGTGTCGACAAGACAACGATGGACATCCATGCCATTGAACTGGCTGGTGATGTACATAGGGCGGATGTGACCCTATATGGGAGGGTCTTCATCTTCACCGGAGAATGAGATAACCGCATGACATTTGGCGTCCTCAATCACCTCGGTGTGGAAGGGTTCTGCGGCCGCGACCTCCGATTTAAACTGGTGGGGGCTCCTAAGAGCCTCGGCGAGCGCCTCACACATTTCGGATGACAGGCGAAGGGCCTCAAGGATGTAAAGCCTTGCCGGAATGCCAGCCAAATTCTTCAGGACATCATACTTTCACGCCAAATGCGAGCTTCTGCTTACAGGAGGTCGCTCTGCGATTGGGGGCATGACAGGCCCTGCTGGTGGGACCGGTGACTGACTGGTACTAGGCACGTCCCGCTATTCACTGGCTGAAGCCCGGGAGGTGGCTGTCATGCTAGGACCAGAAGGCCGTAGTCGGCTAGTGGTAGTGCTGGGCTGGTTGCGACGCGGGCAAGGCGATTCCGCCCGATCCAGCAACACAAACGGTGGTGGAAGCGAACCTGTTGTCACCAGGTGAGGGAGCCGCGAGTGTTTCTCTCTATCCCGGGCCTACTACCTGGTCTCGGTAGTGTGCACGGCCTGACTGGAGGTGACGACTGCCATACCCCGGCGGTTCACGTAGCCACAGCTCCGTTGACGTTGGCGACGACTGGGGACATTAGGGAGGTCCACCTGGCGCTCCTCACCATCGGGAGCCACAATGGGATTTACCGACTTACGGTGTTAACCGAAGCGTACCCCGGGCTCTCTGGGAGGTCCACCTAGCACTCCTTGTCGTCGGGAGCCACAAAGGGATTTACCAACTCTACGGTGTTAACCGAAGCGTACCCCGGGATCTCAGGGAGGTCCACCTGGCGCTCCTTGTCATCGGGAGCCACAAAGGGATTTACCAACTCTACGGTGTTAACCGAAGCGTACCCCGGGCTCTCTGGGAGGTCCACCTGGCGCTCCTTGTCGTCGGGAGCCACAAAGGGATTTACCAACTCTACGGTGTTAACCGAAGCGTACCCCGAGCTCTCACTCGAGGAGTCATCCATTACCGGCTGGGGTTTCGGAGGAATCCCCATTTCTGGGGGCATGAAATCGCCAAGCGTGCGAGAAGATGACGGTAATGGCAGGGCACGTTCTTTCTTCTTGCGCCGCCGCCTACTCTTCTGGGAAGAAGTAGGCTGGGATGACGATGCCGAAGTGGCGCTCGTAGATTCTGAGGGCTCTGGCTGATCTAGGTGGGAGCGGATGATGCCATGGGCACGGGCGACCGTCCTGCGGGCCATCCAGTCGTTAAACTTCCAGGACCCACGGTCGGAAACCTATTCCCACCCTTCCCCGTCTTCACTACTGACATCTTCTCTCACAAAGACACCGGCCACCTGTTCCAGGGCTGGGCCCAACCTGACTATGTTGTTGTCAATCTGGTCTTGGATCCAGTCCTTGAACACATAGCATTGCTGGATGGTGTGTCCTAGGAATAGGTGATAAGGGCAGTAGTTAGGGCGATCCATGAGACACGCCTCTTCTGGCTTCCGGCACTCAGGCAGTCGCATGATCCTCTGCTCTAAGGCGCTACAGAAATAATCGGGGACCTGGCCCTCGCCAAACAAGAAAGCCCGATTCCTTCTGTCTGGAAAGGGGACTCTTGGGGGCTGACCATGGACAGGGGCCGGAGGAGCAGGACAAGGAGGCAGAGCCGGATTACCTCTCCTAGGTGGCGGCGGTGCGTTACGCAGAGGCGCCTGCCGATTTTGAGGTGGTCGCTGCTGGGCCGGAGGCTGTGGGGGCGGACCCCTATGAGCCTGCTCAGCTGGCCTCACCGGAAGCAACTCTAGCTGTCTGGGGTCCTCTATCTACGCCATAGTAGCGGGCTCGGCTCGGGCGACTCTCCTTGCAGAGATCACAAGAGGTAGCGGGCGTGCCTGACTGTCCTGTTGCAGGGCTTCTTCAAGGCGCTGAGCCTTGTCCGAGAAGTCCTGGAACCCTCCAGGGTAATTCTGCGTGATCAGGGAAGGAACCAAATCCGCCATGATGTTCCCCACACACATCTTTAGTAATTTATCCTAAGTAAGTGGCATGTCAAGGGAGTACGTGAGCCCCTTCCACAGGGCGACGAAGTCCGCAACTCGCTCATCGGGCCTTTGCTTGCACCTGAAGAGGTCTTCAATGTTCTTCTTCCGGGTTGTGGAACTGAACTGGTAGAGGAATTGTCGGCGAAGGTCCTTCCACCTAGTCACTGATCCAACAGGGAGCTGGCTGTACCAAACGAATGCTAGTCCTTCCAGTGTCTGAACGAAGATCTGGAGCTTGGCAGCCTCCTGCTGCGCCGGAGTCCCTAACATAGGCCCGAACCTCGAGTTAAAGTGGTCTAAGTGTTGTGGTGGGTCTCTAGTCCCGTTAAAGGGGGAAAAAGTGGGGTTCCCAAATCCAGGGGGGCCGGCATGTCATCCACCCATGCGGGGTATGACTTTCCATCCAGTGGGATCGCCACCTACTGAGTTTCCTGGGCCTCTAAGCGAGCGATGAGTACTTCAATCAGATTATCCGAATGCGGATTCCTGTCCTGACGGGGATCTCTATCCACAAGCGCATTTCCAGGCTCTTCGATACGATAGTCGCGCTCAGCGGCTCGGGGGGCAGCTGGTGGAGCAACTCTCGGAGCGGAGGGAGGAAATCGAGCAGGGTCCCCTAGGTTGTCTCGCCGCTCGGGAGGGTTCGACGAAACATATCGCGCACTCTTGTCATGGGCTCCAGTGTCTCCCCTTCCGGAGAACACGACACAGTCATGGTTTCCTGGGGGGATCTCAGCAAGGGGTAGATGCTCCTGCCCCTGCTGTCCTGGTCTAGGGTTGCCGTAGTCAGGCCGCCGCTCTGCAATGTGTTCGGCCAGGAGCTCATCAACCGGCCTTTTTTTGTTGGCTAGCTGTTGGCACAGCGTGGCCTTCTCAGGATCTTCCTCTACCTTCTGCACTGCGGCAGATGGGTCGGCGAGTTTGACAGACCCGACGTTCTCTTTACCCTTGCCGATGTTTCGGCCCAGTGCCAGTGCCTCCATGGGTACTGGAAGGACTAGGAGGCTCCTCTGTTGGCGAGTAATCCTCCCAGATGGATCTAGTAGTGGCCTGTCCTTGGGGAGTGAGTCTCCATCGATGGGATACATAATGTTTCCCTCATCTGAAGGTTCATCCATGTGGACTTCTACTACCCTTGGCAACATCCCATTAGGGACGCACAGTGGATCGGGTTGCCGGCGGATCGCACAGAGGAGGAGAGCAGCGTACTGCCCCCACCCGCGAATGTGCACGTGGGGGTGGGCTCCTCAATAACTCTACGGAGTACTTGAAAACTCTGGACACATTGTTGTTGAAGGGCCTCGTGGTGGTCCATCGACTCGGGGTGCCGGACCGCGGGGAGTGCTGCTAGGTCGACCTGGAGGCACTGCTCACCAATCTCTTCGAGATGCAGTTGCCTCCGGGGATAAGGTGCTAGCTGATGGCGGAGGCGGGAGTGAGTCACCCGAAGAATCTGCCGGAAGCATTCAAACTCTCCCGGGGTGAGTGACTCTGGCACATCAAAACCTGATTCTGAGACCGGCCAAAACTTCTCAGGGAAGTGGCCCGCTGCAAGAATGGTCCAGAAGCTCCACGGCTCCGGTTCAGGGTCCGAAACTTTCCTCCCCTGCTTGTACACCGAGGAAAGTAGGGGAATTGGCAATGGTGCCGAGGCAGGCCATCAGGACGGTGGGCTGGCCGGCGGGGAATACGGCGAACAAGACGATTGGCCGCCGATCCCTGGGTCATCCTCCAGGGGTTGTAGTGCCTTGGCTGCCACGTCACGATAGAATGGGCCAGTGGATGGGCCTCCTGTCACAGCTTCGGTGCTCGCTGAGGGTGTGTCGCCTCACGATTCTCCCGTCGGTCCTGAGAAAAGTTCCTCACCCTTCCTAACAGGGGTGGGAGGTGCTTCCGAGGAGGTCAATGGCAACTGCGGGCTTGATCCCTGGCGTTATGCCAAGTCCTCTTCCTCCTAGATATACCTTCGAAGGCAGGAGGGAATCATACGGATCTCGCATTCGGGGAGTACGAGACTGACGTGCCACATCCCCATCCCTGCCCTCAACTTAAAAGGTTGGGGGGAGGCTCCGTCGTCGAGTCGTACTCTACCTCAGAATCCGAGAAATAGACTGGTCTGATTTCCGTCCGGACTCCCCTAACATTCCTCCTACGACGACGACGCCTGGCCTTCCTGCCCCTGGGTAGCTCCTCAGGGTAAGGACGACTTCCTTCATGGGTTCCCCCAGCTACAATATAGCTGGGGCAGAGGGGACCGAAGGCCGGGGTGCCAGAAAAACTGGGACAGATGTCGAAAGGGACATGGGGAGGACCTCCATGTGAGTGAGCGACTGGATACACAACGGATCCATGCTCGCGACCGGCAGTAGGGGGAGTGACCTCATACCCCATGCAGTGGGCGCGGGGAAGAGTCATACCCGGAGAAAAGCCATCGTGAAGAAGCTTTCGGCTTCCCAGATCGGTGGCACAGAATGAGCCCTCATGGTGAGCGGCACTACCGCAGATTGGTCCGCAGTGGCCATCATCAGTGTCCGCGACCGGGAGATTCGACCCAACCTGCCTGCAGGGCGGTCGGGGTTTCGATCCCAGTCGGGCACGTGGCTGCCCCTGCTCAACATGAACGGGGATATGGTAACATGATTCAGTAGTGGCTCAGGCCACAGTGGTTGCTGATGCTGGTGCCCCAGGACGGGCATTCTCTCCCACTCGCGCCCGACGTTGGCGTCGAGTTAGATGGGCCGGAACCGGCGGTGCGGGCATGAAGATTGCCTGCTCCTCGGCTCGGGGAGTCGGGCGGCGGTGTCGACGCATCCTGGAGGGGGTTATTTCCGTTAACACCTGGGATGGATCGCCAATCAGGTGGACCCTGACATCCCCCACCTCATTGGCGTAGGGGAGGGATGTGTCAAAGCGCTCCGGGGATAGGCTCCCGAAGCTGTTGAACGTCGTCGTGGGGAGCAGCGGCTCCCTGCGCAGCCCTCGAGGGAGGCGATGGTGGTGAGGCGCAGTCGCCTCTAGATCCATGCGAGCCATGCCCCTGGTGGGGATGACCCCTTCCTCGTCATACCTACAAACCAGGTTATTGATCACCCTCCGTTGGATGATTTCTGACGGGGAGAGGGGGCGCAAGAGCCAGGCTGCTACAACGGTCGAAGTCGTGGAAACCGTGGGATAGGTGGGACTGCACGGGGTAGCCACGTCTGTACTACCCCTGCCCCTACACCAGTGGGCAGGTGGCGATCGAGCTTCGAATGCAGTGATCTGATTCCTATAAACAGGGAGATGAACCCATTAGTATCAATAGGAAAGGAGATCAACAACCAAGGCCCAGCGTCATTCCGTCTTCTATGGTCTGCGAGAGGGATCCACGCTGACGACGTCACAGAACGGAGTAGTCAACGTCCTGACGGCCTCGACCCTTGGCGAGTTCATGTCCCGGTGAGGGTTACCCAGACCTGGTGACATGCTATTATTTTGATGCCCCAACAGCTACCATTCTCCGTGTTGAGGAGAAGAGCTTCACGTTAGGTTCACCATTTTTTTGTTTCTGACGCTTTCGTCGAGGCGTGTGCATCCGTCCGTGGAGGAGGGCGCGCTGCTTGTTTCCCCACATTCCTTCTTTCCAAAGGCGGGCGACATCCATTCCTTGTTTAGGGACGTCTGCTCCTTGATTGAAACCAGGATGATGGGATGTCGGTTATTCCTTCCGTGGATTCCTCCTCAGAGCTCATTACCTAGTCCGGGTCTCCCTCATAGATTTAAGACGGGTTCGTGAAGCTCATTCCTGGTACCATATCTCCATGGACGCCAGTTAATTATGCTGCTTCCGTCAGGACGCTCCAAGGGGTCTTGTCAGGACAGCAACCTTCGGTGAGGAGAATGGTCACATTGGGGCGTCGTCGGCATGTCTGTCTTTGGTCCCTCACCACAGGGCTTCTCGAGGGAGCGGAAGCCCGAGGCATCCCACATCGAATGCGGGGAATGTGTAACATCTGAGGTTTTCTTCATCTTCCCATGTTTAACATGGGGTATGTCGTGAGTTTAACGTCTTGCAGAGACGGATCGGGTTGGAGGATCCCTAGGGGGGAACACCGATGTTGGGGCCAGCACGTGGGCGGCTTCCCATATGTCATAGAGTGGGATGGGGTGGCATGATCTCACCGGGATGTGGCGGCCCGGGTAAGGATTAGGATAGACGATGGAGTGAGACATGAGGATTACGTTCTGAGACGGCCTAAGAGGAGGGATACAATTTAACGTCATGTAGGACGCGATACAGTTTAATGTCATGTGGGACAGAATACCGTTTAAC
The DNA here is from genome assembly GCA_963277665.1 of Viscum album. NCBI lineage: Eukaryota > Viridiplantae > Streptophyta > Magnoliopsida > Santalales > Viscaceae > Viscum > Viscum album. The sequence goes on along the minus strand of OY728119.1, from coordinate 374,464,677 downwards.
GTCATGCGGGATGGAATACAGTTTAACGTCATGCGGGACGGAATACAGTTTAACATCATGCGGGACGAGGGGTTTGGGTCTTACACTCTGAGGTAGCCCAAGGTGGTCAGGGAACTGACATGGAGACGTCGGGACGACCGGGTTGTGGGCTTGAACCTCGTGGAGGCTTCCTACGTACCATGCGTTAGCACAGATCAAAGTCCACGTAGTTCGCTGGGATGGGGATTACGCTCTGGGGCGGCCCATAGAAGGATGTCATGGTCGATGCGCACTCTAAGCCCACGTGAGTCATGCTCGGTGAGTCAAACAAGAGGCAGAAGGGACCAGACGATCACGTCGCGAAGGGTGCGTTCGTGAGAAGCGGAATGGGGCTTACGCGTTGAGCGGCCAAAGAGGAAACAGGGGCTAACGCGTGGTTAGCGGCCCTTGGTGTCGGGGCTTACTCCAGGGTGGAGGCCCGTGGTGCGACAAAGTGCAGTGGGAAAAGGACTCCACTGGCCTTGGCAGGTGGGAAGTACGGAGATGCACAGGTGCAATCATCTGAAAGAAAGGCTAGGGGCTTACGCTCTGAGGCAGCCCTTCCCTCACGGACAAACGCCGCTCCGACAAGGAGGATCTCATTCCATGTGAGAAATAGTCCATTCCCGTGGAGACGAGTGGCGTAAAAAATGTCCGAGATGGGGGGAACCTGCGTGAGAAGCACGGGGTCAGACCACAGTTTAACATCTTGTGTTAAGGACGAGGTGCTTAGCAGTTTAACGTCCTGCAGATTGGACGAGGTGGGTTCGCTCCACACCCCTAGGGCTTACATTCCCAATTCCCTCTACCCCTTGTGGAAGTGAAGGCATCGGCAAGGCCATCATTAAGGGGGGACCCAGGGCAAACCACCGGGGGGTCCACGTTAGCATGGCTATATGAAGAAGCAATAGCCATTAGCGTGCCTATGCGAAGAAGCATAAGGCAAAGAAATGCAACAGGAAACACGGCCCAAGGGACCATGAGGTTACTTAGCACGAGCCTGGGAGGCCGTATGGGAAAACAACACATGGCGCGCATTCCCGGCAGGGGAGACATCAGGTGCCGGTGCAGGGGGCAGCCAAGGGGCGTCAAGGTGAGAGGTCCTGGGGTTTGTGTGCAAAAGGGATGGTTTGCGCGCAAAACTCTGGGACGGCACGCAATTGGAGCAATGGAATTGCGCGCGGAGAGGGAATTACACACAGGGTTTTGTGCGCATGACAGGGTATTTCACTCAAGAGACACGGATTTCACGCAAGTCTGGAACACTAGGGAGGGGGAAAATTCACTGAAGCCGGTGGAGTTGCGTGCAAAGGCGAACTCCGGGGCAAGGTTGCGCGAAATGAGGGTTTTACCTGGAAGTCATCTTGCGCACAGGGGGAGCCGAATTGCGTGCACAGGAGTCACTTCGGATTCCTCAACCCCCAAACCATTCGGGGTCACCTTCTATTTATAGGTGACCTCCAGCGCGGAATCCAGGTGGCGCACGAAATTCTTCGCGCCGAGCGCAGCCGGCGAGTAAAAGCTCACCACGCGGAACCGGGGCGCGCAAAGATTGCGCGCCTCAACGGCTCAATTCCGCGAAACCCGGTGATTCTACGCGCGCAGAACAATTTTTCGCGCGGAGCCTCCTTTATTTCGTGCACCACATCCCAGGCCTCCAGATCAGGCCTCTGATTTTGAATATGACTTCGCTTCATCATTCCGAAACATCCTCCGAGTGTTACAGACTTTTTTTGGCGTCAACAACAACAATGATAAATGATACCAAGCATGGAGACTTTTCTGACATTGAGGAAGCTTCTATTGGTGTACACCCTTGGTAATATCCTGTGTATGATATTATGGGAATGGGGCTTGCTAGTTGGAAATCCACATTTATATGTGTTATTGGATGTTCCTAACTATGGGTGTTTTTATTCATCCTTAGATATTAAGATTATTATTGTTAAGTATTATAATTCGTGCACTTTTATGTTTTGACAAAAACATTGAAGACATATGTTCTTGGGGATGCATGATATGTTGGTTGCGTCATGAGTAATATTTATTCATGAGTAATGTAGGAATGGATTTTTAATTTTAGTTCATAAATAGATATTTAGATTTCAGGAAAATTGATGGAAATAATATAGTCTAAATAAATTCAGGGCCATGATGTTCTACATGAATGATTGATTTCATGAAATTTAGAGAAACAGACATTGAGAACATAGGTTTATTTCACCAGCAAGAAACCTCTTTGATTATAAATATCACATTAAATTGACTATATTATATAGTAAGTGTTTGTATGAGGTATTGTGTTTTTATGTAATTAACTACTTTTTATATCAGTGTCTTGGTGTTTGTAGACATAAACATTGAATATTATCCTTTTTTTCGAAACCATTGATAAAGTGTCCTAGAGGGTCACAAACAATGTGTATCCAGAGTCTCTATTTATTAATATATTATTATTTTTTATTTAAAATTTTGAATTAATATTATTACCACACATGGTTTAAAAAATATTAATGTATTCATGAGTTCCTATATTCCAACAGTAGTTACTCAATATAATATTATGTAAGGGGAAATTTTAATAAATATCTATTTTTTGTTAATTAATATATTATTTTTTTATTTATTGGAAAATAATTTATTGATATTTATTAGGATCAATATTTATGATTTAGTGGTAAATAATATATTTTAAATATTAATTGAATAAATAATATTTATTATAATTTTAATGTTAAGGGAATGTCGATGAAATAATAATAATAATTCTATATTAGCACATGGGGTTCCACACGGTATTAAATAAATGTTACTGGGAAATTTTGAAAATATTTTTATCTTAATGATATTTGTATATAATAGTAATTATATTATTTTCTTATATATCTGATTCATTTGTTTTGTGCATAATGACAGTTGGAGAGAATCCCCTCAAGACATATAGAGGTCCCTCTCCATAAATTCTCCCAATAATAGACAGAGATATTAGTCCACATTTAACTACCATGTCTATTGAGATTAGATAAAAGACGTTGCAGGTGACTCTCATGGCGATTAAAGGAGAACAATACAGGAAATATGATCTTCCATTCTAGCCCCCTATTATTCCAATGGTGGTGTTGAAATATTTTTAGTACATGTGTTGATCACCATAAGATGGAATATTCTCTTGATTCCTACAACAATACAATGATACAATGTATTTCTGTTTTTAAATCCATCAATGAAAAGTGAATTAAAACTTGCTAATTATTTAAATAGTTAAATGAATTATAAATAATATCTGATGATCATATATATCGTTCTAACAATTTATTCTTTGTATCTTTTATAGGATTCAATTATGTTTATTATGACCTTCAACATCATGTAAATCCTGGATTGATAATCGATTATGAAAAAAAAGGAATATTGGGAATCACCTATCACATGCTTCCTCTACACCGATAACCTACTCATTAATCCTCATATTTTAATTAATGGTTTTCATAAAAATGATAAACATGTGTTATTTCTAGTGGAAACTTATATAAAATTCTTTATTAGGTTTAATATTTCTTTATATGGGTATAATTTCATACTATGTAGAAGGAGTGTCAGTCACCATACCAAATTAGTTATCTCCTTCAAATATTTAGTTCCCTTTTTCTATCCATATTGGTACCAATTACTTTGACATTTATATTATTCTTTAAATAGAAAATGGTTTTGCCTTTCATAGATGAAAATATTCATCCTTAAGCAGTGGTATTAATCAATTTATCCAAATTTTAATTTATTTTATTCTTGAATGCTGATGACTCAATAATTCATTTCAAAGATCATCATTCCATGATATAGTGACTTTCCTATAATACATACATCACTATTTAAGGTGTCTCTCAATTTTATGATTATGTAAATGATGAATTTTATGATAATTATAGAAATCATTATAGAAATGATCACTTACCTTGAAGGTATGAAACATATTCTTTATTAATCCAAATTTTTTTATGGATATATTCTTATTTTCAGTGTACTTTTTTTTGTTCAATGTGTTAATTCATTTCATGTACATTGATTCCAATTTCATTAGGTGTTTTGGAAAATTTATAGACTAACATATTATTTCATGAATCAATGGATCTATATCTAAACCTCTATAAATGAAAAAATATAATAAAAATATTCTTATTTGTTTCTATATGTACAATCTATATAGATTTTGTTGATTTTGTTCCTTGATATTTTTAAACATATACAACACTATTTGCATGTTGGTTTGGTAAGATGGTTTTATTAGGAATGATAACTATCCCCGTTTAATTATTAGTTTTTGTTTTTGAACATATAATGTTATAATTTTATATATAAAATTTTCAATTTCTAACACTTCTAGAAAAAATATATTTAGAATAAGTTGAGTTTGAAGGATTCTAGGACAACAATTTCAATGAGGCTAATGTAGAAGTTTCAATCGGTGATATGAAGTTATATTTTCCACAATAATGATACACTAGTGATGGATATATCATTATATACACCACAGTGATAGAAATTTTAATCATAGTATATTGGGAAGTTACAGATTTTACTTATTTCAAATTCTATAGTTCAACATTGAGTTCTAGTCATTTTAAGTTGAGATAGATCATTTTCATCTTCCAATAATGTTAAATTTTCTTCCTAATAACACTTCAACCTCTTGATTTAACCTCATGAATTTCCCTTTTTCCACTAATGAATTATCTAAAACCATTGTAAATTTTTATATAAATTCTAATTTGATAGAATTAACATTTATGGAGACTGTATGTAGCTTCAAAAAATAATTGAACACATCTTTTACTACTTTATCCAATTAAACATTCTAAAAATAAACTCTTTAAAAAAATTCATCAAGCAACTAAAATATTTCATTTCAAAGTTTAGATTATTCTTATATATTTTTAATATCTTTGCGAGTGTGTTACAATTTCTATCCATTTAGTCTAATTCCACATCAATTGCATTAATCACTATTTACATTGTTACTTTTCATCACTTATCCCCATGATATATGATAACATATATACATTTACCTTTTCATAGCCACTATTTAACTATTCTTTAATTTAAAAGTTTATTTCGATGAGCGACTCATAAAAAATTAATTCTTCACATCTTGAACTCATACAACTAGAGGAACAACATTTAACATGTTTAGTATGATATTTATCATTCTGTACACATTGATTTAGTTCTTATTCCCTATTATTCATTGAAATCATCTCCATATTCTTAGATACATTATTTTTCTCATTTATCAAATTGTAGTATAAAACATAATTTTCATTAGCGAAATGACTTGTGACATATTCTTCCACACTCATATTTTATTCAATCATATTAAATATAAAATTCACGACCATCATATAAAAATTGGGAGAAAATATGAAATTCTAATTAGAGATACCCATTACCCTAATATATATTATTATATTCTAATATATATAATCAGAAAGTATGTTCACTCTAATACTAATTGTTTTTTCCAATGGACCATGAAGAAACACCTTGGAGGTTGAGTGACTTGGGTGTGGTTAACATTTACACAAAAAAAAATCTTTGAAATTATATTTCCCCTTATATATTATCACCCAGATATCTATTAGTATATAAATGAATATTTTATTTTTTAAGCAACATGACAAAGATGCATTCACTATATAAATATGGAAAATATATTATCATGTAGTGTTTTTACATGGATTGACCCTGATGTGGTAAATATAATCCCTTCAATGTAAATTCCCATAGGGTCATATATTTTCTTCTATAATCTAATCACCAATTACAATGGGTGTACAAGGATCATCCTAAAATGTTTTCCAGCTTATTATATAGGTTGAGATACAATATATATAGGTAAAAATTCCTCACAATACTATACTAGTAAAGGGGACCTTGTACACATTTTCATTGAATTCATCTCCCATTGTAAATATTTTTCATCCCTCCATCTCATGTAGCACATAGGACTATCCAGTTATATCCCTACAATTAAAAATTGGAGCCACTTTTTAAGATATTCCTCGGCTTTAACTATATTTAACTCTTCAAAAACTCAATACCTGAAACTCGGTCTCTATATTTTACAATATTATTGTTATTAATAATCTATTATTGTCCTATTAAACTAAATTCTATAACAAGTAAATACATAGAAATAAATATCGAGTCAAGAAAAAATTGATTGTATTCTCTTTTGTTATTCCATGTTCCCTCAATATTATTTGTAATGTTGTATTGATAATAAAATGAAAAACCACTAATTTATCTTATCATATGATTACCTATATGCATAATAGTTTTTACCTTATTTAGAAGTTCATATTCTCTGATATATCATAGTAACTTTTTGTTAACCCTTCTTCACTAATACCCAACATGTTTCACATGATCTATTCACTCATCATTTTCATTTCTACAAGTTATATTGGATTTATATTCTAATTTATCTTAAATAAATTCATTTTTCTCTATTTTATTATATCTTATTCCACATTACATCAATGATATCCCATACTCACGAATTCATGAACACATGGAAGCCAAATCTCATCTCTTCTTGAGATCTGTTCAACTCCTATTATGCATGAGCATCTACATTAAATCTTCCTTCAATTTTTAATGATCTATAAATAGAAAAAATGTTGAAAAAATAGTATCATTCCATGAGAAATATTATCCAATATCTATATTTTTACTCTCATGGGCTTCATTAATCCAGTTTAAAAAAGGGGTAATTTAGAAATACTCTCATTTTATGATCATTATTTCATATTTTATTTTTCTTTTATTATCATTGAGGATCATTGTATTTTTTATCACATAATCCAAAAAAATATATTGAAATGAACATTTAAATCATTACAGCTATACAGAAATCTATATCCCTCAAACCTATAATGTGAAAATTATTCACATAGTGAGAGAGAATCACATGAAACTGGTAAAAAATTGATTTGAATATATAAAAAAGTATAAAAATATATTAATTATTTATTACTTCATCTCAGTTATCTTTCTTAATAAATAATTAATTGTATTGAAGAACATAAAAACAACATCTCAAAAATACCAACATTATTATTGAAAACCTTATAAATTCATCTATGTATATCAAAATGTTATCAATATATTCTCAACATTGATATTTTCACCTTTTAATTGAAGATAGTATCATCTGTATTTTTATTTTTAAATCAAAAAAATGTTTGTTGTTAATGATGTCAATATTTTAGAAGTATAGTTCATTCATTATTAGATTTAAAAATATTAATAATTATTGAATTTAATTTTTTTATTCTGATGAGTTATCAATAATTTACCTATGTCTAATATCTTAGAGGATCAACTTTTATCAGAATATAATGAACTCATTTACATTATCAGATTCTTCATTAGATAATTATCTTTTGGCCTAAACAAAAGGAAACATTTCTTTCAATGATTTTCATTAAAGATACCTAGCATAGATGGATTCACTTACATGATGTCCCCTTTCTTTTTATAGAACAATTTACATACATGGCACACAATTATAATCTATTTAACACAATTCTGTTATGTGTATTATATTCATAATAAATGGGATGAAATTTCCTTCTTGGTATCATAAAACGATCCCACAAGATTTAAATAATGATTCCATTCATGGTCTCAATATATAGCTTGTTTCATGAGATTCGATATGACTTGTCATATAGCACGAACAAAGTTACAGTTTAAGAGTTATGGTCATTCATTGTTAGGTTGGGAAACTAGTATATAGATCCTATTTGAGGAGGTCCCTCTACGATCACAGACTAATGATGGAAGCCCCTGTGATCCCAACTGATTTGTTTGCGACTTCCAAATAGAAATGAATGAAGCCTATATGAGCCTGATGGAGCCGCCTCTGATCACGAAGCACCATCATCTCTGTGATGTCCTTTTTTCATTAGAGGTATCCCCACTAACATATGTTTCTTATAAATATCCTACTCACACCCCTTCATTAGCAAGGTTATGACTCCATTTTTCGGTCAATCTCCCATGTTTTGGTGCTCTCGAGTATCGTGAAGTGATGACCTTTGAAAAGGTATCATCCCATTGTGATGTAAAGAACCCCTGTGGGTTCCTCAAGGATTTGTGAAGCATTAAGACTTTTCAGATCACTCTTCTAATAATGAGACTTATTCTATGGTGGGGCCATGCTCTGCATGACCTTGAGCTCCGTGAAGCCTCATCCTTTGTAAGGCCCTATTCTGCACGAGACCCTATGCTCTGAAAATCCCCATCCTTCAGGAGACCTATAATCTATGAGACCCTAAGCTTCACAAAGCCCCATCCTTCATGAGACCCTATTCCCCTTGAGACCTTGAGCTCCAAAATTCCCCATCTTGTTCCATATACTATGGCCCATGAACCCCTTTCCTTTGTAATCCCATACCCATTTCAAAACTCCCACTATCCCACCCACCATTCCATATCGCATGGGTTTTTCCCCCACACCCCCTCTCAGTATTGATTTTGGGTTGTTGTTCCCACCCTCTTGGCATGTACATTCGTTACAATTAGCAATCCCCATGAAAAATGGAGAGTCACACCACAATCATTTCAGGCCAGGTCAACAACATTTTACCTTGTGTACCCCACCATCCACCTATGTAATACAATGTTTCGAGATGCTAATCCATAGTCCATGCAACACCTTGGGTTGACATATTCCTCTTAGACCCTTTCTCGTGCCCTGAGATGATACTTCCATAATCAATTCCCCAAGGACCTTGACTCTAACCATTCCTAAAGAAACTCAACAAAACCTCATAACCTCACTCTTATATCGGGTTGAAAAAGCATGGGTCTAACTTTCATAAGTCCCAAAAACCATTGCTAGGAACCTTATGCCTAATAGTCCTAAAAAAATTACATGAAACAATAGATTTTCATATTATTTATTAATGGGATGCCTCTTGTTCCAAATAAGAGATTCTTTATGTGACAAGAATAGGATACCTCATTCCATGATTACAATGGTGTTATATCAAGAGAATTGGAATCCATTCAAGAAATCCATCACTCAAACTCACACTTCATGTGTCATTAATTTGGATCTTAATCATAGTTCATGTCTGCATGGAACCCCTAAAGTTCCAATCCCATTACTCTGTAGATCACATACCGTTCTAGGCCAACTCTCCTAAAGAATTTCTAAGACAATTTGAGTTTCGCCTCGTGTTTCGAATATGGTCTGCAGTTGGACCTCATTTGTCTGTTTCCATCTCAGGATAAAATGATGTGGATGATGTGTTTAAAATATAGTCTATAGTTATACCCTTCAGCTTGCCTCCATCATTGTGTTCCTAATGTTGGGAACATGATTCACACTTTTCATCTCCATTTGTTCATACAGATTCCAATACCCTTGGCGTTATCCCATTTGTGAACTATAACATAGGTGTAGGCCTGAATTATATGCCTCAACCTACTAGAGTGTTAGAATTACTTCATGTCCATACATGAGGAAGACATTATCATAATATTCTATGAGTAATCCACATCCATTAATTCAACTCCTTAATGGAATCTAAGAAGCTTCTATGTATATGCCCCATCCATCATTGTTTCTATTTAGTTTCATCTGAGATGCTTCGATGCTTAAGAATCATCCATCATTTTCAATCTGTAGTCGCATCCATTATTCTTCCACATGTAAACCCCATCCACCATTTCCACTTCTTAGCGGCAACCTGAGAAGCTTCCACATGTATGCCTCATCCATCATCGTTGCTCTTTAAAGGCATCTGGGATGCTTCCATTAATAAACCCCATCTACCATTTATTGTCCTTAGTGTCATCTGGGTATCTTCCATGATTAAACCCCTTCCATTATTTCCACTCCTTAGTGGCATCTGGGATGCTTCCATTCATAAGCCCCATCCAAAATTGTTGCACCTTAAAAACACCCAGGAAGCTTCCTTGTGTAATCACCATTCACCACCCATCATAGAGACACCTTTTCACCATGATCTTCAGGTATGTTGCTTACAATTGTTTCTCACATCAACCATAAATCAAGTGATATTAGTGAAAACATAGTCCATGAAATCCTCCGTGTCCGCTAACCATGTACGAGCCCTAACATGAAAACGGGTCGCTAAACATTCATTAGCCCCATGGCCGACGTCGATCATGATGTTAAACTATATGTACCATCGAACAACATGGACTTTTATCATTGTCTCCTAGAAAGGTGTGAAAGAAGCCTCTCCAACATTCTTGACCATCACTCCCTAGCATTAATGTGTCATGACCACTTCATGTCAGTTCACAAGTCCCACATGAAATTAAACATTCCCATCCTAACGACGAGTGTTTTGATCAATTTTGGGTAAGTATGATGCCAATATGTGGCCTAATCCAATCCAATGTTAAATGCTGATGCTTCCTCTTAATGATATAAAATCAAACTGTGAAATATTACCTTTTCGGGGACACCTCATTTAGATCTTCCTCCCTGTGGTGTTTTGATCCATTCATTTGGGTCTCTACCCATGAATAAGCCCTAGCATGTCGAAGGGTTTGTGTAATTTTTGTACACCCCAACCACATGTACCATTTTCCAGGGCTTCTAACCATGCATCAACCCCGCACTCCACCATACTCCACAAACCAAGAGTGTCTGTATTGTGATGTGCTGCTAACCATGTGTAATCCCCAACATGTATCTAGGTAACTATGCTTTATGTACACAATAATTCTATTCCCCATATCCTGAACTATATGGAATATGATTCCCTTCTTTGGGGGTATATAAGAATCCTCCATTAGGTTCATTCCAAACACCCATGTCCCATCCTGGTATCTCACTCAAACCTTGGTGTTTTAGGAAGATCATACCACTTACTAGAGGTTCTACTTCTATCTGGTCTCCATCCATGCACTCCATTTTCATGGTCCATATCCTTAGTTCTCCCATTTCCCCACCGAACTATGTGTACATTTATTCCCATCCATCGGTATATGTAGGAAGCCTCCCTGAGGATCAAGACCAACATCACCATCATTTTTATGTTGGTTCCATCCCATTCCTCTCATCCAGTTAAATAAATATTCCATCATCCATCCTGATTATCACCCTGGCCACCACATCTCGGTGGGATCACACCATTTTCTCTAGACCATGAATAAGCTTCTCACAATCCATAACCATCCTACCAAGAGTTTCCCTCTTAAGATTGACCAATATCCATGCCTATTCCCTAACATGTCTCTAGGTTGATTTCCATTGTGTACACCATGATTCCATGTATCAGACTTCATAAAATGTGGGTTTTGATCAATGTTTTATACACAGGGTGTGTAGAAATCATCATTGATGTTTAATCCCAGAAAATGGTAAAACCCGGTGTCCACCATTCTAGGGGGCAGTTTCCCAGATCTTCCCTCAGTGGTGTCCAGATCAGCAATCACAGTGTGACATCATCCTTTTATGGGACAAACCACCCTGGGTCTACTCTCATTTGGAATTCTGGTCCATCTATCTAGTTTCCCCTTTCTTGGGTTCACTCTCTATAATCCATCCTCATTGGTGTCCCTATCAGCCTTTATAGTGTGATATCTTACCTTTACAGGACACACCAGCCTGGGTAATCTATTATTGGGTGTTATGATCCATCCATCTAGTAATATTTATGGGTTCTCCCTATTAGGAATTTACCCATCAGATCCACTATTATCATTGTTCTGATCTGTCTGATCTGTCTCTACAAGATAATAAAATCATGACATACCATGTCTAAAACATAGAAAGGTGAGGGAAATATCACAGGAATTCCTCCAACATTAGATACCCCACAATCTACATGGGATACCTTAGGTTTTGTGACATCGAGATACCCTCTCATGAGGAGGAATACAGTTAACCAATATCCTTGAATACATGAATTCCTCGACATGCATGTTGATACAAATAACTCTGACTAAAGGGTTATGCCCTACCAAGACCCCTTGGAATGTCATGTGGAAGAAAAGTAATTAACAGATTTCTATAATGATAAGGCACTGTGGATTATATTCACAATCAATGAATCAATTCTAAGAGGGAGACCCGGAATAGGTGAAATATTCTGAAGAGGAATCCACAGAAGGAGGAATTTACATCCCATCATCAGGTTTCAATCATGGGGAACACATCACTAAAGTAGTGATGGATTCCACCTGCATTTGGAAAGTAAGAATGCAGGAAAAAATCAGTGTGTCACAACAAGATGGTGAGCACCTCGGTGGAAAGCATCGTAAACAATATTTTACCATAAGATATATATTGTTGTTATTTCAATCCTGTGTAGATGGATTATCACACATAGTGCTCACCTAACACAACTACATTTATATGATGTATTCTATATATGAATTCACTTTTCCATTTTTTATAATTCTATATTAAGAACTGATATTATTGGAAACCATCAAATTATATTTGTGGGCCATTGAATCAGCTCTGGGTCTTCTCTATTTATCTCTGATCATATTGGAACATCATAAAATAATTATTGAAGTTATTTAAATAACCGAAAACATCACCAAGACTATCCACAGGGTATTGAAGAATATATGATATTCAAATCGATATTTTCCTATGACAACCTCCATGAAGTCAGGTGTAGCTATTCTCAAATAAATTCCAAGAAATCTCTATTGAAATAAACCTTACTCTAGGATTTTTTGTGAGATTATTCTAGAAACCAAAATGAAATTTATTCAAGGATGAAATGTCAATTTTTAGTTATATTTCCCCAAAAATATTGAATCATTAGAAAATATATTGAATATAGAGCTACGAATCGTTTAAATATATATTCATCAGTCATATCCTCTTATATATTGATAACTTTTTTTGAATGGGTTAGATAGATTTTTAGACCTCATTAACAATTTTCATTGAAAAAATCATGTACACAATATTTGTATTTTCTTAGTTTATGTAATCTTTCAATTTAGCCACTCTAAGGACTTGTGTGATTCTCTTCTTCCGTGTAAACACAATGGAATAATCTCAATCTATTTTCATGGTTCTATACTCACTTATCCACCCAAGATGTCACCTATGTGTAAATACATTAACAAAAATCCTTAGAAAATTTTTTATCCCCAAAATTCACTATCTTTATAAAATGATATAAATGGATTTATATATCTTGGTCAGAGAAATAGTTATTGCACAAAATCCATTAACTAATATCTCAGTCCATATTAAAACCCCTAATCAAATATAATAATAATAATAATAATAGTTCCATAGCATGCACTAAATCATGTTTACTGAAATATCATTTCTAAATTAAATATATTAATATTTTTTTAAAAGATAATAAATAGAACATATAATTTCTATTTGATCCCCCCCAGTATAATATACTCAAAATTTATCAAACCTTGAAAATAATTTTTTATTTAAATAATGAAATATTATTTTATAATCCATACATCAAATATTTATGTAATCTAAATAATATGATAACTAATTATTCCTTATATATAAAAAATTATTTATTTTAATATTAAATTTTATTTGATTTATTTTATGTTCAAGACACACTTATTGTGTGATACTCTAGGCCAATTTCATAGTGGCATTAGTTGAACTGGCCTAAAACCCAAAATCAATGTCTAGTAACATGTCATATATCCCATATAGAAAGACATTAATATTATAATGATTACAACCTTCTACAGATTCCCACCCAATAATACAATACATTTTTCTCTATATCTCATCTAATTGGTTTCATACTTATACCATCAACACATATTGTTGATATATAATTGTTATAATTTATTGAAATAAACTCATCAATAAAACTACCATGATAATGGAAATAATTAAAAAGTTTCATTCCATTAAATGGGATTGAGATATTGACTAACATTAACTCATTTGGTCTAAGTCCTTTCTTGAATTATTTATTATTATTTTAACACACATTATGAAACTATTATTTTCAACCTCTCTATGAGCATATGTCATCATATATTTCATCAATACATAAAACTACACAATTTATGATATAAATAAATAATAATATTTATTCTATGATAAAATAAATACATCCAAAGTGTGTAATATACAATGACATATAAGAAATTTTAATTTTTACTGGGAAGTTTATTCTCAAACCATTTTTCTCTTGGTTATTTTTAAGTGAGAACATTATGATAAGATGATTTCATTATTTATGTACCTCATACACATAATATAAAATCTTAATTTAGGTATGATATTATGGATGTATTAAACTAATTAAAAATAGATAATACAATATTTTCATTTCACTTCAATATTCAAATCATAGAAAAAAACATCTATGAAATTTCAATGGGATGGATAATGTAAAGACATTATACCATTATTAATACTCATAAGAAAATTCATAATATCATAAGATATTTTATAATATATAATAAATTGAATATATATATTCTAAAATGTAAAAACTAGTTCATAATAAGGAAAAAAATAAATAATTATGAAAGATATCAGTTTTCCTATAAACGTTTTGGAGAGTTAATGATTCTTGAATCAGATTTTTTAGAGTAAAAACAATGAAATTTTAATTAATTATAGAGAATATAAACACAAATAAAACCATTATAATTCTTATAGTGATCATGGGAGGAGAACATTATTGTTTTATGTTAAAATAATATGTTTAAAAAATATTTTCATTATCATTGTTGGTATTGTATTAGAATAGAAATTATGATATATCATTAGTTCATTGGACCTTTAAATGTGCTAGAGAGATTTAAAAAGGTGTGTTATGGATTGGATATTCCATAAAAAATGGATGAAAATAATAATTTTTTTCAATATTTTGTAGCGTTTTATGTTTATTTATGATGACTCCCAATTCATTAAATTTTATGATTTGGACATCTTGGGGAATACAAAATTTATGGAGAAAACTATTGAGATTATATATTATTGAGAGAATGTTCTGATAAGTAATATTATTCCATTGGTTAATGATTCATTATGAAATTTAAGATAAAATAATATAAATGAGAGTGATAGTCAAATATATAGAATTAGTTTCTGATTTTTTTTGTTTTAATTCTTGTTATGATATTGTTATTAGTTTGTGATGATTTTATTGAGATTTTTATTCCCTATTGTATATAGTTTTTATATTTCTGTGATATTAATATTCCTTTTGAGTGGTATTTAAAATGGAATTTTTTTTCCAATTTTGTGTTTTAATTTCTCAATATTAGTTTTGATTATTGAGGATGATAATTGTTTTTAAGTTATCCATTGTAGAGCCCCAAATATTTGGAGACTTTTTATTTCTGTATTAAAGGAGTTGGATGTGTTGAATATATGTTTAGAAGCACTTTTTGGGTGAAACTTTTCATTTTATATTAATAGTAACAAATAAATGAATCAGTCAATAGCATTCTATAGTTACAATATTTTTTTGAATAATGGTGTGGGATTCAAATTATTTCATCCAAATGTTACAGTCTAATAGTTACAACGTGGAATATGAAATTATGTCCTGATGAATTATATTAATAAGTTATTCCTTAGGTCCTGATATATTTGTGATACTTATATTAGAGGTGGATATTTGTGTTCTTACAAGATTTTATTCATTGGAACGTGGATCCTTTTGGTGAGTAATATATTTGAGAAATGGAACAAAGTGTTGAGTTGGGAAAGTTGTAAGTCCATCAATTATATCTTAACATTCTCATTTAAATTGTAATAAATTGTGGTTTTATTGAAATAAAATAGTAGTTTACTGAAAGTCATAATGCAGAGATAATTATATGTGATTTTTGGTTTTCATGGTTTTTATTGACTAAGTTCACTACACTATAACATGGGGAGTTACACCATTATTATTATGGCCACAATTTTTGTAATAAATCTGTGTTGTTTAATGATTTTGTTTTTTTTCATTTGAACCATAATGGATATTGAAAACCCTAGGAGTTTTTAAATAACATGTGATGTTATTTATTTTAAATTTTATTCTTTCTAATAATAAAATAATAATTCACATTATGGAGGAAATTCTTTATTTGTTACTTCACTTACTATTATTTATCAATTATATCCTCTTAAAGTTTTTAGTAAAAAATTGTGGAGTTTAGTTGATCTAGGGATGTATTTATGGGTGATGTAATATAGTTTTTATCAAGTATCATTTTTAGTTTTTTGGGTTTTGATCATATTTTCATTTTCTTATTGGTTTTATGAATATTCAAGATTCTGTTTGAGGTTGGTAATTCCGATTCTCTCTATTTTAATTGTAGTGTTTTGGGGGAAATATAATGATTTTTAACTTTTGATGAATTGTTATAAATATCCTAAAAAAATAAATGTAATTGAATTTTAAATTCATGTAATGTGAGTCTTATTATTATATACATGATTTCCTAATTATTTTTGAAGATATTATTAATTAATAATCATTCCAATCATGGTTTTATGATGTAAATATATAATTATTGATATGATAAATCATGATTTATGTTGTAATAATAATTAGAAATGTAAAATTCATGGATAAAATATAAAATATAGAATTTTTTTTATATTTTTATGTTATGCATAAAACCATGATTTGAGTAACAATAATATCTTTATATGTGGTTTTCTAGTTATTTTTGCATTATTGTGGTAGTGGTAGAGGATTTGATATGGTTTATTATCAAGCCAGATGAATGTATACTAATTTGATTCAGGTTTTTAGTTGTTTGGTGTGGTTAATGTGATTTGTGTTCACAACATTAGGTGTATAGGTAATGAAATAAAAAAAGATTTCATGAAGGAATTATTTAATTAATTAAAAACAGGATAAAGAAAATGGATTTATCAAGAAATAATGAAGTGATGAATATGTTAATTATAAATAGTATAATTATTGTGTGGTAATCAATATATAAATGTTGTGAAAGTTGGAATTTTTGTGCCTTAATTAATATATCTTATAAAAAATAAATTTTTATGTAAATGATTAAAGACAAATTAATAATATAAGTTGATGCAGTAATATGGTATATAGTTGTTATTTGAAATCGGTCTATTGTTTGTCTAGAGGCCATAGTGGTTGTTGTTGTCCAATGATGATTTGGCGTTGGAATATGAAAATAATGGGTTTTTTATAGGAATGGTAACCCTTTATTAGAATATGTTTTGTTATTTATCCAATAATTTTTTTATTCATACTTAAGTACCACCACACTGATTTGAGTGTCCTCAATAATTCACATATGAGGCTTTGGGTTCTTGGTTTACCCATAACAACTAGGATATCGGTGATATTTATTGTTGACTACTCCCCCACCCATATCTCACTCAATCTACCAGATGCAGTTAAGTTATGTGATGAGGGACAATACAAGTGAAGGGTGATGTGGTTATGTGACAACAATGTGATATGTGGTTGTGGTAGGTGGTGTGTATGGTTGGTATATTATATACGGTTTAGGTTGATCGATTGTACCAATAATTTGGTATGGTGTTTTGGAATATTGATATAAAATTTACTGGAGTGAAGGGATTTTTTTTGTTTGGACATGAGGGAGAATATATCAATTAAGAAGTGGGTAACATGTTCCTTTTTAGTATATTTTTTTATAATTACTTCATTTATGAACATGTTTTTAGATTTAGTGATTAATACTTAGTTATTCTTAAAAAGAAGTTTACTTGGGATAAATAACTATTTAGTTTCTCTATTTATTCACAGAGCCTTCAGTATTTATCTTCAATAATTTCTTGATAGTTATCATGGAGTAACCTACTGAATATTATTATATATTCTATCATATTTATATAAATTTTTTAGTAAATTATATTATAGAGATTCTTACTAGCCTCTACTTACAAACCCAGGACATGGAAATCATGGTAAGATTTAGTGTTGCTATTTTTTTTGTTTTTTCATTGCAATCACCATTTTATCCAATCCTTTATGTTTCTAAATTAAATCACGTAAATTATTATGGGATTATGGTTTTTTGGTTTTATTAAAAAATTTTATGGTTTTTTTTCATTTCCAATGATTTATGAGTGTAATTCATATTATAATGTAAGATTTATACCATTAATGTGAGTCACTGGCCCATAACCTATTGAATGTTGATTTCATTGTACACTCATATCATTACTAGTATCTCAAGATTTGTTTCATAATAATGGGTTTTTAAATATTAAGTGTTATTCATTTACTGATATTTATTTTATATATATATTTATATATTGTGATAAAAATGTTCCTAGTTGATTATTTTTGTTACTTTCAAATCAGTGGATTCTTCATGAAAACCATTCATTTATATTAGATAAACTTCCATCTTATCATAGATTGATGTTTTAAATAAGATATGAAATAAAAAAAATGATCTTTCCAAAACCATGATGTCTTTTGTGATAAATGACCATTGCACATAAAACTTCCCATAAACATGATGTATACTTAATAAAAACAATATTAATATCACCAAATTTATAAAAGATAATATTGTTTTGATAATGGGTAAAAGATAGTTTATAAAAAAAATCATAAAATATAATATTATGAAATGTTTTATAGATAAAACATTCATTGTTATTCTCAAAATCATATTTAATTAAAAAACAATGATGTAATTGAGTATATCAATATTGTAGTTTTTAAAATTGATTTTTTGATGTCTCTTCCCTAAACTGATTCAGCCAATGAAAAATAAAGTGGTTTTACAAGTAAAATATTATCATAGAATAATACCATCTTTTAGTTTCTAAATAAAATTTCCATTATATTTTTTATTATAATTTTTTAATATTTATAAAAAAAACTTCATCTATGAGGTTTTGGAGGGGTGGTGGTGAATCCTATAGGGAATTAAATTATACCGAAACTTATTTAGTTAATGTGATCTATTTTTCAATTATATTTTCATTATTTCTAAATTTAAAGTCATTATTATTTTTTAAAAAATATAAATATAAAAAGATTTTATATTGTTACATTAATGGTTTTTTATATTAATATGGAATTCTCATATAAAATAATTATTTGGAAAATATGTAATGTTTAGTTTATATAAGGTATTTATATAATTTATAAAATATTTATATTACTATAATTTTTTTTCTTCAGAAATATAATATATTTTGAAATATGAAGGAGTTCATATTAAATATCATTTAAATGATAATATTAATGTAAATGGTAAATAATCAATTTTTTAATTTTTATATGATATTTAGTTACATTAGACTCTCACAATGGTTTGTTAGTGGGTTATGAACATTAGAGTAACTATGATTATGATTTAACAATTTCAGATATTGGGATTATATTCAAAATGAGGTCTATCTTGAAACTAATCCATATATATTGGGACTTTAGGTTAGACTTATCAATAGCCTAGGGTCTAAAGAACTGTCTAAACATATAGGGGTCGAATTCAAATTTAATCATACTTTTTCTTATGCAGATTTCAGTGTTATATTATTTTCAGTATTTATAAAAAAGGGTTTTAGATACCTCATACATATGATGTATTTAGATATGTGTGAATAATACCAAATTATTTTTTTGAAAGACAAATCCCATGTTGTTTAATGTGTTATACCTAAATAGGTATTGAGTATATTAATTTAACTAAAATTTTAGGATACTAATAATAAATCTTTATAATCATGAATACATTATATAAGATAGTGTATTTTATTTATCTCTTCAGAATATAAATATTCTTCGTCATTTCAATGAGTATATATGACAACACATTGGTAATTAAATTGAGTCTTACATGATATATTTGTATTACCATGGATTATATTATTCAGGATAAAAATAAAATAAGTTTCTCTAATATATATGTGGATATTTATTGAATAAGATTATGATATACATAGTTAGAAACCCTAACAATGAATATACTATGGGAATGATGTTTGGATAATCCATAATAAAAACAAAATAAATATTTTTCTACTAAATTATCTAAGAGTCATAAGGGATATGATTAATATGACCGATATGATTTTCTAGAAGACATATTAATGATTTATGTCATGAGATAATGTAGGTTCAATTATAATGAAGTATGAGTCTTGAATCACTAATTTATATGATCTAAATTTAAAAGGGGTCATAATTCTACTGTAAACAAATTTAATTAACGTATATTATATGGTTATAAAACTTGATTCTCAAATGATAAAAAAGTATGTTGTAGATAAAATTAAATCAAAACTATGGAAATTTACATTGATAAGATTTATATAAAAGTAAAATTCTTATTCAAGAATCATCCTAGAATTATATAGAATTATAAAAATTGTTCTCAAGAATAATTTTTTTTGTTATAGAGATATGAATTTACGAGAAGATAGTTCTTAAATATTCTCATAAAAGGATCTTGATGATAATGGTAAGAATAATATAAATTCAAATTGTGGTTTGTAAACAATTGTTTTGATCCAAAGTTACCACAGGTACATTATTGATGGATTATGTCCATAGTATGATTGGGTATGTTTATTCTATCTATTGTATGTATTTCATTTATTGAAAATTATGATAACTACCATTGTGTTGAGAAGAACTCAACACGTGTTGATGGGTAGCTGGAAATTTCATGAGGTACATCCATGTTTAATGGAAAATAGTTTTGTGGATGCATTATAAAGATAAATATTTAATATATTTCAAGACACAATGATATATTAAATTCAAATAAGTATTATAATTATATTATTAATATTTTTTAATTTAATAAAATAAATAAAAGTGTAAGTGGATTATGATGACGTGGTTCACAACATTTGGGAAGTGTTTTTGTGTTATATGAGGATATATCAAAACAATTAATAGATTTCCTAAATTTGATATAATGGAATCTATAATTTTTGGATCAAATAAAGAACATCAAAAAGTAAATTTCCTTATGTGTATGTGATTTTATCTATTTTTTATGAAATTAATCTTATGAATAATAAATTTAATCTATGTATTTATAGTTTTTAGATATATAACTGGAAAGTATCCATGGAATAATACCTTCTAGTGAGTGAAAATTGTATTTTCCAGGTGTAATTTATTTTTGAGAATCAGAAAATATAATTTTATTAAGAAAAATATAATTATGTAACTCATATGATATTTTAATATTGTGGAACTGAATTAAGATACATGATATGTACATAGGATATTTTTTGAATACTATATGACATTTCAAGATGCCAAAATTTCATAAATGGAAAATTTATATGTTTTGTGACATTTCATCATGTTGAATGAAATTTTATATGGGTCTATGAGATTTTGACTACTCATGAAATACTTCTTTCCACATGTGATATTCACTCAGAGAAATTTCAGGAAACTAGAGACTATTTAAGATTTCATGATGATTAATTTCAATTGAGGATTTGAGGAATATTCAGAATTAATATTTTTGATACTTAAAATAGATCTACATGATTGTACCAAGGGGTTAATTTTGGGTTCAATGTATAACGATCACACTTGGATCATGATTCAACATGATATAAAGAAGGAAATAATTAAAAAGGAGTTATTTTAATTGATATTTTCTCCACACACAAAACACGATGACTATGGAGAAACCGTGAATTATTCCTTTTATTTATAGTTTTTTAGTAAATAAAAGATGTGTATTTTATAGATATTTAAAAGAGTTTATAAAATAGGGAAATTCATAGTGACATTGAGATGGATTGAAATGAAATTCTATATGAGGAGATATGACACACTTTAGTGACTGTTTTAATATTAAAGAGAGAATCATGGAGATGAGTTTCCTATGAATAGAAGACTATGTTTGTGTTTTGGAATTAAATTGCATACAATCATGCACTTATCAAGTTAAAAATGATATAGAAGAAAATAAACGCTTTTATATTTATTCAAATGATGTTTTTTCTATAATAATTTTGGCAGATTAAAAAAATCAAATATTGAGAATAATATTTATGTTATATTATTTAAGTATATAATTTACTTATGTCATGAAAAATGTTGGTATGTGTTTTTGTGTTTCATTGTTTTTGGGTTCGAAGAATCCTAATACATGAGAGTATTGAGATTAATTATTGAAAATATTTTGAAGTTGGGAGTTCAAAGACCTTATTAAAAAACCTACATTCATACATATTGAGAAATATGTGGAATAACTAGATTACAAAGTCTCTAGAGTGATAATCATCGGTGGATGTCTTATTTCAGGGTTTTTCAATGTTTATAAAGTTATACAAAGAAATATAAATTGATCAAACATATTCCTGGAGACAGATATATTAACTAATGGTGTAAATAGATCATGGAGGATATAAAATTCATTCATTCATTAGATTGTAATTTTCAGGGTGCCTATGATTGGGGTGTCTAACTTGTCACTGAAGTGACATATATATGTGGGGTGTATAACTAGTTTTTTAGGGACTGTATTTGGGGTATCTAACTAACTATATTTGTAATATATTAGGTCTATAGTGGTTAGTCTATGATTTTGGTGTCTAAAATTTATTTAAATCATTAGGTATTTAAGGAAAAATATATTAAATTCTCATGATTCATATTCAATTCATTGATCTTCGTATGTATGAGTAAGGGTGAGATAATTACCTGAGCATGAATCTATATCAAAATAAATCATAGTGGTTTCGTTAAAATAGACTAACTAATAAATAAATACATCATTAATTCACTATAGGGACACATGATTATCATATATATATATATATTATTAGTTTTTATGAATATTTATACCATTATAAAAAATATATGACTAGGGAACAAAATAGTTTAGTGCCTTTGGAAACATACTGACATAATCATGGATCCAAAAGTGAACTACTTCATCACTGACTATGTTTTTCAAAAAAAAGAACCATTATTATACATATCATACATAATAAGTTTCTTCATAACCTGGGTAATGAAAACATGAGAAAGGGTGAGATCAAATGTCTATTAAGGGTAAAAAGGGAGATATATAAGAATAAGATTAGCATAAGGGTATGAGGACATGAGTATATCATTTTAAAACCATACCATGTTTATCAAATATCCTAATATTGAATCGTGGGTTAAATATTTGCAATTAATAAGATAGGAATCCAAAGGTAATCAAATATCTTGATCCCTTATAACAAAACATTATCATAAGATATGGATTTGTGTCTTACACGAAAGCATAGAAAATTATTTCAAAATTAGTTAGGGATCACTATTAAGGTTATAATATTGTAATGGATTCACTCCACAAACCATCATAATAGTCAAGGTTCACACACAAGACCAACACAGTTGAAAAATTCTCTAACGTAATGGTGTTAACTCCACATTCCAATAATGTATATCTAGTGAGATATAAATCATTACCCAAATTTGAGGGAGATATAGGTCCCATTTGTCACATAACGAACACCATATTTATGTGTTCCAAAAGATAATAAAAATTCATTATATCATAACTCATTAAATAAAATGGGTATCATTAACATTTCATCATATCTTAACCCATGTAAAAAAGACAGGTTTCATAATCATTTTATCATTGCATCACCCATGCAGATAAGTAAGTTTCAAAATAATTTCCTCATGGTATAACCCATGTAAGAGAAAAAGGATTCATAATAATTATTCCAAAATAAACATAAATAATTCAATGAAATAATAAGAATTGTATCTTTGTATCATATCTCCAGTAAGGCCTAGGTAACATCAATAGATGAAATATTATATTGAAAATGATTTTGATGGATCTTTTAAATTATTTATTGAGTAAAATATCCCATTTCTCTTACATGAAAACTTTTTAAAATGAAAAAAATAAAAAAAAATTTATTTTGAAATAAACTTGAAAACATATAATGGGATTTTAGTAGTAATGATTTTCCTCGATTCTCAAAAATTAGGTTCCTTCCATACATGTTAAAATATTGATTCCTTTCACATTTTCTATAAAAGAAAAACCTGATTTTTTCGGAAATGAATTGATGATTCATTATAAATCATTTTTGAAAATGTAAAACTTTTTAATTTTTTTCATAAATTCTTTTACTAATGTTAGTTTGTTTAAACATGTTTTTGAAAACATGTTTTCGAATGAAAAATGATTTCTGACCAATAAGTGAGATAAAGTCTAATTTTATTTATAAAATCAACAATTTTGAGTGATAATGAATGTAAAAATGATAAATTTTCTTGAATATATCACCAATAACGAGAAGAGTATAATATTTTTGAGTTTATTTAGATATCTATTATAATATTGTAAAATCAACAAAATTTTCATAAACAATCCCAATAAACAATGAGATTGTAACATTAAATCATTACAACTTTTGTAACATTGATTCATAATAATAATGAAGATATAATATATAATGGAATATAAAATATTAGGAGGATAAATAAATTCAGGAAATAACATGTCAACAGTTTTTTATATACACCTCTTGAAGGAATATAGTATCGTAACATAATGTATATATCAAATAAAAAGATTGGGACAAAATTCCAGTACCTTAAGTCTTAGCTACCATTGTAAAAATTCAAGACACATTAATAATAATAATATTATTATTATATATATATACACACACACTAAAGAAACAAATTCAAATTTATCATTCCATATATTATTTTATTTTGACCATTTATTACTCTTTTATTAACAATTCCATGTAAAGTGATAGAAATTGAAAAACACCATTCATGGAGGATGTTGACCATATGCACACAAGAATGTTGTTTCCATTTTAATTTCATATTAATAGAATATTAAAAGATATATTATAATTAAATAATATATTTTTTATCATATAAATATATATAATATGTTTTTAAACCCATAATTAATACATTCAATTTAAAGAGTGAATGAATCACATCATTTCGTGAGGCAGTAGTCCGTCGTAGCGACGACCGTTGTTATCATATTCCAAAAAATATGTAATGTATCATAGTTTGTGTGATATTAAAATTAAATAATAATTTTTAAATCATAAATATCATATATAAGAAATATATACATCATTACATAAATCTTTTATATGTTCTAATAGAAAAATGGGCTACATCGGTTTGCAAGGAAGTTGTCCTCCATATAGAAAATATTGACTTCATAACCCATTTGATGGAACTATAGATAGTCATAGGTCATTAAATTATCAAAAAAAATTACATTATATGGTGGATTATTATTATTTATATATAATAATTATATATAAAATATTATTATTTTGGAAAATAAATAAAACAAAAGGTCCCTTTGATGAAAGTTACCTCTTATTCGGGTATTATCCTTAGAATTGCACTAAGATACTTTCGAGGATGGATTTAAGATTAAAATAAGTATTTTAGGATGAGGGGAGGGATGTTGGTATTTTATTTTTTAAAAATTTTATGAATAAAAAAATGTTTATTTTTTGATGAACAGATGAGAGTAACAGCATTTTATATGTGTGGGAGAAGACGCACATGATAATTTTAAAAAAAATTGATTTATCCCACATTTTTCATATGTTAAAACGATCAGAAATTGATAACATTAGATTCTCAGACATGATATATAAATTATATGGTGAAAAATATATATTTTAGATATGTTTGTATTTAATATTAATTCTTATCCTTTTAATTTTATCCCTGGTAAACCCATTTTCCCTTAACTGTGGTAATTAATTTCCATTGCATTCACAAATAATTTTAGCGAAAAATTAATATATTGTTATTAAATAATATAATATATTATTATTTGAAATATAAAACCTATTTTTTAAAATTAATTCATATAATTCAAAGAAAAATCAAAATTAAAATTAACCAGGAAAAGAAATTAGAAAGTGGGGTTTTAAAGAGAAATTGTTTGAAATTTTATATTTTTTTATATGAAAATTCAATATAAATTTGATTCTAATGACCTAAACTGGAAATGAATGTATAATAAAACAAATATAAAATTAAAATAAATTTTAAATATAATTTAATTGTATAAATACATGTAATTAAAATTTACTTTCCAATTAAAATTCAGTATTTTCTACTATTCATCAAAAAATGAGATATGTATATAAACTCCAAAATATCAACCTAATAAAAATTTTACATGATGGATTAAAAATGAAATTTATTTTATAAAATTAATATTCTGAATAAATCAAAAAATTACTTTATTATTGTTCACATAAATGAAATAAAATCATTTTTCAAGAAAATAAAATTATCAAAACATATAGAGAATTATAGAAAAATAAGTATTTTAAATTAATATGTTTTAATTATATAAAAACATTTGAAAAGTATTTATTTCTATAAATATCAATATATTTAACACTTCAGTTATAATTTTCATGTTTGAGTAACTAAATTTAAAAATTTTAGATAAAAATCCCACATGAACATGATTTTGGGTTAATTATGTTTGTAGAAAATGTCTGGGGTTTTTGTACAAGGATGGTTGTCAAATAAGGCATGATAAGTTATCATCAATGTTTGAACATGCTGATCAAGAATTATAAACCACATCTCATGTAAAGCACAAATGATGAACTGAACATGTAATGAGTTCATGATTAGATGGTCTCACGATGTGATCAAGCACGACACTCATAGTTGTAGTTGGAACCTTTGATGCATCATCAAAATAATTGGTAGACAAAAACACTGACTAGTGCAAGATTGAATTTTTATATCCTAAATAAATCATAGGGTGTGCATCATTGTATTTGATTCTCATATTGGGAACTCGCACATTGCTCATGATTTTAATTGGATATAATGAAGGGATATCGCATCGCACCAATGATTTTCTTTGGATCTTGGCAACTTATATTACACAAAGGAGAAATAGGACTCTCATAAAGTGAAAATATTGACCAGGGACTCACACAATGCATGAATATGGACCAGGGACTCATGAAAACTGTGATTTTGAATGTAGATCAAGGATATTTTCAAAGCATTAATATGAACCATAGACTCACACTAGGGATTTGTGGTTAGATCTCATAGATCACATGATGCCCATATGGTGGATAGTTGTCCATGATTTTTGTAGTTAAGTCAGTACGTACACACCTATAAATATCCCACAAATCATCCTTAAACATTAATGAAGTTATTCATAAATTATTGATATGAACCATCTTCATGGAGGGAGTCTCATAGAGGGATATCAAGAAAGTGTTTCTTGGAGAGCTCTAATGTAGAAAAAATAAGTGATTGACATCACATAAGTGTTGCACATGATTTGAATAGGGTTTTCACAAAGCAAGAAAGTAGTATCACATTAGTAACTCACCCTCAATGTGAAAGAGGAATCATAGAAAGTAATCACACTATGCACAGAAGAGGAATCTTCTAAGGTACTCAAGCCCTGGTCTTGCACCAAGGTCTCACCCCAAGGTCTCATGCCAGGGTCTTACACCAGGATTTCATTCAAGGGGTTACGTGCCAAGGTCCTGCGCAAGGGGTTACATGAATGGTTCTCAAATAGGGATATCACACTAGAATATATTTCATGGAGATATTCATTTATAGTTCCTTATGAATATTATCATTTTCATATCTAAATTATATTGGAGAAGAATAATTAATAAGATATTCACTATTTGATAACATTCAAAGAATCAGGTTATTCACTGGTACATTCCAAGAAGTGAAAGAGGGATTATCATCTCGTTATTATCTTATCAAATACGAGGAAATTAAAATGTCTACACTAAAGGGATGTTTGTTCTAATTGTCTATAAATTGGAATTTTGCATCCATGTATTTTCATAGAAGTGAAATAGAATCCCAGATTGAGCTTCTACAGTGAAACTAGCTACATATGAGGATTAATTCACTGGTGCTAATGAAGGTACCTACATGTCCATAAATTGTGGTTGAATACCACCTATGAGAATTGAGGAAAGGAAGAGTAAGAAGTTGATCCTTTCCCTTGATAGTGATCTATAGAAAGAAAGAAATGGAGTGTCTATTGGGAAAGCAGTGACCTAACCCTAAAACTTAAAAACGCATTAATCATAGGAATATAATTGTTCTATCCCAAACAGTATATTTTAAATGTTCTTTAGTGGGTTTGGTACATTGGCACATTTTCATTGTATGCTCCTTGGATATTGCATAGTGAGGATGAACCATGTAAAAATCCATGTATCCTTGTGTTTTCTTTCTTTCTTTAGATTAAATTCATCATCATCATATAAATAATGAATGAATTTGATCAGTATAAATACATAAGAGTAAATATAGTTACCTTTATTATAAATATTTAAATATCCAATGGGGAAGTAAGATATAATGGAAATAATACCCAAACCCTGATTCACCCCCAATCAGGGTATCTAAGCCCTTTTTTACCAATGAATTGGTATTAAATGATAGCTTAGCTTTGTTGATTTTTTACACTAAAAAGGTATAATTTACTATTGGATTTTAATTTTTAGTTTTCTCTTATCAAGGTGAGATATGGTAAAGGTAAGAACTATAAATAAAAGGAAGATTTCATGAGGTTTTCTTCAGTGTGGAAGTGTCTACAGAAAAGGTGTGATTTAATTTAATGAAACCACCGATGTACTAAATAAATTTCAGGTTGGATTGCAATGAAAAAAGTAAACTCAATAAATTATTCTATAGGAATGAGTGAAGAACATTATTTTCCAATTGATATAGAAACTATTGACGATAAAGAAACTACAAGAATGTGGGAAGGGTATATTGTCCATGAAATAGAGTAATTGGATAAAAAATTGGAAGAATAAATGAAATATAATGATAATTGAATTCAACTACAGGGAATTTATTCCCAAAATCTAAAATGATTAAATAAAAGGATTGTTGAAGTGGATACATATCCATGAGAAAAGAATAATTTCAAAGCTGAAGAACTGCAAAAAAATGTCTATAATGATAGAAAACCTCAATGCTAATAACAAGAGAAATAAGATGAACTCAACGAAAATTATGAATCTGAAATCTTGAAATGATGATATTTCTACACAGCTATTTGAAATAGTTTAGGTGAATCAGAGGCTACAACAAGAGAATTAATGCTGTAATGATTTGGTTTCCAAGATTAATTCTATGTTAATGGAGGAATCAAACATTTTGGATGAACTCTCCTGTGAATTGAAAGGTGACACTAGTGTAGAAAATGTGTTTTACATCGGTTATTTTTCATTTTTTAGGTTGGTTTTTAGCCGACGTTAATACGGACGACATTATAAATAATGTTTTTTACGTCGGTTATTTAAAAACCGATGTAAAAAAAATAACATCACGATGTTTCTCACGTCAGTTATTTAATAACCGACATGAAAAAACTGTGGGGGGGGGGTTATAATGTCAGTTATTATATAATCGTCATGACAAACCAGGAGGGGGGGGGGGGGGTTCTCATGTCGGTTATATAATAATCGACCTCATAAACCCCGCCACCCCCCCCCCCCCCCGTTTTCTCACGTCGGTTATTAATTAACCGACCTGATAAACTCCTGGAAGATGGTTTATCACGTCGGTTATATAATAACTCACGTTCTAAACCAGTCTGGGGGGGGGGGTTATCATGTCGGTTATTTAATAGACGAAAAGATAAACCATTTCCCAGGCCTTTTATCACGTCGGTTATGAAATAACCGACATGATAAACCATACCACAGGTGTTTATCATGTCGATTATTAAAAAAACTGCCGTGATAAACCCTTCCTGATTTCATTATCACGTCGGTTATAAAATAACCGACGTGGAAGCCAATTTTTTTTTAAAAAAAATTGAATGCAGTCCTCTAGTCTCCCCCAGAATCAACCAGAAACCAAATCAAGAAACCGTACAACAAAAACAGAAGGAGATCAAAACAAGAACTAAAGAACATTTAAGCATTTACATTGATAACATATAAAACTTACCCCTCTTGACAGCCGCCACCCTCATGTATACCCCCAGGACAGCCCTCCCCCACCCCATTGGAGCCCCCACCACACCCCTGGACTACCCCCCGACCCCCTAGACATCCCCAAACACCCCTTGACAACATCCCACCCTCTTAAACAGCACCCCCTTACCCCACTTGACAGCCCCCACCACATTGGAGCCCCTACCACACCCTCAGACTGCCCCCCGACCCCCTGGATAGCCCCAAACACCTCTCGACAACCCCCACTCTCCGGAACAGCACCCCTCACCCCACATGACAGCCCCCACCCCATTATATCCCCCCATACCCCCGGAAAACCCCCCGACCCCTTGGACAGCCCCAAAACCCCCTCGACAACCCCCCCACCCTCCTGAATAGCACCCCTCACCCCACTTGACAGCCCCCACCACACCCCTGGACTGCACCTGACCCCCTGGACAACTCCAAACACCCCGTGACAACCCCCCCACCCTCATGTATACGCCCCATACCCTGGAAAGACCTCCCCCATCCCATTGGAGCCCCCACCACACCCCTAGACACCCCCACCCTCATGTATACCCCCACCCCCTGGACAGCACTCCCACACCCCTGGACAGCCCTCCCACAACCCTGGACAGCCCTCCCACCCCCTGGACTGCCCCCCACCCCACCGGACAGCCCTCCTAGAACCCAAGACACCCCCCAGCACCACTGAACACCCCCCACACCCTTTGAACCCCTCCCCCCAGACTAGAATCCATTCAAGAAAAACCATCATAAGTAGACCAAAACAAGAAGTAGAGAAAAATTAATCATTCACATATATAACATTCAAAACACACACTATCAACTTCAAAAAAACTAAATCCAACCTAAAAGACTACCAAATACACAATTACAACGACAATATTCAAAATTACATTTTACATTACAAACAACTAAAATTCAATCAAACCTGTAAAATAATTTCACCCCTCCACTTGTAAGTGTTTGATGTCTTCAGTAGTTTAGGGTTGAGGGTCCTCAAAAAGATACAAATGAAAAGGATAGTAGTTCATGTTTATAATGAATAAATCAAATTGAAATATTATGGAAATGTTTAAGAGGAAATATTAACAGGTCAAAATTCACAACTGTCCCAGTTGTTATTATTTCATACTTAAATCTTAACATATAATATCGACATTCAATGACGCCTTTTTTTCATGTCAATTATATTTGAATGAGTGTAAATTGAATATATATTTTTCTGTAATAAATCCAAAAGTAAAAATTTTAAATGGATATTTACCTTCACATTTACATATTTGATCTTTGCACTCCTTTTCTTTGTGTTTTTTCGAAAGTAGGACCATGCACTGTTAGAAAATAATACGAATGGGGTAAATTTAGAATTCATTATAATATATAAAACTATTGAGAAATTGAATCGTAATTTTCCGATATATTCATAAAACTTTCCCACACATCATCATGGACAGAGAATATCCAAGAAAATGCTTTCCCCCTTGGGAAAAAACCCCTAACATCCATTGATCACTAATAAAAGGAAATTTAATGTTAGTGGTTTTTTATGTAAAAAGATAATTAACTCTTTGAGAGAGATGCGTTTCATACCTCTCACAAAAAGGCATCATCCAAAATTGTGTGACTATATTATTTTCAAATCTTTCAGCAATATAAGCCATTCATTGATCCTCACTCAATGCACATGCTTCAGTGGAAATAAATTGTGGGTCCATGAATTCATATACATCTGTCAGCTCATTCCTCTCACAAATTTTATAAAGATACCTAATAAAAAACATTTATAAGTATACATTCTTAATAAATATAACACAAGTAAAAGGTGTTAAGACTTACGTGGAAAATATTTGCACCACGTTGATGCCCAACTTATCTCTAGTAACAAGCTCCATGATATCAGTTTTCATAATCCACACACGCATTTCATGTCAAAAAACATGAGCTTCCATTGGAAACTCATAATGACCCGCCAAAAAATTTGAATATCTGGACAATCTGTCAAGACTACTAGAATTTGTATCTGATGTCATAGCCATTTGTCTTTGTTCTTTTATATACAATATTTCTTTACCTTTGAAGTATTCCTGTAAAAATAAGTTTAAAAATATATTAGTTTTCAAATGATAAAACAAATTTAATAAAAAAAAATAAAAGATATAACATTCATACCTCTATGGTAATGAGTCGAAGAAGTCTAGATGGAAAAATTAAAAAATGGCCGATACTATGTCCAACTGTCGCCACCTCATCTCTAGGTAATGGTACCTGAGCTCATATATCTATAATATCTTGTACAGGACCCTCTGATTCTCTACCTCTAATTGTTGATGATGAACTGTATCTCCTATACAATATACCAACTCATATGCTACTATATGATGTTGAGAATCATCAACATACAACTCTCAATAAGTAGGAAGCTGCGGCGGAGGAGTAGGATAAAAATGGGGTCTGCATGCTGAGGTGGGAGAGTGGGAGCTACAGGCGGTGGTGGTGGATAAATAATGGGGTCTGCAGGGGGAGGTGGAGGAGTGGGAGTTGCAGTCTGAAATTGTCTTTGCATATCTGCAAACATAGACGGCACCGATGCTCTAATCTTTTCCTCCATTGTCGCATTAATATTATGAAATTCAGCCTCCAAGGATTCTATTTTTTTATAAACCCCCTCAATGTTAGAAGTTGAAGAACATGGCAACACTTTTCTTACCGATACACCTGCCGAATATCCACTTACACGACTAGGATGTTCGGGCCTTCCCAATGCTACAGATAAAATATTTTCCCTCCCAGTAGTTGTAAATGTCCCATGTGAACTCTGCTCCCCAAGAGAGTCATGTATTAATTAATTAAACATTTCTATAATGATTGAAATTTTATGAATAAAATAGTTAACTTAAATAAATAAAATAGATATCTTACAATCCTCTCAGCAACGATTCTAGATTCTTCCGAAAGATATTTCCCTTTTTTTCCCTTTCGATCTCTCTTCCATTTTTCATGTCTAGATGGAGGGGATGGAGGGGCCACCTCTCCATAGCTTGAAGACTCAGCTCTTAGTTGTTGAAATTTTTCCGCCATTATTTGTTCTTCCAAAAATGCATACCCTCCCTGAGATAAACTATGAGGGTATACATTCTTAGATTGGATCTCTTGATGAGATTTCCTTGTTTTCTGTAAATTAAGAATAAGAAATCATTAACAAAACATTAATAAGATCATTTATATAAGAAATCTTATAAAAGTTTACATTGCCCTTACCAAGAATGACTCTTTTCTTCTACTTTCAAAAAACGGTCTCCATGTCTCTTTATCTATAAAAGGATATATACAAAATGGATTTTCATGACTCCTTTGACCATAAATGAAATCATATGAGAGGGTTGATTTGAAACCCCTCCATCTCCTGGCAGCCAATGATAATCATTTCTTCCCGACTCCTCCAGTGTCAGGAATATCAAATGTCATCTGATAAAGAGGAGGTTAAACATATTATATATGCATGGAACATTAGAAGAATAGTCAAACAATAACAAAAGATCTTACCAAAATCATCTCCCACAAATGATATATTATCGAATTATCCACACTTCTCAAGTCATCATATAGAATGATTACTTTTCTCTTAGCCTGAGTTGCTACAAAACTCTTAAAATCTTTTTCATTCGGACCTTTATAAATATCATCATCATCAAACTCAATGACTATCCTCTGATCCTGCATACAAGCAAGTGATAATTTTGGTAAACGTGTGCACCCACATTTACTAATCTTTGAACTCTTTGTCGTAATAGGAGCATGTGAATGGTCATCACTAGAGGTATGACCAATATGCTCATCTCCAGAATCATGTGGTTGATCAACTGAATGATTTTTCATTATCCTTCAAATCAAAAAAACAAATGTTAGTTCCCAAATATACAAATTTAAATATTTTAATACTACTGTAATCAGAAAATAGAAAGGTGTATTAATTTACGTAATAGTAAACATTGGTAATATGGTAAGAATGTTAAACAATTGTAATGATGGTCAAGATGGTCAAGATGGTAATAATGGTTATCATGGTAAACCTGGTAAAGTAATTGTCACTGAACAAAAATAATATATATATAATTCATGTAATGGTTATAAATATGATAAAGTAAACTAAACAAACTTAAAACAAACAAAAAATTATACTTATTTTGTTTTAAAACACGTTTTAATAAATAAAAAATTTACAATATCAAACATTTATGAAAAAAATAAATGTAAACAAGAAATAAACATATGTTACCTGTAATTTTAGGAATGTAAAAATGGATTGTTTTCAAAAATTCCTTCGTCGGGATCGTTACTTATGGAACAAGCCATGTCTTCAACATGCTCATCATTATGTTCTGTCAATATTTCCATGGAAGTAGGGATCTCACATAAATCAAAATCTTCATCAAGTTCATCCTCCCCTACATATTGTTATTCCCTTGTAAAGTAACATCCCACTGCATATCTAATTGAGCTACTACATAGAAAATTTGTTTTTCATGCGTTTCCATTATATATGAATCAGCTGTGTCTTCCAATCTATTCATATTAACAAGTGTCATTCCAAATTCATTGTGTCTGACACTGTTGTTACCGATAAACCATTTACAGTTAAAAACTGGAACTTTAATTTTGAAGTAATCAACCTCTAATATGTCTTCAATCACTCTATAATATGCACTTGATGCAGAAATTGGGTTTTTGTGCTTAGTACTCAAAAAATGCATTGCTTCTGCAAACACCAATACACCACTATTCTGAACTTCACTTCTGTTGAACTGAGCTTTTGTATGAAATGTATATCCATTAATGTCATAATTGGACCGTGTTATCACATTTAAACATGGAACACCTAGTATCCATTTTAATGTATCTGATACATCTGATCTACCAAGCAAAGTCTTTTTAATCCATGAAAAAAACTTTTTGTTGTGCTCATTCAAAATCAACATTTCTTTCTTCTTTGGATGACATTGTTTCAACTCATTAATATGCAATGTGATAAACGGTTGATCATCACCTATGTTATTCAGGATGTATGATTCTAACTTCTTCATCTGTTCAGCTGACAATGATTTGAATTTCAAGCCACGAATCCCCTTTCCCTCATTATTAACTCATTCATGGAGAGATGGAGGCAAACCTATGTGTTGCGCCGCAGCCACGTAGCTCGTACAAAAATTTTCTACCTCCTCAGAAATATACTTTTCAATAATGGAGGCTTCAGGTAGATAGGGATTTCTAATGTAACCCTTTAATATTTTCATATACCATTCAAAAGGATACATCCAACGAAGATATACAGGTCCACAAAGCTTTATTTCTTGAACATGATGAATCATTGAATGCACAATTATATCAAAAAAAGTTGGAGGAAAATACATTTCCAATTGACAAAATATAAAAATTGCATCCTTTTCAAAAATGTTCAAATCACTCACATTAATCGCCTTGTTACAAATTGAATTGAAAAAATAACACAACTTTATTATAGTCTTTCTGACACGAATGGGAAATATTCCACGCAATGCAACTGGTAGAATTTGTTCCATCATGACGTGACAATAATGTGATTTCATACCTATCAACTTCAAGTCCTTCAATGAGACCAAATTTTTTACATTTGATGAATAACCTTGAGGCACTTTGATATCATGAAGACAGTAAAAAAAGATAATTTTATCCCTCTTTGACAATGTATGACAAGCCGGGGGAAGAAATGTCCATCTTCCTTTAGGAGTGGGAGCTAACTCCAAATGTATTCCCATTGATAGTAAGTCTAATCTTGCATTGAACCCATCATTTGACTTTCCTTTAATATCTAACAATGTTCCAATCAAACAATCACACATATTCTTCTCCATGTACATGACATCAATATTATGTTTAACTTCATGATACCTCCAATATCGTAGATTAAAAAATATGACCTTTTCATCCAAATATGTCTATCATTACCAGATTTCTGTGTCTTTTCCAATGTAACATCAAGGTTTTTCACCCTCTCAAAATACAGATTAGGGGATAAAGGTTTTGGAGCAATATCAAATTCTTGTGATCCATTGAATGCCTTTTTTAGTCTTCTATAAGGGTGATCCATAGGAAAAAAACTTTCGATGACCCATGTACACTGTTTTCCTCCCATGATGTAATTGACAATATGACGTCTGTTGTTCACAAATTGGACATGCTTTATGCCCTTTAACATTGTATCCAGACAAATTTCCATACGCAGGGAAGTCATTTATAGTGAACAGAAGCACTGCATGTAGTTGAAAATATTCCATTTTATATGAATCATACACCCTGATACCATCAGCCCATAACTGCTTCAAATCATCAATCAACGGTGAAAAGTAAACATCAATATCATTGCCAGGTTGCTTTGGACCAGAGAGCATTATACTCAACATGACATATTTGCGCTTCACACAAACTTCAGGAGAGAGGTTGTAAATTACCAATAAAACAGGCCATGAACTATGTGTGCTAATGAGGGTTCGGTATGGATTCATTCCATCTGTGCACAACCCTAGTTTGAGATTTCTAATTTCACGTCCAAGTGTAGAATACTACGCATCAATTTTCTTCCATTGTGGAAAATCAGCTGGATGGCGTATTTTTCCATCACACACCCGCTCATCAGCAAGCCATCTTAACATTTTTGCATCATGTGAATTAGAAAATAACCGTTTGAAACGATGAATTATAGGAAGATACCAAAATACCTTTGAAAGGAGCTTTGTAATCTCTACATCAGCCTATGATTTTTCTTTCACCTTATACTGTGATGTCCCACATTTAGGACACTCTGACAGAAATTAATATTCCTTCCTATATATAATGCAGTCATTCAGATTGGAATGTATTTTCTTGTATCCCAATCCCATCAGGAATAATATTTTCTAGTCCATGTAATGTGAATCTGGAAGATCGTTATCTTTTGGAATAATGTCTTTCATCAATTGTAGCAGCTCTGTAAAACTTCTGTCACTCCATCCATGTTTCGCCTTCAGGTCAATCAATCATAACACCGCTGAAAAAACTGTAAAATCTGTACAACCAGGATATAGTGGTTTTTCAGCATCACCATATAGATGCGCAACTGTCGGTTCTATCTCAATTTGTTCTTCTACAATATTGTGAATCATTTCTTCAATTCCATCGGAGTTACCATCTTGAAAATCATCATCATCAGTGACATTCCGTACAGTTTCACCATGCCAAATCCAAGGGCTATAACTCGGATTAAAACCATGACAAATCAGATGATCTTTTATCTCTATAGTTTTCAACTTCTTCATATTCAAACATTTTAGGCATGGACAGAAAAAAATTTCACTACTTGGAACATTTCATTTAGAAAATTCCAAAAAGGAATCAACACCTTCCTCATATTCATTTCTCATTTGATGTGTCGTAATCCATCTTCGACTCATTATTACCTATAACAAATATCAAGAATATATATATTTTTAAGATAAGACAAATATATGTTTATATGAAAAAAATCATAATTTGAATGTAAAACAATTTTGAATTATAAAACAAATCTATGGGTATTTAAAAATATATATGCTTTAATATTATTTTTAAAACAAAATATTGTTAGATATAATAGTTTTAAATTCCATTGAATCAAAGAAAACCACGGCGCCTACATGGTTGATATAAAATTGGAGAACATGGAGTAATCCTGAGAATCACCCCCACCCCGCAGACAACCCCCAAAACCCTCTGGATAGGCCCCCACCCCCTTGGACAACCCCCACACCCACCCACCCCCTTGGACCCCCCTGGACACCCCCAACCCTCTGGGCAGCCCCCCCCCACCCCCTGGGTAGCCCCCCACCCTTCTTGATAGCACCCCCACCCCCCACCCCCTGGACACCCCCAACCCTCTGGACAGCCCCCACCCCCCAGACAACCCCCAAAACCCTCTGGACAGGCCCCCACCCCCGTGGACAACCACCCACACCCACCCACCCCCTTGGACACCCCCCCGGACACCCCCAACCCTCTGGACATCCCCCATGGACATCCCCCCACCCCTCTAGACAGCACCTCCCACCCCTCCTGGACACCACACCCACCCCTACCCCCTTGGACACCCCCCTGGACACACCCCAACCCTCTGAACAGCTCCCCACCCCCCAGACAACCCCCAAAACCCTCTAGACAGGCCTCACCCACTTGGATAGCCCCCTGGACACCCCAACCCTCTAAAAGCCCCCTACCCCTCTATACAACACCTCCCACCCCTCCTAAACACCACCCCCACCCCTACCCCCTTGGAAACTCCCTTGGAAACCCCCCTAACCCTCTAGACAGCCCCCACCCTAGGACAACCCCCAAACCCTCTGGACAGGCCCCCACCCCCTTGGACAACCCCCACACCCACCCACCCCCTTAGACACCCCCCTGGACACCCCCAACCCTATAAATAGCCCCCAACCCCTGGACAGCCCCCACCCCTCTAGACAGCACCCCCACCCCTCCTGGACACCACCCCCACCCCTACCCCTTTTGGACACCCCACTGGACACCCCCAAACCCTTTGGACAGCCCCCCACCCCCTGGACTGCACCCCACCCCTCCAAACAACACCCCCACCCCTCCTGGACACCACCCCCACCCCAGAGCCCCTTGGACACCCCCCAGACAACCCCCAAAACCCTCTGGACAGGATCCACCCCCTTGGACAGCCCCCACACCCACCCACCCCCTTGGACACCACCCTGGACAACCCCCAACCCTCTGGACAGCCCCCCACCCCCGGAAAACCCCCCAAACAATGGTTTACATATAAAAACTAGGCATTGTGAACAACTAGAAACACATGCATTTAATATATACATCAACATGAAATAGATGGAATTAAATATTATTAAATATGTCTACTTAAATGATCGTATGATAATTAAAAATAACCAATGATACTCAACTAGTAAAATGATCACAAGTTTTCTCAATAACTAATATCATAATGAGGTAATGGATAATTCTAGAAATCTTAAAAATATTGTCAAGGCCTTGTCCAAGGACTCAAAAAATTCTAGGGTAAGCACTCAGCGGAACCCATTTTTATTTGGAATCAGGAGACATAGCGATGCATCGAAGGGACATAGCGGTCAACAGCCATTACATTATATGTCTAATAGATTCTCATAAAAAGAGGATAAACATAAGAAACAAAAACACATGAAATATCATTTCCTAATTCTTACATTTAATCAATAACCATTCTATGAAGTAATATAGGTGAATGAGATCATTAGTTGTCAATGACAACATAAATTACCATCAATGTCGGGAATTCATGAATAAAAAACAAACTAAATAGATGTTTTTGAGGCTTATGTTAATATTGTGAGTCAATCTAATAGATTTGGGGATGATAAATAAGATGATGATGGAAAAAAGAGGTAAGAGGGTTAGAAATGGAAGAATCTTACCAAATTTAAACAGAAAAATCGTAAAACTAAAATATAGACTATCCGGAAAAAAAAAACTTACGAAATAAATTCATGGAAGGCTTACTTGAGTGTTGCAAATTGAGATGATAGATCTGAGGAGAGTAAAGATGATAAACGATGAAGGAAAAACGAGTTTAATGCACAGAGATTGACGAGATGATTTGGGTTTACTATGTGAGAGAGACTATCCACCAGACTGGCAATCGAAAAATCGTAAATGACAATCCATAGGTGCTTGTTAATTTTTTAAATGTTTCATAAAATCGGGTATTTAATAACAAACATTATAAACTGTTTTTTTACATTTGTAACATAGGTTATTATAATAACCGACGTTATAAATGTATCAGATATGTATTTTTTTATGGCAGTTATTTTATAACCGACATAAAAAAATCCAGGTGTTGGTTTTTTACGTCAGTTATATAATAACCGACATAAAAAATACATCATAAATCACAATTTTTAACGTGGGTTATACAATAACCGTCGTAAAAAACTACTTCGGGTAGTTTTTTTACGTCGGTTATAAAATTACCGATGTCAAAAAGGCCTCAAAAGCCTTGTTTATTACGTCGGTTATAAAATAACCGATGTAAAAAACCTGTAGATATCTCATTTTTTATGTCGGTTATCAAATAACCGACGTAAAAAACCCCGCGCTTTGGTTTTTTATGTCGGTTAATTTATAATAGTTGTAAAAAATGAATGCGCGCGCTTTGTAACGTCAGTTAATAAAATAACTAACGTTAAAAATATACCCGTAGTATTTTTTACGTTGGTTATATATAACCGACGTAAAAAATGGTGACGTAAAAGGCGTTTTTTGCACAAGTGTGATATGTCTAGATGGTATAATCTTAATATAGAACATAATTATTAACTTGAATCAAGGAATATAAAGATAAAACATTTGAGAAAAAAGATAAAATTAGTCGAATTTTTTTTTGATCAATCTAATACTAAAGGAAAACAAAAATTGAAATATGATTTTCACTTACAATTTCTTTACCCTTCAGAAGGTGATAAATAAAGGAAAAGAAAATATGTTACTTAAAAAGATCAAACAAGAAATTATTTTATCATACAAAATGGTGTGTCATTATAGAGAATGTGGAATTAGATGTTATGAACCCCCTCTTATGCATGAAAGGTAGGTAGTCATGAACAATTCCATAAATAGAAAAAAAATCATATAGATACTTAAAACCATTCAAAATAGGATATCAGAGGATGTTATGAGAACATGTTATATTTATGTTGGATACATTTTCATACTTTGTGTTTTTATTTTGAGGCTCTGGAATATGTTTCACTCTGTGAAGATGGATGTATTTATAAATATGAAAATAAGTGGAATCTTTTTTATGTAAATTTGATGGAATGATTTCTCAAATGAATGTATCTATGAAATACTAATATTGTCAAATACAGGGAAAAATAATGGGTATGTTTCTAGAATCCCATGAGATCAATGTCAACTGATTAACTCTTGATTTATAAACATCTGAGTCAATAAGTGATTGTAATGGCCCAGTCCCTCTTCGTCTATTACTTTGCCAAATTATATGTGTTGGGGTGTCCTAGACTCATCGATCAGTCTGACCCATCAGCTTCACAGATTAGATTCACTGATCATCTTCATAGATGAGCTTCACTAATCAGCTTCACTTAACATCTTCACATATTAGCTTCACAAAT
This sequence comes from Viscum album, assembly GCA_963277665.1. NCBI lineage: Eukaryota > Viridiplantae > Streptophyta > Magnoliopsida > Santalales > Viscaceae > Viscum > Viscum album. The sequence continues at coordinate 374,423,484 of OY728119.1, read as the reverse complement.
CAGCTTCACAGATTAGCTTCACATATAAGTTTCATCATATCAATTTCACAGATCAGTTTCACCAAATATTTTTCATAGATCGGTTTCACCAAATTAGTTTCACAGATCAGTTTCACAAAATCAGTTTCACAGATCGGTTTCACCAAATCAATTTCATAGATCAGTTTCAGCAAATCGGTTACACAGATCGTTTTCACCAAATCAGTTTCACAGATCAATTTGACCAAATCGGTTTCACAGATCGATTTCACCAAATCAGTTTCAGAGATCGGTTTCACCAAATCGGTTTCACAGAATGGTTTCACCAAATCGGTTTCACATATCATTTTCACCAAATCGGTTTCACACATCAGTTTCCCCAAATCGGTTTCATAGAATAGTTTCACCAAATCAGTTTCACAGATCGGTTTCACCAAATCTGTATCACAAATCGGTTACACCAATTCGGTTTCACAGATCGGTTTCACAAAATCGGTTTTAGAGATCAGTTTCAATAAATCGGTTTCATTGATCAGTTTCAGCAAATCGGTATCACGGATCGGTTTCACCATATTGGATTCAGAGATCGGTTTCACCCAATTGTTTACATAGATCTGCTTCACCTAGACGGTTTCATATATCGGATTCACTGATCAACATTACAGGATCAGCTTCACAGTATTAGCTTCATAGGATCAGCTTCACTCGATCAGCTTCATGAGATCAACTTCACATGATATACTTCCCCTGATCTTCTCCACCTATCAGTTTTACCTATCAGTATCACCAATCCTCCAGAGAGGGGTGTCAAGGTTTCCTTCCCCATTTTTCCTATAATTCCACATTTAAGTCTTTTAACTTTTTTATGTGGTTTAATGTCGTTTTTAGCACCATAAACTATATTTTAAATCCCCTGGTAGTGGGGAGACCATCAACATACATGTTTTATTCTCTTTAAATGAAATCCTTTAACACACTACTATTTTGGCCACCCTTCCGATGAGAATTATCAAATAAAAATTATTTCCATATTGTGTAACCGTCTAACCGTGAAGTAAAACCATGTTCCGCCTTTAATGTTGTTCAAGCTTTTGTTTCATATCCTGTAACTCCAAGATCTCTCCCTTTTAAACATAGTATAATTCCTTCTTTCTTCTTCTTGACAGGTTTCTTAATTTCCATGGTGTGTTTGGAGTCCCCTTTTCCAAGGCTAGTGGTGCGCCTTTGCTAGAGCTTTTCCTGCTCATTCATGGTTTCCTCAGAGTTCCTCCCTTCTATGTCGCACATCCAAGTTATTGGTGTGAGGAGGAAAACATCGATCATTGATCATCCAAGTAGGGTTCATTGTCTCTCATTACAGTGTATCATGCGGGGTGGGTATGAAAATAATTTCTATGGTGATGGATGAAAATAAACCTTAATGTAGATAATAAATGGGTTTAAAAAAATGAAGGGGTGTGTATGATAATGTTGTTGTACTCTTTTATCTCTTCCTATATGTTGTGAATTGAATGGGATTATTTCAACTGAAAATCGTGGTCGTTGGTGGTCTTTCATGCGCACTAATGAACCTCTATTTTTCTGGATAATTATGTGATTGAATGGCTGTTACAAGGAAACTGTTATATCATGTAAAATGGGTTGATTAAATGGATTCCCAATGAATAAGAATCCTTATGTGATCACCCCGATTAAACAAATGAAAAAACAGACCTAAAATAATGTAATATTAAAATTTGAAAACTCACTTTTTCTGTTCTAGTGATGTTTACGGTTGATTCTTGTGAGGTGACATGTATGGGGATGAGATCCTGTGGTTTTGTGCAGTTTATGGGGCATGGTTTGGTTCCAGTACTTTTATGGATCTCACGGATAACTTTTGTTGATGTTACTTTACAAGAGAACTGGGTGTGAATGCTTAAATTACTATTTGGATATTTTTAATTCCTTGTCTTGTGTTTATTCTTGTTAGTTTCCCAATAGTGAATAACTGACCTAAATTTATTCACTCGAATATGAAAAAAATAATAGGTTAAATAGGGATTTGTTTTCCAGGAATGAGTTTTGAGATGTTTGTGGCTAGGGTGCTTCTTATGAATGAATAGTAATGATGGTGTTTTTAGGTGGGATAGTTTTGGAAACCCCTAGGCTCGGATGAGTTCTTGTTACCTATAAGTATAATTTAGTTTTTATGTTTCTTATTCGCACCCAACACAAGTCGAGGACTTTATGCCGAACACCCCCATTTCATGGGGGAGGGTGTTTTCCACCACTCCTAATAGTGGATAGTTATTAGCCCCTTTTCTGATCCATTTTCATAGTATCCCAACACTATTCAGGTAGGCTGTGATGGCTTGAGGTCCATGACAACCCTATATTCTTTAGGCATGGTACTTTGTGGTAGTTGGCCCAGGTGTGTGCGGGCAGTTTGTTTCCGAAGTATCGTTATGATGAGGCATAGGTGTCTTCGGGCATAACATTAGTTGTTTTGGCCCAGGTGTCTATGTGAGTGGATACATTTGGTTATAGTGGCCCAGGTGTCTGCGAGAGGGATGTGTGGTTGTGGTAGCCCAGGTGTGTGTGGGCGGTGTATGGCAGTGGGACTGCGGTGAGAATGGCAGGGGAGGTTTGACATGTATGATGTCTTCAATAACCAGTGGGAAAGTGGTGTGGGGTACCCAAACACCGATGTGTTTTATTTTTACATTACATGACTTGAATTATTTGGGTAGGGTGCCTTGGTGAGGATTGGGTGGAAAGTTTTCTTATTAGGTACTTCAGTTATCTCCTTTTTCACAGGTTATTAGTATGAATCCCAAATTGTGCATGAGAGAATTTGTTTTTCCCTACGGAGTGTACCTATATACTCACCCTACGTATATAAATATGCATATAGGTTTCAAGGATGACTTCCAGGACCATGCCAGACCCTACAAGTTTGAACTTTTGGGCAGTTTTTTTGCTGCTTTTATTTTCATTGGTACATTCCTTTGGAGTTTTCTTTTACCTTGCAGCACTTACTTTTCAAACATGCATATGGGCATGGTTTGTTTTGGCTTTACCTCTACCCCCAGTTTTAGTGTTGTTTGGGATTTAATATCTTATCTCCTGATCCTACGAAATAAAAAAGTGGAATGACTTCCATTTTTTGTGTGATTCTATTACCTTGGTGCTAGTCGCCACTCTGAGTCATATTCAAGGTGGTTTCATGGGTCATTATCTCTCCTTCAACTTTATGAAGAAATGATCTAGAAATGAACCATCCCTTCTCTCATCTTGGTGAAGGAGGGTCGTGATAGAATGGTATAAGAGGGAGGTTTGAGAGATAGGATGGAGCCTAGGGTTAGGCATAATGAGCATTGCATGCGATGGTAGGGCAACAGTGTTAGGAAATCTTGGTGCGTGACATAGGAAAGAGAAGACCGGAAATGGAAGTGAGATTTCAGTTCCCCCTATGATCCAATGCAAATACTCATGACCTACCAAATGACCATGTGAGACTACATTGATTTCAGGGTAGATACACGAGGAAAGGTACATGCATTATAATGACTTGTGTTCTTGTGTGTTATGGGTGGTCGGGGAATTTAAATGAATAAAATGTTTATGAAAAATTCAAAATCAATCTTATACACTACATAGGATTTGTTATTCCTTGTGTACCTTGCAGCTATGGAACTTGGACGATGACCACATGTATTGTGGTAAATCAAGGACCAAGAAGATGATTTGGATGTTCAATAGAGTGCTGACCGAGAGGAGGAGGATGACCAGTGGCAGAAGACACTTCGTGACTTGCAGCGATAGACCCTTAGGAAGTATGAGGGAAGCATCTTGGATATGGATATAGAGAGATGTCTTGAGGATCTGGTGACATCCTTCAGCTTGATCCAAGCACCGACGGAGTACTAGGTTCCTCTAGCTGTAATCCTAATGTGGGGAGAGGAGTTTCAATAGTAGAAATTCTATCTCGGGGAGAAGGGGGAGGCTGATGTTTTGAGGACTAACATTAAGAGGGAATTCTGGGTGGAATTACTCTCTTCCACGATGAAGGATGAGAAGAGGTAGGAGGTACTCTCCCTTCAACAGGGGATAATGTCTTGGGGGGAGTTGGGAATCAAGTTCTAGGAAATCCTTTGATTTTCTATGGAACTTTTCCAGATGTGGAGTCCAGAGAGAGATGTTTAGAGGAGGCACTTCGACATTATCTTCAGTATTTTGTTACACCCTTCACACTACAAATGTACTTAGAGGTCCAAAACAAGTCTGAAGTGGTAAAATGGATGCACACGTTGGGATCTTCACCACGAGAGGGGAGCAATTTGGGCTCATCAAAGGGGAAGGCTGTTAGCAGTAGGCCTCCAGCGTTAGGGCCTTCTAGGTTTCGACCAGTGGGGAGAAGACCCTAGAAGTTCCAGTTCGGATCTCCCAGTCGTCTCCCTTTTCTCATGGGACTAGGACCAAGGTTCTTCATTTGTGGAAGTCATGGGAACCTTCGGAATTAGTGTCCGGACAGAGTGCAGTATAGTGGGGGTGGGTAGGTTTAGCGCCCACCTCAACAGCCGCATTTTGTAGCCAGTCCCATTACACAGCATCAGCAAGGACAACGTGCTCCCGCTACTCTGAGATTAGACATGGAAGGAGGATGCCAACATCAAGGTCCCCTTCTAGGACCTTGACCAGGGAATGGGCAGGGAGACGGATGACAGTCGAGAGGCAGAAGAGTTGTGCATGGGCTGTTGCACGCTGCAGAGGCAGCAGTTCCAGTAGGGCCAGAAGTCGTTCAAGGTATGATCAAATTGTTAAGCACTCTTAATTAAGCCTTGTTTTATTCAAGATCTTCACACTCTTTGTTACAACCAGTCAAGCCCATTCCTTAGGCCTATACATAGAGAGACTCTGCAGGGCCCTAGTGCTGAGTACACCAGTTGGGGGTCATACCAGCCTATTTGATGTTTGTCGAGGATGCAGACTGAAGTTAGGGCCACATCAGTCTAGTGGGGATCTCCTTCTGCTATAAATGCAGCCATATGATGTCATCCTAGTCATCGACTGTTTGTTTTCAGTGCATACCGTTATCGAATGCTTCTAATGAAGAGTCATGTTCTCTAATGAGGATGAAAGGCTTGAGGCTTTTGTTTGAAAACAAAGTTGTCGGGTGGGGAGACGACATGTGGAGCCTCTTCTTTCTAAGTTGTCCGAGCATTCTGCAGATTTTATGGATCCTGATATGATGGATATTCTGAGATTTGTTATATGGTTCTTGGACATTTTTGCTTAGGAGGTTTTCACTCTACCCCCTCAACATGATGCTGATTTCGGGATAGTCTTAAAACACGACGCCCATCCAATTTCCATAGCTCCTTATGGGATGGTGCCTTCTAAGTTGAGGGAGTTGTGGATTCAGATTGAGAATCTGATGAAGAAGGGTTTTTTCTGACCTAGCGTGTCATCATGGGCTGCTCCGGCCTTGTTCGTGAAGAAGGAAGATGGTGGTCTCAGGTTGTTCAGAGACTACTAGAGAATAAATCAGGTAACGGTCAAGATCAGTTACCTCTCCCAAGGATAGATGAACTCTTTATATTGATGAGGGGAGCTTGTTTGTTCTCTAATATTTATATCTGGTCTGGGTATCACCAGTTAATTTTGTAGGATAGTGATATCCTGAAGATTGCTTTCAGATGCAGGTATCTGCACTTTGAGTTCGTAGTTATGTCATTTGGTGTTACGAACACAACTACTATGTTAATGGGGCTTATGAACACTTTTTTTTGCGAGTTTCTGGACCAATTCGTCATTGTGTTCATCAATGACATTTTAATCTACTCATGACCAGAGGGGGAACCTACTAAAAACCTCAGGAAGGTCTAGTAAATCATTCGACACCGACATCACTATGATAAATTGCCCATGTGTATGTTCATGACACAAGAAGTGCATTTTCTTGGACACGTGGTGTCTCATCAAGGGGTAACAGTTGACCCGTCAAAGGTTGAAGAGTTTCTTTCTTGGAAAGCACCCAATATTGTTGTGGAGGTTCGCAATTTACTATATTTGGAAGGCTATTATGGGAGGTTCATACCATAATTCTACCAATTTGCATCTCCTTTGAATGCTTTGACCAGAAAAGGCCAGGCCTTCGTTTGGAGTGAGAAGTGACGGGCAATATTCAGCAATCAGAAGGAATGGTTGGTCAGCACTCCAGTGCTCAGGTTTCTAGAGGAAGGGGTATTGTGTGAGGTATTTTGTGATGCTTCTAGACTTGTCCTAGTGTGTGTTCTGATGAAGTAGTGGGGAGTGATATTTTATTTTTCTAGGAATTTATGTCCTCATGAGTGTAACTATGCCACCCATGACCTAGAGCTTGTAGCATTAGTGTTTGCATTGAATTTGTGGAGGAATTACCTCATTGGGGAGCACATTGTGGTATTCACGAATGAGAAGAGTTTGAGGAATATCTTTAACCAATGGGACCTGAACTTGCGACAATGAAGGGGGGTGGAATTTCTTCAGGACTAAAACATTTATATCTTTTACCCTGAAGGTAAGGGGAATGTTGTGGTTGATGCCTTGAGAAAGATGTCATGTAGGGAAGATGTTCAAGAATCTGTGGATGGATGGAAGGAAATAGAGGAGTTAGCTACCCTACACCTGGATGCAAGGGTGGATGGTGGCAGAGGTTTTCTATTTTAGATGATAGTTTAGTCCTCTTTGTTGCGGCAGGTGGAGGAGTCTCTGTGGGGATACATAGAGATAAATGTGATGCGTGACCGGGTTAACCAAGTCAATGCCCTGGAAGGGTGGTCGAAGGATGGTCATAATCAGATGCGTTTTTCAGAGAAGTTGTTTATTCCAGAGGTGATGCACATGAAAGTTCTTCGTGAGTTCCGTAACTCAATCTTAGTGGTACACCCTATATTTTTGAGGATGTACCAAGGCCTGAGGGAATAGTTTTGGTGGCCCCAGGTGGGACTGGATGTGGCAGAGTCCATGGAAAGGTGCCTTGTGTGTGTGCAGATGAAGGCTAAACACTGCATCCCATGAGGTTTTTTGTTGCCATTTTTTGTCCTCGAGTGGAAGTGGGAAGACATCTCGATGTATTTCATCATAAGACTTCCTAGGGATCAAGGAGGTTGTGATGCTATCTGAGTAGTGGTAGACTGGATGACGAAGTCAGATCACTTCCTGGTGATCAAGGAGTCGAGTGCGGTGGATGCCTTAGCACGATGATATGTGGATGAGGTATTGCGGTTGCATGGAGTTCCAAGGTCCACAGTCTCGGATAGGGATGCATGGTTTATCTCACAAGTCAGGAGGGGATTTTATCATGCTCTTGGCACCCAACTATGTCTTAGCACTACTTTCTACCCCTATAAAAATGGGCAACAGAGGGACCCTTCCGGACATTGGAGGATATGCTATGGGCATGTGTTTTGGACTTCGGGGGATAATAGGAATGACATTTCCCTTTAGTAGAGTTTTCCTACAATAATAGCTATCACTCTACTATTATCATGGCTCCGTTGGAATCCTTATATGGGAGTTCGTGTGGTTCAGCCGTTTGCTGGACCAAGGTTGAGGAGGCAAGTGTTCTTGGAACAGAGGTTGTGCAGAGCACAACGGAGAAGGATCAGCTTGTGCATGAGAGGAAAAAGGCATCCTAGGATAGGAATAAGTCAAATACCTATTTTAGGAGGAGTCCCTTGGAGTTTGATGTTGGAGAACATGTGTCAATGAAAGTTTCCCCTCGACGTGGGTAGCGATGGTTTGGCAAGGGGAGAAATATCTCTCATAGGTTTATCGAGCCTTCTTAACTATTGGGGCGAGTCGTTGTGGTTTCATATCAGTTGGCATTTCCACCTCAGTTGGAAAGGATCCAAGAAGTTCTCCATGACTCCTAGCCTTTTCAATATCTACATGATTATTCCCATGTCATTGACTAGGGACAATTGGATATAAGGGACAACACTACTTTCATAGAGCGACCAGTGACGATCGATTATTGAAAGAAAAAAGTGCTCCATGGATGAACCATCCCTTTGGTTCGTGTGTTGTGGATAAATTGTGGCCATGAGGAGAGTACATGGGAGAAAGAATCTCAAATGTGCACCCAGTACCCAAAGCTGTTTTGAGTTTCCGTTATGAGCCTTCTTTATTGTTCTTTTTTTGCCACCCGTTGTGATGTAACATTGACCTTTTAGGTTTGTGAGATGTTTTGTTTCCATACCTTGTGAATGTTTATGAAAAATCGTGATATGTGTGGAAGGGAGGACATAATTTTTAATCAAGATGCATTAAGGTGGATGTGATTAAACTCGTGTGGGGGAGTCAGTGCCACCAAAAGAGGATATTATCTTGACATGGAGGAAATAACTCCCTAATATGTGGGTCAAAACAATGTCATCCTTGGGAATAGTATGGCTATTTGGGGTAGTTTGTCTGCGATAGGTATCTTCTGGAGGGGTTGTTTGGGTTACTCTTGTATTCTCGGGGAGAGAATAATTTTTGCGTGGTATCAAATGTAATGGCCCAGACCCTCCTAGTCCCTTAATTTGCCAAATTCTCAGTGGTAGGGCATCCTAGACTCATCGATTAGTCCCACCCATCAGCTTCAGTAATCAGCTTCACATATTAACTTCTCTGATCAGCTTCATAGATCAGCTTTACAAATCAACTTCACAGATCAGCTTCACATATCACCTTCATAGACAGGATTCACTAATCAACTTCCAAAAGCAGTTTAACCAAATCAGTTTCACATATCAGTTTCACCAAATGGTTTCACGGATCGATTTCATCAAATCCGTTTCACAGATGGGTTTCACCAAATTGGATTCATAGATCAGTTTCACCAAATCTGTTTCACAAATCCATTTCACCAAATAGGTTTCAAAGATTAGTTTCACCAAATCTGTTTCATAGATCTGTTTCACCAAATCAGTTTCACATATTAGTTTCACCAAATCAGATTCACAGATCCCTTTCACCAAATCCATTTCACATATCTATTCCACCAAATCAGTTTCACAGATCTGTTTCACCAAATACGATTCACAGATCAGTTTCACAGAATTTGTTTCACATATAAGTTTTACCAAATTGGTTTCATATATCAGTTTCACCACATCAGTTTCAGTGATAGGTTTCACCAAATCAGTTTTACAGGTCAATTTCACCATATCGATTTCACAGATCGATTTCACCATATCTGTTTCACATATCGGTTTCACCAAATCGGTTTCATAGATCAGTTTCAAAAAATCAGTTTCACAGATTGGTTTCACCAAGTCTATTTCACAGATTGATTACACCAAACTATTTTTATAGATGAGTTTAACCAAATCAGTTTCACAGATCGTTTCACCATATAGGTTTCACCAAATTAGTTTCAGAGACCAGTTTCGCCCAATCAGTTTCACAAACTGGTTTCACTAATCAGCTTCATAGGATTAGATTCACAGGATCAGCTTCACCCAATTAGCTTAATGGGATCACCTTCATGAGATCAACTTCACTTGATGAGCTCCACCGATCAATTTCACCTATCAGTATCACCAATCCACTATAAATGGGTGCTGAGGTTTCCTTCCCCATTTTTTCCGTAATGCCACATTTAAGTCTTTTAACATTTTTAAAGTGGTTCAAAGCCATGTTTAGTTCCATAAACTATATTTTAAATCCCCTAGGAGTGTGGGGACCCTCAACAGATCTGTTTCCTTCTCTTTAAATAAAATCCTTTAACACACAGCTGTTTTGACCACCCCTCCGATGTGAATTATTAAATAACAATTAGTTCTATCTTCTGTAACTTTCTAACCGTGAGGTGAAGCCACGATCCGCCTTTAAATTCGTTCACTATTTTTATTTAATATCCCATAACTCAAAGATCACACCCTTTTTATCGCACTATAATTCCTTCATTCATCTTCATAGTTGGTTTCTTTCTTTCTTTCGTGCATTTGGTGTCCCCTTTTCCGATGCTAGTGGCATGCCTATACCAAAGACATCCCTGCTCATTTTTTGAGTCCTCATACTTCCTCCCCTACTTGTTACACATCCTAGTTATTGGTACAAGGAGAAAAACATCGATCTTTGATCATCCAAGTAATGTTATTTGTCTCTTTTTACTCTGTGTCATGCGGGGTGGGTATGAAAATGATTCCTATGAGGATGGATGAAACCAAACCTTAAAGAATATAATAATTGGATTTAAGAGAATGAAGTGGTGTGTTTGAAAATGATATTTTACTTCTTTATCTCTTCTTATATGTTGTAAATTGAATGGGATTATGTCCACTGAAAATTGTGGTCGTTGGTGGTCATATCTTGCGCACTAATGAACCTCTATTTTTTTGGATAATTATGTGATTGAATGGATGTTACATGGAAACTGTTATATTACGTAAGCTTGTTTGATTAAATGGATTCCCAATGAATAATAATCTTTGTGTCATCACCCTGTTTAACCAAACGAAGAAAAAGATCTAAATGAATTGCATAGTAAAATTTGAAAACTCAATTTCTCTTTTCTAGGGATGTTTATGGTTGATTCTTGTGAGGTGACATGTATGGGGATGGGATTCTCTATTGTTGTTCAGTTTTAGGGTCTTTTTTTGGTTTCAGTACTTTGAGGGATCTCAAAGATACCTTTAGTTGTTGTGAATTTATAAGATAACCGGGTGCGAATGATTAAATTATTGTTTGGTTATTTTTCCTTCCTTGGATTGTGGCTATGGCTGTTAGTTTCCCATTAGTGAAGAACTTATCTAAATGGAGTCACTTGAATATGAAAACAAGAATGGGTTAAATGGAGATTTTTTTCCAGGAATGAGTTGTGACATGATTGTGGCAGGGGTGCTTCTTATGAATGAATAGTAACGAGGGTGTCTAAATGTGGGATGGTTTTAGAACCCCTAGTCTTGGATGAGTCCTTGTTGCCATTAGATATAATTTAGAGTTTATGTTTTCAATCCCCCCCCCAAGATGAGAACTTCGTGTCGAACACCCCCATTTCATGGAGGATGGTCTTTTTACCAACACTCATATGAGTGGCTTGTTATTAGATCCTTTTTTATCCCTTTCTTGAGTATACCAAGACTCTTCAGGTAGGCTGTGATGTCATGAGGTCCATTAGAGCCCTATATTTTTTTGTCAGTGTACTTTGTGGTAGTTAGCCAGGTGTGTGCGGGCAGGTTGTTTCCCAAGTATCTTTGGGATGAGGCTCAGGTGTCTTCGGGCGTAGCGGTAGTTGTTCTATCCCAGGTGCTTGTAGGCATGGTTAATTTTGGTTGTTTTGGCCCTGGTGTTTGCGGGCAGGATGTGTGGTTGTGTTAGCCTAGGTCTGTGCAGGTGGGGTATGGCAGTGTGACTGCGGTGAGAATGGTGGGGGAGGTCTGACACGTAGGATGTCTTCAACAACCAGTGGGAAAGTGGTGTGGTGTACCCAAACATCGATGTGTATTATTATTACTTTACTTAACCTGTATTATTTGGGGACTATTATTTGGTGTGGTTTGGATGGATAGTTTCCTTGTTAGGTGATTTGTTATCTCTTTTTTCACGGGACATTAGCATGCCTTCCCACTTGTGCACGAGAGTTTTTGTTTTTCCCTATTTAGTATACCTGTATACTCACCCTACATATATAAAAATACTTTCAGGTTGCTAGGAGGACTTTGAGGACTGTGTCGGACCCTACTAGTTCAGACTTTGGGGTAGTTGATGTTGCTGGTTTTCTTTTCTTTGGTATTTTTCATTTGGAGTTTTCTTGTACCATGTAGCACTAACTTTTGGAACATGCATATAGGAATGGGTTGTTTTGGTTTTACCTCTACCCCCAATTTTGTGTTTTTTGGGATTTCCTATCTTATCTCCTGATCCAACTAAATATAAAAGGTAATTCCTTCCATTTTGTGTGTGAATTTATACCCTTGGTGCTACTCACCACTTTGGGACCTATTGAAGGCGGGTTTTGGGGGTCATTATCTCTCCTTCATCTTGTGGATGGAAGGGTCTAGCAATATGTTGTCCCTTCTCTCATCCTAGTGAAGGTGGGTTGTGACAATGATGATTTGAGGCATGATTTTAATGGGAGGTTTTTATATGTTCTAATCATAGGAATATGGAATGATATTTATGTATGAAGAAATAAGGGAAGGAAAAAGATCCCATAATTAGATCCCCAATATTAGCAGCTTAAAAAGAAAAGGCCTATGTTGGAAGAAAACATGATAAGTTGAAAACAAAGTTTCTACCTCTGGTGAGTCACTAGGATCTCAATGAAAGGAATATCAATCACCTACACTATTACACTCACAATAAATATCTTCTAACAAATGTGAAAAATCTAAGATACAAAAGGTTTGGGATTTACCAATTGGGTTTAATAAGAATATAAATTCTGTGGAAGACTCAACTCTAACATAAAAAGGTGGCATGCCCGAATAACTAATAAAAAATTATTAAATAATTCCATGAAAAATTCACATGTCTGGCCACATAGAAAGAAGTGAAGTTATGAGAAACATTCATTCGATGAAAAAATATATAATAGAAGATGACCGGTGGAATGATTCATGCTCAAATAAGGTGTCATGAAAAATTTATAATCAACAAATCATCAAAGAATAGAATTTATAAAAATGAGGTTAAACCAAATTTTTTATTAGTATAGACCTACTGAATCTAAATATCTTAAGAAGACTCAGCACATGGGTAAATATTGTTTAGTCATTTGGCCATTATTGTTGATGTTGGCTGTGCTGTTGGAATAAGAATAATAATCGTACAGTTCTGTGAATGAAAATATCAAACTTCATATCCATTAGGATTGACCAGAATCCTCTTCTTGAGGATTCTAGATGTTCCCCACTCCTTATGTGTATAAATAATTTTAACAAATATTCAAGGGTTTCATGTTCATAGGGAGATACGATCTGGGGTGAAAATGAATCAAAAGATGCAAAGTGGTGAAGTGATGTTCTCTAGAATGTCAACTACTTCCAATAAGATAAAAGAGTTAAAATAATAGATTTATAAGAATTCCTTGAAATTAGTTAATGAAATATGGATGTATGAGATACATGGAACTAATTGAGTGCAACATATAGTGATGTTTCTATTAGCTTCATCTATTCATTCCCAAACCGACATCCAACTCAGTATTTCTAGTGGCTATATTGATATTGCATTGTAATGTGACATATGTGAACAAATTATGCATGATAAGAAGAATGTTTTTGGGTCTAAATAGTGGGTGTAACAACATGAAAAGTTTTACATCATAGGAGTGGGGGGATTATATCTCCAAATCAGATGAAATATCTCAATGGAATATAAAGGAAGAAATTTTATGTTTTCTGACATCATGAAAAATAATATGGTGATGTAGAAAAATTGATATCTTTAATGATTATCTATTTTGTTCTAAGATCATGTTATCCATGAAATTTTTAGGGTACCAAGATATTGTAAGATAATATCTAGAGTGTTTCATGCAAGTGGTTTCCCCACATTGAATAGTAATTCCATATTTTAAGTCAGCTAAATATTAGTAATAATGATTTATATCAGTTCAAGGCTTTAGGTTTTCTAGGATATTATTGTGAGACCAAAATATAAGAATTTCATTGGACTGAACGATACATTTATAAAAATATGAATGAAGATGTTACAGTGATTCGAAAAACTCCTAACTACTATGAAAGGGGTACTCCCTGATAGAGGGTATTGATATTGATGAGACATTTGATCCTATTGTGAGGCTAGTGACAGATAGATTATTCTTTGAAATAGAAGTTAAAAGATGGTTCAAGGTTATCGTGAGGGATATCATGTCAGCATAAACGAATGGGGTTATGGAAGAATTTATTTTTATTGAGTAGCCAAATAGTTTTCTCACTCTTGAAGATGAGATCATGTTTTTTATTCTATAGAATTTTCTCTATGGGTTGAATAAATCACTAAGAGCATGAGATTCAAGAATATAATAGTTTTTTAAGAAACCTAATTTTCAACATGGTAGAGTTAGTTGAAATATATATGTCAATAATGAAAGTAATCGAAGAATGATGGTTCTGGTATATGTTAATGACATAATATTTGGTGGACCAGATGAAGCATAATGTAACCAGTGATACAAGGAAATAATGAAACATTCATTTCTCAATCTAAATATTCCATGTAGGTTTTGAGATGATTTGAGATGAATAATTCCAAGGAGATGATGAATACAGTGTCTACCTAGATGAAACTATCATGGGATGATGAATTAAAGGTAGTTAAGGTCATAGAATACGTGAAAATAATACATTTTCTATTTTATATGTTTGGTAAATAACTTGATATTGTTTTTTCCACATGTCATGTAGCATGATGTCAATTCAATTCAAAGGAAACCCACTACCTTGTAGTTAAAATAATACTTTGGTTTTATGTAAAATGAAAAATCTCTATAGGTGTTATTGTGATACACATATATATATTGGGGAAAATCAATCGATGGAATAAAATCAATGTTTGTTTGTGCATTCTATCATAAAATATTGAATATTTCTTGGATAAGATAGAAACAATATTGAATTTCATTGAGGACCGTAGAAGCTGAATATAATTTAGCTACTCAAGCATACACATAGTTTTCTATATGAAGCAATATATAGATGATATGGGATTTGAAGTGATGTCTCCAATATGAATCAATTTTGATAATTCAAATCATAAAAATATCATAAAAAATCTATTCCATCTCTCAAGGGAAAAGAACAGTTATATAATGTATCATTTTATCATGGAGATGGTGGAGAAAAGTCTTGTGTTGTTTATGTACATGCCTATACAAATACTTGTTTAATACATGGTATCAAATCCATTACACAAGAATCATTTGAATTTCATCTAATGGATTTTAGAGTTAATTTGAATCCCCAAAAATGAAAAAGTGTGGTTGTGGGACCCCACAACCTGAGGTATGTTTTATGTTTTCATAGTTTGTTTATATATTTCATTTACCATATTGCAGACCACAACCATATAACCTTAGGTTTTTTTGAAAAAGGGAAATAATTATTGGTATTAAAGGGTAGGAAATATCATAATCCAGATAGGGGAATAAGTTGATTGGGTGATGAAAATTTGGGGGAGCTCTAAATTTGATTATGTTAAAGTTGATTGATCAAAGGTAATATATCTTGTGAGATGAGGTTCGTGATGAAATAAATTAAGTGGTTTTGGAATGAAGTTTTTCATTGTTGAACATGACATTCTTTTCATTTTTTATCTTTTTTAGTGTGAATCATGTTGGCATAGATTTTTTATTGAGTAAATTTACATTGGCTATTAGAATCACAAAAGGCAAATTTTTTGAAGAAGATGGATGAAAATTTAATTTATTATAAAAACATGAGGTGTTATCAAAATACCAAAAAGGGGTGATTGTTTGGAATAAATCCCTCAAGATTTTTCTCTTAGGATGTCTATGTTTATTGACAAGCTCTAAGATTTTTGGGAAATGCCAGATGTCAAAGAATGTATGTAGAGATAGCATGAATATTTTAACTGGTTGAGCATTAATGTTGAACTTGATCTCATGTAAGCTATGAATGTTGAACTGAACCTGTGGAGTGAAAATGATGAAATGAACTCATGATGTGATTAAGAATTCCACTCACAATTGAACATGGAACTCATGATGGGTCACAAAAATCATTAGAGGACAACAACAATGAAATCACAAGAATGATTGTGATATCACGATGGGATCTCATGAAATGCATGATTTTATTTGAGTCTTATGATGGCATCTCATGCAGTGATCATTATTTTCTTTGAATCTCACAAGGGGATCTAAGTAAGCACCCATGATTTTATTTAGATCTCTTTCTCAGATTATGGGAAAGGGGAAAATAGGACATGCACAAATGAGAAATGTGGACCAGGGGATCACACAAATCCTAAATCTTGATTAGGGATATGCAGAATGTGTGAATGTAAATGCATGATCGGGACTTGCACAAATCATAAATGTGGACCAGAGACTTGTGTGAAGAGATAATGTTAAACAACGACTCATGAAAATAATGAATTCGAATGAAGATAAAGGACATGTGTAAAGTATTAATATGGTCCAGGAACTCACATGCAGATATCACAGAGGATGTGAGGCCCATGTGGTAGACGGTAGTCCATATTTTCATGAGTTAAGGTGATGAACACTCATCTATAAATACCTAATGACCCATCCTTAAAAATGGAGATTTCATGGCTAAAAAATTTCTCTAAAGCATTATTAGGGAAGGATTCTCATGGAGATATATCCTTAAAGGGTTTTTGGAGAGTTCTCTTGAAGGATAAATACATTAATAACATCATGTAACTATTTTTAATGATCGGAACATGGTCTTGTGAAAACCGCGAAAGTGGTCTCAAACCAGAAACTCACAATCAACATGAAAGAATACTCATGTAAAGGACACTTGCTCAGTATCGAAGTGGAATCATGGAAGGGACTCACATAAGGCCCTCATTCTAGGGTCTTGTGCTGAGGTCTCTTTCCAAGGAATTTCTCTAGGATATCATGCATAGGGGATACACTCCAAGATCTCTCTCAAGCGGCTATGCATTAGGGTCTGAAATATGGGTATCACAATAAAATATTTCACAAATAGATATGTGATTACATTTCCCTTTTGAATATTGTCATTGTTATATCTAAATTATTATGGAGAATAAAAGACATTGGGTTTGCACCATTCGACAATATTCAAATAAGCAAGATATTAACTACCACATTCAAAGTAGTGGAAGGAAATCTTGTAATCTATTGAGGAAATCTCCATAGAAGGGTAATTTATATGTATGCATTAAAGGTAAGTATATTTTATTTTTTTGGAATGTGGTAGTTTTGCATCCATGAGTTTTCAGATAAGTGAAGGACCAACACAAAAAACATTCAATAGAGCACCTACCTAAAATTGATGATGAATTACTTATCGATAATGAATAGAACCATATGTATATAAACTATGGGTGAATCTATTCAAAGATAAGTGAGATAAGGAAAAGTAAGAGGGTGTTCACTTCCCTAGATTGGGAGCTAGAAAAATAGACAGAGAGAGTTATCCTTAAGAAAGCAGTTAGCCAACCAATTGCCTTATGAAAGAATTAATATTGACAATTAAAGTAATATATCCCAAACCATGTATTGGAAGTGATCCTTAGTGGATTTTATACATTGACACATTACTATTGTACGTTCCGTTTCTGTATCCAAATAATGGTGAACAATGTAAAAAATATTTGTTTCCTTCTATTTTCCTTCTTCATTTACATTCAATGCATCATCATCCGATAATCAAGGAAAAAAAATATAAAATCATAAATAATTAAGATTAAATAAAATTAATTTTATAATAAAGTAGACAAGATCCATGGGGTAGGAAGAGTTAATGAAAATAATATCCATAGCATGATTCCCCCCTTAGAGTATATAATAACATTTTGGATAAAACAAGTTTTGTCAACGGATAGGTTTCCTTTGTTGGTTAGTTTTCATTGAAAATTTTTACTCTAATGTTGGAGTTGAAGTTGTTGTTTTTTTTATCTTAGTGTTCCATTGAAAAGGGCTTAACTAAAAATAAGAAGAATAATTCAAGAGGTGTTCCTCGGTGTGGAAGTGTCTATAGAAAAAGTGTGATTTAATTTGAGGAAACCAACATCACACTAAAGAAATAATTGGATGCATTATAAATAAAAAATATATAACTAATCAATGAAACTTTAGGAATTATTAAATTACCTGATATTACAAGTGATAAGGAAGATACTAATGTTGAAGAAACTCTAACTGGGGAAAAAGTGTATGGTTTCTATGAAAAAATTGAATTAAAGAATAAATTGTATGAAGAAATTAAATCTAATGATATCATAATCCAATTCCATTAAATTGAAGTTAACATTCTTAAAATATTATATAAAATTCTTATTGATGTGGCTATAGTAATAGAGAATAAAGATTCAAAATCTGAAGAACTATTAAATATGTCTACAATGATAGAAAAACTAAAAGATAATGAAAAGGGAAATAATATAAAATTATATGAAATTTAGTATCTGAAATCTAAAAGTGATTATCTTTCTACACAACAGTCTGAACTAGTTCAGAATAATTAGAGGCTACCATAAGAGAATTCATGTTATAATGATTCTATTTCTCAGATAAATTCTATGTTAAAGGAAAAATCTGACATTATGGATAATCTCTCCTGAGAATTGAAATATGAGATGACTAAAGGGAATAATATCAAGATATAGAATAATGATAAACCTAAATAAAGGGATAAAAATATTCAAAAAATGGTACTATAAATATAATTAGTGAATATAGAAGTGGATAAATATAAAACTAAAAGAAATCCCAAAATAAAGGATTCTTTTTTGCTTACTATTTGATTATCCTTCGGCATGTGATCATGAAATTAAAGAAATGAATTCAACATTAGTGTAAAAATAGGAAATTATTGTCTCATCCCAAAGGCTATAATGTTTTGGGGAATCTTTTATTGGATATGATGGACCCTATCCTATGTATTTTATGAAGATAGCCGTGAATAGTTCCACAAATAGTAACAATCCTACAAATACTCGAAACATATCCAAAATAGACTTCATATGATTTTATGATAACATGTTCTATTTATATCTGATGCATGGTCATGCTTCATGTTTTTTTTGAGGCTCTAGAATATATTCCATGTTGTGAAGATTGAAATATTTAACAATTTCAGAACAATCAGAAGAATTTTTTGAAATATGAAAGAAAATTACCTCAAAAGTATGTAGTAATGAAATTATACTATTATGGAAGATGGGGACACACAATCGGTATGTTTCTAGAACCCATGAGTTAAATGTAAAAATATGACATCTAGAATTATCATCATATGAATAATGAAAAGATGATGTGTGTTATGTTTTTAGCTGTAGATGTTTTATATGCTCTAATCATGGGAATTCATAAATACATTAAATCTTGAATAATTAATGGAAAGAGAAAGTATCCCATAAGGATATCCCCAAAAATATAAGTGTATAACGAATTATACTATAATAGAAGACAATGTTATAATTTGAAAAATAGTTTTATAGACTTATGAGAATCACAAGGATCTCAACAAAATGTGTACCAATCACCTCCACTATTACACTCACAAAAAATCTCCTGAAAAAATGTTAATGAACATGGATGAATATGGTAGGTTATTCTCCAGTTATGATTAGGATGAATATAAATTCCAAGAAGACTCAACTACAACAATAAAGGGTGACATGACTCTAATAATTGATAAAATAAAAATGAATATATAATGCCTTGAAATGTTCACATGTCATGCCATATTGAAATAACTATATCCAAGAGAAATATTCCTCCCATAGAGGAATAACAAAGAGGATATGTCTAGTGAAAGGATTTCTTATAAATGAAAGAGTTGTAAAAAATTTCATATCATCAAAGCATTAAAGAATTAAATTTAATGAAATGAGTCTACAATAGAAATTGTAAAAAAGGAAAATCATACAAAATCTAAATATTGAAAGATGACACAACATGTGGGTAAATAATATTTAGTTAAATGTCCATAAATGTTGATGTTGGTTAGGAAAATGGAAGATCAAAAAATATAGTACATAACATTAAAAGAAAGTATCAATGGCTTGATCTATTAGGATCAACAAAATTCCATTTATTGAGGATTACTGAGGAACCTCTGTACCTATGTTTCTAAATTATATTAATTTATGTTCAACAGTTTTAGTTTTAATTGGAGATATGATCCAAGGTAATTGGCATCAAATTATGCAAAGTGGTGAATTGATGTTCTCTATAATTTATAGGGATTCAAATTAGTAACCAGATTTGAAGAAGAAGTATAGAAGAATTTATTGAAAGGAGTTAATGGTCTGTTAGTTATTAATATGTATAGATTTCATTTAGTGAAATGGACTTATGTTGTGTTATTATCATTATCTCTTGTTTCCAAAACTGATTTATGACTCATTTGGATTAGTGGTTTTATTGATGGATTATTACAAAGTTTCACAGGTGAATAAGTGATATAGGTGATAAAGAATCATGTTTCTTAGTGTGGTTTAGTTGACTAAATTATATATGTCATCAATGATAGTAATAAATGAATGATGGTGCTATTATACGTCAATGAAAAAATATTTTGTGGAGAAAATGATGCTTAGTGTAATCAGTGACACAATAAAACAATGACACATTCATTTCTAAATTTAAATATTCCATGATGGTTTTCCAAAGATTTTGAATAGAAAATTCCAATTAGATGAAAAATCTAGTGGTTACCTGATCCAAAATTTCCTGGTATGATGAAGGCAATGTAGTTAGTTTCACCAAATATAGAAAAAATCATTTCTAGTTAATTTTACTTGACATCGACAAGAGCTGAAATTGTTTTTTACAAACTTCTGGAAGCATGATATAAATGTAATCTAAATGAAACCCACTTTATGGAATTGAAAATAATTATTTGGTATATAAAGGCAAGGTGGATATCCATTTAATGTATAATGAAAAATATCAGCAAGAGTAATTAGGTTATACATATGTATATTGGGTCGGATCAACGGATGATAGAAAATCAACAATAGGTGGCGCATTCTATCTTGTTAGATTGTGTATTTACTGGATATTAAAGAAACTATATTAAATTTCATTGATCCACATCATATATGAAGATATTTTAGCTACTCTATAAGTAATGTAGTTATTATAGATGAAGCATAAGTTTATTGATATTGTATTTGAAGTGAATCCTACGATAAGAAACCATTATGATTATTCAAATTATACAATTATATTTAAAATTCAGTCCATCACTCAAATAAAAATAACATCAATATTATGTATTATTTTAACAAGGAAATGGTGGATAAATGGGTTGGGAAGTCAAAATATATTCCTGCATAACATCAAGTTTCATAAATTCTGAAAAAGGAGTTCCCCATAGAATAATTTTAATGTCATCAACTATCTCTTAGAGTTTAGTTGACTCCCTCCGCTTCAAAATGTGTGGGTTTTGGAACCCCTATTCTAGATGTATGGTTTGTTTTCCCCTAATTTGTTGATATGTGTTCTTTAAATTATTGCAGGACACACCCATGTAACCTTCATGTTTTTTGAAAATGGGGGAGTAATATTGGATATTAATGGTGAGAAAATCTCATAATAAAGGAATGAGAGAAGCTAATATGGGTTGAAATGAAGTAGGGGGATATCTAAATATAATTATTATAAAGATGATGAATTAAAGGTTATGTATCACAACAGATGATGTTCTTGATTAAATCAGTTGAGTGGTTCTGGAATGAATTTGTCAATTAATGAAATTGGAATGCTACTATTGTTTCTCACACTGAGAAAGGGTTATGTGGGCATATAATCTGTGTTGAATAAATCCCTAATAGTTATCATAATTGTAATAAGAATGTTTTTTTGAAGAAGATAGATGAAGCTTTAATGTGGTATCAAAATGGGAAGAGTTTTCAACTAACCTATAGTGAATGATAATTAAGAAAAAATCCATTGTGATGCTGATTTTGGATTTATTTTGTTTTTTGAAATGTATTGATATTTCTGGAATTGGCTGGTTGTCAAAGATGGAAAGAAGAATTATCATGAATGTCTAAACTCATGGACCATTAATACTGAACCTCTTCTCCCATAAATCGTCAATGCTAAACATAACTCGCAGAGAGATAATTCTAAACTGATATCTCTATCTAGACATCCACAACACTTATAATTTTATGCAAAAGTAGCGATGGGTCACAAAAATATTTGGAAGAGAAAAACGTTGATAATCGAAATATGGATTTGAGATATCATGACTTGATCTCACAAAGTGAATGATTTTATTTGATCCTCTTGATCCGATCTTATACAGAGATCATGATATTCATTGTATTTTTCAAAGGGTTCTCGCAAAGCACCTCTAATTTTCTTTGGAGATTGTCATTGGATCTAACGCATAGTGTAAACATGACTTGGGAAATGTGTGGTTTTGGATAAAGGACTCACAAAAATCTTGAATGTGGCCTATAAAATCATGAAAATCATGAATTTTAATGTGGAGTAGGGACATAAACTAACTTGAAATGTGAAACATAGACTCAAGAAAAGAACAAATTCAAACCAAAGACTGGTTCATAGCGCGGATGAGAATGAATATCATGGAATCACACGAATTGTGATTATAAACCATGTAATCACACTAGCTATTCACACTCAGATCTCATGGATCATGTGATTCCCATGAGGTGGATGGTTTTCTAAAATTTGTATAGTTATAGAGGAGGAAACACACATATAAACACCCAATAACCCGTCCTTAAACAGTAATGAATTTATGCTTAAATTAGTTATCTAAATAAATAATTTGGAAGGTTTCTCATAGAGAGGTATCATGAAACTGTTTCACAGAGAGGTCTCAAGAATGAAAATTTTTCGATTGAAAATGCATAATTGTTGTGCCTAGTTTGAAAAGGGTATTTCATAAATCGTGAAAGCAGTGTTGCACTAGAAACTAATTCTTTGCATAAAAGTGGACTCGCATAAAGGAATCTCTCTCATAAAAAAAGAGGACTTGTAGAAGGGACTACATCTAGGGTCTCACACTAGGGTCTCACTCTAGAGTCTCATTCTATGCTCTTATACTGTGATCTTATGTAAGGCAATACGTGCCAGAATCTCACACAAGTGGTTACACACCAAGGTTTCATACATGGATATCAAACTATAATATTTCACATGGAGAAATACATTTACATTGACCTAAGAATATTATCATATTCATATCATAAGTTTGAAGTAGAACAGGAAGATAGAGGATATGAATGATTAAAAAATATTTTCAGAAGAATGTTATTCAATACTACATTCAATGTAGATAATGGAAGGATTGGCATCACATAATGTTCCTTCCAAATAAATGTAAATTATTGTGTTTACAGTAAATATAATTTTATTAAAATTTTTTATAAAGTGGATATGCTGCATTGGGTTTTTTATCATAGAATTAAAGGAGAATGATAGAAAGAGATTCAATAGAACATATAAATATAATTGAGGATTCATTCATTAGAGATATTTAAGGGACCTATATTTCCATAAACATTGGGTGAATCCATTCCAAGAGATGTTAGAAAAGTAAGAGGAAGAAGGTGATCTTTTCCACTGATAGTGAGCTAGATAAATAGACAAAGAGAGTGACCCTTGGAAAAGAAGTGAACTAACTATAATCCTTATAAAGGATGTGAGCTTGGGAATAAAATCTTTCTATAATGAAGCTTTTATTGGTATTTACACTTAGTGGATTTGGTATATTAGCACATTGAATTCATATACTCATTTGATGTACCCTCGTGAGGGTGTACCATGTAAAAATATGTGATTACTTTTGATTTATTTCCCTTTTTACATTCAATGAATCATCATCAGACTAGAAATGAATGAATTAACTCAGAATAAATAATTAAGATTAAATAATGTGACCATCATAATGAATATTTCATGATTCAGTAGGATATGAAGATTTAAAGGGAATAATATCCATACCTAGATTCAACCCTCCCTCTCAGGGTATCTATGACCGTTTGGAGCTAAAAAAACATATTGTCGTTTTTTTAATAATCAGTGTCATGTGAAATAAAATAAAACCCCATTTTCATGTAGTGAAATATTGACATGGTGTTTCATGTATCACAAATTATATAATAAATTTAATTTATTCAATGAAAATTTTAAAAAACATTTAGGGTTTCATTTTAACCCCAGTAAAATGAAACTCTCCCCCAAAATATGTCACTCTTATACAAAAAATGATGATTCTGCATTAACATATTTTAATGTTACTACATAGATTCCTAAAAATGGTGATATAATAAAAAATTGACTAGTGGATGGTTTTGTTTTAGAGAAAAATCTCTTCATGATCCTGAATATCAATTTTTTGGTCCTCATAAGAAGAATATTTCTCTATTGGTATAAAATTTTAGTTAAATAGATGGTAAAGGATAATTATTTACTTTATTATTAGAGATACAAGGAAGACATAATGAACATTAGAGGGGATTGGTGGATGTTCTAAATGATAGTCTACCATCCTGATATGATCATGAATTTCGAAGGGATTGATATACCTTGGGCTCAATTTCCATTTCTTCTGGAATCTCATAACCTTCTTCCATGGAAAAAATTTTATAAACACCATACCACCAAATTCAAATTCTAGATCACATCTGGGATTATCAATATAATATTTCCACTGAAGCTAAGAAATGGTAATGTATTGATGAATGGATCTAACATTCTCAACCATTTATTTTTGTATATATATTCATTATATAATTCTTTCTAAAACACCATTCCATCATATTGGATATATAAATGTTTTTCCATATATGCTTTCACAGGGATCCTTCTAAATTATTTAATGAAAGCTATTATTGAAAAAAAATCAACCTGGGGAAGTTGTTGATCCCAACCTATTTAAAATTTAAATAGCAAGATATCATCATATCCTATGGGGTTTGAGTTTTTATTTCAAACTAAAAAGATATCTAATGATGATAGAAAATTCTAAAACTCAATAATAAATCAAGATCCTTCGGTATACATTACCACAACATTGAGGTAAACCTTGGATCCAAATCAGATGAAATGGAATATTGAACCACATGAAACAATACCTATTCCTTAAAGTTTAAACTAGAAATCTGATCCAGAGAGGAGACTTTCTTAATATTGATGAATCATTATTACTTAATGTGGTGATCACTACCATCCATATATCTATATTTGATTTAGAGTTTTTGGGGAATCCAATGAAAAAAATACACGTTTACTCTTTCCTATTTCCATTATAGTATGGGTATTGGATGCAACATTCTCTTATAATTTTTTTATTAAACCATTACCTATGGATATTCCAATAATGATGATACAAAATCTTTGAAATCACTCTTCATGTCATCCCTCCAAATTTTTCCTTCAAATAGATCTACATCTTCTTATTTCTTGGATGAATATAGAATAAATAACTATGATATTCATCTAATAACTCATTCTTCGGATATAATATAGACGGATGACATATTTAGTTTTTTAAAATTATCATTCTATAACAATCAAGGTTAAAAACAGGCACATTTCTAACCTTATTTACTATCATTACATTTTATTAATTTGAATATTTAATATTCACATGGATAGATGGGTAAAAATTAAATTGAGAAAGATAATATTTTTCCCTTTCCTTTGATATTTCTTTATCCATCCTCTAGAAATCCAGAAATATTGGTTTTTTTCGATCATCATCATCGATAAGATATCATGATACTTTTACTGAAATCACTGGCCACCTTGTATGGTTTTACAAGTTGGATGTATTAAGTAGTAATAATATTTTATTTTAAATAACCATATTATCTAGAACATGTTCTACTCCTTCTACGTGGATATATACTTTAAACATTTATGATCAGTATATATATATAACTATTTTGACCATAGGATAATGTGTCCATACTTTTAATGAAAAAATTACCATGGATACCTCTAAATCCGGAGTTAGTTAATTATTATTATAAATATTCAATTTTCATGTGGCATAATATATAACAATGAAATTTACTATAATATGAAATCTAAATACATTCTTCGATGAACCACTCTAGATTAAAAACCCTTCTCCACTAAAGGGAATTTTTAGAATAGGTACATTGATTAACCTTCTCTTCAACTCCTTTAAATTTTCATCAAATTTTTCAATCCACATGAAAATGGATCCCTTCTGAGTTAAATTGATTATTGTATTAGATAACCCCATGAAATTATGTACAAACATTCAATAATATCACACTACTACAAGAAAACTAAGGAACATAGTCATCACGGGTTCTCTAGTCCAATATTCTATAACATATCTCTTTGATGGATCTACTTATATACCCTCCATTAGGACTATATGACCCCAAAATTTAAACTTTTTCTACCAAAATTCAATCATTATAAATTTTTCATATAGTTTATACTTCATTTGGGTATCTATAACAATTCTCATGTGATGTTTCTTCTCTACCATTCTACTTTAATACATATGAAAATTATCTATAAATACTACAAAAAAACTAATCAGTCAAATCTATAAATACTCTAGTCATTAAATACATGATTATATAAGGTCCATCAGTATGGAAAAATATAATCACTGTATATTCATAGTGTTCATACCTTTTACATAATACTTTCTTGTGTATATCAGCCTCTTTACCCCCTAAATTGATGATATCCAGAATGAAGGTCAATCTTATAAAAATATTAACCTCCACTTAGCAGATAAAACAAGTAAAAAATCAGTAGAGGATGATACTTTTTCTTAATTGTGATATTGTATAGCTCTTGATAATTAATGTTGAGTCTCAATGATCCACATATTTTTTTAATAAAGACAATTGGTTCAACTAAAGTTGACACACATGGATGAATTAACCCCTTACCAAGGTTCTCTAAGAGTTTTTTATGCAGTTCCTACAACTAAATTGGGTCAATCCAATAAATATTTTTCAAAATATTTGTTGCAAAAGTTATGAGTTCTATTAAGGACCCAACTTTACATTTTGGTGGAATTATTGTAAACTAGTCCAGAATGAAATTAAATAAAATATTTAAAAATAGGATTATTATCTATTCCAAATTTCTCCCCAACCATCTATGATTAACTCACCTTTTGAATGGGAATGAAAACACATACAATGGATGGGATCCCCTTCAATAGTTTTTGCATATAATCACATTGATAGATGAATATAGAATGGTGTGGAATATAAAAATTGACTACCATTCCTAATAAAATTTGTGGGATTTAGGTAGATAAAGGTAATCCATGCATAAGATAACATCAAATTGAACTATAGGAAGAATGACATTATTTACAAGAAGAACACCCCCCCCAACATTAGCCAGAGAGGAATCCTATACATGAGATGTGATCAATGTACCATTAGGGGGTTTCAATGATATTTTTACACCTAATAATTTGGAAGAAATATTGATACACATTGAAAATACATTTTATATGAAATAATGGGTATATCCTATGTCAAGTATGAAATTATCAATTCTAGAGTGGATGGTAAGTGTAAGTATTACAATATCATGGTTGAACGACTCATCAAAAAACAGTGATCACATGATATTTACAGTTTTTCGTCGATAAATATCTTTCTGACATAGATCATTATAATTAACCATCAGATTTCGGAGCAGGATAGCATATTTCCTATACTCCATGAATTGGAAACTTTGTAGTGTGTGTGGTGCATCTTTTGTATATTTATCTATATATACATTATTATAAAACATCTTCATATAACTCCAACAATAATTTTTTCGATGACCATCCACTTCACATATAAAATATTTACCAGTTCCCTTAATATAATTTCCACCATTACTTGTCCCACACATTGAGTATAAGGGAAATAAAATATTCTTATCTCTACAGTTTTTTTATTTTCCATTAAACTACATATTACTTTTCCAGTCAAACCCATAAGATTGATAAATAACTCTTTCCTTTGTTTCCACCTTGATAACACATCAAACAATATCATCCTTTATACTAAAGTGTCTTATGGAAAATTCTATTTGGAGACTTCATTTTAAGATATAAAAGAACTCATCAACCTTACATTAAAGAGGCATTATAATTCTTTAAGTGTACCTCACAATCCATGAAAACTTTACATCATACATACCAATAGATTCATTATCTTATCCCTTTAACTCATTAAACTCCTCTAAATTGTAAAAAATAATATGAGTAAATTACTTATTAAAAAAATAAATCAAACTACTACCAATACATGTATTCAATTTTATATTGTTTACCTATATTTTTATAACATTGCACCATTGATCTTCACCACCTTCTTAATGGTATACAGTAAAGGTAACATTTTCATAATTAAAACATAGAAAAATGGAAAATATATATTTTATTAATACTGACCCATTTGAACAAACAAATTGATCAGAAGACTGACTAAAAGAAGGTGGATGTTGTTTTATGAATAACTCCGCAATAAATTATTCCCTCCATATTTATTTTATATGCACAACATGAATTATAACATAATAAATCTGTATGGTCATAACAATGATATTTGAAATTACATTTCCCAAGACAATTTTATTCTTAGGGGGGAAATCATTGCATTGTTCATTGAACTCTACAGTAATTCCTATCCATTGGGTTCAATATGTTGAATATAATAAAAAGTAATAGCCAATAAATAATAATCATGATTTGGAAACACATAATCATGAAAAAATACATAGGAGATTTCTAAATCATGAAAACTTATTATTTAATATATAACACCATAGGTTTATCTTATGTCATTGTTTCACTCATAAATATGACTCTTATGGGAAAATCATTATTTCCAAATGGTTTCCAACAGGTTTTTCAGTGGAACTGGAAATAGCAAATGGTTCTGTATCCATAGAGACCTACTTTCAAAAGGTAGGCGCTCATTAGGGATTTTGTCCCATGATTCTTAAGAGCTCATATTGGTGGAGAGTATGGGAGGTCATGCTTATCACACCCTTTTTAGAGGATTTATTACCTACTCCAGGACTCTCTTATAGGTTTATGATATGTTCACAAATCCTTTATTAATTTAATATGTATTATTTGAGTTTACCTTGTAATTTCATAATTAATTTTTTGCATATGGTGAATTCAGATTCATCCATAACTATTTGAGGTTCTTCATCAATGGAGATATCTGTATGTATCTGTGTTTCTTCATTTATGGTATCCTCTTATAAACTATTTAGAGAATATTTGTTCATTATTATGACAATAGTAATTGGTAGCCACATAGTGGGGAACTCAAGATATTATTGTCATCTGGGAAGACTAATGTCACTCTAGTGTTTATCATCATCCATGTAGATGATAATTGTTTGATTTTTGGATCGAAACCATAAATAGACTTCCTACGTATCCTTCTAAATGGAATCATAACCCACGTAGTTTGGTTTCGCGTAATGGGACACATGACACCTTTTATGGTCTTGTATTGAGGACCTAATGATAAAATTTAACATCAAATGGAAAGGAATTCTAGGTAGAAGGGTCCTAGTAAACTTTTTGCGGGGGGCTTATGTAGAAACAACCCAATAAAAAGGGACGGGATATTATTCTGTATGATGAATTAGACCCCATTAGGGAAGTGTCTTAGAAGAATAGGTTTGTTTTAGGATGTATTTTTTAAACCTCAGTGGGGATTCTATATATATCATGATTGGTCGTGAATCAAAGCACACATTGTTTTCTAGAGAGGACCTATGCCTATAGGGGGCCTCAAGGGTATGTCGTGTAGTGAATTATATCCAGCTGTAATGATTGTTTGAGGGTTTACTCCTGAGAAGGATATCCCCTCCAAACGGACCTTGGAAAATGTTTTCACTCATGGTGATATTGGTTCTTAACATGGGGTTTACTTCAGAGGAGGATACTCAGATTAAGGGAATTATGATTGGGGATTATTCTTATGGATGATGCCCATTGATCTTGAACCCTAAGTTGGTTTCCTATATATCTTGATAAAAAGGATTCATAGATTTCATACATCAATAAATCATGTAGATTATGTGGATTTTGGGGACACCAATAACCATTAATCCCACATGATTCACGCTCAATTTGATAAATAAGAGGAATTTTAATATTTGATAAACCACACACTTTTACTCCTTAAATGATGGAATAGGTCAAGGATAGAGAGGAATAGGTTGAGGATTCGAACCTTCCCTCTCTACAGTTTACATTGGGAGAGATTCTAAGTTAAGGAAGAAATGAATATGTGACGTTAGAGAGGAGCAATATTTGAACCTCTTACATGAAAGTCTACATACATACTCTTGAACGGATGCCCTAAAATCTATTCTGCCGCTAGAGGAGGGTCTCATTCTATATTGAATGGAAAATAATGTTTGATCCTTACCCTGATTACTAGGAAGTTGCGGCCGTAGATCATAGTGATAAACAAGGAACCATGGTGTCCTATACCTACAATCTGAGATCAGGAAATCCTCAACACTGCCCTTGGTGTAAGGATCAACATGACTGTAGATATCGAAATCTACAGACTCCATGAGGGTCATTACACCATGGTATTAAAAGTACGGGAAACCTCTTACCATAGAAATCCAAATCCAAAATGGGGGGAAGACTGATGTTCCTTTCCCTATGGTTTTAAATATCATGAGATATTAGTAGAGGTTCCAAATTGGTCCGTTTCAGAAAAGAGAGAAAAAGAAGGAGAATCCCTACCATGTGTGGCTTTAAATAGGGATTAAAGAATGTCTTGAATAGGTATTGGTCAAAGGTGCTCGATATAGGTGTTCCTTACTAGTGTGTTGCACAGATTCTGGGAAGAACTGAAAGGCCTCCTTGTAGAGTGATAAGGATGTGCGGGATGGATACGCATTAGTAAATGGACTACTAGCGGACAACTCATGGGTTAAGACTTAGCCTAAGAACCCTGGGTCTCCACTTGTTTCCAAATAGGTCCCATATTAAGGAATGGGGCCTCAATCAGATGTTTTATCTATAGGGAAGAATATTCCTCATATCGGTGTCTTATGTATTTATAACCTAAGGGTTATTTTACATTAGTTATCCCAAATAATTATCCCTTCTCTCATGTTGTAGAGATATACCTATGAAATTTCAGGGGTCCTTGGTGATGGTTATGTGCAATGATATCCCTGAAGTTTCTTCCAATTTATCTAACCTCTTAAATGAAGATCGTAAGAGTCCTATTTATAATAAATCATGAAACCATGTTCTAATGATTGTCTCCGCCTAGGTCCACGACGATGGTCTATGATGTAGCTCTCATATGTAGGTTTGAAATAATAACATTACAACATAGTTCCCCAATTAAATTTTGTCATAGGTCCTAATCATAGGTTTTCAGTGTTGGTGGGGTTGTTCAATTCCGGGTGACATGGTAGTACCTACCATAGAGGCTTGGTGCGCAAGTGTATCATGTAGGCCTGTTTTCATAGATTTCTCAGTTTCATTGAATATTCTTTAATACATAACCTATCCAATGTATCCATCATCAAATATGTGCATTAATTTAATTAAAATGGAGTTCCACCCCCCTCCTCAGGAATGGATCCTAAATGAAATAGGAGGGTCTAGGGCTAAGGAGAAAACATGGGAAATGATTATAAAGGGAAATATTTGTTTAAATAGGTTATCTATGTACCTTGACTTATTAAGTCAATGGTGTAGGTGAGAAATGTTAGTGATCAACATATGATTGTGGTGCCTACAAATACACCGTTTACTTTTATTCTTTCTTCACCTACATTTTATGATTTTTCCCTCATCTCATAGCTTGTTCGTCATGCTATATCGTGTTGTGCACCTATGATGTTCTTTAAAATGATTTCTATAGGTATAGGCACTTATGATATGGGGTTTCATGGAGTCATATTAGTTTAAATAGCTACACATAAGGTCCTCGTCGATTGAACTAAATGGGAAACCTTGTCAAAGGACCTGTGTCGAGTCCCAAGTCGAAAGAGCTATGCAGAAAGACAACATTGGGGGCCATAACCACGAATCCTTGTTAAGGTATCTCTATAGATAAATTTTTTTCCAAAGTTTGGGATTATTCAATATATAAAATTTAAACTCTATCATGTAAATATGTTCACATAATGAGAGAAATTGGTTCATTCTTGCAAGTTTAAAAATGGATCCTTTAATTTCCACCACCGAGGAAGCTCATTTTCATTAGACTGAAATGACGAAATTCATTGGAAAGAGTATTATGATGTTGTTGAGACTAACCTAATTGAATTTTTGAAGGGTTTGATTCAATATCAGTGTGAGTATCTTTAAAGTTACTACCTACATCTATATGGGCTTGGGATTTTGAGGTACTCCCTTATTCCATCATATGAGAAATATTTCTTGAATACTTTGTTTGTGAATAACATCAGCACTCCATATTTCAACATTTTTGTGAAGGATTTTACCATTTATGAAGTAATAGTCTCCATTGGATGAAGACAACATCACAGTGGTTGTATTCTTGATATGAACGATCACGCCGTAAAGACAAGGCCTCATTACTATGATTCGACCATTTATGCTTTGAAGATAGATCAATCACATCGATGGATAGAAGACCAAGACCTCCTATCTAGAGGTGGTGTGAGGAAAAAATGGACGTGGGCATTCTAGATATGAATAAATTACACAGATTTTAGAAAGGAGCTACAACACATCTATATTTATGAGGCTGTTTGGGTTAGAATTTCATATATTTACAAGAATGCTAACACCATTCATGAACTATTGAGCCATTGTATTCCTCAATCAAATTCTGTTCATTTGAAGTATGGTGAGGAAGAAATCAGTTTGTGGGATGTCTACCAAATCCCTAGGGATCCCATTCTTGAGGAAATATAGGATGAATTCATATGACTAATGACAACATCAGACAATGTTGGGAGGATTCCACCATTGTCCCATGAACTATTCCAAAAAGAGAAGAGGCTATAGAATAAAGAGTATTCTCCCCATTGGGATGATTTCCATGTAGATGTATCGATGGGTCCCTTCTTAGAACAAGAAAAAGGGTTGGACCCAACTTACATGCATCAATCCATTTTCATCACTGTATATAATTGGGATGAATCATGCAAATCTTTGTCCCACTTTGGAAAAGGATGATTAAACAAATTGGGGTTACAGTGTCAAGCCCATGATTTGTGAAAAGTTATGATTGGATAGTTTCCTTTCAA
This sequence comes from Viscum album, assembly GCA_963277665.1. Classification (NCBI taxonomy): domain Eukaryota; kingdom Viridiplantae; phylum Streptophyta; class Magnoliopsida; order Santalales; family Viscaceae; genus Viscum; species Viscum album. Next base: position 374,390,585 of record OY728119.1, on the reverse strand, counting down.
TGTGGAAAAGTATTTACCTAATTCTAGTGTGTGATTTCGGTGGTGGTGTAAGGCCAAGGACGTTTTTTATTTCTACCATGCTTGTATAAGGGAAGTATATTGGGTTGATTGACCCTGTGTTAGCAAGAATATATCATTTCATGTTCCATTTATATAATGGGATGGATACGTTTAGAAATGTATGGCCGTTCTAGGTGTTGTGGGGCGGGATATCAACACATTTTAGTTCGTATTTGCTGTTGAATTAAGTTATAATACCCAATAGTCAATTTACGACATTTGTTTAGAAAGTCATCGGGATTCAGCCTCTGAGTTTGAAGCCTAATAAGTTGATGAAGGCGCTGAATCTATCTAGAGTACTCAACTTCATTCTATATAGTATCCCACCAACCATAACGTTTGTCAATGATGGTACCAAAATGAACTATGAGTTGAGGGTGAACATGATGTCATTCAGGGACACCATACTGGTAGATCATATTGATAGTAATATTATCTACGCGGATTACATACCTTATCAGTTTTTCCCTAGATTTAATGTCTTTAAAAATAAAGAAACGTTCCTCTATCAAATATTAGGTTTGAGAAGAATCCAATGGTAACCCAAAAATTGTGGACACTAATTGGCATGTAGGTGTCCAAAATTTCAGTTGTGCTACCTCTATCAGAGGCACTAATTCGACAAGATTCTATTTATTACAAGGATCGGGATTCTTTATACCCTCAAGGGTAATTGACAAAGATCACAATCAGGTAGAGGCCATGACAACTTCTAGTCATGGAATGTGTAGAAAGAAGTACAGTACTAAGAGGATGAAAAATATTTACTGTGTTCAAAATATTCTCACACAAAATCTACACTGAAATCAAAGGTTGAAGAGATAACAACTAAATTTCCAAGGCATTCTGGAACCATCATCAAGAGTAGGTTTTCATTTTGTCCCATATTTTTTCTGATGGAGAAAGGATAAAGAGACATTCCAATCTTTGGGTGTTGATTTTCCCCCACAACCAACTACATCTAATCCAAACTATGTGTGACCCATAGAAATCAATTATTTTGAAATCTTAACTTTAATGTCAAGGATGAATGGGAATTTATTCAGTTCAAACTTGAATTCTAGATGTGGTTGATATTAAAGAATCCTCTAATTTTTATTCAGACAATAATTTGGATGATGTACAGAAGTACATCAAAGAACAAGAGGATTTCATATATGTGACTAATGATCAAGTCTCGGCCTCAAAAAGATTATCTGACATGCTAGATCAAGGATTACATGAAAGGGAAATTGTTCATCATGGGGAGGAATGGAAAATTTTTATTAACCCTAATGATGTATTTATATTTTATACCTTCTATATTATACACTTTCATCCATTGTCACTAATCTTGATGGAATTTAAATTTATAGTTTTAAAATGGGGAATGAGAGGCGATAGAAAAAGAGAATTATTATCTAAAATATGGGCCCATGGGAATACCCATTGATACAGTAAATGAGGATCTCGAGTATCAAAAAATCAATCTAGGTGGTAGGACCATGATGGAGGCGATGTTGATGGAAATTAATCAGTTGATACATCATGTCTCTGTTACCTAGAAGAGTAGTGTTGTTTCTCAATTATCTCAATATAGAATGAAAAGGAGAAAATTGATGGTGTCTTGAAGAATACGTCACATTGATTATTTTTATATCCATTAGATGCAAAAAAATTCTAGATTCATTTATCTGACTATATTCATCTCTTTTGGTTGAAACTGTACCACATTCCTCCCTTACGAGATCCAGTATAGGTCACTTGAGGATTGAGAAGGTTACTCATGCAGAGGTGCATATATGTGTTGATGAATATGTCAACTTTACAGAAGACGTGTCAAGGGTCATAAATGCGTATATTCATGCTTCTACAGAGAGGGAGGATGGTTATGGTATTGTATGATTCCCTTCTTCTGGGTATCATATATTGTTTCTAGAATAATTTTCTTAATAATATTTTATATTTTTTTCCTATGCCAGAGGACTCAGTGGTAGTCAATGTTGATATTAATGTTTCTCCAAGAGGGAGAAATGAAAAATCTAGGGAGTATGTGGAAGGTTTGAATGATGATCCAGACCCAACATGGTCGGATGACATCGTTCTAGCCGAAGAGCTTCTAGAGGATAACATCAGTAGAGCCAATACATGTCCTGATCCACATTTCCTGGAAACCCAAAATGTTCACAATGAAATAATATACAAAGCCATATTCTGGGAAATGATGGGTGTTCTTAATAATGAAATTTATTTTCTAGGTTCCGTAATGCTTCTTGGGACCATTCATGGGGAACTGAAAGGATGTGAGTTTTCTCATTCATTCATTTTACATACATAGTTGTGTTTAAATTATCTATTATCTCACATCAATGTTCATCTCATGCATATTTTTAGGTATAGAAAATATCAAAGGCCCTTCAAGAATGGAGAATTCCACTGCATCCTGCATCTAATGATTTCATAGAAGTACCAACTAAGGATATAGAAATGGGATGTTATCTGGACACTATAGTCACAATGGTTGAACATGTTTAGAAGTGTGTCCCTCCCCATGACGTACTTCTTCAGAAATATAAAACTAGGAATGTCAGGGATGAATCTACTCTTGTCTTCGACTTATTTCTAGGTAAATGTCACCAACATAATTGATCATTCTCTTTTCATGTTATTATTTTGATGCTAATAGTGATTTTGATTCATAATTAAGGATTATCATCTTCTGTAGCTAGGTATTAGGCTGAATATTATTCATTAGATAGAATGGAAATTATAGATAAGTCATCTGCTGTCTTAGGGGGAATAGAGAATGGCACTTCTTTATGTTCATTAATTCTAGAATACAACTTGGCTCATGGTATTGGATCTAATTCATACATAGAGATGTAGGCTTCCATAATTGCTACATATGGTAGGGCTTGGGGGATCAATAAGAAAATTATTTTCAACATGCCTTTGGAATATCATCATTCACATTTTGGATGAATTCCAACACCTTTTAAAGTACTGGGATTTGGGGGATTTTATTATCATCCCATCGACACTGATGTGATGGAGACAGTTCATCAGTGGGAAAAAGATTATAAACTTTAGTAGGGACTTATAGGCCAAGATACACACCAAAAATGATAGAATTCTAGTTGTACTATCACAGTAAGAGGCCAAACATAAATATTTCTGGCAGAATTCAATCTAAAAAAGAATGAGATGAAAATTGAAGTGTCGCGACTTCAGGAAGAACTAGATGCTGCTCAAGAGGGACTCGGGCTACTCTACCAATCATTAATATAATCTCAATTAGAAGGGGTAACTACCATTGAAGCTGATTTGGAAGCTCTTAGTTAGGTCGAGGTGATTGAATCTGGTCGATTGATTGAGCTTCAACAAGCGTCTAATAGAGAACATGTGGTTTTTAAACAGATGAAGAGTTACATTGAAGCCCTCTTGTAAAATATAATAGTGAGACTTCATTTTGTGGATGTTGCTCTTGTTTTACCTATTAATGAATGAATTTTTTTTCAATCATATATTTCTTTATCTCTATATTCTTTCTATAATCACAATGTCAAACCTGATTTTAACAACATTACACATTCAAAATAGAAAATTATAATTATAATTATTGGGATATGGGATCTTTAATTTTTACCGAAACCAAGGGGTCTATTGAGTGTATTTTGACTTTTACAGTAGTTGAATGGAAAAACCTATAATCTTTTTTCCTTTTATGTCATCACCCATATTGTCCTAATCTCAATATGAAATAGACATAGTGTGTGATATGTGGATTTTTCATTAAAACCATTCTTAAGGTTTCATTCTAACAAGATTTGTGCACTTTAACTTTGAATTTCTCTATATTTTCTAAACCATATAGATCATCGGTATAGTAATTTGAGACATGAATTTTTTATAGGGGTGTCTTTGAGGATTTTCAACATAGTGAGTACTGCATCTCTTTTTATGGGTTGTTTAATGTCATGCATGTCAGACTAAAAGGGTAGTGTTTTTGGTCAAACTACATTGACCATGAAATTATACATTATAACCCATTAGAATATTGATGGCTTGAAATGTTTCAATATTCGTAGATACTTCCATGGGGAATATTAATTCAATTTTATGATTTCCTAATTTAATCAGTAAATTCAAGAATAGAGAAGGTATCTCTAAAAAATGAGTTTACCACTAGTTTAATACCATATTGTAAGGGCTATTTAATTCATAAAAAGTTGGGGCACACAATGAATAGTAATGTAGAGGTATCCTAAGGATGAAATTTCCATTTTGTGGGTGACATATTCAGGGCCCACAAGGGGCATGTATTGCATAGTAATGTAATGGTTTTTTCAATTATTCTACAATTATTTTGTTGATGAACTAATAGAGCATAAGAATTTGATGTCTCAAGACCCAAATTGGTAGTTTTTCTAATGGAATGTGTATATGAATAAATTAATCCGTTGTATTTACATAGGTTATGAATGATAACCCACACATACAAGTATTTGATTTATGAGGGAGGGTATATTTTTTCATAAAGGGGCTTCATGATATTTTGTTATGCACTTTAAAGTCATAAAAAATTGACATTATGTAGTGTTGTTTCAAGTCATACATAAAGGACATTAGGGGTTGTGTAGTTTCATGTCATGGAGAAAATGCATAAGTTTATCTTAATTTATGTTATTTATTTGTGAACATGGGTTTTATAGTTTCCCATTTATGATAATTTTCTCGATGTGTGCTACTATATTCAGGAATGGAAGGATATATTGGAATGTTAGGATCTAGGGATACTTGGATATGAAGAGAGATATGGGAAAAAGGGATAGTGACATTATATGAGGTCTCTCTGAATAATGAAGTTTCCATTTCTTGGAAAATCCGTTAGGGGAGATGTTTTATGAAAGAGAAACTAGGGAACAAAAAGCATAGTCAATAATGGTATCATTAGGATGACGTGCTCGTTATATAGCTAGCATAATGTAAGTCCAATTTGGCATGTACTACAAAGTCAGGTAAATTAGCTCTTAATAATTATGACATTATATCACTGAAATATGATGAAAGGTTATTGAGATTCAAATTTCCCCTAGAATAGAGATTGGTTTGTGGATAAAATTCATAATTACAAAAGTTTATTTAAAGTAAAAAATTATAAAGAATCCTAATATTATTCTTTCTACAAAAGTTTGACCTAAACATACAAAATATGGTGCATGTAGTTTTGGTTCATGCAACTAGGTAAAAAATATTATGGAAATAATAGATGATTTATGGTCAAATGACCTAATGATATTACAATATTCCTTGACCAAGTGAAAGGGGAAAAGCCAAAAATACGGTCTTGGAGACATTTAGGTAGGAATAAAGGATATGGGAAAAATATACAAGGAATGTCTGCTTATTTTAAATTGCAGTTTCTAGAATACCATCATCAAAAGCCTAAAAGGACAGAAGAGGCTCCTCCTATGTATAAAGTTATCACTAGTTAAAAACCCATTATGGGGACTGTGTTTTGCAAGGACAACATGGGAACATACTTCATAGATAAATAGTGTCATACATATGCTGACTAACCAATTATGTGGGTGACTTATGAAAGTCCAACTAGGGAAGGTAATGCATAGTAAGGTAACTGAGCTCTCAGGTATCGGACATTATACCACAAACGGATGGGGAAATTTTATACAGATCTAGAAGAATTCAAGATGTCAAAGATGAAATACATAAGGGGAATGTCGTAATTCATAATTGAATCATTTGGATTGATATTGGACATGAGTTTGGAGTCCCTTTAATAGATATAACTTATATGTAGAAGGTGGACATCTCTTGTTTCTTTGGTGGGTTATCTAAGGAGCTAACTAAAAATAACAACTCCTACAAATATTTTTGACTATATTTAGTAGAGGAGAAATTTTATTTTACGCCATGGATGGGGATATGGCTTAAGGCCTAGGAATCCATGTGTATATTAATGGGATGAGAATCCATCCAGACATAGTAATAGAGGTACCATGTAGTCTGAAGCCATATGGTGAGGAAAATGGAGGTGTAGTTTAGTGTCTTATAGATATGATGCAGACAATTATGAATTTTGTAGGAATATTATTGCTGGTAATGGTTGTAATTCCAATGCATCACTACATATCATGTCAGATTAGGAATCTAGAAACAAGTAGTTCTTGAAGTACAAGATCATACTTGAATTGAGAAATCATATTGGATCCCCCCCATGTAGGTATGACATTTACACTAGAGAGTAGGTATTTCTTATGATTTGATGTGGATAGTCATATAATTGATTGCATTTGATTCACTGCATATCTCATATTGATGAGAATCAAGATGCGTGTAGCCCTGTGAGGGATCCCGCAATTTACCACCATGTAATAAAGGTGTTTGTGGTGACTATTTAAGGTCTTACTGTAAGGTTCATTGATGATCCTAGTGGGAATTAAGACACCATTTATGTAGACAACTCTATTACCTAATTCCTGAGTCCATGTGAGCTCTTCTCGATGTGATAATCAAGGAGTGGTAAATTATTCATCTATAACAAAAAGTTAACAAAAATGAAAGAGATAGAGATTATAATTATATGGTGGATGAGCCAAAGTGTAGGATCCAAGTGTCTCTATGTATCATTATAAGGAAAGAATCATGCCACACATAGTTTTTAACATTTATTCCCCACATCAATTAGGTTCTGGTGTTAGAAAAAGAGTATTTTGATTATTTCCATGCTGATCGTTTTTCCTAAATCATGAAGTGTAGGTATCACCAACTATCTTTTTGTAATGAGAAAAAAGCCAGTAGTCTTGGAAGGGTTATCCATGAAGATATCATTCCTACACAGGGAGTGGGGGTTTTAAATTCTTATTAGACTATGGGATATGACCCATGTGTCACTACATATCTTAATAGATTGAGAATCATGCCTCATGTTTTTATTGGAATTCCATATAGTTTAATGTCATGTGTTAAGGATGAAGATGAAAAGATGTGATGTGATGGAAATATTGATGTTTGGACCAAGATTAAATGTCTGAGAATAATTGTATATCTCATGAAAATGATAATTGAACAATATGTAGTTTTGGAAATGTTCCATGTGTAGGTTTGATTTATACATACATGGAGGAAAAGGTTTTTTTCTAATTTGGATAGACCCAACATAAGAGATCTGGGTGTCACTACATATCTCATAGAGATGAGAATAATTCCATACATAGTTTTTAAAGATGGTTCGCTATACTAACTAAATTTTGATGGGAGAAATGGTGGCTTTAATACTTCTCAATATAATGGTTGGGCCCCAGACAGAATATGGAATGAGAATCAAGCCATATGTTATGGAGGAGTTCCCATTATAGAATTGGTCCACACACTGGGAAATTGTGAAATGATTATTTTATGGTCATAGTTGGTTCTGAGATTAGATATCTAGGAATAACTATGTATCTCATTTGAATGAAAATCATGCAACACATAATTCAAGAAAAATTGTGCAATTTATCATCATGTTTTAAGGACATGGGTCATTTAATGTGAAAGAAACATTGGGGCTGGACCAAGGGATAAGGCACAAGTGTCACTACGTATATTGTAGGATCTAGAATCAAGTCACCCATAGTTCTTGATGTTATACCCCATGATGTTTTTATCCAAACACCGGGATAAATGGATTTCAAGTGACACTTGGGAGCGTTAATGATGTCAGTGTGATTTACATATGGAAGCTATTCATCTTTTTGAGGGGAAAAAAGGAATGTAAACTCATGGTAACATGGTTTATTTTTTTACATCAAATAAATTATATGTTAACCATACATATTCAGGTCATGTAGCGAGGAAAAATGGTGTTTTGTAGCTTCTAGTCATTCGATTAGGGCTTCATGTCATTCAGTTTATCATCATGAAATAAGGACGATGATGATACACAATTTAACATCATGAAGCAAGGATGTAGATGGTTCAATGTAGTTTACCATCCTAAAGTTAGGAAAACAATGTGACTACAAAATGTACATGTTTTGGAACCTTTCACTGGTTTGAGTTTTAATGAGTTTTCTATCCATTTATATTAAATAATAATATCAATTAAAGTGGACCCTATGTATGGGGTAAGGTCCCTCACACTTTTCCTCTAGCTTTGGAGGCTTCTATTGTGGTATCATCTGAGTCTTAAAGACTGACACAAATTATCCTTGTAAGAATTAATAATGATGATTTTTTTGTTAAATACATGTGATATCTGGTTATGTTACACCTCCATGTGATGCAATGTGTGTTATCTCTTTTCTCCTAGTCACTTTAGCTCATTCAACTATTTCTAGGATTTCTCATATGTGGATAACTAGTCACATTTGGAAATATGGAGTGATGGACACTAAAAATCAACTTAAAATACTTATTCTATTCAATAAAATAAAAATTATGGAGTCACTCACGTCATAGTATGGGTAGTAGTTTGATATTTCAATAGGCCATGCAAGATCTTGTCAGACCAAGATTTCTTATCTTTTTCCACCACCATATGTATCATGTTTGATAGAGTCTTATAAAAATACTATATATATCCATTAGCCACTTCATGATAGCGGGGTGAATGATTGTATTTAATAATGCATTCTTGATATATATTTCCAACCTCAGTAGAATATAATTTGGTTCCATTATCCATCAATATGGTATGAGGGAAACCAAATATGGCAATGATATTAATTTTGAAAAATCTAACAATTCCCTTGGCTCCAACTTCATTGTGAGGGATTACATCTCCACGTTATGGGAAAATCAGTAGCAATAAGGAAGCACTTGGAGTGATTAGCCATAGACGGAGGATACCGTTCTACTACATCCATTCCCCTTGTAGGAAATTTCCATGAGTAATTAGTTATATATAGAAACTCTGTGGGTTGATGGATGAAGTTAGAATGCACTTGGAAGGTTTGAATCATGTTAGTAAAATCTGTGTAATCATACTTCATCCAAGGCCAAAAGTATCCAAGCCTTCCTATTTGATCAGAAAGCCTATTCAAAGATTTTTGGTCACCATAGGTTCCTACATGATTTTCCTCCATAATAACCACAGTCTCTTAGCCATCAAAATATCTAAGAAGGACTCTATAAATGCCTCTCATGTAAAGTAATTTTTTCTTCTTTGGGCCATCGTAAAGAGTGAAATTACCCCCTCATCACTAAATCTACTATTTTTTGTTACTATCTGGTGGAATTACTACATCTTGGAGGTATTACCTGATGGTCCCATCCATCATGTTGAAGAAACATATGGTTTATTAATGGGTATAATTTCATTGATTTCTTCCATTCTTATCAAAAAAATGTGAAACTGTTTGATGATGGGAAATATTGATGACAGTTTAATCCCAATATAGATCTGCCAAATCTATAAATGCATTTTCAAATGAATCTATCTGAGAAATTTTTGATCATGAGACACGAGTCAATGTAGTCTCTTAATGAAATTATTCCATCAAACCCATTAAAATTCACATGGGGGAATTATCTATTTTTTGGTTTAATTCCCAAATATCTACTTGATTACCAATTTTCAATCAACATTAACCTCCAAGTGGATCATCAGTACTTGGTGTGATAATTTTAGACCTGTAATGAATGCTTCATATTCCACATCGTTGTTGGTACCACCTTTTGATAACATGAATTTGTTAATACTACCTTTTCTATAAAAGTAATAAAAATTCCTAACCCATATCTCTTGATTTCAGGGTCCTCTACTCTATTCCCCATTGGACTTATAGAATCACCTTTAAAATACATCTCCCATGTTTGAGGTATATAATTAATAGGGAAAAGTTCTTCATCATGAAGTTTGTTATTTAATAACACCTCTTTCGAAGAAGGATTCTCGGCAAGGAATTCTACGAAGGATTTGACTATCACTGCTTTATGAGGCACAAACTATATATCAAATGACTATAGGATAACTTCCCACCATTTTAGGATCCCTATTAGAATAGAGCAAAACTGGATAAATTTTAGTGTCTTTTTGTGAGAAACCATTTGGATCTCATGATGCAAAAGATTGCACCTCATCTTTTGATCTACAATCATTAATGCCAGGAAGCTCATCTTAATATTTGAAAATTGATTCTCTGCCTCAACCCTATGTCAAATGAGATAAGAAATGATATTTTCAATCCAGACATCAATATTTTGTGTGAGGAAAACTCCAAGTGATCATTCCAAGGTTTTCACAAAACAAATTAGTATCTATCCATCAATAGGTGGCATATATACTGGTGGGATCAAAAGGTGCTTATTAAGTGAATAGAATGGTTCTTTATAGTCATTGGTCCAATGATACGTGACCCCTTCTTCATAAACTTGGTGAAGACTAAAAATTTTCTTGTGAGGATGGAAATGATGTACTAGATATAGGACATGTGTCCTTGAATTCTTCTCAACTCATTCATGATTCAAGGATGAGACATGACAGGGATAGCTTTAGTATTCTCATGATCATCTTTTAGGCTGCTATTATATACAAAAATGATGAGAAATTGTGTATGTGCATTTCTAAAAGAACATTTTATGGTTTCAAATAATGATTATGTTGCTAAAGATGGTTTCTAGGTCAACCAAGTGATCAAATAGTTTTAGATATTTGACCACTAGATCATCATTTTAGAATTTGACAATCTTCGCCAAGAAGGGTTTCAATATGTGATGCATATCACACTGATATGTGGAACCAAGGTTCTTCAATATGAAGTGCATTACCTGATAAAATAACATTCCTTAATGTTCTATAAATGACGTGTTACTTAATATTTTTGGGCCATATGGATTTGATTATACCAGAAGTAACCATCTATGAAGGGTAGGGCTTAGTAGCTTCCTATTTCATTAATTAATAGTTCTGTGATTGGAGTTGTGAAGTCATCATTGGGAAAATGCCCATTGAGATATCTTAAATCAATGAAAACTCTTATTTGTTTTCTTATTTATTATAGGGAAAAACATTTCAAGACCCTTTGGGTATTTTACCTATCAGATGAAGTCATCTCTGGCAAGTTTATCCACTTCATCCTCAATAATGGATGTGTGAGTCGGGAATATCCTTCTAGATACTTGCTTGTATCCCCGATAACCTTCTCAAAAACCCAAATTATGTGCGGCCAACTCAAGATCATGTCCTTAAATCATTGTGTAATTCCATGAAAAACTTCATGATTCTTCTTTTGGAAGGCTGTATATACCTATTGTTCATCCTGAGCCAAATACTCACTAATTAATGTGGGGTGTTAATATTCTTATATAACAAGATTTATTTTTCTATGTTCATCCACATGTGATGATATGCCTTCCTCAAATGATGGAGGTTTATCGTTGATATCTTTCTCTACTTCTTCTTCCTCTTGATCCACTGCATTTGTTTTTTCCTTGGGAGGATATGATAAAACAAGTTCATCAATGGGTAGAGGGGATCCACCATTTGGACATCCTAAAGATGAGGCAGTCATTTTGGGTTCACTTTTTTGCATTCAACCTTTATGAAGTCCTGATGGGGAAACAAGGTACATATAATGAGTCTATTCACATTATCCTATAGTAATTGTAGATTAATCCCTTTTAGCTAGAAGATCTAGGTTTTTATGAAGCTCGATGGATATAATAAAGACATTTTAATTCAATATTTTCTTATCATTTATAGATTTTATATCTTCTTTAGCGCCATTTGGCTCAACTATCAGGATTGACATTACACAATCCATTGAATGAAAATGTGAATTATGGCCAAACCTTTAATTTTGATTAATAGGAACCACATAATTTACACTGATCTATGTAAAGGGTTAGTTGGGATCATCTCCATGTTATTTGGGGAATTGATTTGGGAGGTATCAATAAAAATTTATTTATTCCCTTAACTATTACAGAACATAGTTGTCTCATGGAAAATGGGACTTGATTGGTTCTTATGTCTGATTAAAGTTAGTCGGTGTTGTTTAATCATTTCTATTAGGTTCCTTATCTCTATGGATTCTCCTGGTCTCCAACGGGTTTATTCATGGAGAAATAAACACCCAATGGTTCATGTTTCCAATGATTCATGGACCTTCTTTAAAATGTTGGGAGCTTGTTGGGTGATATAGCCAACGACACTTATGCACTCACATTGGTCAAGAGGATGGGATGTCGGGACGATCATACCCTTTTGGGGGAAATTATTTCCTATTTCAGGACCCTCTTATATATTTAATACATGTTCATATGTATTTGAATATTTTGTTTATCCCCAAGCATAAAATTCATGGATTATCCTTAGTATTCAAGTCACAGGTATACGTAGGGATACAGAACCGTCTATATCTGAGGTTTACCATCCCTCAATGGATTATCAATTTTGGGGAACATTGAGCTTGTTCACAAAACACTAGTCTCAAGACTTAAAATTAGTTGCTCTTGTGTTTATTATCATCCATGGGGGATAGAGAGTGACATGAGAGTCTGGATTGAATCTGCAATATGGGATTCCTACGTATCTTTGAGAGAGGAATCGGAATCCACATAGTTCGGTTCCACATAACAGGGCAGATCACATTTTAAGGTCATTTGAAAAGGTCCCAACCATATAGTTTAACGTTATGTGGAAAGGACATCTAGGGGACATGTTCCATGTCAAGGTTTGTGTGGGACCTATGCCGAAGAGGCCCAGAGGAACCGGGGGAAATTGATTTCCTAGGCATTAGTATTATACATCTTGGGGAATATGGACATAGTCTGATAAGGATAGATGGGTATTCGACTTAGATGTCGGCCCCCAGGGTGGTTTCTTACACATCATGGTTGGTTTGGAATCAAAGGGTACATAGTTCTGGAAGGCCAGTAATTACATGTATTATTTTCTTTTCGAGGTGATGGTTGGAAACCCATGATGGGATACGGTTGGGGCTTACATGTGGTTTGTGTCCCGAGTTGGGATATGGTCAGGGAATACATGTGGTTGGTTTCCCGATTTGGGATATGGTGGGGACATACATGTGGTCAGTGTCCAGAGTTGGAATTGAAACTTAGGGAGGTGTCTTACGTACCCTTAATAGGAGACAAAGATCAAAACCCACGTAGTCCGAAAAGGGTTTGGTGATTTTGTAATACTTACAAACCTATAAGCCTATGTGAGTCATGATTGGTGTGAGAAACAAGAGGATATGAAATATTCGGCAATTTACACACCTCCTCCCTTGTTGGTGGGGGAGGGAGAGACTAAGGTGGAAGAGGTTGGGGAAACCGTGGGAGAGGGCATGGAATAAGGAACCTTCATAGATGAAAGGGGAGAGGATATTTCCATCTAGAGAGGATGGTGTGGGGATTACTCTAGGAGGGATGCCCTGGTTCCGCTATGGATCGGCAACGGCGGGTGGGTCTTATGCATGGAATCTTCCCGGGTGCCATTAAGGAGCGACAACAATGAATAGGACTTACACCTAGAAGCTACAATTAATGTCATCATCATGTTTGGTCATAAGGGAATCCCAACTCATTGGTCGGTTGAAGCATATAATTGAGGATTAAACCTATGAAATGGTGCACAATTGAGATAATGCCAAGGGCATTGGAATAAGTCCAGGCAAAGAGAGATGAAAAGTATGAATCACATGCCCAATATTTGGAATAAAATGAGGGTGGAGTGATGATAGAGGATAACTATTGACTGTGTTCTAAAGACAACACACATATCGCATTATCCTAAAATGGGGAAAACAAAAGAGTGTCATCTATTGGCCATGTTCAAAACACAGGACCTGACTCGAAGTGTCGTCTAAAGTCTTCTAGGGCATTGGCCCAGAACGGTAGGCGAGTGGAGGGAACATAGGAATAGGACATTATAGGGGTCCCTTTAGACATGCAAGAAGATGAAGATATAAATTAAGGAGACACAATGCATTAGGTGGAGTGATGGAATGTTCAAAGAGATTCCAACTCTCTTGAAATTATACCCTACAATAATAGAATTAGGCATCTTATGCTCATCACACAAGGCATCTATTATGTATTACAAGAGGCAACATGTGAATTGATTACGTGTAATGATACATTTTATAGTAATATAGATAGGACTATTGGTGTCATATGCTTGGAAATAAGGCATCCCTTGTTTAGAGCAAGAGGAATCCTATATTTGTCAAATAGAGCATACTACAGTTTATAGTCATGTTGAGAGGACTATTACCGAACAATTTAACATCATGTGGTATGGAAGATAAATCATAGTTTAAGATCATAGATCATGGACAATCAATTATAGAAACCCAGGATTAAATGTAGGAAAATTGGGTTGGATGTTCTAACATGCCTCGAACAAGAGAGGGAAGTAATGTGTAAACTTTGACTTTAGGGGTTCTCGAATTAGGATAAACGAAATAGGGAATAGAAGCTATTAATACATATAGAGGTAAGAAAGGACTCTCATGAGGATGAATTTTCCATTCATTGAGAGTCGTCTCGCAGGCTTCATATGCAGAGCCACCAGGGCATGATGTGTATAGTCAAACAAAAGTGTCTGCAGGACACTGGCCTTCCACTTCTGATGGACATGGAGGTTTATGAGGATCTGGAATCAGTAGGGACATAGAGTTTGATGGATGGAAAGGATGTGTTCGGGCATTTGAGATTCTATCAGATAGTGATTTCCCATGGAGTTCTGGGTCATCCTGGAATAGGAGGTAAGAGGTAGGGCTTTTTCAAGGGGGCTTGAGGACTACCTCTTTTCATGGTGTATAATGGGTGGATGTTTGAGAGACATAAAGGAACAATGGAATATGTCGTCATCCTGGCCTAAAAGGATCATAGTGCGACTCTTCAGTTTTCATGGGGATTAGTGACAGAAGTGAAGGGATCAGTGGGCGTGAGTTGTTTTCCTCATATGGTTGTTCGTGTATGAACAGGATATGTAGGAGAATCCACATGGGATCTTCCCTCGAACTATCTGTTCGTTAAGGAGATGGCCGTGTAGGGTGGTATGCGGAAGAGATGGCCGCCATGTACCATTCACGTACTTTATTCTGCATATGGACATCCGCAAACTATATTCTGCATATGAAAAAATGTAAAATGTTTTTAATATATATAATTTATTGGTTCGCTGGTTTGTTGTAGAGGATCTTCAAAATATGGTTCGTGGGGAGGACTTCCATGAACTAATTTCTACATATGGTTTGTAGGATGGAATCCACGAATAGCTTCGGGTGTGGGATGAATTTCTCCCACACAGTCTACAATATTCGACCACTTTTCACCCATCCCCCGAACTCTCTCCCTCTCTTTCATATCCTATATTCCTTCTTATTTCATTTCTCATGGGGGGCTTTTTTAGAGTTCCAGGAAACCTGTATCGGCGGTACGCGCGGTAACTTCTGTGGATGCCCATGGATCAATATCTTGATCCGCGAAAGACCTGGTCAATTGGGGTTTGCAAAGGTGCAGTACAATGTTGGATTCTCCTCATCCGTGAATCACTGCATTCGTAGGGATGGTGTGTGGGGCCTACATCCGTCAGATTTTCTTCAGAGAAAATGGTTCACAGTGGATTCGATTCATGGGTGGAAATCCACTGCAAAATTCTTCATTAAATGGACAATGCTAGCGTGTCATAGGCCTTCTGTATACCGAATGGTTCATAGTTTATTACTTATGTGATCCTTTCCCAGTAAGCGGTATGCCGACAAACATGGTTCCTTTTCAAATTTTTATTTCTTTGAGCATATTATCGAATTTGCAATCCAAATTTCGTTTCTAGTCACGTGGGAGTATTGAAATTCCCTTTTCTGAATTTTTGGGACCCTACACCTGTATCAATGTGTTGTGTATAACGGTATTTGAACGGATCCTTGTCACCATATAATGTCACAATTTTGTCACTGATAGAATATTTGAGACATTTGTGGTATGAAAATGGAATGGCTGCATGATGATGTCGCCAAGGTCATCTGTATAAAACATTGAGAGTTGTGTCCCACCAAACTACCATGAATCCTGAGTCAGATACAAAATCATATAAATTAGTTCTAAGTGTTATATTTCCAAGTGGTTCTTGGTAATTCATTTCATAACCCTATAAAATCAGAGAGGAGGGAGACAAGTGAGACTTAGTGAGACATAGTTGATGAAATGTTTGAAATGGGATGAGATTGATTCCTGTCCCATATTCAATGAAGGCTCATCTAATGTAATTTTCATTTTTCCTGGTGGATATATACAAGGTTCTAACATGTCCTTGTATGATAACATCCTCATATTATTCGGGGAATGAAATGAACACATGGAATTCTTAAGGATTGTTCTATGCACTATATACATCAATATAAATGACATTAAATTAAAATTCATAGGGCTTGATAATGCCTCAATGAGTGATTCTTGGAGATCATTTGATAGACTAAGAGTATCTAATATTTATAACATAGACAACACATGGGATAATTTATTCAAAACGTCATATTTTTGGTTCATAGTTCTACGATCTCTAGATTAATGTTTCTCTTTTAAAGGAACTTTATGAGATGATGTTCCTAACGTGGATGGGCCATATAGTGGGAGATGAGTTAGGGGTGATCTTGTTCTCGGTGTATTAGGCCATCTAGATTTGGATACCTTCTAAGAAAGTAGTGGTATATCATCCAATAAGTCTTCTAAGATAATTATGGAAGGGAAGACCATGTCATGCATGGAGGAATAACTAACTTTATTAAATTTATCTCATAGATATCATTCCTAGTAGTTTAGGCCTCATTTATGGTTGGAACATGGGTTTGGATGAAGTAGGGGCTTCTATCACGACCACATTTTCCTCTTTATCCTAAACCATAATGAACTCTTCTTCTAGTACCCCAATCAATTACATTGAAATCAGTTTCATAATCAGAATCATCATTTTAGTAGGGATCCATAAATTTTATAACATTAATGGAACCAACAATCAAATCTTCATCTAATGAGGATTCATCCTAGGAGGATGAATTTTCTTGTACTGTTTGGAAGGATAGTTCCCGTGTTTTTTAATATGGTCAGAATGAAATCCTCTAATTTCAAGTGAAATATTGGCCTTGACACGAGATCCAATTCTTCTGTTTTTTCCTTTTCCTACTATCCATGTCGATTCATTGAAGATTAGCCTTCATAGGACGGGGCCTTTGATGAGGTTGGATTTTTGTAGTGGAAGTGGAAGGAGGAACAATCTATTAGTCCATCCTTATTCATAGAATGGAATAAGTATGAATGTTTTTTTTCTAACCATCCAATCCCAGAACTTCTACGCAATCTTACTATTGACTTTTTGGAACTCTCTTTCCTCTTATAGATTAGTAACAGAAACATATGCCTCATTGGATATAGAATTATTCAATTTCACTTTCATATAATCCAGCCTCTTTTTTAATAAGTCCTTGATAACAAAACACTTCTCTATGGGATTCCCCAACATTTGATGGAATGAGAAATAGATTAAGAGATCCTCATCACCCTTTTTTTAGAATTCATAGGCTTTAGAAACTACACTATGTTTTTTTATCAATGATCAGATGATGTAGCTATGGATTTTGTCATTCTGAAGGGAATATAACATGTCTTTCAACTCATCAAATTGATTCCCCCATTAATCACTTTGATTATCCTAACGGGGTGGCAATTTCTGTTAATGATAAATAAGTGAATCCCTATATTATAACACATGATTTGATGTAGGAGTAGGTATAAGGGCCTGCATAATTTTAACTATTGTGGCTTCTACATTTCATGTTCTCCTTCCCTGAGCTCATGGGATCACCCAAGACTTGGATTTGGTCTCTGTGATGGATTTTTTCTTCATTGATCAATTGTGTCCAGATCATAAAACCCACTTTCTTATATCATAGTGATCAATGGTGTGTGAAACTCGTCACAGTGATTAGATATGTAAATAGGAAAAAACACTAATTGAGGGAGTGGTATATTTAAGGAGTAATTCAACCCTTTCCACTAAGAAATGAAAACTAATACCCTTTCATTATCCATTTGTAGGAAGTTTATAAGTTCCTAGATTATTTCTTTCTATAGAGTTATGCTACAATATAAGAGGAACATCTTATGGAGAACTTCCCATCCTATGATCGATCGATACTAAAAACTCATATACCATAGAAAGGTTAGGCCCTATAATGATTTCATGAATAATCTGAGTTTTACTATTTAATTCTACTCGTGGGTTCCCATCATGGGATCAAAATGAGAGAAGAAGTGAATCATGTGCTTCTCAAGTTCACCTGATCCATTAAAAATTAGAAATGCAGGATTTCCGATGTTTTTTGGGTGAGGAGTCATGTCTACCCATTCATGATAAGCATTATTTTCTGGCTATATTGGTGCACACAATCCATCCATGACCTAAAGTTGTGGCATCTATGAATCAATGGTATTCATAATAATTCGAAGAATATCTGGCTGAGCTAAGACTGAAATAGGTTTGGTAGTTGGATCCTGAATGGGTGTAGTGACTGGTAGGACCACTGGTGGCGGCATGATGGGAATCTTCCACGGGTAACCAATTGGTGTGGGTTTGTAAATATGTGTTTGACTGTGTTCTTGTTGTGTACCCAATAGAGGGAAATTATCGATTCCCTATAGTGGGATTAAAATATATTGGTATTTGATGTCCCATGTTGAGTAGACATTTCCAGTCTGCTTCAATTGTTACTGAAAATGCTCTTTTTAGTGGTTCACTAAATGGCAGTGTGAGTTGAGGGCCCTCTTTTCGAGCATAACTAGAACGAATAATGCATATGATTAACACTTTATTGATTTTTCTCAATGTTATCATTTACTTTTCTTTCTATGAAAATCCATCCACTAGAAAATGGGATTTACCTTCTTCAGTGGGAAGATATAACATGGTATGACCCTTACAGTTTCCCTTTATATGTTCTTTTTTAAGAGGTGTAGGTGGATTATTTCCTAGAATACCCAAATTTTGGGTGAGCCTCTTGTTTCAAGTTTTTAAACCTCTTGAATTCTTATCAGTGTGGACCGTATCGTGAACATGAACTTCTTCTTCTTTAGAATAATATGATTCATTAATTTTGTTATGGAATGTCTTCAATGATGACACTGATGACATTTACATATTCATAGTGCATCACCTATATTCTGTTGGAATTCCTGCAGGATATCCTTATTCTGAACCCTCAACAAGACCTTGTTCTCTTCTTCATTGGGTCCCTAGGGATTTTTTATAGATAGTTACCTAAATGGAATCCCTAAATAGTTTAGTCATGCAGTTTTCATGTGATTTCACAAGATCAAGGGATCATAAATATTGAGATGATTCACTCTATATAATCTTACCTAATTGAGAAAAGATTTATACCTATTGAGGAGATGATTTTTTGGGTGAAACATCCCCTAGCCTTGAGGGATGGGGTTGTTCCTATTATTCCTTCGCAACCCTTCAGGATTGGTTGGCTAATCTGCAGGGTTGGGTTAAAAAATCCCCAAGATGTGTGGGATGTGGATGTTCCTAAACTATTTTGGCCGATATTAACACAATTTTTGTTTTAATTTTATGGATTCTAGTCTGAATGTGGGATGGGGGAATTATTTAGTACTAACATAAATTCCATGATTCAGATGACCATTGTGTTATTTCCAACATTTTCACAATTTAACAGTTTTATACTTTAAGAGAGATTCCTACTGAATGGTCTTAAATAATTGATGCAAATTATTTTCAAAAGCATGATCTATTTCTGCATGAAGTCAATGAAAGCCAGTCGGGGCTTATTATTGTTGATAATATCATCAGTCATAAACAGATTGTGTTTGGTATAGCTGCTATGGGGAAATGACATTTCATGATTCAACATTTAGTTGGATATAATAGCATGGGAGCATTGTTAAATGAAATAGTCCATGCACAATGCATCCTCTGATAGGAACACTAGAGGGGTTATCTATGATCATCTTTCACAACAACATTAATGCATCAGGGCATGCACATTAAATGGATCCCTTCTATTTCTTGGTCATTGGATATTTGGAAGCTAGGAGAGATTCTATTTAAACATGAAATTGTAACCCATGTATTACCTTGACGTGATTTTGATATTGATTCACATTGTGATACATTTTCTTTAAGGTGGTGAATAGTTTTCCATATGTTGAGGCAGATTTCATGCATACAATATTCCACCAACACCTCTGTAATGCTATATTGATAGGTTTCTAAAGTCCAAAACTTGTATAGTATTCCATCTTTATGAAACTATTTCCTCATGTTTATTACCACTTCATCATATATCAGTGTAGATTCCTTAACCTGGTCCAACCAATGTAGACTCTTCAAAAAATATTTACAACAAGCAATTAGATTGGTTGCGGTTTCTTTTTCTATATTGGAAGGAATATGACATATGGTAGGATTAGATAATGATTGTCGCCTTAGGCTGTATTCTGGTTAAGAAAATATTTCACCTACTACTGATAAGTTATTATAAAAGAATGACCTTTTATTTGAAATCACCTCATGATATGTGAGATTTCTCATTATTACATTGTTTATGAGAGAATTATTTTTAAAATGTGAATCACTACAATAGATAGAACATTAGCCATGATCTCCATCAATGGGGAGGGATATCATGGTGGATTGAAACAATGAGAGGAAACTCTTGCTCCTTGGTCTCTGGTCCAAACAGATGGTTTCCATGTCTCTCATCAAGATAAATGATCTCAAAATTAACCAATTTTTTCAGTATTAAATCCTTCAATCTGAAGTGTCCAATACGGACTGTCAGAATTACTGCTAATACTCCCATAATTCGTTAATGGGATGGTAGCAACTTGAGCTACAATAAATAAATGTCTGAGGGCTTCCTGAATTCTAGCTTCAAGAAAAGCCTGATTATAGATCAACTATTGATTATACAACTATGCATGACGAGTCTTCTTCAATGGTGTTTTCTTAGAAGTAAGTGGTCCCACTTTCTGGGATATTGGGTTTTCTTGGGCAAGTGTTTTATCCTACCTTAGAGTGTCCATTGGAATAGGCAAATTACCTCTGATTGTAATGGGTGTATGTTCTCAATCATTCATTTTGTATATATTGGATGATTTTTTCCCATGAACATCTTGGATGAGAAAAGAGGTATGTTTATTCTTGGGGGTGTTAAGCTGATGAGCCACCCCATTTATGGGGACAAATTTGTGTTCATGTCTATCATACACTACTTTTATCATCGTGATAATATACTGGAAAGACTGTAGGATGTGGGTAGGGATTTCCATCTACCATTTTACCATTTCGATGATATTCATGGAGACATTAGCAACCAGAATGGGGATACATTTCTATTATGCATCTAGAATTTATGTATGTACCTTCTCCTATCCTCCCTTTCCTATCAAGAGATAATAACACTCATCATTGGTAGAGATTTGAGTCTACCCTCTTTTTATGGTGGGGATTACGGACTAGACTCTCTATGTGCTGCTAGATGAGGCTACTAGAATTCATGATAAATGTTTGCATGTGCGTGTGTATTTTCTCTATTTTTTTCAATCATTTTAACACCCCGAGATTTTATGAGATATATTTTTTTAATTTATTTTATATCTTCTATTGTACGCTACACCAAGATTACCTTGCGCTATACACAACACCATATTAGCTTGTAGTATACGCAACACTATTCTTGGATCATGTTACACACAATTTCAAATTTGTTTGATAGTATTTATTCTATGCAACATTGAGTATCTATATATATATATATATTCAATGTATAATTGAGATATGTTTGGATTTTTTTTATACGCAATAACAAAGGAGTATTGCACTACATGCAACACTGAGTTGGCTTGTATTACATGCAATCGTGACCTTCCTCGATAGCATGTGTTGTACACAATACCAGGCTTCACTAAACAATGCTATATTATTATAATATTGTTATGAACTAGCCGTTATGAATAGTATTAACGAAATTTTGAATTTTATGACATTATAATTCTTCTAACACATTTTATAGAACATGGTATGAGAAAAATATAAATTTTTTTGGGTGAAATAAGAATTTTTAATAAAATGCAGATTTGCCACCTTTTGATGGCGCACCCATTTTAAATATAATATTTGACAAGTTTATAAGATTAATTTTACAAAATAAACTTATCCGTTTGAATCTGGATATAAAAATTTACATTGGATAATGTTTGGATATTTTTCTGATAACTTTCATATTTTAATGAATAGTAAAAACACGCTATATTTTAATTAAAAACAACTTTTTTTATCATAATAATTTTTATGGTTAAGTTATAATATTGAATATTTTTAAAGTATAAATAGAATATAATTTTACCATTTAATATAATATATTTCATTAGCATTGATTTTACATTGAATTCATAGGAAAATTCATTTCAATCTTTTACAATGTTTTAACTTTGAAAACTCATTTTCTTAACAACGGGATTAATTTTCAATTAATCTCTGCAACTTCTGTGTATTGAATTTGAAAAAATGGATTCCATATTTATAATCAGTGGGTCCAAATTATGTTAATAGGCTACTTTTTATTTTTGGGCATTATAAATAGTAACTACGGTAAATTTTATTTACCTTAGTAAAAGGTAAATCTAGTAATTAAGGGTAAATATAATATTATAAAATTACCCTAACACTTTTCTTAATTTAATTTGATGTTTATATTTCGTCCTAAGTAATATTTGGGTCGAAATGGAATCCATTGGAACCCACTTGGAGGTGATTAAGACCTTTAGTTTATATTATTTAAAGGGAAGTGAAATATGTCTCACTCAACTTTAATAATTAAAGTATTTTTAATATAAGTTTATATAGAATATAAATTTGGTTATAAATACTCATTTTAATGATAAATTTTTTTTCTTTATCAGGGGAATTTATTTATATTTTTTAAGAGATATTTAATTAAATTAATAGCTTATACAGTAATGATGCATAAATTATTTATTTAGTGAAAAATAAGTAATATAGTTTTTATTGAAATAATAATACCCATTTAAAGGATCACAAACCTGACCAAAACTTATTGGTAGTGTATATATATACTATAATCATCCAATGACAGAATATATGACCGTCTGGAGTCTTATAAAAGTTATTATGACACTTATATTATTTTATTTTATATGATGTCAAATTTGTCACCTTCATAATTTAATAAATATAGAATTTTAAAATTTGGGTGTATTAGAAGATAAATCTGACTAAATGTATTCTTATGAAATATGTATGATTTATCTTTATCCTAGTATTTTATTTTTAATTTTTATGCAACAAAGAAGTATATTTAATAATTATAAAAATATGTTGTAGTAATTATTTTATTAAGAGAAATATCAAATAAATGGTTTTACAAATAGTAAAATAAATATTATATGAACTATTTAATGTTATCCACTAATTTTATAGATTAATATGACATGTTAGGATCCTATAAAATATTTCAGTTTGAATATATCCTCTCTATGGATTTTATTCAAATAAATGAATAGTGTCTAAATTGACACTATTGTTATTTTATAAAAATAACATATTAGTATATTGAAAATCACAAAAATATTTAAAAATTATAAATTGAAATTTATATAGTCTAAAATGTCATAAATTATATAATTATGGATAATTCACAGAACATATGTAATTATTTATAGCAATTTAAAATTTATAATCTTATTACCATAAATAAAATTTAATAGATTAAATAAGGATAAATCAAGTTGATAATGTTTAAAATAAATTCCCTACATATCTAAATTTTATTGGTTAATGAGATTAAAACCCTATATCATCTAATATTTGAATATGAGTCATTTTTGAAGTTTTTTAAGTGGGGTTAGTTTTATTATAATTTAATATTTTTAAGATTTCCAAAGGTTCCCCTCTCCTCCCTTATAAAAGGGCACCTCTTCCTTCTCATATTTACACAAATTTGAGCCTTAAAGGTCAGCCAAACCCTACCCATTTCCCTTCTCAACGTCCCTAATAATATTCTAGAGGTCTTGGTTTTCTTCAAAGACCAATTTTGGTGCCCTAAGAGGAGGTTTTAAAGAGGCATGTCGAAGAAGAGGTAATATCCATTACCGATTCTTTCAAATTTATTTTTCTTATACATCCTCTTATTTAGTTGTTTCATTATTAAGTAATAACATAAGTATCACTCATATAATGGTATTCTATTATAAATATTAAACAACCCTATTTCTCCTTCTATCCATCCTATGGAAAACGAAATCACCACACGTGCGTACGTAGGAAATACCATCTCCACGCCGTGGTGTAATATGTTTTCAACCACCACCTTACTAGGATGGGTATAATGGTGTAAATAAATAACTATATATGATTATTTTAAAGTGATATTGATTCTTAAATATTATACATAGACTTAAATACAATTCCACGATCATGGGAATGATATCATCGCTCGTACGTACGGACGGACTACCGTCTCCATGAATGGGGTATTTCATTCCATTTATCGATCTATTATATATATGTATATTATTAATATATATTATATATAAATAATATTTGACATTTTGGTTTTATTTAATCATGATCTAAGTTATCATATGAATAATTACAAGTTAAAACATGAACAACAAATGAAACAATTTTACCCAAAACACTACTTTAACATGAATTTACAAACGAACGGGTAATATAAAGTCATAAGTGAACCATATATGATATCATAACAATGAATATGATTCTGTAATAAGTCAATGCCATTATTTAAATCATTATACAGAAGGTTTGGATACATATGAAGCATATCAGACATAAGGTAAGGGATAATTATTCTAATCTCATTCTTATCTGAGATTGTTTATTCGTAAGTATTTACTGGGGTTATGTTTATCATCCATTTCCATGTTTTATAAAAGTGTTTTTGTAAAATTTTTATTATTAATCAATGTATGTTTAAAGTCATTTTTACCCTTTTTTGACTTTTACCACAAGGTTTGGAAGGAATCTTTCTTTTGTTTACCATATGAGGTACTTTTTGACTTTTTCGTGAAAAGTACGAGGAGAATGTTTATTTAACTTCTACAAAAGGAATGGATTTTTTTGGTTTTATAATGCCTTATTTTAATGAAGATTAATCTATAGGATTTCATGACTATTGTCAACAAAATAATTTTCTTTTCATGTCATTTTGTGAAAAGAAAATGATTTTGAATAATAAAGGATATTTTCCTCATGAATTCATTTCAATTGTTTTATCCAAAATATTTTCCATCTAAGATGACATTATTTCATATTTGTATGTTTCAAGTATAATTTTTCTATGATTTATGTTATTTCACTTTTCCTGGAATGAAATGATATCCATTTATTTTGTATGGATTATGTTATGATGGGATGATGTTTATGAAACCCATTTTTATTCATTGGGTTATGATGAATGATTTATGTTTATGTTGTGGCACAAGTAAGAATGATTTCATTATTAGATGGGTGGGACCTATATCTCCCACCAATTCATTGGGTAATGATTTATATCTCATGAAATAGACATGGCTGGAATGGGAAGTTAAACCGGTTCAGTAAAACAGGACTGGAACGAGGAGTGAACTCGATTCAGAAAGGGACCTTGTCCACTAATATGGTCTTGACAGCAATGCCTTGGCTACTATGTAAATCATAACATGTGCTTAATGGTTTTCCACAATTACATGTTTTATTCCCAAGATATTTTATCATGATTAATGTTTCTTTATGATCTATGCCCTACGTACTACCATGATTTATGTCATTTCTCAAGATTTTGAAGTTTAAATATTATGTTCATGTTTTTAAGTTCAAATGTATATGATATGTTTTATTTTATCCATGATTAACCTTACTGAGCATGGGAGCTCAGCCTTTATATGTTTTCTCTTCCCCAGGATTTAAGGAAAGGTTTTAGGTAAGAAAACAAAAGGGGAAGATCTTTATGGGAGATGTTGAAGATATTTCACCACGATTAGAAGATTATGTTCCGAGTTTCCAAAGACACTAAAATATTACGGTCCTTGAGTGTTGGTTCTTTTTATGTATTATGTATTCCACAAAAGTAATGTAATGTTCATGTATGTCATGCTTTGGGTATCTTTAATCATGGTCGACATACATCATTGAGTGTTGTTATATGAGTCTTCTGGCTGTCCTAGTGGGTGAATGAAAGTGTTTGTTCCTTCGTGAATGTTTCCATCATATTTAGTTAACATGCTATTTTGAGTGCCTCAATGCTAGTCTGATGGATGGATAAGTGAAGGTGGATGACACTACTCCAAATATGGCCTTTATTGGAGCTAGAAATGTTCATTAATAGTGCTAAAAAAGAATTTTTAATCGAGGTGACAATAAAGGGAGGTGGGGGTCCCTTTTATCTGTGCTTAGAAAAGTGCTGATAAATACCCCTTTCTTCAGTGCTAAAATTAGCACTGATAAAAGACCACTTTTATTAGTGATTTTAAAAATTGCAAATAAAATTCAAAAAATAATAAATAATAAAAATTAAAAAATAATATACAATGTAGAGACCCAAATATTAACGTACATGGAAATTACATTACTTTTAAGGAATAATTAAAACAAAACAAAAAAAATGCCGAAATACTATGTTAGTTTAGTGTCTTTGGAAACTTGTAATATAATCTTCTAATCATGGTGAAAGATTTTCAACATCTCCCACAAAGATCGTACCCTTTGGGTTTCTTACCTAAAACCTTTATTTATATCCTGGGGAAAAGAAAACATAAAAAGTGTGAGCTCAAATTCTTAGTAAGGGTAAACATGGAGAACATAAAAACAATCCATAAAAATTTTAACATACAAACATGAACATAAAACATCAAAATCTTGAG
Organism: Viscum album; assembly: GCA_963277665.1. Taxonomy (NCBI): domain Eukaryota; kingdom Viridiplantae; phylum Streptophyta; class Magnoliopsida; order Santalales; family Viscaceae; genus Viscum; species Viscum album. The sequence continues at coordinate 374,363,624 of OY728119.1, read as the reverse complement.
CAATAACATAAATCTTGGTAGTAAAAAAAGTATAGATCATACAGGAACATTAACCATGATAAAATATAATGGGAATAGAACATGTAATTGTGGAAAACCATTAATCATGTGTTATGATTTCCATAGTACCCAAGGCATTGCTGCCAAGACCATCGTAGTGGACAAAGTCCCTTACTGAATCGAGTTCAGTCCTCGTTCTAGTCCTGTATCACTGAACTGGATTAAATTGTACTTCCAATAATTTTTATCTCATGAGATATAAATCTTTACCCAATGCACTGTAGGGAGATATAGGTCTCACCCATCTCATAATGAAATCATTCTTACTTGTGCTACAAAATAATCATAAATCATTAATCATAACCAAAAGAATAAAATGGGTTTTATAAAATATCATCCCATCATAACATAATCCCTATAAAACAAATGGATATCATTTCATCCTGAGAAAATTCAAAAAATGAAAATAATTGAGGCATTATACTTAAAACATAATTATACTAAATAATGTCATCTTAGATGGGAAATAGTTTTGAATAAACACTTGTAATGAATTCTTGAGTAAAATATCCTTTTTTCTTCAAAACCATTTTCTTTTCTCAAAATATCGTGTTATTTTAAAAGAAAATAATTTTGTGAAAATAACCATGAAATCTTGTAGTGTAATCTTCATGAAGAAAAGGCGTTATGAAATCATAAAAATCCGTTCACTCCGTATAATTTAAAAAAACATTCTTCTTGTACTTTTTCCAGAAAAGTCGAAAAGTACTTTATATGGTAAAAATAGGAAAGATTCCTTCCATACATTGTGGTAAAAATAAACAAAGGGAAAAATGACTTTAAACATACATGAACGAATTGTTAACATTTTATGAAAACATTTTTAGAAAACAAGGACACTGATGATAAACATAACCCCAGTAAATACTTACGTATAAGCAATCTCAGATAAAAATGAGATTGAAAAATCATTCGTTACCTTAGGTTCGATATGCTTTGTACGTATCCAAAATTCCTGTATAATGATTTAAATAATGTCATTGACTTATTACAGAATCATATTCATTGTTATGAAATCATATATGGTTCACTTATACCCGTTCTTTTGTAAATTCCATGTTAAAGCAGTGTTTTGGGTAAAATCGTTTCATTTGTTGTATGTGTTTCGAATTTTTGTTCTTACTTATATCCTGATATACTTAATTCCATAATTTAAAACATGAATTATATAGAATATATATTCATCATATAAATAAATATTAGAGATCGTTAAATGGAATGAAATACACCGTTCATGGAGACGGTAGGCTGTATGTACGCATTAACGATGTTTTCCTTTCCTTATTGACTTGAGTGGAAGTAATTAGATGACATATATATATATACATAAATCCAGTAGCTTTACCATGTCATATATTTCACTATTATTTATTATATATACTTTATAATCATTCTGGAATGGTTAACATGGAGAATGAATCTCATCGTGTCGTGGAGACGGTAATTCGTGCGTACACACGAGCGATGATATCGTTCCCATAATTATTAAATGGAATTGTAGTGGGTGATATATTTTATAAGAATCCGTATGATGTTATAATAACCACATATAGTTATTCTTTACACCATTATACCCATCCAATTAAGGTGGTGGTGGAAAAACCGATTACACCACGTCGTGGAGACGGTATTTCATACGTACGCACGCGCGGTGATTTCTTTTTCCATAGGATGGATAGAAGGTGAAATGGGGTTGTTTCATATTTATAATAACATATAAGTATATTATTTATACTAATGTTATTACTTTATAATGAAACAACTAAATAATAGGAATTATTAGAATAAAGAAACTTGAAAGAATCTGTAGAAGAGATTACCTTTTCTTCGACGCTCATCTTTTAAACTTCCTCTTAGGGAACTAGAGATGGTATTTTGAGAAGACCAGAATCTCTATGATATAAATAGAGAGTCTGAGAAGAGAAATTGGTAGGGTTTGGCCGAGCGTGAAGTCTCAAAATTGTGTAAAGTGGAGAGGCAGAAGGTGACCTTTTATAAGAGGGGTGAGGGGCACCTTAGAAAAAAGATAAAATATTATTTTATAATAAATTCATATTCAGTTTATAATGGCTCAAAAGTTACTTATTTAAATTCTAGGGTAAAAATGGGTCGAAATACTTTCAACCAATATGTTTTAGACAGGTTTAGGATACCATTTTAACATTATCATTTAGATTTAAATCTAAGTTAAATAATTTAATTTTTACCATGTCTTCTTTCATTCTTACACTATATGGTTAATAAACATACTATAAACTTCCAATAAAAACCCAATTGGTTCTTTAATGCCATATATATTATTATATAAGTCTTTTGGTCAAACCTTATATTTTTAGGAATATAATATCAATTACTAATATAATATATATTTTAAAAACTCTTTTATGTCAATTTTGATACTATTTGGTATTTTGTTTTTTTTTAATTCATAAAAGAATTATTACTTCGAAAAAATTTCATCTAACCAATCCTTATATGTTATATTAACCTATAAAATTAGTTTAAGTCATAAAAAGTCTCAAATTACATTTATTTTGGTATTTATAATATCAATTATATTAATATTTCATTAACAAGGTAATTACTGCATCATCATTATGTGATATATAAATTAAATTATTTAATGTAAAAAAATATTAATAAAATACCATTATGTAGGAAATATTTTTATATTAATAATCAATATTTATAGTCGAATTTATCTTATGTATAACCCAATAATAAAAATGTTTTAGTTATTAAACTTTGATTTTAACTATTTTAACTCTTCTTTAAATAAAATAATAATTAATGTCCTAATCTAATCCAAGTGGACCTAAAGGTTAATATTTTATTCATAAGGTTTTTTTTGTTCGAATTTCACTTATCCAATAGAATTAGGAAATATGATAGGGTAATAATAATATCATTTTTACCCTTAATTATCCTATTTACTTTTAATCATGGTAAAAAAAAGTAAAAAGTAAATATTCACCAAAAATTATTTTTATCTTATTGAACAAAATTTTACTCCTTTATATTAACAGTGTCCCTCGTATTTTCAAAATTCACACAAGGATGCGGGTAAATTGTTTTTTACGTGAATTTTCAAATTCTCCTAGTAGGTGGGTAAAAGACGGTGAAAAGTTCTATAAACTTATTATATATCTAGAATTATTATAAATTGACTCCAATGAATTAAATTGAACATATATAGGTATTATGTCTCTATTTGGACCTAAAATAAATTTAAATAAAATAAATGATTATTTAAATAGAAAGTCGGTTTTAACCAATAACTTAGTGTTTTCACTAATCATCAAAAAATGAATGTTTTCATAAAAATACCACAAATTCACCCTAGGCTAATTTCGATATTCCGAATCCAAAAATGAAGTCCATTTTGAAAGATAAAATTTATAAAATTTCAAAAATTGGGTATAAATATTCATAATGGAACATTTATATAATATTTTAATAACATATCATTGTTTAGTGAACCCGGTATTGCGTACTACACATGCTATCAAGGAAGGTCACGATTGTGTGTAATGCAAGACAAGACAGGGTTGTATGTAGTGCAAGCTCCCTTATGGATTTGAAAAACTACGTGGGGAGTCTATGATAGATATAAATTATTATATTTCTATGTGCACAAGATACCCAATGTACATTGTACAATTATTATTAATATACCACATTTTAATATAATATAAGGAATCAATTAAGATTGATATTTTTATATAATTAAAGTGGAATGATTTTCTATAATAAGAATTTAGATTATAATGAAACTAAAATGATTTAAAAAAAAGAATAAGGTGTGTACCATTCACTAGTTTATGGTTAGTTATATATCTTAATCCATAAATGTTTTTTATGAGTATCCCTCAAAATTATTCTAATTTAACCTTTCTCTATCATGAATCCATAATATGATGTTAATCACCAATCAAAAGGGTGGGATTCTCCTCAAATCCATGATATTCTTGTTTTTATAATAAGTACATGGTGGGGGAGAAAAATAGTTGAGAAATCCCTAAGAATTCCTAGATCCACACCATCTCAATGGTCATAGACCTTTTAAATTCCCTCAAAATCAATCATTTTGTTCCATGTATTTACTCATATGATATAATATATGAGTAAATATAATTTTACTATTCACGAATTTATTTAATTTCTACACTACGTTCGCAATGTTTCATTTTATTAAATTTTTATTAATAATATCCAATAAATGTTAACTCTTAATGTTAGAAAACTTAAATAACAATATAATATGATATGATAAAGACAATTTATTTTTATTACCATAATTCATGCTATATTATTCCACATCAAGGTAAACTTTATTCCATGGAATTATTATTATCATATAATAAAACATTCATATATAATATACTATGATATAAGGCATTAGGTAACATTTCATTCATTATCCCACTTTCACTAAACAATCATAGACTTGGTATAATTTCATCATATACTTTATCATATAAAATAACTTCTAAATCAAAATAAAAAAATAAATTTTGATATTTTCAAATCAATTTTGGAGTTCCATAATTAATTTCACAATGTATCCCATAATATGACATATGTTGAAAATAATAATCTAAATCTATTTTTTTTTAAATTCTAAAACACTTTCAGAGTAGCACTCTGAGTCAAACTCAATCCTCATTTAGATAACCATGGTGTATATCCCCATGAGTCATTATAGTGGTGAAAATAAATTTGAATTTTAAATTTATAAATATAAGAACTAAAAATCCACTAGAAAATAATCAATGCCCCTTATGCTATAAAGATATTCGAGGTGATCTCTGTCAAACACAAGTTTCACTATAAATGTATCCACCATTTACGTCATATGAAAGCATCAATTTTCATATGACCCCTTTTTCCAATACATCTAGGGACCATGAGACTAAAACTATGAAATCTCGTATATCCATCTCATACATTCTCAATTATTTGATTATAGGATGACATGATCAATGAATACATTACATTTGATTCACCTTTATAAATAATCACATCACATTAATGTCACCCATTATAATAGAAAACCATATATAATGAACCAATTTTTATTACTTTTTAATAAATATATGTTATATTATGTTGCATATTATAAATATACATTATATAGAGAAACTAAAAAAATTATTTATTAATAATATTACAATAATAATAATAATATCAATTCAAATTGAAAACATAATAGAAAAGGTAAAATGAAAACATATGGATCACCCCAATCTATTAGAATCATTTCCACCACAGGAACCACTATAGAAATAAAAACAATTAGTATACAAATAAGCATTATGTAAATTGGATATTTATAAACATCATAAAAATTTAGTTGAATATTGAATAAAATAATTGAGTGTTATGAAGATAAGATAATGTGACCATAGGAATACTAATCATATAGTAGTAAATATTAACCTTACCATTTAGAATATCAACATAACCATTGGAATTGTAATTTTACCCGAAAATAATAAATTGTGATAAAAATAACATTTAGGAAGATAAATTTGTGTAAATAAAAATATTATAATGAAAAAAATTCAATATCATTATTAAAAAACTCAAATAAAATATAAGCACATTTTTAATATTCTTTATTTTAAGGTATTTTGAAAAAAAAATTAAATTTATATTATAAATTAATATTACTTTTTTTATAGGTCCTTATAATATGAATATCAATTTTGAAATCATCATGAATTAATTTTTCTAGCATTAGTTTTTGGTAATTTTATGAAAAACATCTATTTTAGGTGAATAAAAAAATATAGTTTTTCACATAACCAATGTATCTTAAATTACATCACCCATTATGTTATAAAAATTCTATTTCAATATAATCTAGTCATCATATTGGTGAAAAATATTTATGTTATGCCATTATTTCCTTCTAATTCAACAATATCCCATTAAAGGCCAGTTAACCACCTACATAAATATTTACAAGAAAATTATTATAACCAAATTCATGGATGTATATTATTAATTATACATAATAATTAATTAATTAATTACATTTATTATAATATTTTTCTAGTAATTCATACTATTATATAAAGGTATTTTAAGGAAAATAGGATAATCAAAGGGAAACAAGGAATTTCTACGAAAAATATGATATAAAAAAACATCAATTAAATAAAAATAAAATAAGAAATAATATCAAATTATTATAATAGATAAATATTTTTATAAATGAACATAATTTAATTTTGGATAAATTTTCTAATAAATCTATTTTTTTATTTAGAATGCAGAAAATCGACAAAATAAAGGGGGAATTATGGTAAGTCGATTTTTGAACCCAATACACATTCATTAGGTTATCATTCCGTTATGATATCTCTAGCATGGATATTGATAAAATCTCATATAAATATAATTTTCTTTGTCACAACCCGCCTTGACCAAGATGAGAGAAGGGACAACAGGTTGCCAGACCCTTAATTATTCATGTTGAAGGAGAGATAATGACCCCTGAGACCCGCCTTCAATAGGTCCTGGAGTGGTGAATAGAACCAAGGGTATATAATGACAGACAAGATGGAAGGCATTACCCTTTTTATTTAATAGGATCGGGAGATTAGATAGTAAATCCCAACAACACCAAAAGTGGAAGTACAGGTAAATCCAAAACAAACCATTCTCATATGCATGATTCAAAAGTAAATGAGACAAATATAAAAGAAAACCCCAAAAATAAGTACCAAAAGAAAGAAAAAATAGCAACAACAACTGTCCCAACGTCTAAACTAGTACGAACCTGCACGATCCTAGAAGTCCTCCTGGAAACCTGAAAACAATTTTATATACATAGGGTGATCATACATGTATACTCAGTATGGAAAACCAAAAGCTCTCGTGAACAAGTGGGGATGCATTCTAATGCCCCGTGAGAAAAGAGATAACCAAAACACCTACTAAGGAAAACTACCCACCCCAGCCTCACCAAGGCACACTGCCCAAATAACGCAAGTCAAGAAATATAATAGTAACAATTCACCGATTTTTGGGTACCCCGCACCACTTCCCCACCTGTTTTTTAAGAAATCCTATGCATTGAACCTCTCTGGCCATTCTCACCACAGTCCCACTGCCACACCCCGCCCGCACACACCTTGGCCACAACCACACGTCCCACCTGCAAACTCATGGGCCACAAAAACCATGCAAAATCACGCCTGCAAACACCTTGGCCAGAAAAAATACTTCCATGTCTGAAGACACCTGAGCCTCATCCCAAAGACACTTGGGAAACAACCTACCCGCACACACATAGGGAACCTCCACAACTACCTTGCCCTCTGAATCTTGGTCTATAATGGACATCAGGCTATCACAGCCTGCCCGATGAGTCTTGGGATATTCGGGAAAGGGAGCAGAAAAGGATAAAATAACTAGCCACTCATAAGAGTGTTTGAAAAAACACCCCCCATGAAATGGGGGTGTTCAGCAGTAGGTTCTCAACTTGGGTGGGGCACGAATAATAAACATAAGAACTACAATTATAAAATATATATAACAAGCACTCATCCCGACCTAGGAGTTCCAAGACCAAATTATTCACAAACACCATCATTACTATTCATTCACAAGAAACACCGAACCCACGACCATGTCACCACCCATCCAAGAAAGCAATTCCCCATTGACCACATTCTTGATTTCATGTCCAATTGATCCCATTTAATTAAATTCTGCACTACTGGTCAACTAACAGTAATAACCACAAGCTATATAAATAGAAACAACCAATCATAAATTTAAGCATTCACACCCGGTTCTCTTGTAAAGTCACAATAAAAGAGGGATCTGTGATATCCATCAAAGTACTGTAACCAAACCAAGCCTCGAGATACAGCCCCACACAGCTTTAGATTCACAACCAATAAGTGTGCCACAACAGAGGATCCCATCCCCATCACATCACCCCATAAGCATCAAATGGAACAACACACCTACTACCAAAATAGAGTAGGAAAACATCTTGGTTCAAGCACATCATTCATTAGGGTCTTCATTCTGTTGGTTATCGAGGTTTCCACAAGTATTGATGTTCATTAGGAATCCATTTTACCATCCTAGTTTAGGTGATTAACCAATCTCCATGTTATAGTCATTTAATCATCACAGAAGACATGGGTTTATTGGTACGCAAGGAAAGGTCACCAAAGACCATGATTTTCAGTGAGAATAAGCCCATACAGTTCACAACATATAGAAATTATAAAAGAGTACATAAGAATTGTCAAATGCACCACATCATTCTTTACCAGTCTTTTTATTATCTTTGTTAATGTTTAGTTTCATCCATTCCCACATAAGCAGTGGCATACCCACCCCGCATGATACACAGTAAGGAGAGACGAAGGAAAATTCCTACCTAGTTGCTCAAGGATCGAAGTTCTTCCCCACGCACCAAGAACTGGGGATGCATGACTAGCAGGGGAGGAACGTTGGGGGAACTAAGGGTGAGCAGAAAGGCCCCAACACAGGCGCACCACTTTCCTAGTAATGGTGAACTCCAAACGCACAAATAAAAAAGGATACAAGCCAAGAGGAAGAAGAAATAATTTCTAGAGTGATATAAAGATAAGATCTCATTGTTACAGGAAATGGAATTTTGAACGGATATAAAGTCGGATTGTGGTTTCACCACGCGGTTGGGTGGTTATGAATACTGGAATTAATTTTCATTTAACAATTCTCCTTGGAGAGGTGGTCATTATGGAAAAGCTTTAAATAGTTTTCTTTAACCATAATGAAACACCTTACATGGGAATATCTGGAAGGTACGGGGAAGGGTGTGAAACCGAGGAAAAACCACACGTTTTGGTAGGTTAAGGGTTTCCCGAATCTTAGGTGATTTTAGATATTATTTGTGCGCCTTAAATTTTTATGAAAGGGGGGATTAAATAATATTTACATCAAAAGATATGTTGTGGGAGTGGAAAAGTCGGGAACAGGGAAAGAACGAAGACTGCTCGGTGAGGACATAGTGCCACTGTCATGGTGCCACCTTTACGGTGCCACCGTCACGGTGTCACCCTCACGGTGCCACTGTCACGGTGTCACCCACACGGTGCCACCGTCATGGTGGAACCCTGACGGTGCCACCCTCACGGTGCCACCGTCATGCTGCCACCCTCACGGTGCCACCCTCATGCTGCCATCCTCATGGTGCCACCGTCACGGTGGCACCCTCACGGTTCCACCTTCACGGTGCCACCCTCACACTGCCACCGTCATGGTGCCATCCTCACAGTACCACCGTCAATGTGGAGCTATGTCTTGCCAATGTAATGGACCAGGTGGGTCTGGTCTATTACATAAGATACCTCTCAAACTATTCTTGCCCTCGAGAATCAAAAATAGACCCGAATAAAAGAGTGGTTCCGAACAACCACCTCGAAACATACCTCTCAGGAATGAACCTCATCGACATATACGAACACCTCTCCCTCAAGTAACCAGACAACAATCAAGGTTCAAAATGTCTAGTAATATGGGTTAGAGAGTTTATTCCTCCATGTCATGTTATTATCTGCTTTGGGTGGCACTGACTCGCCCACACAGGTTTAATCACATCCACCTTAATGCATCTTGAAGAGGGATTGGGTCCTCCCCTCCCATAGTCAGGACTCTTCACACACATCCACAGAATAAGGAAAACCGTGCGTTCCATTGTTAATAAGGTAAATCATTCAATCACAAAAAGTACAAAAAAACAGAACAAAACTCAAAATAGCTCTGGGTACTGGGCGCGCATCTGCGTCTACCGTTCCCAGGTACATTCATCGAGCCCCCATGCCTCCACGACACACGAACCAAAGGAATGGTCCATCCACAGAGCATATTATCCTCACGATCCTCTATCCTCATTGGTATTTCCCCAAAAGTCACATCGTCCTCGATATCCAGATTCCCCTAGTCAAGGATGTGTGAATCATCATGTAGATATTGTCGGAGCTGAGACACATGGAAGACATCGTGCAGTCTCAGTAGTGGCGGTGGTAGCGCTAGCTGATATTCCACTTCACCGACCAGCCACAACACTTTGAACGGCCCGAAGAACCTAGGAGAAAGCTTACTCCCCCTGCTGAACCTCTGTTGCCCACGCCGATGGGATACCATCAAGAACACGTGGTCCCCAACCTCGAACTATAAGGGTCTAATCCTATTATATGCATATGACTTTTTCCGGTCCTAGGCCGTGTTTATCCTCTCCCGTATAAGCTGAACATTCTCCGTCATGCACTGCACCATCTCCGGTCCAAGAACACCTGCCTCCCCAACCACTGTCCAGCACACGGGTGAGCGACACGACCTCCCATACAAAGCTTCGAATGGAGCCATGGCAACAGTAGAGTGATAGCTATTTTTGGTGGAAAAATCCACCAGAGGCAGTTTTTGTTCCCATGATACCCCAGAGTCCAAAATACATGTTTTTAGCATATCCACCAATGTTTAGATGGTGCACTCTGTCTATCCATCTATCTGGTGGTGGAAAGTAGTGCTAAGACATAGCTGGGTTCCAAAAGAATGTAGCAATCCTCTCCAGACCCATGAGGTAAACCGTGCATCCCTATCCAAGACTATGGATCTCAGGACTCCATGCAACTGCACCACCTCATCCACATACCTATTTGCTAGGGAATCCACTGTAATTGACTCATTGATTTCTAGAAAGTGGGATGATTTTTTCATTCAGTCTACCACAACCCAGATAGCATCGCAACAGCCTTGAACTATGGGTAGTCCCGTGATGAAATCCATCAAGATGTCATCCCACTTCCACTTAGGGACATCTAAATGTTGTAACAGACCCCCTGAGATGTGGTGTTCAACCTTCACCTGTAGACACATGAGGCACTTTGCTATGAACTTTTCCACCATCCGCTTCACCCCAGGCCACCAGAACTGACCTCTCAAGCCCCGGTACATTTTGGAAGCTCCTGGGTGTACTGTCAGGGGTGAGTTGTGGAACTCACCAAGAACTCTCTTGTGCATCGTCTCCAGATCAAACAACTTCCCTCTGAAAAGCATCTGATTCTTACCATCCTCCTTCCACCCTTTCGGATCATCAGCATGGTTAACCTGGTCATGCAATACATGACACTCTATGTCTCCCCACTGAGACTCCTCCACCTACCGTAGGAGAGAGGATTGCACTATCATCTGAAACAGACAACCTCTACCACCATCCTCCCTTACATCTAGGTGCAGGGTATCCAACTCCTCCATCGCCTTCCAAGCATCTACCGACTCTCGAACCGCATCCTTCTGTGAATTCATTCTTAAGGAATCATCCACCACATTCCCTTTTCCTGAGGTGTAGGAAATATCGAAGTCGTAGTCCTAAAGGAACTCCATCCACCTTCGCTGCCGTAAGTTCAGGTCCTGCTGGGAGAAGTTATACTTCAAGCTTTTGTGATCTGTGAAGACCACGAAGCGCTCCCCTATGAGGTAATGCTGCCACATATTTGGTGCGAAGACCACCGCTGCAAGCTCTAGATCATGGGTTACATAATTACGGTCATGGTTACATACCTTTCTAGACCTATAAGAGATCACCCCTTTTCATCGCATCAACACACACCCAAGGCCTTGTCCTAAAGCATCACAAAAAACATCATACGGTGCCCCTTATTACAGAAACCTCAGTATAGGGGCACGTACCAACTTCTCCTTTAGATAGATAAAGGTAGCCTCACACTGCCCATCTCATATGAAAGCCAGGTCCTTCTTGGTCAAAGCTATCAAAGGTGTTGCAACTCGGGAGAAGTTGGGTACGAACCTCCGGTAATAACCCGTCAGTCCAAGGAAACTACGATCCTATACCACATTCTTGGGGTTTTCCCAAGAAAAAACTGCCTCAAACTTTAATGGGTCCACCACTATTCTCTATATGCACTCCATGTTCCCAAGGAAGTGCACTTCTTGCATAAATAACCTTCACTTGGACAATTTCCCATTAAGTTGGTGCTGTCGGAGGACCCCTAAAACTGTTATCAGGTGATCATCATGATCCTCCTTTGACCCTGAGTACATCAGGATGTCATCAATAAACACGACTATGAACCGGTACAGATATTCACGGATGACGGAGTTCATGATCCCCATGAACACAGTTGGAGCATTCGTAACACTGAATGGCATGACCACCAAATAAAAGTGACCATATCTACACCTGAAGGTAGTCTTCGAGATGTCACCCTTTTTAACCATCAGCTGGTGATATCCCAACCACAGTTCAATCTTGGAGAACCACGCTGCCACTTTTAACTGGTCGAAAAGGTCACCTATTCTCAGGAGAGGTTAATAGTTTTTGACCATTACTTGATTCAGTCTTCGGTAGTCTATGCACAGTCTGAGACCACCATATTCTGTATTTGAAAACAAAACTGGAGCACCCCATGGTGACACACATGGTCAAATAAAACCTCTCTTCATCATATCATCAATATAAATCAGCAACTACCGCAACTCAGAAGGATCCATCCGGTTGGGAGCCATCAAAATCGGACAAGCACCAGGTTCTAAGTCTATCCCGAACTCAACATCACGTCGAGGGGGTAGAGTCACCACTTATTCAGGGAAGATCTCCATAAAAACACTAAATATCATTGGGACTTCTACCATTTCTATATCTTCCAAATCCACTGATATTTTAGCTAACAAGGATTGGAGGGGCTCAACTCGCTAGTTACCTTCCTGGTAACCTCGTTCGCCGATGAAAGTCACATGTCGGCCGCCCAAGTCGGAAAATCTGATCCTTCCTCGAAAGCTGTCAATAATGGCACATACAAATAACAAATAGTCAATGCCTAGGATGACATCGTACGGAGGTATCTACAATAGTACAAGATCCCTGATTGTCTAATGTGGCCCTATCAGTATTCTACACCCTCGACGAACATAAAACAAGTCGGTCTGACCTCTGACTGGTGTACTTAACACCAAGGGAACTGGATGTATCTTAGCATCTAGACCTAGAACATAGGCCAGACTGGGCGCAACAAAGGAGTGTGAAGCTCCTGTATCGAAGAAGGCATAAGAAAGAGTATTAAACAAGCTGATCGTACCTCGAACGACTTTTGGACCTGCTGGAGCTACTCCCTCTGTGGCGTGTAACTGCCCACACCCAGCTCTCATGCCCCTTTGCTATCGGCGTCCTCCCTGACCGCGCCCTGGTCGAGGTCCCCGAGGAGCGCCCTATGATCTGCCTCCTCATGCGATGCCTATCCTTGGAGGAGCGGGAGATCGCTGTCCCTGCTGCTACTGATGAAAGGTCTGGGTTGGAAACTGTTGTGGTTGGGGTGGGAGATATACTGGCCCAACCACATTGTACTTTACTCGGTTCGAGCACTGATTTTGAAGGTTCCCATGACTACCACAGATGAAGCATCTCGGTCCTGGGCCCAAAAGGAAAGGGCGTGGACTGGGAGATGGGATCTCAAACTACTGGGGGCTGCTCCCTACTGGTCGAAGCCTACAGGTCCCTGATGGTGGAGGCTAACTGCTGATGGGCTTCCCCTTTGATGAGCCCAACTGGATTCCCTCTCACGATACACCTCCTAGTGTGTGCATCCTCTCCACCGCTTTTGCCTTTTTATGGACCTCTATGTATGTCGGTATGGTGAAGGGAGTTATAGCATACTAAAGAGAAGGTCTAAGTTCCTTCTTTATACATCTCGCTCAAGACTCATCATCCAAAAAGAGGTCCGGAGCAAAGCGGAAGAGATCCTTGAACATGATCCCCAACTCTCTTACTCACATGCTCCCCTGCTGGAGGGAGAGTCGCTCTTACCTCTTTTCATCCTTCATCATGGAAGAGAGGAATTCAGCCTGGAATTCATTCTCAGACCATGTAACCTCATCCTCCCTCTTCTCCCCAAGGTAGAGCATCCACCACTGACGCACTACTCCCCGCATCTGGCTTACATCCTGAGGAACCCAGTACTCCGTCGGAGCCCAAATCAAGCTGAAAGCTATCACCAGCTCCTCTAGCCAGCTTTCTGTCTCCATGTCTGAGGTTCTACCTTCGTACATCCCAAGGGTCTGTCACTCAGAGGCACGAAGCATCCTCTTCCACTGATTGTCCTCTTCTCAGTCAGTCTTATGCTGATTGGCCATGTCAACATCCTGGGCCTCGATCGCTCGTACTACCCTCTGTCGTCGTCCGGGTGCCATAGCTTCAAGGTAAACAAGGAATTTCTAAGCTCGAGTAGTGTAGAAGATTGCTTTTAAATTTTTGTAGACTTATTATTAGTTTTAAATCCCCAAATAACCATGAAACATTAGAAAACAAGTCATTATGAAGCATATACCTTCCCTAGGGTCTCTACCCTGCAATCATTGTAGCCTTACTTGGTCGTTCGGTAGGCCTAGATTCCTTGCATCGGACCACGGGGGGACTTAAAATCTCGTGTCCTAGCCGATCTTTCCGGACCTATTTCATGCACAAATATTATCCAACACTGTTGCCCTACCATCCCATGCAATCCTCACTATGCCTAACTCCGAACTCCATACAATCTATCAACCTCCCTCTGATTCCATTCTTTCACAACTCGCCTTCACCATGATTAGAGAAGGGACAACATGTTTCCAGACCCTTCCTTCTTCATGTTGAAGGAGAGATAATGACCCCCGAGACCCGCCTTCAATAGGCCTTGGAGTGGCGACTAGCACCATGGGTATAGAATCACACAAAATATGGAAGGCATTACCCTTTTAATTTAATAGGATCAGGAGATAAGATAGAAAGTCCCAAAAACACCGAAAGTGGAAGTATAGGTAAAACAAAAAAAACCATTCTCATATGCATGTTCCAAAAGTAAATGATACAAATGTAAAATAAAACCCCAAAAAGATGTATCAAAAGAAAGAAAAAACAGCAACAACAACTATCCCAACGTCTAAACTAGTACGACCCTCCACGATCCCTAAAGTCCTCTTGGAAACCTGAAAACATTTTTATATACGTAGGTTAAGCATACAAGTATACTTAGTAGGGAAAACCGAAATCTCTCGTGCACAAGTGGGGATGCATTCTAATGCCCCGTGAGAAAAGAGATAATTGAAATACCTTCCAAGGAAAACTGCCCACCCAAGCCTCACCAAGGCATGATCCCTAAATAAATAAAATGAAGAAATATAATAGTAATAACACATCTATGTTTGGGTACCCTGCGCCACTTCCACACTGGTTATTGAAGACATCCTATGCATCGATCCTATCCCGCCATTCTCACTACAATCCCATTGTCACACCCCGCCCACACACACCTGGGCCATAATCACATGTCCTACCCAAAAACACCTAGGCAAAAACAACCACGTGTAACCACTCCCACAAAAACCTAGTCAAGAACAACTACTGCCATGCCCAAAGACTCCTGGGCCTCATCTCGAAGACACATAGGAAACAACCTGCCCGCACACACCTAGGAAACCAGCACAACTACCTTTCCCCAATAATCCTGGGCTATAATGGACCTTATGCCATCACAGCCCACCCAATGAGTCTTGGGCTATATGAGAAAGGGAGTAGAAAATGATCTAATAACCTTCCACTCATAGGAGTATATTTAAAAACACCCTCCCCCATGAAATGGGGGTGTTCAACACTAGGTTCTCAACTTGGGTGGGGTGTGAATAAGAAACATAAGAAATAAAATTATATAATATATATAACAAGCACTCATCCAAACATAAAAGTTCCAAAACCAACATAAGCATAAACACCCCCGTTACTATTCATTCACAAGAAACACCGAACCCACGACCATGTCACCACTCATCCTGGAAAGCAATTCCCCATTGAGCCCATTCTTGTTTTCATGTTCAAGTGATCCCATTTATATAAATTCTATACTACTGGGATACTAACAGGCAAAACCACAATCCAGAGAAAGAGAAATAGACAAACAAGAATTTAAGCATTCAAACCCGGTTCCCTTGTAAAGTCACAACAACAAAGGGTTCCGTGAGATCCCTCAAATTAATGGAACCAAAACAAGCCTCGAGATACAGCCACACATGGCTTTATATTCACAACCAACAACCACACCACAATAGAGGATCCCTTCCCCATCCACATAACCCCATAAGCATAAAAAAACAACACACCTACTACCAAAACAGAGTAGGAAAACTTCTAGTTTCAAGAAGATCATTCATTAGGTTCTTCTTTCTATTGGTTAACAAGGGTGACCACAAAAGGATTGATGTTCACTAGGAATCCATTTAACCAACCGAGTTTAGGTGATTAAAAAATTTCCATGTTACAGTTATTTAATCATCACAGAATACAAGGGTTCATTAGTGCGCAAGGAAAGACCACCAACGACCATGATTTTCAGTGAGCATAAGCCCATATAGTTCACAACATATAGCAATTATAAAAGAGTATAGCAGAATTGTCAAACGCATCCCATAATTCTTTAACAGTCTATTTATTATCTTTTTTATGGTTTGGTTTCATCCATTCCCACAAAAAAAGTGGCGTACCCACCCCACATGATACACAATAAAGAGAGACTAAGGAAAACCCATACCTGGTTGATGAAGGATCGAAGTTCTTCTCCACACTCCAAGAACCGGGGATGCGTGACTTGCAGGGGAGGAACGTTGGGGACTCCAAGGGTGAGCAGAAAGCCTTCAGCAGAGCTTCACGACTTTCCTCGGGAAGGGGAACTCCAAACGAACAAAGAATAATGGGAGACTATCTAAGAGAAAGAAGAAATAATTTCTAGCATGATATAAATATGAGATCCCATTGTTATGGGATATGGAATTTTGAACAGCTATAAAGTCAGATCTTGGTTTCACCATGCTGTTGGATTGTTAAGCATGATGGAATTAATTGTCATTTAACAATTCTCCTCGAAGAGGTGGTCATAATGTCCATGCATTAAATAGTTTTCTTTAACCATAAGGAAACACGTAACTGGGGAGGATCTAGAAGGTATGGGGAAGGGCGTGACACCGAGGAAAAACCACACGTTTTGGTAAGTTAAGTGTTTCCCGACTATTGGGGGATTATATATATTATTTACGGGCATTAAATGGCTTTGAAATGGGGTATTAAATCATGTTTACATTAAAAGATATATTACAAGAGCAGAAAAGTTGGGAAATGAAAAAGAACAAAGACCGCTTGGTGAGGACAAAGTACCACCGTCACGGTGCCACCATCATTATGTAGCCATGTCTTGGCAAAGGAATGGACCAGGTGGGTCCAGGCCATTACATTCTTTCACATACAATTTAATTTTTAGGATATAAATTTTTCCAATTGGATTTTATAAATTATACAACGATTTCCCAATAGAACTCTTCTTTCCAAATAACATATTGACTCCTCTTGAGTTATTTATTATTTACTGACGAATGACGATTGAGATACAAAATATTACTTTACGCCTTCACTTCTGGGAACAAAACGTCTAATTGTGAAATAAATATTGACCAAATATTTATGAGAAAAATTTCCATTCCTCTGTTAAATCATGGCTAGGATTGGGATATGTTATATGTGGAATGCGTGATTATGTTAATATAATGATGTGACAGGTGTAACAGAAGTTATATATTTCTCTAATTAATTGGTATATATGATATATCCCATGATATAAT
Source organism: Viscum album (assembly GCA_963277665.1). Taxonomy (NCBI): domain Eukaryota; kingdom Viridiplantae; phylum Streptophyta; class Magnoliopsida; order Santalales; family Viscaceae; genus Viscum; species Viscum album. Next base: position 374,345,897 of record OY728119.1, on the reverse strand, counting down.
ATATATTATGTGTGAAATGATTCTATATTTGTTTACAATATGATGTTTTTATTATGCACATATGTCATGAATGAACATGATGCTTTCTTTGTTCCCAACTATGTGTGGTATTTTACACTATGACATGATGTTTCATTTTTATACAATTCCATATTCCATGAAATTTTCAATTATTTCCTTCATGATTTTTTTGTTTATCCTAGGATTATTATATTATGATAAGGATATTTCTCACCCATGTTGTATTTATTATTGCTCCATATTTATCTTATTATTGGGATTTTACCTCACCCCCTTTCATTGATGGTAATCCTTCGGCGATTTCATTTTATAAGAAGATTTATAGAATTTATATTGATAAATAGTAATGATATAAATAATTGATTATGTTTTATTATGTACATGTTATGTATGAGACTAATTTTTACAAGTTACTAATCATTTGGATACTAGACTGGTAATAATTTTATTTTTTTTTCTTTAAAATGATGTAATATTCATGAATGAAAAATTAGGGTCGTTATATATCATATCCGATAATGGTTTAGAAAATTAAGTAATTATTTTTAGAAATAATTTGTGAAAATACTTAGTATAATACTATGTATTTATCAACCACTAAGAAACATTATTTTAGAAAGATAATAAACATAATGATCATATATGATATAGTTCATGTATTAGTTGTGAAAAATAATAAATTATTTATTCTTTGTTGAAATAAATTATTTAAATGTTTTTCTATTTTAAAAAATAGTGGGAACCATCATAAAAAAACCAAATACCTGTGGGAGGAACAATGCAATTATTATCAGAATGATATTCCCAATTCTGTGGGAGGTGGAGTCAAAACATCATGGAAATGATTTCCCAATAGTCTAAGAATACAAATAGAAACTTTAACTATATTAATTTAAAGTTTCACCTAAGAAAGATCAAATAACTAGTGAGTCCTTTATTTATCCATGACCACTGAAGTTTATTTTAAATTTTGATCCACATGTCGTAGAAAACTTTGATATCTTAATGGAGAATATCTTTTCTATGATGAATTATTATGAGAAGTGGAAGGTGAATCTTGTAATTTTTTATTTATATAAATAATCTAATAAATGGTGTTCATTTATAATGAACACTAATCAGAATCATTATATAGAATAGAGGTAGTGGGAAGAATTTATGAAATATTTTGTTACAAGTATTTCCCTTGATCCCTATGGACAAATATGGAAAGTTAATTCATAATTTTTATGAAAAAGGAATGATAATATATCATGAATTATGAGTAAAACATCACATTTTTTTCAATATAAACCTTAGGATTTATTATCAACAATAATTAACAATAGATATTTTATTAGTTGTTCTACACTACACCTTCAAATGTATCAGATATCAGAGACATTTAGAGTTAAAAAGAGGTCGCTCAATATTCTCTAAAAAATGATATGGAGTTATAATAACATTATCGTGTTTATTGAGATTAAAATAGGAAAATAGTGTTTAAATTTTTTGTTTCAAATAAAAATATAAGAAATAGGATCCAACTACCCATATGTCAAAAATATGGGAAGAATCATCCGATTAATTTCCAAAAACTGATAAAGAGATTATTCAAGTGTGTGAGAGGCAAACACCCAGATCATGAATGTTGATGAGACATTATGAATTCATCCCACATTTTGGAGGAGAGGAATTAACCTCATAATTAACCACCCATGGTTTATTTCCCAAGACTATAGAAAAATAGAACTATAAAAGCTAGTTCACTAAATAATGGTCCCTTGTGGAAAATTAATTTCAGAAAATAACAAATCCATGGGAAGAAAAGAAATCTTATGCCAACACTAATGCTAATTTGGAACAAAAAAATTAATCCATTAAAGATACACATTCTATTCACTAAATAATTTATTTTTTTTCCTTGATTATGGTTTTACACATTATTTTATATACTACAAGTTTTCTACATCTTTTTCATGAATTCATAGATACCTTGAAGTACAGATAACTAAAAAAACACTTAGAAGTATAATCATCACAACCATAGTGTTGGAGTCTTTTCTATAAGCATTTGTGGGAATATTCTTATAGTTAATCTCATAATACTTTCCTTGGTGGGATTTGATGCTATAATGGGCATGGATTAGATCTAATTATATTGATAAAACATCAACTAATTTGAAATATAAATACCTTTTCATATTTCAACCAATCAAATGATTCTCTAGAAATTCAAGGAAGATCATGAATCTCTTTTGGAAAATCTATCCATGGTGTGGGTGTTGATACCCCACGAAGAAGAATTTATTTCCAAAATGTTTGATTGAAAGGTCATTATAAAACAAGGTTAAATTACCATTTTTAGGGAATACACTGAGGTATTTCCCCAAGAGTTTCCCAGAATACCCCATGATAGTGAGATATAGTTCTCAATAGAGCTCATACATGGAGGTAATCCTATCTAAATTTTTTTTTGCAGGATAACCCCAATCATACTAGAGTAGTTAATGAATAATAATCTTGTGAATTTTTAAAAGATGATCATATGTTCTAGTGATTCACCAAGGGATCAGCTAGTGATATTTATCAAGAATATGGATGGATAAATTTATTTTTGTATCAATTATCAGAAGATCAACATGATACCTATAAATAAAAAGTATCCTATACAAATTATTGAGGATTTTTAGATCAAATATGAGGATATTTCTACTTTCCAAAGGTGTATCTTCATTTTAGATATCATCATATGACGGTGAAGAAGGAAGATATTCAAGAAGACTAATTATCGAAAAATTTAGTGGAGCATTGAGTTCATAGTGATTCACTTAACACATATTAATTACCATATAAACATCATGGATTTGATTAATGGAGTCCTTAGAGACTACCTCGAAAAATTTCGGGTAATTTTTATCGATTGACTTCTCCTTTAATCCAAGATATAAAAGGAAAATAAAGAACATCTAAGGATTGTGCTGGTGACATTATGTAAGGATAAGATGTATTCTATGTTTATAAAATATTACTTTTGGATGCATAATGTTGAATTCTTGGAGGATGTGATCACTAGTGGGTGAATTTATATGGACCCTTCAAAAAATCTGATTATGGAATGGCCTCGACCACCTAGTGTCATGGAAATCAATAGTTTTCTTAGCTTAGCTGGGTATTACTAATTTTCCATGAAATATCTCATGATTCAATATTCCAATAATAATGTTAACATAGTAAGGATAAATAATGATTGGATGAAATAATCTGAGAAAATAAGTATGGATCCCAACTAGAAGAAAATCATTGTTCCTATACACACACTTCCAAAAATTGGAGAAAGAATTGTGATATATTGAAACACATCAATGAAAATTTCGAGTTGTGTGGTCATGAATAATGATAAAGTGATATAATATTCTTCATTATTGTTAATTATCAATGAGTAGAAGTTAAATATTCAGGATCTATAGTTAGTAGTAGTGATCTTTGCTTTGAGGATTTGGTGACACATCTTACATGGTGAAAATTGTGATACATATAATAGCCACAATATTTTAAAGTATATATTCACAAAAAAAGAGCTAAAAATGAATAAAATAATATTTTTATATATAATCAAGGACTATTATATCTTTATTCACTACCATTCAAGAAAGGATCATAATGGAGCTGATGATCTATGAAGAAATGAACTTGTTACTCTACCAATAGTGTTGAGTGAGAAAGACCATATCATCTTGTATATTAGTAGGAAGGATTTGGATGTCATAATTTTTGGGAATTCATTCCAACTTTTTCAAATTATTTTCTAACCATCTTTTAAGTAGAATATCAAAGAGGCACAATGGAATGATCTTGAAGTACAAAAGACTGTGAAAATAGTAATGGAAGATATTCTAAATCAATTATACATCGATGATGATGGTGAGATTAGGTTTGGAATGAAGCTTTGTGTGCCTTTTCACCAAGACAAAGAAGTATATATTGTATAATACACATATATAACTTTTATCCATCCATCAAAGAAGTTCTATGATGTACTGTGATCTTTAGGAACACTTATACTATGACAACCTAAATAAGGTTATTGCGGAGTATATCTCAATGTGTTTAGTATTTAGACAAGTTAAGGAATAGTTACATATTCCAACGGGATGACTATACTGACTTGTAAATGGGATATTATCACTATGTAATTCATCATTGGTCCACCAAAAAAATCAATATGAAATAATGTTGTAATGGGTAATATTGGATTGACTAACCAAGACTTCCCACTTTATCTCTAATTATGAATTTTTATCGATTCAAAAAAAATTATAGTATATATAAATTGAATTTATTTATCCTAATGGGATTAAACATTCAATATGCACTAATAATGATCCATGGTTCTAAAAAAATATAGATAAGTATTCAACATGCTTTTCTTACTAAATTTAATTTCAGCTTGGCTAATACCCCCCAACATGATAGAATTTCTAAAAGGAATAATCATACACATGAGAACCTTGTAAGACATTGTTCATTTCCATTCAAATCTATATGTTATCTACATATTCCATTGTTTTTGATCTCATATACCAACATATTACACATCTGTATTGAAGTAAATCTATATGACACCATGTGTGGGATTTGATGTAGAACTCCAAAATTTTGGGATGATGTTGGATAATGAATGCTACATGGACCTGATCCTGTGTAAGAGATGACATATAGGTTTCATTACATACAACAACATATAAGAGATGATTAGATTTAAAAAAAATATCTGTGATGAAAACCATCGAAGAGACATAGAGATTGATGTTGGAGGAATAATTTTTTCCTTCAGATATGAACATGGAATATATTTATGTGGTTTGGAATGAAATGGATGACTATAAAAATTAAAATCGGCCCCTTTAATATCCATGAACTCCTAAGAGAAATGGAATATCAACTTGTACTTCCACCCAGTATATCTCAGGTTTGTGATGTGTTCCACATATCACTCAATAGAATTACATACTTGAAACCTCACATGTGCTAAATCTAAAAGTGGTAAAACTAGAGCATGAACATTCATAAAAATAAAATCCAATTAATATCATGTTTTGTGGATACAATGTTCTATGTAACAAAAAAACTATCATTTTTATATTTTTCTAGAGGAACAATAATTATATATAAGATAAATGGGAACAATTGGAAGCAATGAAATAGAAGTACCTTCATTTATTCTCATATAAAAATATGTGTTGAAATTTTGGGGAAGAAATATCTAAATTTGGGTTAATGAAATGACCCAATTTTTGTCAATTTCTTCAATTAATTTGAATTGTATTGAATATTAAATAAAAAAAATAAAAAATATAGAGATGGAAGAAACATTATTTTCGAACACTATTAAATTAATCATCACTGTAAGCAATAAAAATTCCAAACATTATAATTGGAAAAAATATATTACATATAAAAGATGTAATGGGAAATTATGGATCATCCTAATCTAGTAGAAATATTCTCCCCACTATGAACTCTATAGAAAATAAGTAAAATTTTAGTAAACCAATCAAATTTATTGAAAATGTAGATATAATACCAAGAGAGTATTTAATGTTAATATTGAATGAAATAATTTTATGGTATATATAAGAATTAATTTTAACATTGTAATTATATCCTTACTATCCATAATAGTAACTAGGTAGTTGGGAATACTAACCTAACCATTGAGATATTAATGTAACCCATAATTAATAAATTTTAACATAAAAAACATTTATCATGAATAATTTATTTCAAAATAGATATTATGTTTCCAAAAAATAAATATCATCATTAACATATCAAATAAAATATAATCACATTTTCAATAAACATTTTTTAAGGTATTATAAAAAATAAGTATTTTATATTAACAATTCAAATTACTTATTAATTAAATTGATTTTGATAAAATGAATAAATTTTTTAAATCTGAATTTTAAAATTATGGAAGGGTTATTTTTTTGAATGCTCAAAAATACTTTAATTTTTGGGATAATATTAATAATACATTTTTTCATATAAATGGTGTATCATAAATTAGATCATTCCTAATATAATAATGAAATTATACTTTATAGAACATGAGGTTCATCCATGATATATTTTATTCATTAAATTATTCATTAAAATATGATAAAAATAACATCAAGATCTAAAATGAACTTTTTAGAAAATAATGTCAACAGATTTCCTTTAAATAACAATTTCTCTTTCTCTCGATTTTATTTTTTGACAAACTAAAAATCAGAATTATAAATGGTATCAAACATCATAAATTCATTATATTATATTGATATATGTTTTATTTTGACAAAAAATAAATGTTATAAGTTTCATCATTGATATATTATTCTTTTTAATTTTTTATTCTAAAAAAACCCACACCTCAAGTTTAAATAACCCATCTGACTTCCCTTGAAAAACCACTCCTCGATCCCATTCCAATGAACATGACCTGCCAAAATCATCCCTCTCAATCCCCTTATAATACTTAGGTACATTTTGGGTAAATAAAAATCCAATAATTAAAGGATTTATAGTGTCGTACAAGATAAGATACATAGAAGTGAGAGTAAGTCTCTATTAAATCTTCCTTCAATTCTTATTCTATTTATATTTTCCAAACTCCTTTAAAAACATTTACAATAAAATAATTAATTAAGTAATTTAATATTATATTAATGATATTAATAAACTTTTATTATCATATTTATGACAAATTGAAATGTCATACCCCCCTTTTAAGGCTCTTTTAACAACGTCTCATTAATGGTCGAATAACCACATACATGGATAATTCTAATTAAATTAATACAACAAAAATCATGAATCTATAGTATTAGTTATATATAATACACAAAAAATTAATTACATGTAATATAATTTATTGGAGTTTATCATACTTTTCTATTATTGTCTTTTAAAAAAATAGAAAAGTCAAAGAGAAACAAGAAATATTTATGAAAATACGATATAAAAATGCTTCAATTTCATAAAAAAATTAGCAAATATAATAAGAAAATTATAACTGAGAAATAGTATTATAAATTATTATAATTTACCACTAGATTAATTTTTTAATAAAACACCATTTATTATTCCAAATGCACACAATTGATGAAATAAAGAGGGAATTCAGATAATGGAATTCTCAAACCCAATTCCTCTTCGTCGGGTTATCCATATTCTAAAAAATAATGGATTTTTATATTACATAAATTATAATTAAATATAGTTTCATTTCACTTAAATATTTATTTTAGGGTTAGAAATGTTTCCAAATTTATTATATAAAAAATACTAATATTTTCTTAAACAACCCTTCTTTCTGAAACACATCTTGTCTTCTCTTGAAGTTTTTATTCATCTTTGGGGAATGATGATTTATTTAGAAAATACGTGTCTTTCCTTTTTCATTTGGGAACCCCAAAATTATTAATGAAATCATTATTGATGAAATCATTATAAACCCCATTCCATCATATAGTATAATTCATGAATATGATTGAAATATGTTTTACGTGACATGCACGATTATGTATATATTAAGATGTCATATGTTTTACTATAATAATATATCTCTCCAATACATTTGGTAGTGTGATGAATCTCATGAGATAATGTGTATTATTTGTTAACATTATGCTATATATATTCCCAAGATGATGTTATGACTATGGACATATGTTTTGTGTGAACATTTTAATAGCTTTGTTTATAACTATGTTTGGTATTTGACCACTATGACATGATGTTTCATTTTTTTTATTTCCACATTCCACGACATTATAACATATTTCCATAATGGTATTGATGTTGATAATATGCATATGATATGAGGATGATGATTTGCATTACCCATGTTGTATTGATTCATGTTCCATATTCATCCTTTTAAATGGCTTTCAACTCACCCATATTTATTAATGTATATCCTCAGGTGATTACATATACTAAAGAGAATATGATATTTGAGAAGAATAAAGAATAAATGTTTAAAAAATATCTAATTTTTATTATGTACAATTTTTTGTATGTGCTTACTGTTTTCAAGACACTAAACCTTTGAATCATATTTTTTTACACTACTATGTTGTTTGTCTTTAAAATGATCTAATAGTAATGTAATAGAAATTAATGTCACTATATCATATATTTTGTCTAGGTATGTTCATACACTTATTATGTATATAACATTTGAGGTCCTTAATGTCAAACTAATCATATGAGAGAAAAATACTATGTTGTTTAAGTTCTAATTGAGGATATGATCAACAATATACCAAACCGTTACCTGATTACAAAGAAAATGTAAATATATTCATTATCCAAAAATGAGGATATTTTTTTAACATATCTTTATTTTTATAAAATGTTTCTGATTTGTCAGAATTATTTAACATAGATAAGTTTATCATTTACCAAGATCACTTTAAAAAAATTCTAAATTTTTCATTTATATATTTTTGTTAAAAACATTTCAAATCATCTGAAATAACTTATTTTAACCATATTAAAAAATATTTATAAATGAAAAAAATACAAGATATATATAAATTTTAATTTTTTTTTTAAATTTTAATTTATAATATACACACACACACACAGAAAAACATGTATATTTTTATGTGTAATAATTAAATCAGTAACATATGTAAATACATGGATATATGTATATATATATACACACATGAGTGTTCATGTGTGCATGTATTAATTAAAAAGACCAACTATTATTAATTGAAAAAAAAGATAAATATATTTTGTTACTAATAACGAATAACTAAATGAATTTAATAATTAATTGTAAATAATAAGTATTATAAGTTTATATATATAGACAAAGAATAATATATAAATTTATATTAATTGTATCTTGCAATTTATTTTTTTATTATTCATTAATAATATAATTCTATGTATTTATAAATATTTATATGCTTCTAGGTCTTTATAATATTATATCTACAGTTATTTTATGATATATATAATGATGAAAATATGAATGTAATAATATTAAAAAATTTATAATATATATATGATTGTGTATTTATATTAGTATATTAATATATTCATATATAAGTTTATTTATAAATTTATTAGTATATAACTATCTATATATCAATATTTTATTTTATTTTCTAATGATAAGTGGAAATGGATCTCTCATAATTCCCACTAGTTCCCCAATCGACTCATGAGAGCTTCAAATTGATTTTACTTGAGGTGGTAAAGTATGGAAAAGGTTGTGGGAATGATGTCGGTGACCGCATGACTGACGATCCAGATATGAATTTTCTTGATTATATAAAGGATGGAGTACATGTTGGCATGAAAATTAATGGCTAGGAGTACACTGTGGCATTAAAATAATGAGTATGGACCAATGGAAATTTTTACAAGAGGGTGTGAACTCGTAATTGCAGGATATAAGGAAATTTAATTTTTAATTTTTTTTTACATTTCAAAAAAATTACCCATGTTTAGTAGAAATTATGGGTATGTTGGTTGTTAATAACCAGTAATAGATATAATGTGTAGTAAATCAGCTTAAGAATTTGGGTAATTTTTCTAGTTTTCATTTAAACAATATTTTTGATAAACCATGGTATTTTTGTTTGTCACATTTATAAACAAAAAAATTATAGAAAGGAGAAAATATATTTTTCACATATAATTAGGTAGGACTCAGGATTTTATAACAAATGTATCAAATTATAAATGTTCCCATTTTAATTTTCATTCCATTCTAATGTATTTTGAACTCTATATATGATCCATTCACCCCTAATATACCAAATCCATAGTGTTTAACACTCTATGTTCTATATACTTATTGGGTCATCTAGTGACCAAAATATTGTTATTTTGGGTGATATTTACTAGTGTTACATATTAAGAAAGGTTAAGTAGATTAAAAATGTGGGAAATGTTTTTTATTATCATTTTAAATATATATATTCATAAAAATGTTAAGAATTTTAGATGAGATTATAAACAAAAAAAGAAGAAAAAATGACTAAATTCATTTTTCTCACATATGATTTGTTAAGACATGGACTTGTGTAAGAAAATTATCAAAGAATTGATTTTCTGACTATTGGTATCTTGCCATCCTTTATTATTTTGGACTCCAAATATGAACCATCCACTCCTATTATAACAATGACATAATTTATAAACTCAATATTGTATATACTTAGTGGGCCATCTAGTGCACAAAACCAATTTTGTGCCTCATGAGAATATTATGTATCTAGATACAGGAATAATTATCCTTTAAACCTTGATATTTTATCATAACCATTAATACTCTATGATGAACATCAGATATTGAAAACTCAACGTCATACACTAATGGGTTAATTATAATTTCACTTCAAGAAATATCTTTCTGTATTTATATATACACACAACCAATTTCAAAGAATGATAAAATGGGGATTACTTATTCTATTACAATATTAATTTTATATCCTTAATAAATTTTATGAATAATAAAAAAATAATTCATAATCACCTATATAACGTATAACATATGATACACTACTATAACAGTCATACTTTTTCTAAACCAATAGTGTTTTGATAAACTCATGAAATATCTATGTAATTACATCTATATCACTAGGAAAAGGTGTTATAAAACCATATCAACAAAATCATTAGTGATTAACATTTATGGATAAAGAAATATTGAATAATGATGATACTTATTAACCATAGTCCTAATGTTCTACAACATGAACAGATATGCAAACATTTTAATATCACAATATCCAATTTTACGATGTCAGTAACATATGTAGTCTATTGAAAGTTTTTCAAAAAAATTCATCATCATTATTTTAACCCCTTAAATACATATTTTTCATTTAAATCATTTATTAACAAATTTAACAATTAATAGTAACACTTTATAGACATATCCAAAACTAATTTAATATATATAGTGATATTTACAATGATATGGTAACTAGATGTGACTCTTTATATCTCTATTTACAAGAATAACATAAATATTCTATGATATTATGTAACCCTCGCTTCTAATTCCAACTAGAAGAATATTTTATTTGATAACATTGAACTTATCTTAGTTTAAACATACTATAATTTGTTTTTTGACACTGTATAGTCTTATTAATATATTTCTAAGATATATGAAATTAATTTGTTTAAATGGTTTTTCTTTAGTTAAAATGTTTTACAAAAAACAATTATACCAATATCATATATGATATTCTTGGTGTTTGGAGAATTATTATAAAACTAATAATTTATTCTTCAACATATTCTAATGATTATGGTAAAATAATATTTATTATAATTTCAAAAACATCTAAATAAACTCCTTTATACCAGATAACGTATTTTAATACTTTTATTCTTCTAAATATGTGTTATAAGATTCCATAAATTATAAACAATAAGTATGTATCTTATATTGTTCGTAAGAACTCATTATTTTAAAATAAATTCAATTATTCAATAATATAAATGAGATAAAGATAAACATCTATTATGTATATCTAAATGATTGTGATATACTAGTTTAAAGTAAAATCCTTGATGTAACTATTTTTCCTATAACTTGATTTGAAAATATAGGATAACAAATTTCTTATCGTGATTTTGAATTCCATTTTATTTACAAAGGTTATAAATCATACATTTGTTATCATATACCCTTTAATGATAAATAACTAATTTCAATGAAACTAGATCATACCATTGAAAATAATTGTAATTTCTCATAAACTTTTAGGTTTATATGATTATTCCATAATATATAAACAATTCCTTCATTCTAGATAGTTAATTTATGTTCTTAATAACCTTGGTGGGATTCCTGAAGACTAATTTTTAGATATTGGAACTAATTATAAATCTTCTAGATTGAACTTTTACAAGATTGTATTGTTAAAACATCACTGTAATCTAGACATCACATCCTCTCTAGATATTATATTCCCTAGTTAATACATCCTTAAAACGTTAGTCTTTACACATGTACTCAATATGATTAGGTGTTGTTATAAATTAATGGGATATTATTATGGATGAATCAAGAGTACATTTGTTTCTTTTACAAATTCTTTATTTAGAAGAAAACCCATGTGATTGGATAATGTCAATAATTTACACATAAAAAATATTTCTCAACCCTATGAAAACACTGTGAAAGTCAGGAAACATAGATGAAAATATAGAAGGTTTATACATGATGTGAGTGCCCACTCCATGTTTTGTTTGACTATTGTGTAGTATGTAGTTTTTATTATCTCTATTAAATTTTATTGATTAATAATTACAGAATTTGGAGAACAAGTCCTGAGCAGTAATTATCCACTTACATTTATAGAAATTCTTGAAATTATTTAGAGAGGAATCATATATAATTTATTGGTTTCCCATCACACTCTTATTAATTAGATCATTATTAATCATTATGGTACTTATTAATATTATATTGTTATTATACAAAATGGTCAATGACTACTAGAACAATTGTGTTGAAAAAATAGATAAAACTACCTCTCACCAACTGATAAATAATAGCTGAACCATGAGAGCATTCATGCATGAACTGGTCCTCTAACTCCTCAATAATAAGATTCTATGTGAACGAAAATACAATCATCTTACCTAATCCTTCATGACAAACATAAATGGTGCACATGTAGATCATACTCATCTTCTATTTCTTTAAGAAAAAAATGTATCTGAAAAATTCACACAGAATTTTATCTACCACAAAAATCATATATCCATAAACATATTTTAAAAGTAAATGATCATTATCAGTGATATTTCTTCTAATTATAAATTCATTTTGATATAGTTAAATGATTATTTAAATATTCAATGAAATATATTGAAGAGTCGAGATGATGAGGCTCCATTCCATATTTCACGTGATATTTAAATTTCCACATATTAACTTCATTTAAATTACAAAAATGACCTAGTATTCTTTCCTTCTATTATATTTAAATATGTAAGCCACATCATATGTAGCGTATGATTTAATTTTATCGTCAAAATATTCAAATTATGGAACCCAATCGAATTTATGTTTATATATAGAAGCTAATATCATACAACAATGAATACCATATATGTATTGAAAGTATGTATGTGGTTCAATTTAGATTCATCATAGAATTTTTCCAATTGGATCACATTGGTTACATCAAAACAACCAGCTACATGATTCCTCATTAACAAAAATCACCCAAACTAGTTCGCCAGGTTACCTGTGAAGTAGAAAAATACTACATAAACAATTTGGTTATGTTACTCATTTTTATATGTGAATCATTTGGTAAATTTATTCATATAAATAAAATATATATATATATATATATGTTCAAATTTTTATACGCAACACAAAACGACTACATAAATATTCTTATATAACTCAAATCATCTATGTTGATTCAAAAAAAGGAATACAATACTCAAAAAAACATTAAACCTCTTTAAGAGAAATCCATTCCTTCGTAAATATTGAAACACTGCCCAAATATGTTTAATAAAATTCTATTTTATTCACCATATATAAATTATATTCCTTTTAAGACAATATAGTCAACTATAACACTGAATTGAAGGTCCATAAAAAAATAAAACATTCAAAAATTCATAGGGAATTTTAATCTATCCATTTGGATTATTTTTCAACCGAAAAAATCATCCTCAACCACTAATTTAAGAATCCAAAAAACATATCCTTTGTCACAATACAATAATCGTGACACCAAACAATATGATATGGTAATATTTTTTGGATAACATAACACCTTAATGAAAAGAAAACAAATTCCAAGTGAACAGATGATATCCACATTAATTAAGACCCACATAATGAGGCCACTCACTCATCCAAATATTACACCATTAGTAAAAGGAAAAAATGATATAAAAAAAGATACATATAATTTGAACCTTAAGTCAAGATAATCATGGTTCCTTTTCTCCAACTTTGAAAACACAAGCCAAGGCAATATTAAGGTTCCTAAAAACGCATATTCATGACGTGGGAGGGATAAACAACCATGTTTATCCTATTGTCATCAAATATATCCTAAAGCACACCATTGGGGAATATATATCCAATTGAACATAAGTGGGAACATGTTTTAAATTTTTCCCCCATTGTCCACTTGTTTTTTAATGAAATGATATTGGATATCATTTTTCATGGACCTTATGTGGTGTATAGTATTTATAGATATTTCTATAACACTATAATTTTCACAAAGAATTTTGATATGTTTATCAATTTAAATATATAAGTCATCTAGGTAGCCCTTAATCCAATTAATTTGAGTACATTCATTAGTATCAGTGACATATTTATCTTCAATATTTAATAAAATGATTTAATTATAGTTATTATAGTGACAAATCACTAAGAAAACTCCTATGTAAGAAATTCTACCAAATGTGTGTCTTAGATCGTCAAAATTTAATGTCAAGTCAAAAATATAAATATAGATAGTTAAAAACTATTTATATTTATTTAAAGTATTCCATATCTCATCATATATTTGAAATATCTCAGAACCATTTATTTTCTAATGTATGTTATTCATTATGATCACTTTTATACCTTTTAGAAATACCCACATCATAAGCAATATATTTATTAGATTTTGTATGATAATGTTGGCTTCCAATGAATATCATGAAATCTATTTGAATGACACTCCCAGAATCCACATATTTGAATATATTAATTCCCACATGAATAGACCTAAACACATTCTTTGACTCCTCCATTTCTAACATTTTATTTGGTTCCCTTGAATATATTTATTAACAGAAGCAATTAAAACATTATTTTTTCACATATAGTTTAATAAAATAACTCAACTTACCAAGAACAGAAATCTCAAACTATGGTCTCATTTGGTTGAAAAATATTTGTAGTAATTGTTGTGATCACCTGTAAAAATAATATCATCAACATACACAACCAAAATAATTCCACCAAACATCACTTTTTTGATATACAAGTTACTATCAACATTTCGTTTAAGGATTCTTAATTCATTTTCCATGTTTTGAAACCAAAAATACCATGCCCTTGGTTATTGTTTTATGATATAAATAGATTATTTATTTTTCACACTCCATTGACATCATTTTTAATTTAAAAACAACACGGTATCACCACATAAAATTCTTCTTCTAGATCAACATTCAAATCATTAAATTTGATTTCATTTTGATAATCTATTTATATTATATAGGATAAAATAGAAATGTAAATTATTACAATCACTACTATTGAAAATGGAAAACATTAATCTTCAAATTAAACCCTTTAATCTTGTGAATACCAATTGTATACATAAATATCGTTGTTCATAATAAATTTTCCTTGATTATCTAACTTATTTATAAATACCAACTTGCTTCCAATGAGTTTTATCAATAAGTATTGGATATTATACCAAGTTATGTTCTTAAGGATAATTAATTTATTTACATCATCACATAACAAACATTTACTTAGAACATTATTCTTGAGTCAATCACAAAAAATAAATGCCTCCTATGAATTTTGCCTCTTGGGTTCAATAATAGCATATCCAATTCATTAGTTTTTAATGATATTTATTTTCAAATAGTTATAGCACCACCATCATGATCATAAACATATTGTATAATCCTGGTATCTCTTGTCAGGTGTTAGTAGAATCCACTATCAAGAAAATAAGATATGTTAATTTAATTATCTTTCAAGGAAACAACAATAATTAGTCATTTTCCATCATTTGTTCTCTGTTGACTCTACCTACCTCCATATATATATATATATATATATATTATATCTTGGAATCATGGTAAAACATTCCATATCATAATGACCTTTTATATAAATACTTTCACAAAATTTCATAAGCATATCAATCTTGTTTTGATTAAGAAAAAAGAAATAATTTTCATTCACTGAATATCTTTTCACAAGTATGTTGTTTCAACTTAAACAATTAATTAAATGAAACTCCACAATTTTATGATTCCATTTGATAGAAATTTAGACAATAAAAATTGGATCTATAACCATAGTCATCACAACACCCATAGTATCATTTGAATGTTATTTATAAAAGTAATTATTGATACCACACCCAATAAAAGATTTATGATCTAGAACAAAAAATAGTTATAAATTTAATAACTTTTTTTTATCTTACTTCCTAGGTTTGTACCCATAATTTCAAAACTATTAGTACTTTTATATGTTTTCATCCCATTATTTTCTATAGTTTCTTATAGAATATAAAGTGTTTGGTCCAATTGTTTTATAATATTCCAATTTAACATATTCATAAATTTTTAGGTAATCCACACAATTCATATGATTAATTTACTCTTTCATTCAATCAGAAGATTTTTCAAATAAAATATTCATTTTAAAAAGTGTTTTCTAATAATTATGATAAATTTATTCATCCTTCTAAAATTCAACCATTTGCACAAAAATATTCTTCTACTATTCTTATAAAATGAGTTCATTCTCATCTAATTTTACATTATTGATGTTAACTTATTCAATGTAATAATTTTCTATGAATAGATTCTCATGTTAAATTTTTTTTTGTAATTCAATTTTTTTATGAGTCATTTAGGTACCATCATGATCTAGAAGTTCTTTTCAATATATACTTAATTTTCTAAATTTAACAAGTGAATGTTATAGTTATTGTGTTTCTATTCTTCTCTATTATTTGAATTTTATTAATCATACTTAACACATGATATTATGTTGGTGTGATTTATAGAACCTTTAACTTTTAACTGAATATCTGATGATGAAAAATCTTCATAATATTATCTCTACATGATTCTCCTTTTCAATCTTGTTGTATTAATTTTTTTTCTTGAAATCCTCTATGGTAATCCATCTAATTCATCATCTTATTCCAAATATGTCATGTTTTTAGGGAACATGGTAGAAAAGTGGCATATTTAACCACATTTAAAACACTATATGGGAATATTTACTTTATATTTTCTTTTTCACTATTTAATATTTATAGATATAAGATATATGATTTTATTATCCTTCTCATATCTTTCATATTCTCCTTCTGAATCACATGAAGGTTAATATTCTTTTTTCCTATTCTGTAGTTCATTAATTTCATTATAAGTCATTTACTCATTAAATATATTCTGGAAAATATAATCATTTCTCATATCATAGTTTGAGATAGTATTTTTTATCTCATACATTTATATTCCTAGAATCTCTTATAATGTTGAGATCTTTATATCAAATCTACATAGAAAGTTCCATATTATTTTTTTGACCATAGTTGAGTCACCAAGATTTTCACTAAATACTATTATATAAATACGTATCTCATCAACCTAGTGGAATAGTTAATAACATTATCCTCCTTATTAATATTTAAAATTTCAAATTTCTAATGAAAGTTTTTTAGTTATTCTTCTTTTATCTTGGTTTTCACCTAAAAAATATTTTCAAAATTATCCCACATTTCCATAGATGGTTTTTTTCCCATAACCTTTTTATAATACTTTTTAAATTAAGATGAAGTAATTTAATTAAATTTATTCCAATATATTTGAATGGTTTTATTATCTAAAAATGACATAAGGCCAACCTTAGTAATTATTGGATATCCCACCTAATAATATCCTTATCATTAAGTCCTTATGATAATAGACTATTGGCCTTTGATTCTTCCAACAATAAAAAATATTCCCATTAATTAAAGTAGAACATCTATTGTTAATTTATTTCCCATTTTACATTATAAAATTAAATAGTTTAATCTCAGGTGAAACCCCCACTGTTATCACATGTAGAGCCCATATCTCTTGGTATACTTCTGAGAGAATGGATGTGAATCAGTCATAGCTGTTTTATTTTTTAAATTCATCCTTGAGAAATAAACCCACGTAACCAATTGAAGTTTTGATTTATCCTTAATGAAAATCTTTCTCACCTATGGAAAAAAAATATGGACAATAATAAGCAGACATGAAATTTTACATGGTTCAAACACTCTTTGAGAGTATACTCTTTTATGTCATCAATTGTTTTCAAGTACATGGATTTAATTATAACTATAAATATTTAGTGGATAAAAATATCTAAAATTTGACCACATAGTTTGATACAAAATTATCCACTTATATTTATAGAAAATAGTATATTTTTAGATAGGAACTATATGTTCCACAATGGGGTTCCCCTCACTTACTAATGAATTATATAATCACTAATATTCAGTATGATTCTCTATTAAATGTAGTTCTACTTCTAGAATGTCAAATACTAATAAAAATATGTGATTGAAATAGAAGTAGATCAACCACACCCTAATTTAAAAAGAATAGTTTTATCATGAGGGAATTCATGCACATACTGGTCTTCTTCCTCCTTAACCAAAAGGATCTAGGAAAAAATCTAATAAGCTTATCTCAACATTCAAGGAAACATGATTAGTGCGTATCTCTATATTCTTGAAAATATCTATATTAAATAAATAATTATATCAAAAATAGTCATTCATGATTATCATCTACCAAAAAATGAAAATATTTATAACAATATTTGGAAACTCAATGATCTTCAGTAGTGAGGTTTGTCCCTTCATATATCATTTAGATTCACTTTAAGTATAGTAAAAATAATTTTTTACAACCCCATAGGACCTGAGATAATTTTACTTCCTTCCATTTTTCACAGGATGTATATTTATTTCATACACACCTCATTTAAATTCCCATGATAGTGGGTTCTTCTTTTCTTCTATGATATTCAAAACAGTAAACACATCACACGAATAGTAAGATTTAATTTTATTTTCATAATATTTAAATTCATGAAATTGATACAATTATAGTATGTACATAGAAAATATTTTCATATGTGAATATGTCCCAAATGTGGATTGAAATGGCCTATGTGATTCACATTAGTAACATAATAGAATTCATTTATTTTGATGACATCATCTATATCACAACAATCAGTTGTGGAATTCTCTATTCTCTTATGTCATTTAAATGGGTATATTGAGAATCCTTTATCATAGAAAATGTCTATGTGAATCATTTATATAAATTAATATTTCAACTATGTGAACCACAGGGCTTTATAATTCAGATATGTGAAACATTTGAATGCATGAATCTATAAATTTTACTACATATCAAATAATGGATATGTCAATTTTTCAATATCATTGAAATTGAGTTGATAGATCTGGAAAACTCCAAAATTCACCCAAATCAACTCATTACTTCTTTTTACAACATTTAGGCATTCTTAAACACCTAAAAACATACCCAATATATTTTTGATCATCCTCCATAACCAAAAATCAATCATTATTGATTCCATTGAATTTGAACTTATCAACCACTACACTCCATCAAATGTTAATAAAAAGTCAATAGATTTAAAAATTACAAGTGAATTTCTGAAACATCATGTAAATAATTTTATAGTTATCATATGTATCTAGATTCACCCATTGAACAACATCAATAGTTGGTTATTCTGGAAGGTATTAGTCTACCACATATATTTATATCTTTTACTCTCAATAATATTTCTTATTTTTCATTCGATTCTAAGAAGGTTCTTACACCAATCTTACTAATTTTTTAGATTTTCATATCAAATCTATGTTTGATGAGAATAAAAAAATAATGTCTACAATGAAATATTTTTTTAATGAAAATAATGTTTTTAATTGACTTAACAAGGAATTTTACTTAATGTATTTCCAGTAAATTAACTAATCCTTTTAAATTTATCATTTCCATTAATGGTCCAGGAAACATATTGAACTATGAAATGAGTCCAACTTAATGTATTTATCACCACATACTAATTTAGGTATGGATTTATATAAGTCATAATATATGTGATTCTCTGAATATTTAGTGGTAAAAACATTCCCATAATACAATTTATGGATATAATATCCAATGTATTTCTTTTGTGTCCTATGTTTTAGGGTATTATTTCTTGTTAAACCAATATATCTCCGTGGTATTTGTTCTTTTAACTTATTAAACTATATATTACCACCACGCATTGCATAAAATAATTATTAAGAAAACAATTTTATCACAAATAATCAGAATTGGATGATCGAGGTAATGACAAGTTTTTTACTTTGAATAGATTCTAACACTTAGTACTCTTAAAGGGGATTTAATATCAATATATTATCTTAAGTATTCCATTTATATTTATTCATAATTAAAATAATTTATTTTGGAATACTTATTCCTTCATAGGCATGAATAAGATCCATTAATATCTATTTGTAACCCTTCATAAAACTCTTGAACATGTTAGTGTTAATTAAGAAGAAGAGAAAATTAATTATAATAAATATCATTTAAATCCTTAAATATATATGTGAAATTTTTTTTTACTTAATTTGGAAATTTAAACTAAATAATACAATAATTAATATAAAAATAATTACCCTGAATAATACACCATAGAATAATCTAAATAAATGAACACTTCATATGTTAAAACATGTGATAAACAATTCATGAAAAATTAAAAAGCATGAAATTATAAATACTATAATTTATAATTCACTATAGGTATTCAAAAAATACACAAATCTGAATTTCATTTGTTAATTCAAAATTTTTAGCTCCTTCATATTGATCGTCATTATATATAATATCATTAAATATATAATTTTTTCAAATATATACACATTTTTTATATTTTATTATAAAAACAGTCTACATAATCCAAATACAACATATTTATAATTATGATCATAAAAATTATAAAAAAACTAAATTTTGACATGTTTTAAAAATTTTCTCTTATAATAATATTCATTTGTATAATTTAAATTATATTATTATAATAAAATATAATTTTAAATATAAAATATTTTTTATTTTTAATATTTTTTATTTTATAAAAATTTCTAATATTATTTTAAATTTTACGTGTAAATATTTTTAATCAAAATTATAATTCATTCCATAAGAAGTTCATAAAATGTATTATAATATTATTATTTAATTTATTGGGAATTTATTTTAGAAATGTTTCTAAAACATTTAATTAATTAAAAATATTATAATTAATTAATTTATAATCACTTTTAAAATTAATACATATACTAAAATCTATTTTATTGTTATTTATAATCATTTTATAAACCATGAAATAGACATAATAAATTAAATTTATAAAAAATTTCATTTTGGACCCCTATAGTATGTTACAATAGATAATGAAACTATATATCGTATCCCATGATAGCGAGATATATATGGGTTTCATTCTATCTATATCATCGGTACCGTATATTATGAAAATGTTGTTGGACTGTGATGTTATGAACTTCATGTGATAAACATAGTAGAACACAACTATCACCTCCTGTAATTTGTGGCCTACGTAGAGACAATAAATAACACACTGAATTATCACATGTAGCATTAACCCAAAATTGTGATGGATTGTTTAATTATAAATCTCAAGGTGTTTGACTATCATGGAATATAATAGGAACATGTGTATGAAAAACTAGGTGGTACATCATAATTTATAATGATCCATAATATCATTATTATGATATGAGGCTTTGTTTCTCTTCAACAGGTCACACCATCATAGTAGATAATTTTATATTTTTTAGATTTTAAAATGAATGAATCATCAAATTTTAAGGCTTCATATTTTATGATATCACATATTATATACAAATATTCGATCCCAGATTATGACATCTAATATCATACATAATGTTATAGTAAATTTTATCAATAATTTGTAATGATTTTCCTTTTGATATCTAAAATGAAATTTGTTTTCATAATTTGAAGACAAGATTTCTAGAATAAAAAAATATTGATACTTCTATAATTCCACTTATGGGTTTCTGTGGATCAATTAACTCATAATCGACATAAAAATTTAGAAAACACATTCCCAAGATCTACTATGTATTGAAACTAAAAACATGTATAAAATAAAATGGAGAAACTATTTACCTTTCACAAGATCATGTACTATGATTTATCTTTATCAATATATAAATTTGATAAAGATTCATCAGATGTATTGAATGACTCTTTATTTATATAGTATCAATGATATCATTTGAATCACACATCGCATGAGTTAGATTATTTTAACACCCTTGATATGGTAGTGTCACAAGTTGGAAGAGGGTGAGGGAGAAAATTTTCCACCATGTATTTGGAAATATTTTCTTCAAACTCTCAATGGTATTGAACCCTTTCATAATCCTTCAAGATTTCTCATTATGTTACATGAATTAACTCATCTTTTACAACCCATGAGTAAATTCTAATCAAAAATTTATTCATTTATAAAATGGATGCACTGACCTCCAAAATGATTCATCTTATGAAAAAATTATTAATTGTATTCAATGTAGAATAACATACAAATCTTAAATCATAATTATCAAACAACACTTTTTTCATATAGTATAATATGTTAATTTGTTTTCAATACCTATTATACTACACAATGGTAAATGAAAAACAAATGAATATGATATCCATTAGACTCGTGATTTTAATACAATATGACATGTTGATATCATACATAATGTTTCCTGGATTTAGGGTATATCACAATACAAGGGATACTTCATGGAAATATAATTTAAATATTATAATAGTGTGTATTTTTTTCACATTTTCTATTATTTGATAATAGAGATGTTTATTCTGTGAACAATAGCTATTATCAATAAATTATATGGTGGTTTTTATATTCATAGTTTATAATTTGATCTATTTTCAAAAATTATTTGAGAAGAATATATTGTTAAAAAAAATTATCTCCTATAATAGACTATATATAAGTTATTTACTAAAATATAGAGGACACTTTTGTACAATATTTTTAAAAATAAAATAATTTTTTTTGAATATTCTCTATACACAAAGGATATAATTTAATAAAAGAGTGTTAAAAGTTTATCTATTAAATATTCAATTAAATAAAATAACTTTTATTACCCAACACTAAATATTTCATGTACTAGATATATATTTGGTAGAAAATATTATTTATATGATATAATTGGGTGTCTGTTTTGATATATATATATATATAATTTTAAAATGTAATGAATAAATAATTCAACCAAAATATTCTAAATTAAATCTCACATTATCCAAAAGTATTTAGGGTATGTTTTGAAAGAACAATCATAATATTAGGATATTCCAGTAAACTTTATTTACAAATAATGTCAAATAAATATTGAACTGTTCAAATGATTATGTTAAAGAACATAAAACGAGTTCATAGTATTTGTATGATGTGATTTGTTACTATTAAAACACTGGATATTTTAACGTAGATAAGTTTTAATATCATTTTGAAGTAGTAAAATGAGAGGAATAAATAATAATATATATTCATAATATATTGTTTTACATGTATATTCATTTCCTATCACAATATATAAAACATGAAAACCTATAGGTATAGTGTAATCAGAGATTAGATACATAACCAATGTATTTTAAAAATATTATTCAACAAATTCCAAAAACAATATTTATGAATGATACCATTCTACACAATTCATATATAATATTGTTCTTCGTATCTAATGGAAAGGAAACATATTAATGTGTAAGCTCAAACACTTAGTAAAATGTGAAGATATGGTATAAAAGTTAAAGATCATAAGTGAGAAAAAAATGAACATGTGGGTATGAGAAGATAATTAAGAAACATGAACATAACACAATAAAATCTTAAAAAAAATAAATACATATGTATAATATAATAAATTAGTCATATATGTTTTGAAACATGAGTTAATAATCATAAGACATGGTAACATAACAAAGGTAAATTTCATAACATAATGATGTGGAATAAAAATGTTCGAAAACAATAATCATTGAATTTAATTTCTTATTTCAATTATCACAACCATGTCCATTATAATATAGTTTAAATACTAAAATATTTTATTAGTTTCTCTCCTCATCCCATAAAAATGTTGAATATGCTCCAATAGTGGATTTTATTTACTCCACATTCCATTATATTTCTACTCATGAGATATAAAACATTAACATATGAAATAGAGAGAAATGAAATATCTGTCCCAACCATTACAAGAAAAAAACAAGATATTTTTATTAAAATACCTGAAACCATTCGAAATCCAATCATATCTTATTTAACCAGTTTGAACTATATATTTTTTCTAACACCCAAAAATTTTAAAACATTATCATCATACTAAATTGTATATGTGACACACAACCCAAAAAAAATGTACATATAATCATGATAACTAATTAAATATTCACTAATTTATAAAATTTTATTCTATTCTATAGATTAAAATTCACACTTTAAAAATTTATATTACATTGCATACAATAAGGAGTTTTTCAAAAGATTGTGTTATATGTAAGACAATGTTTTACCAAATAGATTTAGAAGTATTATCTAAAATGAAATTAATCACATAGAAATTAAATTAGTGGTTATAAATAGGATTAAATAACCTATTAAAATATATAGTTTATTTCATTGGTTACCAATTCATCATAAAAGAATAAAAAGTCCAATTTAATATAAATGAAAACTTTTTTATAAAAAAATAATTTTATATGACAAAGGCGTTTTTTGTTTAGAAGATGATATTAATGAAATTTATATGTTATATATTCAATTCAGTGTTTTAAAAATACTCTATTATTATTTATAGGAATATGATACGAACAAATCAAATTTTATGCATAAAAGTTCCTTTTCTCAAAATGTAATTTTACAGCCATTTATTGGCACACATGGTTTAATAATGAATTTTAAAACCTTTATAAATTTTATCCAAATAAATAAAGTTAATTTTTGAAATAATAATTTAATCTGTTTCATAATGTGATGTTTTGAAATTTTCTGAGATGTTTCATTTTTTATGAAAAGTGAAAATTATTGAATTTTAATTGAAAAATGACATTTTGTATAAATAATTTATAATGTTAAATAATACGTTTTATTATTTGTAAATGTAAAAATAGTAAACTTATAAATAAAATAATCCAATTTATTTCATTATATTCAATTTCATGATGAATTTAGATTTAAATTCATTATAATCTTTTGAATATTTTCTTTATAAAATGATGTTTTCTCGTTATGTTTGCAGGATTAATTCTATGTTAATTTTCTAAAATTATGCATATTGAATTTGAAAAAATGAAATAAATTTATATAAAAAGAAAAATTTATAATTTTTAATAATAAAAATTAATTTTTTACCAAATTTATTAGTAAATATAATTAATGTTAATCATAGTGATTAAGATAAAACTAGTTGACTTTGTGGTTAATTATAGAAAATAAGGTGTGAAAATGATCCAAAAATTATCGAAAACCCATTGGTTTGACATATATAGGTCATATACCTTCTATTATCAAATAATTTTCATTATGGTAGTCAATTTCCCTAAAAAAACTTGGGAGAACTAAATATATTTCGAAAATACCAAGTGTATCACCTCCACAACTTATAAAAGTCCTCCTCCTCTCCATGCTTATTCACATCATCAAACCAATTTGGTTTAGATATTTTCTTAAAACATCACTTAAAAACCTCAATAAACCCATCCTATAGGCCTTAGTTTGGTCATAAATAAATAATTTTAAGGTTTACTGTAAACCTATGGAGAACACTTGAAGAATAGGTAACATTCTTCTAAAATATTTTGAAATGATTTTCCTTATCCACAACCAAGAGTTTTTTTAAAAAAAATTATGATATAAGATACTCAGTATATAATATTTACTAAATTTTTTTTATGTTAAGGTTATTACCTAAATATCTATAGACTTTAATAAAATGGGTTACTAAACCATCATTCTTGTGTACGACATTCTACCCCCTAGTGAACTGATGTCATTCATTTTTCCATTACTACCATTCATAGTTAGGATTAATGATGGGTTTATAGTCTATAAATATTATATGTATGATATATATGATTTTATTGTACATATGGGATCATTATATCACACATATAACCATTACATCCATTTTTTGAATATGATAGTGTCACTCGTGTGTGCTGTATACTACCTCCTCATGAAGCGATTTGATTTGATCATGGTTCGAATGGAATGTAATAAGGATATTTTTAAAATACCATTGTGATATATATGAAATAAATAAGTTAATATAATGATAATTTATGAATATATTCTATTTAATTTTATTCCATTCATTATGATAGTAAAATGAAATCAATGTTCATGTGTACGTACGACCTACTGTCTCCCTGAATTACGTATGTCATTTCCCATCACAAAATATTTTGGATTAATATAAAAAATTTAAAAAATATATATATGATATTTAAATGGTGTTTAAAATTCTACGTAATTTTAAATCATGATTGACTTAATAGGAATAAAAAAACAATAGGTCAAAATTTTCGTAAAAACTAGGTAATTAACGCCCAAAACAATGAAAATATTGAAATATTATTTAACAAATTGTGATAATATGATATAAAGTTATCATATAAGATATTATATGTATAAATATTGTTCTCATATAACTTAATGAATTTTTTAAAACCATTATACATGAGGTTAAATCACATTAAACAAAAATGAAGCTTACGGTATTGGATTTCATCTCAATTTCATTTAATTTAAAACTATTGTATTGTTATTCACATAATTAAATTTATGTTATTTATATAATATAACTTTAAAATGTAATGTAATGAAAAATTCATTATTCATGGTATTTTATGTTTCAATATGAATTATTTCATATATGGATATTTGAATTAATACTTACCAAGTGGTAAAAACATATAATAACACAATTTCTATTAATTATGTTATATTAATTTATCCTTATCATTGATATTATATAATATTGTTTATAATGATTTTTTACATTATTTTTTTAATTCCACTTGTTTTATGTGATGTTATATTCTATACACACAATTTAGTCATTGAATAATTATCACTTCAACATTATGATCAATTTAACGGTTGTTTCACAATCTCATTATAAATGAGATTCTGTATTGTTGGATTTAAATTAATGTTATTATTAAGATATTTGTCTAATAAACAATATAAAATTCTTCTTCTCTTCTGATTAATGACCATATATTTTCATAGTACCGTTTTTATAGAATTTGTTAGGTAAAAGTATTGAGAAAATGTATCAATCAATTTCGACATCATTTCACTCTTCAGTGAAAATGCATTTTCTTACAAAACATTGTTTTCTAAAAATGTTTTCCAAATTTTTTATTTAAAATTTTAAAAATTATTTAATTAAGGTAATTTTTACCGATATTTTATTTTTCAAAAATGTATTTAATGTAATCATCTTAACTATTTGGAAAAAAGTAATATTTCTATCCTTATATAAGGAATGATCTTTTTTACTTTCACATGATGTATGGGCTTACCTACTATCATGAATTTCATTTATTTGGAGATTCCACATCATGTTTAAAAGTATCCTTTTAAAAACAATACTATAAAATACGATTTTCAGATAAAATAATTTTCAAAACGTATTTCAAAATATTTTTCAAATAGAAAAGGTTTTTTCCTCTATAATGTTTTTAAATTTAATTTTATAGTAATTTTATCCCTCAATGAAAAAAACCATTTTTCTTACTGTATGGGGTATAAGATGTATCGATACTATTCTAATTATTTATATAGATTTCTTGGTATCATTCTAAATAAGAAATGTATTAAAAATAACTTCTCTAATTTATTTTTTGGTCAATAACATTTCCTTGAAATGTTCACTTTTTGATGATCATTACAAATTAAACTTCCCATAATTATATACATTAATTATCATTGATATTATTTTTTCATAAAACATATACTATTTCTACATACGGTGTTTACATTTATAAGTATTTTTATATCTGGTGAAATGTTGATACGTCAATATTCATTACTCAATACAAATACTTTATAAGGAAAATTGTTTATGAATTAAATATACTTTTTGATATATGGATAATGATTTAGACTTGTATAAAACATGTTGGCCCATTTAAATTATTCCCCTCTATGAACTATAGGTCTCATTAGATGAAATCAGTTGGCCACAAACCATTCTTATTTATAACCAAATTGTTTTAAACTATCCAGTGGATAAATCTTTATAGTTTCATATTAGTAAAGTTATTGACACAAATAAGATTGATTTTACCCCCACATGTTTTAAATTTTCTATATGATTGATCAATATGGTTAAGTTATAATGTTATTAGGAAACATGTTGTCCAATAATTAAGAACATCCTTCATTATGAATGGGGTTTCATTATCCACAACATTTTCTCTATGATATTATCAGTAGATGTAGTTCATTCATTGTTTAGCGATTAAATGGGTTTCTTTAGTCATTTTCCATTCCATATTTATTGGTCATTATTTATGCATATATCAATTAAATTTTAATGTAATTTGTGTTTCGTTATATACCTTTACATATTGATTATTCTTATTGATTCAAGATATCCTCTACTGCACTAAACCCTTACTGAGCATTTAAGATCACCCTTATTTTGTTTTTATTGTATTCTACTAAGTTTACTATAAATGTTATGGAGGGATACACAAGAACAAATATTTTTTTTCTCAGATAAAAAACTTTGATGTAATTTATGTATTCAATTTTAATTCAATAATGATGTATGTATCTAGTTTTATAAGACTCAAAAAATTGATCATCACTTCAGGTTGGGTTTCCATATATATTATTTAAATATAATGGTAGTAGGAATTGAATCCATTATTTTGGGGTCAGGGTCTCTACATATGTTTTTATAGGATGTTTATTTGTAATAATTGGAATTAGATTTAGGAAAACATAGATTATAGAGCATAATTATATTATAGACATTGAGGATTATTATAGAAGAACATCATTATGTTTTGGTAAGAATGTGATTATTTATTTTTCTTTGAAATACATTACTCTATGGATACTGTAAATAATTTTGTTTCGACAACTGATGTACCTAGAGGTAATAAATATAAAAAGGTCATATCGGTCATGACTAGAGCGTAACCATGTACATGAAAAAAACCCTTATTGTGTACCTCATTTTAAAACCTTGGGGATATTATTAGAATATTTAAAAAACAATTCATTACCATTATGAAGGAAATGAATAGATAATGAAAATTAATTTCCTAGGATTCACCCTAGATCAATGAAGGACCAATATAAAAAAGGGAAATGTATTTATGTATAGGGATTAAAAAAAATAAATTTTATAATTATTTTTACAAATGGTGTTTTTGTTATAATAATCATAAAACATAATTTTTTTGTTATAATATTATTTGTCTTAATTACCCTAGAGTTATGGATATCATTATGGGAAAAGGATTTTATGGTTAATGACATGGTCAAAGTATTAAACGCTCTTTTTTGATTTTATGTGTTGGGGGCCTACCAATATTAATGATATTTTTGATGAAAGTTATGGAAAGTATATGTTTTAGTGGAAATATTATTTATGGATTAATTCTATTATAATTAATCAACCTATCTTCTAAGGTATTGATAAATTTTTGGGTTAATATAAACATTAATGTCATTATTATAATATTAGGATACTATTATTAGACATTGTATAAAAAATTTATTAAAAACACGTGTTAAAATTTATTTTATAGATGAAAAAAATATTTTCATTAGAGAATAATATTGAAATTATATTAATATTTATTATAAGAAGGATAACTTTTATGTAAGGTGATAATCCATCGTGTCGGGTAAGGCCATGATACTAGAACCCATGATCAAAGCCCGATAAGGATTTCACACCTACCACTAGTATATGTGATGCCTTTGATTCATATGTCATTGTTTTTAGGTAATATATTTTAAAATTTATACTAAAAATGAACCCAAAAATTTTATTTTGAGGTTTAATGATTAATGTATTAAACATATTGGTACTGGAAAGACATTTGAGATTGATGGGAAGACTTGTCACATGTTTTTGGATCTTATGATCTATTTGATGTGAATTTTAGTTATTTAGGAATCAAAAATTCATTATTCAATATTAATTTCATATATTAACTAATCAAAAAAACAATCAATGGATTAAATTTTATATATGAAATAGAAACGTTTCATGTAAGAAAAATTATCTATATTCTTCAGTAGTAAAATAAATCCTCATATTTGGTAAAACGATCTTGAAAAAAAATGATATATTATTACATTCATATCTAATGAGTGAAATATTAATTTAGATCATCATGGATATATGGTTTTTAGGCCCTTTATATTCCACTCATTGGTCACTTTATTGGGATCAATATCCTCATTCACATCCGATAATTAGTTACACCTTTCTTCAATGTATAAATCTTTAATTCTATTGATTAGCTCTTATATAGAAACCTATTTTCTTCGTATAACCTTTATACTTCCCATTATCAAAATTAAATAGGATAATTTCCTAACCTATTTACGATGTCATTGTTTTTAAAATGTCATGTTAAACTACGAATCCTTATATTAACAAGATAAGTTTTAAATTGTGAGGATGTAAAATATTTTGGGTGGGGAGAAAACAAAACCCCAATATTTTAAAATATGAACATCATATTCAATCGACCTTGTCACAAAGAAAAACAAACATAGAATGGAATATAACAACCCAATAATTTGGTATATTAATATTTTAAATAAATTAAAACTACTCTATAGCCTCTAATTATCTCAATAACTAGTTATCTAGCACTACACAGAACAATGTGTTTCTTCAAAAGCATATGTTACACGCATGATAGAGTTTTAAAAAATTGAATTAACATTTAAAAATATATATAATTAAATCATAGATGTTAATTTTTAGGTTATATTTGCACTAAATAACTTATGAAAATATATTTTTGAATTAATTTGTTTCCCATTATATAGAGGGGAATAATAAAACCAGTTTAATATAAATGAAATTTTATTATAAAAAAAATATTTTTATGCCCCAAATGATTTTTATCATAATAAATTAAATTAATTAGTGTGGTGTATTAATAAAATATATATACATTATATATTTATCATTTTGTTTTACTTTAATTCAATATATTAGAGAGTAATAAGATAATAAGAATTAAAATATTATGGATAAAACAATGTATTTTTCTAAAGGTAGTTCTATTGCCTTTTAATTGGGATCTTATTTTAAAAATAAATTTTAGAACTTTTATAAAAATATTTTAAAAAATAAAATTCTCTTTTGAAATATGAATTTCATGAATTTCTTTTGGTATTTTTTTGGTATTTTTATTAGAATTTATATTTATTGACTATTACGGAAAAATAATGAATTTTAAATGAAAAATTAAATTTAATCGAAATAATTAATAATGTGAAATGATATTTATATTTTTTTTAATTTCAAAATAGTTCCATTATAAATTCATTAATCCAATTTAGTTTATTGGAATCATTTTTATATTGAATTTATATATTAAAACATTATAAAAATTTGACCATTTTTAATTTAATAACCCACTTTGTCATCGCAT
Organism: Viscum album; assembly: GCA_963277665.1. NCBI lineage: Eukaryota > Viridiplantae > Streptophyta > Magnoliopsida > Santalales > Viscaceae > Viscum > Viscum album. The sequence continues at coordinate 374,314,250 of OY728119.1, read as the reverse complement.
ATGTTGGAATAATTCTAAATTAATTTTTTCCACTAATTTAGGATTAATTTATAAAAATATATTCCATATTTTGAATCATAATAATTTTTAATTTTTAATAATGTAAAAATATATTTTTAATAAAATATATTAGTGAAAAAAGAAAATGTTTATAACATTGATTAAGATTAAAAGAAGTTTACTTAGTGGTTACACAAAATAAAGTGAATATATGACCCAAAACATTTATAGACACTATTTTATGTCCTTATTTATACCTTTTTAATTTTATTATCTATAATTTACCATTATTAATTCCACTTGATCTATAAAAATGTGGGACAACTCATTACTTTTAAAAAATTTAATGTGTGTCCTCTCCCCCACTTATAAATGGTCACCCACTCTTCCTAATTATTTAAAAAACAAAACCACTTTATATAGAATATCCAAATTCTAAAATCACATACCAAAATCCATACTCTCTTCATAGAAAATTTATTTTGTTCAAAAATAAATCTTATTAATATTTTAGTGTAATCCTAAGGAGGATACCTAAAGATGAGGAAATATTCTTATAAAAAAGTTATTATTTAATTTCCCTATCAAAATACTTATTTTACATTAAAACAATTATGTTATAATATAATTAAATGGTGTTAGTTTATTATTGAGACCAAAAAAATCCAAACTTCCATCAAATTCGTTTCAAAAGCATCGTTCGTGTGTACGCCATACAACTACCTCACAAACTAATTCCATTCGTTTTTCCATAACCACCCTTCTTGGATGGGAATAATGATGTATTTATTGTTTATATATATATATTACATATATATTTTTATTTTTCTATTTAAATTATTATGTCACACATGACATCCTGCATTCCATTTTGTGGGAATATAATATCATAACTCAAGTGTGTGGTGGACTACCACCACACGATGTGATGTGATTCATTCTCGCATTACATTGAATGTATTAAAGATGATTTTGAAGAAACATGTGATATTTATGACATAAAAACATAATTTAATCATAGTATATATATATATATATATATTTGTTTTATTTCTTTTAATATGACAAGAATATGGAAACAATGTTCTTGTATACGTATGGATTACCATCACTATGATAGGTGTGTTTCATTTCATATCTCCATATATTATGGTTTAATATAAATAAATATATAATGAATATATATAATTATCAAATCATTTTTTACATTATAGATATGATTAAATTAGGACTGGATTGAGATGAATGAAAAAGAGTCAAAACATAATCCAAAAAAGGAAATAAATACCCAAATAAATGAAAAATAATTAATTATTATAAACATATTTTGATTCAATGATATAAAAGTAGCATATATGGTAATATAAAAACTAATATATTTCTAGTATAATATAATAACATGATTACAAATATTTTATATGAGGTTAAATCATGTTCGACAAAAAGGATGCAAAATATAAGGGATTTCATCTCATTTTCATTTAATTGAGTGATTCTATAATTTAATGAAACTAAATACCTTATATATGGTGAATATAATATACCTTTAACATATAATTTCAGGAATAATTCATTATTAATTGGATTTTTTGGTCTAAATTTTTATTAATTCTTCTAAGGGGAATTGAATTAAGAGATAAAAACTGGTAAATAAATTTCACAACTCAATGATTTTCATTAGGTTATATTACATCCTCATAATAACAACTCTTATCTTTATTAAACATTAATAAATAATTTGTTACATAATATTAAAATTAATAATTCTATGATAATGAAGAAGTCTAGTATATTTTGGAATTTTTTACATCACATAACAACTTAAATCGAAAACATATCATCTTTATTTAAAACATACTTGACATTTTCATACATAGAACTTTATAGGATAACCTGGGGACATACAAAATAAATGGGTGACCTACCAAGCCCAATTAAATAAATAAAATGGAATAATTTTTAGACAATACCACATTATAGAAAATATTCATATAAATGGGGAATAAAAGGAGTTATAATCATAAACATGAACAACATGACATGATAAATCACGATAATGCTGAGGGAAACAAGAGATGGTTCCGACAACATAAAACAAAACATCAAGAACATCGGTCAAGGTTAATTACCAATATATAATAATGGGAAAACACCCATATATTAATAAGGTTCAGTCATTATAAAAAAATGACGTCTCATTAGACTAAATATTACCAAATGCATTGGAGTGCGATATATTTATGGGCACTCCTGTCACATTCATGTCATTCTCATGTTTAAGTATACCACATAGATCATACCACATGGATTAATTCATGATCATATTTTATTCAATAATCATTGAGTTTTGAATATATACATGTAAAAAACAATTCATATAAGTGTATGTTTATAATGGCGAACACCCTTGATAATAAATGAGTATTCTATTCATTGCACAATTAATTTGGCATGGAAAATCATGGTGAAAGTTCAGCAGCATAATGAAGCTAGTTACAAATTATTAAAATTGGTTGATTATAGTGAAATGGGACTCTCATATTTTCAATATAAAATGTGTAGTAATAGGGATATATAAAGACATATCAGAACATTACGAATTAGAAATATAAGTATTTAAGATAATAAAGAAAACATGAATAAAGAAGTGAATGTAAGGATCCCTTATTGTGAGAGTGTGAATACAAATTCATGGGAGGGGATTCTAGAGAAATTAGGGGAACCTTTGGATGAAATTAGAATGGTTATGGAAGATGAAATAATTTTTTAAAGGACTCTTAGTGAATATATATGGGAGATTTTGTGGGTTTATATATGAAATTAGTGGGGATTTATTTATCATTTCTCAAACATAGGTTTTGGACCATATTAATAAAATAATCAAAACAAATAACCATCCCAAGGTTATTTCAAATCGTTACTTCCAAATGGTATTGGTTTTAATTATTCTATTTGTAAAATTTCCAAACATAATAAAATAATACATTTGATTATGTGTAAGTGGGTCATACTCTTAAAGAAATTATTTTAAAACCTTAAAATTTACTATATATTTTTGAGGATTCATAATGGATTTATAAATTTAATAAAATAAAAATAAAATCACATTATTTTGAAGATAATAAATATATTTGGTCATGGATTCCATTTATTATATCACTTTTGGGTCATTAGTATTTCATAACACACACCATATATTTATACTATATTTAATTTTTACACTAAAATACAACGGTCTCAGAACATTTGGAAAAAAAATTCAGTTGGGTAATTTAAATGGTATGATTCCAAAAAATATTATTTATTTAACCAAACAATTTTTTAATATTTTATTTTTAACTTATAAAAAAATTAATCTTTTTTAAAAAATGCACAGATTTTTCTAACAATAATAGTTTTTGAACCCAAATATTAATCTCATTTGACATCATCAAAATTTTATAACAATTTGTATTTAATAAAAAATTAATATTAAATTTTTATTAAAAGAATTTTTATTTAATGGAATCATTAATTCCTTAAAATAAATACCTCAATTAAATGTTAATATTACCCAAAAAATACACTTTTTGTTTTAGAGAATCAAAATTAAAATAATTTATAATGTAAAAATAATAAGATGTAAATATTGACATTATTCTATAGAAAATAATGTATATAATAATATTTATAGGAACATTATATATATATAAATTTAATAAACTTGAAAACACTCTATGTGAAATGGGTGAGATGAAAATACTATCCAATGGTGATTTGACATACATGGTTTGAGATGTGATCTCGATAAGATTTAAATTTTCTCATAAATTGATTTTCTCATTATTATGTAGTTGGATATCAACTTGGTCTTGGTCATGGAAAAATCCTATAGATTCTATCTCCCTCAAAATAACTGATAAATGGGATTTAAATGGTTATGATTCTACGAGTTAGGGCTATCAAATTCTTTTTCCTTGTCAATTGGATTTTGGAAACCCTATATTTATACTTATCATGTGAACACTACTAAATGTCTATATTATAAATGGTATTGATTCATAATATTATTTTAAATCAAATTGTATATAATGAATCTAAATAAGTTATTGTGATTCTTGTTACCATTATACATAATAATAAATTTAATTTATACCATGAAGGGAATTTGTTTTATAAATGTCTTCTTCGTTAAACTCATTGACGTTGATACTATTTGATTATGTCTATAATGAAATTCTACTATTAATTATTTTATATTAAAAAAATTATATCGATTTATTGTTAATACATAAAATTGATTCATTTATTATTTATAACATCAACATTATGACCATTTCAGGGTTATATTCACAAACTTAATATAATTTAAATTATTTATTATTGAATTTTCATTAAATAAAATCATATTATATTTGATTAATAAACCCTTTAATTTTATTCTCTTCTATTTATTCATCATCTTCATAAGTTATGTTATTATTATTCCACTCTATGGTGCATAAAATAATGGATAAAATGTTTTAAGAAATTTTTACTTCATTTCTCCCTTTCATCCGAAATATTTTTTCTTACAGAACAAAATTTTCAAAAAAAAATTTGAAATTTTTTTTATTTCATATTTACAAAATGATTTATTAAATTTCAAATTACCCTATTATTATTTTTTTAAAAACAATGAAATATTCTTAACTCTTTTAAAACATGGAACATTTCTAACATTTTTATAAAAATGAATCTAATTTTTTACTTTGAAATCAAGTAAATACTTTTTATCCATCATGACCGTGATTGTTTTATTTTTCCTTTGAATGATCATAATGATATTTTTAATGAAAATTTTTATAAATGTTATTCTCCAAAAAAATGATTCCCAAAATTATTATCAAAATTATAAGGATATTTTCCTCTAGAATGTTTTCAAATATCCGTTTATTCATCATTGGAAAAACCCTACTTTTCTTAATCTAAAGGTTACACATTGTATATTTACCATACTAATTCATTCTAGGGATGGTTATGATCATTATGACTATATAGTGTAATGAAATTCACATCCTAAATTCAATTTGGTATTAAATAACTTTCCCTTTAAATGTTTACATTGGTGTGATCATCATAAATTAAATTTCCCGTAAAGGACTACATTGTTGATCATGTATATGATGTTTTAAAAAAACCATTTTTAAAAACAATCTTTTATAAAACATATACCATTTTTAAAAACAATGTTTTATTTTGTAGTTATTTTATAATATATTAAAATATTGATAAATATTTATTCATTACTCAATAAAAATATTGGTTAAGGCATATTGTTTTAGAATTTAATTGATTATTTGATATAAGAGGAATGCCTCAGAATATTATAGCACAGCTTCGGGATCATTTTAATTAAATTTATTGATGAATCCATTTTCTCAAGTTACAAACTAATTGGGCCAAAAATCATTCATGTTTGTAAATGTGTATTTTTTAACTTTATGGGGGATAGATCATGACAATAGTGTCTTTTGAATGGTCCTATCATAAATAAGATGTTTTTTATCCAACATTTTTTAACTATATAGATTATATATATCGATAGTAAAGGTATCATGTTCTTAGGAACCATTAATTCCATTTAATAATCATTTCCTTTATTCAGATTTATTTGTTAATTTCCATGACATTTTCTCAATGATATTAACAACCTATGAATTTAACTATTAGTTCATTAAATAAATGAAGTGTTTTTCAGTTACATACCTTTCCATATTGATTCTCCATTATCTATTTATGAATTATTTTATTTAAATGGAATGTGTGTTCAATAATTCACATTTCTATACTATTTATACTTATAGATTCATGATATATTTCATTTTACTTTATCCTTGATGATCATTTGATCTCTCCATTAAATTGTATCATTTCTTATGATTCCTGGAATTTTACTATGAATGTTATGAAATTATATTATATAAGGAATGTTATTATTGAAAAAAAAATTATGTTGTATGTTTTTTTCAATTTTAATTTGAAACTCCTCTATATATCTTGTATACCAAGACTATTAATCTTATCAATTGTTTGGTATGCATTTTCTAGTTTGTTTTGCCAATGTAATGGTATAAGGAACATGCTTTGAGTTTCTAGGGTTGAGGTCGCTACATTTTTCCTTAAAAAATTCCAGATGAATGATCATATTATATTTAGAGACAGAATGATGGTGGTATCATTAACAATATCTAAATTGGAACATATATAATGATAAAGGATATTGTAATAAATGAAAACCACATTATAAGAAAATTATAATTTTTTTAAAAAATAAAATGAACTAGTATTATAATTTTTAATAAAATATATATTAATAAGAAATAATTAAAAAATGAGAATAACAATTAATTTGTAAAATATTGAGAACATTTAAAGGATGTTTCTTGAATAAAACTGAGGGAAACTACTTGATAAATAAACTGCGAGAAAAATTAAATAATATTTCCATCAAACATTTTTAAATAAAGTGAATGTAAATATAAAATAAACTAATTAATTTATATAACAATAGAAAATATAATCCATAAAAAATAAAGAATATGGTCATATAAAATAAGTCTTTCATGCCATAATAAAATCATTAATAGATAATTTTCTATGACATTTTAGGACTTCACTTTTTAATTTAACAATTTTATCTCATTTTAGCCTTTTCCATAAGGACTAAATTTTACCAGGGAAACATTTTTTTATGTATTAAATTGAAATTGAAAATTTTTATGAATTTTTTATTTATGATAAAAAAAATTAAATCCATTTAATATAATTAAAATTGTAGATTTATAAAATTTAAAATTTAATTGTAAGCATGAAATATATAGAAAACAAAGTATAGAAAAATTTCTTTTAAAACATTAAGTGTTCTTCATCATATTTCATATCAATTAATAATTTAAGAAATATAAATATATTTTATATATTGAATCATTAAATTTTATTATAATAAATATTTAAAATAGACCAATTTATTCTACTATTATAATAAATACACATCACTTTGGGAAAATAAATTCTTGGAAAGATACCCTTTTAGAATTAAAAGTTTTTAATTGTATCTCATTAAAATAAAAAGTTTATATACTAACATTAAATTTTTTCGATCTATACGTATATGAATAAATAATGTAATTTTATAAAAAACATCAAATCATTATTTAACAATAACAAAATTTTAATGAAAATTAAAATGTTTATAATATTGTATTATCTTTTTAAATTCATTCATGAAATATTTATTATATATAAATAATATTACATTAATTATATTACTTAAATTTATAAAAGATAAATTTAATTTATAGATTAAATTATATCCATTTTATATATATATGATGGATATATATCTGATGACTATATATATAATGGTCATATTACATACATAAATATATCATTGGATACATCTCTTAAATAATTCATCATATTCTCTAACTTCATTAACAACATATTTATTAATTTATGTTGTGGTGTATTATGTATATATTCATCATTATATTATATCTCATTTGGTAGTGTAATATTCTAACATAATCAAATAAAAACGTTCAATTTATTATGTTATATTAAATATCATAAACTATTGAACCAAAAAAAATTTAAATGGAAATACGTATTATATTACTTAGTTGTTACATTATACCCCTTAAAATAATTTCACCCTTGAAATTCCATTACATATATGAAGGCATTGAAGACAATATTACCACATTATATATTTGGGCTCCCTTATCACATCCTTTCCTCTATATAATTTTCACCACATGAGTGGTATTGTTTCATTGTATTTTATCCATATGATCAAAGACATATACCATTTTTTCCATGAGAGTATGATCATGTTCTAGCTATAAAATCACTAAGATCAATACATGTGATAGATCAAGTATGTACTTACTCAAAATATGTACATGGAAAACATTAGGTAGTTTGGAATGTTGGGGTAGATTTACAAGTTGATATGATTCCATCCCCAACACAGATGATGATTTTTAAATCGATAATGTTTATAAGGATCAACTTAACTTATTTTTGAATATCATAACGCTCTTATTTGGAAATTTACTATTTAGTTGACATTATTACATTCCACACTTTCTTTCCTTAGTTTTTAAAATCACAACACAATTATAAAAACTATGACAAACTAACATTATATATCCCAAGTCTGTATAATTTTTATAGAAATCCATTTATTCTACCAAATGATGAAATTTTTAAGAAATTATAATATAAAAATTTGATAATATTTTAATCCATCATACTGACTAAAGACAGATCCATCATACTGACTCTAATCCATTAGATTGACTGTTGTCAAGTCCCTATATTTGATCAAATTTTAGTCCATAAGACTATCTAAAGTTTAGTAAATTGTATTCAAAAAACATTTATCTATCTATAAGTGTGAAAATAGTATATCGTTCTAACTGAATTCTGCCTATTGGTGTGACAGAGTTTATTATATAGGTGTGAATGAGTTTTGTCCATCAAACTGATAAATTTTTAATCCATTTCAATAATTATGTGTGTAATTAGAGTCCGAATTATTTTAATCATAAAATATAATTTTTACATAATTGTAATGGTGATACCAAAATTAAATTTGATTATGATGAATTTTCTGATCTATTAATCTAAAGCGCATAATATGTCATTTCAAACAACTATGAGATTCCTGTAAATATCACCAATGGAGGTGAGCTTGTTAATAGAGATTTATATGAGGAGTTGGGAGACGATTCATTTTCTAACATAATCCCTATCATGATTTGCATGACATAACAACTCGTCACATTTGATTTTGTATTGTTAAGACTATTTTTATTATAAGGAATCTATGTTACAACGGTATATTCCCTAGATAAGTTTCTAAATTTGTATTCTGCATTCGATATGGGTTTAAATAAAGGGATTTTTAGGATATGAATACAGTGTATTCTGATTTGGTATTTCTAACACTTCCTGGGATAGGAAGTCAAACCTAGTATTGATATTTTCTATAGAGGGAAATTGTGTTGAAGAAAGGGAGACCTTATAGTTTGGTTTAATCTATTAATACATTAAGTTATGGTTGTTAATTTTCATTATGATTTAGGATAAAGTGTATTAATTTTTTAATAAAGAGTATATTATTTTAACAATATAAAAATTTTCATTTTACTTATTTATATTTTCTTTATTCCTCTTTAAAATATATGCATGAAAGGTTTTTTTGAATAAACGTTTCTATACATTAAATTATGTGATGAACTCTGATTCTAATTTAAATAAACTTATCATATTATAAAATATGAGTCTGATAAACCATAAAAAATATGGTTGGGTTATAATTATTTGTCTGTTTTAAAAAATAATTCACCACCTCATGTTTCCATTATAAACTCATACGAGCCAATAGTTAGAATAATACCTTAACTTACATCAAAACTCTAAGTATTAATAATTTTTTAGTGTAGAATTTCTATTAACATTGTGTTTATTCCAATATATTACTCTCTATAGCATCATCCAGACTGGTTTTTGGTATACACCTATTCCCACACAGAGGTTCATATGGTTTAATTTGAATGATAGAATGATTAATTTTTGTTATATGACAAATCTATTATTGAGAACGTGTTTATCCCAACATGTGTTGAAATCCATTGAAATGGATCTCAACATATATTCTATTGTTTTAATGCTCTTTTCAGACTAACCATAAATCTATGGATGATAATTGGTGATAAAGATAAAAAGTTTACTCATTTTTTGTTGATGAATCCTCTATAACATAAAGGTCAAACATATATCATATTCTAGTATAAATGGGAAGTATTTAATAAGTTTTTAATACAAACTGATGCTTATTATCTTCATTAATATTAGAATATATTCTAATATAATCTATAAATATTACTTCAATTTGATTGATATCATCTCTAAATATTCTATCCATTGGGTACCGGAAGTTAGAATGAGCATTAACAAGTATCAGTAGCATCAACATGAATTAGTAGTGTCTATATCTTATGCATAATATTTTAATATATATCCTCCATTTTCACCTTTAATTGATTATTTCTTGATAAAATATATATCTTTGACGAGTATTCTTTTCATAATATATCAAAAAGAAAGTTATAAATACATAATAAATGGGTTTTGGTCATTATCATTATACTATTATGTTATTGATAATCAATAATGATATGCATTGATCCATCTTATTTTAAAAATAGGAATAGTGAAACCCACGGTAAATAACTTGGTATTATAAAAGCCTAATGTGAATTCTCTTGGATTTCATTATTTAATACATATAATTCAATCAGATAAAATATTTAAAGAATTTTCTTTAAAGATATTTCTCTTGGTATGGTTTTTATCGAAATCTACATAAAAAATAGAATAAAACTATAGAACTCATTTAAATATTCATCAAAATATTCAAAAAAAAAATATGACTTCGATATTATATATCCCTTAACTATTATAGATATCTATCTATCATTATTAGGTAATAAGATCCATTCAAAGGATGTTATTTTCATAGAGAGTTTAACAACAAGTTTATACTAAAATAAAATCTTGGGTTGATTTCAGATACGAAATGTGATTCATATATCCTATAAATTCATAAGGGAGCTAAATAAATACATCCAATTCATGGAAAAAATAACATTAAATTTTATTTATGGGATATTTATTAGATTTTCAAGATTCGTATTCCCCCAAACATTTATTAGATAAGATTCTAGAAAGATATGAAATCATCTTACCACTACAATTTTTAAATAATAATACAATATGTAGTCATATGGATACTGATTTGGTTATCATAGATATCAGTCTTGATATATATATGGTTTGTAGAACTAAATTCAAGTAGGAAATTTGTATTCTCTGAGTGAATTATGATTGTTACTTTTAGCACTTTATTTTTGTGACCCGCCACTAATTTAATGTTTATATAATATTTCCCTTTCTCCAAAAAGTTTGGTGGTTTTTAATGTTGATTTTTATCATTAACCCATGGATTTGTGCACTAGTCTGTGTAATTTTTACGCTCTTAATGATTGAATCCTTGAATTGTGGTTGGTGAGTTAGGATAAGAAATATTTACACCTATTTCAATAGTTGGTTTCTTAAATTCTAAATAATTTTTTTGTCCTAGATTACAATATCTTACACATTACAAGAAGTTACTTATTCCATTGATTCAATTATTCCATGATTCTTATAATAAATTTGGTATGTAATACCATGAATATTCTTCCCTCCATAGGATTCATCATTTGAGTCCCCTAAAACTCCAATTTTCTTTAATCCCCACCAAAACCATGAGAATAATTAGAGACTATAATTTCTATTTCATTATTGAGATCACATCAAACAATTTATTCATATATTTCATTGTCTCTTATAGATAACACTTTTTAGAGAATTTCATTTCTTATAAAAAATTAATGATTTATTTTTAATTCACTATCAATGATAAATCTATGATCAAACATTGAAATTATTGTGATATTTTTTTCTTAGTTACCAATGGGTTCATCCACATTTATTTAATATCTTATAATATCCATTCTATTCTAGTGCAAAGAGACTAATGAAATTATTTATTGAAAAATGTATTATTATCTCTTATCAATCAAATGAGTATATTTCATCCTCCTTCCTTATGATCTATATCAGAGTCATTAATTAACAAGATCTCTAATAAGAATATAAACAAATAACACACCCTTTTCTTACTCTAATAACTATAGAATAAAAAATTTATTTTATATTTCATTGATCTAGTCTTAGGTAATTAATGGATTGAAAAAACAACAAAAGAGGGAGGATTTTACCAAAATGACTAAATTAAGAGGTTTTTTCTATTTATATGGTTTGTATGTTTGATATTGTTCATTTTATTGACCATATCTTTGGAAATATGGGTTATAATTACTAATAGTTTTGGAACTCTATTCAATCTCATTGGGTTTCCCAATGTGGGAAATCATTACAATACCCAGTGAACTACTTGTTTAATTAGTTCCTTCTTCTTCTAACTATTGACTAACACCAAAAAATAGTAGTGTAATTATTGAGAAATAATAACTAGAGTATGACATCATTTGATAATAAAAATAATCCAAATATTTCCTATATTTTTACATTTTTATTTCAAACAAGGTAATTTTCTATTCAAACTACGTACGTTTTTATTAAAAACATGTTTTTTAACCTCCATCGAATAATTATTCCTCAAATAATCACCAAAATTAAGTAAAACACGCTATTATTCCAAAGTAGGTGAAATAAATCATAATATACATACCTAATAATTTATTTTACATCACTATCCAATATATCTCATAATAAATCATACATCATACCCTTTAAGGTTTGTGTATTTGAAGAGTTGCAAGAACCCATTTTTTGACTTAAATGTGGATCCTTTAAATTTAGGTTAAACTCTTAATACAGAACTATTTCGGATGCCAAATCAGTTCATAAGGGACATAGGTCTGTCTAGGGCTTCATCAGAGCCTAGCCCATATTTTTTGAATATATTAACCTATTGCACTGTTAGTGTAAACTGTGTGGGTAAAGAAAACAATTATATCTAACAATGAAGATGTTATACATTTTCAGACATACAAATTACTCATGATTAGTACATGGGTTCCCTAACTGTGTAGAATAGTCATGTCGGTTCCCCTCTTCTTCAGGTACCCATGTAGGGTTGGCGCACATTATTTCAAACTGTGCGGAAAAACCTTGAACAAGCTATTTTCTGGGTAGAATTACAATTTTTTCCATTAATGGTCTCATTATCCATATCTTCCTCCCTATTAAAAATTAAATCTATAAAACCCTCCATTTCTCCCCATTTAAAGCTTTTCAACATTGAAATATATGGATTGAGTGATCCCCATGATTCCGGGTCTGATCGATCTTATGTTGTTCATGTTGGATGTGCAATGCTAAGTACTGAATCTTTTTTAATCCATTATTCATTTTTCATTCTATAAACCTAGTTATCGAGGTTTAGGATTTCATTCCTATTATCAAATATACTTTGTTCTAGGACCAATTAGATTTTGATAATGGATGAGGAGAGTCTAATGAGTACACGATGGGTGGTTTATAACTCATCCTTCGCATTCGTTGAATTTGGAATTGATGTGTGGGGTCCACCAAATTTATCAGGTACCAGTTATTGAATTTGTATTCTGTTTTTATAGTCATTAGAACCATATGGTTATGATATTCCCCTAAATGTGATTGTTTTTTAGAGGTTGCGTCCATAACTCTTGAATCCCTGTGTAGTGTGACATGACATAATTGGTTTATTAAATGTTTTGTCACTTTTGATGCATCATTTGGGTGTTCTCTAGCATGACCACACTAATGGGAAGAAACCTTATATTAATTTCCAATTGAATAATGGACTTTTTAATAACTTTTACCTTCCCTTTTTCACTTAAACCACCTATGGTAAGTAATAAATGTAAGTTATTTATTTAAGTGATATTATGGAAGGAATGCTTAATTGTATGATGTGGACTTATTAAAATTAAATTAATGTTTTCTTGTATATCTACAACACAAAATTCTATTTTTATGGAAGGAATCAGAGTGATCCTTACTAATTTAACTTTATTTACATGGTTTTTGTTAAATATTTTCTTACTACCTATCATTTTCAATCCAATTAAAGGAAATTATTGAACCATGTGAGTTTTTTAATGGACTAGATATAATATGAACAAAGTAATTGTAATAAAGTAAATATAAGGTCAATATTGATGCGCATGGTCCTTTAAATATTTATAATAAGACTATACTTGTGTTGGAAGTTGGATTCAAAATCGAATGCCTTGGGTACTCGAGGACGTCATTCTAATTAAAGGATGTCGGTTACCATGGGTGAGATCTACTTGGGAACTAGATCCTTATCAACCACATGATTCATGGAATGACCCCATAGAATCCCATCATTATTATTACAAGATTCCTTAGATACACACATTGGATCCAGTGTGACAAGAGGTTACTAGGTAACATCCTCGGTCCAAGAAACTACTTTTCTCCGGTTTTACCTTTGATAGATTCCATGGACTCCATTAAAAACATTATTATGGGGATTCCTTGGATGATTCTCCTTGAATTACACTCCTAGCACATTTAAAAGATTATTTATTACTTTTTTGGGGTCCCTAAAGGTCTAGTTGTCTTTCTGATTATATTAGAACCATATAATTTTAATTATCCATCATGGTTTCCTTCTTTCAGCTTGGAACCATTACTATTTATACTATCAACTTGTGCTGTCTGTGCTGGAAATGGCCCACATGACAAGTTAAGATAAATTGGTAATTAATCAAATAACTATCTATTTACTTGTTCGGACACCATATAAGGATTAAATTAGGGGATTTTTCATTTACTTACATTATACTTCTTTATATTATATATGCACGTCGGTACACAATTACATTTATATTACACATGCCATATGTTAGAAAAACCATTGGTGGTGGCCCACAATGATTTATCTCATACCCTCTCTGGGAACCATTGATACCTAGGGATGATTAAATGTATACAGGTGTTGATAAGGAGAAGTTTACCTCTCTAGACACTTGATTTCATTCTTTGCTAGAAAAGAGTTAGAATATGATGACCATGTTAGAGATCAGTATCTTTGGGGTAGTTTATGTATTTCCTTTCACTAAATAGGTTTTTTCATGTTTTTCTACTAATTTTAATTCATGATTTCTAAAATTATAGTTGCATGAAATATATCATCATTAGTAGTATTATGTTATTCATGTTATTTGAGTTATCATTGGTTTTAGTCTTTCCAATGTGCATTCTATTTACTTATACTTCTTCCATTATTTATATCATGTTGTATCGTATATGTAATCCATTGTGATTCAACATGGTAAGGGGTTAACAATATCTATATATAATGAACCTAGGACCTTGCTTATAGTCGGTAGCCTATGGTGTTTGGGGAGATATGCATTAGGCAATGTGGCCCACTGGGCTTAGGGAACCTCCTTAGTGGTATTCAGGTCTGGGACGTCACAATGTGGTATCATAGGGGTTACATTATTGCATTAATATTTGTAGAAAATATATTGGATATTAAGAATTATTATATATTCATCATAATAAATTATTGGGTTTCATGAAACCTTTTTCAGGATATAGGCTGATTTTCATGAATTATAATTGTTAATTTTCTTTTTCCTATTATAGTTGATATCATTTCACTGTTTAGTGAATCACATGTTATGTGGTGTGTTTAACTATTCTTATGATTTAGAATCAATTTTATACATATCCTAATGATGTGATGGAAAGGCTAATTAATAGATTCATCGTATAAGAATATATTATTTACTTATAATGCATGTTACAAATCCATATAGGTTCATTTCACTATTTTCATTTCTTGACATGTCTATGATTATTGAGTAATATTTTTTTTATATGTTCTTGTTCAACATTTGATTATTCTAGACTTATTTTCTGCTTCAATTCACGAGGTTTTATCGCCCCTCAAGTGTTGGAATGAGTAATTTATCAAATTAGGCCTTCAATTAAAAAATTCAAATGGGTTTCATTATCATGGATAAGGATCATGGTCCCTGATCCACTGGGAATGAAAATAAATTTTAAAGGAACATTGATACAAGGTCTAAGAAAATGAAAACATAAAAGTGTAATGGTTTAACATCCTTATCAGGACTTTTCCAACATATTAAAATTAAAGGAGTGAACCATGTATTTAAATATAAAATATAATGAAACAGTTTCCAATAATTGGAAAGGAATGGTATTACTGACCCTTCATCTATTGAAACACTTGGAACATATAATTGAGGTCTAAATAATACCTATCCATATTAGAAAGTGTTTTGGGGGTATTATACCTTGTGTGGTGTGATTACATACATTCATAATCCTCCAGTAATGACATTTATATGCTTCTAAAATTATTCTAAGGTGTTGTTTTATAAATGTTAGACCAATGTCAACACAACCTTCATCTATCGTGTGCCAAGATGGTGGTGACGACCATGCTCGAGACATTGTGGGCCATGATCTAGAAATCCATCCTCCAGAAGTACCACATGAGGAACCACTTATTGTACCTCAATCGGGAACTGATTATCATGTTTTTGATGGTTACCTTTATATGACACAGTCTATGCATGGTTCTACATGAGTTACACCCATGATTTTTGATCAGACCCATCAGTACCAGCTGCAGCATCATTCTATATTTTCAAGGGATGGAGGTCCCTGGGCTACTGAGTCCTGTAGAGAATCTACACTATATATATTTGAGAATATTAAGACATATATAGATTAGAGGTTCAAACATGAAAAATATATGCTCTTTAAATCAGCAAAACCATGGTCAGATGTGATTACTCTAGCTAGTCTCCATCAGGATATAGTATGAACTGATTTAAAGACATCCTTCTATGATCACTTATTTCCTAAACATATATGAGCTGATATATTCATATATTTTATTCATATCTAGGAGGGTGTATTGTCAATTATGGACTATTAAGTGAATTTCATTTAGTTACAGTGTTCTTCATCGCTTCTGGCTGGTTTTGAGCATTCACATGCTGGATGTTTCAAGGATTTTCTTGTTTATTTCAATCATACTCTGTTGAATGTCATTATCCTACATAATTTCCTAAGAATAGTAAATCAGTATAAAATAACTGATCATAACCTGAGGGATGATGATAATACTAGGAATAGAAGACCAGTGTCGCATCAGGACAATAGTTCTTATGGTGGATGGGAGCATCCCCTCTAGACTTCTCATTAGGGATGTTATAGATAGGGTGCCAATGTAGGTAGCTCTGTATTATTCCATCAGTGGGGACGTATTGTGTATCTGAACCCTCAGTGTGATAGAGACCCAATGTAGTGTCAGGTATACAGTTTTATAGGGAACTAGTAGATATTATATCATCCCTTTCCATTAACTTCTATTCGAAGGGATTATATACCAATTCCACCTTCAGTGATTAATTATTTTAAGCCAATTGATGAGGGAAGTTGGATTAACACTAGTAGGATTGGCTGGGGAGGAGGTAATTATTGTGGTAGAAAGGCACTTGATTACAAGTAGGTCTTGAAAAATAGTTATGACCATGGAAGTCCAGCTACTACTCATGGCCATGGATAATGCCAGATGCATTATTTATAGTTGATAATTATGTATAAGGATAATGGGATATATATAATGTGAGGTATTATACTTGTAGCCTCTATTATAGTATATTCTTTATTTGATAAAAGTGATTCCCACTCTTTCAACTCTTTATCTATTGTGGAATATGTTTCACTGTAAATATTTTTATACTATGGTGTAATGACCCTAGATTCACTATTATGGGTACGATTAGAGGGAATACAACATTTAAGGGACTTCTCCTTTTTGGAAAATTAGTTATCCCTTTCTATAAGATCTATTTTTCTTCATATTGTGAGCATATATTTCATTCCTAGGATGGATTGGATGGTTCTGTATCATGACATTGTCGACATATATCTCTATAGGGTGTCAGTTACATCACTATAGGGAAGCAGTTATATAACTACGTGGGAGTGGTATATACAAGCTATTACAACTAGACCATATCATCATGGGTTAGGTGGATTGATAGTCCAAAATTCTAATCTCTACATAGAGGATTGAGGGTTATATCAGGGTGAATTCCATCCAATAATAGATCATTTCAAGGGTGTCTTCCCCGATTATTTTTCTTGCATACCTCCTGAGAGAGATGAATATTTCATTATTCATCTTGTTCAAGGAGCATAACTTCAGTCCATTGCTCAATACCTGATGGAACCTACAGAAATATAGGAGCTGAAGTGGCATGTAGTGGAACTACAAGCTAATGGTTTCATACATCCTTGCCCTTACTGTTAGGGTTCACCTATTCTTTTAACCAAGAAGGCAGGTAATACCATTATTTTTGTTTGAATTACAAATGGTTGATCCAACTAATGGTCAAGACCCAGTATCCACTACCTCGTATAAATGATCTACTTGACCATGTGTAAAGAGTTAGGTTCTTCTCTATGATCTTCCTGAGATCAAGCTATCATCACAAGTGAGTTATGATACTAGAAATACCTCATACAACATTCCATAGTAGGTATGGTCTATATAGTTACATATTTATGTTTTTGTCTTATGAATGATCCCATCGTTTTCATGCCTATGATGAATAGGGTATTCCAAACCTATTTGGATCACTTAGTCAAAGTATTTGTGGTTGAAAACAAGTTTTATTATCACACTCATAGAGACCATGATAAACATCTTGAGATCATTCTAAGTAAAATGAGAGAGAATCAAATTTTTTCTAATGTTGTTAAGTGCCACTACTAGATTGAATAATCTCTATTTTTGGGTCATAATATCTCAGAATCAGTAGTCTACAAAGACCCAGAGAAGGTCAGTGTTGTGGTTTCCTGGAAAAATCCCAAAAATATGTTTGATATATAGAGTTTCATTGGATGGTTGGATATTATAGGACTTTTATATAAGAATTATTACACCTTCCTTCACCTATAGCTATTCATTAATGAATGGTGATAACATCTTAAGGTTAGAAATGTGAAAGAAATACTTTTAATGTCTAAAAGGGAGGCTTGTCTCGATACATACTCTGATTCTACCAAATCCTGGAATAGGATATACAATATTCTATGATGCCTCAGGAATTGTTCTAGGAGTAGTGTTGATGCAAGAGGATAGAGTCTTTGTGTATGGTTCTCAGAAATTGAGTCCTTATGAGAGAAACTTCCCAACACATGAAATTTATCTAGTAGTAGTCATACATAGATTATTTTTGATATATGTAGTTTCTTAGTATGGATGGATATTACATGAATTTCATATAGGACTTATCACACTATGATTCAACTATAAATATTCTTACAATGATGGGTGTTATGTTCTTATAGTTAGAAGTGTGTGAGAATTATCATTAGGAGATGAAAAAAAGGCTTCTATCCATACCTATTATGATTCTTCTAGAATTTGTAAGAGGATATATATTCTTCTATGATTCATCATGAATCGGTCTTGGAGCAGTGCTAATGTAGAAGGATAGAGTCGTTTGGTATTGTTCATAGAAATTTTGGCCTCAAGAGAGAAACTACCCAACACACAACATGATGTGTTAGATGTTTTCCATGCCTTTTGTTTCTAGATACCCTATCCATTGGGTGAGGACATTATAACGGAAAAGACCAAAAGAGAATCAAATATATATTTTCACTGTGTGACTTTAATCTTAGACAGTGAAGATGGGTAAGATATCTTATGTATTTCAATTTCAATCTTGCATATACACATAGAAGGGGGAATGTGGTTGCTGATGCGCTGATTTTGAAAACTCAGGAACATTCAATACATGAATCCAGTGATTAATGGATGTTAATGACCCTCTTTTTTTGGAAACATCCAGAATTTCAAGATTGTCATGAGAAGTCTAACTTCCCATCATTGACAGTTACCTCTTCCCTCCTTGAGAGGATAAGGGCATGCAATTTTTTGATCCTGGGGGATTGGTTCTCCATGAGAGTATATCAAGAGCTGACCCACCTCCATATTTGTCTACGGAAATAGATGACAACCTACATTCATGTGGACATGTGTGGGTTACTATATATCTGAGAGAGTTTATGTGTGTGTCCCATTCTTCTCAGTGGTCAGTTCATCATGAAATCTCTAAAATGTTTTGAGAAATGAGACACAAGTATTGGTGTCCTTGGCTGAAGTGTCAGATAGTAGGCTTTATCACTAGGCGTTCCACATGTTAGCAGGTGAAGACATATCACTAGTGTCCCACATTCTTGTAAAAACTAATTCTAGTCCTGGAATTGAAATGGAAAATATTTCCATAGAATTTGTAGTCTGGTTACCTTGGTCACCTAGTGGTAGCAACGATTTTTGGGTTTTAATTGACAGACTGACAAAAGTGGATCACTTCATTCCTATTCAAGATACATAATTTGTTGATTATCTGGGAAGAATAAATTTCTTTGATATCTTACAAATACATGGGGTACCTGATACTCTCATTACATATAAGGATTCTCATTTCACATAACAGTTATAGAAGGGTTTTCAGAGATATGTTGGTACATAGTTTCTTCAAAGAATAACATTTCACTCTCATGCTGATGGAAAACGAGAGTGGATTATATAGGTTCAAGAAGATCTTATTTGGGTACGTGTCATTGAATTTGGTGGTGTTTTCAATAAAAATATCCATCTTTTTGAGTTCTCCTATAATAATATCTTTTAGGAAACAATTATAATCTCTACTATTGAGGCCCAATATAGTAGGCCATGCAGTTCACTCCTTTTCTGGCTTGAGGTAGGTGAGGTATAACTATTATTTCATCATACTATGAACGAGACTTCGAAGTAGGTTTATCTGATTAGGATGTGTATTACTATTGGTCAATCTAGATAAGAATATTTTTCCAATCTCTGTAGAAGACCTCTAGAGTTTAATATCTTAGATGATGTTTTCTTGTAGGTATCACATAGACTAGGGAATACTTGGTTATAGAATCAATGGAAAGTATATCTTCATTATATAGGGATATTTTTTATCTTGGAAAGAGAGGGCCGATATCCTATCAGTTGTTACTACCTCAGAGGTATCGTTTAATCCACAACATCTTCCATGATTCATAGTGTCACCGTTATCATGACGACTTGTCTAATACTTCTAATCTAGAGAATATTAACCTTGATTATAATTATTTTTAACAGTAGTATCCTAGAAACATATTTTATAGGAGCATGGAGGTTCTAAGATTCCATTCAATCCCTCTAGTATAGGTTATATGGAAGCATGACCATGTACAGGATGAGACATGGGAGTAGGAGGATGATGCACATTCTTAGTGGCAAGAGTTATTCTAAAAATTATTTCACCTCCATTGGAATGAGAACTATGGAATGAGTTACATTAACTGTTGAATACTACAATAACCTAGTTTTTAACATAGGTATGGATGATTTAAATTTCAGTATAACTCCTTATTTTGTATCTTTTTCAAATTCCTAATGTTTTCACGATTTCCATAGCGGTGTTCAGGGCTTTTTCAGAGCCTAGAGAATATATTTTTGGGAGAAATTATCCTATTTCATGGTTAATGTAAACCATGTGGTTATGTTTTACAATTAGATCTAATGTTGTAGATGATCTACATTTTTTTGGCAGGGCAATTCTGCAAGGTTGGCGTATACTTTCCCAATGAATTTTGACTACCTCTCCCAGTTCCTCTTTTCTCTAGGTACTCATGCTTGGTTGGAACCCATTTTTGAAAACCAAGCGGTGAAACCATGAAGATTCTATTTTCTTTACAGAACTACCATTTCACCTTATTTATCAAATTATCCCTCTCCTCCTTCCAGATTCCAAATTATAGTAGGCAGAACCTACATTTCTCCCCATTTTGTTCATTTAATGGAAAAATATTGTGATTGAGAGATATCCTTTATCCAGGGTCTAATCAAGATTCTATTTTTCACATTGGATGTGCAATCGTATTTAATGAAGACGTTTTAATCAATTTTTATATTCTCATTATATGGAAATATTTATCATGGTTTTGGCTTTTATTCCTTTTTTCAAATCTACTTTGATCATTTCCAAATTTGATGTCAATACTGGATGAGTAGGGTTATTTTCAATAATTAGTATGTTTACCTTATAGATCCATCATTTGGGTGTTCTTTATCATTACAACACTAATGGGAAGAATCATTATATCATTTTTTTGTTGAATAATGAAATGTTTAATAGATTGTACCTTGTTACTTAAACATGACCTACCTAAGGTATGTGATTAAATATAATTGATTTATTTAAATAATATTATAGAAAACATACTTATGTATATGACATGGCCTTATAAAATGTAAATGTATATTTTATTTCATGTACGTAGCACACATTCCACGTTTATAGAAATTATTTGAGTGAACCTTATTAATTGAACAAGATTTAAATGGTATTAGTTAAAAAATCATGTTACATGGAATTTTCAAACTAATGAAATGAAAGGCTTCAACCAAGTGAATTTTTATGGGAATTTTTATCATATGTAGAAATTAAATATAATTAATTAAATATAAGGTGACTCAATATACACATATAACATGACATAATTATATGAAAGCTTTACCCATGATAGCTTTTTGATTCCAGAGGAAATTCCTTGTGTACTCAATTATGTTATTCTGATTCAAGGATGATGGTTTCCTAGGATGAGACCTACCCAGGAACACAATGATTTTTTACCTTTGGATGCCGGGTATGACACCATAGGATCTACTCATTATTAATAAAGGATTCCCCAGATACACTCCTTGGATTCATCATGACATGAGGTGCCTTGGTCACATCCTAGGGCCTTACCACTTCTTATATCCCATTTTAACTTGGATGCATTCCTTGGACTCAAATAGAAACATTACTATGGGAATTACATGTATGACTCTCAATGGATTACAATAATATCCCTTACCCAGGCTCAGATATTACGAATTTGGTGGCCTTTGAGGTCTAAGATTCCATAGTGATTACCTTGGAACCACTTCATATTAATTATCAATCATGGTATCCTTTTTACACATTTGAGCCTCAAATATTTATAATACCATGAGGTGATGATAGTGTTTGATATGACTCATATGGCCAATTAATATGAATTGGTAATGTATTAATTAACTAATTTATTTAATGTTTAGACAGTAAGGAAACAATAAAGAAAGTACTTAGGCATTTAGCTACAATGTACTCCTTTACTTTATATATGCTTGCATGTACACAGTTACATTTTCATTACACATGATGAATGATGTAGACACCATTTGTGTTTTCCCCCCAGGATTTATCTCACAACCTCTTAAGGTGTCATTGGTACATGGTGCAGATTACATGTGTACACGTGTTGAAAAAGGTATGCATTCCAATTTAAACACTTGATTTTTTGTTTTGTTGGCATAGAGATGGTAGCTGATTATTGAGTTGGAGATTTGGATTCATGGGATAGTTTATATATTACATTTCTTATACATGGTGTTTTTAATGTATTCATACTACATTAAATCGATTTTTTCTAAATTTCTATTGAAATGTCATATATCATTATTAGTTGTAGTAGACCATTCTAGTTATTTTAATTATCATAGACTTTTATCTTTTCATTATTCATTATATTAACATATACTCAATCTACTATTTTCCAAATGTTGTAACATATATCTTATCTGTTGCGATGCACTTTGTTAATTAGAGAATAGTCTCCCCTTAAAAACACCATAGCCCCTCACTGACAGTCAGAAGCCTCTGGACATTGTGGAGAAGCACGTGAGGCCATGTGGCCCGCCGAGATCGAGGAACCTCCTATGTGGAATCCATGTCTAGCATATCACAAGAGTAGATACATCGCCAGATTATTTTACAATAATTATTTAATATATCCTCTAAATAATATTCATACATGATACACTTATAAGAATATCACATTTAATACTTTTATTTATGTCCTAGTGAATTGAGACATATTAAAGGGTGATATTAGAGTATTATTAAAGAGTGAACATAAAAGGTAAAAATCAAAGAGTTTATATGTAAAAATATGAACCTTCATGTATGATAACATAATCACTAGTGTAGAATATAATATAATAAAAACTTACCTAATAAAACATAGACCCTAAATTTTATGGATATGTTCATAAAAATGATAAGAGTTATAACAGTGTGTATATATGAGTTAATAATAATGAACCATAAGAACATAATGATAAGGAGAATAAAACCCATGAATATTACATATACTTATAATAAAACAATGAGAAAATTATCATTGATCAACTATAACATTTCTTTTTGGAGGATTTATACAGTGGAAATGTGATATCGAAAATACCCCCACACATTTGACTAAGTTTACAAGAATATGGTATATTTCATACACAAGTCCCCACATAAATTCATCCTTAGATAACAAATAAAACTCATAATAATTCATGAAAAGATGAGACAATTCAATATAAATAGATATACTAAGAAATAAATAAAACAATATATTATGGTTTTTAAAAAAATTTAGTCCTATATGAATTTATGAAACTATGTTTCTTTAATTATATTCACTAGATTGTATAATAGGTTTGAAGTCAAAATTACTAAGTATTTGTAATTTTAGAAACTAATTTGGTTTGTGTTTTATTTATTTTCAATATGGAGAACATTTTTGTAGTTTTAATTTGTTGATAATGAATTTTTTGGATGTAGTTTTATTTAAAAAACATTATATTAATGAGAATAATTCTACAAACTCCATGTTAGGAATAATTATTTTTCATGGAATTATATGAGGTTCAAATAAATATCTCTAAAATTGACTGTGTTTATATGGATTTTTTGTATTAGTAATCCTATTTGATGAACTATTTATATAATAAATTTTTCTTTAGAGTTTCTAAAGTTATTTCAATGTTTTATAATCTATTAAGAAATAATTATTTAAAAATATATTGATTATTATGTATGTTACTATATCTAATGCTTTTTTCGGGGCACGGACATCCGTCCCATTTTGGGATGAGGGACACAGTTTTTGTTGCCCCGCATTCCCGCTTTCCAAAGGCGGGCGGCATACGCTTTTTATTCAGGGACATGAGCTCCTCGATCGAAACGGGATGATGAGATGTCGGTTCTTCCTTCCGTGGATTCCTCCATGGAACTCGTCACCTAGTCTGGGTCTCCCTCATAGACTTAAGATGTTGTTCGTGAAACTCTTCCCGACACTATATCTTCATGGACACCATTTAATTAAGTTTCTTCTGTCAGAACATTACAAGGGGTCCGGTCAGGGCAACAAACATCGGTTAGGGTAGTAGTCATGCTGGGAATCATTGGCATTTCTGGATGCTGGGGATTGGTGTGTCTCTCTTTTGTCCCTTATTATAGGGCTTCTCAAGGGCACGGAAGCCCAAGGAATCCCACATCGAATGTGGGGAATCGTATTCCATGAGCATATATCTGTGGTTTTTCTCATCTTACCATGTTTAAAAAAGGGTATACTGCAATTTTAACATCTAGCAAAGATAGATCTGGAAGATCAGAACACTGATGACAGTTGATCAGATGGAGGAACCCCCTGTAGGGAACACCGATACTGGGGCCATAGTGTGGGTGGCCTCCTGAATGCTGTTAAGAGGAATGAAGAATGGGGTGGCATGATTCCACCAGGATGTGGAGGCCCGGGTAAGAATCAGTATGGATGATGGAAGGATTTGTGAAGGGTATGGTGAATGGGATGGCACCGTCATAGGGATGACGATGGTTTTGAGCTTGAGCCTCGAAGAGGATTCATACGTATCCCTGTGGTAGGGAATCAAAGTCCTCGTAGTTCATCTGGTGATGGCTTACCGCCAATTAGAGTTTTCAATGGATTACTACTGGATTAGGTCGCAATGGATTACCGCTGATTGGGGACACAACGGCTTACCGTTGATTAAGGTTACAATGACATACCGCTGTAATGACAACAACTTACAGCTGAATGGAGTGACAACGGCTTCCCGCTGCAGTGACAACGGCTTACTATTGAATGGATTGATGACACCTTACCTCTGAAAGAGGTCCACAGTTTAACATCGTGTGGTACGGGGGTGAACTGACGTGAAGGAGGTTAGAACCATGGGGTGTTGAGCTTGAACCTCGTGGAGGCTTCCTACATTCCCTGCCTTTGTAAGGATCAAAGACCACATAGTATAGAATAAAGAATACAGTTTAACGTCATGCGGGACGGGGGAAACCGATGTGAAAAAGGACATGGGGCCTAGATAGATGGCAGGCTTGAACCTCGTAGAGGCCTCCTACGTACCTTACCATATCAGGGATCAAAGTCCACGTAGTCTGGATATGGGGGCATTTGGGGCTTACGCTCGGAGGCAGCCCAAGGTGTTGGTGAACCGACGTGAAGGGGGTCGGAGTGACCAGTGGGTGGTGGGAATGATCCTCACGGAGGCTTCCTACGTACCTTGCCTTGGAAAGTATCAAAGTCCAAGTAGTTAGGGATGGTGGATGGGTTGTTGAACCGATGCGAAGGGGTGTCAGAAAAACTGGGTGATGGGCTTGAACCTTAGAGAGGCTTCCTACGTACCTTGCCTTGACAGGGATCAATGTCCTTGTAGTTTGGGTGATGGCATGGGGATTACACTCTAGGGTGCCCAGGGTGTCGGTGAACCAATGTGGAGGAGGACCTGGGATCCAATAGATGGTGGTGGGATTGAACCTCGTGGAGGATTCCTACGTGCCTTTCCTTGGTAAGGATCAAAGTCATCGTAGTTCGGAATTAGGTGTGGGGCTTACACTCTAGGATTCCCAGGATGAGGCAGGAGTTGGTGAACTGATGTGAATGTGGACCTAGGGTCCAGGTGGATTGTGGGACTGAACCAAAGGGAGGTTTCCTATGTACCTTTCCTTGGAAAAGATCAAAGTCCACATAGTTCATGAAGGTGGCCTTACTAAACCGATGTGAAGGTGCTACTGGGGTCTAATGGATGTTGGGCTTAAACCTCATCGAAGCTTCCTACATACCCTGCCTGGGAAAGGATCAATGTCCTCGTAGTTCGGAGTGGTAGGTTGCGGGGCTTAGAGTCTAGACTACCCGGGATGAGGGTGCCATGGTTGATGCTTACTATAAGCCCACATGAGTCTTGCTCGGTGTGTGAAACAAGAGGTATAAGAGACCCGATGATCACGTCAGGAAAGGTGCGTCCTTGGGAAGTGAAGTGGGGCTTACACGTGGTTAGCAGACCGAAGAGGAAACGTGGGATTATGCGTGGTTAGCAGCCCGAAGAGTTAGGAATTACTTCAGGATGGAGGCCTGATCGTGACAAAGCACAGTGGGAGAGGGATTTCGGACCGAAGAAATTTGGGACATGGTGTCCATCCCGCCCTTTGTTGGCCCTGGGGACTGAAGAAGAAAGGAGGAGCAGGGATGCTGCCTCCTACAAGAATGCTAGAGGATTACACCGAGATTTTTGACCTTCCCCCATGGACAAATTCCACTCCCATAAGGAGGATATCATCCCCTATGGAGACCAGTGGGCATGGATAATGTCCACGGTGGGTGGACCCTGCGTCTGAGGCACGGGGCGAGGTCACAGTTTAACTTCATGTGCTGAGGACGATGGTGCTTGGTAGTTTAACATCATGTATCTCAGATGAGGTGGGTTTTCTCTGCACCCATAGGACTTACATAAACTCTACCTTCTACTCCTTGATGTAGGGAGGGGACAACCAAATCTGTGGGGAGGGGGTATCATGGAGCTATCCAATGAGGGGCCCACGTTAGCATGGATATGCGAAGAAGAAATAGCCATTAGCGTGCCGATGTGAAGAAGCATGAGGCGAAGCAACGCAATAGGTGATGTCGTCCAGGGGAATTTGAAGTTACTTCGTGCGAACCTATAATTTCACAGAAAATGAGTATATGGAAAAGGCGTCGTGGGTGCAGGAGGCGCCCAAAAATGATGTCCAGCAGAGGGACATCATGCTCACACAAGGTGGGAGGCTTGCATGAAAAAGGTAATGTTGTGTGAAAAGGGGTCAAGCCAGTATGCAAAGGGGGTTGCACGTGCAAAAAATCCCAGGCCGGCGCACAAGCGAGCACTGGGCGCGAAAATTTCAAGGTGTGGCATGAAAATGAATTGTGCCCCAAAAAAATGATTGGGCGAAATTGGACGGAATTGCGCGTGGGGGAAGGGGCTCAGTAAGACTTTGAAGAAGATCAATCCTGAGGGTTCACACATGAAGGTGGAACCTCGGGCACCCTAGCGTGAAATATTTAGTACCTAAAAGCCATCTTTTTCACGCATGGGTGGAGAATTTCGTGCAGGGGAGACGGTTCTGATTCTTTAATGGGGATGTCGAAGGGGTGGACTTCTATTTATAGGCACTTAGGATTGTGGGTCAGTGCGGAAAATTATCCGGCACGAAAAATGGTGTATCGCGGAATCTCCAGTGCGTAAACCCACCACACCGAGTGGCATTGCAAAAAACGTTTCGCACATGCGTGTATAATTCTCATGAAACATGGAGTTTTCAGCACGGGGTGCATTTTTTCATGTAATTACCTATTTGATTTCATGCCACCCCTATACCCCCCTGGACGGATTGCTGGCACCAAATATGGATTCACTTTGTCGCGTTCCAACCTGCTTAAGCTCTTGATCATATTCTGGCATCTACAAATGCACCCCCTTGGAATTGGACCGGCGGGGGCCGCAAAGTTTGGATTCTGAGGAAAACTCTGAGATACTGGGCACCCTGGGGCCAAAGCGCATTTCAAACCACATCGGCATGTAAAATAGGGACAGAGCCTGTAATCCAATTCTCACGTGCGTGTGAAAACTACTCAGTGCTCCTATAAAAGGAGCCACAGGTCCTTCTATTTTTTAGGTATTTTCTCGCGTGATAATCGAGAGCTCTCATGCGTGAAAAATTATTCTGCCTGTGTGAAAAACCCCTTTGTTGCATATAATTATCCATGATTAGTCTTCTAATTTCGCACCAACCTGGGATTTTCCGCGCCGACTTCCAATTTTCCATGCCAACTCCTACTTTTTCGCACCAACTCCTTAAAATAATTCCAGCAAGAAATGGCCGCCAATCGGGCTGACAGTGAGAGGGAAGCCGCTTCTGCTACTCGAAGGGCTGAGATGGCTTCCTAAATTGAGTTTTCTGTCACCCAAAGGGTCATATCCAACAACCATTATCTCTTAAATATGATAACCCCAGTGCATAAGGAGTATGTAGTGTCTTCCAATCTGTTGATCTGGACCTTCAGAAGCCTAGAGGAGGTACCCGTGCAAAGGATTGAGGTGGACACACCACGGTCATTGGTGACCCGTGAGGATGAACTACCCTGATATAACATCACCTACAAAGGCCATACTTCTAGGGAAACCATGCACCTAGATGTTACGTCTTGAATCCCAGAACCAGAACCATCTTGGGGAGTGACCCTGTCGCGGAGAGTTATCCAGCACATTACGCAAGCACCTTCTGTCAGAGTGTTTCTAATGAGACCCAATGCTAGCAGAAGAATTGGGATATGAGGTCTGGAGGAAATTACACTATTGAATGGGCCTGGGTGTATTGGGTTTTCTAGAAATGCGACCTGTTTGGGGATGAACTATGGCACATCGGTCTGTTCGAGGTGGTGAGGATGACACACTTTCACTTATACCATCAACCTGAGCTCGAGCCGGAGCTATTTACTCGATTGTCCCCAGATACCCACACCTTCCACCTTCACCATGGGGAAGTCGACATCAGACTATGGGACATCCATTTCATTGGGGGTTTCCCTCTATATGTGCATTAGTATGATCAATTCCTCTCGATAGGGAGCACCTGCAGTGATGGATCACAAATTCATATGTTGACATCGAAACTGCAGGATTTGGCCAAGGAGAGGCTAGGGGTCATGGATTTCTTGATGAAAATTGCATATAGGAAATGGTTTAGCTTATTAAATTAATAAGATCCAGATGTCAACACGTCGGGTTAAGGGAGATAGTGTCCGACCGCAGCACAAAGGATCAAGGGCGGATCATACTGGAGGATCCTGGGGACGGGGGACTATCTGTCATGGGGCTTCATCATAAATGAGAGCCGAGACCCGAACATTCGATACTCCAGATTCCTCGTCGCATTCATAAGTGGTTGGATCATTCTAGTGAGGGATGCAAGGATAGCGGTTCGTCTAGCGACCCTGGTGATGGCTGACATCATGACCGCTAATCAACGGTTCAATATGGGAGTCTCGGTGTTGGCTCACCTGTACACCATTTTGTGAAAATATCGAGAGGAGGACATCGATATAGGTATGTGGCCCCTTCCAGATAATTAATGGCTGGGTTGTGGCCTATTTTGGTGGGTATACCTTCCGAAATGCCATTTTCCCTCCACGTAATGGCCTACAACCTTCCTTGCTTAACATTGCTGAGGTGATGTCATTGATGCTTAATGAGGAGGGAGTAAAAATCAGGATCAACAATCATGCCAACTTCACTTTCAGCCCATTCACCACCCCGACAGGCCAGATGATAGATAACGGGAAAGGATCACTGGAGAAAAGGGAATACTTCCATAGCATCAGAGGTGAGGTGATCGTGGCTCGGATCGATGGGAAGATCTTATGTGAACCTTATCTGCCATCTAGGTTTTCCAAGATGTTTAGATGCCTTCAATGGATTCTGAAGAAGGTGTAAACGAATGTCCAGGAAGAAAGGCATCCCTGTGGTCTTCACCAAATGTGGCTGATGTTCAGAGCCCAGGGCTCTGGCGACGTTATTACCATTCCTCCCATCAGAGTTGACGTTGGTCTCTCAACGGAATACGTTGAACATTGGGCCATAGCGTACCTCGAGCGAATTTTGCAGAAGTGAGTCCGGCAGCTCAAGGTATCCATTGTAGAGCCTGGGCAGTGGGAGAGCAGACATGGTACTAATAGGGAGCATAGGTCGGAAGCTCACCGGGCTGCTGGGCCCGCACAGACCGAGACTTCAGAGGTAGGGAAATCGCATGGCGTGGCCATGCCTTCATCTCTTGGGGGGGGGAGATCATGAAGTTTCGAGGGAAATTACGGGGTAGTGGATAAAGTATCTGCTTCAACCTTCCCATGACGCAATTTTTCCAGATCTGTGGTCAGTCTGAAAAACCATGCGAAAGTTGATGGGTACCGAAGTTCTTTGGAAAAAGATAATGCGATTCAAAATCCAGCTGTCGGAAGTCAGGCATATTATGGTTGTTGAAGGGGTAAAATTTCATTGTTAGAATGTGTATCTAATGACCAATGAAGCGTATGCACGCCAATGAGGTCGGTGCAAAGAGCCATCTATCTTGGTGAAAGTAATGCTCAGCCAAGATGATGATCCCGAAAAGATGCCATCAGAAGATGAAAACAGAGATGTTGATCCGAAGGGTGCTGAGACAGAATAGGAGTAAGAAGGAGAAGGAGATGGAGGGGGTGAATAAGATGAGCCTGCATGTGTGGGGTCAGAGAAGGAATCCCACCAAGAGAGTCTCCGGAAGAGTGGCGAGATCGTCGGAACTGATGTGGATATAACTGAGCTGCTTTAGGTATGTCTCAGCGCTTATTTATCCTTTTCCCCACGTCATATTTCCTAGATCTTAGTTATATCTCATTATCCTATTCAATAGCATATGGGCGCCGACCAAGGGTCTCTATATGAAGAGGAGGATGTTCCGATAGAACACAGTGGGGAACCAATGCCCATTATTGAACTAACGAGCACTGAAGTGTCCCCTGAAATGGCATCTCTTGTAGCGGATAGAACACTAAAGGCTGATGCTTTTGGATCCTATAATTTCATTACATCAACATCATTTAATCATAGTTGGAGAGATTAATTGATCAGGGTGTTCCTTTATGTGCAGTAATCACAGCTTTTGAGGCTCATTGGGCTGCTGAACTAGGGTTGTCCACAATCAATTCAACTGCAAACGTACCATCCCATTCGGGGCACACTTCTCAAACTGAGCCGACCCTGGCACTCGGTGAGCAGAGAGCGGTGGACATCAGTGGTACTCATGTCGGGGCAGTGCCGAAGGTTGGTGAGGGAGCCATCGAGAATAAGGCGAGGGAGACGGTCACCCAGGCATTGAAGTGCCCAACCCCTTGGGAGGGGTGCCCGAAGAAGACCCTACTGCTGGTCTATTGGTTGATTTCCTCGACTATCGGCCTGCATACCTCGAGGAGATTAATGATTCAGACTCAGAGGTGGCTGAGGAGAGTTGTATGATGCAACACAGATGGTGGAAGTGCATCAATTTATTTCTCATTAATCCCCATACAGAATGGTAGAAATGGATGAGATCACTCTAGACCAAGCTTCACTTTCTCTGTGTTGGGGGTGGATGCTTAGCACCTTCACTCAACGGGCTATGACTACATGTCCAAGAAGCTATGTGAGAGTATTCAACGGTCTGACATTGTCCAGTGTCGATAGGAGTCAGGGAGTACTCGAGCATTCATCCAGGCAGAACAGGAGGCCTGATGCCTGGACGAATAGGTGAAAGAAAAAGAGATATTCATTGCAAACTGTTCTACACTCATGGAGTAGTTGTGGGCTCAACTGGAAGATTCCCAAGAGTAACTAGTGGAGGCAGGTCACCAGATATCTGCAATTCAAACCAAAACTAGGGCAAACACAGGCTAGGGTCAGTGGACTACGCTCTGCCGCCACTGATGAAGAGAGAGTCCTCAGGGGGTGGGAGGCAGTCTTAAAGGCCACCAGAGAAAGGGTAGTTGTGCTGCAATGATCCATCCAAGAAGCTAACCCTTAAAGGCCTTATTTTGGCTGAACTCATAAATTCATTTCTCCTTACTACTTCTTATTCTGAACTGCATGTATGGATGAATTTATTTACTTTTTTTTTTCTTGACACATTCATCCACAATCCTAGAATAAATAGCAATCCATTCTTAAGCTCACACGGGTCGCACCCAATGTGAGAAACAAGCGATGTTCATACTATTACTTCACTTAATTGTGGGAGCATCAACCATGCTGCGGGAACCCAGGGTTTGAATAACTAGCCCAGATTTCCAGGTGGAAATGTGAGAGAGATGACTGAAGGATGAATCCCTCGAATAGCC
This sequence comes from Viscum album, assembly GCA_963277665.1. NCBI lineage: Eukaryota > Viridiplantae > Streptophyta > Magnoliopsida > Santalales > Viscaceae > Viscum > Viscum album. The sequence goes on along the minus strand of OY728119.1, from coordinate 374,281,460 downwards.
AAGTTACCATCTTCCCAGTGTGCTCTTGTGCATGAACCGATTAACGCCAAGGGCATTGGAATAAATCCAAATTGGGGATTGGATGGTGTGAATCACGATACCCAGGATTCTAAACACTATGGGGGTGGCATGCCAATAATGAATAATTTTTTACTGCATTCGAAACACCATATCCTTATTGCGTTATCCTAGAATGGGGATAGAAAATGAGGGCCGACCGCTGACCACATTCTAAATGTGGGACCTTACTCAAAACATCATCCATTAGTCTTCCAGAACGTTGGCTGAGGACAATATGTGGGCCATAAGATGATCATCCATACTGTTAGGGTGTTCCCTTAGACATGAATGGGGAAGAGGGTCCGAATAAGGGGAATGAAATGCGTGGAATGTGGAGTGATGGTTCTTTTGAACAGATTCCAACACTCTTGAAATTACTCCACAGTAGCGGAAGCACATTAAATGGGTGCATTAGTCAGATCATAGATCATTACTTATTTTAGATAGGACCTCTCTGGCGAGGGAGCCATCAGATCCCAACATCATTGTGGGGCATACCAAACATGTTTAGGGCATATATGTAGTTACAAGGTTACCCACAAGGGGTAATGAAAGGGGATAGAGATGAGGAGGAATAGGATTTACGATTCCTGGGGTTGAACCTGAGTTGAAATGAATTGGTCTCCCTACATATCCCATGAGGATGGGAATCAAGCCATATGTAGTTCTGAAATATATCTTAGTTTATGGAATTAGATCTCGGACCATGGATGGTAAGAGATGTGGGAGACACATAGTGGCGTAATTATAAAACCTTACATGAATGGGAACCTAGGGTTCTTACCACCATGGGTTCCTTGGCTATATTTTAGGTCAAGAGATTGGAAACAAGAGTTAAATTGGGCCAGAGGCAAGGTACACATGTTTTCAAACGTATCCCATTAGTATGGGGATCAAGTTACACATAGTTGTAAGAGGTGGCACGGTAAGGTACTAATTCTAGGGATCAAAGGGGCGTGCAGGTGTGGCCCTCGCACCAAAAGAAGAGGTATTTGATGTATCATGTTTTTCCTTTAAGGAGAGTGGTTGTTTTTTTTTGTGAAGCGACGATCCTAGGATAGCAAGTCCCAACATCACCACAAGAATCAAGCCGTATGCAGGCATTGAAAAAGGGTATGGAATGTGACTGATACAAAACATAGTGTCCCCTTGAGTGAGGACATCACGATGCAGTGATGTTTTCCATCATGCATCCAGGACAATAATGTCATAGTTTAGGATCTTGTGATGGGACTTGGGGTGAATTTTAACGTTGTGTGTCATAGACATTGTAGAGACGATGCTATGTGGGGAATGTGTACGGTGAAATAAAACATACCCAATGTGAATGAGGACATAATCCCATACCACACTATACACAATTCCGAGGTAGGAACCTTGGGCCAAGGGGCCTAAATATAGGTATTTGAGTAAGGGGCCGGAGAAACTAGACCCCTATTGGTCTGGACCCAAAAACGAGACGTCCGGGTGTTCTTACATATCTTGTGAGGATGGGAATCAAGAAATTCGTAGTTCTCACAATGGGGTAATACAGAAAAGATCTTAGTTTAAGGTCTTAGAACTCAGACCATAGGGAAATAGGACTATCCCAAATAAAGGCAGACCTTAACCCAATCCCTAAGCCTACTTGAGTTGACCTCGGTGTAGGAAATAAGTGCGGATAAAGTATTCATAGTATGTGAAATTCAATCAATGGGGGAACCAGTGAAGCCCCGAGCTATTTCTTAATTGTGGAATTTTTTTCTCCTAACATGCGGATGCACACTAAGGAATATCACCAAGAGTTTCAAAGTTCTACATGGACATGATGGGGTGGAGAATGATGTGAATCATGTAACTGACATTTTGGGCTTAATGGGGTTGGCGTGATGATGGAGGATGACTGCTGACCACGTTCGAAACACAACATCCATATCGTGTTAGCCCAATATGGGGACAATCAAATGAGGATCGACTGCTGACCATATTCAAAATGCAGGATTTGTTTCGATTTGTTGTCTGCGACCCTGGAGGATGTTGGCATGTAATGGTAGGAGAGCCCTTAGGCCTATCATCCATGCCACTTGGGGGTCCCTTTGGGTGTAAAAGTTGATGGAATCCCAAATGAGGGAGAACATGAAGCCTGAATAATGGGTAGAAGCATGTCAGAGTAGAGTCTAACATTCCAAGAATTAAACCAGAGTACCCTTAGGAACATTAGTGAATTGCCGAAGAGGACCGAGGGGCTCATCATGGGAGCGGATGATTTGAAAAGTGGAGGATAACACAAGATGATGGAAAAATCTCAGGGGAAAGAGGTACACAATGAGGTTGTTAAAAACCCAACGTGAATGAGGATATAATACCATACCACACCATGTATCCCTTCCATGGAAGAATGAGGGATGAGGTGCCAATATGGGGCTGGACCTGAAGTCGATATGCTCAGTCGGTCCTATGTATCCCATGAGGATGGGAATCAATCCATATGTAGTTCTAGAACCACACATAGGGATAGGATACCCAAATGAGGGGGGGGTGTACGGTGTGGAGAGTAACCCAATGTAAATGGGGACCTAATACCATACCGAACCATACAATCCCATGTGAGATAACTTGGGTCGGGGGCCCGAAAAGGCCAAGGGACCTGAGGTTGGGCCTTATTCATGAAGGCCCGACCAATTTGCATTTTAACATCTTGCAGTGAGGACAATTAGGGGAGTAAGATGTCCCACACAAAGTAGGTGTATGGCCTGGTGAATAACCAGACATGAATGAGGACATAATCCAATACCACACCTTACAAACCTAAATAAGAACATGGGATGGGGGCCCGAAAAGGACAAGGGGCCTGAGGCTATGCCCTTGTCTAGAAGGCCTAACCGGTTTGATGTTTAACATTTTTCAGTGAGGATGAAGATAAGATAAAGGTATCTCATCTGGGGATGTGTACGACATGGTGAGTAACCTGGCGTGAATGGGGACATAATCACTTACCACACCGTATAATCCCATAAGAGAGAACCTGGGCCGAGACCCAAAAAGGCCACGGGGCCTGAGGTTGGGCCTCATATGGGAATCCATACATCCTCTTGTATGGATACCACCTCATTATAGCTCCTAAGCCCATGTGAGAAGTGCTCAGTATGGGAAACAAGGAGCCAGTCTCGGCTCTCCCCGTCATATGGGGGACTAAAACCTGGATTTTCCCGAAGGGAGTTCATCACTTGGAGATACAACGGGGTGGAATGAACCACTACACTCAATGTTTGGGACATCATGGGGTGGTTCCAATGTCGTAGGACAACTATTGACCATTTCAAAACATAGCGTCACTATAGTGACTTGAAACAGGAACAATAAATGAGCATCAACCACTGACCGTGTATGCAATGAGAGACTTGTATTGTCTTGTTGCTCAACATCCACGAGGGAGTTGGACTGATGTGGTAAGAGAGACCTTAGGCCAAGCATCCATACAATTCGGGGGCCCTTCTTCACGGGGAAGATGATGAAGTCATAATCAAAGGAGTGGGTGCATCATAGTTGTACCCATATATGAAAGAGGTAAATGTCTCTAGGGAGCGGGACATATGGCCGGATTGAGATTAGCTCAAATTGAATTGGGGAAAATTCTGCACCCCACCATATGTCATGAACCGATGGGAAGACACTGAAATTTGGGTTGGGCCAATATAAGAAATGTTCAGGAGTTCCTACATATCCCACGAGGATGGGAATCAAGCCATACATAGTTCTTGAAGGCCATGCAGTTTAATGTCGTGTGATGAGGACGTGGGAGAATAGAAGAATGGGGAGCGGGCACATGGTGAGACCGTTATAATCCTGGCTTGAGTGGGGCTGAGGAAGCCTACACCATATCATGCAAAGATCTTCTGAGAGAACTATACCTAGGGGGATAGTCAAAGAGAAGAGTTCAGGGGATGGGGTCAAGACGAGGCATCTGAGAATTCCTACGTATCCCATGTGGATGGTAATCAATCCATACATAGTTCTCAAAATTCAGTTTAATGTCATGTAGTATGATGCATAGTTTAATGTCATGTAGCACCAGATAATTTAATGTCATGTGGGACTAGCATGCAGTTTAGGGTCCTGGGGAACAAGCATGCATTTTAGGGTCATGTGGGTCCAACATGTAGTTTAGGGTCATGTGGGACCGACATGAAATTTTGGGTCATGTGGGATCGTCCAGTTTAAGGTCGTGCAGGACCAGTAGTCTCAGGAAAAGTATTTCTCGAGGAACTTGACATTGGTGGGAGGAGTTATACACTCACCATCCATGGTCACTAGGGAGTATGCTTCATTGGGGTAAACACTTTGGACCATGTAAGGTCCTTCCCATTTGGGCTCCATCTTGGGTGGTTTCCTACCTGGGATTATTGGCACCCTGAGGGCCAATACCAAGTCGCCTTGCAAGAAAGTTCAGAGGCGACCCTTCTTGTTGAAGGCCCTAGCTATCTTATTCTGATGTGTTTCCAAAATTGTGTAGGGCACAAAGCCTATTCTTTTCAAGTGATTCCAATTCATCCAGTTGAATCTCAGATACCTTATCTGGTGCCTGCTGGTCATAGATCGTTGTGTGTAATAAGTGAAGCTGGATCTCGATGTGCAGAACAGCTGTAGCTCCGTACACCAGGGAATATAGGGTCACCTGGGTGGAATTACGAGTCGTCATCCGATATGCCCAGAGGGAGTTGGAGAGATTGTCCGGCCAAATCTTCTTATTCTGGACTACCATTTTAGGCAAAATTTAAGAGAGGGTTTTTTTGAACGCATCGATCTGGCCATTCGCCTGTGCGTCATAGCGGGAGGTATGGTTCGAAGGGATGTTGTACTTGGCATAAAATTTTTTCATCTCGTCTACTATGAAGTTGGTGTCATTATCAGTGAGGATGGAGTGAGGGACCCCACATTGGTAGATGATATTGGTGCTCATGAATTCAATGATAGAACGAGCCTTGACCTTCATGAGTGGAACTGCCACTGCCCACAATGAAAATAAAACCATGGCGGTCAAGATGGACCTGCACTGGCAAGCTGTCACCGGTGGGTATGGTCCCACAACATAGAGTCCCTACACTGCAAACGGCCAGGAGTACTTGGTGGAGTGGAGAGGTTTGGTCGGAAGATGCCTGAAGTTAGCATGGATTTGGAACGTGTGACATCTCATGGAGAACTCGATGTAGTCATGGATTATGGAGGGATAAAAGTACCCCAGTCTCTGAATCTGAGCGGACAGCTTCAGCCTACCCTGATGGGCTCCATAGGAACCGGTGTGAACCTCCTACATGACTTGAGGAATCTAAAATCCTTGGATGAAACAGAGGAGAACACCATCGAACCCACACTTGTAGAGGATCTTCTCATGACTGGGACCACTCTGGAGGGTAAACTACAGTGTGCGACATCGAATTCTCTTGCGCTCAGCCTAGTCATCTGGGAGGCAACCATTTTGGATATACTTGAAAGAAGGAGATCTCTAGTTTGGAGTCACTTCAACCACTGTATATAATGAACCTAGGGGTCCTAACATGAAGGATCAGAAGGTAATATGGATTACTCATAGGCCATAGTCATCCTCTAGGGTGACAGGGGAAATGACTCTCCAGTGTGCCATGTGTATAATCAGATCATCGTGATCGTGTTCTACAAGTGACACAGCTAGGCCAGCCATGGCATCAGCTCGACCGTTCTAAGATCAAGGGACATGAGTAAATTCTGGCCAAGATGGAATTTGGGCCATTGGATGGAGGGTTCTCTCCAACAATGGTATGAGGTCTATATTTCTAATGACATAGTCACCGTTGACTTTCTTGATAAATAGTTCAGAATCCCCTTTCACCTGAAAATGGGGCACATCGATCTTAAGGGCCAGATCCAGGCCAGTGATAAGAGCCTGATACTCTACCTCGTTGTTGGTGTAGCCTTCTAACAACAGGAATGAATATGGCAGAACTTCTTGCACCGAGGTAATAAATACAATACCCATGCCTACTCTGTTGAGTCTAGGATCTTTGCGCCTCCTACCGATGGGGATCCGGGAGGCACCGTCAAAGTGCATCTGCCAACATGGGATGGCAGGATCTATCGAGAGGATTGCCTCATAGAGAAAATCCAAGTCCAGGGGCTAGTTTATGGTGGTATGATGAGAAGCAAGATAGTCTTCCAATGCCTATCCCTTGATAGATTTCTGGGGTACAAACCTAATGTTGAACTACTAGAGGATTACAGCCCACCGTGCTAGACAGCCGGTTAACATGGTGTGGTTCAAAATGTACTTCAGCGGGTCTACCCGAAACACCAGCTATACCTCGTGGTGCTGCACGTAGTGTCTCAGTTTCTTTACTGCGAATACCAATGCAAGGAAACTCTTTTTGATTGGGGAGTATCTAGTCTCCTTGTCGAGGAGCATGCGACTGAGGTAGTATAGACTATTCTCCATCCCCTCATTGTTCATCTGGGAGAGAAGGGAACTGAAAGATCATTCTAGGGAAGTCACATACAGGATCAGAGGTTTTTTGAAGACGGGTGGAATCATTATCAGATGATAGAGCAGATACTGATTGATTTCCTTGAATGTAGTCTGGCACTCTTCGTCCCATTCGTAGGTAGAGCCTTTCTTCTTGTGCCTGGAAAAGGGCTTAAAATTGCGGGCCAGATTCTCAATGAATTGGCGTATGTAAGCTATGTGGCCTTGGAAACCTCGATGATATACAATATTTCTCAGGGAAGGAATCTAGATAATTTCCTTGATCTTCTCTAGGTTGATCCTAATGCCCCTGTACCTGACAAAAAAACCAATCAACTTCTCAGAGATGACCTCGAAGGCACACTTCAATGGGTTCATCTTTAAGTGGTTGGAATAGAGGAAGACGAACACTTTCTCAAGGTCCTTAAGATGGTCATGCACTAGCTTTACTTGACCACCAAATCATCCACATAGAATTCCACCAATGTCCCAAGGATCGGCTTGAATATGCATTGCATGGCCCAGTGACAGGTGGCACCTGCATTCTTCAGGATGAAGGGAATAACAAGGTAACAGAAAGTACCTTAAGGTACCCTGAAAGTGGTGGAATCTTCATCCTCAGGGCCATCCAGATCTGATTATATACAGAGTATCCATCCATGAAGGAGAGGGCTTGGAACCCAGCCATAGCGTCGATCAACAATTATGTCACTGGAAGGGGAAAATCATCCTTCAGACAGTGACAGATGAGATCTCGGAAGTCGATGCAGACTGTGATTCGTCTATTCTTTTTCTTAACTAGAACATTGTTGTCTAGACACATGGGGTACTGGACCTCCTTGACGAAGATGGATTTGATGAGCTTGTCAACTTAGGCCTCAACCATGGCACCGTGAGAAGATTGCATCTTCCCGGAAGGCTGCTTGAACCCGCGATGATTTGTCGGGAGACCGAGGCGGTGGACAGCTACATGCGGATCTAGTCCTGGAATCTCATTGCAACTCTAGGAAAGCATGTCATGGTGTTATTTAAGGAAGTCCATGTACCGCTACTTCTCTTCGAGGGGCATGGAGGTAATGATCATTGTGGGTCTCAGATCTTCCTCACTACCAAGGTTCACTTGTACCAATTCAATGACCGTGGCAGAAACACCTTCTTCAAAGGTGAGGGTATCATCCTTCAGATCCTATTTTTTGATTTTAGATGAGGGATCCCTAGTAGGAAAATATTCTTCTAGGTCCGAAGAACCTAATGGGAGGCTGGTACTAGCCTAGACAGTAGTGGAAAACATATCAGGAAATTCACGCGCTGCTGAGACCATAGCGATGAAGGCAGTTGATCCAATCCCATTTGGTCTTTGACCTAAGGGGGCACACTTGATGATATCAAAACAACAGTGGCACATTGGCTTGATCTGGTTAATACCAGCCCTGAAAATCAGACAAATATAACGTAATGTTGTTGCCTTGAGGCGGACACCCCGATATCATATGAGGGTTGGAGGCTCTGGGATCACCTGAGCCTGGTTTGTGTAGAATTATGAGTTGATTTTTGGTTGTCACATGGACTTGGTAATGTGCCTTCCTTTTTTACCAAATGAAACAAATCATTTTCCCATGTTGGAGGTTGTGGCCTCCAATCAATGGGTTTGGAAGATGTAGGCGTCATCCAGACCTGCCCAGGGGTCAGTTGTGACTATGGCGGGCTCAACCTCACTTTCCAGAATATGCTTATCCTTGCTCATATAATAGTCATCATCTAGATAAAGGGCTTCACAAGTGGTGAAATGAGATGCATCACCTTGGAGTATGCCTACTCGACCATTTAGGTAGTACATGATGCACTGGTGATACGACGAGGGGATCACCATGTGCTGGTGGAGCCACAGTTTTCCCATCAATGTTTTGTACGCGGTGTCCTGGGAGACAACCATAAACTCAGTATTGGAAATTAGGCCACCAAATATGTTCTTCAAATGGATCTTGCCAACTAGGATGTTATATGTACAATCGTATGTCTTGATTCTTAAATCAGATGGAGTTAGTTCATCGTTCGATAACCCCAGTTTCCACAGTGTCCGCGTTGGGATAAGGTTGATCCCGGTGCACATGTCAACAAGACAGCGGTGAACCGCCACGCCGTTAAATTGATCGGTGATGTACAACAGGAAGATGTGCCCCTATATGGGAGAGCCTACATCCTTTCCATAGAAGGAAATGATGACCTGGCATTTAGCATTCTCAACTATTTCATCATGAAAGGCTTCTGTAGCTACTACCTCCGTCTCAAACTATAGGGGGCTTCTTAAATCCATAGTGAGGGCCTCGTGCAGATACGATGATAGGAAAAGGAATTTAACGATGGAAATACTAGTTGGGATTCTGGAAAGGTGATCGAGGACATCGTACTTCTGCACCAGGAACAAAATTCTACTTACAGGAGGTCGCTCAGCGAATAGAGGCTTGGCGGGCCCTACCAGCTGGACCAGCTGCTGGCTGGTGCTAGCCATGTCCCGATGTTCACCAGTCAAAGCCTGAAGAGTAGCTTCCATATCAGGACCGGATGACTGAGATCAGCCTGTATGTTGGAGAGGTTGGTCGCGGCCTGGACGATGTAGCTCTGCCTGATCCAGTAGCACAAACTCGGTGGAGGCGGTCCTAACGACACCAGATGAAGAGGCTACGCATACTAAGCTCTGTGCTGGTCCTAATGTCTGGTCTGAGTGGCATGTACGTCCAAACTAGTGGTTCCAGCTGATACACTCTGATTACTCATATAGTCGTGGCTTTGCTGGTGTTGGTGTTGGCTGGGGACGTTGGGGAAGTCCACCTGGAACTCCCCATCGTCGAGAGTCATATAGGGATTTACCAACTCTACGGTATTAACCAAAAAATACCCATGACTATCACTTGAAGAGTCACAAACAAATTAGTGGATTCTGGGTGGGATCCCCATCTTAGGGGGAATGACATCACCGAGAGTGTGGGACGACAATGGAATTGGCGGGACGCGTTGATTTTTCTTGTGTTGTTGATGCTTGTTCTTTTGGGAAGTGGCCAACTGAGATGATGATATAGAAGTGGTGGAGGAATCTTCTGAAGGCTCTGGCTGATTCAGGCATTCCTGAATGATGCCATGGGTGTGAAAAACTATCTTGCGAGTCATCCAATAATCATATTTCTGGGACCCACGGTTAGAAACCAACTGCCACTCACCTTCGTTGTCACAATTGTGGTCTGAACTTACAAAGACACTAGCCACTTTTGTCAGGGTGGGGCATACCCTGAATATGTTTCTATCGACCTCGTATTGAATCCAGTCTTTGAACACATATCACTGTTTGAGGGTGTGCCCCAGAATCCAATGATAGGGTCAGTAGTTGGGGCGATCAGTGAGATTCACCTTGTCCGGCCTTCTGCACTCAGGCAAGCATTCAATCCCTTGCACTAGGGTGCTACAAAAGTAAACATGAACCTAATTCTTGGTAAACACATATGTTTAGTTTCATCTTTCTAGAAAGGGGGCCCTTGGATCCTAGCCCTGGTGAGGAGCCGGAGGGGCCTATCGAGATGGTGGGCCCTGATTGTCATGTCTATGCAGCGTCAGTGCATTCTGCGGGGGCGCTTACGAATTCTGAAGACACTGCTCAGCCGAAGGCTATGCTGGATGAGGAGGGTCTCTACGAGGCTTCGGGGCCAGTTCTACTGGTAACAACTCTAGTTACCCGGGGGATTCTATTTGGGCCACCGCGGCGTCATCGAATCTGGATGCTCTTCTCACTGGAATTATTGGGCACAATAGACGTGCCTGGAAGGCCTGTTTCAGGTCTTCCTTCAGGATCTAGGTCTTGTCGGAGATGTCTTGAAACCCTGCAGGGTAGTTTTGGGTGATCAAGGATGGAATTCATTCCATCTTGAAGTTCCCTATGCACATCTCCAGAAATTTCTCCTGAGTCAGTGGCATGTCAAGGGAGTATGTAAGCCCCTTCCACTGGGCGATAATGTATGTGACATGCTCATCACACCTTTACTTGCACCTGATGATGTCAGTGATGTTGGTTTTCTGGGTGGTAGAGCTAAATAGGTAAAGGAATTTCTTGTGAAGGTCCTCCCAACTGATCACAAATCTTACAGGGAGCTGGTTGTACCAGACGAATGTTGGCCCCTCCCACATCTGAACAAAACATTGGATCTTGGTAGACTCATGCTGCGCTGGAGTCCCTAACATAGGCCCACACCATGAGTTGAAGTGGTCCATGTGTTGTGGTGGGTCCCCCATCCCGTTAAAGGGGGGAAGGTGGGATTCACAAAACCTGAAAGAGCCAGCATATCATCCACCCATGCTGGTTATGGCTTGCCATCAGGTGGGATTTCCACCTGCCGCATTTCCAATGCCTCAAGGCAGGCTATAAGCGCCGTCATAGGATCATCTGGGTGGGGGTCCCTATCTTGATGAGGAAACCTAACCACGAGTGCACTGTCGGGCTCTTCAACATGGTAGACAGGCTCAGCGTCTCGTCAAGCGGCTGTTCGAGCGACTTGCGGGGTAGCTGGGGGATCCCAGGATAGATTCCTTGGATTTTCGTGCCGTTCGGGAGGGATTGGAGAGACATACCAGGCCCTCTTTCCGTGAGCTCCAGCTTCAGCCATATCCATAGGAGCGGCACGATTAAGGTTTCCTAGAGGCAGCTCGCCTAGGGGTAGTTGTTTCTGCCCCTACTGTACTGGCCTAGGATTTTCGTATTTGGGTCGTCACTCTACAACATGTTCAGCTAGGAGTTATTCGACCAAACTCTTCTACTCAGCATGTTTCTTGCACAACGTGGCCTTCATGAGGTCCTCCTCCATCTTCTGCACTAAGGCGGATGGGTCGGAGTGCTTGACGGCTCCGATGTGCTCTTTTCCCTTACTGGCATTCTTGCCGAGTATCAATGCCTCAGTGGGTGCAAGGAGACCTAAGAGGTTCCTCTACTGACCAGTAACACACCTCGATGGGTCCAACACTATTGGCACATACTCAGAGGGAAATTCTCCATCAAGAAGCTCTAACTCGTCCTCCTCATCAACTAAATCAGCCTTATTGTTCCAAAACATTCCTAGGGTATATCCTCAATATCGCATAGAAAGTCATGCTGTCGCCGGATAGGAACGAAGAGTAGGGTATCATGATGCCCCAAACCATGTATTTTCACATGGGGGTAGCCTCCTCAATGTTCCTGCAGAGTACTTTGAAACTCTAAACACGTTTCTCTTGGAGGGCCTTGTGGCGGCCTGGCGACTCGGGGTGCTAGGCCAGAGGCAGCGTAGCTAGATCAACCAAACAGAATTTTTCATCGATGTCATCAAGTTTCACTTGGATCATGGGATAAGAAACTCAATGGAGGTGAAGATGGAAGTGTGTCATCCAAAGGGTCTGGCAGAAATAGTCAAACTCCTCTACGGAGACAGATTCCGGTGCGCTAATGTTCAGCGCTGCCACATGCCTGAACTTCTCGGGGAAGTGGTGCACTGCGAGGATGGTCCAGAAGCTCCTTGGATCAGATTTAGGGTCTATCCCTTCATTTAACCACTCGTCAACTAGGGCTGGATGAGGAACTGACAGCAGTACTAAGGTAGACTGCTAGGACAACAGGTTGGCCGGTGGAGAGTACGACGAGCGGGCTGACTGGCCACTGAACATCGGGCGGTTCTCTGAAGAGTGTAGCGACCTGGCCACTATGTCACGATAAGATGTGCTTATTTCCATCGTTCCTGGCTCAAGGGCTAGGGCTACCGATGATGGGATGCGATATCGCTCTCCTTCCATTGGTCCCTAGAATAGCTCTCTGTAATCTCTTTTAGAGGTAGAAAGCGTTTCTGGTGACGATGGTAGTGATTGCAAGACCGTAACATACGGGGTTGCCAAGTTTTCATCATCCTGGATATACTTGAGAAGGGAGGCGGGAATCATGTGGACCTCACATTCCAGGAGCACCAGGCTGATGCGCCTTGTCACTGCCCCATCCCTTGACTTGGATGAGAAAGGGGAGGGTTCCCGAGATGAGTTGTTCCATGCTTCAGAGTCTGATAAGATGAACGATTTGATCTCCATTAAGACATTCTCAGGATTCTTCTTGTGGCGGTGACGACCCACCTTCCTACCCCTGGATGGTTCCTCGGGACAGGGCAGATTTCGGACATAGGGTCCTTCGGCCGTACTGGTGCTGGGGAAGAGAGGGTTTCTACCCGAGAAAGTCGAGGTGCAAGGAGCACCGGGAAAAATGTTGATGGGGACATGGGGAGGACCTCCATGTAAAACACTAGAGTGGGAAAAACCCCCACTAGGACCGGTAGGAGCATGGGGAGGACCTCCATGCTTGATTCAGGTGGAGTGAGGTTGGCCTTCACCCCTCTGGTTTTGGGGAAATAAGGAACTTAACTTGTTGCAGAGAGGACCTAGGGAGGATCCCCACGTTGGAGAGTGACCGGATGGGGAATGTCCCTGTACCGGTGGTCTGGAGCAGGAAGAACGACTCCATACCCACTGTAAAGGGCACGAGATAGGCTTCCGTGTTGAGCATCACTACTGTGTGGCCGACCTTCATTCAGATTGAGGGTATCACGGGGTGGACCTCCATGCCGAGCCTTAATGCGGGGAAGTCCCGTGATCTCTATGGTATAGGAACATGGAGGACCTCCGTACGGGATGACATTGCTGCGGGTTTGTTGGCAGCGACCACTGCTAGTGCCAGCGACCTAGAGAGTCGACCCAGCCTGCCCGTGGGGCGGTTGGGGTCTCGATCCCAGTTGGGCGTAGAAGTGCCCCTGCTCAATGTATGCAGGGACCTGATGATACACGTCGGCAGATTCTTGAGCCATAGTAGTCGTCGACATTGACACCCCATTGCTGGCATCCTCCACAGCTCATGCCTGACGATGGCATCGGGTTGGATGAGACGGGGCTGGTGGTGCAGGTTCATAGCTTACATGCTCGTCCTTTGGCAAGAACAGGTGGGGAAAATGACGTATCCAGGAGGTAGCCCTGGCTAGGATCCCTAGGAATGGGACTCTAACCAGGCTAGGCCAGACATGACCTACCTCGTCAGCACAAGGCAGGGAGTCATTAAAGAGCTTTGGGGGCAGGCTCTTGAAGTGGTTTTATGTCAGGGTGGGAAGCAATAGCTCCACGTGTGGCCCTCAGGGGCAGCGTTGACGGTGAGGCACAGATGCCTCCAGGTCCATACGGGCCATATCCCATATTTTGATTATGCCCTCATCCTCATACCGATGCACAGGGTCATTATTTACCCTTCATTGGGTATCATTCAATGGTGAGATGGGGAATGGGAGCCCCATGATCCTGGATGTAGAGATCATCATGGATGAAGTGTAGCCACGTAGAGCGATTGTGCTGGCGTTGCCCCTAACCCTGTGTAGATGGGTGGACAGTGATCACGTTCCTGCACTACAAACCTGATTTTTTAAAAGGATGGAGATGAACTCGTCAGTGCTGAAAGAATAAGGAATCGATGTCCAATGCCCCCACTCCATCACATCTTCTGAGATCGGTATAAGGGTTCCACGCTAACAACGTCACAGAACAAGATGTACAATGTTCTACTGCCCCAACATCTAGTGAGATTCACACCATCCCCTCTATTTTCTTGGTGGGACCCGATGCTAGATATTTGGATCCGGTGACACGTCAATACATTGATGTCTCGAGCGCTACTAATATCCATATTGAGGAGAATAAATTCAGGTCGGGTTCACCATTTTTGTTTCCGATGCTTTATCTAGGGTGTTCATGTAACATCCTGAGATTTATGAGAATTTTTTTTTATGTCTTATGTTATACGCAACACCAAAGGAATCTTTCACAACACACAATACAGACTTGGATTGCAATACATGCAATCGCGACCTTCCTCGATAGCATGTGTAGTACGCAATACCGGGTTTCACTAAACAACGATATATTATTATGAAATAGCTGTTATGAATAGTATTAAATACATTTTGAATTTTATTATTCATCATACACATTTTCTAGAACATGGTAAGAGAACAAAATAAAATTTTCAGGTAAAATAAGTATTTTTAAAAAAATGCAGTTTTGTCGCCTTTTGATTGCGCACCCACATTAAATCTAGTTTTTGACATGATTATAAGTTAAATATGACAAAATAAAATTATTATTTGAATCATGGTATAAAAATTTACTTTGGATAAATTTTTTATATTTTTCTGATAACTTTCATATTTTGATGAATAGTAAAAATACGCTATTTTTTAATTAAAAAAAACTTTTTAAATTGAGGTAATTTATATGGTTAAATTATAATATTGAATGGATTTAAATTATAAATAGAATATATTTTTACCATTTAATATAATGTATGTCATTAGCATTAATTTCACATTAAATTCATAGGTAAACACATTTCAATCTTTGGCAATGTTTTAACTTCTAAAACCCGTTTTCTTAACAACGGGATTTATTTTAAATTAATTACTGCAAGTTATATGCTTTGAATTTTGAGAACTTGATTCCATATTTTGAATTAGTGGGTCTAAATTATGTTAATAGGCTACTTTTTATTTTTGGGCATTATGAATAGTAACTACGGTAAATTTTATTTACCATAGTTAAAGGTAAATCGGGTAATTAAGCGTAAATATAAGATTATAAAATTACCCTAACACCTTCCAAAATCCTATTGAATTACTAAAAGTCGACCCATATCACCTAAGGGTTATACTAGATTCATTTAATGGACTTTGTTCCATGAAAATAATTTAATTATTATTAAAACCAAAGAATGTGACAACATGTCACTTTCTTAAATCTTATAAGTATAATAATTTTAATTTAGTGATAAACTTAATGAAACTTCGAAAATGAATAGTATCAAGAAAGATAATACAATTATCTACATTATAGGAATTTATTTAGAATTGTTTGGAATTAAATAATTATAATTAATTATGACACAATAGTGATGTTGAAATTATTGTTTTAATTAAAATATCAAATAAATTGTACTAAAAATGTTAAAATAAATATTATATGAACTATTTAATTTTCTCCTAAACTTTTCTAGATAAATATGACATTATATGAATATATTAAAGCTTTTATTTCGAACATATCTTCTGTATATATTTTATTTAAATTCAAATAAATGAATAGTTTCAAAATTGACACTATTGTTATTTTATAAACATAACATATTATAAAATTGTTTAAAAATCACAAAAATATTTAAAAATTATAAATTAAAATTTATATGGTCTAAAATTTCATAAAGTTTAAAATTATGGAAAATTCACAACACATATGTAATTATTTAAAATAATTTAAAATTTAGAATATTATTACCAAAAATAAAATTAAATTGATAAATAAGGATAAATCAAGTTGATAATGTTTAAAATAAATTTATAACATGTCTAAATTTTATTGTGTGATGTGATTACAACCCTATATTATCTAATCTTTGGATATTAGTCATTTTGGATGTTTTAATGTGGGGTTGGAATTTAATATAAACAAATATTTCTTATATTTCCAAAGGTTCCCCTCTCCTCCCTTATAAAAGGGCACCTCCCCCCTCTCCTCCTCACACCAATTTTAGCCTTCATGATCGGCCAACGCCTACCCATTTCACTTCCCCAATTACCTAGAAACATCGTAGAGGTCCTGGTCTTCTTCAAAGACCAATTTTGGTGCCCTAAAAGGAGGTCTCAAAGAGGTGCTTCAAAGAAGAGGTAATGTTTGTTACCGATTCTTTCAACACTATTTCTTCTTCTACTCATTCTTCATTAGTTGTTTAATTATGAATTAATAACATAAGTATCACTCATATACTGATATGTTATTATACGTATGAAACTACCCTATTTCACCATCTATCCATCCTACGGAAAATGAAATCACTGCGTGTGCGTACGTACGGAATACCGTCTCCTCGCCGTGGTGTAATCTATTTTCCACCACCACGTTACTTGGATGGGTATAATGGTGCAAATAAAAAACTATATATGATTATTTTAAAGTGTTATTGATTCTGAAATAGTATACATACACTCCAATACAATTCCACGATCATGGGAACGATATCATCGCTCGTGCGTACGTACTGAATATCGTCTCCACGATGTGATGCGACTCTTTCTACATGATATTCATTGCATAATGATTATATAAATGAATTTAATGAATAAATATGATATATAGTACACTAATAAAATTCTGGAAATGAGGTATCTATAACCTAAAGAGAATAATAAGAATTTATTCGACAAAACACGCATAAGAACAAAAAGTAATAAACACCCGAATAACAAGTAACAATGAAATATTACTTATAAAAAGCTAAGAATATGACCATATATGATATCATAAAAATGAGTATGATTCTATAATAAGTCAATTACATTATTTAAATCATTATACAAAAGTTTAGGACACTTACGAAGCAAATCGGACCTACGGTAAGGGAAAAGATCACAATCTCATTTTTATCCGAGATTGTTTATACTTTGATATTTACTAGGGTGTATTTTATCATCCACATCCATTTTTCCTCAATATGTAATATTATTTCCATCCACCTACAATTTTTTAAATCCAATTTTACCCTTAGGTGAGTTTTTAGTGAAAGTTATCAAAGGAATCTTTTTTCATTTTTCGTACGAGGTACTTTTTGACTTTTCCGAAAGAAGTACGAGAAGAATGTTTTTTTAACTTATACGGCATGAATGGATTTTTAAAACATTATTTCCAAGAAGATTTATTTACAAGTTTTCATGTTTATTTCTAATCAACTTATTTTAGTTTAAAATTGTATGAAATTTTAAGAAAGGAAAATGTTTCTGAATTAGAAAGGATATTTTCCTCAAGAATCGAGTTCAAGTGTTTTATCAAAATTATTTTCCATATAAGATAATATAGGGTTCTGTTTCTATCCCTATTATTACATTGATTTGATTATGTTTTTATGGAATTATTTTTATGAATTCCTTTATCTTCTATGAATTGTTTTATGATGTCATGATGTTTAAGAATCCCATTTTTATTACATGGGTTATCCAATGATGTATGATTTATGATTTTTTGGAACACATAAGAATGGTATCATTATGAGATGGGTGGAACCTATATCTCCCTCCAAGGCATTGGATAAAGATTTATATATCATGAGATAGACATGGCTGGAACGGCAGGTTAAACCAGTTCCGTGAAACAGGACTGAAACGAGGAGTGAAATTGTTTCAGAAATGGACTTTGTCCACTAAGATAGTCTTGGAAATGAGTCTTGACTACTAATAAATGATTTTCTATGATTATGTGTGTATGCCACAAAGTTCCATGTTTTATGTTATGATTATTGTCATTACATTTCACTACCATGATTTATCCCATGTTATGAAATTACTATCTCTTTTGCAGGATAAGATTTCCAAAATGTTATGTTCTTATGAATTTTATGTGATTGATATTTCTTTTGTTTACCCTTATTGAGCATTTGAACTCACCCTTTTGTATGATTTCTTTCCCCAGGTCAGGAAGAAGGGTATTAAGTAAGATATGCCAAAAAAGGACTATAGATATGATGAATTAAATGGGAGATAGTGTAGATGCTTTATGAACCAGTTGTTTATGTTTCCCAGTTTCTAAAGACACTATACCTATACGGTTCTTTAATGGTTTTGTTATATGTTGTAATAAGTTTACTTCAATTTTGATGTACTAACAATGTATGCAATGTATGGGTCATTATAGTTGGTATCAGAGGAAAGGTATAGTCAACCTTTGGAAATTAGGATGTGAAAGCCTTAGTAAGAATCCTAAGGATAAGTCTAAGTATAGAACACAATATTAGTGTTTTTGAAATGACCATGAATAACCTAGGATAAGACCTTAAGTGTGAAATTTTATTCTGGATTATGTGGTTTTCCTATTATAATTAGTGTTTCTCACTCAATTATTATTGGTTTTAGTCAATGGATGGAACCCGAAGGAACCGTGTTAATGCGGAATGCGACGGGCAATGCAATGATTGCCCCCCTGAGCAACCAAACGTTATGGGAGCTGGAATGAAAAATCTTGTAGTCTTGATCACACAACTTTCTCAAGCTATTAATCATGCAGGAGATCCAAACGAGAAAAGGAAGGAACAACATTCTGTTGAATCCTTCATGAGGCAGCGTCCTCCATCATTCAGCAGGTCTACTGATCCATTAGTTTCTGAACAATGGATCAGTACTACTGAAAAGATATTTTCAGTTCTTAAATGTTCTGAACATGGTCAAGTCATCTTAGCAGTGTATCATTTGGAAGGTGATACTGATCAATGGTGGAATCTTATCAAGAATACGAGTCCAAGAGATGAAATTGAGTCCATGGAATAGGATGAGTTCAAGAACATATTTTTCAATAATTACTTCCATCGTATTCTTTGAACAAAGATGGAGAAAGAGTTTCCTAAACTGAAGCAAAAGGATGATGAATCTGTTGGTACCTATGATGGAAATTTAACATGACTTTCAAGGTACGCTTCTAGTATTATTATCCAACCTGAGAGTAATATCGATCGATTCTTTAGTGGCTTAAAACCAAGTCTTTGAAGGGCGTTAACCATAAGGGACTTCAATAACTATGGGGAAATTGTTCGATGTGCTCTCAAGGTTGAGATGGAGATTGGTGTAACCCATCAGTCAAATGGGTTTGATAAGAAGAGGAAAATGGAATTCAAAGGAAAATATAAAGACCACGCTGAAAAGAAGATGATTTTTCCCTTATGCTAAATGTGTGGAAGGAAACATGCAGGAAATTTTCTTAAGAGGACAACCAAATGTTATAAGTGTGGAAAACAAGGTCATCGGGAAATTGAATGTCGAAATAATGGGAAGAAGATGTCTAATGATGCAAACAAAGGAAGGGTTACACAGAATGAACCTACTACACTTCAATGTTTCAAGTGCAAGGAGATGGGGCATTATGCCAATCAATGCCCAAATCCAAGGGTTGATGATGATGATCGATGTCAACAAACTCTTATGGCCAAAGACAAAGGAAAGTCACATGCAATTAGTATCAGCGATGTAAAGTACGACAATGAAGTGGTGAGAGGTACACTTACCATCCACTCTAAAGTAGCAAATGTTTTATTAGATTCTGGATCCACCCACTGTTTTATTTCTGTAGAATTTTCTAAGCGTATCACCATATTACCTCAACAATTAGATGTTGAGTTAGATGTGACAAATCCTAATGGCACAACAATCACATCAAAAGTTTATAATTCTTCTCCGATTGAAGTTTGTGGGAATGTTCTTCCTGCAAATCTTGTGATCCTTCCTATAGTGGAGTTTGATGTGATTCTTAGCATGGATTAACTTTCTTTATATGGATCTCATATCAATTTCCAAATAAGTGAAGTCAAATTTCATATTCCAGATCAATCTATGATCGTCTATCGATGCAAGGATGAACATAACCTTCCAGTGGAAATTTCTTCCATTTTATGGGTCTTGATTCCACTAAATGAAGGTTATTTATCTCAAATGGTTGGTGAAAAACTCACGATTAATAATATTCCCATTGTACAGGAGTTTGATGATGTCTTTCCGGAGGAATTGTTGGGTGTTCCACCAAATCGTGAAGTTGAGTTCTCAATAGAACTCGTACCGGGAGCTTTGCCTATTTCAAAGACACCTTATAGAATGGCCCCAATTGAGTTGCAGGAATTGAAGAAGCAACTCCAAGAGAATCTTGATAAAGGATTCATACGCCCTAGTACGTCACCTTGGGGAGAACCTATTCTGTTTGTTAAGAAGAAAGATTGATCAACGAGACTCTGCATTGATTATCGAGAACTTAACAAGATCACTATCAAGAACAAATATCCTCTCACACGCATTGATGACTTATTTGAACAACTACGCGGAGCTCAATACTTTTCCAAGATTGATCTTCATTTAGGGTATCATCAATTAAGGGTCAAAAGGGAGGATATACCAATGATGTCTTTCCGTACAAGGTATGGACACTATGAATTTATAGTGATGCCATTTGGTATTACTAATGCCCCTACTATCTTCATGGATCTGATGAATAGAGTCTTTAGAGACTATCTTGATCAGTTTGTGGTAGTCTTTAGAGACGATATTCTTGTCTATTCAAAGATAAAGAAAGAACATGAAGATCGCTTGAGAATTGTATTACAGACCCTGAGAAAGGAGAAGCTTTATGCCAATTTTACCAAGTGTGAATTTTGGCTTAAAAAAGTTGCATTTTTGGGTCACATAATCTCAAATGAGGGGATATCTGTGGATCCAGCAAAAAACAGAGGTTATCGAAAGATGGTCGAGACCAACAACAGTAACTGAGATCTGAAGTTTTCTTAGTTTGGCAGGATATTATCGACGTTTTGTGAATGGTTTTTTCATGATTATCTAATCCACTCACCATGTTGACTCGGAAAGGAGTTAAGTTTGTTTGGATGGAGGAATATGAATAGAATTTCAAAGAGTTGAAAAGAAGGCTATCTAGTGCACCTGTACTCACACTTCCCTGCAGTGGAGAAAGGTTTGTGATCTATAATGATACATCCAAGAAGGGATTGCGGTGTTTTCTTATGCAAAATGATATGGTGATAGCATATGCCTCACGACAGTTGAAAATCCATGAGCAAAATTACCCAACTCATGATTTGGAGTTAGCTGTGGTAATCTTTGCATTAAATATTTGGAGGCATTATCTTTATGGAGAAAGGTGTGACATTTATACTGATCATAAAAGTTTAATGTATATTTTCACACAAACGGAGCTGAATATGCGCCAAAGAAGATGGTTAAAGCTGATTAAGGATTACGACTGCTCAATTCATTACCACCCTGGGAAAGAAAACAAGGTGGCAGATGCATTAAGTCAACAAGACCATGCCAATTTATCCATGATGAGGATCACAAAATATCCAATATTTATGGATTTATAAAGGATGGATCATGTAATTATAATGGAAGGGGGAAAATAGTATCTTTCTCAAATGAATTTTCAGCCATCTATACATGTGAATATTAAAGAGGCATAGAAATTATATGTAGAGTTACAAAAGAAGGTGAGAAATGTTCCTGAATTCATCCTTGATTGTGATGGGATAATAAAGTTCATGAATCGGGTTTGTGTTACTCCCATCCCCGAATTAAATAAGGAGATACTGGATGAGGCTCATAGTTATTCATTCACTATTAATCTTGGAAGCACGATGATGTTTACGGACCTGAAAGAGTACTTCTGGTGGGATGGCATGAAAAGAGATGTTGCTGAATATGTCTCTCGATGCTTGGTTTGTCAGCATGTTAAAGCAGAGAGACAAATGTCTAAGGGGATGTTACAACCATTACCCATACCCGAATGGAAATGGGAAAACATCACTATGGACTTTGTCACCAGACTTCCTAAAACATCCAAAGGCAATAATGCTATCTAGGTCATAGTTGATCGTCTTACAAAGTCTTCAAACTTCATTGGTATTAAAGAGGATTTCTCTCTAGATCAGTTTGCCATGATATATGTAAAGGAAGTGGTAAGATTTCATGGAGTACCACTTTTTATTATATCTGATCGGGATCCGAGGTTTACCACAAAGTTCTGGCGAAGTCTTCAGTATACTCTGGATACAGAGTTGAGTTTCAGCACTACTTATCATCCTCAGACAGACAGTCAGTCTGAGAGGAAAATTCAAACACTAGAAGATATGTTGAGAGCTTGCTCTATAGATTTCAAAGGTGGTTGGGATCAACACCTACCTTTGGTGGAATTTTCTTATAATAATATCTATCACTACAGTATTCAGATGGCTCCTTATGAAGCTCTCTATGGAAAGAAATGAAGGACTCCAACTTGCTGGGATAAAGTTGGGGAAAAAAAGATATTAGGACCTGATCTTGTTGATGAAATGGTAGAAAATGTCATATTTATTTAACAACACAGAATAGAAGCTCAGAGTCGACAAAAAAGTTATACCGACAACCGAAGAAAAGACCTAGAGTTTGAAGTGGGTGATAAAGTGTTCTTACGAATATCTCCCTGGAAGAGGGTTATGAGATTTGGAAAGAAGGGAAAGTTGAGCCCTAGATATATCGGTCCTTTTGAAATTCTAGATTGTGTTGGGAAGGTAGCTTACCGATTGGCACTTCCACCAAATCTCTCTCAAGTTCACGATGTGTTCCATGTATCTCTCCTAAGAAAGTACATACCTGACCCTTCACATGTACTCAGTTCAGAAGTTGTACCACTGGAACAAGATCTTTCTTATGAAGAACAGCCGATAGAGATTCTCAATCATAGAGAAAAATTCCTACGGAACAAGACCACTCGCTTGGTGAAAGTTTTATGGAGGAACCACCAATTAGAAGAAGCTACATGGGAGCTTGAGGATATGATGAGGGAGAGGTATCCTCATCTGTTTGTTACAAGTGATGAATTTTGAGGGAGAAAATCATTTTAAGGGGGGTAGAATGTAACATCCTAAGATTTTATGAGAAACTTTTTATATGTCTTATGTTATACACAACACCAAAGGAATCTTTCACATCACACAATATGGATTTGGCTTGCATTACACGCAATCACGACCTTCCTCAATAGCATGTGTAGTACGCAATACAGGGTTTTACTAAACAACGATATATTATTATGAACTAGACATTATGAATAGTATTAACTACATTTTTATTTTTATTATTCATCATACACATTTTCTAGAACATGTTAAGAGAAGAAAATAAATTTTTCAGGTAAAATATGTATTTTTTAAAAAATGCAGTTTTACCGCCTTTTGATAGAGCACCCACATTAAATCTAGTTTTTGACATTATTATAAGTTAAATTTGAAAAAATAAAATTCTTCTTTTGAATAAGTGTATAAAAATTTACTTTGGATAAATTTTTGATATTTTTCTGATAATTTCATATTTTATTGAATAGTAAAAATACGCTAATTATTAATTAAAAACAACTTTTTTCATTGAGATAATTTATATGGTTAAATTATAATATTGAATGGTTTTAAAGTATAAATAGAATATTTTTTTACCATTTAATATAATGTATGTCATTATCATTAATTTAACATTGAATTCATAGGTAAAAACATTTCAATCTTTGGAAATGTTTTAACTTCTAAAACTCATTTTCTTAATAACGGAATTTATTTTAAATTAATTACTGAAACTTATATGTTTTGAATTTTGAAAAATGGATTCCATATTTGGAATCAGTGGGTCCAAATTATGTTAATTGGCTACTTTTTATTTTTGTGCATTATGAATAGTAACTACAGTAAATTTTATTTACCATAGTTAAAGGTAAATCGGGTAATTAAGGGTATGTATAAGATTATAAAATTACCCTAACACCTTCCAAAATCCTATTTGATGACTAAAGGTCGACCCATATCACCTAAGGGTCAGATTAGATTCATTTAATGGACTTTTGTCCAGGAAAAAAAATTTAATTACTATTAAAAGCAAAGAATGTGACAACATGTCACTTTCTTAAATCTTATAAGTATAATAATTTTAATTTAGTGATAAACTTAATGAAACTTAGAACATGAATAGTCTATAGAAATATAACACAATTATCTACATATTAGGAATTTATTTATAATTTTTAGGGATTAAATAATTATCATTAAATATAACACAATAGTGATGTTGAAATTATTTTATTAATTAAAATATCAAATAAATGGTTTTACAAATATTAAAATAAATATTATATGAACTATTTATTGTGCTCCACTAATTTTCGAGATACATATGACATTTTATGAATAAATTAAAGATTTTAGTTAGAACATATCTTCTGTATATATTTTATTTAAATTCAAATAAATGAATAGTGTCAAAATTGACACTATTGTTATTTTATAAAAATAATATATTATAAAATTGTTTAAAAATCACAAAAATATTTAAAAATTATAAATTAAAATTTATATGGTCGAAAATGTCATAAAGTTTCAAATTATGGAAAATTCACAACACATATGTAATTATTTATAATAATTTAAAATATAGAATATTATTACGACAAATAAAATTAAATTGATAAACAAAGATAAATCAAGTTGATAATGTTTAAAATAAATTTCTAACATGTCTAAATTTTATTGGTTGATGATATTACAACCCTATCTCATATAATTTTCGGATATGAGTCAATTTGGATGTTTTTAAGTGGGGTTGGGATGGAATATAAACTAATATTTCTTATATTTCTAAATGTGCCCCTCTCCTCCCTTATAAAAGGGCGCCTCCTCCCTCTCCACCTCACACCAATTTGAGCCTTCAATCTCGGCCAACCCCTGCACATTTCACTTCCCCACTTCCCTAGAAAAATCCTAGAGGTTCTGGTCTTCTTCAAAGACCAATTTTAGTGCCTTAAAAGGAGGTCTCAAAGAGGCGCTTCAAAGAAGAGGTAATGTCCTTTACCGATTCTTTCAACTCTATTTCTTCTTATACTTCTTCTTATTTAGTTGTTTCATTATAAAGTAATAATATCAGTATCACTAATATACTGATATGTTATTATAAGTATGAAACAACCCTATTTCACCATCTATACATCCTATGGAAAATGAAATCACCGCGCATGCGTACATACGGAATACCATCTCCACGCCGTGGTGTAATCTATTTTCCACCACCACCTTACTTGGATGGGTATAATGGTGCTAATAAATAACTATATGTGATTATTGTAAAGTGTTATTGATTCTGAAATAGTATACATACACTCCAATACAATTCCACGATCATGGGAACGATATCATCACTCATGCGTACGTACGGAATACCGTCTCTACGATGTGATGCGACTCATTCTACATGATCTTCATTGCATAATGTTTATATAAATTAATTGAATGAATAAATATGATATATAGTACACTTATACCATTCTGGAAATGAGTTATCTATAACCTAAAGAGAAGAATAAGAATTTATTTGACAAAACACGCATAAGAACAAAAAGTAATAAACACCCGAATAACAAGTAGCAATGAAATATTACTAATAAGTAGCTAAAAATATGACCATATATGATATCATAAAAATGAGTATGATTCTATAATAAGTCAATAACATTATTTAAATCATTATAAAGGAGTTTTGGACACTTATGAAGCAAATCAGACATAAGGTAAGGGAAAATATCACAATCTCATTTTTATCCGAGATTGTTTATACTTTGATATTTACTGGGGTTTATTTTATCATCCACATCCATGTTTCCTAAATATGTAATATTATTTCCATCCACCTACAATTTTTTAAATCCAATTTTACCCTTAGGTGAGTTTTTAGTAAAAGTTATGAATGGAATATTTTGTCTTTTTTCGTACGAGGTACTTTTTGACATTTCCGACAAAAGTACGAGAAGAATGTTTTTTAACTTATACGGCATGAATGGATTTTTAAAACATTATTTCCAATAATCAACATTTACATGTTTTAATGTTTATTTTTAATCAACTTATTTTATTTTAAAATTCTATGACATGTTAAGAAAGGAAAATGTTTTTGAAGTAGAAAGGATATTTTCCTCAAGAATGGAGTTCAAGTGTTTTATCAAAATTATTTTCCATCTAAGATAATATAGGGTTATATTTCTATCCCTATTATTACATTGATTTGATTATGTTCTGATGGAATTATTTTTATTAATTCCTTTATCTTATATGAATTGTTTTATGATGTCATGATGTTTAAGAATCCCATTTTTATTACATGGGTTATGCAATGATGTATGATTTATGATTTTGTGGAACACATAAGAATGGTATCATTATGAGATGGGTGGGACCTATATATCCCTCCAATGCATTGGGTAAAGATTTATATATCATGAGTTAGACATGGATGGAATGGAAGGTTAAACCGGTTCAGTGAACCGGGATTGAAACAAGGAGTGAACTCGGTTCAGAAATGGACTTTGTCCACTAAGATAGTCTTGGAAATGAGTCTTGACTACTAAGAAGTGATTCTATATGATTATGTGTGTATGCCACAAAGTTACATGTTTTAATTTATGATTTTTGTGATTACATTTCACTACCATGATTTATCCCATGTTATGAAATTATGATCTCTTTTACAGGGTAAGATTTCCAAAATGTTATGTTATTATGAATTTGATGTGATTGATATTTCTTTTGTTTACCCTTACTGAGCATTTCAGCTCACCCTTTTGTATGTTTGCTTTCCCCAGGTCAGGAAGAAGGGTATTGAGTAAGATATGACAAAAAGAGACTATAGATATGATGAAATAAATGGGAGACAGTGTAGATGATTTATGAACCAGTTATTTATGTCTCCCAGTTTCTAAAGACACTATACCTATACGGTCCTTTCATGGTTTTGTTATATGTTGAATAATTTTACATCAATTTTGAATTACTAAAAATGTATGTAATGTATGGGTCAATATAGTGCATGTCTGTCCCTATCGGGGATAAGGGACACAGTTTTTTTCCCCGCATTCCTGCTTTCCAAAGGCATGTGACATCTACTCATTATATAGGGAAGTTTTCTCCTTGATCGAAATGGGATGATATGATGTCAGTTATTCCTTCCATGGATTCATCCTTGGCATACGTTACCTAGTATGGGTCTCCCTCATAGGCTTAAGATGTTGTTTGTGAAACTCTTCCCGACGCCATATCTTCATGGACACCAGTTAATTACGCGGCTTCTGTCAGGACATTCCAAGTGGTCCAGTCAGGGCAGCAACCGTCGGTTAGGAGAGTAGTCACGTTGGGCATCATTGGCATGTCTGGATGCTGGGGATTGGTGTGCTTATCTTCTATCCCTTATTATAGGGCTTCTAGAGGGCACGAAATTCCGAGGCATCCCACATCGAACACAGGGAATAGTATACCATCGGCATGAATAAGTGGTTTTCCTCTTCTTCCCATGTTTAACACAGGGTATTCCTCAAGTTTAACGTCCAGCAAAGAAATATCGGGATGATCAGAACACTGACGAGAGTGGATCAGATGGAGTAACCCCCTAAAGGGAACCCCGATACTGGGGCCATCATGTGGGTGCCTCCCGAATGTTGTTAAAGAGAATGGGGAATGGGGTGGCATGATTCCACCGGGATGTCGTGGACCGGGTAAGAATCAGGATGGTTGATGGAAGGTTCTGTGAAGGGGATGGTGAATGGGATGGCATCATCATGAGGATGATGATGGTTTTGGTCTTGATCCTTGAAGAGGCTTCCTACGTATCCTCGTGGAAAAGAATCAAAGTCTGCATAGTTCGTCTGGTGATGGCTTACCGCCGATTGGGGTTTTCAACGACTTACTACTAGATGAGGTCGCAATGGCTTACCAATGATTTGGGACACAATGGCTTAACGCTGATTAAGGTTACAAAACCTTACAGCTACAGTGAAAATGGCTTACCGCTGAATGGAGTGACAATGGATTTCTGCTGTAGTGACAACGGCTTACCGCTGAATGGAGTTACGACGACTTACCACTAAAAGAGGTACATAGTTTAACGTCATGTGGGAAGGGGGTGGACCAACATTAAGGGGATCAGAAGCGACGGGTGTTGGGATTGAACCTTATGGAGGCTTCCTACATACCTTGCCTCAGCAAGGATAAAATTCCACATAGTTTAAAATGGAAAATACATTTAAACATCATGTGGGACAGGGTCGAACCGACGTGAAAGAGTACCTGGGGACCAGATAGATGGTAGGATTGAACTGCGTGGAGGATTCCTCTGTATCTTACCTTAGTAGTCATCAAGGTCAACATATTTCAGGATATGGGGTAATTTAGGACTTATGCTCAGAGGCATCCCAAAGTGTTGGTGAACCGACGTGAAGGGGGTCAGAGCAACCAATGGTTGGTGGACTTGAACCTCGTGGAATCATCCTACGTACCATGCCTTGGAAAGGATCAAATTCCATTTAGTTTGGAATGGTAGGGGGCTGTTGAACTGACATTAAGAGGTGTCAGAACAACTGGGTGCTGGGCTTGAACCTCGGGGAGGCTTCCTACATACCTTTCCTTGACAAGGATCAAAGTCCTTGTAGTTCGGATGATGGAATGGGGCTTACACACTAGAATTACTTAAGTGTTGGTGAACTGACGTGGAGGAGGACCTGGGGTTCAATATATGGTGGTGGGATTTTACCTCGTGGAGGTTTCCTATATACCTTTCTTTGTCAAGGATCAAAGTCCTCGTAGTTCAGAATCGGGTGTGGAGATTACACTCTAGGCTTCCCAAGATGAGGCAGGAGTCGGTGAATCGACATCAAAGTGGACTTGGGGTCTAGGTGGATGGTGGTCTTGAACCTCAAGGAGGCTTCATACATACCTTGCCTTGGAAAGGATCAAATTCCACGTATTTCAGGAAGGTGGCATCAGCGAACCGACATGAATGTGGGCCTGGGGTCCAACAGAGGTTGGGATAGAACCTCATTGAGGCTTCCTATGTACCCTGACATGGCATGGATCAAAGACCTCATAGTTCAGAGTGGTAGGGTGCGAGGATTACACTATAGGCTGCCTGGGATGAGGGTTCTAGGTTCGGTGCTTAATCTAATCCCACATGAGTCATGCTCGGTGTGAGAAACAAGAGGTAGCAGAGACCCGACGATCACGTATCAAAAGGTGCGTCTGTGGGAAGTGAAGCAAGGATTACACGTGGTTAGCGGCACAAAGAAGAAACATGGGATTATTCATGGTTAACAGCATGAAGAGTCGAGACTTACTCCATGATGGAGGCCCGATGGTGACAAATCGCAGAGAGAGAAGGATTTGGGACAGAAGAAAGGAGGGGACTGGTTTCCATCCCGACCTTTGCTAGTCTTGGGGACCGAATAAGAAAGGAGAATCAGGGATGCGGCCTCCTATAATAATTCTAGGGGATTACACCGAGATGTTTTCCCTTCCCTCGTGGACAAACTCCACTCCCGTAAGGAGGATGTCATCCCCTATGGAGACCAGTGGGCATGGAGAATGTCCACTGTTGGGGGACCCTGTGTGTGAGGCATAGAGAAAGGTCACAGTTTAACATCATGTGTTGAGGATGATGGTGCTTGGAATTTTAACGTCCTTCAGCTCGGACGACGTGTGTTTGCTCCGCACCCATTGGACTTACATAACAGGTACCCTCTACTCTTTGTTGTAGAGAGGGGAGAGGAAAAGCCGTGGTGAGGGGTTGTCATGGAGAAAACAATATAGGGTCCAACGTTAGCATGGATATGCAAAGAATAAATATCCATCAGTGTGCCAATTTCAAGAATCATGAGGTGAAGCAACACAACCGGTGATGACATCTATGGTACTTTGAAGTTACTTCATGCGAACCATGGAGGTTGCATGGAAAATGAGTATATAGATAAGGCATCATGTGCGTGGAAGGTTCTCGAAAATGATGCCTGACAGAGGGATATCATGGTCACACAAGGCCGGAGTCTTGTGAAAAAAAGAGATCATTGCATGAAAAAGGGGTTGCGTGTGCAAAAAAGACTATGTCGGCGCACAATCGAGCACTGGGCACGAAAATTTCCAGGTGCAGCACGCAAAAGGAATTGTGCGCCCAAGAACTGATTGTGTGCAATTAGAAGGAATTGTGTGCAGGGGAAGGGGATCAGTGAGACTTCGAAAAAGATCATGCCCGAGTGGTCTCGCACGACGGAGGACCCCTGGGCGGCCTGGCGTGAAAAATTTAGTACCTGAAATCCATCTTTTTCATGTGCGAGAGGAGAATTTTGCGTAGGGGAGACGGTTCAGATTCTTCAGGAGGGAAGTCAATGGGGTGGTCTTCTATTTATAGGCACTTGGGATCGAGGGTCTGGGTGGAAAACCTGTTGGCATGAAAAATGGCATGCTGAGATGTCGGCAGCGTGTAAACCCACCGCCTTGGGTGGCGGCGTGAAAAACGTTTCACGCATGCGTGGAATATTCTCGCAAAATACGGAGTTTTCCACGCTGGGTGTATTTTTTTTCACACATCTCCCTATTTTTTTGCACCACCCCTCGGGTCCCCCCAGAACAGATCACCGGCACCAATTATGACTTCGCTTTGTTGCGTTCCAACATGCTTCAGTTCTTGAGCATATTTCGGCATCTATAGTTACTACATAAAAATGTTATGAATAAAATTGGATAAAGAATATATGGATTTTGATGTTTATTTTATAAATATATGATGAATTCAATGATAGATTATTCATTATTTATAAATATTATTATCTCTTTAATGATTTTATATAAGAATACTTGAGGACATACTAATGAAATAATGATGAAA
The DNA here is from genome assembly GCA_963277665.1 of Viscum album. Lineage (NCBI taxonomy): Eukaryota > Viridiplantae > Streptophyta > Magnoliopsida > Santalales > Viscaceae > Viscum > Viscum album. Next base: position 374,250,596 of record OY728119.1, on the reverse strand, counting down.
TATTAATGAAAAAACTAATAAAATATTTCTTAATGTATGAAGAACTCATTAAAATGATTATAGGGGATAATGTTGATTAAAATAATTAATATAAGTTATTTGGTGATATATTAAAGTTATTAATAATTCCATGAGGTGAGTTAATTACATTCAACAAGTGTTGTTTGAGTAAATTTGTAACCTACGCTGTATATATAAGGGATAAATTAGATATATGAAACCAGCATAAAGATAAATAAATAATTTCTCTGGATGTGAATTTTTATTTGATATGAGAATGAAGGTTATATATGAAATTCACATGATTGTAATGGTAATAGTCAGTTACATTAGGGTCATCATGTAATTATTCTATTTATATTATGGACAGTATTTTCTATGGATAAAGGTAATACAGTTGTACATAGGTGTCCTCAAGGTACCTCTAAAACCCCTGGGGATACACGATGGTCATTTGAATCCATGTGAGTTATGTGATGTTTATCTACAACATTCCCAACGGTTTATTCACAAGGGTGAACTAAACATGAAAATGATATGTTATTCCAAAAATATTAAACATCATGATTTTTTTAGGGAGAATAATGACTCTAGGAAGTAAATTTAGATGAATATATATTTAAAAGATTAATCTGGTACTAAAAATCAATGATATTTCAACATTATAGATAACAATACCATGTTGGGGAAACTAGAAAATGATTAGATTAGCATAACAACACCATAGTGATGACTGTTGTGAGATTAAAAACAACCTATGAACAACAAGAAGACTCAACCATGATATTGTGAATTTCATAATTATGCTTATAAGTTTGTGATTCATTGATAACCTTGTAACATGAATAAAGGATTCAAATATAAAAAACGATGTATGATAATTCAGTTATATTAGGTAATTTTTTATTATATTTATTTTTTAAGGATTTTTAATTGAAAAATATAATGGTAATAGGGACGTGATATATATCATGATGAATAATCTATGTATATATCTATATTAAAATGAATCGTCTACAATATGAATACTAGTCATTCTAATAGTTTTTATTGTGATAGAATTCAAGATGTTTTGAATTACTAAGAGTAATGGAAATAAAATAATGAGTAAAAATGGATGGAAACTGTGTAAGGGAAACTGGTTTGGAGTCTAGGGTCTTGATAGAGGGATAGAGATTTATAAAAATAATTAAGGAAGAAATATTTTATGAGTTTTCAATATTATAGATGTATGGGCATTGAAAATTTAATTATTGAGAATAATATTCATAATAACTAAATATTAATATGCATATAATTAGTATAATGATGGAGTTTGACAACATGATGCTAAATATATTGTGATTTCAAAAGATATGAGGAATATGAATTTTTATGTATTTATTAATTCTATGAAGTCAAGGGAAGAAAAAGTTACTCTAGTGAAATAAATATATTTCATTCCCAACACATTGAATAAATACTATCAATTTGTCTTTTTACTCATGAATACATATAGTGAAGGTTAAGGGAGAAGATACCCTAATTCTATTCATACACACTTAAGAAGACTGAGTTATTCAATGCTACAAATAGTCACACTAAATTCAAAAAACTACTTATATATCCTAGTGCATCCATATTCTATATAAGTATGAGGAGGATTGATATTTCTCAAATTATTTCTAAAATAGTGGAAAGTGATCATATTATTTATTTTAAGAGAAAACTGTATCTATATTTCGGATCATACTTGAAGGGGAGTTTTCAAAATTCATCATTGTATATGGATTCAATGAATAATAACTCTATCATTTCTTTATACATTATTACTTCTAGGAAAAAATATTTAAAGATACACCATTTATTATGTTTTCATTGATAATAAAATAGAATATATGTACATACTATAATAACCTTGTGTCATTTGGGATTTTTTACCCCCCCCCACAATATATTAAATATATTTCTCTTGAAATACATAAGATGTATTTTATAGATTTATTTACATGCAACCCAAGTCTATATGAATAGTAATATGGTAAACATTTAATACATTAATATTAAATTAACATTTATGATTAGCAGAAACCAAATTATATAAAATATGAAAAATATGTTTACATAACAAAAATTTATTGATTAATTTATATCTAATAATTACTCAATTTTCAAAAAAGTCATTTTATTCATGTAGAAAATGTTTGATTCAAAAGTGTTTTTAACTAAATTTCATTATAAGGAAATTATTATTAATTTATTCATTTTTTAGAAATTTTATTTGAGGAAATAAATTTAATTTTTGAAATTGACATCTCTATTTTACCTCAAGGTGAGTTTTTATAATTTCTCTAAAAAAGATTTATTTTTCATTGAATTGTGAAAAATACCAATTTTAGTAAAAACTATCAATTATTTTCAAGTAAAAGTGAAATTGTGATTTTAATTTTACTTTGAAGTAATATATATGTCTTATATAATTCTAAAAAATATAATTAATTATATATAAATCATCATTATTCTTTTTTTTGTATTTGTTAAATTTTTTTGGATAAAAACACATTTTTCAAAAAGCTATTTTAATTTTTTTGTTAATAAATTTAAATATTGAATTTTTATTAATGGTTTTAATTAAATAAAAATATTATATAATAAATCAGATATGTTATCATTTTATTATTATTTTAAAATTTAATTAATAGATGTAATTTAGGTTTTTATGCTTAAAATGCATTTATCTAAAATAGGTTTTCATTGCGGTTTAGGATATTATTTAAAACTAAATTATCCCACTTATAGAAATTTAATTTCTTAAAATTCAATAAATGTTTGTAATCATAATAGATAATATAATTTTATATTTTGGAATTAGTTTTTTGTTATAGTTAATAGTAATAATAGTAAAATTTTATTACAATAGTCTTGGATAAAACCTATTTACTATGGGTTAAATGTAGTGATATGAGAAGGATTTACACCCACAATAGTTGAATTATTTTTTTTTGATGATATCAAATAATTATATTTTACTAAATTCTAATCCATTTCCATTTGGATCCAATCTCCAATAAAATTAACCTTATATCATCAAAATGTTTTAAGATATTCCATTTGTGTCCCAACCCTAACATATAAAAGAGTTACACTTCTCCTATTTTATTCACACAATGTTATATTTTTATATCATCAAATACCTTCTCATAATACTTAATTGATTTATTAAATTCATCTTAGAAATTCTTTTATTCTACTAAGATCAATCCTTCATGGTTTAAGGTGTAATGGAAAGAAGGTATCTCAAAGAGGATGTGTAAATGTTAACCATGATTATTCAATATTATTTCTTATGATAATTCATAAAAAAATTATATCCATACTAACACAATTCATAATCTATAATAATTATATGTATATTTTATCCTGATGATGTAACATCCTTTTAACACCTCTTCTTCTTTAAAATAGATTTTAAAGTAATCTTGATGTGTCCGTGTGGACAGCCGCCTCCACAAAACGATATGATTTATTTTCCATCCCAATGTTTCATGGTTTTTAGTATGTTTAATTTAATATATATATATATATATATATATGATATTTATTATAAAATATTTTTTCAATTAAGTTGAACTATTATTTACTTATATATTATTCCAACCATTGAAAAATGGAACCATAACTCATGCGTATATATAGACTATTGTATCCACATAGTAATGAAATTATGTTTTCATCACCATTTTATATAAATGGTGTAATTATGTATAATAAAATTATATAGTATATGTATATCATTATTAATGTTTTTGAGATAAATAATCGTGATCAAATTTAATTAACCATAACTATATAACAAAAATTTATAGGAAAATGAATCCATTAATATTGAAATGATGTATATAATGAATGATTTTTTTATGAAAGAGTGATAAAATGTTATACTTAAACCATTAATGGTATTATATATTTTAATACAGTTATTTTATAAAATCATAATGAATTTAAATTTATTATACATATGACTTTTATTTTTAAATATCATTTGTGTTGAGATTATTGGTGGTTATATATACAATGACGAAATTATATGATATATCTATCCCAAATATTATTTTTTTATTACACTATGGTTATTTAAATATATTTCATATTTTTAATTTCATTTTTCCATCTTGAATTACACAAGATACCAATTTTTTTTAGGATAACCGACATTATTTCTCTCTACTATTGGATATAATTTTTCTTCCATATAAAATTATTTTTAAAATTTCTTCAAGAATATTAATATTATTATCCAAATATTTAGATAATTTATTCAACACATGTTTTTTCATATAAATTTTAATGGAATCAAAATTTTAATTTTCAAAGGAGTTAATGTTTAATGTTCAATTAAAATATGGAATTAATTTTTGTTTTAGTATACTCCACTTAAATATATTTTACCACCATGAAGAAATATATTTTCATTTAATCTTCCTTTACAATTTTACATGGTTATTTATTGAATATTTATTTTGTACAATTTTTTGAAAATAATTTCATTTTCAATAAGTAATTCAAAAATGTCATGTTTATTTTCATCAAGAAAGGATCCAATCATCTTTTAATGGTTTTTAATATATAAAAAATCCTTTCATTTTAGGTATGATTTTCTATAGAGATTATCAAAATTTACCCACATTATCATTCCACTATATGGTTTATGATTATAATGTTGATTTTTTATGAAACTCATATCCATTATATAGGATACAGTGTGATGAAATCATGAATTATTTATGATCTTAATTCACACATATGTATAGTTTTTATTATGTGATGGGTGGGACTAAAATTGTATATCCTTATAATGAATTGGTTAAATATGGGTATGTAATGAGATAATAAGTAATCTTATAGGGAGTAAATCTAGTTTCTTTAGGAATTTTTTCCAATAAGATATTCTTTTGAGTGAACATTAACTAAATAAATAATGATATGAGGTGTTAACCCAATATATTATAATTTTCTTGGTAGTGATCTTTGACTATGGAATTTATTTTATTTCCTTATGTGTATAAAAATAATAATTTCTTATCTTATGTTATGTTCTGATGGATAAGTATAGATTATTGATGATTTCACAATTTTATGACTGTTGAAACTCCATTCTGTCAAAGTTTCTAAAAAATGAAAAATGGAATCCCCTTATAATGAAAAGGGGAAGACACAAGTAGAAAATAAAGATTTGAAAACGTGTAAAATTTTCGATCAGCTTTTTCATACCAAAAGAGCGACGGTGCATAGCCTACTTGAACACCCAAAAATGTCTCGCAGCCAATTTTCATGCCAAATCTCATTTCACCCAAGGTTCTATATTTTCCTTTTAATATACCCTTGGGGCCTTCATTTTTATGAACTAATTTCCTTGAATCCCAATTGCTACTCTGGTCACCCTATTACTACTCCCCATTCTTCCGAAACATTCAAGGTAGTTCTTCAAACACCTTGAGTGGATGATTTAGGGGAGGATCATTGGGATTATGTACATTTAGTGTTTAAAAACCGTAGCACTTGCAAAACTAAAGTTCCTAACCTTCCCAAATCAAAAATACTTGTGCTCTGCATATTCATTTCATAGGAACTTGAGCACCCTGCATCTAGGATCACTTATGAGTATACTTGAAGGCTTCAGCAAGGTCTCACCCAAGTATTACCATACAGGTTATTCATCACTTAAGTGAACATCAGGTTGTCCAAGCCAATATGCATTTCCATACTTGGGAACCCCTCTTTGATTCACTTACTCTCTTCAATATTTAAGCCATCAATCCTTCCTCAAATTCATTCATGGCAAGGCTTCTTCTTCATTGGCACCCTTTACTAAAATGGATTCTTTTGAGACCACCACAAAAAAATTCATGACTTGTCAAAACTTTGGGAAAGGCACATCATTGTGTCTTCTATTTGGTTTTGTATTTCCACATTCAGAGTTTTCCCACATTTGTTTAAGGGAGTTTCGATACATGGAATGTATATGGGGTTGTATATCTAGAGTCACATGGACCTTTCTCTCAAAAATAGTGTTGGGAAGCTCCTTGTATCGAGGAGGGTTTGGGTCCTAACCTCACCATTATCAAATAGATGACTTGGAACCTCAGGTCTCTTGTAGGGAAGTCACGATTCACACTTTATTTTCCACGAAAGTATAAGAGATGTCTCCCTCCCCTACTAGGATCAATTTTAGGGAATCCATCATGGTGTAATCCCCTAGACTTCATCCCATATTACTTTCATTGGACCCTTGTAAAGTGTGAAGAGAACAGAAGGAAGGCATGTTGCCTTTCCCTCTTCCCTCATCACCACACCCTCTTCCATGGTTGACAGGCCCTCTTCCACTAGAGGAGGAGGAAAATTTTAAAAGAGTGAATTCCTTTGTAAAATATTTGACATAATATTTTTGTCACACCGATCATGTCTCGTGTGGGTATAGAAATTTGTTATAGTCACACCAATTGTACAATTGAAGGAACCTCGAGAACTCTGATTCCTGTTCAAAACAGGATACATTGGAATCATATTCCGAGCCTGAGCTCACTGAATATTCTCTTCATGAATCTAACCATAATTAACATAATTTGGGCATCCTCATTAGGAATAATCCCCAAATTAAACACTCAAATAACTAAGGAATCCTTTTCAGGAAGTAAAGACAAACTCATTTCTCTCAAATGACTATACTCTCTTATGATACCTAATCGAACTATGTAGGATTTGATTGCAATATATGTAGGATATGTTGGAATCCTCCTTCAGGACCAAACCCAATACCTTAAATCAACCCTATTCACATTGGGCTATATTCCCAACAGGGTCTGATTCTACATGGAAACCCATATTCTTTCCATGTTCATTGGGATACTTCAGTATAAGTCCCACAATATGTTTGGACTAAGAAACTTCCTCTTAGAAGTCCAGACAACTTGACATTAAACTATATGGCTAGGCCCTTATCACATGACCTTAAAAGGTATGTTTTGTCCGATTTAGTGGCACCAAACTATGAAGGTTTTGTATCCTTTTTGATGCATATGTAGTTATCACATTTTATGGGAATGATCCCAAAATCAAACAAAACCTACTTCTCCCTGGATAACAATAAATTATAGAGTTCCCCACTAAGTGTTTCAAAAACTAGTATCATCATAATGATGATTACAAGATTATTGAAATAGTATATTATTGTATTCCATCGACGGAGAGTCTCAAATACATATGGATATATTCATTAATTAAGAACCATGAATGCATACTGAAGATTATATATTTTACACATGTTAATAAGTTATTTTAAATTCCAAGGGGAAGTTATTTCATGCTTGGTGATTAATAAGGATTCATGAAAAAAACTTAAATTTACAAAGTGGGCTTGGATTAGACAATAATTCCCCTCAAAAGGGTGTGATGAGTCCGAACTATCATCCTCTCAACCAATGTAAATTCCTATGTATCGTGAAGTTCAAACTTAACAAATGCCATACATTGGAAATTTGGTCCCCTTTGGATAAATTACTACTGGATATTTCTAGTTACATAAATAAATCAAATGGAAGCCTACTGGAATAAATGATTCTTAATACTAGAATACACGTTTCAATGAACTATGGAACAAAAATGGTAATACCAACGTAAATCCTTAACCAAGTTAATAATGTTAACCACCTATTAGGCCCCTATCAATTGATAAATGAATGCAATAGAAATGAATCAATCACACATATATCAGTCAAAAAAGACGTTTCTTTAATGTATTTGGTTGTTGAATGATGTTTTTCTCAGAATTACCTCTACTCTAAAATGGATTTCTTCAAGGAAACATCTGTGAACTTTCCAACCACTGCTCAAGCTAGATCCCCATCCACAGGAAGGACATCATCACCAACCCAGCATCATTAATGTTGGGTCTCTAATGTTCTGGTAAAGGAATATCATAGACAAGGTACAATCCTGACTTTACAGGATACTCGGCAGGACGTCGAGGACAATAACAATCCTCAATCATCTGGCCAATGAAGACCGATGATCAAGAAGCAAAAAATTCTAACCATCGTCTTCAACCATTTTGAGTTCTTATCCTCGGAATGCTATAATCAATAACTCTCATACTATAGAGAGGTGGATCAAGTGGCCACTCAAGGACACTATTCAAGAATGTATAATTCCTTCCTGAGGACTCCCACCAATAATCATCGCCAGCATAATCACACGATAGTGACCCCAACATGATGAAGCTCTTGCCTTTGGATGTCCGACCCAGGTTTCTCAGACCTAGGCGTGTAAGAAAAACCACCAGGGATAACGTTCGGTCAATAGGGATCAGGATCTAACCTTTGCCTCTTCTAGGGAAACCCTTCGTCCAATCTTTATGGAAAAAGACAAATGGGTATATACACTCCTCCGCCCTAATTTTGTTGTCTAGCTGACTCGTCAGGAAGCAACAGACCAATCTCACCAGATAAATACAATGGAGTACTGTGTATAAGAACATACACCTATTTACAAGTTATCAAATAGTTATCAGGCTGGTCTGACTATTTTTAATGAAGCCCGCCAATCAAATGTGGTGGCAACTAGTAAACAGGAACATACACTTATTTACAATCACTAATTCCGCCAGCAGAATCATCTGCCAGTATTGAAGAAATCACATCAACCATACATGATAGGAAACAACTAGCAGGAACATAAACTTGAATGTGTTCATTAATTATACCAATAGTCTCATTTGGTAGCACCTATATAAGTCAATCGGAAAGCTCTGACGACAAATTTTGGGCAGAACCAATTCTCTGACCCCATGCATGAGTATTGTCAATACCCATTGATTGGAAAAGGAGGATAGGAGCAGGAACATAAACCTACTCTAGATATGGAATGCACGTATATTCATGTTCTGATCGCTGAAGTCACCCAACATATCTTATCAATGGTGAAAGGGCAGATGCAAATCCCTACCCATATTTTGGAAGCATGTCAGGATATTATAACAACTACTTCAGCAATACCATGGGAACAAACTCATAAATCTTTTTCCATTAATGGGATGACACATCGACATGCCATCTTAGAACAGATACAAACATTTTTTCCAGTTCATGAGGGTAATGGGGAATACTCTGCCATATTATATAGACAACCAGATCGAGAACATACACCATTTTCTAATTAGAGATAATTAGTATGTTCCTGTAACAACTCCAAGGCAGGCACATACACCTGCCCAGGATAACCACTTTTCTTGACAAGATCCCCCATCTATGTATATGAAAACATCTAAAAATAAGTCTCTCTAAGATCTATTAGAAAATGAAGAGTCAAACTATGATTTGGCTCCTCTTAGTGTTGGAGTTCATGAAGCCTTCAGACATTTATCTGTTGCAACTCAAGATCCTATCCTCTCATTAACAAATTGTGAGAGTAGTAGTAGTAATTTTGAATATCCTCATCAGAAACATCATCATGAAGGCTTACTTCATGAGAATTGGACAATTTAGAGAACCTATCTCTATATGATAGCCACGACAACCCTCCATGTGGCCAGAAGACCAAGGAGTAATATTATTTATCTCTTACAGTAATCTACCATGGTGATCCTCGTCATGAAGGAATTCATTACTAAAGTCCTATCCATAGTAGTATTACGCATTATCAAGATAATTCTATAATTGAAAATGTATTGATGAGAAAGCCCTTTTAACACGAGGCACTTGCAAACACAAGGCCAGTCATGTCTGATGCCTTGTCATTGACAGTTGAAACACTTTCTAAGAAGAAGATATCTCAACAGAATGGTCATTCCCTGAACCTCCCTTGGGTCATTTTTCTTCTAATAAAGAGCATCCACTTTGGTCATACCATGTGGAGAAACCTCTAGGGAAAGAAACTGATGATGTGTTAAACATGAGGAAATAATTGGAAAATGGAGAAGTACAAGTCATGTTCTGAACTTTGAAAAATTCTTAGTATAACAATATAGAATTGATGATAGAAAATTGTATTCATGATATCTACCTAAATTTAAGGAATACTCATAGCCATTTGAGAAGCAAATCATTACCACATCATGAATATATAAATAATGTAAAGGTAATAGAAGGTTTGCAACACCAAATTTACATTGAATCTCTTTCAGTTTCCCAAAATCCAATGGATTAAAAACAGGATATAATCCTTCATCATGCATGACTCAATTATATAAAGTGGCTATGCCAATTAATTTATAATTCCCCATATATTGTTCATATCAAAGGATGGGGTGCTCATGGAGCATTGCATCTCACTACACTCCAAAACCTGAAAAGTATTCCAAAAGTGGAATCATGCAATGTTATTTCCCACGATTGTCCATATTCAATAGATTTTGCATGTAATTGAATGTACACTCAAGAAAAGGCCTAAACCATCTCTCATCAGTGTTATGCCCAAAGAAAAGAATTTTTTGAGTTACTTTTACATCTGGCATCTGAGAATCTTGAGCAGACATTCCTCTTAGAGGATGTTAGGAGTTAGAGAATTCAAATGTCTAAAATAGAAAAGTGATCTTCCAAAATAGGTGATTTCAGTGGGTTTTGGATAATGATCCCTAGTAATGTCTGAACCAATGTTCAAAAAATCAGAAGAGTAATTGCATGAATTTCATCCACTGCAGTTCAAGAATCACCCCAGCTTGTAATACTAGGGGATCATTTAATTTAGCCTTCAAATTCATTAAACAATTTTCAAAGATTTGACGAAGAAGAATAGAAACAGCCCCAACCTCCAGGGATGGGACTTTTTCACATCTCCAATCTCCTCCTCAATAGATGTATGTTTTCATTCCATTAGGGAAGAAGTGACAAGGAAATCATACAACTAAACTATCCAAGGAATACCTTTGGGTTACAATCTTCAAAATAGTTCCCTGGAATTTTTCATATAGGAGAATAGGGTCTCATGTAAGATACATAGGGAGATGATCTTAAAAAAATATTGACAGAATGCCATCGATGCATTATGCATTAGTGAATGTCATTAATACCACTGTAGAATACCTTCCAAAAATTGATTCCAGTTAAGGGGAATCAGAAGATGAAGTTATTTTCCATAATATAGTACACATTGAGGAAAATGAAGAAGGTGTGTGTACCCAAAATTAGAGGCCTACCCAAAATCTAGGTATGCCTTCAAATAACCAACTCCCACCCCTCTTAAAGGAATATAACAATGGGAAAGGGAAAAAATCAGATTGAATATCACTTTTCCACTGGAAAGGGTCAATATTTTTCTCTTGAAGAGATATCTTCACTACAAGAATATTAAATTAAAGAGTGGAAAAGAGTCAATAAAGAGTTACTTTGAAGCAGCTTTTCTGTTAAACGTACTCCCCAAGAAGGTCCTCAACTTGCACATCCTATAGGAGCTTCTAAATAATTGGATTTTTAGTAACTACAGATGCTGATAATGAATTCCCTCCACTGGGTATGAAATCACGGTAGGATCAGACACATCCCGATAGGCATGTTCCAATTGGTTATCCATGGAAAATATCAGAACCACCGTTAGTGGTTTTGTCGATCATTGTAGCTACTCAATATCTAGTTTATATAATTTCATAGGTTCCAACTAATACATATTTTCCCCAAATTCATATTAATAAAATTGGGGTATTAAGGACTCTATTAGAAGCTATGGAGGAATGGCATGCCCTAGTTAAGCTGGAAAATATGACTTAACCTGAATGGGTTGATGAAATTCCTCCCCCACAGAATTTTTTGAATACCACATTCTCAATATTCAATGGCACAAGAGATCCAGAACAACATGAAACACATTTTGTTTATCATTGTGAACACATGATGGGAACTCCTTAACAACAAGAATCAATAAAGCTTAGGTGTTTTGTGCAGTCATTACGGGGACCATCTTTTTTATGGTATACAAGTTTACAATATCGATCAATTATTGGATGGGAAGACCTCCATTAGAAATTCCTTCTTTAATTTATCTCAACGCTACCAAAGATGACCATTTTTTATCTTACAAATTGTAAACAAATGGAGAATGAATGATTTTTAGATTTTATTTCATGATGGAAAGGATTAACATTTTCTTTATGTCTAGCACTCCCTCAAAAAAGTGTTGCTGCTAATTTGTGTGGAAAATTTGCATGATGAGTTATACACACCATTGATCCATGTGAAATACATAGGAGGGTTTAGAGACCTTACATCAATTTCTCAATAGATATAAGTCTCTATTATAAAAACTAAGGCTAAAAATCGTGTAAGTCCATCAGCTCTAGGGAGGAGGATAGGGAATGCAGAAAATGCTACAATTACACTCAAGGAGGCACTTCTACCTACTTATACTTCATGATTTTCATCATAGAAAAGAGCTTCTTCTCCTGACCATCATAATAAATGTCCGCCTCATCAAAATGATCAAAGAGATCAATGGTAGAAACAGTTTGAGGAATTAAAAAATGTTTATTCTTTAAAAAATGAATCAGTTTATAGTTACTTCATCTCAGCTTTGGAAAACAATTTGGTTCTGTTTCCAAGGCTGAAGAAATAAAATAAAGAGAGAGATTAAGATCTTTCTAATTATTGTATCTTTTAACAAATTTTAGGGAATCCCATACAATAATTTTATGTTTTCAAAGACCTCCTGAGAAAGATGGTAAAATCTCGACAAGTGAAACTGAAAAGGTCATCATCTCATGTAGTATGTGTTACTGCAACCGATCCATAAGAATATGGGGAATGGTATAAAGTCAAAAGTAAAAATGTGTAGAAATATTATGATTGGATGATTAGGGAAATTATTAACAAGACTCATTCCATTTTATGAACACAGTTGAATCAACCGATTGTGTCTTCTATTAAACCTTCCACTGTAAAACCATCTTCATCAAAAGGTCATTCCTCAAAGAAACGAAGTGATTTTAAGTACAAATAGAACTCATAAGAAGATATGATCATGTTAAGGCCAAAGATTTCCTTTAAACTGGTATATTTCATTCAATATGTTTCAAAAGAATAGGAACTTCCCATCCAAAAAAACAATCGGAATTAACCTATTAGGCAGAATCTCTATCTGATAAAGAATTGATCTTTGGTTCTATCAACATTTTCCATTTAACAGATACTTATGCCTATAGTGATTCTGATTATAATGAGTCAGAATTCCTTATACCAAATTGTGGAACCATAAGAAGAGGCTATGGTTTAGGATCTAGGGGAAGATGTGGGAATTATAGAAACCACCATTTTAACTCTACCCCTGCTCAAACCATTTATGCAGCAAAAACTCATGAAAGAGCCCTTCTGCGTGCTCAACAAGAAGAAGGAGTTCGTTCCATTCCAGATAGGTTTGGTTATGAGATGATTAATTTGGAGAACCAATTAAAAGTTACACCATCTTACTCTCTAGAAGTGAATAGACCTAGTCAGTCTAATATACCAAAGCCATAGCTATTTCACGCTTCTGCTCTGACATAGAGTACATATACATCAGAAGCATTAAATTCCAAAACACCTGGAAAACTACATATTCTTCCCATAAAATTAAGACCTTTGGACCAACATAATTATTTCTTGAAACAATTTTCCCGTGTACCGGCCATGTTAGCAATTCTGGATGCCTTGAATCTATCAAAAGTCCTTCGATAAGCACTTATTTAGGCTTTATCGAGTCCTCAAGAGTTCGAAACTGAAGTTGATGCTGCTAATGATTACCGTATAGAGAATGATCCTGCAGAATGTCATGTAGACATTTATATCATATATGAGGATGAAGATGATGTTTTACATGGGCATATCATACCTTTTTATTTATCTAGAAATGTTAATGACATAGACATCTTATAGACCTTTATTGATAATGGCTCTAGAGTCAACCTCATTCATGTTCATACACATCATCGATTGGGTGTGACTGAATCTGAATTACATCCTTTGAATTTATTGTTTCAATATTATGATAATAATTAACACTAACCTCTAGGTGAGAATACACTTAGAACTCAATTTGGATATCTTGTGTCTAATTCAGATTTCATGGTCGTTCGTCAGGACACAACCTTCAATATTTCTCTTGGAAGGCCTTGGCTGCACCAACATGCAACCATACCTTCTTTATACCACCAATTCTTTATGTACTATGTCAATTATCAAAATGAGACATTTTATGGTCACAAGGCTTTATTCAAAATGTGTGAATCTCAATTCATTGAGGTAGTGTTTTATCACACAAAAGAAGAAGTCCGTGACAATAGAAATAACTAGAGTAAATGATCTAAATGGGTTGGAAACGATTCCAACAAACCCATTTATACATTTGAGTACTGATTATGTATTACCTATTAATCAAATTGAAAAGTTAAAACCAAATTCAATCACTCATCCAATAACTTCAATAATGTCAACTGTGGCAATTGAGCTTGACAGTTTGGGAGATACTGTTGATCCTACAAGAATTGATGGAAGCCTAAATGGAGATGTTTTCATTTCATCTACTAAACAAAAATAGGCATCTACTTCATCAATCCGAGTAGAATAAAGAGTATCAATGACAGAGGAAGACAAATATGATGATTCTCAATCCATCAATTACTCTTTATTACCATAGGAAGACCCTTCGTCTTCAGGAGGGTTAGATATGGTGGCCTTTTCTTTCAGATGTTCAAATACTGACATCCCCTCTAAATCTAGGAGCATTGCCTCGTCATATACTATGCATGTGGAAACTGAAGAGGTAACACATAATGAAGAAGAAGAGGTAGATCTTGGGGGTGCTCCTCCAGCATTTGAGGAAGGTGTCTCTACTACCGTGGATGAGCTTAGAGAAACAAATTTGTGTACAAAATAAGATCCATGCCCCACTCTAATTATTGAGGCCATGACCTCTGAATAGAAAGAGTTTATAAATAATTTATAAAGAAACATCAAGATATATTTTCTTGGAATTATACATAAATTCCAAGAATTAATCCAGATGTAGCCACCCATCAATTGGGTTTTCTAGTAGAACATTGTGGATTCAAGCAAACATCAAGAAGTAAACACCCAACTCATACCTCTAAAATTGAAGTTGAAGTTGATTATATTATAAAAGATAAAGTTTAAGAGATATTAAATATCCGAAATTGATGGCCAACATTGTCCCACTGAAAAAGAATAATGTGAAAATTAGATTTTGCATTGATTTTAGAGATCTTAACTGGCATTGCCCTAATGATGATTTTTTGACTTTTGATTACAGAGATTTTAATTGATGTAATGGATGGTAATGGAGATATTTCTTTCATAGATGGATACTTTGGGTATAATCCAATCTGTATGGACCTAGAGGATAAATAATCTACAGCCTTGAAATCCCCTCAATTTGTGTTTTTCTATTGGGTAATGCCCATTGGTTTAAAGAATGTATACGCAACATACCAACATGCAATACCCCATATCTTTAAACCCTTATTATGGAATTTTTTTGAGTGTTATGTGGATGATTTAGTGGTAAAATGGAGACAAATTTACAATCACTTGGATGATTTGGATTCCATATTCCATAAACTTCAGCAAAACAGTTTGAAGATGAACCCCTTGAAATGTGCTTTCAGGGTAACCTCAAAAAGGTTTCTTGGATTCATTATATGCCATATGGTATCGAATTTGATCCTGAGAAATCAAAAATCAATCCTTGTTATGTTACATCTTCGAAATTAGAAAGAATTAAGAGGACTCTAAGGACACATGGCCTACATTCGATGCTTTATCACCAATTTAGAAGGAAAGGGTTTTCCCTTCACCAGATTAATGAAGAAAGGAGTCACCTAGCAATTGAATGAAGACTGTCAAGAAGCATTTTAGACCCTTTAGAAATATCCCTTGACTCTAGTAGTATTAATGCCAGTTGTTGAAGGAAGACCACTTATTCTTTATGTGACAGCTTTAGAGAGATCAATAGGTACGTTCATTGCTCAAAAGAGTGATGATGGGAATGAAATCATCATTTACTATCTCATTCGAACTATTATTGATACCGAAACATGATATTCAAGTATTTAAAAGTTTTATCTAGCATTAATCATTGTAGTTCAGAAATTGAGGCACTACTTGCAACATCATGAGGTCCAATTGGTATCTCACAATAACCTGCTCAAATTTATCCTCTGTCGTCCTATGCTTACCGGAAGTTTTGCATGGTGGGCAGTTATTCTTCAACAGCTTGATATACATTTTATGCCTCGAAAAGAAATTAAAGGCCAAACTCTGGCTGACTTCCTTGCTGAGCATCCATCTGTTGAAGATACATCATTAAAAATGAATATCCTGATGAAGAAGCCTTCTTTATTTAGGATAATTCCCCATCCTGTGAAATGTACTTTGATAGTGCTTCTAGAAGGCCAACATGGAAGAGAATCGAAAACCCTAAACTCAAAAATGTTGGGATAGGAATTGACTTTATTTCCCTAGAAAAGGTTGTGTTTATTTATTCCTTTCTATTGTCGGAAGGTGGAACCAACAATGAGGTAGAGTGTCAAGCTCTCATCTCAGTTTTGGAAGTAGCACATCAGGTGAAAATGAATCAACTGAAGGTAAAAAGGTATTCTTAATTGGTGATCAAGAAAATAAATGGAGAATATTCTATCAGAAATGAATAGATAATCCATTTTTTGATTATGTTAGAGGGTTAATGGCTGAATTTTCATCAGATCTGACATTGTTTAATGTGCCGCGATCGAACAATACCCAAGAAGATGCACTAGATAATGTATCTAAAACCTTGGAATATCCAAATCGGGATGAGATAGTCATTATCATAGCCCATCATCATATGGCCTTACACTTTTTTCAAACCATAATGGAGGAAATTATGGAAATTAGCCCAATTTATGATCCATATAATCATACCACAGAATGGAGAAAACATATTATGGAACATCTTCAAAATGGATTACTTCTACAAAATAGGGATGAAAAAGAATAGATCTGATGACGAGCAACTAATTTTACTCTTTATAATATTCCATACCACAAAATGGTCCTCTACAAGCGAGGCTTCGATATAATTCTCTTCAGATGTATTGGTGGAGAAGAGTCCACCATCATGAAAGAAGTACATTCAGGATCTTGTGGTTCCCACCAGTATGGGCACATACTCACTGATCAAATCCAAAGACATGGATCCTTTTGGCCATCAATGATGTAGGATTGCACAAATTTCACTTAGAAATGTCATCCCTACCATGTGCATGCAAACATCATATATCAACCATTGGAGTTTCTACAGACATATAAATACACTTGACCATTTTACACATGGGGAATTGATATAGTAGGGCCTTATCCCTCAGCCATAGCTATGTAGTTGATTTATATCCTTACTTATAGTGACTTATTCTCTAAATGGGCTGAGGTAATACCTCTCAAAGAAGTCGGATCCAAAAGCATTGTTAGTTTTGTCAAAACTAATATCACCACCATATTAGGCGTCCCTTATACTAATTTGGTAGACAATGGGACCATTTTTTCGATTGGGGTAATTTAGTTATATCCGGAGCATAATATCAAATCCAACCATTAATCTCGCTATCATGCGGCGACCAATGGACAGATTGAGGCTTTCAATAATACCCTATCATATAGACTTAAAAAATGGTAAATAAAGATATGAAATCATGGACTGATAATGTTTTGAATGTTTTATGGGTTTATCAGACCACTACCCGTACTTTCACCCAAGAAACCCCTTATTCATTGGTATTTTGAACAGAAGTAGTTCTTCCAATTGAAATGAAATTTCCTTCACTCAGAGTTTCAATCTGTGATCAATTTTCTATATATGAAAGGTCTCAGAAATGGTTCAATCAGGTGGAAGGATTACACAAGAAAATATTTCATACTTTATATCATTTAGAAGTCTATAATAATAGAATAACATGATATTTTAACCAGAAACTTCGCCTTCATTCATTTCTTCAAGGAGAATTTGTATTGGTCCTTAGGACTCCAATAATACCAGGGAAGAAACCACCAAAGCTTGAGCCAAAGTGGTAATGACCTTATTTCATACATAAATTCTATTCTAATGGAGCTTATTCCTTAATCTCAATGGATGGAAAGCTTATTACAACACTAACCAATGCAAGATTTTTAAAGAAATTTTTTGTGTAGTTGCAGAACCCCCATCATCCCTGTTGCAAGACAAAAAACTGCCTAGCCCCCATCGTCCTTACTGCAAGAATAAAAGCTTCACAACCCCCATCATCCTTTCTACAAGACTAAAAAATGCCTAACCCCCATCATCCTTGTTGTAAGACTAGAAAATGCACAACCACTATTTTCCATGTTGCAAGGTTAAAAACATCACATACCCAATGGCCCTAGTTGTAAGACTGAAAACTGCATAGTACAAAGTCTTAGATGCAAGAAATTAAACTGCGTAACAACCATAAACATCCATGCTGCTTGATTTTAAAATGCACATAATCTTCTTCCTTATCACATGACGTTAAACTGCATGACATCATTTGTCCTTGTTGCATGACATTATAATATTGAACTAATGTTTTCTCTATTTGATGGTAGAATAATCCATAAGAAAACATCATTAACATTATCACTACTCCTTACACTACTGGAAATGGGGTCTATCCCCACGCACCTATTCCCACGGTTCTTTAAACCGTGGGTATTAATTTTTTTTTCGAGCCCTTGCATCGGGCTCCTCCTCAATCTCTCCTCAATCTCTCCTCAAATCCGCGACGCATCGAGCTCTACCCTACCTCCCCAAGCCGCGACGCCGCTCCCCGACCACTGACTCCTGACCCTCCCCTCTCCTCTCCGACTCCCCTCCCCGGCCTCCGACTCCCCTCCCCGGCCTCCAACCCCGGGCTCCGACTCCCGGCTCCGCCTCCCGGCTCCCGACTCGCGGCTCCCGACTCGCGGCTCCCGACTCGCAGCTCCCGATTCGCGGCTCCCGGCTCCCGACTCCCGGCTCCCGACTCCCGGCTCGGCCTCCCGGCTCACGACCTGGACCTCCCGGCCTTCGCAGTAGTGATTTTTTTATGCTGGAGTCCCATATTTCCTGGTAATTTCTTAGTCTTGGTTGATTTCCCATAATTTCATCATATTACCTCTTGATAATCAATTAGTGTTATAGTCAAAGGTAGCAGTTGATGCATTCATAGGTTAATGGAGTGGTTTTATTCTAAATTTTTTTAAGCAATTTCATTTTTTTATGATGGAATACTAAAAGATGAATGATATAAATATCCTGATTATCAAACCCAGTGAGAATATTTCCCCAAATTAATTTAGCATTGATAATCCTAAGATGCACTATTTTGGCCTTAAAATAGTATATATGAAGGTATGTACATACACATGTTGAGCAGTTCCGGGTGGTTGTTTATAAATCTATCAAGTTTCAGGTGTTGGATTGGTTCCTCTTTGAGGAAGGGTACCCTTCCAATTCCTCAAATTTATTAATGCATTAATTAGTTTCTTACTACACTTTTTAGTTAATGAGTTGGTGATCGAAGCTCGCACTAATGCCGGGGCACTTCTTGTGGATGGGCTCGGGGACGGGATTCTAATTGAAGCGCTGGATCAGGACATTGATTTCGTGAGGGATACATCATTCAACTTACTGCAAGGTTGCAGGATGCGAAATACAAAGACGGTACGTGATGTGGTTTTAGATAATAAGATGATTGGGTTGATCATGTATTTTTGATAATTTTGATGTGTGGAATTTTACTACTGTGGCAGGAGTATGTTTCGTGCCCGTCTTGTGGGAGGACTCTTTTCGACCTTCAAGAAATAAGTGCGGAGATACGTGAAAAGATCTCTCATTTACCCGGTGTTTTGGTAACTCTCTCCCCCCCTTCCAGTTCCATTAATTTTCAAGAAAATCATTTGTGATATCTTAGACCCTCTTTGGTTCAAGGAATCCACTATGAGAGAATCGCTCCCTCTCTCTCAATCAGTTCCATCAATTTTCAAAGAATTGATTTATGATCTCTTAGAACCTGTTTGGTTTAAGGAATCCACTATGAGAGACCCCTCCCCCCATCTGTTAGTTCCATTAATTTTGATGGAATTCATTTGTGATCTCCTTGAGGTTCTCTCATAGTGGATTCCTTAAACCAGACAGGGGGCAGGGGGCAGGGGGCAGGGGGCAGGGGGCAGGGGGCAGGGGGCAGGGGTGTCCAGCAGGGGGAGGGGTGTCCAGCAGGGGGAGGGGTGTCCAACAGGGGGAGGGGCTGTCCAGCCCGGGGGGAGGGGTGTCCAGGGTCTGGGGGGACTGGGAGGGGTGTCCAGGGTATGGTGGGGACTGGCAGGGGTGTCCGGGGTTTGGGGGGGGGGGGGCTGTCACGCCGCGGTCACGCCGCGGTCACGCCGCGGTCACCATTAATATATTTGAGGGCTAACTTGGATTCTCCCTTCATATCCATTTGGGGGAAATAAATATCATCTGATAACTTATGACCAGTAATGAGAGCCTAATAATTTGCCTCATCATCAGTGAAACCTTATAAAAATAGGAAAAAGTATGATTGGACGTCTTGTGTTGGTGTGATAAAGACAACCACCTGGCCTACTCAATTAAGATTGGAATTATTAAGCATTATTTCAGTCGATCTTTGAAAATCACCATCAAAATATGTTTTCTAATACTCTTTGACATGATCCACTAAGAGGGTAGCCTCATTTGGGAAGTCAACATTCAGGGGAGTATCATGATTCTATATATAATATCACAACTTCTACACTGTAAAAACTATTGCGAGGAAACTCTTATCTATAGGGGAGTATCTATTCTATATATTGAGGAGCATCCGACTATGATATTATAAACAATTTTCTATTACCTCTGTTTTTTTGGGTTAGATGGGTTACAAGGGATCATTCCAAGGAAGTCCCATAAATGAACAATGTCTTTCCTAAAATGGAAGAAATCAAAACTGACAGTTGTAAAAGATAATGCTTAATGTTATCAATAATCGATATGGAACTCCTCATCCAATTTTTTAATAGGTACTTTATTCATTGGACACTAGAGGATCTTACACTATCCAACTAGATTCACATTAAATCAGTTTATATAGGTGAATAAACTGGTTATAGGTACAATCCATAGGTTAGAGATATCATAGTAGTGCATGTTATTGAGGTAGAGTACCACAACTAAATTCATTTAATAATAAAATTATTAGATGTGGGTGATGAATTTATATTGTTTCCTGATTTTTTCAGTTGGTAATAATTAAACCATTGGTAATTTAACATCCTTCAATGCACCTCATATTTTTTTAGCAACAATGTTCTAATGATTTGTTCTTGATAACTAATTGATAGTGTTAATGTTCAGGTTGCTCCAATGTGATGAAGGATGGAGATCAATTTTATACAGGATGTGTTTTTTAGGCCATCGCCATCCTTGCAATGAAGCTCACCAGGGTCTCAAATTACGGTATGCTCATAGAACTAGGATTAGAAACTGGTTCATCTATGGTGAGGGGTGCTGTCAAGCTTTGGGAAATGGGGTTGGGTAAGAAGAAGATGTGGGGGTTGAGGAAGAAGAGGAGGGTATTTTGGAACTTTTAAAACTTGAACATCCATTCCACCCTCGAAGTTTTAATTTTACCAAACATAATTTATAAACACCATTTTCCACAAACTAAATTGGATTACCCCTGATCCGAGCACCCAAGTCGGCCTGTGGAAAGGCTTGAGGGTCATTCTCAATCCCTTCGAGCTAACAAAAATTGTCGAGACATCAAATTATGCTCTATGAGAATAATTTTCCTAGATAAATATTATTCAAAAAGTAGCAGAATTCCATAAAAATTTCAGCATGGTGCGTCCATGCCTTAGATGTCCTCGCATAACAAAATAAGTAGTTTCAGGGGGGCAGGTTGCAGGGGGCAGGGGGGCAGGTTGGAGGGGGGCAGGGGGGCAGGGGGTAGGTTTGAGGGGGGCAGGGGGGCAGGGGGTAGGTTGGAGGGGGGCAGGGGGCAGGGGGGCAGGTTACAGGGGGGAAGGAGGCAGGTTGTAGGGGGCAGGGGGGCAGGGGGAAGTTTCAGGGGGGCAGGGGGGCAGGTTGGAGGGGGGAAGGGGGCAGGGGGGCAGGGGGCAGGTTGGAGGGGGGCAGGGGGGCAGGTTGCAGGGGGGAAGGGGGGCACGTTGGAGGGGGGCAGGGGGCAGGGGGCAGGGGGGCAGGTTGCAGGGGGGAGGGGGCACGTTGCAGGGGGGCAGGTTGGAGGGGGGCAGGGGGGCAGGTTGTAGGGGGGCAGGGGGGCAGGTTGGAGGGGGGCAGGGGGCAGGGGGCAGGGGGGCAGGTTGCAGGGGGGCAGGGGGCACGTTGCAGGGGGGCAGGGGGGTAGGTTGGAGGGGGGCAGGGGGCAGGGGGGAGGGGGCAGGGGGGAGGGTGGAGGGGTGCAGCTGTGAGCATAATTTCACATCCTATTGAAGTATAGATTCAACGATTTTTATAGATCTAGAGAAGTTATATTTCATAGTAACTTTGAACCAATCTACCTTAGTTTTTACTCTAGTTTTGTTCTGTTTTGAACTTTAAATTTTATAAATTAATGTATATGTTTACACTTATAGGAGATGAAATTTTGGAAACCAAAGGTATTTATTCAACAAGAAAAGAAGGGAAATTTTTTCCAATGATCTCAAATGAATATAGCATCTACACCATGGGAGTAATAGTTTAAATTCTGTGATTTTTCTACATAAACTTGAAAATTCGCTTCTTTTTTTTAGTTGAAATAAATGGTTGGAAGTTGCCTTTTAATAAATTTTGTATGCTGAAATCATCTTGTTAAATCTGTTGGTTGTTGCTTCCTTTTTTACTACCTTTTTGTATTGAAATTCTGGTGTGTATTCTTATTTTAATGTTTTACTAAAAATCATTTTTGAACTTCAAATGTTAACATGAATCTACATTAAAATCCATGAATATGTGTTGAAGTTGTTAATATAGTAACTAGTGGGTATCATTCATGCATTTTGTGTGATTGTTTGAACTCTATGTTCTTCATTTCTTTTGTTTTTAATATATTAGTTATATGCTTTGTTTGTAATTAGATAAAAAAATTATTTATTGTTACAAATTGATGCATATATCTAATTAATCATTTCTACCATAGGACGAGGTTGTTGGTGTTGGTTCAAATGCGGGCACGTTGGCATGCAACCGACAAGCAAGAGGGAACATCCATTCTTGGTAATGGGCATCTATGTGAACTTCACTTCTCAGTTATTGGTTTTGATTAGAGTGATATTAACATATTATTTTGTTCCCATGTAGTTTTACAAACATAAAATAAAAATTTAATCAGGGAAAGGTGCCCCCAAAATACATGCCCCTCGAACTGGATGTTCTATCCAATGTTTATCTCTATATCAGGAAGGGGTACATTGTCCTCATTCAAGGATTTTCCCGGGGGTGGGCCCTCTAGAGTAAATACAACACACTGAGAATAATCCATGTTTTTTTCATTAGAAGGACCATCCTAAGGTGATGTTGAAGTGATTAAGTCTGTAGTTTTCCCAGTATCCTTCTACACTGATATAACCCCTATCTTATCCACATTATAAGGGACAGTAGTGTATTTTCTCTCCAAGTCATAGATTGGAATATTCATCTTACCGTTCCAACTTTCATAGTTAGAGACATCATTCCCCTTAATATTGTAAAAAGAACACTCCTTGTCCCTATTACATTCTGGAGAATGATGGAAAAAACATATAATTCATGTAGAACTATGGTTTCCTTTCGTATTGGATCAGAAAGTCTATACATTCATCTAGTTAGTTAAGACTACTTCTTCTAGAATCATTATATACATGTCCACATTCATTATATACATGTCCACATATAATTCACAGATTAGCATTCATTTCTTTAAATCTTCTGAGAAAACATCCTCTCATGCCATCCATATCATCCTATTTGAAACTAAGTGGAAGATGTTGCCCCGCGGATGTCGCTGGACCGGGCCAACACGTTGTGGTCACGCCGCAGTCACGCCGTGATTTGGCCCTGCTCCAGGATGACACCTTGCGGCGGTTACTCCTCCTTAGAGAAACATTGAATGGTTAGCTCTATAATTTTTCGTATTTCCTCATTCCTAAACTATATCTCATCTCAGCGCTGCCTCTCATCCATCTTTCCACAAAACGTGCATAGCAGGTGGTACAAAAGCTCAATTCAACTGAAAACATTGGTTTGGAATTGTCTGGCATATTTTATTCCTCTAGGTATTCCTACACATTTCTAGATCTCCAAACCTCACCGAATTAGGTATATCAGGGGTCAGCCAATCCTCTATTCATCACAGATTAGCATTCATTTCTTTAAATCTTCTGAGAAAACATCCTCTCATGCCATCCATATCATCCTATTTGAAACTAAGTGGAAGATGTTGCCCCGCGGATGTCGCTGGACCAGACCAACACGCTGCGGTCACGCTGCGGTCACGCTGCGGTCACGCCGCGGTCACGCCGCGGTCACGCCGCGGTCACGCCGCGGTCACGCCGCGGTCACGCCGCGGTCACGCCGCGGTCACGCCGTGATTTGGCCCTGCTCCAGGACGACACCCTGCGGCGGTTACTCCTCCTTATAGAAACATTGAACGGTTAGCTCTATAATTTTTCGTATTTCCTCATTCCTAAACTATATCTCCTCTCAGCGCTGCCTCTCATCCATCTTTTCACAAAACGTGCATAGCAGGTGGTACAAAATCTCAATTCAACTGAAAACATTGGTTTGGAATTGTCTGGCATATTTTATTCCTCTAGGTATTCCTACACATTTCTAGATCTCCAAACCTCACCGAATTAGGTATATCAGGGGTCATCCAATCCTCTATTCATCACAGATTAGCATTCATTTCTTTAAATCTTCTGAGAAAACATCCTCTCATGCCATCCATATCATCCTATTTGAAACTAAGTGGAAGATGTTGCCCCGCGGATGTCGCTGGACCGGGCCAACACGCTGCGGTCACGCCGCGGTCACGCCGCGGTCACGCCGCGGTCACGCCGCGGTCAAGCCACGGTCACGCCGCGGTCACGCCGCGGTCACGCCGCGGTCACGCCGCGGTCACGCCGCGGTCACGCCGCGGTCACGCCCTGCTCCAGGACGACACCCTGCGGCGGTTACTCCTCCTTAGAGAAACATTGAATGGTTAGCTCTATAATTTTTCGTATTTCCTCATTCCTAAACTATATCTCCTCTCAGCGCTGCCTCTCATCAATCTTTCCACAAAACGGGCATAGCAGGTGGTACAAAAGCTCAATTCAACTGAAAACATTGGTTTGGAATTGTCTGGCATATTTTATTCCTCTAGGTATTCCTACACATTTCTAGATCTCCAAACCTCACCGAATTAGGTATATCAGGGGTCATCCAATCCTCTATTCATCACAGATTAGCATTCATTTCTTTAAATCTTCTGAGAAAACATCCTTTCATGTTGTCCGAACTAGATCATCCTCATCCTCTGCACATGTCGTCTGAACCGGATCAGCATGTTGTGATAGAAATTCAATGTCTGCTTTTGACTGAATTTCACACCAAACCAAGAGATAATAAATGAGTCAAACAATCAGACAAATGGTTTAGGTTCTTTTTCCTCTGCTCACTACACCTATGACTCTAAAACTCTGGATGCCACTGGCACTGCTATAAAAACCAGAAAACTCTCCACTAATCTAAACGTCATTCATACCACTGGTTGTCCTATAAAAAATAGGAATCCTCATATTAGTCTAAAGTCTCTTTAGGCTAAGGCACAAACAAAACACACTAACATTGATAAACAAGGTACCTTGACACTGGAACCTATAAAACATACAAAAGGAAGCACAACCTCTGTACAAGACCCCACGCTAATGCAGGCACATTTTGAACCCATCGGGCAGAGGCCCCTTCCATTAGATCTGGACGCTATCAAGATGCAGAATATAAATGATTCAAAGGACCCAGGTACACCTACTCTTCATTCTATTAATTTAACTTTTGTTAGTGCTAAATCTGTAGATAATATGAACTATTATGAATAGCCTGTATCCCTGTTATCTAACCAAAATACCATTTCGTTGATGCTATATAACATGAACATTACAAACTCAATTAAGAATGCTTCAAGAAATGAACCAATAAAGAATAACTCTGGCAGGGGGACAAGCAGGGGGCATGGTGGGGGGGGGGCTGGCAGGGGGTAGGGGGGGCTGGCAGGGGGACAATAAGGGGGCAGGGGGGGGGGGGGGCTGGCATGGGGACAAGCAGGGGGCATGGGGGGGGGGGGGGGGGGCTGGCAGGGGGGTAAGCAGGGGGCCAGGGGGTGGGGGCTGGCAGGGGGGCAAGCAGGGGGCAGGGGGGCTGGCAGGGGCAGGGGGGGGGGCTGGCAGGGGGACAAGCAGGGGGTGGCAGGGGGGGGGGGGGCTGGCAGGGAGACAAGCAGGGGGTGGCAGGGGGGGACTAGCAGGGGGCAGGGGGGGGGGACCAGCAGGGGGCAGGGGGGACTAGCAGGGGAGTGGCAAGGGGGGACAAGCAGGGGGGAGGGGTGTCCAGGCAGGGGGGACTGGCAGGGGGCAGGGGGGGCTGGCGGGGGGACTAGCAGGGGGCAGGGGGGGGCTGGCAGGGGGACAAGCAGGGGGCAGGGGGGCTAGCATGGGGGGCTGGCATGGGGACAGGGGGGGTGCTGGCGGGGGGCAGGGGGGGCTGGCAGGGGGCAGGGGGGGGCTGGCAGGGGGCAGGGGGGGCTGGCAGGGGGCAGGGGGGAGGTAGTTGTTCATACTCAATTTTCAAAAACAAGTCATCTTCATTTGTGGATAACACAACCCGATCAATGAGGGTGGAATTAAGGTCCACTTCTAGAAGAACTCTAGCAAAATGCACATTATTCTAGCAAAATACCCATAATGTGCCTCCTCAGTTGCTCTATCCATTTTGATGGGAATTCCAATTGTAGATGTAATGTCAAATAATATCCTGGGGGGGGGGCTGGGTGCAGGTGGTACTGGGGGTGCAGGGGGGTGTCAAGGGTGGGGAGTGGGTTTGGGTTTGGGGGGGGGGGGTCTGTCCATGGGGTGTCTAGGGGGTCCAGTGAGGGGGGGGGGCGTTTGTCCTGGGGTGTCCAGGGTCTGGGGGGGTCTGTCCTGGGGGGTCTGGGTTTGGGGGGGGGGTCTGTCCTGGGGTGTCCACTTTTAGCATGAATTGATACCATTGCTGCATGAAACTTCCAGCTCTAAACCAGATCTGTTTTCAGCTCTAAAATATATGCTTTGTGAGCACACTTACCCCATGGATTGTGTCTCCACTTCTTTAGGTTTGTTCTCTTCTTCACAACCTAAAACACAACCTATTTTTCCTTGGACAGCTTTACCACCAAGGATTTTTCTTTTCACTATAGGTTGATTT
Organism: Viscum album; assembly: GCA_963277665.1. NCBI lineage: Eukaryota > Viridiplantae > Streptophyta > Magnoliopsida > Santalales > Viscaceae > Viscum > Viscum album. Next base: position 374,223,149 of record OY728119.1, on the reverse strand, counting down.
TTCTTTCTCCAAATCACTTTGCTGCTTGGACTGTCCCTGCAAGCATTTTCAGTACATACCTTGCCTTGGGGCACCCCTTTCACATGAATCCTTCTAGTTTTAGGATCATGTGAGTTCTTCTCATGCTTCCAATCCCTTTTTGTGTCTTTCTAGGAGGTTTGTGCTTTAGAACTAGTCTTGGATTTTTTTTTACATTACTCTCAGCATAGAAGTTTTCTACATGTAGCCCCTGAAATCTGTTCCTCAAAGGAACATATTTGTCGTTGTATTCATGTTGATTTCTTCCATTAATCCCTACTGAATGCTTGTAGCCTGCAACTGTCGCAGATGAGGATTTTGTTGGATTGGTGTTGCCCGATCCGGTTGGGCCGAATGCTTGTGGCCCGCAACTGTAGCAATGCTGACCGACAGGGGGGGTGTCCAGCAGGGGGGGTTGTCCAGCAGAGGGAGGGGGTGTCCAGCAGGGGGAAGGGGTGCTAAACATGGTCTGTAAATCTGATGTAGTTCAGTCTGTTCCTGTCTTATCTCATGCTGCTAAACATGTCAGAATTGGTGAATTGGTACCTGTTAAACCTGAATCTGGCAGTGCTGAAGATGTTGTGGTTATCAGATCAGATAAACTTGGTTATCAGATCAGGGGGCAGGGGGACTAGCAGAGGACTGACAGGGGGCCTAGAAGGGGACTGACAGGGGGCCTAGCAGGGGGCAGGGGGGGGGGGGGGGGCTGGCAGGGGGACAAGCAGGGGGCAGGGGGGGAGGGTGGGGGGGGGGGGGCTGGCAGGGGGGACAAGCAGGGGCCAGGGGGGGGCTGGCAGGGGGACAAGCAGGGGGGGCTGGCAGGGGGGCAAGCAGGGGGACAAGCAGGGGGAGGGGGGGGGCTGGCAGGGGGACAAGCAGGGGGGAGGGGGGGGGGGGGCTGGCAGGGGGGCATGCAGGGGGCAGGGGGGGCTGGCAGGGGGACAAGCAGGGGGGGCTGGCAGGGGGGCAAGCAGGGGGACAAGCAGGGGGAGGGGGGGCTGGCAGGGGGACAAGCAGGGGGGAGGGGGGGCTGCCAGGGGGGCTGGCAGGGGGGCAAGCAGGGGGCAGGGGGGGCTGGCAGGGGCAGGGGGGGCGGGGGCTGGCAGGGGGACAAGCAGGGGGGGCTGGCAGGGGGACAAGCGGGGGGGGGGGGGCTGGCAGGGGGACAAGCAAGGGGCAGGGGGGGCTGGCAGGGGGACAAGCAGGTGGCAGGGGGGGCTGGCAGGGGGACAAGCAGTGGGCAGGGGGGGCTGGCAGGGGGGGACTAGCAGGGGGGGACTAGCAGGGGGGCTGGCAGGGGGACAAGCAGGGGGCAGGGGGGGTGGCAGGGGGACAAGCAGTGGGCAGGGGGGTGCTGGTGCTGGTGCTGGGAATAAAAAATGTGCCCATTTAACTGAATTGCTAGAGCACACCCTAGTTCTTCTTCATCATATCAAGGTCACACTGCCACAAAGTTTTGCTAGATGTTTTCATTTCCATGGCTTTTATTGATGTTTTAATGCATTTTAATTTATGCTGTGCAGCTTGCAAGTTTCTTTTATTATGAAATTCCTGTCTCCAAATCACTATTCTTGTTGAACATCTTTAATGCAATATCCATTATTCCCATTGTGCTGGTAGTATCTGTATTGCTTCATTTTTTCCCTGCGGTTTCAAGCTATAGCCATGTAATGTTTTCAATGCCTATAATTAGACTTATTTTTAACTTGCACATTATTCCATGTAGGATGATCAGAAATTTGTTAAGCGGAAAACAGAACTTGGCGGAACTTTCTCAATTGCAAGCTGCATACTTTTTGTTCTTATATTTTGTTCTTATATTTTGTCTTCAGGTAGAATTGCAGAGCCTGCTGCCAGGCCTGCGTTGATGCGGGGGACATTGAAAATACCCACGGTTCAATGAACCGTGGAAATATTCTGGCGCTGGAAACATGTGTACCCACGGTTATAAAACCGTGGGAATACATATATACCCACGGTTCAAGTGAACCGTGGGTATATTCTGGAGCTGAAAAAAACTATACCCACGGTTATAAAACCGTGGGTATACATATATACCCACGGTTCAATGAACCGTGGGTAATATAAAAATTTCTGGGTCTATACCCACGGTTTTTTAAAAACCGTGGGTATAGGGCTATTGCGACGGCATTCCAGCCCGCGGTTGGCAAAACCGTGGGTATACCCCATACCCACGGTTTCAAGGGCTATACCCACGGTTTCAAACCGTGGGTATAGGTGCAATTTCCAGTAGTGTTAGTAGCACATGAGTCCCTCTCTTTCATATGTCTGAGTCAGATCTGCATAGAGACCTTATTTCAAGAACTACATATGGATTGATTCTCATTTTACAATGAGATACATAAAGACACCGAAATCTCTAATTTTTGGCCCAGCCATAATAAAAAATCTACATATTTTCTTTTCACCTCATGTATATGATTCAGATCTATACAGAGTGTTTCCATAAGAAATATGATTTGGTCCTTATACCATTTTATGACTTAGGATTTACCGTTCTTTCAGAACATGTTAAAATCCCCCATTATTCATGTCAAACTTGATTGGGGTGAGAAATGATTATTTCAAGAACACATTGTGGCTTGATTATCATTTTTAATGAAAAATGTAGAGGTTCTTAGATCTCCAATCATGGGCCCTGCCGCAAAAAAACCATTATTCCTTGTAACATAATAAAACATGCCTGGGAAATGTTGTAAGAACACTGTATGACCTGATTCTTCCGTTCAGAAAGACACATAGTGACATTTGGGACTTATCCCTAGTCTTGTTACAATATTTCATTATTTTTAACATCAGTTCACCTTCATCCATACTGTATGATGGTAAAAAACATGGAAATATAACACCCCATTTCTTCATCTATGTTACCATTTTATTAGAGAAGAAAACCTTACTACCCCTTTCTCACACCAAGTTTAGATCAAGTGGGATTAGGAATTGGGTAAAAATATTCTTTATATAAGTGAGGTGTTTCAATTCCTTATGGAGGTGAAAATTTCCTCACTAGTTTTCTTAAAAATACACATCATAAAATTTATTCAGAGGAAGCATATAATGTCCCCATTTTACATATGAGTCAGATCTATATAAAAGGATGTCAAACTCATGTACAATATTAATTCTAATATTTCTCATATTAATTGGGCATAAAACTCTTCCATAATTCACAATCATAATCTTCAATATTTCTAGATCTTCATAATCATTCTTACAGTTTCTGGTGACTGAGTTTCTAATATTTATGAACTCTTTTTCCTGACTATGCAGTATGTTCCCTTAGGTGGCCTTGCATGAGTTGCTAAATAACACGCCTATTTGTTAAAATATGTTATTATTTGGCTATGAAACATATTCCCCAGTTATACCTACATAACATAACCCCCATAACAGTTTTTTCTAATAATGGACACTTCATTATTGGTTATTGTATCTTTGTCCCCTTCAAACTTTGATGACAATATAAGAGAATATATATTTTAAATAGTCATTTAAGTATACATTCCCCATAATCTTTCTGCCAATATGAAATTATTTAAGATCATAGTTTAAACATTTCCCTTAGAACATGTTATTGCAATATGAAATAACTTTAGAATCACTTGACCGCATATCATATTTTGTTTCCATTTTTGATCCTATTTGTATGACCTAAAACTACAGACACCACACCTCCAACATTCGGTTATACCTTCGTAGAACTAATATTCCCCAAATTCTTTATAAATCTTGCCTATAAATTTTCTTTCCATATTCAAGTCCCTTTCTCCATAAACCAAAATCAATGATTTGGAAAATCTGAATCCCTAGAAAAATTATTAGGCTTTTAGCAGTAGAATGTCCTATTTTTTAGATCTCTTTTTTCTGACTATGTAGCATGTGCCCTTATGTGGCCTTTAATAAGTTACCTACATAATAGATCTGTCAGTAAAAAAATGCCACTATTTGGTTATGAATCATATTCCGTAGTTGGCCTTGTATAATACAACCCCATAACATGTTTGTCAAATAATGGTAGCTTTGTTCATGGAAAATACTTCCTATAATTATATTAGACATTTTACCATTTAATTCCTCACTTCCAAAAAATCCCAAATCATAGTTTACATTTTACCCTTCCATACATGAAGATGATAGTATGTTTCCAAACAAATTAACATGATATAGGTAGAGCCTCGTACCTTTGGTCAGAGATAAAGAACTTAAATTAAAACCATCCAATGTCTTCATAGCTTTACTTATAACTACACAGTACCAAAGTCCTCGTTGCATGACTTAAAACTTCATAGTACCAATGTACTCACTGCATGAATTAAAACAGAACAGTACCAATTTATTCACTACACGACTTAAAACTAAAGACTACCAATGTCCTCACTACAAGACTTAAAACTGCAGAGTACCAATGTCCTCATTGCATAACATAAAAGTGCACAATATTATATCATAATTCCATCTTTTTGATAAATTTTAACCATTTTTTATACACCAAATTTCTATAGAAATGGTTTTCCTATTCATGACATATGTCATCATAAAGTAGCCCTTTCATTCATAAAAATTTCTTTCCTTGGAAAAGCAACCCACTGCAGGCTTGAGTCACCCATATCTTATTTTTCCCCTATCTATTAATGATAAAATGTTAAATTATTAAGAACTATTTTTCTTGACTATGATGCATGTTCCCTTAGGAGGCCTTTCATAAGATGCCTACATAATTGGACTGTCAGACAAAAGATGCCACTATTTGGATATGTAGCATATGCCCCAGTTGGCACTACATAATACATACCCCATAATGAGTTTTTTCAAATAATGGTTACTTCGTTCTTGAAAGAGACTCCCCTTATGTTTATATAGGTTTTAAATTTGATGGCCTAAAAAATTATGGCTCAATATTCCCCTTGGAAATATTTAAAGGATATTAAATCAATTCTTTGTTGCATAGTCTTGCTTAGGAACTAATTTCAAAATTTATGGACAAAGTTACTTAACCCTAAATATTTTCCCTTTATAGTCCAACATAAATGACTCTAAACATCAAAAAATAAAAGACTTGGTGCTCACTAGATTGAGAACCTGCAAAGGGAACTTTAGACACAAGTTGAGTATCAGCTCACTAAAAGTACATTTTTTGTATGATTTAGGTAATACTGAACAATAAAAAAGTCAAGAGATATAATTTTTGTGGGGATTTCCATATAACTATAGAAAAAACAAACTATACTTACTAGGGCCAATGTCTTCAGAAAACAAAAACAGTTAGCGAATGTGAAAACACAAATGATTAAAGACAAAATATTTTTCATTTATGAAAATTTTTCCCAGAGGATCATCTACAAATTGGAGTCTCTCTCTTGTGAAAAATTAGAAATTTATAAAAGACATTCTATATAATTTCTCAATTTTTGACAGACTCTTGAGCCATGTCATCTACCTTAAGAAGCTTGTTTATTTGACCAGCCTCACTCTCTTCAGCATGATGAAGTTCTTCTCTAGCAACATCAATTTATTTTGCCCCATACTTCCATACTTCTCCCAATGAGATTTAAAGCTATTCGAGTTCTCCTTATGAATTTCATGGTATTCAAAACTGCCAAATCCTAGCATGATAAACAGAGATGAATGTCATGGAATTATTGAAGGTGGTTATTCAAGGGGAATCTTGGATATTATCTTCCATAAATTTTTCCATGCATTGAGGCATGCAAGAGTAAGATCCTTATATAGTTCTATGTTTGATTCAGAATCATATTGATAAGGAGGGATATATTCTGGAACTAATGCACTTAATGAAGTGACCTATTCTGTTACTACCTAGACAATGGCTTCTCCACCTTCCAATGGTGTTTGGGTTGATTCATAGGCTTCACCTCTAGATCTAGACATTGATGTAGATATCCCGATATGGTAATTCAAGAAGAATTGTTATGGTGAGATTCAAGAGATAACAAAAGTGAAGGAAATCACAATATCAGTATCTCTTACCTAACAGTAGGTCATCTTCTTGAGAAGAATCCTCCCCAATATTCTCAGTTTCAGCATTTTTGTTTGGTGTCTATGGATGAGGACTGCTATATTTAATATGCGAAATACTTAAGAATGATTCTTAGGAAGATTTTCTATCTCAAGACCCACCTAAGCCAATGTCTCCGCAATGGTGGGGTTGACATTAATATCAAAACATCCTTCAAGTATAATTTTCACATGAGTTTCATTAAAAGTAACTACATATTTAAACCAACCACTATTAGAAGGTAAATCATAAAAAGATTAATATAATGAATAATAATAACTCACGTCCATTTGATTCTATACATTGAACTCCAAAATCTTCTAATGAATTTTATATATTAACATGTCCTAATATTTCTTCAAGAGACATGCCAAGGTTAATCATTTCATCCAATGACATCTCAGATCCTTGGTTAGTCTCACCCATGGGAGAACTTGGAATGTTTTCTTTTCAACCTTCCTTCGACAACCTTTGACCTTTAATAGCTTCCTCAGTAATAGTTTTGGGGTCAATGTTAGTTGTTTCTAGATGTTCTGGTGCATGTGATGAACCTAATATTATCATAGAGTGGAAGATAGATGTTGTTACATTTGATTCTTTATGAAGTATTGTTGATTAACCAGAATCCACCTCTCCTCTGATAGCAGGAACATGAGTAGTGTTGCGAAATGATGTTAGTTTTTTTGTATTCAATTCTCCTTTAGAAACCACTATAGTTGCATGAATTTTTGTATGTTCAGGAGCACCTTCTATGGTTACTTGAACCTTATCAGTAATTTTTTTTCAAATAAGAAACATAAGAGGCCCTTGTAATCCTAATAAGTATAAACACTTTTTCATGAATAAGATCTAACATTCATGATTATTAGGGAGGCTCACCACTGCTAAGAATTTTATTAACCATGGCTCCCTTTCTTTTTTGATTTTACTTCTTCACCTTCATAGGAGGGCTTGAATCATCAAACCCAAAAATAGGTATCAGAGATCCCAATACCCTCTTTATATCCTCCTCTATGGCATGTCGGCCTAGAAATATTTCTCCCGATTCACGGGGTTTTTCGGTAGCTTCAAGAGCAGTGCCTCCACGACTATATTGTGTTGAAGAAACATCAGTTTTATTTTCGTGACCCAACTATTAGTTAAGATGATATTTATCCTAAGTTACAATTTTTTGACAATATTTCACATTGAAAAATGGAATATAATGTGAGAGAGAGGAAATTTTCATTCTCAAGATCTACATAGTCATGAAACTCTTTATGCAATGAAGGATAAATCTCTTCGTTGGGACCATGTTTTATCATTTCCTTCACCCGCTTTGTGGTAAGAATTGGTTCATCAGTGGAATATATGAGCATTTATAGCTCTCGAATGTATGTCCTCACCTCAATATCATTATTCATAAAAGGTTTGTTAGAAGAATCTGGGAAATCCCCTACTCCTGAAATATGAGGTCTTTCACACAGATCTATCTACATGGTCTCAGCGTCACAATATAGACTCTTCCATGTTTAAACAACCTCTAGTCCTTTATATTCAAAATTTATGTTAGAGGGTTGTAAAATGGATCCTACAACCTTGGATTTTAGTTTCTTCCCAACACCCACAGTCATAGACGAGAGATTAGAAAATTGAAATTGCTACTGTTCAGAATGATGGTGGCCAGATCGTCTTGATGTGACTTTGGTAGAAATTGATGGAGTGTCTTTCTTAATTCTGGCAAGAGGGTTATATCAGGAACGAGGTCTCTTCTGTTAATTTATAGTATCATCACCTCTACCCTGTGATTCTTGAATAGTTTAACCTGATGATGAAGACTTATCTTCCAAACGCCAGGGTTCCCTCCTACTAGTTCTCTTTACACCCACTCAAGGTATGACATGAATTAATTTGGCTTTTAAGTAAGATGCAACCCAGTTTTGGGCATACCAGATAGTCAATCTGCTTTCTGCATTAGTGAAGGATAAATTGAATACTACCCCAGTCTTCTCCATAGATGTGAACAACCATAGTTGTCAGGAAACCATTGGGTTTTTCTTTAATCTGACTTAAAAACATGGAGAAATATTATTCTTTTGTAGATCATTGAATGGAAACACAAATCTATAAGGAGAAAAGGGCTCACATATGATTTCTCGGTCAATTCTGGTGGCCAACACCCCCTCTCTGCAACCTAGCATATATGACCTCAATTCCAAACTGGCCTTCCCATCTTCAATAAATCACACCGTAGGTAGATCCCCATAAGAAAAGAAATGGAATTCCTTATGCATGCTCAATCTAGCCTTGATATCGTAAGCATTCAAGGACAAAGGTGAAATACTAGAAACTTCCTAAAAAATGGTTAGAAAGAACATCCAAAAACATATACTCCACATTTTTCAACATAAGTTCTGATTTGAGTAGCTATCCATCCCCACAACACTAAGAATGGTCCCGATATTCTAAAGGGAGACTTCCCCTTGTAAATATGTAGAAAAATCCGATAAATCTTGTCCAAAATAGCAGTATACAACCCTACCATCATTTTATCTACCAACATAGCCGTAATAATATAGGATTCTAGACTCACACCTCTTTTGGAGTCTTGGAATGGTAATAAGTACATGTTGATCCACATGGAAAATAAACATGTCGGACATGTCTTTGTCAGATGTTTTGGGTTGAAATCAAATTCCCATTTTTCATATTCTCATTTCTCCAATGTCGTCCACAAAGTGTCAAGAGTGCCTCTCTTCTCCACCCTTGGATAGCTGGTTTGATGGGTGTAAGTGGGACCCTTTTCATTATTCTTTATAATAAATATTTCAATTAATTCTTCTGGATGAATATATCTCCTTGATTGAGACTTCATGGTGGTTGTATTCCTGAGTTTGTTTAAATATTTTTAGTAACTCATGAACCAAGGCTGGTGTCTTCTTCGATTCATTCCATGTTAACTTTGGAGAAATAAACTCATCGTACATGTCTCCAAGGATTAGAGCTCCAAAAATCTTATAAACCTCCCACAAGCTGATGCCTACCTCTCCATGTGTTAAATGGAAAGAATTAGTCTCTGGACTCCATCATCTTAATAATTCTGGCTCAAAATCATCATTCTATATACATTTGTTTGTCCAACCTAGACAGCCTCATAAATCCCGACGCCATTAAAGTCATCTGTAAATTCTGCACTGGTCTTACGAACCCAGTAGAACAACATCCAGGTGGGTTTTACCCCTCCTCCTGGGCAGAAGTACCATGTTTTCTTCCAACCCTTCGATTGATCTATCTAAGAATCATGAAATATGGATGAATAACAGTGTGGTTGTAGCTCAGGTGTGTGTGAATTCAAATATGGGGCACACTATCTTTGATGCATAATATGAGCATTCTCTATTGTCCCTACATTGGAAAATGAGGCCCCAGTAGATACATTGGCAAAAGAAAAGTTAGTGTAATCTTGAAACCAAGAATGTGGGACATAGTTCTTCTGATTTGGAACATTAACATCCTGTAAATGTCCAAAGATATACAAAGTTAGGTAGGTGCTTCGGGGATAGTCGAAATGATACTTATTTAAATATTTTTCAATGTTTCTAAGGGTGTTGTTGCAAACGTCAAAGTAATCATTACCAAATACATTCATCATGTCATCAATCCTCTTTTTGGAAAGCTCGTAAGAAGTTCTAATTATTTTGGGATCCATTTGAACCTGAAAAAAGATTGAAATTATCTTTTTAAAGTAAGATTATTTTCGGTATTTTGAAAAAAAAAATTGGTAAAGGAATTAAGGTTAGCATGTGTAAAATTGGTGAGCAAGTATATGTTGGTGTGAGATTATGGTTCCCATCTTATAGGACACAATTAAAAAACATACAAAAGTAGCACAAAGAAACAGAAGCGTCTAAATTAGAGAATACTTGTGCACTGAGAACTGAAATTTCATAAGTCTAAAATCTTTTCGCAGAAGTAAAGAGGTTATTTAAAAGAGACGCATGTCACCCTGTATGCCAGATTCCATTGCGCTGCAAACTTGAATGAACAGTTTCCCAACACGTGTAACACTTGGGTGAAACAGTACTATTTTTCATTCTCCTTCATTAATTTACCTCATAATAAGATTCTTTTTTCATTTTTGGATCCAATTCTGAGGGGGTAGGGGGTTGTTTTGAGACTCCATTCCATCAAAGAGTCTAAAAATGACAAAGGGAATCCCCTTAGATAGAAAAGGGGAAAATACATGAAGAAAATCATGATTCGAAAAGGAATAAAATTTTGAATCACCTTAGTCAGACCAAAAGAGCATCGGCAGGCATCCTACTTGCACACCCAAAAAAGTCCTACAACCTACATGCGCACCCAATCTCCTTTCGCCTAAGGATCTATATTTTCTTAATAATAGACCCTTGGGGCCTTAATTTGTACAAATAAATTTCCCTGAATCCCAATTACCTCTCCAATTTCCCTAGTACTTTACCCAAGTCTTCTGAATCATTCAAAGAAGTTCTTCAACACATTTAGGGCAGGATTTAAGGGAGGATCATTGGACATAAGTCCTTTATGTGTTTGAAAACCATAACACATGCATGACTAAAGTGACCAACCACTCCAAATCATAAATACTTGTGCGCTGCCTATTTATTTCACAGGAACTTGAGGGCCCTATATTCAGGATCACCTATGAGTACTCTTGAAGGCTTGAGAAAGGTCTTGCCGAAGTATTACCATGCATGTTGTTCACCGTTTAAGTGAATATCCAGTCTCCCAAGCCTACTTTCATGCCCATACTTGTACACCCTTCTCTACTTGGATTCCCCTATTTGATTCACATACTCCCTTCAGTCTATAATCCATATAGACTTTCTCAAATCCATTCGTGGAAAGGCGTCATCTTCATTGGATCCCTTGTCTGAGTGGGATTATATTGAGACCTCCAAAAAAACCTCATGACTTATCAGACCTTTGGGAGGGACACAACAGTGTGTCTCCTATATGGGTTTGTATTTCCAAAATCAAAGGTTTCCCACAATTTTTTATAAGGGAGTTAGGATACATGGAATGTATGTGGGTTTGTATATCCATAGTCACATGGACCATTCTCCTAGAAACTGTGTTGGGATTTTCATTGTTTGGGGGAGGGTTTGGGTCCCGACCTCAACCTTCTCAAAGAGACAACCCAGAACCTCATGTATCTAGTACGAAATGTACGGTTCACAGTTTCTTTTCCACGCAAGTATAAGATAAGTCTCCCTCCCATACCAGGATCAATTTTAGGGAATTCATACTGGTGTAAGTCCATAACCATTATCCATTATTCCTTTCATTGGACCCTTGTCTAATGTGAAGAGAACATAGGTAAGGCTCATTGCCTCGCCCTCTTCCATAGTATACATGCCCTCTTCCACTAGCGGAGGAGAAAAAATTGGAATGTGTGAATGAATTTGTTGAATATTTGACATAATCTAGTGTATCACACAGATAATGACACATGTGGGCTAGGAGATTTTTCAAAGTCACAACATTTTCACAATTGATGGAACTACGAGAACACTAATTCATGTTCAAACCAGGATACTTAGGAAGCCCTTTCAGGGCCCGAGCTCACTAGATATCCACATCATGAATCTAACCCTAGTTTCCATAATCTAGGAATCCTTATTAGAAATAAACCCAAAATTAAACCCCCAAATAACCAAGGCATCCTTTTTAGGAAGTATGCCTAAACTCATTTCTCTCAAAGGACTATAGTATCCTATGAGAGCTAATAGAACTATGTGGGATTTGATTCCCATCTATATGGGATATGTAGGAACCCTCCTTGAGGTTTAGACCCAATACCTTACATAAACCATGTTCTCCTTGGGCTCTATTCCCCAAATCGTCTGATCCTACATGAAAACCCATAATCTTTGTTGGTTAATTGGGATACTTCAATATAAATCCAACACTTTGTTTTGGCTAAGAACCTTCCAGTTAGAGGCCCAAACCACATGACTTTAAACTGTATGGATAGGTCCTTATCACATGAACTTCAAAAGAATGGTGTGTCCCATTAAGTGGCACTGAACTATGAGGGTTCTGATTCCTTTTATATGTATACGTTAGTAGCCCATTTTATGGGAACAATCCCAAAATCAAACCAAACCTTAATCTCACAGGATGACAATAAATTCTAGAGTGCCCCACTAAGTGGATTAAAAACTAGTATCATCATAATGATGTTTAAAATAATCTTGAAATAATATATTAGAGGATATAATTGATGGATAATATTAAATAAAAATAGATATATCCATTAATGAAGATCCTTGAATGCATATAGACAATTCTAAATTTTACACATGTTAATAAGTGATTGTAAATTCCAAGGGAAACTTATGTTTTTATTGGTGAATTAATAAGTATTCATGAAAATATATTAAATTTACAAAGAGCATCTTGGAGTAGATAAAAATTCCCCACAAAGGGTGTGATGAGTCTAACCTCTCATCCTCTTGAGCATGGTACGTTCTTAATTATCATGAAGATAAAAATTAATGAACATTTTCCTTTAGAAAGTATGTCCCCTTTGGATAAATAATTGTTGTCAGTTTTCAGTTCCATATATAAATCAAATGGAAACCACCTAGTAGCAATAATTCATACAAATATAATACATTTTTTAGAGAACTACGAAGTAATGACTTATAAACATTGATTGAAAAAAATATATACCATGATTCATCATTATCAATCTTTGACCAATTATATATGATTATTTTATGTTTTAATCCTTTACTCATACCCTTGTTATTATATTATACTCACTTATGATCATTTATTATTATCTCTTATGTTTACCCTAATTATGTATTCAAGCTCATCCTTTCTAATGTTTTCTAACCCTAGGTTATAAATACATTTATTTTGTATGATATGTTTATGAAATATGATCTTTGAAAAAAACTCAATCCGAAATGATATAAATCTTTATTTAAATTTTTTTTATGTAGTAGTGTTTCCAATGTCACTAACCACTAATAATTTCAATGATGAATATTATTTTATGTAATTAATGTTAATATAATACGAAATTTTATTTATATATGTAATTTCTTTACTACTATAGTTAGTATCAAAGCACGGTTTACTTCCTTTTGGAATCATGGATAAGAAACATTTATTTAGAACCATTAGGATAATCTTAAGTATAGAAGTACGTTCTATGTTAGGGTAAGGAAAGTATAGTGGTTTACCTATAAAATATATCAAATTATTGAAAGTGGAAAGTGGAAGTAGACAAGGAATACATTCACCTAGGGGTAATATCATTTATTGTGGTGGATTGGGTATTAACCATATCTTTTTTGGTGAACAAATATTTTGAATAATATTTCATATTGGGCTAGACACTATTAGGTGATATTATTGGGTAAATTGGTATTTTCTTTATAAACCATTATGAAGGAATTGAGTATATAACAACCATGGATTACCTAGGTTAAACCTAATGAATCATATTATTAAAATAAGGTGTTATGATTTTGATATCTTATGAATGATTATTTATGATTATAATATTACCCACTATGATATTGTTTCTCAAAATATATTTTTTGGTTTTATCCAATATTTATGAAAATTATGAATGATTTTAATGCCAAATGTTATAGACAATGAAATATATTTTTTTCAAGATAAACCAAATGATATAGGACATGTAATGTAAAACCATTTTATTATACCTAATAATTTATCACATTATATGAATAAAAATTTCAAATTGGGTGAGTTTTCTAAAACACATAATAAGAAAAAAAAAAGGATTTTCAAGTTGATCTTAATGGAAATAAGATTCAACTTTCTACATGTCTAAATTGTGGAAAGAAGAACCCACAAAAATTTCGGAATGAAATAATATGATTTTTTATATGTGGAATGGGTGTATAGATGATTATTATTGAGGAATAAAGAAGAGCTAAATGGAGGGAAATTACGATCATCATTATGAACCACAGTAAGTTAAATACCTTATGTATAGGTAACTTGGGAATTATCCTTATTGAGCCCCTAATCCATGTACTAACTCCTAGAACTATGAAGTTAATATTTTATGACTGTAGATGAAGTGAATCATGATATTTAAGGAACAATATAGATTGGATATATAATATTGATGTTTGTAATAATGTTCCCTATTTAATCATTTTCTCATCCTTTTGATTAATATTTTGTGATATTTAGCATTGATTATATCCCTTATAATAGATAGTAAACGAATTTATAGAGTATGTAAATCACATATTATATTATGAATCATCCTATAATTTTATTTTGGTGAGGGTATGAACATGATCTTCCAATGGTAATTAGTTTAGTCAAATGGGTTATACTACATATTCATGAGGTATATTTATCCAAAATGTTAGGGGATAAACATAACATTGAAAACTTATATATTCTTTAGGGAATATACTAATTTATTTCAAATTTACTTTATTAGTCTTCACCCAAAGCATGATCACAACAAATCAGTAGAGGTTTAGTAGCATTTTAAATTGAAACTAGTTGTTTATGAGACTATTTTAAAAACCTGAAACTAATATTGGCATCAGAATCTAAAATAAGTCGGTTTAGTCTATTTAGAGGAGGTTTCTAGGATATGTAACGAGACATTATTGTATGAGGGGTTATTTTATTCGTAGTAGTGTTTTTCTTTTAGAAAACTACACATGAAACATCATTGGTTTAAATAATAGCTAAATATTATATAATATTGTAACAGTTATGTTGGTTGAAAAATGTTTTGACCATATATTAGGGTTGTTTAAAACACTGTTAATAATTTTTTTTACAAAGTTCATTGGAGGTTAAATTCACCACAATATAATGATGTTAAAAAATGAAATCTGCAGAAACTCCAACCCTAGAATATTTTTGAATCATAAAAGGAAAATAAGCATATGTCTTACATACCAAGAAAACATAAATACATAGATGAGGAATAAATTTAAACCATAATATCATTATACATATAAGTAAAATTATCCAATATATATATGGTATAACATAATAAAAAAACAAAAATTATCTATTGGAAACTTCTATGTGAATGAAGGGAACTATCCAATACCATCACCGAAAACAAATATACCGAAAAGATAAATACAATTAAAATGAAACTTATATAATAAAGGGTTATAAATCACATATATAAAAATAATAATAATCTTGTATAATATTAATGAAGTCAAATAATGTATATATAATCATGTAAAACTCCCATGGTCATGTTGAGTTGGTCCTACACATACTAAGGTGGAACCAACTTTTACCTTGTTAATGAATTTCCTAGAAAGTAACCTCTCATATTAATCCAGAAATCCTCAATATATTAAAGTCCATGTAGTTGGATAAAATAACCTAACAGTGGACCCTAGATAGATTCTCATCAATAATAACATGTAAAATATCTCTTAGTCTCCCACTTATATGTAAGGGGTATCAATGATACTAGAGACTTATGGTGGGGAAACATATATCATATATACGTCACACATAAATAACATGCCATTTGGAAAGGAATATAAATTTCATAACTCATCCCTCCCCTATACACCCTTATTTTGAAATACCCATATGTAGTTGATAGAGATAATGTTTTATACTATTTTTTTCATTTAAAATTTTCTATCCCTCCCAATTTATCAATTTGAGCCTATATGGATCAATTTTGGATTTATGATTCATTTCGAGTAAAATAGTAAAAAGTGTTTAATTCTATATTTTTAATAGATTTTTACATCAAAGTTATTTTTATCAATTTATGTAATATTATAATTCAACATTGATTAATTCGTTTTTTAATACCTATTTTATTTCCTTCAACATTGTCTTCTGGACTTGGGGCTAATTTGAGTATATAAAGGCCTTAAAAATCAATGATGTTGAAGAATAGTTGGGGCAGACAACATAGACCCCACCACCATAAAAAAACCACAGATTGGTCTAAACACATCCAATTTAGGTACTTACACCTAGAATGAAAAAATGATACATATTATATTATTCTCAATTAATATTAGTGATTTTTTAAATCATTAAGGTTTCCATTGGATTTTATACTTTTGAAGAATGCTTCCTAGAACCTTCCTCCAGAAAATTTAATAGTTAATTAAAAACTTTTAAATCATATATCCAGTGTTCAAATGAGCGAAAATTTTGTGAGGAGATGCTCAAAACAATGGGGAACAACTTTGATGAAGTGAACCATGCATGAATTGTATATTTAATGGGTCCATAAGGCATCAACATTCGAAGTATAGGAATAAAACTATAAAAGTAGAGGAGATCCTACCTCTCAAATCATTCCAATCTATCCCATTCCAGCTAGGACACCAAGGATAGGAGGACAAGGTCCATTTAGGATTTATATTCAATTATTTTATTTTTATTTAAGTTTTTTTCATGTAATACATTCATCAAATGTTATTAAAGTTTTACACATTTGTTCTTCCATCATTTTTTGTCTCCAATCACTAAATATCTCAATCTCCCTCTTCATTCTTTTTATTCTGATCATTTCTCACATTAAAATGGAATTTGACTAACCTGAGACTTGTCCTCAGTTAAGATTTCATGGTGTTCTATGTTATTGAGCATCAATATAAAATGTTTCAAATTTTTTTGTGATGGATGGAGTTGTATTGCACAGGTGTGGTGGTTGTCCACCATGACACAATTTCAAAATCCATTCCTTTATGAATATTCATTCATTTTCCCTCCCATATCTTGGATTTTCATTTAATACAGTGGATTTGGGGTTTCTTAAAGGTATGAAATAGAATATGGTGGATCTGAGTCTTTTTGGAATATCATTCTAGTTGAGGTGTTAACCTTATTGTAGATTCAAGGTGGCGTGGCTTGGTGTGTCAGATGCTTACTAAAATCCCACAATATATATTTAAATGGAAAGTAATTTATAAATTTGGATTTATTATATGTATTATCAAATTGAATTTAATAAATAAATAAATAATGAATGAACTTGTGTTATCAAACCCTAGGTCCATGTTATTTCATCCCAAATTTCATTCTATCTACATATGAATCTAAATTTAGATTTATGTTTTTCTTTTCATTATCTTAATTACATGCTTTTACAAAACCAAAACCATCATTTGTGGTAAATAATAAAAATGAATTAGATTAGGTGTACTAGAATCAGTGATTGAACCGAATGGGATACTTCTCATGTGAGACGACCCTAGTCATTATTTTGGTGACATTTGGAAATTATATTTCTTTTTCATTGCACTACGACAGGTGTCCTTCAAAACTGGAATCGTTGATGGGGAGCTAAGAAGTTTTCTAAATCATTTTTTCAAAATTCACATTTTTTAGAGATTATTATTTGTTTTCTATAAAAAATAAAAAAAAAACCTTTTCTCAATGATTTATTCAAATTCAAATTATTATGCACTGAACAATAACTCACATGTACAGGAAGAAGAAATACAATACACTTAGGATACCCTCCAATTAAGTATTTTTTATCTAATGATAAGGTTGAAACAAACATAAAGACAAATAGAGAAATGGATCACACGTGAAGATTTGACTTCCATGGATGATGAACTCCAAACTAACATTCAAAGGCTCATGACCAAGAAGGAAGTGCCAATTATTTTCCTGAATTTCACTGAATACATCCATGAAGTTGAAGAGAAACTCACGGTGGGGGATCCCAACAACCTACCTCCACCTAGCGACAATCATATCAAAGGTTCACTCTCCACCGAAGAAAATAATCAAGCCGAACCACCTCAAAGAGATGATAAATTCTTGGACTCCAACTCATTTGATTTTATTTAATATTATTTCAGTATAACTCCCAACTATTTTTGAATATTCAGAATTAGAGGACTCTTAATATTCCTTGGAAGATGATTTCAAAAAACAATCACCTGTTTAGAAACACACGGAGCTCCTTGAAGATAATGAACATCTACTGGAGGAGCGCCATCATGAAGAGATCCATGTAGCTGAGCCTGAGGAAATCAGAAAAGAGGGTGGAGCCCCCACAAAGCTAGTACTGGAAGATAAGAAGGTTTCACAAGTATAAAAAAAAGAGCTTCCATATTTCATACTACCCCCACCATGAAAGATGTATCACATAGAAAAGGGGGTGGATCTGGTGTACTCTTTCCATGAAGTCCTCTTCAACAAGAACAATGAACTATAAGATGGGAAGAACAAAATTTGTTGGTTCATGTCAATTAAGATCCACACACCATAATATTATGGATAACAGCTGGTACTACCCATTGGAAACAACAAATATTTGGGTTCCCACATGGGGGTCATACCAAGATTTATCTTTACATGATTTTTAGATTTCAATTTCATTTTATAAGAAGTAGTTTAGCATGAAAACCCATTCCTCCTTATCTTTTTTATATTTAATGACATATTTTGTCTTCTTAAGTTAGTAATTATTTTTTGTAGGTTCATAACTAGGAAAAGGAAACCATAAATAGAGTAAGATAAGTAATAATATTCATGAGTAATAGAGGTCATTTTTATTGTTTAAACTTTTAAAATGCTTACATTTTTTGTTGAAAAACATGTTTTTTACTTTAATGATAAAATTAAATGTCTATACATGAAATATTGTTATACCTGAATTATTTATGAGACATGAAATTTATAGAAATCATGTGATTCCATGTCTTAGATTTAAATTTTAATGATATTAAATTAGTAAAGTGTAAAATTGAATGTTTAAATTGAATAATGGATATTGAAATGATGAATCATGATTTAAGGGAATTGATTTATTCATGTAAATAAAAATTCTCTACCATTTTTTATGCTTTGAATTTCTAAAATTTATGTGAATTGATTTGTTATTATTGCTCATTACTTGAGTGATTGTACGAATATCATATGCCTCGTTCATAGGAGAATTTATAGACCAATTAATTCCAATTTATTCATGAGAATATTTATTGAGTGATCATGGGACTGTTGGATCGAATCTGTAGATGTATTTGTATATTAGATGGAACAATACAAGAGGGGGGTGAATTGATTGTTTAAAAACATAGAGTTTAAACACATAAAAAGATTAGTTTAAAAGATCTTAAACTAATACAATTCAAACAACCAAAATTTTATTGAATATAAAGGTATGAAGTAATGTAAAACTATTAGAGAAGTAAAGTAATTTTATTCAAGATGAATACAATGATCAGAGTAATAAAAGTGTGAGAGATTATACCATAATGCGTATAGAATATATTAATACAAAATGCAATAGAATAATTGTAATTGAGACAATTAAAGTTGAAAGTATAATGAAGAAAGGAAACAATAAAAATTCCTTTCTAATACAAACAGCAGCGGAAATGTAAAAGAATTACAATTATTTTGACCCAAAGAGAAGGGTTATCCTTTCACCTAGGATAAGAGGTCTGTCTTACCACCACCTTGGTAAGCCCTAGATACGATGATCAGTTCGTCCGTCTGCCTATCCCCGACACCCCTCGATACGATGATCGGTACGTCTGTCTGCCTATCCCTGATAGCCCTCGATAAGATGATCGGTACGTCTGTCTGCCTATCCCTGGAAGCCCTCGATTTTGTAGGTAATCAGTACCTCTACCTTTCAATTACATGAAAGCCCTCGATATGATGATCGGACGCACAAATCACAACACATGAGAGAAGTCACAACATCTCTCTCTCTAGAACTTGACAGAAACAAAGTATCTCAATTTTACACACACGTTCACACTTGTTCACAGTTGTCAGTTCTTCTCTCAACTTCAAATGACCTCCTATTTATAGGCCTCGGGTTCCAACAGTCACTTCTCCTCCAACGGTCATATTTCTCCGAAAAACTCGGAGGGACTTGGACAGTTGGCATTATACTGGTTATATTGAAATAGAAATCACAAAATCATTTTTATTAGTTTGTAACTAACTCAACGACATTGTATTAGTTAAAACAAGATAAATGAAGATGATATACAAGAGTACGATTAATATGAATTAAGTGTTTTTGACTAAGTACCAAAACAAGTAATGAAAGTATGAATAGCTGAGTCAGTATAATAAAATTGACAGAGTCTGTACGATACGATTGACAGAGTCAGTACGATACGATTGACAAGGTCAGTACAATATGATTGACAGAGAGTATGATACATTTGACAGAGTTAGTATGATATGATTGACATAGTCAGTATGATACTATTGACAAGGTCAGTATGATACGATTGACAAGGTCAGTACGATACTTTTGATAAAGCCAGTATGATTAAAAAGACATTTGTGATTTCCAAAACAAGATATAGAAGTCAAAAGAGAACTTTTGACTCAACAATATCCCCCTTTTTGGAAATCACAACACACAAAGTAAATATAACAAGAAATACTTATCTCCCCCTGAGTTATTGGAAACTATTCTGAATATGAATTTTAATAAAACTAACTCCCCCTTAGGTGTATACTTTCCTAAGTATTGTATTCATATATTTTCCTTGGTTTTGAAGTATTTGATTAAATCTATCTCCCTTTGTAAAACATTATCCCCCTTTAAAACAATCTCCCCCTTTATAAAACATTCTCCCCCTTTATAAAACATTCTACCCCTTTGTGGTTTACAAGAAGAATGGGGTCACTTTGAGTTGCCTGGAAGGGTTAAGGAAATGAATTTCTGGACAAAAGAAAAGAATCATAAAATTTATTACAAAACAAAGACAGGTTCCAAAAGAACATAAAAAAACAGTCATTTGTTTTCTCTTTCCTTTTCCTTATTTATGAGATCATGAAGAAAAGATTTCATCTTCTTGATTTAATTCTTGTCTTCAGAAATTGAATCACCCTGATTTCTGAGAAGCTCTTGTTAGTCTGCGAAAATCTGATCTTGATTCTTGATAGTCTCGTCCTGGACTCTGATTACATCCTCAAGGGTATCAATTCTCTCTTGCAGATTCTTGTTATCTTTGGATAACATAGAATTTTGTTTCCTCAAAAAAACCATTTCATCCTTGAAAGATGAAACCTTCTAGAATTCAGACTGAAAAGCATTCATTCTCTCTTCCAATTCTTTCTCTGAAGGAACATCGGCTCCATGAGTTATCTGATTCAGCCTTTCAATAGTTTATTTGTCAAGCTTATTGAAAGAAATCGCAAGATCATTTGACAACCTCCTTATATCTTCAATTTCTACCTCATGGTCATTCACTGAGCATTCTATTTTATATGACCACTTGGTCATCCTGTTGCAAGCTTTCTTATGAGCAGCCGAGGTTTCAGAAAGAACTTTCAAATCAGCTTCAACTGAAAAAACTTTCTTTCTCAACTCTCTTACAGAACCAAAATACTTTTTCTGATTGTCAGTAATGAAATCAATTTTCCCTTCCAGCCTAGGAATGTAAAGAATGGTCTTTTCAACCTTTCCTAAAACATAAACAATATAATAACCCTTCTTGAGAGAGATTGTGTGTTCTGAATTAGTATCCTCATCGTACAAAGGCAATTCATTTGATCGGCTTGAGTAAATAAATGGCTGTTTTCCTTTTTCTTTTTCTTTCTCTTTTCATTCTTCTTCTACTTTTCCACTAATGACAATAACTTTTTCATTATGAGAAGATTATGCACCTTTCTTTGCTTGAGGGGGTGTTTTATCCGGTGTTTCAGAAGTTTAAAAAGGTGCTTGATCGGCATGAGGGGTTTGTTGAACACCTTCACTCTTATTTTGAACGGATTCCTCTCTATTCTTCTTTGAACTCTAATGGGATTCTAAAGGAAAATCTCCTTCCTCTTCTTCAACTTCTTCTATATCTTCCATCATTTATTTTCATTTTTCTTTCTCAGGAAGGCTCTTAATGTACTTCTGTGGAATGTAGAGTACTAGCTTCCTCAACTACTTTCAAGATATTTGAAGCCTCAAATTCTTGTGCTTTTCTTTTCAAAATAACATTCTTCATCTTTTCAGCCTAAAGGGTATCCTTAACCCTTAATCTCTCACGAAAGGCTTCGGATGGTTCAAGTCCAAACTTTGGATCACCTTCCTTTCTCTATTCTTTATCCTTTCTCCATTTGGCTATAACCTCCTTACTGTCCTTAGGCTTCATCTTTGGCTTTGAGCTAGTTTGCGGATCATACTTTTGAGGAACAACAATAGAAAGAATGTCTTTGGCTGGCATAGGTGCCGATTGATTTTGAGCTGATTCTGCTTCTATACCACTTATAAAAAGTTTTGAATTTGGATCAAAACAAACATTCAACTTTTTCATTGTACTCTTACTAATGCAGGATGGCTTCAGATCTATCAGCTTTCTTTTCAAAGGAATGTTGCAAAACTACATGCTCTCAAGAATAAACTTTGTAAGGATGGATGGATACATAATAATTTGGGACTTAATTCCTCCTGTCTTGACATTCTTAATGGTTTCAAAAACATATCCCATGATATTTGCTTTTCTCATATTTATAAGATAGTCAAGCATAAAAATATCAGAAACTTTTAGAGTTTCTCTATCCCCTTTCCTTGGGATAAGAAAACCTGGCATTCATAAAGTCACAAACCGATTGTCTGGGGAAAGATGAGACGCTTTTCTGTTCTATTCATTTATAACAAACAAAGACTTCTCAGCACTTTCTCTATTAAATGTACTTACATACTCTGGTAGTTTATGGTATGGATAGAAAGAATCCCCTTCTATTGGGACATTCAGAAAATGAGCCGCTTGTTTCACAGACATAGACAACTTTCTATCGTACACATCAAAATTTATAGTCATGACTTTGTCGAAAGATACAGTTTTATAGAACTGACTGACTTCATCAAAGAGAACCAGATCTTGAGAAATAGGTCGTTCAACACATAAATTCTCCCATCCATGAAACAAAATGATTCTTCTGATTGTGGAATCATACAAAACAATAAAGTCCCGATAAAATAACTATTCTCTGAAAAAGTATTTCTCTGTAAAAGTCTTTGAAGACATTTTGGCGGGAGTATTGGAAGGGGACTGAGACATAAGGGTGATGTCGATGAAAGATCGTACGATGAATTAAAAACAGTGTAGCAGAGTTTCGCCTCAAAACCTGAAAAACCAATGTGGGTTTGGGAATGGGGGATATTTATAGGAGATATAGGGGTGACCGTTGATCTTCTACGGTCAACATTAGAGGAAGAAAATCAATGGTTATGATAAAAAAGAATTTTTTTTAAAATAAATGGAAAGTACCTACCGGAGAACGTAAGGCAATTGTTGGTTTTAGTAGAGTTCAAAAGAAAACACAATCGTACGAAGAAAAAAAATCAATCGTCATACCGATGGAACACAAAGTCGTTACCATTAACTGACAAGCTGATGGAAAACAATCTTGTTACCATGAACTGACAAGATGGCGGAAAACAATCTCGTTACAATGAAATGACAAACCGATGGAAAACAATCTAATTACCATGAACTGACAAGCCGATGGAAAACAATCTTGTTACCATGATCGGTCGATACGATAGAAAAGTAATTCATTACCATGATCGGTCGATACGATGGAAAAGAAAATCATTACCATGATCGGTCGATACGATGGAAATAAAATTCATTACCATGATCGGTCAATACGATGGAAAAGAAATTCATTACAATGATCGGACGATACGATGAAGTAAATAATACAATAAAACTGTCAATACGATAATCAGAAAAGTAAATGATATGATAAAACTGTCAATACGATAAACATGAAAACAAAAACACATACCAGGAGAGTAAATAATTAAAGTTCATAAGATAAAAAGAAACATAGTAGAAAAAACATAGTAAGAAATGTCCTCCCCCTTTCTAAGGGAGTTGTTTACTGTAAGAAGAAAAGGAAAATAGGAAGTGGATATGAATGATTATTTAAATTTAATCATTCCTATCTTCTGTTTTATAAACTCAAACCTATCAGAAGGTAATGGTTTTGTAAAATTGTCAGCATGTTGTTCTTGCGTTCCGATAAATTGTAAAATAATATCTCCTTTTTGTGTGTGATCCCTAAGAAAGTGATGCCTAACATCTATGTGTTTTTCAAGAGAATGATGTACTGGGTTCTTACTAAGAGCTATGGAACTAGTATTATCGCATATAATTTGAGTTTTGGAGAATCTCAATCCATAGTCAGTGAGTGTGTGTTGCATCCACAACACTTGAGCACAACGACTTCCAGCTGCTACATATTCATCTTCAGTAGTGGAAAGTGCTACTGATTGTTGTTTCTTGCAGGACCAAGAAACCAGTGAATCTCCTAAGAAATGAGATGTTGCAGATGTACTTTTTCTATCCATTCTACAACCTCCAAAGTTAGCATCTGAAAAAAAATTTAAAATGAAATCATTTCCAGAAGAATAAAAGAGACCTAGATCCATAGTGCCTTTTAAATACTGAAATATTCTCTTTACATATATTAAATGAGACTCTTTTGGATTAGATTGGTATCTCGCACATAATCATACAAAAAACATTAATTCTGGTCGACTAGATGTCAAGTATAGAAAACTTCCTATCACACCTATAAAGATTGTTTGATCTACTGGTTTCCCAGTTTCATCAAGATCAAGTGTATTTGAGGTACCAATTGGAGTGATAATACTTTTAGTTTTGTCATATCCATACTTTTTGAGTAGGTATTTAATATACTTATGTTGGGATATATATGTTCCATCTAGTTTTTGAGAAATTTGAAAACCTAAAAACAATGTTAACTCAAGCATCATACTCATTTCAAACTCAGACTTCATTAAATTTGAAAAAGTATCAGTTAAAGATTTCTGAGTTGATCCAAATATGATGTCATCAACATAGATTTTAACAATCAAAACATTTTTGTTTTCCATTTTTATAAAAAGGGCTGGATCTGTTGTACCTTTTGTATAATTGTTTTTTAAAAGAAATCCTATAAGTCTATCATACCATGCTCTGGGGGCTTGTTTAAGACCATATAAAGCCATGGTATGATTGAAAACATGATCAGGATGTTTTAAGTCTTGAAAACCATAAGGTTGTTCGACAAAAACATCTTCTTGAACAAAACCATTTAGAAAAGCACATTTTACATCCATTTTAAAAAGTTTGAAATTAAAGTATGTTGCAAAGGCTAATATAATACGAATAGATTTATGTCTAGCTATAGGAGCATATGTTTTTTCATAGTCTATTCCCTCTTGTTGATTATAGCCCTTAGCAACAAGTCTTGCTTTATTTCGAACAATGATTCTACTTTCATCACATTTGTTTCTGAAAACCCATTTTACAACAATTACAGTTGTTTCTTTAGGTCTTTCAACAAAAGTTCAGACTTGATTCCTCTCAAATTCATTTAGTTAATCTTTCATTGCTTTGATCCAATCATCATCACCTAAGGCCTCACTTATACATTTAGGTTCAAATTGGGAATGAAAAGCAATATTTTCTATTTCATTTCTTAAGGAATTTATGGTCCTTGCAGGTTGATTTACATCACCAATGATGTTATCACTGGGATGATTCCTAAGAAAAAATTGATTTGGGTTTTGTAAAACCTTTTCATCAACATATGGTAGAAAATATTCTATGGTAAATGTTTCAGAAGTATCTTCTTAAATATTTTCCTTATCAGAAGGTCCTTCTATCAAAGGTTGATAACCAGTTTTTGAAAACACATCTGAGGATATAGGTTGGGATGATTTAAAAACAAGAGGATCAGATTCATCAAATTTCACATGTACTGCTTCTTCAACAGTTCAAGTGTTTTTATTAAAAACTCTATAATCCTTAGAGGTTGTGGAGTAACCTAGAAAGATAACTTCATCAGATTTTGGTGCGAATTTGTGTAGATTATCTTTTGTATTCAGAATGAATACTTTTCACCCAAAAACTTTGAAGTACGAAACTTTAGGTTTTCGGCCAGTCCATAACTCATAAGGGGTTTTATTACGAAAAGGTCTAGTTAAAACACGACTTATAGTTTTTGACGCTCCTTTTCGTCACATTGTCTAAAAGAATGGAAAGGGTAATGACTTAGCACAAATTGATTCATCCTTTGAAGAAAATATCAAAAATCAACAAAGAAATGAAGAAGGAGAAGATTGCCCATAAGTCGCACAAGTTCCCTCATAGTCGCGCAAGTGGACTTGCGCGACACATGATGGTCGAGAAAGTGACTTGCGCAACCTAAGTGATAACCGCCCGAGGTCTTCTCCTGCCTATAAATAGACCCTGTGGGCCCCCCATTTAGAGAGGATTTTTTTCCAGAAACTAAGATTTGAGCCCCCGGTGCCCTAGTCTCTTCTCAAAGCTTATGAAACACTTCTAAGGTAATTTATTACCTAGAATGGAAGATCTAAAGACGAGGAGGAAGGCCTAAGTGTTGAAACTCAACAACACTTGCGTGCCTGAGTGGTCAGCCCTTAAGGGAAAAGGGCCACACTTGCGTGCCGCCTTACTCCTTCAATAGAACCTACACGCCCCTCTCCTGGAAGAACCTCAGGAGGATTCGAAAGGCCTTAACCAAAAGTCACACAAGTATTACCCAGCTGGTTGAACACCGCGCAAGTACCCAATGTGTCGTGTAGGTATACCTGCACAACCAAAACATGCACGCCCACGCAGTACCTGTGAGCCTGCCAGGACTTGTGTTCCCCTACCTTTTTGGGTGCCTTTCTTACCCATTTCACCCCTCTTAATCCATTACACATTTCCTATTCAAGATTCAGTCTTCAAGACACTCTTCATAGCCATTTATGGCATGATTTCTTGATTTTACTTCCTTATCTGAAAGGAATTCTGTGGAATATCTCTCAAAACCTAGTGATTTACACATCTTTATGTCACTAAAGATTGAGATTTCATTCATTCAACCTCATCCTTTAAGATGAGAGAATACTTAACCTAGGTCTCCTTTTCAGGAATAATCCCCAGTCATAAGTCCTCTAATCTAGGCATCCTCTTTAGGAGTAAGCCCCAAGTCCCTTAATTTTTGGGCATCCTATTAAGGAGTAAGCCCCAGATCCCTTAACCTGGGCCTCCTTTTCAGGAGTAAGCCCCAGTCTCAAATATGGGCATCCTATTTAGGAGTAATCCCCAGATCCCTTAACCTGGGCCTCCTTTTCAGGAGTAAGCCCCAATCTCAAATATGGGCATCCTCTTCAAGAATCATCCCCAGTCCCCTAATTTGGGCATCCTCCTCAGGAGTAAGCCCCAAGCCTTAATTCCCTTAACCTGGGCCTCCTTTTCAAGAGTAAGCCCCAGTCATAATCTTTAACCTGGGCCTCCTTTTCAAGAGTAAGCCCTAGTCTCAAATCTAGGCATCCTCCTTAGGAGTAAGCCCCGGTCTTAATTTCTCTTAACCA
Source organism: Viscum album (assembly GCA_963277665.1). Classification (NCBI taxonomy): domain Eukaryota; kingdom Viridiplantae; phylum Streptophyta; class Magnoliopsida; order Santalales; family Viscaceae; genus Viscum; species Viscum album. The sequence goes on along the minus strand of OY728119.1, from coordinate 374,195,739 downwards.
GTCCTAATTTACCTTTGATCTGGGATTCCTTTTCAGGAGTAAAACCCAATCATAAGTCTTCTCCTAATTTGGGACTCCATTTCAGGAGTAAGCCCCATGTTAGAGTATTAAAAATCTCCATGAAGCACATATACCTTTATGGACCATGTTCATGGATTTATTCCTTAAAGTAAATCCTAAACTTCATTTATTTGGGAAGTCATACATATATAAGCCCCACATTATTTCTTATGATTGAAACTTTCATGGCACAATTATCAAATTTTTACTAATACCTCTTGTTTCTCACACCAAGCATGACTCACGTGAGCTTAGAGTGTAAAAGTAATTATGACATCCTTCTTTGAGCCATCAATCATAAACATCATACTCCCTTACTCAAACTACATGGGTTCTGATTCCTTTTCTAAACAAAGGATACATAGGAAGCCCATCTATGGGTTCGATCCCAACTATAAAATAATTCATGTCCTTCTGAATGACAATAAACTTCAAGTACCCCACTGAGTGGATTTAAAACCAGAATGGTCATCATAATGAACAAGAGACTTCTATATAAATTTTTTGAAGGGTACCATTGACCAAGAATCTCTAATAAATACAGATGATTCTCTATTAATGAAGAACCTCTAATACATACAAAAGATTCTCTAAATTTCCGACATATTTAATCATTTATTGTCAGTTCTGAAGGAAAGATCATTTTAGACTTAGTAATGTAATAAGGATTCACGAACATAACTTAAAACAATAAAGAGAGTCCTGGAGTAGACAATAATTACCCTCAAAAGGTGTGATGAGACCGACCTCCCATCCTCTCGACTAATGAAAATTCCTAAGCCTCATCAGTCCATAAACTAATGAGAACCTAACTTTGGAAAGTAGGTTCGAATGGATGTGGAATCATTGGATGTTTTCAGTTCTACGAACAAACCCGTTAGAAACCGATCGTATTGTTTGAACCTCCCATCAAGGCGGTCATCCTCGAATTCTGAGGGAAACAAAAAATCGTGAACCCAACGTGAAACCTTAACCAAGTTAAAATGATGTTTTACCTATTTGTTAGGCCCCTATTCAAAACTAAATGAGAGAGCCAACAAAAAAAATCATTGACATATGTGCTCATTCAAAAGATGTAGTGGCTAAATTTATCTTGATTATGTCTGTTATATCAAGCAGGCACTCTTTTCCCAAGATCTTCTGCATTTCTAGAATGGCTGCTCTCAAGTTCACACCTGTGAATACTGCTGCTGCAAATGCCACTACTGTTACTCCTGCTGGATCGTCGTCTGCTCTTAGGAAGATATCACCTACTCAGCGTCTTCAACGCTGGGTATCAAATGTACTGGTTAAGGAGTACCATCAACATGGTACCATCCCAACTCTGGAGGCTTCCCGACAAGCCCTCCCAGTAAACAACCCACATCTGTTGTCCGGACAATAACGACCAGTGATCAAGAAGCAGGTGGTGCTGACTACCGTCTCCAACTGTTTCGGGTCGTTATCCCTAGAACGCAATCACCATTCGCTCCCTTATTCTAGGGAGGTGAATGAGCAGGTCCCTCAGGACCTTAATTCAGACAGACAGGAGTCCTTCCTGAGGGCTCCCACCAACATTCACCGCCAGACTCGTGCGGCAGTGCACCCTCAACATGATGAGGGTGCCGACTCCAGGCATTCGGCTCAGGTTCCTCGAACCCGAGTAAGAAAGATGAACCACCAGAGGCGGAATCCGGTCAACAGTGAGCAGGCTCTCATCTCTCCCATCTCCAGAGAAGTCCACCAACCGAACATAGTGGCAAGCAACGAGCGGGCACATACACCTGCTCGTTTTAATTTCGTTGTCCAGCAGACTCATCTGGCAGCATCACGCCAATCCCGCCAGGAAATTCTGGCGGAGTACTACATGCAGGAACATACACTTGTTTATACATCATCAACTAGTCAGCAGGATCGTCTGACTACATATGATGGATCTCGTCAACCACATTTGGCGAAATGTAATCAGCAGGTACATACACCTGCTTGTTTTAATCAAGCCTACCAAAGGTCTCACTTGGTAGCATTCGGAGAAGTTAGTTGGAAAGCCCCGACAACAAATAGGAAGCAGACTCAACTCTTGGCCCCCACACTTGAGTATTGTCTTGATTCACTGACAGGAAAAGGAGGAAAAAAACATGCACATACACCTACTGCAAGCCCAGAATGGACATATATTCCTGTTCCGGCAGCTGAAGTCACCAATCATATTCTATCAATGGTAAAAGAGCAAAAGAAAATCCCTGCTCATATTCTGGATGCCTGCCAGGATATTATAACAACTTCAGTGACATCTTAGGGAAAGACACATAAATATATCCCTATCAGTGGAGTGACACATCAACAATTCACTCTGGAACAGACACACAAATCTATTCCAGTCCAAGAGGGCTGTGGGGATACTCCCTCATATCATACCAACAACCAAGTCAGGAACATACACCTGATTTGAGTGGAGATCGTCAGTCTAACCTAGCCATCATTCCTGATCAGGCACATACACCTGCTCAGAGCAGCCACTTTCGTCAACAAGTGGTTTCCAAAGCGAGTAAGAAGGTGTCTAAGAAAAAGACTTTCCCATCACACTCATGAGATCAAGGGACAATCTGTAACAAGGCCTTGCTCGATGCTGGAGTTCTTGAAGCCCTCAGACAATTATCTGTTGAAATTCATGATTCTACTCCCTCATTTCCCAATAGTGGGAACATTAATTCTGAGGGTCTTCAACAGAAACTTCAACATGAAGGCTTGCTTCCTGAAAATTCGGTCGATCTTGATGTTTCATCTTTAGATTAAAGCCACAAGAACCCTCTATGTGGTCCCAAGACCAAGGAGAAAGAGATCTCCTCTTTTGTTGTAACCCATTATTGTGGTCCTCCCCATGATGATGAATTTCACTGCAAAAGTCCTCTCAGCAGTAGTGATGCACATTGCCCGGAAAATGCTCCAGTGGATAATGTAGTGCCGATAAAGCCCTCTTATCTTGAGGAACATGCAAATGCGAAACTTGTCATGTCTGATGCTTCATCGCTAGCAGGTGAAATACTTTCTCAATCGGAAGATAGCCCAGGGTGTAGGTCATTCTTCGAACCACCCCTAAGTCATTCATCTTCTAGTTTGATCAATGATTTCTCTACCAATCCCGTTGAATCCAATGAAGCAACAAGGAAACACCAACTCTGGTCAAATCAGGTAGAATAATCTTCATCAAATGATAAATAGGAAATGATGAATATGAGAAAACAACTGGCGAAAGGTGAAGTGGCAGTCATGTTTTGGCCTCTGGCTGACTCTCAGTATAATATTCTAGAAATGTTGACGGAAGATGAAATTCATGATATTTGTCTCAATATATGGAAAACTCTTTGTCAGTTGAAAAAGAAAGTATTATCTTATGATGAATATGAAAATCATCTTAAGAAAATAGAAGGGTTATAATGTCAGATTGATTTGGCGTCTCTATCAGTCTCTCGATATCCGAAGGCTGAAAAGTAGTAGAGAGCCCTTTAACGTTCATGACTTGGCGTACTAAGAAGATTACGCCAGTTAATTGCCAATGACCCATCTGGTATTCATGTCAGAGGATGTGGTGTTCATGGAGCACTGCATTTCATGGTGCTCTTCAGTGAACAAAGCCCGCCGAAAATGGTCTCATGCAATATTATTGCCCATAACTGGCCACAGTCAATGGGCTTTGTTTCTAATCAAAAGCTTTCCCAAGAACAGGCTTCAACTAGTTCCTCTCAAAATCAAGAATATAGAGAACAAGTTGTTGAATTAATCTTTCATCAAGAAAACGAGAATATTAAATAGGCCTCTCGTTTGGAGAAAGCACGTCACCAAATGACAGAAGTGTCAGAAATCATCCAATGGTCTTTTGAACCGGGTGATAATAGCATATACAGGTTAATGCATCCAACTAATTTCTGGACTAAGGTTCATAAGATCAGAAGGACTTTCAAGAAATTTTTAGACATAGCATGTCAAGAACCACCCCAGCTCGCCAGACTGGGGACTCTTTTAAAACAACCATCGGAATCAACAAATAGGTTCCAAGGAGATGAGAGGGAACAGTAGGAACAGCCCTAGTCCACTGGACTGGGGAATTTTTCAAATCATCAATCCCCTACTCAGAGAAATTCGGTCTTTTCTCGATTGGGGAAGAAACCTCAAGAGGAACGAAGAGCTAAATTATCAGGAGATTCCCTCAAAATTACGGTTCGTCAAGAAGTTCCTAAGGGATCGAATCAACAAAAGGCAATGTCTCATCAAAGATATTTAAGAAGACAATATCACAGAAATGATGATAGAAGGGATGCGATGAGTTATGCATCAGTCAATGTCATCAGTGCCGTTGTTGCTGATCCACCAAATGAGGCTCACATAGGGGAATCAGATGAAGAGGTTCCTGCTCAATAAGATGTACTCACCGACACAAATAAAGAAGGTGTGCGTACATGAAGTCAAATGATTACTCATAACCTAGGTAATCCTTCAATTAACCCACTTACCCCTCTCCGAAAATGATCCAACAAAGGGAAGGGAAAGAACCAGGTTACATATCCTTCCTCTTGAGAAGTTCAATCGCTCTCACTAGAGAAAAGGTTTGTACAACAGGAGGATGAAATGAAAGAATTAAGGAGGTTGAATGCAGAACTAATTCAGGGTAGTCTTCTTCATGAGCGTGCTGGAGTCAGTCAGCCAAGGGAATTTGTTGCAGCTACTGAGATGGATCAGGAATATCCCCCTCTATCAGTACACCCTTACAGGTCTAATCATACGGGTCAAGTGCAAAAACAGTTGGCAGTGCTACCATCAGTTGCAGTACCAATCGCCACATCTGTCCAAGCTCCAGTCATTGCACCTACCCATGTCTGATTTCAACCGGATGTTTCTAAAAAGTTAATAACTACTATTGAGTCATTAACAGCTCGGTTAGAAACTATGGAAGGGAAACATGTGCAAGTTCAACCAGAAAAGAATGTTTACCCTGAATGGGTAGATTCAATTTCTCCTCCATCCACTTTTGGAAATCCTGTATTCTCTATTTTCAATGGATTAGGCGATCCTGAATAGCATTTGATGCATTACGTGTCTTGTTGCGATCATATGATGGGAACTATGGAGCAGCAAGAAGTAGTAAAACTCAGATGCTTCATTTGAACCTTGCAAGGACAAGCTTTTGTTTGGTATAAAAGCTTGAAATCCCAGTCAATTACCAGATGGGAGGATCTTATCCAAAAATTCCTCCTTCAGTTCAGCTCAACTTTTCCAAAGACAACAGTTTTTGATCTTACAAATTGTAAGCAAAGGGAGAATGAAAGAGTCTCGGATTTCATTTCTCGTTGGATGGGATTAACATATTCCTTGAGTTTAGCACTCCCTCAAGAAAAATTGTTGCCAATCTGTGTGGAAAATCTGTGTGACGAATTACGCACGCCATTAATCCCTGTGAAATACACAGAAGGTTTTCGAGACCTTACTTTAATCGCTCAGCAGATTGAAGATTCCCTTATACAGGCTAAGGTTAAATCTCGTGTAATTCCATCAGCTCCAGGAAGGAGAATGGGTAAAGCAGAAACTACTACAGTTATGCTTAAACAAGCACCTGTACCTGTTTCTACTTCAATACCTTCATCTTCTCGAAGGGCTCTACCTCCTGAGCACCAACAACAAAGGCTGTTTCATCCAGATGATCAAAGAGATGAAAGAAGAAAACAATTTAACTATTTGAAGAGAAAAACATACTCTTTCCGAAATGAACAAGTTCCTGGTTACTTCATGTCAGCTCTGGAAAATAATTTGGTTCAATTGCCAAGGCCCAAAAGGCCAAACAAGGAAGGAGATGAAGACTGTCCCAATTATTACCCCTTTCATCAAATATTGGGGCATCCCATCCCGGAGTGTTTTGTCTTCAAATACCTCCTGCAAAAGATGGTCAACTCAGGACAAGTCAAATTGGAAGGTTCTTCAGCTCAGGTAACATGCGTTACTGCTACAGTTCCAGAGGAGGAAGGTGAATGGAAAGAAGTCAAAAGCAAAAATGCACAGAAGTATGATGATTGGATGGTCAGAAATACAATCAATCGTACTCATGCTATTTTGAGAACACAATTAAAGAAACCAATTGTGCCTTCTGAATGAATGTTGTGGCAAAACACTCTTTGTCAGAAGGAAAGTTCTCAAAGAAACGACATAATTTAAAGAAGAAAAAAGAATCATAAGAAGATGAGTATGTGTCAAATCCTAAGTTGTCATTGACTCTGGCAGACTTCATTCCATCTACTTCAAAGCCACGGGTACCGCCCCACCAAACGACACAGCCTAAACAGGCTAATCCGGTAGATTCTTCATCAGACGAAGGGTTAATCTTTGGTTCTGTTAATATGATTCAATTAACAGATCCATATGCCAGTCGCAGTTTCAATTTTGATGATCCTGAATTCCCTGTATCAAATAAGGGAATCAGAGGAAGTTCTAGAGGTTAAAGATACAGGGGAAGACGTGGATCTTTCAGAATCCACTACTCCAATTCTACCACTGCTAGAACTGTGTACACAGTAGAAACTCGTGGTAGATCCCATCAGCGAGCTCAGCAAGAACAAGAAAGTTCTTCTACCAATAGCAAATTCAGTCCTGACATAGTTATTTTGTTAGACTGATTGAGGGTTCCATCTTCTTCCTCTCAGCAACTAAATGGATCTAATCGGTCTAATATTCCAAAACCAAGGATGTTTCCAACGCTTATCCCAATAAAAGATGCATCAACATCCAAAGAATCTGATTCCAAGGTACCTGCTAAACCACATATTCATGTTAGGAAACACAGACCTCTTGATAAAAACTATGATATATTGAGACACTTGGACCATGTATCAGCCAGGTTATCAATTCTGGATGCTTTGAATCTGTCAAAAGATCTTTGAGAAGCACTCATCGAGGCATTGTCATGTCCTCAGGAGTTTGAAACTGAAATTGCTGCAGCTGAAGTCTATCACATAGAGAATAATCCTGTAGAATGCCATGCAATAATATCTTTTACTCATAAAGATAAAGATGATGTTTTTCATGGGAATGTCAGACCTCTGTATTTATCTGGCAAGGTCAATGGTGTAGACGTTCGAAGAGCTTTCATTGAAAATGGTTCAGGAGTCAACCTCATGCCCATTCGTACACTTCATCGATTGGGCCTCACAGAATCTGATTTATCTCCTTCTACCATGATGTTACAAGGATATGATAAAAATGATCAAGAACCACTGGGCGAAATTACACTCAGAACTCAGTTCAGAGATCTTGTATCCAATTTAGATTTCATGATTGTTGATCAAGACTCAGCTTTCAATGTCTTGCTTGGAAGACCCTGGCTACATTAGCATGCAGCTATCCCTTCATCATACCATCAATGTCTCAAATACTATTTCGATGGTCAAGTTGGAACATTATATGGTGATAAGGCCCCATTAAATACATGTGAGTCTCAATACATTGAGGCGGAATTATATCACATGAAGGGAAAGGAGAAATCCACAACAAAGGAAATTACCAAAGTTAATGCTCCATATGGTTTGGAGAAGATTCCAGTAAATCCATTTACACATGTGAGTACAGATTATGTGTTGACTATCAGTAAAATTGACAAGGTATACTCAAATCAAAATACTCTTATGGAAAGATCCATAATGTCAATTACGGAAATCGAGCCAGACAACATGGGAGAAATTGGTAACCCACCAAGCAGTAATGAAAGCACAAATGGTGATGTCTTCATTTCATCTGATAAAATCCAACAAGTCTATACTTCTTCAATTAGGCCAGAAGGAGTTATAGAAACATTATAGGTGAACAATGATGTCTATTCTCAATCCATCATTTCCTCTTTATTACCCAAAGAAAACACTTCATCATCAAAAGGGTCAAAAATGGAAACTTCCTCTTCAAAATGTGCAAATTTTGACATCTCTTCTGATTATAAAAATTATGCTTTGTCATCTACTATGCAAGTAGGAATGGAAAAAATAACACATGATGAAGAAGAAGAGGAAGATCTCAGAGATCCTCCTCCAGCATTTGAAGAGGGTATCTCTACCACTATGGATGAACTCAGAGAAATATATCTGGGTACAAAGGAAGATCCACGCCCCACATTAATTAGTGCGGCCATGACCCTTGAAGAGCAATAGATGTATATTTCTTTTCTAAAGAGAAATAGAGATATTTTTTCTTGGAACTATACAGAAATGCCCGGGCATGATCCTGATGTTGCTACTCATCATTTGGGTTTACCAGAAGAACATAGAGGATTTAAGCAAGCCGCGAGAAGAACACACCAATCTTATGATTCTAAAATTGAAGCTGAAGTGGATAAGATTATCAAAGCTAACTTAGTCAGAGAAGTTCAGTATCCCAAGTGGTTGGATAATATTGTCCCTGTAAAGAAGAAGAACGGACAAATTAGAGTTTTCATTGATTTCGGAGATCTTAATCGGCATTGTCCAAAAGATGATTTCCCAGTTCCGATTACAGAACTTTTAATTGATGCAACAGCTGTCCTTCATGGATGGATATTCTGGATACAATCAGATCCGAATGGCCCCATAAGATGATGAATCCACAACGTTCAGAGCCCCTCAGGGTGTGTTTTGTTACTGGGTAATGACCTTTGGATTAAAGAATGCAGGTGCAACATATCAGCGCGTCATGCATCGTATCATCAAAACATTCTCAGGGAAGTATGTTGAATACTATGTAGACGATTTGGTAGTTAAATCAAAACAACATTCTAATCACTTGTCTGATTTGGAAGTCATATTATGCAAGCTTCGACAACATAATTTGAATATGAGCCCCTTAAAATGTGCTTTTGGGGTAACCTCAATAAAATTTCTCGGCTTTGTTGTACGCCATCGTGGTATTGAAGTCGATCCTGAGAAGAACAAGTCAATCCATGGTATGTCACCTCCTCAACATTTGAATGAATTAAGAGGAATTCAAGGACACTTAACCTATATTTGGCGCTTCATCCCCAATTTAGCAGGATAAAGTTTACCCTTCACCAAATTGATGAAGAAGGGAGTCACTTACCAGTGGACTGAAGAATGTCAAGAAGCATTCGATATTCTCAAGAAATACCTCTTGAGTCCACCGGTACTCATGCCACATATTGAAGAAAGACCACATATCCTCTGTGTGACAGCTCTAGAGTGATCATTGGGTGCCTTTCTTTCTCAGAAGAATGATTCTGGGAATGCAAACAACCTCTACTATCTCAGTCGAACTATGCTTGAAGAAGAAACCCGGTATTCAAGTATTGAGAAGTGCTGCCTGGCATTAATCTTTTCAGTTCAGAAGTTGAGATATTACCTGCAACATCACGAGTTCCAATTGGTATCTCGAAATAACCAGCTCAAAATCATCCTTAGTCGTCCAATTCTTACAGGACGTCTAGCAAGGTGGGTAGTTATTTTGCAGCAATTTGACATTTAGTATGTGTCTCAAAAGGAGATAAAGGGCCATGATCTGGCTGATTTCCTAGCTGAACACCCTTCAGTGGAAGACACGTCTTCAGATATTGAACAACCTGATGAGGAAGTCTTCTCTATTCGACAAAGTCTTCAAGCATGGGAAATTTATTTTGATGGTTCTTCTAGAAGTCCAACAGGGAAGAAAATGGAAAATCTTAAATTAAACTAAGTTGGCTTAGTAATTGTGCTCATTTCTCTAGAAAAGGCAGTGTTACCTTATTCCTTCTTATTGTGGGAAGGTGGTACCAATAATGAAGCCGAATACCAAGCTCTTATCGCAGGCTTGGAATAAGTGCTTCAAGCACAAGTGAATCACTTAAAGGTGGAGGGTGATTCAGACCTGGTAATCAAACAAGTCAATGGGGATTATGCCATCAAAAAAGAAGAACTAATCCTTTTGTATGATTACATCATAGAGTTAATGGTGTAATTCCCTTCAGAACCAACATTTTCTTATGTCCCAAGATCACAAAATGCTCAAGCTGATGCACTGGCTAATATAGCCACTGCTCTGGTAGATCCAAATCGGGACGAGACAACCATCAGTATTGCCCACCGTCGTGCAATTTCACCTTATGTTCGAATCAGAATAGAGGAAATTAATGAAATTAGTCCCATTCCTGAACTGTATGGTCATACTACAAGATGGAGGTCACCTATCAGGTAATACCTTCAAAATGGAACACTTCCACCTGATAGAGCCGAGAAAGAACGAATTCGGGGACGTGTAGTCAATTATACTCTGTATGGTAGCCCAGATCACCTAGATAAAATTCTCTACAAATGTGGTTTTAATGGAGTTCTCTTCAGATGCATTGATGGTGAAGAGACAATGGCTGTCATGAAAGAAGTGCATGCAAGAGTTTGTGGTGCCCACCAGTCTGGACATAGATTGTCAGATCAAATTCTAAGGCTTGGATACTTTTGGCCTTCAATGATACGAGATTTTGTTGATTTCACAAAGAAGTGTCAGTATATTCCAATTTCATTCATCAAAATCTAGAATTGCTTCATATAGCTAAATACTCATGGCCATTTTCCACATGGGAATGGATGTGGTGGGACCTTACCCTTCGGCTACGGCCAAGTAGTTTAAGTACATTCTTACTGCTACTGACTTCTTTTCCAAATGGGAAGAGGCAATACCTATCAAGGACGTCAGTTATAAATGCATTTTTAGCTTCATCAAGTCTAACATCATTACCAGATTTGGTGTCCCTCATACCATATTGACGGACAATGGCACCAATTTCTGTTCATCTGAGGTGACAAAATTGTATCAGGAATACAACATCAAATCCAACCATTCATCTCGGTATCATGCAGCGGCCAATGGCCAGATAGAAACCTTCAACAAGACTCTTTAAAATATACTGCAAAAGTTGGTGGAGAAAGATAAGAAGTCATGGCCTGATAAACTCTTTCACGCTTTATGGGCTTATCGGATTACCACCCGCACTACAATGCGATCAACTCCATATTCATTAGTATATGGAATGGAAGCATTCTTGCCAATTGAAGTTCAATTACCCTCACTCAGAGTATCCATTTGAGATCAGTCATCTATAGATGAGCAATCTCAAAAGCGATTGAATGAATTGGAATGGTTAGATGAGAAAAGATTGTGCACTATGCACCACTTAGAAGTCTATCAGAATCGAATAGCACAAGCTTTTAACAAAAAGATTCGTCTTCATTCATTCACTCTTGGAGAATTGGTATTAGTTCTCAGAACTCCAGTGATACTAGAAAAGATACCTCCCAAACTTGAACCAAAATGGGAAGGACATTATTCAACACATAGGGTCTACTCCAATGGAGCTTATTCATTAATCTCGATGGATGGAGAATTCATCACTACTCCAACCAATGCCAGATTTTTGAAGAAGTATTTTGTATAAACTGCAAAGTATGAACTTTTTCCCTGCAACATGTCACTAAACTGTGCGGCACTAGTTCTTCCTTGCTATATGAAGTTAAACTATACAGTAATGGTCCAGTATGACCTTAAACTGCCACTTCGTCCCACACGACATTAAACTGTGAAAAAGTTCCCTAAATGGTCCAACGGTCCATGCATATGACCCTAAACTGTTTGAAAGTCCCTTACATAAGACAAGAAATTAAAATGTGACGTCCTAACTACATGACTCTAAACTGTATAAAAGTCCCTTACGTCCAGAAAGACGTTAAACTACATAATCATCAAAGGTCATGTATGACCTTAAACTACACTTTTGTCCAGCATGACATTAAACTGCACCACCCACGGTCCATGCATATGACCTTAAACTATTCGCAATTCCGTCCAATATGACGGTAAACTGTGGAAAAAATCCCCAATGCGTCCAACATGACGATAAATGGTGTACTCTTCTGTCCTCACTTCATGACATTAAACTGCATAGTCCCCCTTTCGTCCAACATGGCGTTAAACTCTATTGTCCCCATCACCCTAACTACATGACGCTAAACTATATAGAAGGTCCGTGATACATCCTACATGACATTAAACTATACTTTGTCCCTGTTACATGACACTAAACTGTGCAGCACCAATAGTCCTAACTGCAAGTTTTTAAACTGCATTGTCCCTTCATACATCCTACATGACGTTAAACTGTGTATCGTTAAGGTTGTTGCTACCTCTTGTTTATCACACCGAGTATGACTCACGTGAGCTTAGAGAAAACCTCAACCATAACACTCTCTTTGGGCTGCTAACCATGTGTAAGTCCCAACAAAAAAATTTAGGTCGTTGTCCCCAAGAACAACCTGATCATTAATTCATTCTTTAATTGAACTACACGGACATTGATCCTTGCCTTCTAGGCTGGTTATAGAGGCAACCTCCAAAGTTTCAAGCCCAAAACCAATCTCTTCACATTGGTTCACCTCCGTCTCATACGATGTTGATTAGTTAAAATGCCCCTAGAAACAATATTTTTACATTGGTTCACATTCTTCCTTGTTATACGACGCTAAACTATACCACAATTTTGTCCAATATGACAATAAACTACAATATTCTTTGATACCCTCACCTGAGAGGGAACCATTATTTACATTGATTTTTCAATCATGTTTCATTTCAAAGACTACATGCATACATGGAAATTCTCAAACCTTTTATCTTGGGTTAAACCATCATTGTACTAAAGTCCCCTTTAACCCTTCATATGTATGAACCAAATTTGTACAAAGGGTATTTCTAGAACTACATGGGCTTGATTCCCATCCTTATGGGATACATAGGAACGTTCGAGTGTCCCTCGAATCCAGCCCCAAGTCTTTGGGCCTAACCCCAAATTGCACTTTTAGTCCCTTGGATGAAAAGTCCCCATGAATACACACATTGTGCATTTCTTACAATGGTCCAAGATCTATGACCCTAAACTAAGATCTCTAATCCTTTTGTCCCACACAACATTAAACTGTAGTTTAAGAACTACATATGGCTTGATTCTCATCCTTATGGGGTACGTAGTGAAGTCCAAAATTTCAATTCAGGACCCAGCCACAACATGATTATGGTTAGCATTGATCTTTGTATCTCTGTATACAATGAACAATATCCATCTTTATGTGTCATAATCCTAACCTTAAATATTTTCAGATCCTCATAACCCTTTTCATGACTTCTAGTCACAAAATGTCGAACTTCTGAGAATTCGTTTTCCTGACTATGCATCACATGCCCATAGGTGGCCTTGCATAAATAGTCTATATAACAGACTTGTTAGCCACAAGATACTATTATTTGACTATGAAACCAATGCCCTTAGGTGGCCTTGCATAATTAAACCCCCTAATGGGTTTGTTGGATAGTGGTAACTTCATTCTTGGGAAGAATGCCTCTTTTTTCTTTATTTGTCTTAAATAACATTATATAGGGATCCACAAAAATAGACATCCTTAACATACTTGTCCCATATCCTTTTTCATGATCTGAAAGTATTCAAGTCTGTGGATTATATTCTCCTTCCCTATGTTTGGGTCAGACCTTCGTAGGAGTTATATTCATCCAGTTCTTCGATAATCTTGTTTGGAAATATCTTCTCCATATTCAAGTACCTCTTTCCATACAACAAACTCTATACTTTGGAAGATTTTAATCTCCATAAACTTTCACTGACTTTTAGCACTAGGAATGTAAATTTCTAAGAGTTATTTTTCCTGACTATGTTGCACGTGCCCATAGGTGGCCTTGCATAAACAGTCTACATAACAGACTTGTTAGCCAAAAGGTACTATTTTATTTAACTATCCAGCCAATGCCCTTAGGTGGCCCTGCATAATTCAACCCCATAACAGGGTTGTTAAATAATGGTAACTCTATTCTTGGAAACTACTTATTCTAATTCCTTTTAGCTCTTTTTCATATCATTTCTCGGATTCAAATATTCTTAAGTCATATCTTACATATTTTCCCTCATACTTGAGTATGGTAATATGTTTTTCAGATTAATTTTCAAGGAATCAAGTCAATTCTAATCCATTTCGGTCAAAGCTATTTCATCCTTAAACATTATCCTTTTTATGTCCGACATAAATGACTTTAAACTGCCCACAAAAGACAAGGGAACTATGAATAAAAGTCAAGTTCCCAGCTCACTAAACATACATTTTGTATGATTTAGGTAACATTGAGAAATTAAAAGGTTCAGAGTTTTTAGGGTTATTTACATTAATCCTAGTAAAAATAAAACTATGCTTACTATGCCCATTGGCTTAGGTAAAATCTAAAGAATGTAGAAAAGGAGCATGAAGGTACAAATGAGTGAAGGTGAAAGTGTTTTTCATTGATTCACAAGAGTTAGAAGGACATCCACAGACTAGAGTCTCTTCTATTTTTCAAGAATTACAAGAGGCTTTCAACATAACTCTTCATTTGATTTACGGCACCTCGAGCTTCATCAGCAATCACTTGGAATTCATTCATTCAACTGGATACAATAAGAGATGCAGTAATACTAGCTCTTCATGGAACAGTTTTAAAAGGATGTTCTTGAGTGCGGTTTGAGAAACTTTTCTGCTGATCAAACAGTGACTCTATTTCTGTCCAAGAGACTTGGAAGATGGATACATGGATTTGAGAATTGAGCATTGGAAGTAAAGATCCATTTGGAGAGAGTACTCTTTTCAGATATTTCTCTAATGCCATGTTTGTCTTCTCTCCACCAACTAACAGCGGAAAACATTTCAGCCCATGGGTTTTCCATTTTCATATCTGCAAGAAAATGACACGGAGGAAGAATTTGAAAGTTCACACCATTGTTGTTGCTCTTAATGCACAACATAACCGAAAGAGAGGAGTAGCAGTGCAGCTGCATTTCAGACGTATAGTTCTTTGCCTCTAAAACATTGACTCCTTGCAAATGGCCATGACCATATAGAGGCAGGTAGATGCTCTATGGGAAATTAAGATGATATTTCTTCAAGTACTTAACCAAATCTGGGAGAGTCTTGTCACAGATATCATAATAATCATGGCCAATGATGTTCATCATGTCATCAATCCACTTGCTAGCGAGTTCATCAGCTGTTTTAATTCCCTTAAGAGCCATTGAATCTACAAAAAATTTGAATAAACTAACTCTTAAATGGGTTTATTTTTCATAAAATTTGTGAAAGAATTCATGAAAAATGGAAAAGGCATTAAGATGCGCAAGTCTAAAACTTGGCGTGAAAGTATGGATATGTCGCGCAGGTATCACCGCGCAAGTCAAGATACCTTGACAGCAGTGCGCCATCATGGAAACACCAGAAAACAGAGCATCCTACACGGTTAAGGTGACCTGCGCGGCGAGAGCTCGAAGGTTTGAAGTCCGTAAATCCGGATACTTTGTACGGAAGGTAGGCCGTCTATTTATAGACGCGGCTAGAACCCTGCTCACCGTACCCTAGGTAACTAAAGGCCGTACCTCTGCGCGCCGGACTCTGCGCGCCCGAAGCTCATTTTGCGCGCCCCAAATTGCACGACTCCTTTTCATTGGTTTTCTTCTTTTCCTCAGAGTCAAATCCACATTTCTTTTGGATCCAACTCTGAGGGGAGACTTTTGTTGATGATCTTTTTCATCACATTGTCTAAAAGAATGGAAAGGGTAATGACTTAAAATAAATTGATTCATCCTTTGAAGAAAATATCAAAAATTGAAAAAGGAATGAACAAGGAGAAGATTGCCCATAAGTCACGCATGATCCCTCATAGTCGCGCAAGTCCACTTGCGCGACGCATGATGGTCTCGCAAGTGACTTGTGCGACCTAAGTGATAACTTCCCGGGGTCTTCTGTTGCCTATAAATAGACCTTGTGGGCCCCCCATTTCGAGAGTATTTTTTCCAGAAACTCATATTTGAGCTCCTGGCGACCTAATCTCTTCTCAAAGCTTCCGAAACACTTCTAAGGTAATTTATTACCTAAAACGGAAGATCTAAAGAGGGGGAGGAAGGCCTAAGTGTTTAAAGTCATCAACACTTGCGCGCCTGAGTGGCCAGCCCATAAGGGAAAAGGGCCACACTTGCGCACCGCCTTACTCCTTCAATAGAACTTGCGCGTCCCTCTCCTAGAAGAAACTCCGGAGGATTCTAAAGGCCTTAACGAAAAGTCTCTCAAGTATTACTTTGCTGGTTGAACACCGCACAAGTACCTAATGTGTCACACAGGTATACCTGCATGACAAAAACTTGCACACCCATCCAGTACCCGTGCGCCTGCTAGGACTTACGCGCCCTGCCTTTTTGGGTGCCTTTCTTACCCATTTCACCCCTCTTAAGACATTACACCTTTCCTATTCAAGATTCAGTCTTCAAGACACTCTTCAAAGCAAATTATGGCATGATTTATTGATTTGAATTCCTTATCTGAAAGGAATTCTGTGGAATATCTCTCAAAACCTAGTAATTTACACATCTTTATGTCACTAAAGATTGAGATTTAATTCATTCACCATCATCCTTTATGATAGAATAATCCTTAACCTGGGTCTCCTTTTTAGGAATAATCCCCAGTCATATGTCCTCTAATCTAGGCATCCTCTTTAGGAGTAAGTCCCAAGTCCCTTAATATTTGGGCATCCTATTTAGGAGTAAGCCCCAGATCCCTTAACTTGGGCCTCCTTTTCAGGAGTAACCCTAGACTCAAATATGGGCATCCTATTTAGGAGTAAGCCCCAGATCCCTTAACCTGGGCCTCCTTTTCAGGAGTAAGCCCCAGTCTCAAATATGGGCATCCTCTTAAGGAATCAGCCTCTGTTCCCCAATTTGGGCATCCTCATCAAGAATAAGCCCCAAGCCTTAATTCCCTTAACCTAGGCCTCCTTTTCAAGAGTACGCCCCAGTCATAATCCTTATCCTGGGCCTCCTTTTGAGGAGTAAGCCCAAGTCTCAAATCTAGGCATCCTCCTTAGGAGTACGCCCCAATCTTAATTTCTCTTAACCAGTCCTAATTTACCTTTGATCTAGGATTCCTTTTTAGGAGTAAAACCCAATCATAAGTCTTCTCCTAATATGGGCCTCCGTTTCAAGAGTAATCCCCAAGTTAGAGTATTCAAAATCTCCATGAAGCATATATACCTTTATGGACCCTGTTCCTGGATTTCTTCCTTAAAGTAAATCCTAACCTTCATTTATCTGGGCAGTCATACATATATATGCCCCACATATTTTCTTATGATTGCATCTTTCAGGGCAAAATTATCTAATTTTTACCAATACCTATTGTTTCTCACACCGAGCATGACTCATGTGAGCTTAGAGTGTAAAAGTAATTGTGACATCCTTCTTTGAGTCATCAATCATAAACATCATACTCCCTTACTCGAACTACGTGGGTTCTGATTCCTTTTCTAAAAAAAGGATATATAGGTAGCCTGTCTACGGGTTTGATCCCAACTATAAAATAATCCATGTCCTTCTGAGTGATAATAAACATCAAGTGCCCCACTAAGTGGCTTTAAAATCAGCATGGTCATCATAATGACCAAGATACTTCTATATAAATGTGTCGAAGGGTACCATTGACCAAGAATCTCTAATAAATACAGATGATTCTCTATAGATGAAGAACCTCGAATACATACAAAAGATTCTCTAAATTTCCTACATATTTAATCATTGATGGTCAGATCTGAAGGAAAGCTCATTTTATACTTGGTAATGTAATAAGGATTCACGAACATAACTTAAATCTATAAAGAGAGTCCCTGAGTAGACAATAATTCCCCTAAAAAAGGTGTGATGAGTCCGACCTCTCATCCTCTCGACCAATGAAAATTCCTAAGCCTCATCAGTCCACAAACTAATGAGCACATAAATTTGGAAAGTAGGTCCGAATGGTTGTGGAATCATTGGATGTTTCTGGTTCTACGAACAAACCCGTTAGAAACCGATCGGAATGTTTGAACCTCCCATCAAGGCGATCATCCTCGAATTCCGAGGGAAACAATAGTATAATAGGAAGTACTAATAGCTTCAGCCCAGAAGTGCTTAGCAATTGAGTATTCACTCAACATGGTTCTAGTCATTTCATGAAGAATACAATTTCTTCTTTCAGCAACACCATTTTGCAGAGGAGTTCTTGGAGCTGAGAAATTAAGAGTAATACCTTTCTTACTACAAAAAGTTTCAAATTCTGAATTTTGAAATTCACCACCATGATCACTGTGAATAGTTATCAATGGTAGGTTTTTATCATTTTTAACTTGGGCTCTAAAATTTTTGAAATATGAAAAGGCTTCAGATTTCTTTGTGATAAAATAGACCCATGTGAATCTTGTAAAGTAATCAACTAAAACAAATACATAGTATTTGCCTCCAATGCTTCCAGATTGTGAAGGACCATAAAGATCCATATGTACTAACTGTAATGCATTAAAAGTTGAAACTTCATTAGTTGGTTTAAAGCTAGTTTTATGTTTCTTTCCATATTGACATGGATCACAGACTTTTGAAGAATCATATCTAAGGTCCGGTAATCCTTTTACAAGCCTATTCTTTTAGAGTTTACAAAGGTTTCTTAGATTACATTGTCATAGTCTTCTATGCCATAGAAGTGAATGGTCTTCTATTGCACTTAAGTAGGGTAAATTTGGCTCCTAAGCTCTTCTAAGTTAATAGTGTATACATTCTCTTGCCTATGGGCAGATAGAATGAACTCATCTTGGAATTTTGAACTAGACACTTTTCATTTCTAAAATTCACAAGGTAAACTTCATCACGTAATTAACTTATAATGATGAGATTGTGCCTAGGACCTTTAACAAACAAAAAATTTGATATCAAAACTTTTCCAAGAAAAACAATATTACCTATACCAACAATCTTTCCTTAAGCATTATATCTGAAGGTAACTTTTCTACATTTTGTTTTGATAACCTTTTCAAAGAGATCTTTATTTCCGGTCATGTGTCAAGAATAACCACTATCCAGGTACTAAGTATTTTTGTTGGCACACTTCTCATTTTCCTAAAAAAGAAACAATTAGTTTTTTCGGAATACAAACTTGTTTGGATCTAGATGGGTTAGATAAGAGAATTTTAGGAATCCACATTTGTTTAGAAAAATGAGATTTATGGAATCCTAATGATTGAGTTTTATTGAGAGAACACTCTCTTCTCCAGTGTCCACCACATTGGAACTTAGAACAAAACGAGGTTTTTTGTGGAACAAAATAGTTATTACTAAAAACAGGTTTGGAATGAGTATAACCAAGACCAGAATGATTTCTCAAAGGTATAATTTGAGAATACATCTTTTCAAATTTTTCCTTTCCATGAGTTAAGTTTGAAAAACATTTCATTAAGGAAAAACTTTCTGACTTTAGTTTTAAAACAATGTTTTTATCTTCCAAAACATCTAATTTTAAACTATAGTTAGGCTCTAAAACATTTTTCTTTGAAATCACATATTCTAGATCATTAGAATGTTTATCCTTATCAGATTTTACTTTTTCAAGGGTTTTTAAAAAACTTTCAAAATCAGAAGTTTTCACATCAAGATCATTAAAAAGATCCGATACTTCTTTAGTTAAAACTGAAATTCTAGAGTTTGCTTTCTCAAGCTTCTTCTTGAGTTTAGAATTTTTATTTTTGAGTAATTTAGAAAATCTAAATAATTCTTCAAAAGAAGGTAATGTATCATCTTCTAATGATGAAGATTCATCATTTGAAGATTCATAATATTTATCTTCAATATAATTTGTATTTAAAGTGACATTTGTAATAGCTTCAGCATTGTGTACCTTAGCCATGATACAATGATCTTCGATTGGTAATCTGGCTATAAGTCCAATATTCGTTTTTTCTTGAGGATTCATATTCTGAATAATTTTCTGAAGAATCACTACCACTTGCACTCCAAGTATCATTTTCCTTTAAGACTTTCTTTGTCTTATAAAGTTTTTTCATGTTTCTTTCAGAGTGTTTCTCCTTTCTGTCTTTCCTCTTCAGCAAAGGAAAATCATGAATTATATATCCTACGTTCTTACATTCATAAGAAGCTACCTAGGAATCTTTCTTATCCTTCCTATCTTTCATTTTGAATCTATATTGGAAGTTTTTCTTTCCCACAATCTTGTTCATCTTTCGAGAAATATTGGCTAGCTCATTATCCGCGTGATCACTATCACTCGATTATGATAAAATAACATTCTTGGATTTGGATCTTGTAATCCTTTCAGGTGTTTTAGCTTTAGATGTAAAGGCTACACTTCCATTCCCATTCTTCTTCTTGTTGAGATCAGCGTCTCTTTTCATTCTTGTCTCGTGCTGTAGAAGAGTTCAAAAGAGTTCATCAAGAGTAATCTGGGAATCTTTTCTTTTTTCATAAATAGCTATCCTTTTTGACTCCCATTCATTTGGAATTATATCTATAATCTTATCTTCTAGAGCTTCATCATCAATGCCTTTTTCACCCATAGATTGTAACCTATTGACAATTGTCATAAACCTTTGTTACACTTTACGTACTGGCTCTCCATAAGGAAAAAAAATCCATGATACTCAGCTCGAAGCATTACTCTTCTTATTTTTATAACCTTGGATGTACAAAAATGAGTGACTTGTAATTTCTTCCAAATACAGTTGGCTACTCCACAAGAAGATATCTGACTGTATATATTCCTGGTCATAGAGCATAATAAAGTATTGCGTACCTTGTAATTCAGTTGATATTATTGCTTCTCTTGGTTAGTGAAAGTACTGACTTCTTTGTCAGGAATTTTGTAACCTCCAGTAAGCATTATAAAATTGTCTACACCAGTATTGATCACAAAAGTCTTCATAAGATCTCTCCAGTACTCATAATAATTCCCATCAATGATAGGTGGTCTAGAAGGATTTATATTGTCTATTGACCCAATATTCATTCCTACCATCTAAAGAAACAATATCTTTTCCACTCCACACGTTAGTGTAGTAAGTAGTTAAAAAATAGTAATATGAAAGAAATAGAACAAGTAACAAAAATCAGTGGAAGACCTCCTCTGATAACAAATTTTGGATCGAATTTGTAGATTTATATGTATATTAGATGGAACAATACAAGAGGGGGGTGAATTGTATGTTTAAAAACATAGAGTTTAAACACTTAAAGAGATTAGTTTAAAAGATCTTAAACTAATACAATTCAAACAACCACAATCGTATTAAATATAAAGGAATGAAGTAATGTAATACTATTAGAGAAGTAATGTAATTCCACTCAAGATGAATACAATGATCAGAGTAATACATGTGTGAGAGATTCTACCATAAAGCGTATATAATCTATTAATACAAAATGCAATAAAATAATTGTAATTGAGACAATTACAGTTGAAAGTATAATGAAGAACGGAAGCAATACATATTCTTTTCTAATACAAACAGCAGCGGAAATGTAAAAGTATTACAATTCTTTTGACCCAAAGAGAAGGGTTATCCTTTAACCTAGGATAAGAGGTCTGTCTTACCACCACCTTGGTAAGCCCTCGATTCGATGATCGGTTCGTCCGTCTGCCTATCCCTGGCACCCCTCGATACGATGATCGGTACGTCTATCTGCCTATCTCCGGCAGCCCTTGATACGATGATCGGTATGTCTGTCTGCCTATCCTTGGCAGCCCTCGATACGAGGATCGGTACGTCTGTCTGTCTATCCCCAACAGCCCTCGATTTTGAAGGTAATCAGCACCTCTGTCTTTCAATTTCTTAAAATCCCTCGATACGATGATCGGACGCACAAAGCACAAAGCATGAGAGAAGTCACAAAGTCTCTCTCTATAACTTGACAGAAACAAAGTATCTCAATTCTACACACACGTTCACACATGTTCTCAGTTGTCAGTTCTTCTCTCAGCTTTAAATGATCTCCTATTTATAGGCCTCAGGTTCCAACGATCACTTCTCCTCCAACAGTCATATTTCTCCAAAAAACTCCGAGGTAATTGGAAACCTGGCATTATAAAGGTCATATTGAAACAGAATGCACGACATAATTTTGATTAGTTTGGAACTAAATCAACGAAATCGTATTGGTTAAAACAAGATATATGAATATGATATACAAGAGTACGATTAATATCAAACAAGTGTTTTTTACTAAGTACCAAAACAAGTAATTAAATTATGAATAACAGAGTCAGTATGATACAATTGACAGAGTCAGTAAGATATGATTGAAAGAGTCAGTACGATATGATTGACAAGGTCAGTATGATACAATTTACAGAGAGTATGATACGATTGACAGAGTCAGTACGATACGATTGACAGAGTCAGTATGATACAATTAACAAGGTCAGTATGATACAATTGACAAGTTCACTATGATACTATTGATAATGTCAGTACGATTAAAAAGAAATTTGTGATTTCCAAAACATGATATAGAAGTCAAAAGAGAACTTTTGACTCAACATGGACATTTCACTTTCTAGAATATTCATTTTGATCTTCTGAATGCTATGATTATAAAAAACACATTTAAAATGATTGAGGCACCTTTTGAAAATATCTTATCAATAAAAACCCACCTCTACATCAATAATTATTTTAACTGATAGAGACCATGAATGACCTTTCTAGAGATAATCCATTTTCAATCCATTTTTCTCTATTCCTACCCTACTGTTCGTATTTTTAAGATATTTTAATGATAATGTGTGGGGGTGAAATATTTCATGGTGGAAGGGATGTTATACATTTTAATGAAAATGTGCGGGGGAACTATTTTGGGAATTATAAAAGGTCTTGGAATCATTCATTGTACATCATTGTTTTACCCTCTTGAATTAAAAAAATGACAAATATGAAAAAAACCAAAAAATTGAGAATAGGGGATGTCATTTGGGAGATCTAAAATTCATCATTTCCAAATATATTATCCTCAAATCATATGTGGTAAGGTGATAGATTTGAGGTTTTATCTAATCAAAACTTTCTAAAAAAATGAAAAAACACAATAATAATAATAAAACTCTAATAGGGTGCACAAATCCATCATTATTCTTACCTGATCATGAACTTTACATTTATTTTTTTTAGAAGTTTGTGTTTCTACTTTGAATGGGATAATTTCATTAAACTTTTACTTTTGATATCATTTTTTGTACTTTAGAGATAAACCTCCTCCTTTATCCTTGTTTTTAAAGCATCAAATCCTACCAACCTTATGCTTTAGAGTTAATTGAACCATTATTGTAAGGCCTCATGATTTTATGTTCCTTTTGTGTTTAAAAAGTGGATAAAGTAGTTATTTTACAATATTATGTATAAGGATAATGTTATCATGATATGATCATACCTCTAAATTATTTGTATCATAAGATATGAGAGTAAAGATTCAAAGGTGAGGTAAATTAGGATTTGGTATGTTTAATGACCATGAATTAAGGAGATTTAATGAATGAAAGGATAATATTCATTATTCTTCAAAGGGGAAAAGTAAAATTCATTATTTAATTTTTTTATTTGAAAAATGGGACATTAAATTGAAATTTTATGTTTATTTTTGAATATTTGATTTGACATTGAAAATTGTTAAATTATATTGCATTGGAATTTGAATGTTGGTAAAATTGGTGTCCTCTTAATTCACTGTTGTGATTTTATTCTTGAGGTCAAGCATGGATTAAGTGCATGTAATTGATAGATTTAATATTGCACATATTTTTTGTATGTATTTTAATTTTTTTAATCCTCCCAAGTTATAAATTTGAGCTTAAATGGATCAATTTTGGATTTATGATGTGTTTTGAGAAAAATGGTGAAAAGTGCATAATTCTGGATTTGGACAGTTTTTTACATCCTAAGAATTTTTGTCATTTCATTTAAAATATAATTCCAAATTGGTAGATTTTTTATGTCTAAATATTTATTGTATATCCTTTAACTGTGTCTTCTTGACCAGGGGCTGATTCGGTCATATAGAGGCCTTAAAATCAATTATGTTGAAGAATTGTCTAGGTTGACAACATGACCCCACCACCATAATGGAAGCACAACTCAGTATAAACACCTCCAATTTTTTCCCACCTAGAAAGGAATAATGATACCTAGGAGCGTTTCCTCAATTAATGTTCGAGTGTTTGGAAGTCAGTATGGTTTCCATTTGATGTTATACTTGTGAAGGAATCTTCCTGGGACCTCCCTCTACAAAACATAATAGTTAATTAAAAAATCATAATGCATTCATCTGGTAGCCAAATGAGATGGAAAGTTGGGATCAAATGAAAATTACAATGGGGATCAACTTGTTTGATGGGGTCGATGTGTGAATTTTCCATTTAATGGCTCCAAAACATGTCAACGTTCGGAGTATATAAAAATGTCTATAAATGGAGAGGAGCTCCTACATCTCAAATCATTCCAATCCATCCCCTTCTATCCAGGACACCAAGGATAGGAGGTAAATATCCATTCAGGATTTATATTTCTTTATTTTTTTTTATTTTATCTTTCTTTTATCATGTAATACATTCAACTTTTTATTAAAGTGTTCCCCATTTCATCTTCGATACTTAATTGTCTTCAAAATATAGTTATCCCATTCTCACTTTTCCATCTCCCCATTGGGGTATCTTCTCACTTTTCAATGGTAAGTGAGTAACCAATGTCTTGTCCATGTGAACAGTTTTCCAGTGTTCTTTCTGATTATTAATCAATTTAAAATGTATTAAATTTATTTATGGTGGATGGAGGTGTATTACAGGGGTGCAACAGTCATCCACCCTGACATTATTTCAAAATCCATTCTTTTCTGTTGAATCATTAGTTTTCCCTCACCTATCGTGGTAAAACCATTCATAAAGTTGTGTTGGGGTTTCATAAAGGGATAAAACGAAATATGTTAGATCTAGTTCTTTTAGGAATAAAATTCTTGGTTGACGTGTTAATTTACTTGAGTATTGGAATCGGTGTGGTTTGGTGTGTCAGACACATAATAAAATCACAAACCCTATAAACTAAGGGATGTAATTCATTAATGAGGATTTACTAAATGTATTATAAAATAGAACATAAACAATAAAAAAATAATAAATTCAACTATGTTATCCAACCCTAGGACGAAGTTCTTTCTTCCCTAATTTCATTATGTCTTCTTCGGCATCATCATTTAGATATAATGATTTCATTTGATTATTTTAATTGGACATTTTTACTGAACCAAAACAAGTATTTTTATTAAATAATAAAAAAAGAAAAACATTTTGAATTAGTGAACTAGAATAAATGAATTAACCGACTACGATGCTTCTCAACTGAGATGACCTCGGTCAGCATCTATGTTGCATTTGGAAATTAAATTACATTTTTCAGGCCCTATGACACGCGTACCTCAAAAATACCACCGTTGTCGGAGATCTAAGCAGATATTTCGATGAATGTTTTAAAATTAAATGTTTTTTTAGATATTTTCCTTTTTTTCTCTAAATGAAATATAAAAACCATTTTTTGATTATGTCTTCAAACTCAAATTATTATGCATGGAAAAATTACTACAGGTGCAGGAAGAATAAACAGATTTCACTAAGGAGACCCTCTACAAAGGTTAGATGCTCTAATGATAAGGTTCAAACAAAAGTTAATAGGAATAGATACATGGACCTCACATGATTATTTCTTGTCCATGTATGATAAACTTAAAACTAACATTAAAATAATCAAGTCCAAGAAGGAATTTCCACTTATCTTCTTGGATTTCACTGAAGAAATCCATGAAGATGAATAAAAACTCGAGGTGGAGGATCCCGACTACCTACCTCCATCCAAAGATAATCAACTCCAAAGTGAACTCTCCACCGATGACATGATTCAAGCCTAACCACCTCAAAGAGATGATACATTAATTAAATTCAAATAATTTGATTTTATTGAATCAGATTTGAGTAAAAATTCTAACTGTTTTGATGTTTCGGAATTAGAGGACTCTTATTATGAGTTGGAGGATTATGTAAAAAAAGATTCACCTATTGAGGAACACCTGGATCTCCCTGAAGACATTAAACATCTATTGTAGGGGCCCAATAACAATAATATCCATGTTTTTAAGCCTTATACAATTAGAAAAGAGGTTGATGCCCCCATGAAGCTAACACTGAAAGACAAGATGGTTGCAAAAGTAGAAAAAAATGTAGAAGAGGTTCTATATATCATCATAAACCCACCCTGAAAGATATAGAACATTGAAAAGTGGGAGGATTTGTTGTATTGTATCCATGGAGTCATACTCAATAAGAAAAAATAATTTCAGGATGGGAAGAACAACAATAGGTGGTTCTTGTCAAAGTATATTCAACCTCCATTATATTATGGTTAAAAACTGGTACTTCCCACTGGTGGTAGTAAAAATTATGGGTCCATTTTGGGGATCATACCAAGATTTCTCTTTACATTTTTTTAGATTTAAATTTAATTTTTTAATAAGTAGTTTAGAATGCAGCCTAGTCCTCCTTGTCTTTTTGATAAATACTAAGATTCATAGTATAGGGAGTTAATTTTTATAGTTTATTCATTTAAAATCATTACATTTTTTGGTTCAAAATATGTTTTGAGATTTAATGATAGGAATTTCATTCCCACACATGATTATTTCTTTACTTGACTTATCTAGGAGACATTATTTTCTTTGGAATCATGGGATTTAATGTTTTAGATTTAAATGTTAATATGGATGACTAAGTGAAATGGAAAATTGAATGTTTAATTTGAGTCATAGATATTGAAATGATGACTTGTGAATTAAGGGAATTGATTGATTCATGTAAATGAAATTTATCTACCATTTTTCATGCATGTAATTTATGAGATTTATGTGAATTGATTTTTTATTACTATTTATTCCTTGATTGATTGTCCAAATATCATATGTATCATTCTGGGTAGGATTTACCAACAAATTACTAACTATTTATTTTTGATCATAGTTATTGAGTGATGTTGGGACATGTTACCTTACAGAACATTCATATTTAATTTTTCAAAGCTATGAATATAAGAAACAAATTTAAAATTATTGAGGCATATTTTAAAAACACGGTATCTATAAAAAACCACCATTACATCAATTATTATTTTATCTCATAGATACCATGAATGACCTTTATAGGGATGAGCCATGGTTCAAGCCATTTTTATCCATTTTACCCAACTCTTGTTATTTGCATGATATTTTAATGACGAAGGGTGGGCATGAAAGGAATCATGGTAGAATGTATGTTATATATTTTAAGAAAAATGTGTGGGGGTGATATTTTGAGAATGGTAAAATGATGTGGAATCATTCATTGTACATCATTTTTCCCCTTTTGAATTGAAAAAAATGACAGAACCCAAAAAAATGAGAAAAATGGGTTGTGATTTGGGAGAACAAAAAATCACCATTTTCTAGACAGACAATAATCTGATCATATGTGGTTAAGTGACATATATATGTTTCTATATAATGATAACTTTAAAAAAAATATAAAAATTAAATAATAACAAAATTAAAAGGAAGTGAAAATTATTCATTATTTATACTACATCATAAAATTTACATTGAGTTTTGGGGAAGTGGTTGTTGCAAAATTGATGTAGAAATTTCATTTTACTATTACTTTTGATATTATATATTTTATCTACGAGATAAATCTCCTCATTGAACCTTAAATTATAAAGCATAAAATCTAACCAACCTTAAACACTAGAATCATTTTAACCTTTATTTCAATCCTCGGGATTTTATGTTCCTTTTATCATTACAAAGTGGTAAAAGTTTTTATTTCACAATATTATAGATAAGAAGAATTTTCTCATGATATGGTAATAAATATACTTTATCTTTATCATTAGATATCAGTACAAAGCTTCAAAGATGAGGTAAATCACAATTTATCAGGTTTATTGACAATTAATTAAGGAGCTTGAATGAATGAAAGTAGAAGTTTCATCATTCATCAAAGGGGAATTTAAAATGAATAATTTTAATTTTTCTTTAAAAAATTGAAAAATAAATTTATATTTTATGTGGATTTCTTAATTCTTCATTTGACAATGAAAATATTAAATTTTTAATACTTTTTAATTTGAATATCGGTAAAATTGGTGTCTTTTAAATTCTAGGTTGAGATTTATTTCTAGAGGGAAAGCATGTTCTAAGTGTAGAGGAATTGATAAAACTAATAGTTTACACATTTTTTGTATGAATTTTAATTGTGTTAACCCTAAAAAGTTATCAATTTGAGCTTATATAGATCAATTTTGGATTTATGATCCTTTTTGGAAAAAATGGTAAATGTTCTAAATTTAATATTTTTGATAGATTTTTATGTCAGTTGTTTTAGTCATTTCTTAAAAAATATATTCCAAATTGAGATATTTTTTAATCCTTATTTTATTTCCTTCAACTCTATATTCTAGATTAGGGGATTGTTCAAGAATTTAGAGCCCTTAAAAATCAATGAAGTTGAAGAATTGTATGAGAAAACAATGTAGACCCCACCACTGTAACAGAAGAAAAACTCGGTCTAAACACAACCAATTGAAGTGATTTTACCTAGAATGTAACAATGATTAATAGGATAATTTCCCCAATTACATTGAACATTTTTATAAGTTATTATGGTTTTCATTGGATGTTATACTTTTGAAAGAAGCTTCCAGAAACCTTCCTCTATAAAACATTATAGTTAATCAAAAAATCATAACACATACAAACAGCGCTGAAATGAGATGAAATTTTTATATAAGATGAAAAATATGATGGGGAAAAATTTTGATGAAAGGGATCCTGTGTGAATTATTCATTTAATGGGTCCAAAATGAATCAGCTTTTCGAGTACAGAAATATTCCTATAAAATGAGAGGAGATCCTACCTCTAAAATAATTCCAATCCATCCCATTCCATCTAAGACACCATGGAGAGGATTCCAAGATCCATTTAGGATTTATATTTCTTCATTTTATATTTATCTGAGTTTTCTTTTCTCATGTAATACATTCATCTTTTTTATTAATGTGTTCCCTATTTCTTCTTCCATATTTCTTTGCCTTCAAACTCTAATTATTTCCTTCTCTCTCTTTACTCTTTCTGTAGAAATATCTTATAAATTTGAAATGGAATGTGACTAAACCATTTATTTTCCATAGGGAAGGTTTCACAGTGTTTTTCTATAGAGCTTCAATTAAAATTTAATAAATTTATCTATGTTGGATGTAGGAGTATTGCACAGGTGTGGCGGTCATCCACCACAATACTATTTCAAAATACATTCATTTACATTTTCTCATTATTTTTCCCTCTCTTATCTAGGGAAAACCCATCTTATGGCAGAGTTGGGGTGTTTTAAAGGGACAACATAGCATACGGTGGAGCTAGGTATCACAGTAATAACATATTCGGTTGAGGTGTTAACCTACAAGACTATTGGAGGAGGAGTGGTTTGGTGTGGAAGATGAATAATAAAATCAAACTCTCTATATATTAAAGGAAATTAATTCATTAATGATTATTTACTAAATGAATTATCAAATTGAATTTAAACAAATAAATAAATAATGAAAAAACCCATGTTATATAACCCTAGGACCAAGTTCCTTATTCCCTAATTTCATTCTGTCTGCATCTACAAATGCATTTAAATTTAATATATTCATTTCATTATTTCAATTGATCATTTTTTCAAAACCAAAAGCATAATTATTATTAAAAAATAAAAAACAAAAATAATTAGAATAGGTGAGATCTACTCTGTGATTGAACCGATTGTGATGCTACTCAAGTGAGACAACCCTGGTCATCCTCTATGATGAATTAGAAAATGAAATTGCTTTAGCCACACCCTATGATAGGAGTGCATCAAAACTGGAACTTTTTTCAGGGAGAAAAGCTGAAATTTTGATAAATTTTTCAAAATTCATATTTTAGTAGATATTTCAATTTGTTTTCTTTGAAAAATCATTAAACCCTCTTTTTCCACCATGTATTAAAATTCATATTATTATGCATGGAACAATTACTCACTGGTGCAAGAAGAATAAAAAGACTATATTGAGGATTCCCTCCAATGAAGGGGTGATGAACTTATGATATGGTTCAAAAAAACATAACAAGGAATATAATCATGGATCTCGCTTAATAATTCGATGCCCATGGATGATGAACTCCAAACTGAAATTAAAAGAATCAAGGCCAAGAAGAAAGTTCATATAATCTTCCTGGATTTCACCGAAGACAACCATGATGTTGGAGACAAAGTCTAAGTGGATGATCCTGACTAACTACCTCCATATATTGATAATAATCTCTAAGGGGTACTCTCTACTGAAGAAAAACAATCAAGCCGAACCACCTCAGATAGATGATACATTCATGAACTCCAACTCATTTGATTTTATTGAATCTGATTTGAGTATAACTCCCCACTATTTTGAATTCTCAGAATTGGAAGACTATTATTATTCCTTATAATAATATGTGAAAAACATTCACTTATCAAGGACCACATGGTTCTTCATAAAGATGTCAGACATCTATTTTTTAAGACCCATTAGGCAGATATCCAATTTTATGGGCCTGAAGAAATTTGACAAGAGGCTGAAGCCCCCATGATGCTAGCCCCTGGGGGATAACATTATTATACAAGTTGGAAGAAAAGAAGGATAAGTTCTATACTTCATCCTACCCCCACTATTAAGGTTTTAAAACATTGAAATGGGGGAGTATTTGGTATACTCTCTCCATGGAGTCCTCAATAAGACTAAATAATTTCAAGCGGGGAAGAATAAAAAGTGGTGGTTCATGTCAAATGAGATTCACCAACCATCATATTATGGATAACATCTAGTACTACCCACTATAGGTCGTAAAAATATAGGTACCACTTGGGCTACATACCAATATTTATTTTAGATACTTTTTATATTTTATTTTCATTTTGAAATGTAATTTATTGTGCATCCCAGTCCTCTTTATCTTTTTGAGATTTAATGAAATGATCTTTGTTCTTAGGTGAGTAACTCAATTTTATAGGTTCATAAATGGGAAAAGTAATCATTAAATAGTGGAAGATAAGTACTAATCTTTATGGTAATGGGTGTTTATTTTTAGTGTTCATACTTTTAAACTACATTCATTTACTGGTCAATTTTTTTTTATCATTTAATGATAATAATTTCTTACCACATTTTAATTATTGCTTCACTTGACTTATTTTAGAGACATTAGATTATTTGGAATCCTGCGATTCCATGTTTTAGATTTCAATATTAATGATATTGAATGAGTAAAATGAAAAATTGAATGTTTAATGTGAATCATGGATATTGAAATAATGACTCATGAGTTGAGGGAATTGATTGATTCATGTAAATAAAATTTCCCTACCATTTTTTATTCTTGTAAATTATGATATTTCTGTGAATTGGTTTGTTATTATTGGTCATGCCTTGAGTGATTGTCGAAACAGCATATTTTTCATTCCTAGGAGGATTTATAGACCGTGAACTTTCTATTTATGCTTGAGCATATTTCCTGAGTGATCTTGGGACATTCCACCTGCCCGAACATTTATTTTGAACTTGTAAAAAATATGACTGTACCGAAACAGATTTAAAATGATTGTGGCATCTATTAAAAAACCATTTAAAAAGACAACCATTACATCAGTCTTTATTTGATCCCATAGAGACCATAAATGAAACTAATAGGGATGATCCATGTTTAAATCCATTTTTATCTGTTCCTACCATACTCATGGTATTGACATGATATTTTAATGTTGAAGTTTTGGGGTGAAAGGAATCATGGTGAAAGAGATGTTATACATTATAAGAAAACATCATGGTGATGTTATTGTGGGAATTTTAAATGGTTGTGGAATCATCCTTTGTACTTTATTTTCCCCCTTGAATTAAAAAATATAAAAAAATTAAAAAAAATTAAAAAAAATGAGAACAATGGGTTGTGAGTTGGGAGAACAAAAAATCACCATTTTATAGAAAGGCGATATTCTGATCATATCGGGTTAGGTGAATGATGTGAGGTTTGATCTAATCCTAACATTTAAAATAAATAAAATAAGTAAAAAAATGATGAGGGTTCACAAATCATTCATTATTATAACTTGATCAAAACCTTTACATTTAGTTTTGGTGAAGCGGGTAATGCTACATTGGAGGGGAGAAATTAATTACACATTTTCTTTTGATATCATTAATTTTATTGAATAGATAATCCTCTTCCTCAAGAATTAATATTTACAAAATCATGTTTTACCAACCTTAATCCTTAGATTCATTTTAACCATTACTATATGTCCTCAAGATTTTATGTGTCTTTTGTCTTTACAAATTAGATATAGTAGTTCTTTTACAATATTATGGATCAGGAGAATGATTACATTATATAAGAATAAATATTATTTATTTGTATCATGAGAGATGATATGAATGATTCAAAGGGGAGGTAAATCACGATTTTTCAAGTTTAACGTTAATAAAGGAAGGAGATCGAATGAATGAAAGGAGAAGATTAATCATTCATCGAAGAGGAAATGTAAAATGCATGATTTGATTGTTTTTTTTAAATGTAAAATCAAATTGATAATTTACATTTATTTTTGAATATTTTATTCGGGATTGGAAATTGATAAAAAAATTTGCGTTGAAATTTTTATATTGGTAACATTGGTGTCCTTTGAATTCCATGTATAGATTTTATACTTGAGGAAAAGTAAGGCTTAATGTGGGGGAATAGATATAACTAATATTTTCCACATATTTTGTGCAATTCAATTGTTTTAAACCTCCAAAATTATTAATTTGAGCATATGTGGATAAATTTTGGATTTATGATGTGTTTCAAGAGAAAAGTTTAAAACTGCTTAATTTTGGATTTTTGACTGATTTTTATGTCAATTGTATTCTTGTAATTTATTTAAAAAGTCATTCCTAAATTGGGAGATTATTTTTTATGTTGAAATTACTATTTTATTTTCGACAACTTTTTCTTCTAGTCTAGGGGTTACCTTGAGCATGTAGAGGCCTAAACAAATTAATGAATTTAATAAAATGTCCATGCAGAAAGCGTGGACCCCACCACCATAACCGAATCACAAATCAGTAAAAAAACTTTTAATTGAGGTGTTGACACCTGGATTAGAAGAAAGATACATTTTTGCATTTCCCCAATTAATTTTATGGTGTTTGTAAGTCATTAATATTTCTATTTGATGTTATACATTTGAACAAGGGTTCGAGGAACCTTCATCCAAAGAACATAATAGTAAATTAAAAAACCATAACTCACACATCCGGTGGAAAATGAGTTAAAATTTAGAGATCAGATGAACAATATATTGTTGAAAAAATTTGATAAAGGTTATCACATGTGAATTTTCCATTTATGTGTCCTCAATATGTCAACTATCGGAGTACATAAATCTTCTTTTAAAAGGAGTGGATCTCCTACCTCTGAAATCATTTCAATCCATCCTATTGCATCTGGGAAACCAAGGAGATGAGGATAAGGGACATTTTGGATTTATATTTCTTTATTTTATTTTTATTTATTTGTTAATTTTTCATGTAATACAATCAAATTTTTTTTACAGTGTTCCCCCATATTCTTTTTCCAATTTTATCTACCTTCAAACTCTAATTATATCATTCTCTATATTCCCTCCTCACATCATGATATCTTCTAAAATTGAAATGGAAAGTTACTAAGCCATTCCTTGGACCAAGGGATGGTTTTATGGTGTTATTTATTATTGAGATTCAATTTAAAATGTTTTAAATATATTTTTGGTGTATGGAGGATTATTGTACGGGGGTGGAACTCGTCCCCCATGACACTATTTAAAAATTCATTCCTTTATGTTGATTCATTATTTTCCCTCCCCTATATTGGTAAAACCCTTTATATAATATTTTTGTCGTTTTCTAGAGGGATTAAATGAAATACAGTGGAGTTGGGTCTTTTAGGAATGAAATTTTCAGGTGAGGTGTTATCCTAAATGACTATTGTAGGAGGAGTTTTTTGGTGTGTAAAATGCATAATAAAATGACACACACTATAAATAAATGTAATTTAATTTATTAATGATGATTTAATACATTTATTATCAAATTTATATTAATTAATAAATAAATAATGAATGAAGCCATGTTATCCAACCCAAGGATCAAGTTCTTTCTTCCCTAATTTCATTATGTATGCATCTGCATCTGCATTTAGATTTAACATTTTCATTTCATTATTTTAATTGTATGTTTTTAAAAAACCAGAACCATGATCTTTATAAAATAATAAAAACAAAAAAAATATTTAGAATAGGATAATTAGAATTGGTGATTGAACTAACTACGATGCTCCTCAAGTGAGAAAAAACTGGCCAGCCTCTATGCTTCATTAGGAAATTAAATTGTTTTTTCCATGCCCTACGACAGGCATGCATAAAAAATGGCACTTTTACTAGGTATATAGGTAGTTATTTTGATCAGTTTTTCAAAATAAAATTTTCTATATATTTCAATTTGTTTTATTTAAAAAAAATCAAATCCCCCTTTTTCCACGATATATACAAATTAAAATTATATTTTATAGAAATATTACTCACAGATGCATTTAGAAGAAAAAAACTACATTGTGGAGGCCCATAAAAAATGGATTATGCCATAATGATATGGTTTAATAAAAATGAAATATGAATAGAAACATGGATCTCACATAATGAATTGATGGCCATTGCCGATGAACTCCAAACTGAAATTGAAAGACTCAAGGACAAGAAGGAAGTGCCACTACTCTTACTAAATTTCACTAAAGACATCAATGATGTTGAAGAAAAACTCAAAGTACATCAGCACGACTACATGACACCATCCAGTGATAATAAACTCTAAGGGGAACTCTACACCAATAAAAAGATTCAATCATAACCACCTCAGATGGATGATACATTCATGAACTCCAAATTATTTGATTTTATTAAATCTACTTTGAGTATAACTCCCAACTATTTTCAATTTTCATAAATCTCAAACTCTTATTATGTCTTTGAGTATAATATGAAATAAAATATTCACATTTTTATGAACATATGTAACTCCCAGATGACATTTAACATCTACTTGAGGTGCCCCATCATGAATATATCCAAGTTGCATTGCTTGAGGAAATCAGACAAGAGGCTAAATCACCCATTAAGCCAGCACATGAAGATAATATGGTTTCACAAATAGCAATAAAATAAGAGGATGTTACATAATTCATCATACCCCTACCATGAAATTTGTGCCACATTGCAAATGGGGAGGATCTAGTGATGTCTATCCATGGAGTCCTCCTCAACAATAAAAAATAACTCTATGCTGGGAAGAACAACATGTGGTGGTTCATCTCAAAGAAGATCCACCCCCATCAGATTATAGATAACAGCTGGTACATCCCACTGGAGGTAATAAACATTCAGGGCCCACTTTAGGGAGCATACCAAGATTTATAATTACATGCTTTTTAGATTTCAATTTCAATTTTTAAGAAGTATTTTAGAATGCAACCCAATCCTCCTTATATTTTTTTGCTTTAATGGCATGATCCTTGTTCTTGGGTGAGTAATTCTATATTTTAGGTTCATATACGGGAAAAGGAAGACCTAAATTGTGGAAGATAAGTACTATGATTTCGAAGAAATTTAGTTTATTTTTAATGTCAAAACTTTTAAACTCCATTCATTTCTGGTCCAAAACTGGTTTTGATGTTTAATGATAAGAATTGCATTCCCACACCTAAATTATTTCTTTACTTTACTTATTCTAGATACATGGGTTTCTTAGAATCATGCGATTTCATGTTTTAGATTACTTTTTTAATGACATTGTATGAGTAAAATGGAAAATTGAACGATTAATGTGAATCATGGATATTGAAATAATGACTCGTGATTTGAGGGAATTGATTGATTCATGTAAATGAAATTTATATTGCATTATTAATGCATTGAATATCTGAAATTTATGTGAATTGATTTGTTATTTTTTTCATACCTTGATTTACTTTCTAAATATCATATCCTTAATTTTTAAGAGTATTTCCAAACCAAGTACTTCATATTTATTCTTGATCAAATTTCTAGATTGATGATGGGACATGTCACATTATATAACATTCATTTTGAACTGGTAAAAAATATGAATGTACAAAAACACAATTAAAATGACCGAGGAATCTATTGAAAAGTCTTTATCCATAAATAACTACCCTTACAAAAATCATTTTTTAGCTCATAGAGACCAGAAATGACATTTATATGAATGATCTATGTTTCAAGCCATTTTTATCCATTCCTACCATACTCTTGGTATTTTCATGATAATTTAACGATTATTTGTGGGGGTGGAAGGAATCATGGTGGAAGGAATGTAATACATAGTATGAAAAAAGTGTGGGGGTGCTATTTTGGGAATTGTAAAAAGTTTAAGAATCATTCATTGTATTTCATTGTTTTCCAGTCAATAATTAAAAAAATGAAAAAATAAGACAAAAACAAAAAATAAGAAAAATGGGATGTGATTTGAGAGAACAGAAAACAACTATTTTCTAGACTGATAATCTTCTGATCATTTGTGGTTAGGTGATAGATTGGAGGATTGAACAAATCATAACTTTCAAAAAAATGAATGAAGTGGGATAATAATAAAATATTCAAGTTGTTGCGCAAATAATTTATTATTCTTACTTGATCAAAATCTTTACTTTGATTTTTGGTGAAGAGGGTGTTGCTACATTGAAAGAAGTAATTTCATTACAATTTTACTTTTGATATCATTCATTTTACTTAAGAGATAATCCTCTATCTTGAGCCGTAATTTTTAATGCATCAAATCCTTGAAACATTAAACCTTAGATTCATTTGAACATTTATTGCAAGTCCTCATTATTTTATGTGCCTTTGGTCTTTAAAATGTAGAGAAAGTAGTTCTTTTACATGATTATTCATAAGAGGCATGTTCTCATCATACATGCATAAGTTTACATTATTTTCATCTGGAGAGATGGGAGGAATGATTCAAAGATGAGGTAAATCATGATTTGGTAGGATTAATGATAATT
The DNA here is from genome assembly GCA_963277665.1 of Viscum album. Lineage (NCBI taxonomy): Eukaryota > Viridiplantae > Streptophyta > Magnoliopsida > Santalales > Viscaceae > Viscum > Viscum album. Next base: position 374,158,603 of record OY728119.1, on the reverse strand, counting down.
AAATAAGGTTCTTGAATTAATTAAAGAAGAATATTCATCATTCTTCAAAGGGGAAACATAAAATTCATGATTTTATTTTTTTAATTGAAAAATGACAAATTAAATCAATATTTTATTGGGATATTTTAATGTTTGATAAGACATTGAATTTTTTTAAATTTTATTACATTGTAATTTGAATATTGGTAACATTGGTGTCCTATAAATTCCATGTTGTGATATTATGTTTGAGGATAATCATGGTTTAAGAGTTGGAGAATTGATAGAGCTAAAATTTTACACATTTTTGGTATGCATTTTAATTGTTTTAACCCTACAAAATTATCAATTTGAGCATATATGGATCAATTTTGGATTTATGATGAGTTTTGAAAAAAATGGTGAAACGTGATGAATTATGGAATTTGAAAGATTTTTATGTCAAGGGTAATTTAGTAATTTATATAAAAAGTAATTCCAAATTGAATGATTATTTTATAATTAATTATTTTATTTATTTAAACTTTTTCTTCTGTACTATAAGTTGATTCGAGCATCTAGAGGGCTTAAAAAAGCAATAATGTGGAAGAATTGTCTCGTCAGACAGCGTGCACCCCCCCCCCCACTATAAAAAAAACAAAACTCGGTCTGAACCCCTCCAATTGTTGTTCTTCCACCTAGAATGGAAAAACATTCATAGGCACATTTCCAAAATTAATTTGAGGGTGTTTGGAAGTGTCAAAAGTATCCATTAGATGTTATACCTATGAAAGAAGTTTCATGGAACCATCATCAAAAAAATTTAATTATTTATTAAAAATTAATAACTCATACATATTGTGGAAAAATGAGCTGAAATTTTGAGAGGAGACACAAAAGACAATGGTTAAGAACTTTGATGTTGGGGAACACATTTTAATGGTCCTTTTAATTGGAAAACACGCCACAACATTTAGAATATAGAAATATATCTGTAAAACGCGAGGAGCTCCTACCTCTCAAAAAATTTCAATACATCTCATTCTATCTTGTGCACCAAGGAGAAATTAACAAGGGCCATTTTGGATTTATCTATATTTATTTTATTTTTTTATTTTTCATTTCTCATGTAATACCTTTATCTTTTTTATTAAAGTGTTCTCTATTTTTTCTTCCATATTTCTTTGTCTTTAAACTATAATTATCTCATTCTATTTATTCCCTCTTTCTATCATGATCTCATATCACTTTAGAATGGGAAGTTACTAACCCATGTCTTTTCTCGGGGGAATTTTTCACAATGTTCTTTGTTATTGAGCTTCAATTTAGAATGTTTTGAATTTATTTGTGGTGGATGCAAAAGTATTGCACATGTGTGGCAGCATCCACCACAACTATATTTCAAAATCCATTACCTTCCATTGATTCATTATTATCCCTCCCTTATCATGGGAAATTTTTTTATTTGGTGGAGTTGGGGATTCATAATGGGATAAAATAGAATACGTTTGATTTGGTTATTTTAGGAAAAACATTTTCATTTGAGGTGTTAACCTACATAACTATTGGAGGAGGTGTGGTTTGGTGTGTCAGATGTATAATAAAATCACACACTATATAAATAAGTGGAATGTAATTAATTAATGAGGATTTACTAAATGTATTATCAAATTTAATTTAAACAAAAAATAATTAATTAATAAAACTGTTTTATCCAACCTTAGGATCTTGTTCTTTCTTTCCTAATTTCATTCTGTCTGCATCTGCATCTATATTTAGATTTAATGTTTTCATTAATTTATTTTAATGGAAGATTTTTACAAAAACAAAAACATAATTTTTATTAAATAATAAAAAAACAAAAAGAATTAGAATAGGTGAACTAGAATGAGTGAATGAATCGACTGTGATGCTCTTCATATGAGATGTCACTGGTCATCCTCTGTGCTACATTAGGAAATTAAGTATCTTTTTTCATTCTCTACGACAGTCATGCATTAGTAATTCAAATAAGAAAAAAAAATCATAATTATTTTATAGGATCAAAAAATATATCTATCAATTATATATTAGGGAATAAACTATGTCACTAACACAAATTTTGAAAAACAAATTGTAAAAATGGTCAAATGTGACTTATGTTATAAGTTAATAACCATGAATATATATCCTTTCTAAAAAGACACTATATAAAATAGAAGTTATTTAGATAAATTCTTTAAGTGTCTTTTTGAATCCACTATATAAATGTAGGGGATATTTCATTTAAAACCATTAAATCCAGTATATCATATATACATAAAACAAAACATTGATAAGGAATACAGAAAACCTCATAATAAAAATTCATCAATAAGAAAAATTAGACTATATCAAATAAATATTTGGAACACATATATTATTTTATATGGAAAAGGTTTTTTTGATAACTGAGTCTATTAATAATTTTAGATTTTCCTAATTGTTGAAATTTATAAAGGGTTTATTTTTTTGGGAAAATGTCCATGAGAAAGAATAGGGTACATGGCAAAAACCTAAGATATTATGAATGATGACAATAAGTTAAACATAAAAATAAAAATAGAAAACAATAAAAGATTATTTATTTCATTCAATGTAAGTAAAATACACCTATCCCTTACATAAAACTACAACATGGTTTCTTAGACAACATGTCAGCATTAAACTATTATGTGTTTTGTTAAAAATAAAAACCACCACTTAATACAAAGTAAACTGTAGTCATTACTAAGAAAAAAAATATTGACACTTTAGTTTCCTTGATCTTTACCCCTATAACCGAAACAATAATGAAATTTTTCTTGATTGTAAAATAGTGTTGTATATTTAAATTTAGACATAAAAAATTAATTATATTGTTAATAAATTTTCATGAATTTGTGTGATTTACATAATCACTCAAACCATCCATCTATGTAATATCACTGGGGGAAAGTCTAGTTATATTCTTATATAGTTCAAACTATGATTTTATAGAGAACTGGTAAAGTAGAATAACAATTTTACAAATAAGACAATTTTTAAATTTTTTTGTTTTATTTCATAATGAAATTCAATTGTGACATAATTTATGATAATTACCTTTATCTGGGAATCAATGAATTCATTATTTTAATAATGAGGCATATGACTCCAATTAGAATATAGAATTATAAGGGTACCAAACTCCACCACTAACTGGACTAGATATTGGACAAATAATCTTTAATCATTGTCTGTGAGGATCCAATATCAATCAAAGGTGACAACTATCATCAATCCATTCGGATTCTAGAAAGATGAACTATTTATATTTGTCTCAATAGTAACATTGTTTGCATATTTTATGAAAAACGGTTATTAATATAATAATTTAAATTATTTTATTCACATTAAAATTTGTACCTATAAAATTAAACATCCAATATCAATATGAATAAATTGGGATTCAAATGGCTTCACTACAAATCATGTTCTCCTTGGAATTAACTCCATTTAATCATGTAAAATTAACTTTTGAATAAATATTTAAAAAAAGTCGTGTAGAAATAAAATTTTATAAATGATAATAGTGGCACAATGCTAATAATTAAAATTTAAATTTTAATGATAATGAATTAATGCAAATAAAAAAATCTGGGATTTATGTTTTCAAAATTAAACAACTCATTAATAAAAATAAATTTAAATATAATGAGAGATCCACAATACTAGAAAAGAAAAATATATAATATGGGTGGTTGATAAATTAATCTATGACAACACATAAATCTTTTTTTCCTTAAATCATGACGTTATCCCACTCCATTGGTATTTCATCTACTTTATCAACATTTTAAATACTAATATTTTTATTATACAGATGAAAAAATAAGCTTATTTCTTACTGCTTATGTTCTTCAATTTTAGTGATCAAATATTTCACTTCATAAACCATATCATATATGTCACTTTGTTTAATGTGAATAAATAAGCTAAAACACTAATCTATGAAGTCTTCAAAATAATATAACACTTTAACATTTAATTAAAAGATATATGGATCATGTAATTTAATTTCGCCTACATCCATCAAGTGTGATATGTTCACATAAGTAAATATCATGGAATCCCTTTTAATAACCCTATTAATATCAACCTAATTTAATTTTATAGCAACCATAGCCTTTTACATATAACATTACATGATTTTAAGAATATTTATACATTAGATTACAAGCCAAATATCGTGAAGTGTAGTGTCTTTGAAGACAAGGTACATAAAACTAAAAACAAATAAATAAATAAAATATTTCGTTATTTATTCTTCATAAGTATCCCCTAAATTCAATTGTTATCATACATCTTCATATAATATCCTAGGGATAACATGAACAAAGGGATGAGGTAAAATCCTAATAAGGGAATAAGAATAAGGATAATTCCTTAGAACATAGGATAGAAAACATGAAATAAAGTAAAAAAGGAATGTAACATAATAGATCATGACATATAAACATTGAGTCATGTAAACATGGAATCATAGAAATGTGGAAAAAACATAAAACATGACTTTCGTACGAGTCACGGCTATCCACCGAGATCGTTTCCCATAGTAGCACAAGACAAGGCTAATCTCAAAGATGGTCGCACATAACATCTCATGAGTCGTAACATTTCCCAATGCATTAGAGTGATATCTAGGAGCACCCAATTTAACATGTTAATGATTTTGATTTCCACATAAATAAGAATACATAATCAATCATACATAAATGTAAGGGAATCCATGGAATCAAATGCACTACTAGAAATTTAAGTTTCAGCCACGGAACTATAGCCACGATTTTATAGGTATGTGAATATAGATTTTTTATAGCCACGATTTAATTAAACATCCATGTCTAAAAATATGCGTTTCTTTTTTATATACGCTTCGATCTCTCCTCTCCTCCTCCCCTAATCCACGACCCTCCTCCCCGAATCGTCTATAACTCTCACCGTGGCGCCCTCATCTCTACGCTTCCAATCAATGCCCTCTCACACTGTTATTGACCTATCCACTGTGACCCTCATCTTCATATATTTGACCTCTCTCACACTTTTCAAGGTGGCCATTCATAAGTAGGAATCCATTGGCCCTTTAGCTTGCAATATCTACATACTTTTTGAATTTCTCTCTTTTTACTTCCCTCCCACCATAAACCTCTTAAGTTTTGTCAATCGAAGCATCATACTACCATGGATGGTGTTTTAGTTTTATTTTTTTATTTTATTTTATGGAATGAAACACACATGGTTCAAATTAATATGGAAAGTATGGGGTGGAAGATAGAGCAGATTTTGTTTTGATTTCCTCACTACAAAAAAGTGACTTTTACCAATAGAAAATTACTGATAGATAATATATCTCTTAGTAAAAATGATTTATTCCAAAAGATATTAATTCCTTTTGGATATTGATTATAGGTACCAAAATTTATTTTTACCAACATATATATCTATTTAAATTAGTATTTCAATACCAATAATTCTTTCACTGACATTAAAATCTTTCGTCTTGTCATATTATTGCAAACAATTTATTTATCCATAAATGAGTCGTTTGTTATTAGATATTGTTACCAACAAATATTTTTCCATTAAAAATATTCATTGACACTAAATTATTCAATATAATTAAATAATTTACCAAAAATTGAATATATATATATATATATGTATGTATATATATTACCCAATACTAGCACATCGTGTTGATAATAAAAATATATGATAAATTAAAATATCATTAATTTATAATAATTACACAATATAAGTGTTTTATATATATTCATTTATTTTATCTTTATATCTATAAAAAATAAATAAATAAGAAAAAAACAAATATAACACAAAAGGACCCCCCAGTTGCGATATCCCTCCCCAAACCCTACCTCACCGTTGCCGGTGTTCACCGTGGCCAGTGTTCTCCGTGGCGGGTGTTCCCTACAGACGACTTTCCCCACTGACCTCATCATAGGAACCCCTTCACTCTTCATGGCTGGCGTTCATCATTGAAAAATTTTCAAGAACACCCCACCATGTTCCTAGCCAGCTCAACCCATGGACACATCGTGTGAACCCCCTCCCTATTCCCAATTAGCTTCCCCGTGCAAAATTCCACTGTCTGAATCACCATCCTGTAGGATACCCAATATCCCCACGTCAACATCGGTCATTCAACGGTTCTCTCTCTCATATCACTTCTCTACTTCGGTTCCCCAATCATCCTCCAGTATCATTGATAGTATCTTATTTCACTTTGGTTCTTTATGTACATAATTTTATATCGTGTTCATGTTAGGAATACTATCTATACTGATCTAGTACATATCATCCTTTCCATGTTTTTTTGATCGATTTTGGTACTCTATGCAGGGAATGGTTGCTTATGTTTATTTATCTTGATTCTTCGATTTTTCATAGCTACACTATAGGTGTTCTTTTTATTTCCTCAGGAAGGGGCTAGCTCAAAGGAAATTGGGCAAGTGTCCTCTGACTTTTGTGGTTCATGAGGATTTTACTATGTATGAAACTATCTGGTAGGGCTCTGTGGATTTGGGGTCATTGCTTGGGGTCATTAGCATGCAGGATGTGAGAGGTCAGCAGATGTACTCCACAGGGTTATCTAAGGATCTTCGGCCTTCCTAGGGATTAGTTATTGTGTAGTTTTTACTAAGACTCGAGTAACATTGGGATTCAAGCTGGGGAGTATTGTTTTCAGGAACAAGGGAGCGTCCTTGGTTATTTTTCTTATCTGTCGGAGGCTGATGATTCTAACTATCATCCTAATGAATCTAATTTTCAAGTGCTCTCATGTATGTGTCATTATAAATTTCTAGGTGATGTTTATTATAATTTAATGTAGTTTTCCTATGTCCGAAAAGATATGCAGAAGAAGTTACAGCTGTAACATGAAGTTTCTTATTAACAGAAATTTGGTTTCATGGATGTTCATACTCAATAAGAAATTATTTTATCTTATCATGACGAGGGTAGAGGATGGTAATGCTCATTGGACTAGTTATGCTTATAGAGATGCATCTACTAAAGGAAAGATGTAGGATGGCGAGTACTTCTTAGCTATTCCAAAAATAAATTCCGGATATAGGAAGGATTATTCCTACCTAAAATCCACTATGAGTGCTAGATCCTTCTATATATGAAGGGAGGATGACTAAACATAAATAGTTCTACTTTTTTAATAAAGGGGTCTCTAATATCAACCTGTTTCAATTATTATTATTTCATTTCTATGATTCTTTTAGGAACTCTACAAAAATTACCACCGTTTTTTTTCTATTTGCAGTGCTGCATTGTTTGGGGTGGTCTTATAGTTTATAGTTAAAATCTATCTTAGATCCTTATATCCTATTCGCGTAAGGAATAAATTCTATAAATATATATTTTAATTCCTCTACCATTATGGATATAGTATGGATACATTATATAATCGGTAGATTCTGGGGTTTGTATGGAAGGCATAGAAGATTATGAACCACCACACCATAAGAAGTATTATCATGTTCTAAATACTATTATAGAGGAAGGGATGAAAATTGCACCATTTTATCTTTATTATTTCTCTAATGAAGAAAATTGGTTGCAAGATGCTACTGCGATGGCTGAAAATGGAGGATGGAATTATTTGGATATGAGGTAAATGTTGAATGAAAGCACTTGTTCGTATGTTGAGCATTATGACAATGATCTAAAAGAGACAAATCTAATAGGTGAAATTTTTAAAGATGTTTTAAGGGTTTTACTATCCAAGTATTAAAAGCAATGATATGGCAGTGAAACTAAAAGAATAGTAGGAAATACACCTTTTGAAGTAGCAGTTTCTATTAAAGAGAAATGTCATCTTCCTTTCACAACTACTGGACTTGACATGGAAGTTTTTCCAACAGATACAATATTAAGGCCTTACACTGATCAATGGTGCAACATTAATTACCTTATGTTTGCTTACCAATTGATTAAAAATTTGAGCAATCATGGTGTACCAGTGGAATTGACTTTGAACTCTTCAAAGGCTGGCATAAAATCAAAAATATATTTTCACGAGGATAGGAAGGAATGATTCTCTACTGGACGAAAATTTGACTAGGGTTTATTTTTTCTTGAATGATAAGCTTCTACATTTTTTAGCCTTGGGAAAGAAAGTGCATGTTATTGCTATATTACAGTATACATAATATCATAATATATTTAAACAACAGAAAATTTACATAAACCTGTAGAACTTTCTGATTCAATATTGGAAGAATAACACGTAATGCAATTCATGCTTTACATTGATAATTACAGAGCATGTCCCTATTGAAGATACATTATTCTTTTTTACCTACACCAGTATCTTGTCTTTTGGATCATTGATTGGATTCTTGAAGGAACTTCCTATAAAACTCATGTCTTCTATATTGATAGATGGTGATTCTTGGAGATGCATGTCATATGTTTTTTTGATTTGACAGGTCATTGAAGATTGGTTTTTTATAACGTGTTTCGGATAACAGAGTGTTTTTTTGGATTCAAAATATACTGGAAATTATTTCCTGATGACTCTTTTTTAGTTTTTTTCTTTAATTATGAAATCTATGGATTGCAATGTTGTTTCACTTTGATTAGAATATATTTTATTCAAAGCATTTCAATGTGTTTTTCCGGGACTGAGGTTATGTACTTAATGTGTGTTGGCCTTTTACAGGCATTTTAGCATTTAGTGTATTTTCTAGGTAGTGTTGTCACTCGTTATGCTTTCTATCCATCCTTACTAAGATGGAAAATGAATGGAGTTGACGATATCTTTGCTGATTTGGTTGATGCATCTCAACACATTGGGGTTTTTCCAAGAAACAGATATGTGGAGCAAGCGGCATGAGTTTGTGCATGGTTATCTAAAGTGAAAAAGTTAAATCTTGAAAGCCTACCCTACGTAGAAAAAAGTAGATGTTCAAGAAGTTTATGGACTATCATAACACAACTACTTTTACTACTTGAGTGATAACCATTTCAGGCAGGTTTTATGCAATGTGATCTTTGGTATGTGTTTTTTTGTAATCTAAAAATGTATCTCCCTATATTACTAATCTTGTTACACCTTGTGCTTGTATTGTAAAGAAAATTAATGGAAAATGTGATTTTTCTATTTTAATCTTAGTTATGTGCTTCCACTTTTTTTGGATTTTTTTTCATTGAGCCTGCAATGGATCTATCAAATTCACTCTTTGAATATTAATTTGTAGAAGTTTTATATTTCTTATTTATTTTTTGAGATCTCAATAGAGATGATGAAAAGTGATCACTATGAAAGTCATTTTATAAACATATATTTTTTTCTATTTTGGTTTCAATTCATGGATATATTTTTCACTAATTTGTGGGTATGCTTTTTGGTTGTTTGTGATGTAGATATTTGAGTGGAAGGGTGTGGCATATCAGTGAAATAAGGTTTCTCAATCGTATTGAAGCTAGCTCAATTTTGTTTCTCACTGATACAGGAGCTAACATATTTGTTGTATTCTTTTTGGTTGTGTGTGGTAGTGATCATGGAGGTGAAGGATGTGGTGTAGCGACTACTTGAGGTTTCTCCCCGGTGTTGGAAATGGCTCATTGGTCTTGGTGCATGTATGGGTTGCTGGTGTTGGTGGGTTGGTGCTGATACGTTGAAGGCTGTGGTATAGCTGGAGTTGGCTCACAGGTCTTGAGGCATGGATGAGTCATTGGTGTTGGAGCTGACTCACTGGTATTGAGGCATGAATGGGTCCTGGGAATGGATGGGTGGTTGGTACTTTGGGGGTGGATCTTGTTGGGTGATGAATCATGCATTTTTTATTTATTTTTGTATTGAATTTCATTATTAAAATAATTAATTTTTTTTTCAAAGTGTGAACATTATTGTAAATAATATTTGGTTCAATAATTAAACTAGATTAATTAAATATTATAAATTAATAAATATAATATTAAAATTTTCTAGTAATAATTTTTTTAATTTTTATTCAAATATAATTTATAAATATATATTTTTTGTTGGTAATATTATTACCAAAATAAAAGTTTTTCATAAGAATTTGTTGCAAAACACATTAACCAACATATATATTATCTGTTGGTATTATTGTTATTGTAACAGAACTATTGTATATGTCACATAAAAATTTAGCGATAGAGTTTTTACCAACAATTTATTGACAGTGAAATATGTGTTGGTAAAATGATTTTCCCACAAAAAATTTACTTTTACCAACAGATATGTCCCTGTTGAAAAAAGTTAAATATTTTGTATTTCCTATATATTTGGAAACCTATGATCATCAATTCCATTTATTTAGTCATTGGTAGTAGCATTTAGTTTTTTTTTTGTTCAATGAAGTTTTATTTTCTTGGGTTGGATGGGGTTTTTTTGGATTTTTTGGTAGTAGACTCAATGGATTGTTGGTAATTTCCATGCACCTCTAGATTTTCCTTATTGATTCATTTATTGTTAGGTGAAGTTACTTTCTAGAACAATTTTGCTAATTTGTAATAGATTTTCCTTTTACATATCATGCTTCTTTCATTTATTACTTTCTTATATTGTTTGATTTGAGATCCTATGCTTGCATGGTGAGTTAAATGAAAGACCGATTTGTCATTAAGGCTACTTTTTGAATTGAAAATCCTGTTAGCATGTCTTGTGGTTAAAATTTGAAGGAGTTTAAAATTTTATAAATGTGGCTATTGATTCCTATCAATGATTTATCATTTGGTGTTTTCCGGTTGAAAACTAAGGGGAGATGATTCTATGTATTTTTTAACTACATTGAAAACCTTTGATTCTGTAGTACCATAATGATCTGATTTGAATGCGCGGTTGAAAATTTATCATGGGAGTAACTATAAACAATACAAATGTGAAGGATTTTTTCATTCCTGATTATATTTTTAAACCCAGATCAATGATCAGATATTCTTTCCATTCACCAACAAATCTTGTTTTTCTGTTCACAAACTCTAAAATTTGTGGTCATTTTAGAAGTTAACTTCTTAAAACATATTATGATGTTCTCAACAACAACCAGGTATTTAGGGTTTTAACCCCTCAAATTTCATAGTTATTTATTTTCTCTAATAGATGGAATTTATATGTTTATGGAATTTTAGGTGGTTTAAAATATCAAATGATGGATGAAAAACCAGGTACATTTGTGTTATTTAAATCAAGTTAGTACATGTGTTAGGGTTAAATTTGGAGTATGATGGCTATGTATTGTGTATGGTTTGGATTTGAATTTTGGGTTTGGGTTGGTGAAAATCCCTCATGTTCATGGATATTATTGGGGTTTATCTTGATGTTTTGATGTAAAACTCTTAATATATATAATTTTGGTAATTTTTGTGTGATTGATTGTGTATTTTTATTAGGAAGATGCTTGTGAGATCAGTTAAGGGGGTGGATGGTTTCTTATTATAAGGGGTGATTGTGTGGGGCATGGTAGATATGCATGGTGTGTAGTAGAGTAACACATATATTATATTGATAAACATTATGTTTTAGTGTTTTGGAAATGATATTTTTTATGAATTAAGGATTAAAGGTAGTTTCATGATTTTGTGGAAGAAATACATGCTTAGGATTGCGGCACGATGGGTTTATAGTTAGAAATTTTGTTATTATAGGATGATGTTGAGTAAAAAATCCTAAAAACCATCTAATTATGATGGAATTGGGTTCTCATGGGAAATATTATTAAGTGGTTGTTTCCCTTCTATTATGTGTAAACTACTTTGATCCATTTACCAAGTCCTTCGAAATGGAAAAGAAATGATTTTCTAGGTTATCCATGAGTTCCCAGAGTAGTAGTATCTAATTCTCAGTAGTGACATGGTATCATAGGACATTTATAATATGTTGAAGAATTTTTAGTTCCTATTTGAAAGGTCTGGTACTCTAGAGAACATATGGGTGAAACAAGAAGTTTCTAAATTCAAAGGAGATGAATTAGATTGGATAAATACATTTGATCATAAAAGAAGGAATTAGGAGGTTATATAGATCATGTTTGATTTCCTCTTCTTTGAGAGGATATGGTAGATTTATAGAATAAGATGATGTTTTGGGAATTCAAGGAGATATATCATTATGAGAATCAGTAATGGAGAATTCCACTGAATTTAAAATGTGTAATCATTTCAGGCCATCCTTCAATTGAAATTTATTCATAATGGAATTATATTTTTAAATAGTCTTATGTACTCATTATTGGTATGAGTAATATCCTTTTATCTACACACCTACTATGAGATATTCAAGACATACTGATCCATCTATGTAGATACATCCATTTCATAGGATGGTGGGTTGAGAAGGATGGAAACCGAGTAGGAATGAATGTTGGTTGGTGATCTTAAGTATGAGGGTGAACGAGTAAATTGAATGAGTAATATCTCAGCTCAAAATTAAAAAAATAAATGAACCCTAGTCTATTTATCATGTATCAAGAATGTCTATTCATTCCATTAATATTGGGATGGAAAAAATAAGATTCATGTACGTGTTGAGATGTGGGGTTCTATTGAAATTATTCTATTGGTATAAGCCATCCAAGGTGAAGGGGATTTTAGTTAGATACCTTATTAGGTATTCATAATGTTATTTTTTTTCTATAATTTGGATTTCTCAATCTAATATCTTTTATTGTTTTAATTTTTTAGGATATAATGTGTGTTTTAATGATGATTGTTTTTAAATGATGAAATTATTGGGCTAGGATCTTCTGTAATGATCATAATGTGATATAAGGCACTAGACATGTGTATACAGGATTCATGATGGTATCGATAATACAATAGTGTGGATATTCATACTCATCATTTTTGAGTGAAATACATATCAAGGGATGATGATCATTATCAAGGTTGTGAAATGTATGAACTTAGACTATAAATGGGTGAATGTATTGTCTAGAGATGGATATAAGATGAACTATGTTTGGTTCCAATACTGCACCAAAATTAATGATTTACATATAGTGGTAGGTATAATTAGTTTGTTCAATTAATTATGAGATGTTCATATTTCTAAATAGTTTATTTAGAGATTATTTATTTTTTATGATGTCCTTCAGATCAATGTGTTGGGTTAAGTATCAATATTTGATATTGTAGTGGGGTAGTGGTTGACAATTCTAGTGTGGAGTTTGAAAGGGAGTATAAAAAGGGTACTTTAAATGCTGTTGAATGTTTGTGTGGAAGGGAAACCAAGTAGTTCAAATTGTTAAGAATTTATGACAAAAATTTCATAACAATAGTAATTGTTAAATGATAAAAATAAAAAACCAATTATCACATGATTAGAAATAGTTTCTACAAAGAAGGAATATATAATCAAGAAGAAGGAATATCATGCAAAAAAAGTCTATGTAATGATATTAAGAAACTGGTTTGAAAAATCAAAGGTTATTGAGTAAAAATAAATGATGGAAAATTGTCTACTTTATAAAATTGATAATTCTATATAAACTAAGAATAGAGGTGAATTCACGAATAATAACACGGTAAAAATTGACGTTTCAATCTAGAAAATTATGAAGTATATAGGAATGATGATTGTAAGGTATTTTTTATATTCAAGGAATTTATTTTATAGGTTTGGAACAATCTCTTATCCCTATTTATCTTTTTTCAGTTCTGATGGAAGTTTAATTAATTCACATATTTTGGTGATTTTTGATTTTAAAATTAGAAATTGAAGTCGATGTATGAAAAATAAATACCTTCATTAATTCTCATGTTATTTAGTATTGGTATGTACATATCAATCTGAATATTATATGTTCATTTTTGGTTATGGATTAATTTATCAGTTATCTTGTATAGTGACACACAAATCACTTATATATAAGAAATATTTATATCTAATTTAATTTCCCAATATTTTTTTATAGCTGTTTACTTATGATGAGTCTAGTTCTATCCACCACCATCGAATACAGTGAGTTCATCATTGGATTTGGGTAAGGTTTATTCCATTTTTATTAATTTGCCAAATTTTAAATTTGGAATTTTTTATTTTTGGGTTCCTTATATTTTTTAGTGTGTTTCAGATTATCTTAATGTGGATTTGAGTCACTGTTGACAAAGGCTTACATGTGTATGCATAGGTAAGAATATATATATATAAGTTCCCCTTTTATATATATTCACTCATGGATGTATGTATATATGTATTGGTGCTAGGAGTTCTTAAATACAGATATGAAAAATGCATACATGTGTAAGTGTAAAGGGGTATATGCACGTATAAACATATATCTAAGGACCCCCTTTTCAATATTTTTCCATGAAAATATGAACATAGGGGCTATGTTTCTTTATATATATGTGAAGTTTCATATGCGTACAAGTGAGAAAAAGAATATTTCTAGTTATCATCGTCAAAAGAAACGCTTGTTGAGGTTGAGGTAGGTTCCATATACATAGACATTTAATTTGAATTCCATAATTTCCTAATTGTTTTAAAAACTTGTTTCCATAATTGGGTTATTATTTCAAAAAATGGTTTCCTAATAACCACAAGCTTTGTCAAGGAATAATATGAATATAGATATTGAACTTATTTATATACCTTTCAAAGAGGTTAACAAATGATAGTAGTTTCTAGATACAATAACAAGAGATCTAAATACTATACATTGACTATCCTTAGAGACATTCAGGATCTCATTCAGCATTCCATTAAATTCATCATAAATGACCATTACATAATTTAAGGATCTATTAGTTCCAATACCATGATTCATTACATCTTCTCTAGTATCTTGGAACTCACCCATAATTTTATTCTTGAAATCATGCATAAGGCATGGTGTGAACATATCAAACTATAGGGACTAAATCTGTAAGGATCCATAATTCAATTTTTAGCCACTTCTTCCCAACTAACTAGTTTCAGGGAATTTGAGTTGGTATCTTAGAAGTAACCAATGGTATTTAAATCAATTGTACATATGGTATTACTATTATGGAATCTTACCTCCTATTGCTCATTAAAATAAACATCCTTCTTCATTAAAACTAGTGATATCATCCTACAATAATAATAGTAATTCAGATTTTCTTTCCCATTACTGTCGTGATCCATGAAGAAAATCATTTACCTTGGCAGGTTGAACTTCATATTATTAATCAGAATATATAACATATACATATCCTAAAAAAGGACTTTATCCATCTCTCATACTTTTTTGGTTATCCTAGTTTGAAAAAACTTGCAGAGAAACTTCCACTTAGGTTTTAAGTCATTCACTGGTGTCCTGGGCTCTTTTTCAAGGGCAGGGGGAGGGTTCACTATTTTTATTAAAATATTTGTTTGAACCAAAACACGCTTTATGTTCCGTTTGACTTTTATGATGGAATTGGACAAGTAGAAAATTGAAGTAATGACCAAGTCACCATAATGTGTATAACATGATTTGGATGGAATGACCTGTCATGGTGAAAATTCTTTCCTTGAATGTTTAAATTAAGAAGACCTTGATAGAATACAATGAATAGTAACACATGTATTATATGACATGTATCTGAGTGTTTTGCAATAATTTTCCTTGCATTAAGTGGTTGATTTGGAATGTTAATGCGGTAGGGAGGGGGTGTGGGGTGGGCATGGGCTGTGTAGAGGGCATTGGGGTGTGTTGGGGTAGGGGGTGTGTTGGGGGTTTGTCAGGGGTGTGAATGGGGTGCGCAGGGGGTATACAGGTCGGTGCGAAGGGGGGTTCAGGGGGTGGAAGGGGGCCAGGGGGTGTACATGGGAGGTGAAGGGGGAAGGCGGTGTATTGGGGATGGGGAGGGGAGGGGGTGTGCATGATAGGTGTGAAAGGTTTATTCCCAAATTTTAATCATAAAAATAAAATTGTGTCGGTATAAAATATTATAAAAAAAATCTCTTTATGTGTTATAATTAGGTTTGGAAAGGTGAATTTCTAATCCTGGATCACATCAACATTTTTTACACTATATTTCTGAGTCCCACATTAGAATTTAGTGAAGACATCAACTCTTTCATCACTCAATATGATACATATACCACCTTTTATTCTTTTTGGTACTAACCTATACCAAACCACCAGTTCATGAATACTGATTGGTTCCACCTCTCACTAGGTTCTTATTTTTCCATCACAGAACCACTTTGAACTTTATTTGTTTTCCTCATTCACAACCCAATGATAGTTGTAGTTGATAAGGCTCTTGAGATATGACCATGAGAGTTATCTTCTTTTTCAATACACTACCTTTATTTTTCTTAGGAATTTTTTTAGTTCTTTAATAGATTTCACATACATAAATCATGAAATAAAATACATGATTGTAACAATTGAAATGAATTTATATTTGGAAACTATTTTTTTACTTATAGATCTATCAACATTGGTGTGTTCATTGAGAGATAAAATGTTTCAAATAAATATTGGATATTTGCTATTCAATTAGTGGATGCTGAAGAATTTGAAAGTATGTAGTTCCAATAGAGACACATCATGAGCCCTAACCTACTCTCATCTAGTAGGAAGCGATATACAAAAAAACATTTACAATAATTTCATATTAGTTATTATACACTCACTTACCCCCAACACAACACCACCCAACACTATTCTCTTAATCTACAACCCAATATCATGTTTCCATCATCACCACTCTCTTGAAATTACAAATTTTTCTCTAGGTGGAAGGACTAAATAATTCCAATAGAACTACCACATTGTCATCAATTATAAATTGCTTGATACAGTTCCATATTCCAATTTATAGAATCACAAAACCTAACATTGTCCAAGGATTGTTTTATGATATTTCCACATTATGGTATTCTTCATTATATTTAATTCCAAGGTAGAGGAATCAAGTACTCAACAAGAATCTAAATTTTAAGAAATGTTCTATTTTTCATACCTATTGATGCCTAACTTTGGAAGTGTTGTTATTAATCACTAATTTTAGGGGATCTATCATCTTCTTATAATTTACTTCTTCCTAAACTAGCTTCTAAAACATAAACCAGTTCACCAATAATTCCCCATTTGGATTTAATTTCAAATTTCCCTTCGACATCTGAACCATTCCCTCAACCAAACATGCACCTCTAGAAGTGTTTTTATGGAAAAAATTAATGAAAACAAACAATTCAATCAGATTTTGTATTTGAGATTGAGAAAAGGATTAGAAACATTAGAAGTTATGTTATCTATATTTAATAGAAAACCATAACATTCATCTTTTAATTGTATATTTTCCTCAACTATAATTACATATTCATTCAAAAATTTGTCAAATTATAGGTATATGGAGTGATCTTTATAGAATATTTATCTTATTTTATTCTCTGAGTGAGTTATCTTTTAACCTATTAGAGAGTTACTATATATATTCACAATGTCATTTTTCAAAATAGAATTCCCAATGAGGAATATTATAATTTGAACATTGGTTTCCCAAAGCTAAAAAACAAGACTGGCTTGTTCTGAATCACTTCCCTTAATAGCATTATTTTAAGAATGGATATTAACTTTCTTTTATTTGCTATTGAAATCACCACTATATTCAAAAAAATTATATCTGGATTCTCAGAGTAGTTACTACAACACAAAAAAACCTCCAAAGTAGACATATTAGCAAAATAAATCTACAATTGGGATCTAAATTCTACTAGAACAGATAGATAAAATATTTATACATATATATATATATTAATGATTTTTGAACCTAATTCAAAACTATTGTATAATTAAAATAACCTTACTCCATAAGAAATAATTTATAAATATGATGAAACTATTATTAGTGCATTGGTCTGGATCCTCTATACATTCCCTTCGGTCCCAATCCTTTTCATTCTCAACACACATCCATTTAAACAACCTTACTATATCCTTTTTAGATTCATGTCCCTCTCTATATCCTTCCACCACATTGAGATATTTATACACACATATATTTTCCATAGTATTTCTCTTCAACCAAATAGGATTCATAAATTCAGATGTTGGTCATTGGAATAGAAACTCCATAGTAGCATGTGGCAATGTCATACCTAAAATTAATGCCGTTTGTGCCCCAAAATAGATAGAAATAATCTATTATGTGCATGATTACAAGAATAAATAGTAGTAACCCTAATTTATTTAGCTATATTCATCTACTATTGCTCCCCATTTTTTATCTTGGACTGCAGTGTCGAAGAAAAAGATATATCTTGGTGACTATTCAGTTCAGTAAGATAATGTTTTGGTTCAAACACTTTTTTTACTCCTTTCACTACATATGTATAGGCTCTAAATTCCCCATTTCAACCATATATTAAGTTTCTTTGGTAGTTTTAAGTTCTTATTTTGATTGAGTAGTCATAGCCTTTAATTATTCCAACACCACACCTCCAAATCTTTTAATCAACACTACATTGATGTGAATACAGGTAGGACCATTCTTTTTCAGTTCAAAAAAGTAATAACAATCCCAAGTAATTCCATTAATAATTTATTCCTCCATCAATAACATCACCATTTTTTATGTTTTTCAGTTTGAGAAATATTTTTATGTTCTTCCAGTCACGTGTAACCACACATCGAACACCATTTTTAAATGGATTATTTTTTTTGTTGATTTCATCTGTTGTGTGAGTAGATATACACTCCAACAATTGTGGACATTGTGACACTGTTAATTATCCTCCAACAAAATATGGATGAGAGCCTAAATCGACTAGGGGGAGGGGTTCTATCCAGGGGAGGGGTCTATCCAGGGGGGGTGCAGTGTGGGTGTCCAGCATGGGTTAATGAAAGGGGGTCTAGAAGGGGTGGTGCAAGGGGGTGTGTTTTGTGCAGTGGGGGTGTACAACAATGTTGGTGCAATGGGGTCCAATAGGGGTGGTGTCGGGGGTTGTGCATGGGGACAGTGGGTGAAATGGGGATGTGGAGGGGGTGAAAGGGGGTGTGTGCAATGGGGGAGTCCAGTAGGGTTGGTGGAAGGGGTTCTAGCAGATGTTATGTAAGGGGGTGTGTACAAGGAGACACATGTGTGCAGTGGTTGTGTCCAGTTGAGGTGGTGGAAGGGTGTCTAGTAGGGGTGGTTCAAGGGGTGTTTTGTGTGTGGGGGGGGGGGGGGGGTGTAGGGGTTGCAAGAGGGTGTGTGAAAGGGGGAAGGAGTGTGTGTGGGGGGGGGGGGGGGGGTCAGGGGGTCAAGGGGGGCTGGGTAGGGGGAAAGGGTGGTGTCAAGGTGGGTGTCCAGCAGGGGTGGTGAAAGGGGTGTCATGTAGGGTTGGTGAAATGGGGTCCAGTAGGAGTGGTGCAAGGGGTGTCTAGTAGGGGTGGTTAAAGGGGTGTCCATCAATGGTGTGTAGGGGGTGCAATGGGGATAAGGGGTGAAAGGGGGTCCATCATGTGTGATGAAAGGGGTTTCTAGTAGGGGTGGTGCATGTGGTGTTCATTAGGGGTATACAGGTGTGCGAGGGGGGGGGGGGTGCACAGGGAAAGAGGTTTGGGGTTTTGTGTGTGTGTGGGGGGGGGTGTCTAGTAGGGTTGGTGCCAGGGGTTTCCAAGAGGGGTGGTCCAAGGGGGTCCAGAAAGGGGTTTTCAGGGGGGGTGTCTAGTAGGGGCGGTGCAAGGGGTGTCTAACCGGGGTGTGAAGGTGTGCAATGGGGTGTGTAGGGGGACTGGGGGTGCAAGTGGGGATGTGAAGGGGGTACAAGTGGGTATGGGTGCATGCGTGGGGGGGGGGGTCTGTTTAGGGGGTTGGGGTGCCTGTCCAAGGGTGGGGGTGTCTGTCCAAGGGGGTGGGGATGTTGTGCAGGGGGGGTGCAAGGTCGTGTTCATTAGGGGTGGTTCAAGGGGGTCCAGCAGGGGGGAAGGGGGGTGCAGGTGCTCAAGGGTGTGTGTGGAATGGGACCAGGGGGTACAGGGGGTGCAAGGGATATGTAAGGGGGTTGTGAAGGAGGGGGGGTTTCTTAGGGTTTTCTGTCTAGTTGGGGGAGGGGGTCTATCTAGGGGGTGTCAAGGAGGGGTGGGGGTTGTCCAGGAGGGGGGTGTCTGTCTTGTGGGGGCGGAGCTGTCCAAGGGGGTGTCTGTCTAGGGGTTGTCCAGGAGAGGGGTGTTAGGGGTCTGTGTATGGGTGTGAAAGGGGAAAGAATAAGCTAAATGGTGCTAGTTTTGTTTAATAAATGTGAAAACTATTGAAAAGTTTTTAAATTGAAACTATAGGTCTATAGCCATGGTCCAAAAGAGTGGTTATATGTCTATATCCATGGTTTTGGACCGTGGCTATAGTTAATAAGTTATTTTAGCCTATGGAATGTTTTTTAAACAGTGTATATAGGGTTTTATCCACATTTGTAACCATGTCTATAGGTTTTACCCTATATCAATGCCAATACCAGCCACAATTGAGAAAACTGTGGTTATATACTTATTTTATAGTAGTGATGGATATCACATTAATGACATGAAGCATAATGAATGGGGGTATCAAAAAAGTGTCCATGAGATAAAGGAATTAAAACATACAAGGAAATTAATTAGGTAAAATATTCATATAGCATGTAAAGTGATGTAAAACAGAAGTTACAACATTTAATAAGAGTATTTAGAAAATTCTTAGCATTAAAACATTTTAGTACAGTTTTAAGGAGAACAGTAAAGATATTTTACAACAAAAAAAGAAAAATATTTTATATAAAACCAGAAATGAACCAAGAAGGATTCAATAATAAAAATACTGGTTTTATAAAGATACTATTTTCTTAAAATATATGAAGTAGTTCACTTTAAAATGGGTAAAAAATTGGGAATTTCCCTTAAAATGAGTTTGCTTATTGGGAAGTATCAAGAAGGGATTCACTTAAAAGAAAGTATATCCCCGAAAGAAAATGAGGGATTGAACTGGAAACATGAGTGTGGAGATTAGGAACCAAATCTAGATTTTTAACATAAAATTAAAATAAAATTCATATGGGTAAAAATAATGATAAAGAAACCCGAATAAATAAAGGTGGTTTAGGTAGAATTCCTTACGGACAATCGACACAGTTTCGCATGTTCTGAAAGGGGATTCATGAGAGAGAAATGGGTTTCTCATCACTTATACATCTTTAAGGTAGTATTGGGGAGGTTAAAAATCATACCTTGTCATTATATATTAAACATAAAATTTCAAAGCATAGATAATATTCATGAATAATATTGAGATGGAGAGGATCTCAGACCTTAAATCTAGTGGTGTTATAAAATTGGTATTAATGACTTGAATAAGAAAATTAGGTTTATTAGTTAATAATTATAGAAACTCTTTTATTGGTAATTGATTTAGTTTATCCTTTTTAGTTCATTCATGACCTTTTTGATTGGTTATAAGGTTCAATTTCACTAGTCGGGTCCGTTTACTTCCTTGATTTTAATGATCTATTCATTTTTAGATAAACACATATGATAAAAGTTGTTATAAATAATTGAAATTGTATGTTACTAGTGTACATCTAGGTGATTACAGGGTTATAAAAATTAATTTGGTTATTGTGAGTGAAGATGAATTATTATATAAAACCTTAGTGACAACTGTTTTGGTTAATCGGTGGGTTTTGGTTACAATGAACAAGTTATTTCTTTATAAAATAATACCATTTGTACAAAAGGATTATAGAACCAAAACTAGGATATATTAAATATATCACAATCTGGTTAAACCATAATAAAAATGGTTTCATGAATATAATTAATGATTATAATTGAAATTGATCAGCTGTTGACCTGGAATGTGCAAGATTAACACATCTCAAAAGGTGTCTTCATTTCATTAAAAAAGGTGGGGAAAGAAGAAATGGTAATTAAATATACCATAAAAAATTAAATTACATGTATGTTACTGTATTTGTCATACCATTTGGATGAGTGTATGTTAGGAAAGAAAATAGAACAAAAGAACATAATAACGAAACAAATGGAAAGTTGAATTTTACCTCTTGAGTCTACCTTCCTTGAGAGGTTCATAATGGCAAAGGTTTCAGTATTTTTAGTATACCAAAGGCTTTTTTATGTGTGGATGGAGATTTGGACAATATTTTGATAGAATATTGGAAAGGAACAAGCCTTGAGAGGAGTGAAGAGAAAAGGTAAGAATCAGTGGTATTTATAGTGGAGGGGAGGAGGGTTTTCATAATATTATAATCATTATTTTATTATTTCTTCACAAGACAAGAAATAATGAGTATTCCATGACCTAGAATAGTAAAAAATGCATGTTAGTTCTAGATTTGGGTTCTTACATCACTTGTGATTTCAGGACAAGTTCATTTGAATTATAATGTTTATATATAGTAAATTAATGTATTTTACAAATCACTAAAAATTCATGCATTTCAGGAAAATCCAAAAAAATTATTCCAAACGATTTTTCATTGAATGAAATCCAAAAATAAAATTAATTTTTCGAAATAATTTCTTAATTTTATTAATATAATATTTAATTAAATTCATAATTTATTCGAGAAAACAGTTTTAAAACATTTATTTACTTATTCCAAAATATAGGTTTATCATACTTTCACTTAAATATTATTTATATACTATCATAGGTAAATTTTCTATTTATTAGGGTATATCACTATTTATAAGGGTAAATTTACAATTCATAAGGGTATGTTACTACTAAAAAAATAAGTTAGTCATATTAGACTCCAAATAACTTATTGATCACAACCGTGCAAGTCATTTTTTTAAATTAAAATAACATAAGTGAAAAAATTATGTTTAGAGGTCACATAAAACATATTAGTTCATTTTTTTGTGATAACATGTGTTTGTGACATATTTATTAAAAATTAATTTTCATTGATAAAACATTGGGTCGTTAAATTTTTACCCCTATTAAAATTTCTCCCTAGAATTTTTTTTACATTCGATGCCATAAATAGGTGGGGTACTTTTCATTCATTTCCTCCACCAGTTCCCATATTGACTTTTTGTACTTATGGTTTGGCCATAAAACATTGACCAGGTGATTAATCTTGTTTTGTAGAACATTATCTCTATGATCCAAGATCTTAAATGGACGCTCCTCATAAAATATATCATCCTCCTACTGTACCTACTCTGAAGATAGTACATGTGAAGGATGTAGTATGTACTTACTTAAGAGGGATACCTAGAAGACATCATGTACTTTGTCCATGGTCGATGTAAGTGGTAGTCGATAAGACACATCCCTGAGATGATCAAGAATATATTAATGGACTATGTACCAGGGACATAACTTCCATTTCTTTCCAAAACCTCATGACCCACTTCCAAAAATATATGCATAAAAATACCATGTCTCTAAATTTAAACTCAAGGTCTCATCGACAACTATCTTCATAACTCTTCTGTTGGCTTTGGGATACCTTGATATGTTGCTAAATGGTTTTCACTTTCTACACCATTTCATCGATGAATTTAGGTCCTAGAAGCTTATGATCACTGACTTCATCCCAACACGTAAGTGTTTCACACCTTTTCCAATAAAGGGCTTCATAATGTTCCATTTAGATGCTGAAGTGGAAACTATTGTTGTAGGATAATTCAAACACTAGAAGATGATGGTCCCATCCTACTTCTAATTCTAGAGACCATACTCTAAACATGAATCCCAATATCTAAATATTCCACTCAGACAAACCATCATTTTGACCGTGAAAGGTCGTACTGAAGTTCAGTTCATTTCATAGAGCATTTTGGATACTTTTCCAGAACTTTGAGGCGAATCTAATGTCATGATCTAATAGAATATATAGTGGCACTCCAAACAGTATTACCACTTCTTTGATATAATCCATGTAAGTTGATCAAATTATAATTCCTCTCTAATTGAGATAATGTGAGATTTCTTTGTAAGACAGACCACAATGACCCATATAGCATTGTTTCTTCTAGATGTCCTTCGAAGTCCAGTGAAAATGTACATTGAAATGTTCTCCCACTTCTACGTTGGTATGGATAGTGGTTGCATCATCTACATAGACGTTTTACTCTCAACCGTCATTTGCTGACATACCAGGCACATTAATGTATATTCTGTAATCTCCCTTTTTATATTGTCCCACCAAACGTTTTCTTGGAGATCTCGATACATGTTTTTGATCCCTGGGTGGATACAGAAGATCAAGATATGCGTGTAATTCAAAACATACTTATTTATCTCTGGATCATATGGTACACATAATTGTGACAAAAATATTACCACACCTTCTTTATCAATTGTGAACCCCTAGGATTTACCATTTCTGATAGCTTCCATCCTTTTGAGAATTTCAACATATTTTCTATGAGCATAATTTATTTTATTCATGAGGGATGGTTGAGAAATCATTTATGAAATGATTGATAATGTTCCTCTCTTAATTATTCCCATTTCCTTCCTCTACAAATATAATAATATTGGATCCTTTTAAATTATCATCAATGATAAAGATGTAGAATCCTTTCTTCTTAGAGAACCCGCCGCCTTATTTTTCTTACTAGGAAGATAGTGGATTGAATAGTCATAATCCTTAATGATCACTATCCATATTGACTAGCTCATATTAAGATATTTTTATTTGAATATATATTTGAGACTCTTGTGGTTAGTATATATCTCACACTTCTACCCACAGAGATAATGCTTCCATATTATTATTGAAAAGATCATTACTGCTAACTACAGATCACGCGTATGATTTTTTTCTAATGGATTTTCAGGTCCCTTGAGGCGTAGGCAATCACCATATCATTTTTTATCAGCACAAATCCGAATCCATTCTTTGAAGCATCACTGTACACCAAAAATATTTTTCCACTGGTTAGGAGTGTGAGTA
The DNA here is from genome assembly GCA_963277665.1 of Viscum album. Lineage (NCBI taxonomy): Eukaryota > Viridiplantae > Streptophyta > Magnoliopsida > Santalales > Viscaceae > Viscum > Viscum album. The sequence goes on along the minus strand of OY728119.1, from coordinate 374,133,762 downwards.
CTAGCGTAGTGATAAGCCTCCTTTTCAACTCCTTGAAACACTATTCACATCCCTAAGTCCAGAAAAACTTTACTCCCTTATGTGTTAGTTGGTTCATTGGGTTTGATAATCCTGAAATGTTCATCACAAATAGTAGATAATACCTGGCTATACCTAGAAAGCTGCTGATATCTACGAAAGATGTTGTCCTGGGACACTCTTCAATTGCCTTTGTCTTGGAAGGGTCCACAGATATCCCTTTATTAGTAATAAATTGCCCCAAAAACGATACTTCCTCCATACAGAACTCACAGTTACTGTGCTTTTCAAACAGATTCCCCCTTCGTAAGGTCTTGAACACATTATTGAAACGATCCTAAAATTCCTTATTACTCATAGAGTATATAAAAATATCATCAATAAAGACTACAAAAAATATGTCAAGGTAATCTATAAATACAATATTAATTAAATCCAAGAATATTTCTAGAGAATTAGTGAGCCCAAAGGGAATCAATTTAAACTCACATGGTCTATACCTCATTCGAACAGAAGTATTGGTAATATCATTCTTCCTCACCATTAATTAGTGTTATCCAGACCGAAATTCCACATTAGAGTAATAACTTCCCCCATGAAGATGGTCGAAAAAAAATCATATATCCAAGGAAGGTTATACTTGTGAATTATCCTTATTATATTGAACTAATTATAATCAATATATAGGGGCATTGGTCCATCCTTCTTCTTGTCGAACGGGACTGGACAACCCCATGGTGAAGCACTCGGGCATATAAAACACTTCTCCAAATTCTCCTATAACTACATCTTCATCTCCTAGTGCTCTATAATGGACATTTTATAATGTTTCATTGATATATATTGAGATCCAATAATAAGGTCAATTGAGAACTCAACCTCTATGTCAGGAGGAATACTATGGAACTCTTCAAGGAATACATCAGTGTAATCCCTCATGATTTTAATGTATTCAAGCATTATTCTCTCCATTGTATAAATTATTTGGGCTAGATATGCTTTCTCATAAGAAAGCAATATCCACACTTTAGAAGATAATTCTAAAGGAGATTAATCTTCCTCATTACTCTTGTAATGAATCGGAGGATGATTCTCGATGTGAAGAGTGATTTCCCTTTCCTGGATAGTTGATATTTTATTTGTATAAAGATATTCAATCTATTCCAAATATAGTTTTGAACTCCACTAAAGAATGTACGATGAGATTTTATGTGAGGTTCAATTTACAAAAGTTAATTGGGGGAAGAGTAATAAACCATAGATGCAACGATTTCCCCATTTGTTTTTCTCAAATATAACTTTTCCACCAAATATTTAGGTGGTGTTTGAATAGTTTTACTAAACAAACAAGATATGAAATAATGCATAGAACCAGAATCAAATAGCGTGTTCACTATTATTGAATGAACAACTATGGTAACTGTCACCACATCATTATCTAGTTCCACTTAAACAGTAGTGATTTCATAATCTCTTCCGTGTTTCCTTGGAGGTTATTGTGGATTTCATCAAAAAACCCTTGGCATATGAATATTTTTGCATAATACCCATATTCCGTGCAGTTGTAACAGTACACCACTGGCTGAGCGTTGATATGAACCTTCCTTTATTCTTATACATTGGTGGTATTTTTCCTATCCATTTGGTAGTTCTAGGATATCTGTCCCATATTTCAACATTTGAATAAATTCTTGGTTACCTTTAGGGATTTCCCATGATGCATCGTCTCAAAACATTTACAAGTGGGATATTCAGGCTTATTTCCATCATGAGATTTGTTTGTCGAACCACCCATGTTGATCTCGATTTTTCTCTTCTTGTTACTGGGTCCACAAGAAAAATGAAAGTTTTCAATATCCATTTCAACCTTGAGGGAACAACATACAATATCCTCATAACTGTCTAAGTATAAGATAGACAACACCTTCCATATACTTAGATTTGGACCACTAAACAATCGATCCACCTTGCATTCGGTGTTCATGAAAAATCCAGAGGCATACCTTGAAAGACTTGTAATGTTTTCTTCATATGCCCCATCAGACTCATCTATTTTATATTTGAGTCAGAGAAACTCTCTTTCCATCTTGTGATGGTGGTTTTTCGGATAATGGTTGTTGAAAAACATCCTATTGAATTAATCCCAATCCATGGAATCAATTTCCTCTTGAGAATTCGTATTATTGATCAATGTCCAACACTGACCAGCTTCCCCATAAAAAACAATAGACTACAAGTACAAATTTCTATTATTTTATGCACTGAATGATGGATAATATATTTTCAATAGAGTTAATAGACATTTCCATGAGGAGGGGATAAGAATATCCACTAAACATGGGAGACCTTTTCTGGTTGAAGGATTCTACAGAAACATGATCTTTCCTTGATGAATGAGGGTGTTCCACATGATTCATGTTATTATTCATAAATTCAGCTAGCTGAACAAGTACTTTCGTTAAGTTTTGAGCATCGATCCCATCATATCAGGCATTTCTTTAGGGAAATATTTTTATCACATATCACATTGGTTGTTGGAAAGTGTTCATCTATTTCCCACCATTAACTAAGAAAAATAACCTAAAGTGAAAGGGCCCGAATACATAGTTATTGAACATAAAAAAGGAAACTTCTGAACATAAAAGCATAAAATTGTATAAGAGAATTATATCATAACTTGTGATTCCTTAGGATTAAATATAGGTTATCCATGATATATCACTTAACATATATTCATATGGTATATATATTTTATTCCCTAAATATGTGTTTGTACTATGCTCATGAATTTACCAAAGCATATCCCTCAGTAGTGTCAATACCAAGAGTGTAGAAAGGCTTGTTGTTATCTACCTGGATTCCCTAGGTCAAGAATAAAACTATTTATCAGAGTTCTCAATCCTAGGTACATCTGTCCTAGAGACGCCTCTAACAATTTGAATCGAGATTGTGATATATTTTCATGATAAACCACATACTCTATACTTACCAAAATTTAGTGATGTTTTCATATAATTATTCTAATAATTATGGTTCTTAGAAATGATCTCAATTCCTAATATCAAAAAATAACTAGACCATCCTCTGATACCAACTATAGAGACCCTATACTTTTAAATTTAACATTACATGATTTTAAGAATATTTATACATCAGATTATAATCCATGGATCATGATGTCTGGTTTCTTAGAAGACTAGGTAAATTAAACTGAAAACATGGATCTAAATAAAACATTTCATTATTTAGTCTTTATAAATATCTTCTAACATCCATTGTTCTTAAACATCTTCATAGGATAACATGGGGATAACATGAAAAAATGGATGATCTAAAATCTGAGTCAGGGAATATGAATAACAATAATTCCTTAGCATATGGGTTAGAAAACATGACATAAAGAAAAAAAGGCATGTAACATAAGAGATCATAACATATAAACCTAGATTCATATATACATGGAATCATAAAATTTTTTAAACAACATAAAACATGATTTTAGTATGAGTCATGTTTAATTTCTAAGATCATTTCCTATAGTAGCAAAAGCCAAGGCTAAATGCCATGACCACCACACATAGCATCTCATGAGACATAACTTTGCACACTGCAGTAGAGCGCTATCTAGGATCACCCATCTTAACATGTTCAAGAATATTTTTTCCATATAAATATTCAATCATAATCAATAATACATAAATGTAAGGGAACCCATGAAGAGAAATGGCAATCACATTCATCACATAAAGTATAATGACAAGGGGTATCATAAAAGTGTACATGAGAGAAAGGAATTAAAACATACATGGACAGTAATAAGGTAAAATAGGCATATATAATGGTATCTGATGTAAAACATAAGTGACAACATGTAAGAAGATCATTTAGTAAATTCATAGCTTTAATACTGACTGAAAATTAATTTTTTTATTAAGATAGACCCCCTTTTAAGGGTAAATGGAAAAACTGGTCATGACATCAAATATATAAACAAGTAAAAGGTTCCTAAGGTCCAAAAGTCCAAGAACAAACAAAAAACACTACATGAAAAAAGACCCTCCTGACATCAAAACATGAAATTCAGCTTCCACCATCCACTGCTGATCGACTAGCTGTCCCGTACTAAAATTGCACGGGCCGGGTACCGATGGCCATAGCCATACCCTCTCAAACATCCAATTCCGAAAAGAAGTGGTAGAATGGAAACTCTTAGCCCTAAACCTCATCTAGAGAAGCTTCATGTAGATCTGATTGCAAAATCCTTTGAACCACAGACCCCTGAGCCCAAGCAAAAACAAGCAACAATACACGATCTTCAAACACAAAGTCAAATAGCACCCAAATTCCAGCAATTCGCCAAAAATACAACTCCTCCACCAAATTCCATCCACCAAAAACACATCTCCTTCACCGAATTCAATCCACCAAAATGAATCGCGCAAAAATCATAACTCACAGCAAACCACAACCTAAACCAACTTTCAAATTAGAAAATCCAGAAAGGAAAACCATCACCTTTGACGTTCACCACACGTCGGAAGAAGAAACCCGACACAGGTAACCCGTCGCTACCTTCGAACCAAAAAAAACCCACATAAAATCCCTCAACACACCCACATCAGTGTGAAATACATGGCTGCAACCCGCAGAGGTTGGGACTCGAGCACCGAATCATCACCGCACCGTCGAGGATGCAGGTTAGAAACTGAATCATCGAGATGGAGGATCCCTAGAAGCCACGAGCCGCACACCACGGTCCGTTGAGCAGGAGCGCCGAGGAGAGGATCCGCCGATCTGTGGAGAGGAGAAGGCGGCGACGGGGTGAAAACCCTAGCGTCGAAGTGCCCTTTTCGAGCTCATCTCACCATTCATCCCATAGCTTTAATACAATTTAATCTGGTTTTAATAAAAAACACTAATGAGATTTTAAAACAAAAAATGAGACAATATTTTATACAAACTAGAAGTGAACCAAGAAGGTTCTCATAATAAAAAATATGAGTTTATAAAGATAATGGTGGCTTAAAATAGAAGATATAGTTCACTTGGAATTGGGTAAAAATTTGGAATGTTTTCATAAAATGGATTTTCATATTGGGAAGTATTGATAATGGATTCACTTAAAAGAATGTATATCCCCAAAAGAGAATGAGGGATGGATCATGAATCATGATTTTTTATATTATGAATATAATTTATAATTTTTACCCAAAAATTATAGAAAACATAATTATGTGTAAAAACAAATATAAAGAAACCCAAAGAAATAAAGGTAGTTCGGGTAGAATTCCTTAGGGGCTATCTACATGGCATCAGGTGTACATAATATTGATTAATGGGAGATGAGGTGGTTTAAAATCACTTATACATCATGAGGGAAGTATGGGGGATGTGTAAAATTGTACCCCATCATTAGTTATTACACATTAAATGGTATATCCTAGAGGACATTCTTGAATAAATGTGAAATGGAGACGATCCCTTAAATTAAATATGGTGGTGTTGTCCACTTTTTATTAATAGCCTGAATAAAAAAATAAGGTTTAATAATTAAAAATTACCAAACATATTATATGTGTAATTTATTTATTTTAACCTTTTTAGTTCATCGAAGACATTTTTTATTGGTTATAAGGTTCAATTTCATTGTTCGGGTCTGTTTGCTTCCTTGGTTTTAGTGATCGGTTCTTGTTTAGATAAACACGTATGATAAAACTGGTTGTACAGAATTAATGTTATATGATATTATTTGAACATTTATGAGATTAAATGAATATATAAATTAAGTTGGTTTTTTGGAGTGAATATGAATTATTATATAAAACCTTACAAACAACCGTTTTGGATAATCGATGGGTTTTGGTTACAACAAACATGTTTTGCTTTATAAATCTATACCATTTGTACAAAAGCATATCATAACCTTAACTGTGATATAGTATATATATAATTATCTAGTTTAACCATAACAAAAATGGTTTCATGAACATAATTATAGATGATAATAGAAATTGATAAACCTTTGTCCTTGAATGTCCTAGATTGACACGTCTCAAATGGTATTTTCACATCTTTCAAAAAAAAAGTTTGGAAAATGAGAGATGATAACGAAATATCCCATTAGCATAACAAAATTAAATTAATTTATGGTACTGGTTTTCTATACCATTTGTATGAGTAGAGGATGGGAAAGAAAAGCAAACAAAAGAACTAAAAAATGAATGAAAATGATGGAGAAATTTTACATCTTCAGTCAACCATCTTTGAGAGCTTCTTAAGGTGAGAAATTATGATTTTTTTAGGAGAAAAAAGGATTTTAGAAGTGGGGAGGGAGCTTTAGGAGATATTTTTTCATAATATTGTCAAGGAATAATGCTTTAGATGATTAAATAGAAGAGGTAAGAATGGGTGGTCTTTATAGTGGAGGGGAGGAGGGTTTTTATAATGTTATGGGTATCAATTTATTATTTCATCACAAGATAAGAAATAATGAGCATTCCATGACCTAGAACAGTAATAAATTCATTTCAGTTATCTATTTTTGTTCTTACATCAATTGTGATGTAGGGAATAGTGGATTTTATTAATAATGTATTTATGGGGTAAATTAATGTATTTTACTACTCAATACAAATTCAAGTATTTCAGAAAAATACCAAAATTTCACCCAAACCATTTATCAACGTGTAAAATTCAAAATGAAATTATTTTTTCAAAAACAATTTCCTAAATATGATTAATTAATTATTTAATTAAAATCATAATTTATTCTAAAAAACATTTTTAAAACATTTATTTACTTATTCCAAAATGCAGGTTCATCATAATTTCACTGAAACCTTATTTTTAAACTATCATAAGAAAAGGTATTATTAATTAGAGTATATCACTACTAATAAGGGTAAAATACCTATTAATACAGGTATGTTACTATTCACTAGAAATTATGTTTTTCATATTAGACTCCAAATAATTTACTGATCACAACCGTGTATATCAGATTTTTGAAATTCATATCACATAAGTGACAAAATTATGTTTAATGGTCACATAGAACATAGTAGTTAATTATGTTTTTATTTCATGTGTTTATTACATATTTATAAGATAATAAGTTCATTAATAAAACATTAGGTCGTTACAAATTTGAATAAAATATCCAAAAAATGATTGGGGTAGTTTAATTTGATAACATAATGCAACATTTCACGGTATCAAATTTTACAAAATATAAATATTCCACAATTATATATTTTATAAACCACTCCCTGATTGACTGTATAAAATTGAAATACATCCACATTTCAAGCTTCCAAAATTATTTCCTATTTCAGATGACCTCAATCTACAAATATAGAAAATTGCCACTACTCAACCCATGTATCATAATCCTGACCTAAAAAAATATTATACATTGCTTTACTTACAAACTATATGTATTAACCTAATATCTTCATGTATTACAAAATTTATGAACATAAATGACTAAGAGACCACTCTATAATATCATTATGAAAAAAAATTATATCATTTTCACTTCATGTTTGACTTCTTATTCATATATTTTTTTATATACTTAGATATTCAATAAAAGGATCTTTAATTTTACTATTCAGAAGAACATATCTATGTACCTGTTATAATTAATTTTTTATCAATCTAATATTTGAGATCCTCCCAACTGATTAGCCAATAGGTGGAAATATATCTTTTCCATGTAGTTGATATTGAGTCTATGTGTAATGGACATGTCCAAATCAATTTAATCATGAATCGGTACCATAGAAGTATATAGAACAAAATGTACGAAAACCCTCTTCTATATATCCTTAAGAATGATCCCATTAAGGGTTATATTTATTTCCCATGTATGATTTAAAATTACTAAACAATCTATGAAAAAAATAAATTAAACATTATTAATTATTTAATGAATTTCAATGAATTGTTTACTTATGGTAGAAAAGATATAAATAATGTACCTCTAATTTGGAAACATCCAGAAATAATTCACATGACCACCTTATTTAGTTTCCTCGACCAAATATATATTTAAGTGTATCATGATAGCTACAATCCTAAAAGGAAGATCATCTACATGGAACAAGGTGTTAGTAAAAAATCTATCTTGAAGGTTTTCATGCCTCGGTGGTTCTAAAGTTTTCAAAGATACATTTACAAATTATATGAATAATTAGAGTACAACAACAATAACTTTTATAGGTAATAATGTACTCAATGAAAAAAAATTGTAACAAATATAACAAAATATTTGAATCATGTATTTTCAATCCATGTAACCTATAATGCTTTAAGTCAATAGAACATGAGATTTTACATGAATAACCGCCAGATAAATTCATATATTTTAAATTTCGTATGATTTTATCTTGATCCATATTTTACATTAAAAAATTATAGGATCATTCTTTCCATTCTCATATGGGAATATATAATAATTTTTATTCATGGTTTGTATTTCCTTTTCAGCATTGAGATGGTCCATCGATTTTCTATTCCCATAAAGAAATGTAAAGATGAAATTGTCACAAAAATTATTCCCATTATTTATACCATCTATATTATAATTCAACAAATTAAATTTCCAATAATGATGTTGGTATAATATAGTTTTTTATTCCCTTATTGTCTTCCGATTTGAATTGATGATTCTCTTAGAAATAATTTCCCATTTTCATACAATTGACAGACCTTACCAAATTCAATTTTAACATTTATAAGTTTTTTCAATATTTAAAAAATAGTTAAAAACATTGGAGGTGTTCTATGATCAATATAACCATTTAATTTCTACTTGTTCTAACAAAATCTATGATATGGGATGATAAATTTGTGATGACATAAGAAGAACCATTTTCTAAAATAAAGAAGTCCTTTATATAGAAAATAAAAGTTATAAAATGGAAAATCATGACCAATGAAAGTGTTCAAACTAGATAAGATTCCAATTATAGGAAATTCACTAATGTCCCAAATTAGGGAAGTCTTTGTTTTGAACAATGTTTTATAAGATTCATCATATGCCTCAATATCGTTCTTCCAAAACTCTTTTAATTCTTTAATAAAAGGAATCATGTATACATAAATATCATTTATAGTAATTTTTTTCAATTAATAACAATTTAAATGATAATAGATATTTATTTCATAATCATCTGTGGATATAGATAGTAATGGATAAAAAGAACCATACAATGCTATAAATGGTACTGAAAGTCTCAAATCGGTTGAATACATAGTCTTCTAATCCCAATCACATATTTATAGGATAATATAAGAAATCAATATGTAATTAATCAAATGTATTCCATGATTTTTAATCCCATGGATATCACATTAACTCTTTAATATTTTTATTTATAGAATGATAATTTATGTGGTCAGTGGTTCTCGATGACATGAATAATCTTCTTAGTTGATGTTTTAAATGAAAATAATGAAAAAACATTTTAGTTATGATCTTTTAATTATTTTTCATTTTATAATTTTGTTTTATACTTCCAACGTCACCAATTTAATGTCATTTGGAAAATGAATTGTTTTACAGTCACGTCTCATTGAATATTTTTAATAATAAATCATACAATCATTATGAAAAGCATGTATTTTTTATAATTTACACAAGGATTGTTAATTTTTTTCATATCATAAAAAATTATTAATTTTCATTAATTCATGAAAGACATCACACAAAAATTCCATCATTATGGGAGTCACCTTATTTTTAATTCCTCGTAGGCATTTTATATGGCATGACTTCCACAATTTTTTTTTAATATTTTAGATATCCACCATATTACTCTTGATATACATCATAAACTAAATCAATAAACACATTTTTTATTGGCAATGAATCTCTCTCTTACAATATTAAGTATAGAATCAATAGGAGGATCCAATTATATGTTACGATCTTGATCTGGTTGTCCTATATTACTAAAAATATCACATTTCAAGTTACTATTTATAGCACCTGCTATAGGTTGTTCTGAAATTTTTTAATATTTATGATGTTAATTTGATACTATAAAACCCAAATTAATTTATTTTTTTAATTCAATTTTTATTTCATTTGAAGTTCGGAGCATATTTTGTTGACTGACATGAGTGATAAATCATTTTTAATGTTCAATTGTCCCTAAAAAAGCTAATAAAATTATTGACCACTAATTACATCAATATCATGTTTACATAAACATTATATCTAGTTATATATCTTAAAATTTTACATTTAGTGCTTGGAAATATTATTGTCACACTAACAGGTAAATTGGAAATTGAAATTTCAAAAAAAAATCAAACCCTTAGCATTTTGAGGTTTTGTTTCCTGATAATGTGATCCATATTTATACATATATATCAAAATGTGACTTTAATTTAATAAATAAAATCAAAACACATAAGTATATCAATATAAGAAACTTTATAAATGGGTGTGAAATAAAAAAGAAACCATGTAGTAAAAGGAAGAGTCATAGAAGTACTACAATGGTCAAAGTAAAAAATAATGAAATCGATCATGGATAATCTATCATAAAATATAAGAAATATAAAAACCATAAAATCATAAATTTAAAATATTAATCATGGGAGAAACACCATTCACTGACAATATCTTGGATATCCTAGTAATTATATGTCACCCTAGAAGTGGGATTAGAGTTATGAAACATCTATAGTAGGATGGTGTGTCACATAATACTTCAATATCATTGCTACTGGTGGAGGTCCTGAGCCAGTATCAAAATTCATTAATATTTTCTTTATAGAATTATAAAAAAGGAAATTTTATATAATGTTAAAACAATCTATATTATTGACATATATATATATTTATATGATCAAATAATAATCACTGCCATATCTGATTATTCAACACTAGATAAAATTCTTAATAAAATATATAAAAATTATCATGATGGCTCTCTAATTAATGGACTATGTGAACTGGAATTTTATGATTTAATATTTTTCATCAATAAACTATTTCTAATAAAAAAATAAAAGGATAATATGTGTCAAAGAAATTACAATTATTAATAATTAGTCATTCCGTTAATAAATATTAGGAAATACTAGATTTAGAAAAAGTATATGAAACTCACTACCCTATTATATGGTGGTGTTATCCTAATTAAATAGGGTCCAAGAAAACCTAGAGAACATATTGGGACCTACATATCAATAAATACTTATTAAAATTGATCTATGAATGAAAAAATAAAAAAAACACAACATATAATCCATAACAGAGTGATAATGGAAAAAGTAAAGGACAACCAAGAGAGGGTTTGCAGGAGAGGGGAGAGACAATATCATGGATATTGTATAGGTACTAGAGAGAAAAAGGTGAGTGTTAAATAAAATAGGGAGAAAAAATCAAGGGTTCTATGCCATAGTTATGGTTCAAGGTAGATAGGGGACTAGCGGGTGATGGTTCTGAGAAAGGGGGGAAGCGGTGGTGCGGTGAGGGGAATGTCGAAGGAGTGATCATTCGCGGTAGAGAGGGATGATGGTGGGAGATCTGATTAGATGGATCAATGGATAATTATGCACTAATTATGATGTTATATAAGGAATGGGGTAGGGGGATTTTGGGATATGTGGGATCCAGTGATGAGGTAGTTGAGGGATTGAGGAGGTGACATGGGTGAGGGGGCTCGAAGATGGGTGACTAGGGGAGGGGTGGGAGGGGTGAGGTTTTTGGGAAGTATGAGAGGACTGTGTTTAAAAAAATGCTAATTTTTTACATAATATTTTATGAAACATAATTTATTTGTTATGTTTTTTAGAGGCTATTTATGAAACCACTTCTCAATGGTTAATTTCATGAAATAGATGATGATTTATCAATAAAACTCATAGCCATTCCTACACATATTTGAATAAATACATATGGAATTCCTCAAATTTGGATATAATAATTAAAGAAGAAACTATAATATAATTTTAATGAGGGATTTATTCATCCATGTGTGTAAAATTTTGGTGAACATATTGTTTTTGTTATGATGAAATATGGACAGAGGTGACTCAACATTTATTATTGGGAACTTAACAAGAACATGATCAAGAATAAGTATCATATTCTCCGTATTGATGAGTATGTTCATTATTTATAAAGAGATTGATATTTTTCCAAAATTCGTCATTAGTCTAGATACTATTAGCTAAGGGATAAAACTAAGGACATACCTATAATTTCATGTATTTTGGACATGGTTTTAAAATATATAAGAACATGAATATTCATTTTTTGGACATTAAAATTTGTAAATAGTTCCTTGTAATAAAATTGTGAGATATTTAACACATTAATAAGTTTCATTAGATGGGGTTCAAGGCCTAATAGGTTTCTTGGATTCTCGAATGAGTTTCAAGAATGTTGACCTTCAAATGCTCAGTTTCAAGAGAGATAGCCTTTGGTGTAAAGCTAGCGCATAGTTATTGTTTTCAAAATGGAAAAAATATGTGGAACATTGTCTTTAAGACCATGGTTTGTTCAAAACATGTATGGGATCTATAAAAAATGAATCTTAAGGCATGATTATTCTCATACCAGACATGGTTGGTGTACAGTTTCTTAACCGTTCACTGCAAAAATGAAGGTTTGGGTGTGGTTAGGCAGTGAAGCCTATATTATTGGTTCATGGAAGGTATACAATGTGATCCAAAGGTTCAAAATGTTTCTTCTTTCATATTGGAACCACCCTGTTAGTGATTTTTTTTTAAAACATGTGTACAGACCATGCATTTCATTAAATAGAGATAAATTTACATATTTCCATTGTCTAATTTAAGGTTTTGTTTCTCCATGTTTGGTCTTGTTTATCTTATTCAACAAATATTCTTGTTTCATTCTATAATACTCCTATATAATTCCATGTTTCATGCCCATCTAGAATCAAAATCTATCATTTCTTGGCACATTGGTTACACCAAGATAGTTCTATGAGTCCTTTATATTTTTTTATTACTTTGTCTGGCCTTATCAGATGGTATTTCCTTGTAAGATCATAATCATTATTTTTATAGTGTTTGTTTTTTATTTATACTGTATAGAATCATATAAAATATCAATAATAGTGAGGTAATCATCCTAAGAATGATTTATGTGGTGTATGTATTTTCCCCCAATTCATCTCATTGTTATAATATATTATCATTATAATAAAAGTCATATTTCGTGTGTGTCACCACTAAAATGTGTCCCTCTTTATTACAATGGATTAGACTATAATAAATACCCATAAAGAGACTTCTTGTAATTTTAATGGCTTTGAACCTCAATGTGAACCAATCCTTGGTTGTGTCACCTTATATTCGTTGATGGATATTACATGTATTTATCCAAAACATATTTACGTGTGTTTAGACTAAACTTTTTAAGAGGATGTGATTAATAAAACCTATTTGAATTAATAATTGGATAGGTAATATGATTTTCCATATTTTAATTGATATACTTATTGATTAATTCTGATCCTTATTTATGTGTAATGTGAATTAGAATTGAATTATTTGATCACTTAGAGATTTTGGACATAATGTTTCACACCCCCTTGATTCTTGATCTTTCAAACTTAAGCTTTAATGCCATGTAGTGATGAAAAAAATGAATTGATTGTATTGTATTAAGGAATATAATTATACATGTACTTATTTATTACTTTTAAATGAGTTGATAAATGAAATTATCATGATGAATCCTATTTCGTGGAATGCAATTTTCAAAAAAAAATTATATTTGTCTCAAATATTAAATTGTTACATAACTATTCATTGGAATATGATAAAGTATTAAAAGTAATTACATATTATTATTATTATTCGATCATGTGTAGAAGGTGTTGATCCATGTTTTATTGAAGTGTTGGAAACAACACACAATGATATCTTTATGTCAGACATTCAACATGGAATCCCATATTATATATTAGGATATCGGGCATAGAATCCCTTATCATTTATCAAGTCATTAAACATGGTACCTCATTCCATTTATTGAGGCATTTTTGAAGGTGTCCCTTATCATTTATTAAGACATTACACATGGAATCCCTTATGATTTTTAGATACATTGGGCATGTAATCCATTAAATTTTTTTGAAACATTGGGAATGGAATCCCATTTAATTTGTTTATACATTTGTCATGGAATCCCCATATCATTTATTGAGAACATTTGGAAGGATATAACTTATTTAATGTTTGAGACTTATATGATATCCTTCTAGTTATTTATCCTTGGAACCTAGAAGGTGCATATAAATCATTATATACATCTTAATTTATATATATATGATGGAATTTCATTAGATATTACAAATTAAGAAGAATCATGTATGTTCTTTTAAGATTTACATGAAAAACCTGAATTGGCACATGTAATATTTTATTGATGAAAGTAATTATCTTTAGATCCACACACTACCTCATTTATGTTCATAAAATATATTATCCATTAGACACATCTAGTGGTGGACTATAATGTTTATCTTACACCTTATTTTTGTTGTTATTTGGTATATAGACTTTCACCCTTATTAAAGGTTTGGAATAGGACTGTGTTATATGTTGTTTTTTATTATGGACAAGGACTTGCCATGGGAGATTGGGATATGTGGATGAGATTGTCCTCTGGTTATAACTTTTTTTGGATTATTATATTTATTCACTCAATTTATTAGTCAATGTAAGATTATTTTCCTATCTATAGTATGTTTAATGACTTTAAAATATGAATTACCTTGTTCACGCATGGTTTTACAACTCAGAATTGGAAAAGTTGTTATTAGTTATCAGTAAGTATTATATTCCTCTTCAATTCAATTTTTTATTCTTCTGATAAATTTATTTCTCATCCATATAGTATATTCTAACTATTTTATAGATTTTATACCTTAACTACTAATGGAAACCCTCTAACATATGTGGAGTAACACTAAAGGCTATATGACCAACTAGTTTGTGGGACCATTTTGGTTCATCCAAATTTGGGATCATTAAATGGTATAAAATCATATTTTAGATTTTCATAATATTTTGGGCTTGTAGATAGTGGACTTGGAACATGTCGAGATATGTTAAGTATATCGTGTCTAGTTCTGGCCACCCCATAGATGAGTAAAACTTCATTTTTCATGGAATGGGACTGATGTCCATAATGGCCCATTATTGATGTTGATTATGGTTTCACCTTGATTGATGGTTATATTTCTAATGGTTACTAATTTATGATATTTACCTCTTGGTCCAATATGGTAAGAGAAGGGGTTAATTTATGCATTATTATAGGCACATAGATATTAACATTCCATGCATATTCCATGCCATATATATTTAACTACATTACCTACATATCCATGATGCATGTTACATGTGAGATCTATTAGCATGATTATCTATTAGCATGTTTAATCCATGGAAAATTGGTGGAATGGGATTAATAATTAGTGGTTTTAGTTCAATGGGTTTTAATAAAAATTTATAAATATTATGGGGGTTTATGAATTGGCAATGATGACCCATATAATCATACCGTCATATATGTAATTATTATATTCTGAGACTGAATTTGAAATCCTAGTTGTAGATACATGGATTAAAATTGTAATTTATAATGTATATTACCTTAAATAACATAAGAATAGAAATTTAATCTAATAGAAACATGATATATATAGATACACATAAAATTGATGAATTTAAATTTATATGATATTGGCTTTTTATTAAATGCTTAAAATTTCTCCTAGATTTTACTTAAATGGTTAGTCAAAAGAATCTTATAATGGCATGTACTTCTATAACATGGATATGATTAACTATATAAGTGATAATATATGTGATAAACTCATACCATTTAGGTGAGTTCTATAGTTTCATTAATATATTATAATCTCACTAAGTGTATAATTAATCTCTGATAAATCAATTTCTACTAGGTTGCTCTTAAATATACTCAGGTTGGAATCAAAAGACCCTAATATGTCGGCTTTATTATTACATTCTTGTTTACGTAACCACATTGAGGTATTATTGAAAACATCTAGGAGATTTATTTAACGTTTCCATATATGATTATATCATGTCACACAAAAACTCATGCTGGAACCTTTACTGATCACCTTAAAATGACACAATACATATTGTCAACTTTTGAGTTTTTATGGAATACAATGTTAGATAATTGAAATCTCAAATTATAACAAGGTATATATGTAATGTATTAATATTTTTTTATCATATAAATAGGGTTTTAAATTTTAAAATTACCAGTTATCTTTCTTTTCTTATTTTGGTTCGAAAATGAAAACAATGTTCATGCATATGTACATTTCACCATCTCTATGAATGACATAAATTATTTATATATATAAAAATATCATGGATTATTATTAATGAGTATATAATTAATATATATGATTTTAATATAATTATTAGTATTTTTCTGATGTTATATTGATAAAATAATGAGAACTAGAACTGATAAACCTAAACTCCCATGAAAAATGAAATTGTTAACACTAAAAAATGATGATTTTAATGAAGAATTATTAATAAATTGGTTTTGAAATACAATAAAGAGAATTATGTATGATTTTATAATAATTTTAATTATTATGTTATAGAGAACTAATAAATTTATTTTTATATATTATATATTAGTGGAATTTCAAAAAACAAGCCGAACTGGAGGTATGAGATTCTCATCTCACTTTTATTTCCACAAGACACATGCCATATTCACCACAAAAAACATTCATTTGGTGTATATAAATATCGTTAATGTATTTTCATATTATTATCATGAAAATTATGGGGACTCAAATATCCATATTTTTTCTCTCTCTTTTATGTGATGTTTATTCAAAATTCACCAAATTGGTAAAATTTTAATATTACAATATCATTACATATTCATATAGTTTATGAATTACTTTATAATGATAAAATTTCACGATCTACCTATCTATAAAAAATTTATCCTCTAATAAATCATCATTTTAATAAAATATTAACATTTTCATTTATTTAGAGCTTAAAATTATTTAGAAATAGTTTCTTAAAAAACAAACTATACTTCCTCTTTAGTTGGGAATCACTTTCTTCCTTGTTCGTATTATTTTTAAAACGTTTTCAATAATGTTTTAAAAAATTATAAATTATATTTAGTTTCATTTCCACACTTTTTATGTTTTTTAATTTTTTTAAAGGAATCTTATAGTCATTTTTAGAATTAAGTATTTTTTATTTTTTTACCAAAAACAACAAAGGAATATTTGTTTTATTGTGCATGAAATGAAACAAATCCACCATCTTGATAACCCAATTATTTGAATCCTCCATTACATGCTTTCAATATTTTTTCAAATAATGGATTTTTCTTTATTTTTGGGGAATTTAATGATTTTAAATATGTTATTTCTGAATGAAATTCGTAGTTTCTTTAATAAATATTATAGTTATTTTTAAATGAAATTTTCACTTATAATAACATAATTTTATTTCATTGATAATTTATTATGTATATAATCCATGATACCATACTTATTATTTCTCTCAATTGTTTATGATTTTTATGATGATATTTATATGGAACCTATTTATTAAATGGGTTGTGCCATGATAAAATGTTAAAAATATAAATAATACATGTTCCCTTTCAATAGAATATGATATATGAAGAATGATTAGTGATCTTATTGAAAAAATATGAATGGGTTATGATAATTTGATGGGTGGGATGGAAATTATATATCCCTCTAATGTATTGGGTAAATATTTATATTTCATGATATAATAAGGACTGGAATGGGAAGTGAACCCATTTTAATAAGGGGCTCATTGCATTATGATAGAATTGGGAATGAACATTGACTAATGATTTGATTGAATGGGGAGTGATGAAAATTACTATGGCTGTCTTGGAAGTGATATTTTAATAAGGAATTTATTTTATATACTTATATGTATTCCAAAAACATATGTCTTATGACATTTTTATTCTATCAGGGATCGTTTTATTTCGTTTTTGATTCAGGTATTATATATTAACATGATATATCCCAAGGAACTAGATAATTATCTATAATATGATGTGGATGATTATAAAATTTGATACTTATGATTATATTGCCTTATAATAATTTTATACATAAGTGATCATTAATATATCCTTTTATAACCCTTAATGTGCATTTGATCTCATCATTTATTATTTTTCATTTCCCCTATTTATGATTTAAGGTTTTAAATAGGTTACATCTAATAAGAGTATTATAAGAGAATATTTTTGTGGGATATGTTAATGAACTTTCCTGGAATCTTTATATTTTGTATCTAGTCTCTTAAAGCATTAAACAATGAATTAAAATGCTAGGAATCATTAAGTGTACTCACCAATTATAGGATCTATGGTTAAAGACTTTCTATTATAATAATAATTTTAATATTATCCCCAAAATCCTGAAACTAATTTATGATATTATTTGACCAACACAACTAAGTTAGATACACTAAACCACTCATCTAAACTATAATTTGTTATACCTGATATTCTGGTACTCCCATATAAGATTTATCCACCCTTTTACATTTTATCATATCTTCAACTGGTGTCACCTGTGTAAATCATGGTAAATCATGTGATTTCTTCATATTTGTATCCCTTCTAACATCCTTACTCATATCAAATGCTTTATCAATGATTGATTTATTTCTATCAACTTCTTTCTCCATCATATTTAAATACATCCACAAGACACCTTTATTGATGTGAACATCTAGACTTCTAATGTATTGACTCTTTATGCATCCCATGGCTATTAGTCAAAGTTCTCATCACCAAACACAATGAAAAAAATCATTGAAAATTACATGAAAATTTATTTTGACCATGGCATCAATAAGTGAATATTATAGTCTTTTAAAGATTCTAACATTGTGAAATTATGATTTATCACTTCAAAAATAAATTAGTATTAATTGATATCAACATATTCTTCATGATTTACTCATCAATATCTAATATGTTCATTCAGATATTAATATTTTTTTAGGGTTTCTGGAACTATCTTATCGTACTTATTCCTTTATTCTTATGAAATTTAATGAATTTTTATCTATATTAATCAACACCATTTTCAAATCATTAGTAATTAATCTTTTGACCATAATATTTCTCCACCAAGTCTTTCATTGGATAAAAAATTAAAATAAATCATTCCTATATAAGATAATTAAATGAAAACATTTATAAGAGTATCATTAATAAATCATTTAAATTAATGAGATCTTCGAAGGGAATAAATAGTAGAACGTCCCCATGTGTCAATTTGAACTAATTATAACATCTGGGATATAGGATTGTTTCTTTCTAAGTGGAACGTAACATGACCTATTTTCCCAAAATATAACATTCAGCTATTTTGATTTCAATATAATCATGTTTATGTATTCCTTTAGCCACTAGGACACTCATGTTCTTCCTAATAAGATGACCGAACCAGCAATACCAAACCTATGGATCTCCAAATGATGTAATCATGGCCCATGAAATGTAATTTATGCTTAATTTCAAATATATAATCCCACATATTACTCTGTTTTTAATCCCCACGGTTCCCTGAGTCACATTTAAGACTTCATTCTCAAAGCAAGTTCCATAGCTAGTTTCATTATGTAATACTATAAAAATTATATTGTTCCATATTATTGGGATATTTAAAATTATTTCATCTAAAAAACTCCCCCATTCATAATATTAATATTTGAATCACCTTTTAAAATGATCTTAATAACTTCATCATCTTCCAAATATACTTTTCCTGATATGATAGATACATAATTTTCAATGTGTCTTTAATCACTCACTGAATGAAAATAAACTCCTAATTCAACCATCCATGACTCCACTATAATATTGAAAGTAATAAATAGGTCACTAACAAATTCTATTTTAAATATACTATTGGATCTTATATATTTAAATGTTCATACAAATATTTCATTGAAAATACTACAGTCCTTTTTAATGCTTATTTAATCGCAAATTCTCAACAGGTAGTTCTAAGCCTAACCAAATTTCATCAACACTTCTCATCTAACATGAGTTAATAATCTCTATAATTATCATAAATATTTATTAGATGTTTTTTATATGTGTTTTGATTGATGTGATCATTTCATGGATCATATAGTGATGGATTTCATAGAATTATTAAAAGTGTAATTTTCTATGATGATTGATTTTAAAAAATAATAGAATTCATTGGTGAATATAATTTTGGTTAGTGCCATTCAGTAATTATTAAAACATATTAAGCTGAAAATTATTAGATATTTTTACTAGTATTTATAATTTCTTATTATTTTATGATGTAATTTCTATAATATTGTTCATGTTGGTGGTAAAACTATCCCAAATAGAAACATGATATGATGATTGAATGAGTAAAACACTTTTTGTATAGAAATCATGTCACATTTAAAGAGTATATATGATTTTAAAAACATTTATTAAAATAATTATCATTTTCATGAGTAGGTCGGTGAATAAAATAAATAATAATGATTTAGGAGATCATACCACATACGTTAGAGGAGAGAATATCCTCTTGGAGAGACTTTCATAAAAGAGTTATTTCAGACTTATTATTATGACCACAGGTTTTAAAATGTGAAAAATTCATTTTATGAATATAATTTTTTCCAACATTCGAGAGAGAACCAAAATTAATGTGATAATAATGTAAATCAATAATAGATTATTTTTTATGTTTCCTTGAGTGATGTTTTTATAAATATATACTTCTTAACTAGTAAGGATGATCTTTTTAAAAAGAATGTGTATTCAAAGTGAACAAAAATTAGAAATGGGATGAGGTGACATTAATAATGTTTCCATCCACTTAATTATAGATAATCTTTATTGAATTTTACATATTCCCTTTAATTTAACACTTCTATCTCATTTTATCCATTACTATGGAGAGTGACAACAAACTTGGTACCTTATTTTTTCCCTAATAATAATATTGAAATTCGTAAATATATATATATATATATTATTGAAACTTAGTATTTGAAAAATCATATATTTACCCTTCATACCAATAGGCCTTCGACCCACCCATATTCTAAATTCCCTATGCCTTTTAGTGTTTAGGCCATGTATTGTAATAAAATAGTTCCAGTGGATGATTTATCTTTATTATGGGTATGGGTGATGCTTCAGCCATAATGGTTAGTGGGTGTGTGTTTTTTTAGTTACTGGTAATCCCCACTATCATAAATAATATAAAAACAATTGTTATAGAAATAAAACAATTTAAT
This sequence comes from Viscum album, assembly GCA_963277665.1. Classification (NCBI taxonomy): domain Eukaryota; kingdom Viridiplantae; phylum Streptophyta; class Magnoliopsida; order Santalales; family Viscaceae; genus Viscum; species Viscum album. The sequence continues at coordinate 374,112,384 of OY728119.1, read as the reverse complement.
TAATATGTGTATTTAAATTTAATTTATATCAATTAATAATTAAATAATTGTTAATATATTTTATAAATTGAAAAATAATAATATAATCATCAATTAGAATTTCCAATTTAATTTATTTATAAAAAAACAAAAAACACCTTAGAAAATTAAATTCTTTAAAAAAAATTGATTTTTCCGTTAAATTATTTTACTCCCAATAAATTAAAATTAAAAAAAAATTATTCTAACAATTATATTTTATCAATACATTAGTATTATAGTCATTATTTTAATTTTAAAAAACATCAAATCATTCTTTAAGAATATACTAAAAAGTCATTACAAAATTAGTCTTTTAATAATAAAGTATTATTTTAAGATTAAATTCAAAGATTATATTGCATATCTGAATAATTTTTTATTTTTTTAACAATCACACATATTAAATTTTTTATTGGATTATGATATTTATAATATCCCTATATATAATAGTCATATATCAAATGACTATATATTGTATGGGTATGTTAGATTTAAATATATATCTTTATGTACATCTCTAAAATAATTCATCTTATTATCCAATTTATTTGGAACATTGTTTACATTATTTCTAAAAAGATTATTTTCAACACCCTGATATTTAAAGAGAATGTTGTGTTTGAAAACATTTATTTCATGCAACCCTGATCCTAAATGAACCAAAATATTAATTATTGAAATGTTATATTTTTAAACATGCCATTGAATTAGTGGTAGTGAATGATATTTATCAAATTATAAAAAATATAAATATTTAAAACTCAATAAAAATTTATTCTTTATTATTTATGAAATAATAAAATAGTATTTAGTATAGTCATTTGATTCATCCAAACAATGTTTTCTTCAAAAATTGGTTTTTATTATTTTGTTAAGTGAATATTATTATCAAATTTTATAAATTTTATAAATATAATTTAATAAAAATAATATTTTTGTAAAAAAAATATAATATCAAAATTAGTTGAGGGAGAATTTTTATGATTTTTATGAATATGTTTTTTAGAGAATACACAAAAATAACGATTTTTATTGTGAATTGTATTTTAGTAACAAGATTTAATGAGTTAAAATTTTGTTTTAAAATGGTTTCAAAATAATACTAGTTATAATATATTATGAATATTCCAATTTTGTTAATTTACATTAAAATTATGGATTAATTTAGAGTAAAAATATTTTTATAACTAAATGCCATTTTTCTGAAAACTCTTCTGGTTGAATTTTTTTATTTTAATATTACATTAATTTATTCCAATTATAGAAATTGAGGCTTAAAATATAAATTAGATATTTTTATTTGTAGGTAAACATTAGTAACGTAGTTCTCTTTCATTTTTTGAAAATTATGATTAGTAAGAACAATTAATTATTGTCAACATGGTAATGATTGATCATGAAATTTATGGTTAAAAATGTGTTAAGGACTAGAAAATGCCCATAAAGCATGTATATTTCATATTATATTATTGAATTTCTTCCATTTTAGTCCAAGGATAAAATATTTGGAAACTTGGTGTCATATTTATTTAGAATTAGGCTTCATAATATTCAATAAAATGAAAATGTATAAAATGTCTCTGTCATGATTTTCATATCTACAATATTTGATGACAAAAATAAAATATAACCCTTGATGGATTAGAAATAGTTTTTTGAAATATAAATTACTTTTTATCAAGATAATTTATTTATAATTTTTATTTGTTAAATAATTAAATTATATTCTTACACAACACTGATATAGTAATTATTTATTTAATATAAAAATAAATTAACGGAATATAATAATAATTAAAGTAATATGATATAAATAAATTATTATGTTCTAATTTTATTTATAAAATAAATTATTTTTGGGATATGGGAATTGATTATATTCTTGTTTCATTTTCTTCTAGTTGTTTTCAAAGCCAAATTAAACTACTAGTTCCAAAAATGTCATTAATGATATTTTATAATAAATACTAATTTATTAAATGATCTAAAATTACTAAAATATCATATTCATCCATGTGATTGTGATATGGATTAAAATATCAAACATGGTCCATTTATTATCCAATTAACCTATTATAGTAACTATCTTGACCCCTAAAATTTAAATAACATTGTTATCACGACAATCATCAAGAGGGTTAATTAAGGGATAAAAATAATAATGTTAAAAACATCACCAAAAAATGTATAAATTTTATTTTATTAGAGTAAATTAGATCATACCAGCATTTTATTTTAATTATTCCAACTTGGATTAATTTTAAAATGAATAATAATATTTATTATTATAATACATTATGAAATTCCATAAATGCCGCTCCCCTAATTATTAAAGGTCACCCCTCATCTTTTCATCCAAATTTGATAACCAATTAATTTGGAATATAATTATCCATTCCCTTCCTAAAATCCCATAACATATTATAGATGTCTTATTTTGTGTGTAATATCAACCATAGAGGGATTAAAGTATACCTAAAAGAAGGTTGTCCAAAGAAGCGATACAACTTTAAACTAATTGTTTTTTATTCCTTCTTTTGCATCCTTTAAATATTATCCAACATGATGAAATAATATCTCCAGTTCTTTATATATATATTTAGATTTTTTATATTTATTTAATAGGTCATATCCATATCCTCTTCCTTAAAATTTTAAATGAAACTATCATTTGTTTGTAACAGGGACTACCACGTCATTAAAAATGTAATTTATTTTTTGTAACTTCCTCTCAAGGATGGTTATAATGATGGATTTAATTTTTATATATGATATTAATCAAATATTTATCATTATATAGTTATAAAATATCATTTATTTTATTACCTTCCCATCCATTGTAAAATGATAACATCGTGTGTGGGTACGTGTAGACTTCTACCTCCATGAAGAGTTGTCATAAATTTTCTGTCCCCATATCACAGGGATAATATATATAAGTTTATTTAAAAAAATATTTTATTTCTAATAAAATTTTAATTCTATAAATATCAAATAATACTTACCTTTTTTACATTATGATCGATGAATAATAGAAATGTTACTCAAGCATATTTATGACTTACTCTCTCTGTGATTGTAACATAGTTAATTTTTCACAAAACAATTTCTCAATCATTTATAAAGAATAATTGATATATAAAAATTATAAATAAATCATTAAAATTATTTTTTATATGAAGTAATAACGAACACTTTTACTGTAGTTACCTACCGATATAATTTTAGACATATGAACCGAATATCATCAAAACATTTGATATGCATTTGACTGATAAAAAATTGAATATAACATGGAAGTAAATAAAATAAAAATAATAAACTTTTAAAAAATGTTTTAATAAATTAAATAATTAACATAAGTTTATTATTACATAATTTGAAGAATTTATATGATTATTCAGACATATGGTAAAGGTTTCTAATCACACTTTTTTTCTATGAGACATAAATAAATTAACCAGTTGTCTATTTAATTTGGTGTACATTCTACAAATTTGATAATATATATTAAGAATTAATTTATATAAAAGTTTTTTGAAGATTCATTTTATGTCATTCATTTCATAGGGATTATGATTCCCAAGTAACAAAAGCATTAAGGGTTTATTTCACAATCTCATCATTAATCTAGATTGTTTTTGTTTTGGTTTATATTTCGAAACTTATATAATATATCTATATTATAAACAATATATTTTCATATTTTATGGATATTTTAGACAATTTTATTTACTCATTTAATTTTCCTTTTTTATTTAAAAAATATATTGAAATAATATATTTGTGGAAAATCGAAATTGCTTTCTACTGGATCAAAAATCTGTTTAATCCATGTACATATTATCCAAAAAAATATTTTAATGAATGTTTTTAATAGTATAATATAATTTATAAATATATTTTTACCCATGAATGACTTTTTGAAATGTTTTTTAAATGTAATATTCTTTTCATTTTATAAATGAGGCCATTTTCTACCTTTACTGAAAAAAGTGACAGGAATAATTATTTTATCATACTAGGTTGGAATGAAATTCCATATCATCACAACCAACCAATGATTTAAATATTACATTTTGATTTTCCATGTTTACATTCAAATAAACGTTTTCAAATAATTTTTTTAATTTTTTTATTGGTTATTAAAAGTGAAAAAGTATCTTTTACACAAGAATGTTTTTAATGATATTTTATGGTAATTTTATTCATCAAAAACTATATGACATTATATTATATATACTAAAATTGGGATATGTTTTAATGATATGATAATAATTATTTCCCAAGATGATTTATTATCATATATACTAGGGAATATATTGAAATATCATATACCAGTTTTTAAAATGAATGTTTTTCTAGATTTTGTTATTGTCCCCTTTCATAGTTAGAATGAATTTGTCATTTTAACTGATTGGAGGGGTCTTTTATATAGCCCAATTAATTTATCAATCCCCTGAGAAAAATTATTTTGGGTATTTTTTGAGTCCTTAATCGTTTATATTATATGTCATATAACAATTCCTGAATGGTATGATTAAGATATATGACATTATGAATTCAATTATTATGATATTAGTTATTAATGTCTGTGCAATTATTTTATTAGTTAGGATATCCCGAGATAATATTTAAGATAATGAGATTATGTATATAAAATTATTTTATTATCATTTATTCTATACATATTTTTATTTAATTTTGAGGTGTTAATTGATGGGATTTTTTTGTTATTTACCTTAATATATTTTTTATTAATTATTTACTCATGATAGCTTGCACTGTCGATAACCCATACTAATCATTTTACCTCACCATTATTTTGTTTCATTTTCTTATGTTATGATGAATGAATATTTTTATGTGTTCAAGGTTACAGAATATTCACATTCACTATGTTTAATTTTTTATTTCCATAGTAATATAGGAATAATGTATGTATCTTGTTTACCAAGACTACTGAAATATTTTTTTCTTTAGGATATATTCACATATATATATATATATTAAACTATTTTCAAAAAATAACTACTAGATATGGGATACTTGATCTAGCGTCATTAAATTTAATTTCCTAAGAAGATTAGTAGAAACCATGGAAACAACATTTAAGAAAAAATAGAGTAGAGAACCTAACCATATGAATAACTTTGAGGATAAGTATAAGTATATGATAACATCCAAAATGTTTTTTATAGTTGAAATTATGTGTTTTTCTTAGTAATACCACTCATTAGATGATCTAACATATAAATTAGTTTGGTAACACATGCATCTAGGGGTAATAACCCAGAAAATAGTCAGTAGATCAACTCGCATCCATCATTCTAGTTCATGATGAGTGTGACCATACTAGACACCTAATTTGGCAATTTACAGAGATATTACTAGATTAATTAACATTCTCAATATGAAAAATTATAAATTATTTGAATGTATAGTAACCATGTATAACCTATGTTAATACTAATGTTTCATATATTGAAAATAAGGTTTCATGATTTTGACATCCTATAAATTAATTTTATGATTATTTTGTTTCCCACTATGATTATTTATTTTCATTATAGGTTTTCTGGTTTTAGTATATGGATAGAACTAAAATGAATCATGTTATAACTTAATTTAATGGTAAATAATATGATAATTAGAATCCAATTTGGATTTTGATTATATTGAATGATATTTTTACTATTATTAGTCAGTTATAATGAGATGTTATTATCAACCAGCAACTAAAAAGTCTCTAAAATTCACCTATTATATGAAGGCTAGCATTTTTTGAGAGCATAGTCTATGTAGACCATAGAATAAAGAGGTATTAATTTATATAATATCATAATTATAGAAAAAGACGCCCTAAATAAATAATCAAAGGAATAAAAAACAATGTTTTAAAAAATTGGAATTGAACCATTAATTGTTGAGGATAAAATGGATATTATTATAGAAGGAAATAAATTAAAACTTAAAATTCCATTTATTATTCTCTATCATATTCATGTGAAATATATTAATTTTCCATGAAAATTCTTTAATCCTAGGGTTAACTCCAAGACCAAGGAAATTCCTATGATATTCCAATCATTAAAGTGGAAGTATTGCTGTATTAATTTTTTATATTTTAGAATTGGGTTTTATCAAGTGTTATATAAATGATATTTTGGATATAGGAATCATGATATATATAAGGATTATTCCCTAGTATATTTTCAATAATAATTTTTAAACAATGTTGAAAATTATGGATAACCAATAAATTTGATTTAGTAGCGATGTGATAATGATTATTTGAAATTAAAAAAATATTTACATTGATGGAGTATATGTGGTATTATATGGGACCATGAAATTGGATAATGATTTTGGTCATATTTGATAATGTTTAATACATTTTTTGTTTTTTGGAAATACACTATAATTCTATTTAAGGAATACGTGTTGTGTTATTTGTACGAATTTATTCTTTCCTATGATTCTAATAATGGAGTTATTGATACCCTAATTGGTATATAAGTTTAAGGTTGAACATATATTCAAAAGAATATATTTAAGTTTTATGGGATTAAATGATGGGTTATTGACCAGATTTGACACTTTTACTATGTTTTGGTTAGAATATTCAAATATGGAATAATTTTTTTTTGTTAATATATAATTTCATGTTATGTTAAATATTTACTAATAGATAATGGGATATAAATAATATTTATGGTTGAAAAGTGATTCACTAATAAGGTGATATTTTTGGAGATATTAATGGTGAAGATAATGATCTTCTTTCAAGTTCGTATCAAAATATAATTCATAATAATTTGGAGTGAATTTTACAAAATTATAATATTATATAGTTATTTATCATGGTGATTAATGTTACTTTTTTGGCTCTAATTAAAAGTTTCTGAGATCACCATTGAAGTTAAAAAATTCTTTAATTTTGATTTTATTTATTTAAATTTTGATTTATTTTTATTTCATTGTAGAATAATCTATGTTGAACCTTTTGTGTTATTATGGAAATTTTTAAGTAAAATGTATTATTTTCTCATAAGAAGGATTATATATTTTATATATTATCATAACTTGTGGTGACAATTTTGGTTTTGGATAATTATTTGTGATAAATAGAATTTTTTATCCTTTTGTGGAAAATTAAATCTATTTTAAGTTTATTTAATTGATTTAGGCTTGAAAAATCCATCTTTAATACTCACCGTTTTGAAAAAATGAGATTGTGGTGGAAATTGATTAAAAGATGAAATTTTACATTTCAAGTAAGTATATTTTAGTATAATTTCAAATGAGTAGTAAATTAAATCCTAAAATATAAGTTAAGGATTTTTTTTAAAAAAAATTCCCTATTATATTCATTCCTGATGAATTGATGTAATTTTCACACCTTGTTGATTTATGGTTTTCAGGTCATCAATGTTATCAAGATTATTCACATTCTAGTTATTAATATTTTCTATCACTCCCAATAATTATTTGTAAATTTTTTATTCTTCCATGATTATATATTTAATTCCCACTAATTATCTCTTATTTGGAATCCCAGTTATGTTTTTTTCAGATGACCACCATATTTCTCTTTCCCTCTTTTAAAATTAAACTTTGTTTAAAATTTTTACGATGTGATATTTAAATAAAATATTTTCAAATAACAAACCCATTATTAATAAAATCAATTTAAAATATCAAATAAAAAATTTATTAGGGTGGATGAAACACCCTATTAATTTAAAATGAAAATTTATTTGATAGTATATACAACTCACAACATCAATCTTAAATGAAAAAAATATTATTTTATAAATCTTACAATTATAAAAAAATCATCGAATTAGATGTAATAAATATGATAAATCATATTATTAAAAATATATAAATTTTATAGTCAAAAAAAATTAATTCTTTAATTATAAGTAAATAATCAAAAAAATTTATTGAAAATCAATTTTATTTATTATAAAATAATTTTCTTTAAAATGATTTGAATTTATTTTAATGAATGAATTTTATATTTTGTTTTTCTATAACATAAATTTTTTTAATAAAAATTGAAACACCCCGAGATTTTATGAAAAATATTCTTTTTAATGTCTTGTGTTGTACGCTACACCAAAATTAGCTTCTGATATACGCAACACTGTATTTGCTTGCAGTATACGCAACACTATTCTTGGCTTCTGTTGCACACAATTACAAGTTCGTTTTGTAGAAACTATTCTACGCAACATTATTTATAGATTTTATTTAATGTATAAATGAAATATGTTTTTATGATGTTATACGTAACACCAAACAGAGCTTTCACTACACGCAGCCCTGACTTGGCTTGCATTACACGCAATAAATACCTTCCTCGATAGTGTGTGTAGTACGCAATACCATGTTTCACTAAACAACGATATGCTATTAAAATATTATCAAAACTAGCCATTATGAATATTAATAACCACTTATTGGGATTTTGTAAATTTTATTTTTCAAAATGGACTTCGTTTTTGGATTCGGAATATCGAAATTAGCCTAGGGTGAAATTTTGGTATTTTTCAGGAAATTTCAATTTTTGATAAATAGCAAAAACACTGGGTTACTATTTAAAAACCGACTTTTTATTTAAATAATTATTTATTTTATTTAAATTTATTTTAGGTCAAAATTTATACATAATACCTATATATTTTCAATGTAATTCATTGGAGTAAATTTATAATAATTTTAGGTATATAAAAAGTTTATTGAACTTTTCACCGTCTTTTACCCACCTCCTAGGAGAATTTTCAAATTTACATAAAACTTAATTTTTCCACTTCTGTGAGTGGAATTTCAAAAATCCGAGAGACACGGTAGATGTCAGTAAGTAAAATGTGGTTCAATGAGTTGAAAATAATTTTTGGTGAATAGTAACTTTTTACTTTTTTTTACCACGGTTAAAAGTAAATAGGGTAATTAAGGGTCAAAATGATATTATTATTACCCTAAAACATGTCCTAATTCTATTTGATAAGTGTAATTAGACAAAAAACAACCTTATGAATAAAATATGACCATTTAGGCCCACTTGGATTAGATTAGGACATTTATTATTAATTTATTTAAAGAAGGGTTAAAATAGTTAAAATCAAAGTTTAATAAGTAAATAATTTTTAATATTGGGTTATATAGAAGATAAATTCAACTATAAATATTCATTAGAAAGCTAAAACGAGTTCCTACATAATAGTATTTTATTTGTAATTTTATACACTAAATATTTTAATTTATTTATGACACAAAGATGATGTAGTAATTATCTTATTAATGAAAGTTTTACATAATTGATGTTATAAATACCCAAATAAATGTAATTTGAGACTTTTTATGAATTACACTAATTTTTTAGGATAATATGACATGTTAGTATTTATTTAATAACTTTTTTTGAACTAATAATTCTCTTATGGTTTTCACAAAAATCAGTTACTTAATAGTGTCAAAATTTACATAAAATAGTTTTTAAAACAAATATTATATTATTAATTGTTATTTTATTACTAAAAATATAAGGATCGGCCAAATGACTTAGTTAAGGTTATATATATTAATAATAAACAAATTGGGGTTCTTTTGGCTTTTTATAGTGAGTTTATTAACCATATAGTGTAAGAACACAAAAAGACACTGTAAATGTAAAATTATCTAACTTAAAGTTAGATCAAAATGATAATGCTAAAATAGTACACTAAACTTGTCCAAATTCTATTGTATGAGATTATTTTGACCCATACCCACCTTAGATTCGAAATAAATCAATTTGGAGCTATTTCAAACCGAATATGGCTTTATAATAAAATAATATTTTTAGTTTTTCCAAAGGTACCCCTCTCCTCCCTTATAAAAGGGCACCTCCTCCCTCTCTTCCTCACACCACTTTGAGCCTTAAAACTCGGCCAAACCCTGAAAAATTATCTTCTCCACTTCCCTAGAAACATCCTAGAGGTCCTGGTCTTCTTCAAAGAGCAAGTTTAGTTCCCTAAGTGGAGGTCTCGAAGAGGCGCTTCAAAGAAGTGGTAATGTCCGTTACTGATTCTTTCAACTTTATTTCTTCTTCCACTTCTTCTTATTTAGTTGTTTCATTATGAAGTAATAAAATCTGTATCAATCATATACTGATATGTTATTATAATTATGAAACAACCATATTTCACAATCTATCCATCCAACGAAAAATGAAATCACCGCACGTGCGTACGCACGGAATACCGTCTCCACGCCGTGGTGTAGTCTATTTTCCACCACCACCTTACTTGGATGAGTATAATGGTGAAAGTAATGAATATATATGATTATTGTAAATTTATATTGATTCTGTAATATTATACATACACTTTAATATAATTCCACGATCATGGGAATGATATCATCGCTCGTGCGTACGTACGGACTACCGTCTCCATGAACGCGATGAGATTCATTTTCCATGATTAACCATTCAAAAACGATTATAAAGTATATATGATGAATAATAATGAAATATATGACATAATAATGCTACTGGATTTATGTATATATATGTATGTCATCTATTTAATTTCATTCAATTCAATAAGGAAATGAAAACATCGTTCATGCGTACGTACGACCTAGCGTCTCCATGAATGGTGTATTTCCTTTCTTTTTATTAATCTATAATATATATGTATATGATGAACATATATTATATATAAATCATTTTCTACACTCTGGAATTATTTAAATCTGGATATAAGTAATAATATCAAGAACGACAAGTCGAAACACATATGATAAATGAAATGATTTTACCCAAAAAGCTACTTTAACATGAAATTTACAAAAGAACGGGTAATATAAAGTCATATGTGAAACATATATGATATCATAACAAGGAATATGATTATTTAATAAGTCAATGACATTATTGAAATCATTATACAGGAGGTTCGGATCCATACGAAGCATATCGGACCTAAGGTAAGGGATAAATTTTCAATCTCATTTTTATCCGAGATTGCTTATACGTAAGTATTTACTAGGGTTACGTTTATCATCCATGAACATGTTTTATAAAAATGTTTTCATAAAATGTTAACTATTATTCCATGATTTTTTAATGTCATTTTTACACTTTATTGACTTTTTTCCACACTGTATGAATGGAATCTTTTTTTAGTTACCATATAAGGTACGTTTTGACTTTTCTGACAAAAGTACGAGTAAAATGTTATTTTTAACTTATATGGCATGAACGGATTTTTATGGTTTCATAACGCCTCATTTTTAAGAAGAATCCTCAACAAGAGTGCTTGATTATTTTCAGAAAAACCCTTTTCTTTTAAAATTTCATGGAATTTTGTGAAAAGAAAATGATTTTAAAGAAGAAAGGATATTTTCCTCAATAATTCATTTCAAGTGTTTTGTCAAAACTATTTTCCATCTAAGATGACATTATTTCATATGTGTATGTTTCAAGTAATATGTCTCTATGATTTAAATGGTTTCAATTTTCGTATGATGAAATGATATCAAATTTTTATGGATTATGTTATGATGGCATGATGTTTAAGAATCCCATTTTTATTACATGGGTTATGCTATGATGTATGATTTATGATTTTGTGGCACAAAAAAGAATGATTTCATTAATAGATGGGTGGGACCTATATCTCCCTCCAATTCATTGGGTAAAGAGTTATATATCATGAGATAGACATGGCTGGAATGGTAAGTAAATCCGGTTCAGTGTTATAGGACTGAAACGAGGAGTGAACTCGATTCAGAAAGGGACTTTGTCCACTAAGATGGTCTTGGAAGCAATGCCTTGGCTACTATGGAAATCATAACAAGTGATGAATGTTTTCCACAATTACATGTTTTATTCCCATGCTATTTTATCATGATTTATGTTCCATTATGATCTATGCCTTATGTACTTCCATGTTTTATGTCATTGCTCAAGATTTTGATGTTTAAACATTATGTTCATGTTTTTAAGTTCAAATGTATATGGTATGTTTTATTTTATCCATGCTTACCCTTACTGAGCATTTGAGCTCACCCTTTTTATGTTTTACTTTCCCCTAGGATTAAAAGAAAGGTTTTAGGTAAGGAAACCAAAAGTGGCAGATCTTTATGGGAGATGTTGAAGATATTTCACCACGATTAGAAGATTACGTTCCAAGTTTCCAAAGACACTAAACTATTATGGTTCTCTTGTGTCTGTATTTGTTATGTATTATGTATTCCAAGAAAGTAATGTCATATCCATGTATATCATGCTTTGGGCCGTTACAGTTGGTATCAGAGGCAAAGGAGGTAGGAATGTATCTGATCCTTGGGAACTCTCACATGTGAGCGTTGGACGAAGCATGGCTCTCCACCCAAGGGCTTCATGAGGAAATGGCTGCCACTGGGGATGGTGGTTTGTCCCGCCCAGGGGGTGTAGCCGCCCATGGAGTGCCCTGATAGGTATCAATTATAGTCCACTGGAAGTAATTCCAGACCGTTACAGTTGGTATCAGAGGAAAGGTTTAGTCAACCTTTGGAAACTAGGATGCGAGAACTTTAGTGAGATCCCTAGAGATATTTCTAAGGTATGTCTAGGGATGTCCCTAAGGTTTAGTATAAGTATAGGTTATAGTCCTAGAATTATGGTAACAATATTATATTAAACCTAATGTGTTAGATATTGAAGTTACTCCCCCTTTATTATGATTTATTCCTCTCACACTATTCTTTTTGGGTTTTAGAAAATGGATGGAAACAAGATGATTCACGATAATGGAGGATATGATGGACAATGGAATGATATTATTCATGAGGAACCGAATGAAATGGGATTTGAATGTCCAAACATCATTATTATGCCGAATAAAAAATCTCATAATATGATCAATAAACTCAAATTTGGTAAGTTTCCTGACTCAGCTAATGAGAGAAAGATGTAGTTTCATGATGATCATAGAGGAAAGAAAGTTCAATTTCTTCTATGTAAATCATGTGGGAAGAGGCATAAAGGAAAATGTTTCAAAGTAACTGGAAGATGCTTTGGGTGTGGAAAAGAAGGACATAAAGCTAGTAAGTGAAAAGGAAAAGGTTCAGTTAACACCATGGATGAGGATAATGGTATTGCTACGACATCAACAATGGTTAAATGTTTTAAATGTGGAATGTACGGGCATTATGAAAACCAATGCCCTAAGGGAAAGCCTCATGAAGAGAATAAGTATGGTCATACGGGTAATATTTATGTTGATGATGATGAAGAGACTACAAATAATATGTGAGATGAAAGAATTTTTGAAGCTCCATCAATGGTTTAAGAAGGTAGTGGAATGATTACATGTTTATCAAGTGTAATGTTGAACAAGTAATCTCATGGTACTATGGAATAAAGAGACATATAAGGATTGTTACACTATTGTCTTTCCTTAAGTTGTGAAAGTGTGTGATGAATAGTACTAGTATTTTTGGAAAGTAGATGATATGCACATAATGAAGGGATAAGGACAAAATTAAATGTTTGAAAGTATTCATGAGCTTATGACTGATATAAGGAGAAGGTTATATCATGTTTTGAGTATATTGAATTTTTGGATTTTGGTATGTGTAAAGAGTTAAATTTTGACAACATTCATGTTTTCACTAAGGTTTAATGGGTATTCATTTTTCAAGAGAATACATGATTAAGGTATTCACATGATTGGAATGTGACCAACAAGATAATGGGGGATAAATGATGGTTTTTTATGACATTTCAAGTAATCGTTTTCTTTATACTATGATCTTGGACCAAAGTATTTTAGATAAACATTGGAATGGATTATGTTGGACATAGGATAGTATTGTTTAAGGATAGAACTTTTTTCGATATTATTGATGGGATGTTATAGTAATGTAGCTTTAGAAAAAGGAAAACCTGCAGGACGACCGACAACCCATCGCGTCAGAGAAGGATGTAGGAATCGAACCCACAACCAAAGTGCGACTGGCCTTTATCGCCTACCATTGGCCTAAAAAATGTCCCTGGTTAGTAGAAACTAGTTTCATTTTATTAGTTGGTATGATATATGAAGTATAAGTTCATTTTTGGAATCATATATGATTAACCTCACCATAGATAGACTTATGTATATTTGATAACTTTTTTTAACCTTTTGTTTGAACAAAATGGAATGACCCATCATTCTATCACATGATTTGTTCTTCACGAATAACAAATTCAACTTCATTTCTTTATGAGATGAAGTGGAAATTGTTCAATGCACGAACAATAGTGAGATTGTACCAAAATCAAGCATGTATTTCTTCTAATTCAAAAATTTTTAACTTTAGGGAAATGATATTGAAAACCAAAAATGTTTTCCTAGTGCTCTTATATCCGATGAATCAGATGGTACCTTAGATCATCACAAATTTATGGCTTTGTGATTGATGGATTTTTCATAGCCATGTTATATACCACTCTCCATCAGAATATGATGGATAGATTTTTCCTCCATATCCATATTTTCACCTATGTTCTCCTATGTGGAAACCCAGTGATGAGTTATTTGGGTATCCGTTATGTTTCTAACGTTCCTTTTTTAATGAAGTTTTAGTATTCCTTTTTATGATGTGAGTTTCTATGAAAGAAACTCTCGTGTAATAAACCATTTATAACCCCGAAAAATTTCGAGGGAAAAATTCATTTTAAGGGGGTAGAATGTAACACCTTGAGATTTTATGAAAAATATTCTTATTAATGTCTTGTGTTGTACGCTACACCAAAATTATCTTGTGATATATGCAACACCGTATTTGCTTTCAGTATACGAAACACTATTCATGGCTTGTGTTACACACAATTTCAAGTTTGTTTTGTAGAAATTATTCTACGCAACATTATCTATAGATTTTGTTTAATGTATAAATGAAATAAGTATTGATTATGTTATACGCAACACCAAACAGTGCTTTCACTATACGCAGCCCTGACTTGGCTTTCATTACACACAATAAAGACCTTCCTCGATAGCGTGTGTAGTACGCAATATCGAGTTTCACTAAACAATGATATGCTATTAAAATATTATTAAAACTAGCCATTATGAATAGTAATAACCACTTTTTGAAATTTTGTAAATTTTATTTTTCAAAATGGACTTCATTTTTGGATTCAGAATATCGAAATTAGCATAGGGTGAAATTTTGGTATTTTTCTGGAAACTTTCAATTTTTGATGAATAGTGAAAACACTGGGTAACTATTTAAAAACTGAATTTTTATTTAAATAATTATTTATTTTATTTAAATTTATTTTAGGTCAAAATTGATACATAATACCTATATAAGTTCAATGTAATTCATTTGAGTAATTTTATAATAATGTTAGGTATATAAAAATTTTATTTAACTTTTTACCGTCTTTTACCCAGCTTCTAGGAGAATTTTCAAATTTACATAAAACTTAATTTTACCGCTTCTGTGAGTGGAATTTCAAAAATCCGAGAGACACAGTTGATGTCAGTAAGTAAAATGTGGTTTAATGAGATGAAAATATTTTTTGGTGAATAGTAACATTTTACTTTTTTTACCATGGTTAAAAGTTAATTGGGTAATTAAGGGTAAAAATGATATTATTATTAACCTAACACATGTCCTAATTCTATTGGATAAATTTAATTCGACCAAAACAACCTTAGGAATAAAATATGACCATTTAGGCCCTCTTCGATTTGATTAGGACATTTATTATTAATTTATTTAAAGAACGGTTAAAATAGTTAAAATCAAAGTTTAATAAGTAAATAATTTTTAATATAGGGTTATACATAAGCTCAATTCAACAAAAAATATTCATTATAAATATAAAACGATTTCCTACATAATAGTATTTTATTTTTTATTTTTATACATTAAATAATTTAATTTATTTATGACACAAAGATGATGTAGTAATTATCTTATTAATGAAATATTTACATAATTGATGTTATAAATAACCAAATAAATGTAATTTTAGACTTTTTATGAATTACAATATTTTTATAGTTTAATATGACATGTTAGTATTCATTTATTTAACTTTGTTAGAACTAATAATTCTGTTACGAGTTTCACATAAATCAATTACTAAATAGTGTCAAAATTGACATAAAATAGGTTTTAAAACAAATATTATATTATTAATTGTTATTTTATTCTTAAAAATATATGGTTCGTCCAAATGACAATGATAAGTTTATATATTAATAATAAACAACTTGGGGTTCTTTTGGCTTGTTATAGTGAGTTTATTAACCTTATAGTGTAAGAACACATTAAGACATGGTAAACGAAAAATTATCTAACTTAAAGTTAAATCTAAATGATAAGGTGAAAATAGTAAAATAAACTTTCCCAAATTCTATTGGATGAGAGGATTTTGACCCATCCCCATCTTAGCTTCAAAATAAATCAATTTGATGCTATTTGAAACCGAATATGGCATTATAATAAAATAATATTTTTAGTTTTTCCAAAGGTACCCCTCTCCTCCCTTATAAAAGGGAACCTCCTCACTCTCTTCCTCACACCACTTTGAGCCTTAATGCTAGGCCAAAACCTGCCAAATTATCTTATAAACTTTTCTAGAAACATCCTAGAGGTCCTGTTCTTCTTCAAAGAGCCATTTTAGTGCCCTAAGAGGAGGTCTCAAAGAGGCGCTTTAAAGAAGAGGTAATGTTCGTTACCGATTCTTTCATCTTTATTTCTTCTTCCACCTCTTCTTCTTTAGATGTTTCATTATGAAGTAATAACATCAGTATCAATAATATCCTGATATGTTATTATAAGTATGAAAGATCAATCCATCCTACGGAAAACGAAATCACCACACGTGCGTACGTACGGAATACCGTCTCCACGCCGTGGTGTAATATATTTTCCACCACCACCATACTTGGATGAGTATAATGGTGAAATTAATGAATACATATGATTATTGTAAAGTGATATTGATTTTGTAATATTATACATACACTTTAATAATATTCCACGATCATGGGAATGATATCATCGCTCGTGCGTACGTACGGACTACCGTCTCCACGAACGCGATGAGATTCATTTTCCACGATTAACCATTCAAAAATGATTATAAAGTATATATGATGACTAATAATTAAATATATAAAATAATAATGCTACTGGATTTATTTATATATATGTATGTCATCTGTTTAATTTCATTCAATTCAATAAGGAAATGAAAACATCGTTCATGCATACGTACGGCCTACCGTCTCCATGAACGGTGTATTTCCTTTATTTTTATAGATCTATAATATATATGTATATGATGAATATATATGATATATAAATCATGTTTTACACTCTGGAATTATGTAAATCAGGATATAAGTAATAATATCAAGAATGAAAAGTCGAAACACATACGATAAATGAAATGATTTTTCCCAAAACACTACTTTAACATGAAATTTACAAAAGAAAGTGTAATATAAAGTCATAAGTGAAACATATATGATATCATAACAATGAATATGATTATGTAATAATTCAATGACATTATTTAAATCATTATACAGGTGGTTGAGATCCATACGATGCATATCAGACCTAAGGTAAGGGATAAATTTTCAATCTCATTTTTATCCGAGATTGCTTATACGTAAGTATTTACTGGGGTTACATTTATCATCCATGACCATGTTTTCTAAAAATGGTTTCATAAAATGTTAACTATTCATCCATGAATTTTTAAAGTCATTTTTACCCTTTATTGACTTTTTACCACATTGTATGAATGGAATCTTTCCTTTTGTTACCATATAATGTACTTTTTGACTTTTCCGACAAAAGTATGAGGAGAATGTTATTTTTAACATATACGGCGTGAACGGATTTTTACGGTTTCATAACACCTCATTTTAAAGAAGCTTCCTCTACAAGATTCCATGATTATTTTCCACAAAACCATTTTCTTTTAAAATTGCATGGAATTTTGTGAAAAGAAAATGATTTTAAAGAAGAAAGGATATTTTCCTCAAGAATTCATTTTAAGTGTTTTGTCAAAACTATTTTCCATCTAAGATGACATTACTTCATATGTGTATGTTTCAAGTAATATGTCTCTATGATTTAAATGGTTTCAATTTTCTTATGTTGAAATGATATCAAATTTTTATGGATTATGTTATGATGGCATTATGTTTAAGAATCTCATTTTTATTACATGGGATATGCTACGATGTATGATTTATGATTTTGTGGAACACGAAAGAATGATTTCATTATGAGATGAGTGGGACCTATATCTCCGTCCAATGCATTGGGTAAATATTTATATCTCATGAGATAGACATGTCTGGAACGTTAGGTTAATCCGGTTCAGTGTTACAGGACTGAAACGAGGAGTGAACTCGATTCAGAAAGGGACTTTGTCCACTAAGATGGTCTTGGCAGCAATGCCTTGGATACTATGGAAATCATAACAAGTGCTGAATGGTTTCCAGAATTACATGATTTATTCCCATGCTATTTTATCTTGATTTATGTTCCATTATGATCTATACCTTATGTACTTCCATGTTTTATGTCGTTGCTCAATATTTTGATGATTAAACATTATGTTCATGTTTTTAAGTTCAAATGTATATAGTATGTTTTATTTTATCAATGCTTACCCTTAATGAGCATTTGAGCTCACCCTTTTTATGTTTCATTTTCCCCCATGATTAAAAGAAAGGTTTTAGGTAAGGAAACAAAAAGTGGAAGGTCTTTATGGGAGATGTTGAAGATCTTTCACCACGATTAGAAGATTACATTCCAAGTTTCCAAAGACACTAAACTATTACGGTCCTTGTTTGTCTGTATTTGTTATGTATTAAGTATTCCACAAAAGTAATGTAATATCCATGTACGTCAAGCTTTGGGTCGTTACAGTTGGTATCAGGGGCAAATGAGGTAGGAATGTATCTGATCTTTGGGAACTCTCACATGTGAGCATTGGACGAAGCATGGCTCTCATCCCAAGGGCTTCATGAGGAAATTCCTGCCACTGGGGATGGTGGTGTGTCCCGCCCAGGGGGTGTAGCTGCCCATGGAGTGCCCTGATAGGTATCAATTATAGTCCACTGGAAGTAATTCCAGACCGTTACAAAAATAATATAATTTTTGAAATAATGATATCAAAATTATTTTATCACTAATTCTTTGGATTTAAAAAAATACTAATTTTCTAGTAAATAGTAAAGAATAATTATTATTTTTAAAAGACATTTTTTATTTCAAAAACTAACATAGTTATATTTAAAAATATTCTTTCAAAATAATTTTATCTTTATTATATTATTAATAATATAATTATGATAACTAGAAACAAATTTATGGTTTAATTTATTATTAAAACATTATTATATAAAAGAAGTGATTTTTCTACAAAAAAACATGGCATTTTGTGTTTAAATATTAAATAAATTTATACCACTTGTAAAAATTTAATCTTGAAAAATGTATTGTTTAGTCGGAATTAATAACTTCAATTTTATTAAATAGTTCCCTTTCTATTTTTTCATTATGAATAGTAATCACATTGAATATTTGTCATCATGATAAGGGTAAATCGAGTGATTCATGATTAAAATAATATGAGAAATGTTAAATAATTACCCCAATTATTGTATATATCCAACTGGATGAATTTAGTTTGTTTACTTTGATCCATTTTTCCAAAATATAGAAACCTAGTTCTATATTTCATTGATTTTGTCCTTCAATGTATTTATGTAATTTTTAAAATAAAAAATTACACTTTCTTTAGTTAATTTCTATAAAATATTTTTGTTGGAAGAAAAAAATCATGATTCAATATAGATCCATATGCTAAATATAAATTATTTTTTATCGTGGTAATATTTTTTTATTTATTACTGAATAAATTAATTTCTTATGTTCTTGTTAAAAACTAATATAGTATTTTATTCAATTAATCGGAAAATAAAATAAATGATTCAAAAAAATAGAAAGTAATATAATTTTAATGAATTATTGTGTAAATTTGTTTTTGTAAATATATACCATTTTAATGATATATGAAGTGATTATATTCAATTTTATTTTATGATTTTTTTCAAATTCATATTAAAATTATATTTCCAAAGATGAAATTAATTTTTTTATACTAAATAATTTTTTATTAAATTATTTTTAAATAAAAATTTGATTATTGTTATATTTTTCTGTGATATGGTCAAAAATGGAAAATATTTTCTCTTTAGGGTCTAAATTACAATTTATAGTTACTATATAAACCTTTAAATAGTAAAAAACCCAGTTTCCTAGGTTATCATCAAAAGAGTTCATAGAGGTTTAAAATAAGATTATAATAGTGAAAAATAACCAAATCATATAAAAATATTATTTCACCAGAATATTTAATCAAATAATTATATTAAATTATAATTATATCAATTTTTAATAATTTGATCATGAAATTTTTTTTATTAATTTAATAATTTGTAAAATTCTAAGAATGCTCATCCCCTCATTATTAAATGACCCCAATAACCTACATTATTCACACATAGAGAACCATTGTGTTCAAATAATGAATAAAATATCAATTCATAAAATAACTTCTGACATCCTATAGGTATTATTTTGGAAATAATATCAAACTTATTTTGATTAATGTGTAATGAAAAGGAGGTTTTATGAAGAAAAGGTATAGATGTTAATTGAAGGTTTTTTCTTCCTTTCTTCTTATGCCCCATTAAAATATTATTCAAAAAAGATTAAATAATACCACCAATATCTTCTTTACACTAATATGTTTTTATGTCAATGTATTACACTATATCCATCACCACTTCCATGAAATGGGAAACAAAACCATCATTTCTGTTTGAGGAAAACAAACAACTCGTAAACCGATGTAATTAATTTCTCATAACTTCCTATCATGGTTCTATATATTGATTTATTTATTATTTATATATGATATTAAAAAAATTGTCATCATTATTAATATATAACATATATTCTAATTTCTTAACATTCCTTCAATTTGAAAAATCATAACATTGTTCATGTGAACGTGTAGACTACAACTTCAATGAAGTTATATGATTAATTTTCAATCACTAAATCACATAGATAATATTTATGATTTTATTTAATGAAATTATATTTAAGTTATGTTATAATTATAATTATTTTAATATACAATAATACATACATTATTTCCATCACAATCATTGAAAAATCGAAATGTTACTCATGCGTAGATACGACTTATCATGACTCTAAATGTAAAATAGTTCATTTTTTATAACTATATTTCTAGGAAGGTTTTAAATTTATTATTTTTGTATAAATATTATAATTATTTCACGATAGTTATTCATTAGATAATTTAACATTGACAACTTTTACAATTTTATACCAACCAAAGTCATTTTGAACATATAAATCAAATATCGTCAAAACACCTGATGTGGACATAATTAACTAATTAATAAAATATTAAATGGAAATTTATAAAATAAAAGTAATAGTAAACATGGAAAAAATTCATAATTTAGTAAATAATTAACCCAGGCTTGTTATTTGGGATGATAAAAAATATGTGAAGTGTTATACCTGAGGTACAGGTCTCCCATCTTACTTTTGTTTCCATGAAACATTTTTCATCTTCCCATAAGATTATTTAATATGGAATATATTAAGCTCCTTTTATATAAAATATAATTATTGGCCTTAAAATCATTTCATTTCATTATTGATTTTATTTTGTTTCTTTCATGGGAAACATGATTCAAAAGTTACAAAAGCGATAACGGATTATTTTACAGTATCATCATTCATGGAAAATGGTTCTATTTATGTATCCACTAGGAGAATTATATGATATTTCAATCATTTAACCATTGATTTTTTATATGGTTATTTTTAAAATTAATAATTTTTTATTACATTTTACTCCTTTAATTACACTAGATATATAGTGAATATTTTTTAGGAAATAAATTTCATTATACATTGTGAGGATTATTTTTCATCCACGTACATATTTTTATAAAAATATTTATAATAATATTGTTTTTCTATAATGATTTATTAATTATATTTTTGCCCATTATTTATTTTTTTTAAATGGTTTAAAATAATTTTTTTTATTTTGGAATGAGGGACTTCTTAATTTTTTTAGATAAATATGAAATAAATATAGGTTTTAACAAACATAAAATGAATGATATTTCCAATCATCATGACTGCCAAATTATTTGAATCATACTTTATAATTTTCCTTAATTTTTTTCAAATAATATTTTTCGCTTAATATTTTATGATTTTTAGTTCAGGTATGTTATTTTTTTATGTTGAAAAGTTAATTTCTTCATGGATGTTTTTAAATATGTTTTCTAATATTTATATTAATTAATATCAGAAAACCCTTTATTTTATTTATACTCCATTAGGGATGTGTTATAATGATAAAATCCTTATTCTTTATCTTCATATTTTATTATTATTCTAACTAGGAAATATATTGACTTTTTATATTCACATTTTTCAATATGAATGTTTATATTGATTATGTAATTCACCATGCCCTTGAATTATTAAGTGACATGTGGAGTCTGTTATAGAACATAAATTCATTAGTATGTGTCCATAAAAAATTTATCTTGAGTATTTTTCAACGGCCTTAACTATTTATATAAGGATATCTCACATGAAGCCTTAATGGTATGTTTAAGATGTCTAAAATTATGAATTATATTATTATGAGAAAAGTTTTTGATATCAATGTTTTTATTTAAATAGTTATGATATACATGGATAAGCTTCAAAAACATTTGATTATTTATATGGAAGTATTTTATCATTATTTATTATTTCATTACTATTCTTAGTGTTCATTTTATTGAGTAAATGACATGGATTTTATATTATTAACATTTTTATATTGATTATTCTTTATTAACTCAATACAAACTCCATTTTACATAACAATTTTTTAAGGATATGATATCATCATTATTTTATTTCCTTGCTTGAGGACATGAATAATGAATCATTTAATGTGTCCAAGTATATATATTTTTTACAATCACTATCTTTTATATTTTATTTCAAATATAATATGATAATAATGTTTGAATATTAATTACCAAGACTAAAAAACTATTTTTTTTCTCTCTCTAGGTGATCTATTGTCCTTAAGTTTGTTTTATAAACTAACAACTATATTGGGGATACTATAGCTTGGTTGATTATATTAATAATTTCTATAGTTATCATCATAAGTATAATATTATAATAAGATCATAATGGTGAGAATTTCAACCTGTAATATTTAAATTTACTTATGATCCATTATTTAATAATTTCAACAATTTTGTTTCATTTAGTTATCATATAATTAATTTCAATTTGAATTTTAATATGAAACAACCATAGACAGAGACCAATCACTGGATAACTAACTAGAAATTATTCATCTAATGGATATTTTAATCATACGGTGTGAATAAACTCTATTTGTTGTATAAAAACTATTATTTTTTATATGGGTAATCTTACGACTTTGAACAATGAACCCATTTTAAATTAATAGTTTGGAACATTAATTTCTTTTTATGAAAGAATAATTATGTTATTTTATTTATTAATATTAAAATTTACTTTGGATGAATTTTTGATAATTTTTTGATAACATTCAAGTTTAGATGAATAGTAAAAATACACATTAATTTAAGTGAAAACAACATTTTTCATTGAAATAATTTAAATGGTAAAATTATAATATTTTTTTATTTTAAGATTACATTTAATATATTTTTATCATTAATTATATTTTATGTCATTATCATTAATTTTACATTGAATTTCTATGTAAAATAATTTCAGTATTTGAAAATGTTTTAACTATTAAAAACTGGTTCTCTCATTCTGACAATGGGATCAATGATAAAATAACTACTACAACTATTGCGTTTATAATTTTTAAAAACAGACACCATTTTTTTAATTATTAAGTCCAAATAATTCTAATAGGATACTTTTATGAGTGGGCATTATGAATAGTAACATTAGTAATTTTTTTATTTCTAGGGTTGAAGGTAAATTATGAAATTTAAGGTAAAAAAATATTATAAAATTCTCTTACCACCGGTAAAAATTAATTAGGATGACTAAAATTGACCCTTATCATATATTATTCAAAATATAATAATGTAATGACCACTTTCCCAGGAATTGACATTAATATACTAAAAAATGATGAATGTAACAAGATACCATAATCTAATGTTATATAAGTATATTAATTTAAAAATATAGATAACTAAGTGATAATATAAACTATAGTAAGTCTTTGGAAGGATAAAATAATTACCTACATCTTATTTATTTATTTATTATTTTTAGATAATAAATAATTACAATTAATTATCACACTATAATGATTCACATATTATTTTATTAACAAAAATATCATATAAATGTTTTGAAAATCAGTAAAAGTAATTTATTTGAATTAATTATGATCTTCCAAGAATATTCATGTTGACTGTGACTTGTAATTAGAATATTAAATACTTTTTTTCAAGGTTATCTTCTTTGTGTATTTTATTTAAATTAAAATAAATGAACAATGTCAAAATTGAATATACTGGTATTTTCTTAAAATAACATACATTTAAATTATATAATACTTAGAAAATATTTAAAAATTAAAAATTAGAAATTAAAAATAATAAGGTATGAAATGTCATATCTTATCAAATTATAGGAAATTGAAAACACATAATAAAATAATTATAACTATTTAATATTTATAATATTATTACATCAATTTAAAATAAATTTCTTAAATAACGATAAATCAAAATTTTAAGGTTTAAAATAAAATAAAAAATGATCAAAATTTTATTATATGAGATTTTTTCTACCAATAATCATATTATCATTGAAACAATTCATATTGGATGTATTTTAATTTAAAAAATAATTTATATTAATTTAATAATTTTTGAACTTCCAAAGATGCCCCATCCCCTCTTGTATAAAAGGCCACCTCACCTTATCTTTTAATTACAACTCTAAATCCATTTTTTTGTCCCAGACATGACCAATTCCTCTCCCAAGTTCCCTCAATTCATCATAGAGGCCAGGCATTTGGCATAAATCCAACCTAGGGAGGCCTTGTGTGGAAATCAAAATAAGATACTCGAAAAAGAGGTTATTGTTTTATCCGCCTTTTCAAAAATCTATTATTCTTATATATAATATGATTATGTTGTTTCCATTATAAAATAATAAATACATTATCTTATACATGCTCAAACATTATTATAATTTCATAAAACCTTATACGTCCATTTATCCACCAAAACATAAAAAATATTATCGTGGTTGTGTACCAACAGCTTACGGTCTCCACGATGTGGTGTCATTTTTTATTCAACAATACTGAATTTTTATGGGTATAATGATTAGTATAATTTATATAAATAATAAATATGAAATGATAATTATTCTTTAAAACTAAAATTTCATCCAATTCCATACCATTTAACCATCAAGGGAATGATATTGTCGCTCAGGAGTACGTACGACCTACTGTCTCTACAATGTGGTTATATTCATTCTCCACGATATCTATTCAAGAATTATTATAAAATTTTTAAGATGGAGAAAATTAATAATTATATACTTAATTTTATTCTATACATGAATAAAATACATCCTAAGCAGAAAAAGATGACATGTTTGGAAGAAACATGGAAGAGAAAACGAAGAAGTTAACACCCAAAAAAATGGAAATATTGAAACAATAATAAAAAATCATATAATAAGATCATATATGATATCAAAAATATGTATATGGTTCATTTATAATTTAATAAAAAAAATTATCCATTGTACAAGAGGTTAACACACCCTTGACTAACAGAAAGTAAAAGGTAAGTGATAATTTTATAAATCACATTTTTATCTGATATTGTTTATACATATATATTTACTAGGGTATATTTATCATTGAAATCCATGTTTTATAAGTATGTAATATTATTTCTATTCATCTAAAATTTTTTAAAGTTAATTTTTCCATTTGGTGAATGTTTATTCAATGTTCTAAAATAAATCTGTTGTCATTATTTTATTTGAGGTACTTTTTAATTTTTCGTCAAAATTACATGGAGAATGTTTTTTTACTTATATGTCAAGAATGCATTATTATAATTTAATAAAAACTTAATTCCATTATATTTAATATAACAATTCAAGTGTATTTTTAATTAATTTATTTCCTTTTACAATTTCATGGATTTTTAGAGAAAATAAAATGATTTTGAAGAAGAAAAGATATTTTCGATAAGAATTAATTTCAAGTATTTTATAAACATTATTTTTCATCTAAATGACATAGTGTTTTGTTTCTATCCCAATAATAAATTTTATTTAATTATGTTTATGTTAGAATTATTTTTATGAAATCAATATATTTTATATGCATTATGATAGAATAATGTTTAAGAAAATAATTTTTTGTTCCTTCTATTAAAATATGATGTATGATTTATATTTTTATGGAACATGTAAGAATGAAATCAGTATGAGATGGCTGGGACCTATAACTCCCTATAATTAATTGGGTAATGATATATATCTCATGAGATAGACCGGACTAAAATGACATGTATATCCATTTTGGTAATACATGGATAGAAAAGTAAGTAAACCCGATTTAGTAATGGACGTTGTCTACTGTGATGGTCTTAGAAATGAACCTTGACTAATATGAAATGAATTTATATTCATATGTGTACTTCAAAAAATAATTTGTTTTATGTTAGGACATTTATGATTATTTCCATTAATTATTATAAAATTATACCCCATAACATGATATCATGATATTTTGTATACGAGATATGACATTAAGATGTTATGTTATTATATCTTATGATTATGATATGATTGATATTTCCCTTGTATAAACTTATTGGTAATTTTAGGTCACCCTTTCATATGTTTATTTTCTACAGGTCCTGAAGAAGGGTAGTAATGATGTTGCAAAAAAAAGGTGTCTAGTTATATAGAATTAAGTGAGAGATAATGTAGATATTTTATAAACCAATTGTTTACATTTCCTAGTTTCTAAATTCACTATACCTATATCATCCTGTCATGGATATATAATATTTTGTAATTGATATACCAAAACATTGATGTAATATCAATGTATGTAAAGTATGGGTCGTTATAGTTGGTATCAAGTGAAAGGTATAGTTATCCTTTGTAATCATAGATGACAAAGCATTAGTAATAACCCTAAGGATATGTCTATATATAGGATACAATCTTAGTGATTTAGAAATCATCATTAATAACCTAGTATAAAACCTAGAGTTTCCTAAATTAATGATTTATGTGGTTATCTCATTTTGATTAGTGTTTCTCACACTATGCTTCTTGGTTTTAGTCAATGGCTGGAACCTGAAGAAACTTTGTTAATGTTGAATGCGATAGGAAATGAAATGACTATCCTCTTGAGCAACCAAATGTTATGGGACATGGAATGAAAAATCTTGTAGATATACTCAAAAACATTTCTCAAGCCATGAATCATGCAGGAATTCCAAACATTCAAATAAGGGATTCACATTCTGTTGAGTCCTTATGAGGTAACATCCACCTTCATTGACTGGGTCTTTTGATCCATTAGTGGATAAAAAATGGATCAGCACCCCTAAAATGGTATTTTCAATTCTACAAATTTATAAACATGATAAATTCATATTATGAGTCTATCATTTTGAAGGTGAAGCTATTCAATGGTGGAATCATATCAAGAATATGTGGGAAAGTGATAAAATTGAGTTTATATAATAGGATGAGTTTAAGATGTTATTTTTTTCAATTAGTACTTTCCTCATATTCTTATAAAAAATCGATAACGTGTTCCTTGAACTTAAGAAAAATTATGAAAAATTTGTTAGTACAAACAAACCAAGTTTTACAAGACATGAAAGGTATTATTCTTGAATTATTATCCAACATGAGTGTAAAATCGATCGTCTAATTTGTGGATTAAAACAAAGTCTCAAAATGGAAGTATCCATAAGGGGATTTAATAGCTATGAGTAAATTTGTTGATGTGATCTCAAGGATGAGAGGGATATTGGAGTAACACCTCAGTCTTATGAATTTGATAAGAAGGGGAAAATGAAATTAAAAGGAAAATCTAAATACCACACTGAAAAGAAGATGATTTTTCCCTTATGCTCAACGTGTGGAATGAAACATGGAGAGAATTATTTAAAATGGACTTGTAAAAGTTTTATGTGTGGAAAAGAAGTTAATCAAGTAGTAAAATTCCAATGTGATGAGAAAAATATTTATAATTATGTGAACATAGAATAGGATACACAGAATGCACCACTTACACTTCAATGCAAAAAGTGAAAGGGAATAGGGAATTATGATAATAAATTTCTTAATTAGAGGGTTATTTATGATGATCAATGTCAAAAAACACTTACTTCCAAAGAAAAAGTAATGTCACATGAAATCACTATCGGTTATGTGGTGTACGATAATTAAGTGGTGAGGGGTTAACATACAATCCAATCTAATGTTACAAATGTTTTATTTGATTCTATATCCACCCACTATTTTATTTCTAAAGAATTTTCTAATGGTATCACAGTATTACCGAAACAATTAGATGATGAGTTGGATGTGACGATTCCTAATGGAATAAGAGTCACATAAAATGAATATAATTCTTCTTCTATTGAGGTATTTCAGAAATTTCTTCTTTTAAATCTTTTTATCCTTCCTATAATGGTATTTTGTGTGATTCTTGGCATGTGTTAGATTTCTCTATATAAAGATCACATCAATTTCCATGGAAGTAAAGTCACATTTCATATTCCAGATCAATCTATGATCACTTATCAATGCAAGTATGAATTTATCCTTTTAATAGAAAGTTATTACATCTTATGGGTTTTTATTTCTATAAATTGAGGTTATTTATATCAAATGGTTGGGGAGAAACTCAAGATTAAGAAAATGCCCGTTTTCCAGGAGTTTGATGATATCTTTCCAAAAGAATTTCTAGGCCTTTCCCTAATTCGTGAAGTTGAGATTTCAATAGAACTCCTACCTTGTTCTATTTCTAATTGAAATACACCATTTAGAATGTCCCCAATTGAGTTTCATGAATTGAAGAAGAAACACCAAGAGAATCATGATAAGGGATTCATATACCGTAGTGAGTCACCTTGGGGAGAAAATATTTTATTTATTAGTAAGAATGATGAATCAATGAGACTCTGCATTGATTATCATGTATTTAACAAGATCAATATCAATAAAAAATTTCCTCTTACCCGCATTGATGACTTATTATACCATATATAAGGAGCTCCAAACTTTTCAAATATTTATCTTCATTCAGGATATCATCAATTAATTGTCATGAAGGAGGATATACAAAATATGTAATAACGTACAAGGTATGGAGACATTGAATTTATATTTCTTCCATTGGGTCATATAAATTTCCCCACTATCATCATGGATCTAATGAATAGAGTCTATATAGACAATATTGATCAGTGTGTGGTAGTCTTTATAGAAGATACTAGTGTCTATTCAATGAAAAATTATGAACACGAAGACCACATGAGAATTGTGATGAAGACCCTAAGAAAAGAGAATCTTTAATAAAAATTTACCAATTGTGGATTTTGGATTCAGAAAGTTTCATTTTTGGGTCACAGAATTTCAACATATGGGAGATATTTGGATCCATCAAAAAAAGATTTTCATGAATGTTAGCCAAGACAAAATACGGTAAATGAGATCTAAAGTGTTATAGGTTTGGTTGGATATTATCAATGTTTTGTGAACGTGTTTTCAGAACTCTTTTATCAACTTAGAAAGTTTAATTAGAAAGTAGTTATGTTCGTACGAATGGGGGAATGTGAATAGAATTTCAAAGAGCTAAAATGATGGTTATGCAGTGCACCTGGACTCAAACTACCTTGTAGTGGAGAAAGGTTTGTAATATATAGTGATGCATCCAAGAAGGGGCTGAGATGTATTCTCAAGAAAAATCATATGGTGATAGCATATGAATCACCATAGTAGAATATACATGAGAAAAAATACCATTATCACGATTTGGTGTTTTTTGTGGTAATATTTACATTAATGATATGGAGGCCTTATCATAATGGAAAAAGTTGTAATATTTATACAATTAATAGAATTTTAAAGTCTATTTTCATAGAAAAAGAGATGAATATGTGCCAAAAAAGTTGGTTGGAGTTTATTAAAGATTATGAATTCTCAATACATTATCATCCTGGGAAAGAGATCAAGGTGGCAGATGTTTTGAGTCGGCAAGAACATGCCAGCTTATCCATGATGAGGACTACAAAAAAGGTAATATTTTTTTATTTTCAAAGGATGGAACATGAAATTTTAATTTATGGGGATAAATATTATCTTTCTAAAAAACATTACAACCATAAATACATGTCACGATTAAGGAGGCAAAAAACGAAGATGTGGAGTTAAAAAAGAAGGTGGGAAATGTTCCTAAATTCAACATTGATTGTGCTAAATTAATGTGGTTTAGTAATGGGGATTGTATTACACACATACCATAATTAAAAGAAGATATATTGTATGAGGCACATAGTTCTTAATTCTCTATTCTCCGTGGAAGAAAAAAGATGTAGATATACCTATAAGAGTATTTATGGTCGGATGGAATGAAAAAGATGTTTCTGAATATGGATCTCAATGATTGGTTTGCCAATAAGTTAAATATTAGATAAAGATGTTTAATGAGGTGTTAATTCCATTTTCTATATGAGAATGGAAATGGGAAATCATTAATATGTACTTTGTCTTCAGACTTCCCAAAACATCCTAATGCAATAATGATATATGTGTTATAGTTTATCAGCATATGAAGTCAGCTCACTTGATTTCTATTAGATGGTATTTCTCTCTTGATCATCTTTCAAGGATATATGTAAAGGAAGAGGTAAGCATTGATGGAGTACCACATTGCATTATATCTTATCGGGATCTGTGGGTTACCTCGATGTTCTATTGAAGTCATCAGTCGGCTCTGGAAACAAAGTTACGTTTCAGCACTGCTTATCATCCATAGAAAGATAGTTAGTCTAATTGGAAAATTCAAACACTAGAATACATGTTGAATGATTTATATATGGATTTAAATTGTGTTTTGTAATGGCCCGGACCTCTCCGATCTACTACTTTGTGAAAATATGGTGTTGGAGGTGTTCTGGGAGGTCAAGGTGACTTATCCACCAGCCGCTGCCTACCGGTAGCTCGGTCTACCGGTAGCTGCTGCCTACCGGTAGCTTGGTCTACCGGTAGCTGCTGCCTACCGGTAGCTCGGTCTTCCGGTAGCTGCTGCCTACCGGTAGCCACCGCTTACCAGTAGTTGGGTTTACCAGTATCCGCGGCGTACTGGTAGCTCGGCCTACTGGTGGTCGTAGTCTACCGGTAGCTCGGCTAACACTGCCAAATTTCTAGTTCTGTGAACAGTGTTTCCAGTTTTATGAACAGTATCGGTAGGTGAACATTATCGGTAGGTGAATAGTATCGGTAGACTTGAATAGTTCTATCGGTGAGGATCTATCAGTAGACTTGTGTTTCTATCTGTGAGGATCTATTAGTAGACTTGTGTTTCTATCGGTAAGGTTCTATCGGTGAGCTTTTCTTTCCTTTGCCAATTTTTTTAGTTCTGTGAACAGTGTTTCCAGACTCCTAAGAGCTACTGATTCCATACATTGCCAAATTTCATGAATGAACAGTGTTTCTAGACTTCATAAGAGCTACTAATTCAATACTTTTCCAAATTTTACGAATGAACAGTGTTTCCAAACTTCATAAGAGCTACCGATTCCATACTTTTCCAAATTTTTGAGTATGTGAACAGTGTTTCCAGCTTCGCAAATTTGACGTTTCCTTTGACGTAAAATACTTTAAAAACCTTATTTTAAGGACTTTAATACCGATTTAAAGGCCATAAATTCTATATTAATTATTCCTAAGGCCGGGATGTTTTTACTTGGTCAAACCGCGTGGGTTAGTGCGATACGTTTTTAATGGAGAATAAATTGGATCTTAAACCGTCGCCTCTCTAAATATTTAAAAGGAATGAGATATCATTCTTTGTTGTTCTTCCTCTTTGTTCTCATCTACAAGACTCTTGTTCTTCCTCTTTGTTCTAATCTACGAGATGTTAGAACCTTGCAATCATTCCCGTAGGAGTTTCACAATCAAACTTTACTCGGATCAGTTCTGTTTTGTTTGATGCAACCAAGCTGTGTCGATCATTCTTCCATATAAGTTATGTTTTATCATCGTTCCATTGGGGATCATCTTCTCTTGTTTCTCCCTTCTTATTTTTTTATACCATGTAAATTCCATGATTCTAATGGGTTTTCTTGGGGTTGGTTGGTACTGTCGTACCGTGGCATCCTCTGGTGGATGCAGTTGTCGTGAGAAGAGGACTGTGGCCCGTTGTGTGGATAAAGGACGTCAAGAACTCTTCGAGGTAGGGGATTCGTGGATTCTCTAGTTATTTATGTGCAAGTGTAGAATTAACATGATTTAACCCTTTGGATCACAATGAAATTGACCTAATTAAATACTTGAACTGGATTAAAAGAATTGGTTGATCGCATGTTGTTTCTTTGTACCGTGATAACGGTTTGCCTCATGTTTTCCTAGATAGAGTGATATCTATGATTTTCTTTAATTAGTTGCGCGTTCATGATGGAAATTGATAAAGAACATAAAGCCGGAATTATTTGTTAAATAATTGGCTAAAGATAAAGAGGCATGTTAATGAATCTGTTAATTCAAGATGGATTAAAGAACTATTAGTTCGATAATTTCAAAAGGGTTCTGAGTTACCCGCTTGCTTGTAAGGATGAATGCCTTGTGGTTTGGAGCACTGAGTGCTCATTTTGTATGAAGGATGAATGCCTTGTTAAAGGGCCATGAGCCTATTTTGTGATCTTTGATTTCCTGCTGCTTGTGATTTGATGTGAGCCTGGATGGCTGTTCTGATATGTGGAGGCATGGGGACTTGTGGTTTTGGCAGCGGATGACGCCTAGTGTTGCGAGATGCATCGGTTTATGCATGTGGGTGTCGGGGAGGACACCAAGGATGATGGTATGAGATGAATGTGATGGTTTGATGTTGGTGGTTTGGTTTGGTTGTTTATCTGCTTTACTTTTCCACACTGCTCAAGGCAGCTGGTCTTGCTTACCCTCTTTCCGAAGGAGGTGAAGACACGCGGGGTATGCCACGTGCTTTCCGTGTTTAGCCTCTCGATTGAGGATGGGTCTATGCTCTTGCTATAGGCGGTAAAGACTCGACGGGTAGTATATCTACTCGCCGTGTTGAGCCCCTTTGTGTTTAGTAGCATAGGATTCTTTTCTAGAATACCTGGGAATATGGGAAAGTAATTCCATAATGAAAGTTTGTTTAAATGGTGATAATCCACGAGGATGGAGAAACTGGAATTTAATAGTGATTTGAATCCTAAAAAGGATCAGTATTTGAATGTGATGCCAATTTAGATTAATGTGGTAAATTGTTCATGGTTAATTAATGTTTAAAGAATTAATTAACGTACAGTGGAATTGATAAAATGAGAATGGAGTAATCTAATAAAGCTCTTCAAATGGTTGTGTGCTTATAGGATACCTAGTCTTAGAAGTAGCAGCCTTGAGTCTGAGAGAGGTTAGCTTCAGTTGTGTCTAAGACTAGGTAATTCCAAAAGTGTGGATGTGAGTTACATATATATTCTGTACTTTTTGTGTTTCTATACGCTACTCCACCCTGTCGGTAAGGGCAACTGACACCCAGGGGATTCTGAGCCCTGGGGGGTGTTTTCCCCAACATTCTGATGGGAGGTTGAATGGCTGACTACCCCCTTTGGCCCTGCTCTCTTCTCTTGGTAGATACTTGTGCCATAAGGCACATCGGTTAGTTACCCCATATATGTGTGTGGAGGGTTGTAATGGCTTGTGGTTATTCACACACATATATTCTGGATATAGTATCCTATGGACTACTATAGGTGTAACGTGTATAGGTTGTGATGGCTTGAGGATCCTTACTCGGCGTATGGGTTGTGATGGCTTGAGGTATTATACCCGATGTATGATACATGTTATGTGGGCTATGGTGGCTCCTGGAAACTACCTGGTTACTTTTGGTTGTGAGGACGGTGTGGTGCTTCGCCCAGGTGTCTGCGGGAAAGCCTATGTGGTGCACGAGGACGTATGTCGTTGGGGGAAAAGCGGCAAACTAGTGGGGAAGTAGTAGCGGGGTACCCTTGATATTCTTTACTATATTCTATATTCTTGTATGTGTTACTTGGTGAGAGTAGCCATGGTGAGGTTGGGAACTTAGTATACCTGTTTAGGTAACGAGTTAGTTTCACTTGTTGTTCACTAGGCTTTAGCATGATTTCTTTACATTTGCACGAGAGGCTTGGGGAGGATCCTACTGAGTATACTGTTATACTCACCCTATGTATATATAAACTATTTTCCAGGTCACTTGGAGCAGGTTGGAGATCAAGCTGGTTACTACTAGCTTGCGGTTGGAGGAGGAGTTGTTCGGGCTTGTGGTCACTGTCGTTTTACTTTCTTTTGGGTACTTTTAGTTTCCCCTTTCAGTTGTAGTACTTTTTCATGACATTTCATATATGTACTTGGATTTCTTTTATATCTCAGTTCTGAGTTGGAGTTGATTGGAGTCTATTCTATCTCTCTCTTTTCTACATGTGTTCTCTTAGAGGGTAATGCCTCCCATTTGTATGTTTATTATACCCTCGGTGCTAGTCTCCAACCCGGGGCCTACTGGAGGTGGGACTCAGGGGTCATTATCTCCCTTCTCACATTGCCGGCCTAGGAGGGGTACACTTTGTGGGGAGGGGGTCATGACAGAGTGGTATCAGAGCTCTGGTTGAGGGATAGGATGGAGTTTGGAGTTAGGCACAGGTGAGGATGCATGGGGTGGTAGGGCAATGGTTTCATTCATGTTTAGCAAGTGGGGTAAACACTAGAGAACGGCAGAGACATAGGCGTTCAGGTCCCCCTATGATCTGTTGCACGGACCATTAATTTTATGATGGCTACTAAACAATGTGATACTGGTTGCAGGGTAGAGACCTAGGAAAGGATCATGCATCATTATTCTTTGCACCTGTGTTTGAATGGGTAGACCTTGGGATAGGTAACCTGAAATTAATAAAACAAAACAATTAATTAATTAATGTGAGTCTTCCATATTTCAGGCTTAGGAGTTCTAACAGTTGTTATTTTACAGGTATGGCTCCAGGTCGACGTCCTCGTCAGGTTTGGGCAGAAGATGCCCAGCAGGCTGTTCCAGCAGATCACCACCGAGTAGAGGTTGACGAAGATGACACTTGGAGGAAGACACTAAGAGAGTTTCAGCACCAGAGTCTACAAGAAGTATGAGGGCTCCATTTCAGATGCAGTCACAGAAGACTGGTTGGAGGAGATCGAGATAGGATTCAGTTCGATTCGTGCTCGGAAGGAACATTGGGTGTCCTTGGTTGTGACGATGCTGCATGGAGCAGCGAGGAAGTGGTGTTTCTTGTTCCTAGATGATCATGAGGAGTCAGCAATCTCATGGGAGGAGTTTCGAGACAGGTTTAGAGTCACGTTTCTTTCGTCGACTGTGAAGGTGTCCAGTCGCCAAGAGCTTCTCACCCTTCGATAGGGGGAGCTCCAGTGTTTGAGAGTTTGGAATCCATTTCAGGAACCTTCTACGATATGCTTCAGACCTGTTACCAGATGATGAGGCCAGGGCGAGGCATTTCGAGGAGGCTTTGCATCCAGAGATCCAGCGCCAGGTCACCCCATTTATGCTGAAGACATATCTTGAGGTGTTGACGAGGGCAGAGGTTGTTGAGAGGACTTTGGCCAGGACTGGATCGTCATGAGAGGGGAAACATCATGATTCCTCACGAAGCATAGTTGTGGTCTAGGGTTCCCGGTTTTCAGGACAGAAGAGTTTTCGTTCACCTGGGGGTAGGTCCCAGCCCTTCCCATCTCGTTTCTCCGGAGGCAGTAACTCTCAGGCCTATGCCAAGGGATCAGGCGCTTGTTTTTCTTGTGGTGGTCGTGGTCATCTTCATGCTCTAGCGTTGCCAGCCCCAGGTGAGCCAGATGTCGTTCGAGGTACCCTTTTCTTGTTTTCTACCTTGGTGTATGCCTTGTTTTATTCAGGAGCAACACACTCCTTCATATCACCTACCCTTGTCCATGCTTTGGGACTTGAGGTAGAGAGGCTTCCAGTGCCCTTGGCATTGACTACGCCAGTTGGAGGTCGAGCCGACTTGTTTGAAGTATGTAGAGACTGTGAGCTAGTGTTGGCGAAACACTGCTCTTGGGGAGATTTCCTATGTTTATGAATACAACCATATGATGTCATACTCGGCATGGATTGGTTGTATTCGGTGCAGGCTATTATGGATTGCTACAGGAAAAAGGTCATTTTATTTGATGAAGATGGAGAGGAAGTGGTGTTTGTTGGTGAGAGAGATCCTCGAATGAGTCATAGACTAGTTTCATCCTTATCATCCATGATGGCTGGGATGATGCTGAGTTCTTCAGAGGTTCAACAGTTGGCGTTTCTTGGGGTCATAGAAGAGTACCCTGACGTCTTTCTAGAAGAGGTTGTATCCTTACCCCCTTGACGAGAAATCGAGTTTGGGATCGAGCTACAGCCAGGAGCGTCTTCTATCTATATGTCTCCGTATAGGATGGCCCCTTCTGAGTTGCGAGAGCTATGTATACAGCTTGATGGTTTGTTGCAGTGTGGTTTTGTTCATCCAAGTGTGTCACCTTGGGGTGCACCAGTTTTGTTTGTGAAAAAGGCTGATGGCAGTTTGCGGTTGTGCGTCGATTATCGTCGATTAAACAAAGTGACAATAAAGAACCGCTATCCTCTCCCGCGGATTGATGACTTATTCAATCAACTGAAGGGTGCAAGTTGGTTCTCAAAGATCGACTTTTTGTCAGGATATCATCAGATGCGTGTAAAGGATGAGGATATTCCGAAGACTTCTTTCCGCTGTCGTCATGGGCATTATGAGTTTGTTGTAATGCCATTCGGCATGATGAATGCTCTAGCTGTTTTCGTGGGGTTGATGAATGATGTGTTCCGTGGATTCCTAGACAAGTTTGTTGTGGTTTTCATCGATGACATCCTTGTGTACTCCACATCTGAAGAAGAGCATGCATAGCATCTACGAGCTGTTTTGGGAGTTCTTCGCCAACATCAGTTGTTTGGGAAGTTGTCCAAGTGTGAGTTCTGGGCTCGAGATGTTCGTTTCTTAGGGCATGTTGTGTCCCAGAAGGGAGTAGCTGTGGATCCGTCGATGATTGAAGCAGTGGTGTCTTGGGAATCCCCCAAGACCATGTCAGAGGTGCGAAGTTTCCTTGGTCTCGCAGGCTATTATAAGAGGTTTTTAGCCAATTTCTCCCGAGTTGCAACTCCTCTGACAGCTTTGACCAGGAAGGATCAAGCGTTCATATGGACTGATCAGTGTCAGAAATCTTTTGAGTATCTAAAGGAGAAGTTGGTAAGTGCTCTAGTTCTTTGTCTTCCAGCAGAGGGAGTCCAGTTTGATGTTTTCTGTGATGCTTCACATCTGGGGCTAGGTTGTGTTCTCATGCAGCAGAGGTCAGTTGTTTCTTATGGGTCTCAGCAGTTGCGTCCCCATGAATGAAACTATGCCACCCATGACCTTGAGTTGGCAGCCGTGGTGTTTTCTCTAAAGTTGTGGATACATTACCTCATTGGTGAGCACTTTGTGGTTTTCACCGATCATAAGAGTTTGAGGTATGTTTTCTCCCAACGTGACTTGAACTTGAGGCAACGTCGGTGGATGGAGTTCTTTCAAGAATATGACTTTGAAATATCGTATACACCTAGAAAAGGGAATGTTGTAGCTGATGCACTAAGCCGAAAGACACGTAATGATGTTGTGCGTGAATCTGGTGATTCCTGGAGAGTGATGGAAGAGCTATCAGCTTTGCATCTTGATATGGGAGAAGTTGGGGGTAGAGGTTGTCTTTTCCAGATGACGGTTCATTCATC
This sequence comes from Viscum album, assembly GCA_963277665.1. NCBI lineage: Eukaryota > Viridiplantae > Streptophyta > Magnoliopsida > Santalales > Viscaceae > Viscum > Viscum album. The sequence goes on along the minus strand of OY728119.1, from coordinate 374,074,151 downwards.
CCTGATGCAGAAGGTGGAAGAGTCTCAGTTGGGTGATCTAGAGGTGGAAGTCTGGAGAGATAGAGTTGTTTGTGGTGAGGCCCCTGATGGTTGGTCGGAGGATGAACAACACCGAGTGTTGTATCATGGCAGGCTTTTTCTCCCCTTGGCGATTCACGAGACGGTTCTCCGAGAGTTCCATAGTTCACCCTTGTCAGTACATCCTGGTGTGACGAAGATGTACCGATCCTTCAGGAGTCAGTTTTGGTGGGTTGGGCTGAAGCGTACGGTTGCAGAATGTGTGTCTTGATGTTTAGTCTGCCAGAAGGTGAAGGCCGAACACTGTGTTCTAGGTGGTCTTCTCCAGTAATTGGAGATTCCTCAGTGGAAGTGGGAGGACATCTCAATGGACTTCTTTACAGGCTTACCTCGAGCTCCGGGAGGACATGATGCTATATGGGTGGTAGTGGATCGTTTAACAAAGTCAGCCCATTTCATAGTGATCAAGGAGTCGAGCTCAGTGGAGGTTTTGTCGAGACAGTATCTGGAGGAGGTGGTGAGGCTTCATAGAGTACCTAGGATGATCATTTCTGATTGAGATCCTCATTTTACCTCCAGAGTGTGGAGAGGTGTCCAACATGCTTTTGGCTCTCAACTGTGCCTTAGCACTGCTTTTCATCCTCAAACGGATGGTCAGACAGAGCGAACCATCCAGACTCTTGAAGACATGTTGCGCTCTTGTGTTCTTGATTTTGGAGGTTCATGGATGAAGCACTTACCCTTGGTAGAGTTCACTTACAAGAATAATTTTCACTCTACCATCGGTATGGCGCCATTTTAAGCCTTGTACGGCGGGCCATGCCGTTCTCCGTTGTGCTGGACTGGGGTCGGAGAGTCTGCAATTCTCGGACCAGAACTAGTGAAGAATACAACAGAGATGGTTTAGGTGATTCGTGAGATGATGAAGACAGCAAATGATCGTCATAAATCATATGCTGATCTAAGAAGGAGGCCATTAGAGTTTAATTTTGGGGATCATGTGTTTCTAAAGGTGACTCCCCATCGTGGGCAGCGAAGGTTTGGTCATGGAAGTAAGCTTTCTCCCTGGTTTGTTGGGCCTTTTGAGGTGTTAGCTCGTGTTGGAGCTGTGGCGTATCGAGTAGCACTTCCCCCTCAGATGAGTCGGATGCATGATATTTTCCTATATCACATCTCTGTCGTTACCTTCATGATTAATTTCATGTTATCGATTGGGGAGAGATCGATATTGATGATGATACAACCTTCAAGGAGCGACCTGTGGAGATCCAAGAACGCAAGGAGAAGGTGTTGCGTGGGCGTCCCATTCCTTTAGTTTCTGTCTTGTGGCGACATTGTGGCATGGAGGAGAGTACCTGGGAGCGTGAGTCACAGATACATGCTCAATACCCAGCGTTGTTTAATGTTTAACTCTTTTCATATAATGATGTTTCCTTTATGGTTATACCTTTCATGTTTTATTTATGTACCTTTTGTGTGATGTTATGATTGAATTGTTTGGATATGGATTGTTTGTTTCCATATTCTCGAATGTCGTAGTTTTGTTCCAGCTTTCGAACAACTCATGGTGGTTTTCCCCTGAGAGGTATCTTATGGGGTGGTTGTTCAGACCCATCTTTTCTTCTGAGTTGGTTTTTTTATTCTTGAGGACGAGAATGTTTTGAGAGGTATCTAATGTAATGGCACGGACCTCTCCGGTCCACTACTTTGTAAAAATGTGGTGTTGGAGGTGTTCTGGGAGGTCAAGGTGACTTATCCCCTAGCCGCTGCCTACCGGTAACTCGGTCTACCGGTAGCTGCTGCCTACCGGTAGCCGCCGCTTACAAGTAGCTGGGTTTACCGGTAGCCTTGACGTACTGGTAGCTCGGCCTACTGGTGGTCGTAGTCTACCGGTAGCTCGGCTAACACTTCCAAATTTCTAGTTCTGTGAACAGTGTTTCCAGTTTTATGAACAGTATCGGTAGGTGAACATTATCGGTAGGTGAATAGTATTGGTAGACTTGAATAGTTCTATCGGTGAGGATCTATCGGTAGACTTGTGTTTCTATCAGTGAGGATCTATCAGTAGACTTGTTTTTCTATCGGTAAGGTTCTATCGGTGAGCTTTTCTTTCCTTTGCCAATTTATTTTAGTTCTGTGAGCAGTGCTTCCAGACTCCTAAGTGCTACCGATTCCATACTTTGTCAAATTTCACGAATGAACAGTGTTTCCAGACTTCATAAGAGCTACTGATTCCATACTTTGCCAAATTTCATGAATGAACAGTGTTTCCAGACTTCATAAGAGCTACCGATTCCATACATTTCCAAATTTCACGAATGAACAGTGTTTCCAGACTTCATAAGAGCTACCGATTCCATACTTTGCCAAATTTTTGAGTATGTGAACAGTGTTTCCAGCTTCGCAAATTTGATGTTTTCTTTGACGTAAAAAACTTTTAAAACCTTATTTTATGGACTTTAAGACCGATTCAAAGTCCATAAATTCTATATTAATTATTCCTAAGGTCGGGATGTTTTTACTTGGTCAAACCGCGTGGGTTAGTGCGATACATTTTTAATGGAGAATAAATCGGATCTTAAACCGTCGCCTCTCTAAATATTTAAAAGGATTGAGATATCATTCTTCGTTGTTCTTCCTCTTTTTTCTCATCTACGAGACACTTTTTCTTACTCTTTGTTCTAATCTACGAGACATTAGAACCTTGCAATCATTCCCGTAGACGTTTCACAATCAAACGTTACTCGGATCGGTTCCGCTCTGTTTGATGCAACCAAGATGTGTCGATCATTCTTCCATATAAGGTATGTTTTATCATCGTTCCTTTGGGGATCATCTTCTCTTGTTTCTCCCTTCTTTATTTTATACCATGTAAATTCCCTGATTCTAATGGGTTTTCTTGGGGTTGGTTGGTACTGTCGTACCGTGGCATCCTCCAGTGCAAGCAGTTGTCGTGAGAAGAGGACTGTGACCCATTGTGTGGATAAAGGACGTCAAGAACTCTTCGAGGTAGGGAATTCGTGGCTTCTCTAGTTATTTATGTGCAACTGTAGAATTAGCATGATTTAACCCTTTGGATCACAATGAAATTGACCTAATTAAATACTTGAACCGGATTAAAAGAATTGGTTGATCGCAAGTTGTTGCTTTGTACCGTGATAACGGTTTGCCTCATGTTTTCTTAGATAGAGTGATATCTATGATTTTCATTAATTATTTGCTCGTTCATGATGGAAATTGATAAAGAACGTAAAGCTGGAATTATTTGTTAAATAATTGGCTAAAGATAAAGAGGCATGTTAATGAATCTATTATTTCAAGATGGATTAAAGAACTATTAGTTCGATAATTTCAAAAGGGTTCTGAGTTACCCGCTTTCTTGTAAGGCTGAATGACTTGTGGTTTGGAGCTCTGAGTGCTCATTTTGTATGAAGGCTGAATGCCTTGTTAAAGGACCGAGAGCCCATTTTGTGATCTTTGATTTCCTGCTTCTTATGATTTGATGTGAGCCTGGATGGCTGTTGTGATATGTGGAGGCATGGGGACTTGTGGTTTTGGCAGTGGATGACGCCTAGTGTGGTGAGATGCATCGGTTTATGCATGTGGGTGTCGGGGAGGACACCAAGGATGATGGTATGAGATGAATGTGATGATTTGATGTTGGTGGTTTGGTTTGGTTGTTTATCTGCTTTACTTTTCCCCACTGCTCAAGGAAGCTGGTCCTGCTTACCCTCTTTCCGAAGGAGGCGAAGACACGCGGGGTATGCCACGTGCTTTCCATGTTTAGCCTCTCGATTGAGGATGGGTCTATGCTCTTGCTATAGGCGGCAATGACTCAACGGGCAGTATATCTACTCACCGTGTTGAGCCCCTTTGTGTTTAGTAGCATAGGATTATTTTCTAGAATACCTGGGAATATGGGAAAGTAATTCCATAATGAAAGTTAGTTTAAATGGTGATAATCCACGGGGATGGAGAAACTGGAATTTAATAGTGATGTGAATCCTAAAAAGGAGTAGTTTTTGAATGTGATGCCAATTTAGTTTAATGTGGTAAATTGTGCATGGTTAATTAATATTTAAAGAATTAATTAACTTACAATGGAACTGATAAAATGAGAATGGAGTAATCTAATAAATCTCTTCAAATGGTTGTGTGCTTATAGGATACCTAGTCTTAGAAGTAGCAGCCTGGAGTCTGAGAGACGTTAGCTGTAGTTGTGTCTAAGACTAGGTAATGCCCATAGTGTGGATGTGAGTTACATATATATTCTGTACTTTTTGTGTTTCTATACGCTACTCCACCCTGTCGGTAAGGGCAACTGACACCCCGGGGATTCTGAGCCCTGGGGGGGTGTTTTCCCGAACATTCTGATGGGAGGTTGAATGGCTGACTACCCCCTTTAGCACCGCTCTCTTCTCTTGGTAGATACTTGTACCATAAGGCACATTGGTTAGTTACCCCATATATGTGTGTAGAGGGCTGTAATGGCTTGTGGTTATTCACACACATATATTATGTATATAGTATCCTATGGACTACTATAGGTGTAATGTGTATAGGCTGTAATGGCTTGAGGATCCTTACTCGGCATATGGGCTGTGATGGCTTGAGGTATTATACCCGACGTATGATACACGTTATGCAGGATGTGGTGTAGAGACCCGAAGCTTAACGTACATGAACATTACATTACTTTTGCGGAATACTTAGTACAAAAAAAAACACACACACAAGGATCGTAATAGTTTAGTGTCTTTGGAAACTCGGAACATAATATTCTAATCATGGTGAAAGATCTTCAATATATCCCATAAATATCTTCCCTTTTTTTACCTAAAACCTTTCTTTATATCCTGGGGAAAAGAAAACATAAATGGGTGATCTCAAACTCCCAGTAAGGGTAATCAAAAGAAATATAAATCACATCAAGAACATAACTTTTGGAAATCTTAACCTGCAAAAGAGGTCATAATTTCATAACATGGGATAAATCATGGCAGTGAAATGTAATCACAATAATCATAACATAAAACATGAAACTTTGTGGCATACAAACATAATCATAGAGAATCATTTCTTGTTAGTCAAGACTCATTGCCAAGACTATCTTAGTGGACAAAGTCCCTTTCTGAACCGAGTCACCCTAATTCCAGTCCTGTTTCACTGAACCGGTATAACCTACCATTCCAGCCATGTCTATCTCATGAGATATAAAATATTTACCCAATGCATTGGAGGGAGATATAGGTCCCACCCATATCATAATTATACCATTCTTATGTGTCCCACAAAATCATAAATCATACATCATTGCATAACCCATGTAATACAAATGGGAATCTTAAACATCATGACATCATAAAAAAATTCATACAAGATAAAGAAATTCATAAAAATAATTTCATCACAACATGATAAAATCAATGTAATAATAGGGATAAAAACATAACCCTTTATTATCTTAGATGGAAAATAATTTTGATAAAACACTTGAACTCCATTCTTGAGAAAAATATCCTTTCTTCTTAAAAAACATTTTTCCTTTCATAACATGTCATACGTCTTTAAAATAAAATAAGTTGATTAAAAATAAACTTGAAAACTTGTAAAGGAAGCTTCTTGGAAATAATGTTTAAAAAATCCATTCATGTCGTATAAGTTAAAAAAAACATTCTTCTCGTACTTTTGTCGGAAAAGTCAAAAAGTACCTCGTACGAAAAACGACAAAAGATTCCTTTCATATTCTTTACTAAAAACTCACTGAAGGGTAAAATTGGATTTAAACTATTTTAAGTGGATGGAAACAATATTACATTTTTAGGGAACATGGATTTGGATAACAAAATACACCCCAGTAAATGCCAAAGTAAAACCAATCTCGGATAAAAATGAGATTGTGATATTTTCCCTTACCTTAGGTCCGACTTGCTTTGTAAGTGTCCGACCCTCCTGTATAATGATTTAAATCATGTTATTGACTTATTCCAGAATCATATTCATTGTTATTATATCATATATGGTCCACTTATGACTTTATATTACCCGTTCTTTTGTAAAATCATGTTGAAGTAGCATTTTGGGTAAAATCGTCTCATTTGTCGTTCGTGTTTTTAACTTGTAATTATTCATATGATTACTTAGATCGTGATTACTTAATTCCAGAATATAAAACATGATTTATATATATATATATATATTCAGAATATACATATATAATAAATCAGTAAATGGAAATAAATACACCGTTCATGGAGACGGTAGTCCGTACGTACGCATGAACACTGTTTTCGTTTCCTTATTGAATTGAATGGAATTAAGTAGATGACATACATATAAATATAAATAATTACAGTATCATTATTAGTTCATATATTTCATTAGTAATTATTATATATACTTTATAATCATTCATGAATGGTTAATCATTGAGAATGAATCTCATCGCGTCGTGGAGACGGTAGTCCGTACGTACGCACGAGCGATGATATCGTTCCCATGGTCGTGGAATTTTGTTGAAGTGTATGTATACTATTTCAGTATCAATATCACTTTATAATAATAATATATAGTTACTCATTACACAATTATACCCATCCAATTAAGGTGGTGACGGAAAATAGATTACACCACGGCGTGGAGACGGTATTCCGTACGTACGCACGTGCGGTGATTTCCTTTTTCCGTAGGATGGATAGAAGGTTAATTAGAGTTGTTTAATATTTATAATAACATATCAGTATATAAGAAATACTTATGTTATTACATTATCATGAAACAACTAAAGAAGAAGAAGTTGAAGAAGAAAGAAATTGAAAAAGATCGGTAATGGATATTACCTCTTTTTGACGCGCCTTCACTTATCCTCCACTTAAAGAACTATGGATGGTCTTTGAAGAAGACCAGGACCTCTAGGATGATACTAGGTAAGTGGAGAAGAGATATTTTAAGGGTTTGGCCGAGCTTGAATGATAAAATTGGTGTGAGGAGTAGAGGGAGGAGGTTTCCTTTTATAAGGGAGGAGAGGGGCATCTTAGGAAAATCTCAAAATATTATTTTATATTAAGGTCAAATTCGGTTTATAATGGTTCCAAATGGTATTATTTCTAAGATAAAGTGGGGATGGGTCGAAATCCTATGAACAAATAATATTTAGACAAGTTTAGGTTATTATTTTAACCTTATCAATTAGATTTAACTCTAAGATAAATAATTTAACTTTTACCGTGTCTTTCTGTTTTCTTACACTATATGGTTAATACACTTACTATAACATGCCAAACGAATCCCAGATTTTTTATTATTAATATATATATCCTTATCTAAGTCATTTGGCCGAACCTTAGATTTTAGGAATAAAATAACAATTAATAATATAATATTTGATTTAGAAACTATTTTGTGTCAATTTTGACACTATTTGATATATGATTTTTGTGAAAGTCATAACAGAATTATATGATCGAACCAAGTTGATTAAATCAACACTAATATATCATAGTAACCTATAAAATTAGTGGGATTCATAAAATGTCTAAAATTACATTTATTTTGGTGTTTATAACATCAATTATGTCAATATTTCATTAATAAGATAATTACTGCATCATCACTATGTCATAAATAAATTAAATTATTTAATGTCTAAAAATTAAAAATAAAATACCATTATGTAGGAAATATTTTTAGATTTCTAATGAATATATATAGTCGAATTTATCTTATGTATAACCCCATATTAAAATGATTTACTTATTAAACTTTGATTTTAACTATTTTAACACTTCTTTAAATAAATTAATAATAAATGTCCTAATCTAATCCAAGTGGGCCTTAATGGTCATATTTTATTCCTAAGGTTGTTTTGGGTCGAATTAAACTTATCCAATAGAATTAGGACATCTGTTAGGCTAATAGTAATATCATATTTACCCTTAGTTACCTTATTTACTATTAACCACGGTAAAAAAAGTAAAAAGTTACTATTCACCAAAAAATTATTTTTATCTCATTGAACCACATTTTACTTACTGATATCAACCGTGTCTGTCAGATTTTCGAAATTCCATTTACAGAAGCGGTAAAATTATGTTTTATGCAAAATTTAGTTTTTAACCTACCACTTAGTGGTTTCACTATTCATCAAAAATTGAAGTTTTTTCAGAAAAATGCCAAAATTTCACCCTAAGCTATAATTGATATTCCGAATTCAAAAATTATTTCTATTTTACAAAATTCCCAACATATATGTTGCATTAATTAATTTTATAATTAATTTCTGCTGTCACAAAAAATAGTGTGTTTTTAAGAGATAATAACTATCAAAAGATTAACACTTGTTTATGTCTGGTGTAAATGTGAAATTACATCCAATGACCAACATTGTATTGAATTGTAAAAATATATTCTAAATATACTTTAAAACCACTCAAATTAATAATTTATCACTATTAATTATTTCGATTAAAAAAGTTGTTTTTAATTATAATTTAGTAATTTTCACTATTCATCAGAAAATAAAAGTTATCCAAAATGTACCAAAATTTCACCTTAGGCTAAATTCGATACTCCGAATCCAAAAATGAAGTCCATTTTGAGAGATAAAATTTCTAAAATTTTAAAAGGTGGTTATTACTATTCATAACGGTAAGTTATAATAATATTTTAATAGCATATCGTTGTTTAGCAAAACTCGGTATTGCGTACTACACACGCTATCGAGGAAGGTCGCGATTGCGTGTAATGAAAGGAAAGTCAAGGATGCGTGTTGTGCAAGATCCTTTTGGTGTAGCGTACAACACAAGATATTAGTGAAATTAAAAAGAATATTTTTCATAAAATCTTGGGCTGTTACATTCTACCCCCCTTAAAATGAATTTCTCCCTCTAAATTCGTCGGGGTTATAAATGGTTTACTATTAGAAAGTTTCTTTAATAGAAACCCACATCGTAAAATGGAATACCAAAACCAATATTTAAAAATCAATGTATGAAACTTAACGATTACCCAAATAAACTAATCACTGGGTTTTCACATAGGTGAAAATATGGATATGGAAGAGAAATCTAACCATCAAGTTCTGATGGGGAGTGGTAGAGAACATGGCTATGGAAAATCCAGCAATCACAAAGCCATAAATTTGTGACGATCTAAGGTACCATCTGATTCATCAGATAAAAGATCACTAGGACAACATTTTTGGTTTTCAAGATCATTTCCCTAAAGTTAAAGAATTTGAATTAGAATAAATACATACTTTATTTTGGTACAATCTCACTGTTATTCGTGCCTTGAACAATTTCCACTTCATCTCTTAAATAAATGAAGTTGAATTTGTTATTCGTGAAGTGTTAGAAGATCATGTGATAGAATGATGGGTCATTCCATCTGTCTCAAACAAATGGTTAGAAAAAGTTATTAAATATACATAAGTCATTCTATAGTGATATTAATCATATATGGTTCCTAAAATGGACTTATACATCATATATCATGCTGATTAATATAATAAAACTAGTTTCTACTAAACATGGACTTCTTGTAGGCCAGTGGTAGGTGATAACGGCCAGTCACACTTCGGTTGTGGGTTCGATTTCCACAGCCTTGTCCGACGCGATGGGCTGTCGCCCGTCCTGCAGGTTGTCCTTTTTCTAAAACTATATTACTATAACACCCCATCAATAATATCGAAAAAAAATTCTATCCTTAAACAATAATAACTTATGTCCAACATAATCCATTCCAATCTTTAGGCTTATCCATAATACTGCAGTCCACTCTCGTAGTGAAAACGATTACCAGAGATTTAATACCATCGTTGATCCCAATATATCATAAGATATGTTTTGTTGGTCACATTCCAAACATTCAAAGTCCTTAATCATGTATTCTCTTGAATACCTTAGTGAAAACATGAATGCAGTTAAAAGTTAACACCTTCCACATACCAAAATCCTCAAAATTCTATATACTCAAACCATGATATCACTTAGTCCTTATATCAATCATGAGCTCATGAATACTGTTAAACATTTCATTTTCTCATTTTCCCTTCATTATGCACATATCATATTATTTCCAAAAATATCTCAATCACTTTGAATACCACATTATACCAACACATAAATATTCCAATACTTTATGATACCACATTTTTTTGGAATCCCATTACATAAACACTTAATCATTCCACCACATCATTGTCATATTCAACATCGCCAATAGTGATCGCATGTGACTTCCCTTTGTCCTTTGCCTTCAGTGGTTGCTCATGTTGATCATCACTAACCCTTGGATTAGGGCATTTATTAGCATAATGCCCCATTTCCTTGCACTTGAAGCATTGAAGTGTTGGTGGAGCGTTCTCTGTAGTCTTTGCTTTATTCACATCATTAGAAACCCTTTTTCCATTACTTCGACACTCAGATGCTCGATGACCTTCTTTTCCACACTTAAAAAATTTTCTATTCCCTTTAAGACAATCTCCACCATGCTTCTTTCCACACTTTGAGCATAAGGAAACATTCATCTTCTTTTCACCATTATTCTGAGATTTCTCCTTGAACTCCATCTTTCGTTTCTTGTCAAAACCATGAGATGGATATGTAACACCAACTTCCATTTCTACCTTGATAGCACAACGAACAATTTCTTCATAGCTACTGAAGTCTCTTATAGCTAATTCCCTTCGAAGACTAGGTTTTAAGCCACTGAAAAATCGATCAACTTTACTTTCAGGTTGGATGATAATGCCAGATGCATACCTTGCAAGTCTTGTAAAATTCGCTTCATATATACCAACAGATTCATCATCCTTTTGCTTTAGCTCAAGAAACTCCTTTTCCATCTTTGTTTGAAGAATACGAGGGAAGTACTTATTGAAAAATAAGTTCTTGAACTCGTCCCATTCCATGGACTCAATTTCATCTCTTTGCCTCGTATTCTTGATAAGATTCCACCATTGATCAGCTTAACCTTCCAAACGATATACTGCTAAGATGACTTTATCATGTTCAGAACATTGAAAAACTGAAAATATCGTTTCAGTGGTACTGATCCATTGTTCAGCAACAAGTGGATCGGAAGTCCCACTGAAAGAAGGTGGACGTTGCCTCATGAAGGACTCAATAGAATATTGTTCCCTTCTCTGATCATTTGGAAGTCCAGAATGACTCATAGCTTGTGTAAGTATAGCATTAAGATTTTGCACTCCATCTCCCATAACATTTTTTGTTCAGGAGGACAATCATTGCATTGTCCATTGCATTGATCAACGCGGTTCCTTTGGGTTCCAGCCATCGTCTAAAACCCAAAAAGAATAGTGTGAGAGGCAAAAATCATGCTAGGGAAAACAACATAATAAAGGGGGAGTACCTTCAATATCTAATTACTTAGGTTTAATTCTATGATCGTTAGCGTAGTTCTAGTACTATAACCTATACGTATACTTTACCTTAGTGACATCCCTAGACATACCTTAGAAATATCTCTAGGGATATCACTAACATTTTCGCATCCTAGTTTCCAAAGGTTGACTAAACCTTTCCTCTAATACCAACTGTAGAGACCCAAAGCTTAACGTACATGAACATTACATTAATTTTGAGGAATACTTAGTACAAAAAAAACACACACACAAGGATCGTAATAGTTTAGTGTCTTTGGAAACTCGGAACGTAATCTTCTAATCGTGGTGAAAGATCTTCAATATCTCCCATAAAGATCTTCCCTCTTTTTTACCTAAAACCTTTCTTTATATCCTGGGGAAAAGAAAACATAAATGGGTGAGCTCAAACTCTCTGTAAGGGTAAACATAAGAAATATAAATCACATCAAGAACATAACTTTTGGAAATATTAACCTGCAAAAGAGGTCATAATTTCATAACATGGGATAAATCATGGCAGTGAAATGTAATCATAATAATCATTACTTAAAAGACGAAACTTTGTGGCATACACAGATAATCATAGAGAATAATTTCTTGTTATTCAAGACTCATTGCCAAGACTATCTTAGTGGACAAAGTCCCTTTCTGAACCGAGTCACCCTCGTTCCAGTCATGTTTCACTGAACCGGTATAACCTACCGTTCCAGCCATGTCTATATCATGAGATATAAAATCATTACCCAATGCATTGGAGGGAGATATAGGTCCCACCCATCTCATAATGATACCATTCTTATGTGTGCCACAAAATCATAAATCATACATCATTGCATAACCCATGTAATACAAATGGGAATCTTAAACATCATGACATCATAAAACAATTCATACAAGATAAAGGAATTCATAAAAATAATTCCATCACAACATGATCAAATCAATGTAATAATAGGGATAAAAACATAACCCTTTATTATCTTAGATGGAAAATAATTTTGATAAAACACTTCAACTCCATTCTTGAGGAAAATATCCTTTCTTCATAAAAAACATTTTTCCTTTCATAACATGTCATAAGACTTTAAAATAAAAGAAGTTGATTAAAAATAAACTTGAAAACTTGTAAAGGAAGATTCTTGGAAATAATGTTTAGAAAATCCATTCATGCCGTATAAGTTAAAAAAACATTCTTCTCGTACTTTTGTCGGAAAAGTCAAAAAGTACCTCGTACGAAAAACGACAAAAGATTCCTTTCATATTCTTTACTAAAAACTCACCGAGGGGTAAAATTGGATTTAAACTATTGTAAGTGGATGGAAACAATATTACATATTTAGGGAACATGGATTTGGATGATAAAATACACCCTAGTAAATGCCAAAGTAAAAACAATCTTGGATAAAAATGAGATTGTGATATTTTCCCTTACCTTAGGTCCGACTTGCTTTGTAAGTGTCCGAACCTCCTGTATAATGATTTAAATCATGTTATTGACTTATTCCAGAATCATATTCATTGTTATTATATCATATATGGTCCACTTATGACTTTATATTACCCGTTCTTTTGTAAATTCATGTTAAAGTAGAGTTTTGGGTAAAATCTTCTCATTTGTCGTTCGTGTTTTTAACTTGTAATTATTCATATGATTACTTAGATCATGATTAATTAATTCCAGAATATAAAACATGATTTATATATATATATATTCAGAATATACATATATAATAAATCAGTAAATGGAATGAAATACACCGTTCATGGAGACGGTAGTCCGTACGTACGCATGAACATTGTTTTCGTTTCCTTATTGAATTGAATGGAATTAATTAGATGACATACATATAAATATAAATAATTCCAGTATCATTATTAGGTCATATATTTCATTAGTACTTATTATATATACTTTATAATCATTCATGAATGGTTAATCATTGAGAATGAATCTCATCGCGTCGTGGAGACGGTAGTCCGTACGTACGCACGAGCGATGATATCGTTCCCATGGTCGTGGAATTTGGTTGAATTGTATGTATACTATTTCAGTATCAATATCACTTTATAATAATCATACATAGTTACTCATTACACCATTATACCCATCCAATTAAGGTGGTGACGGAAAATAGATTACACCACGGCGTGGAGACGGTATTCCGTACGTACGCACGCGCGGCGATTTCCTTTTTCCGTAGGATGGATAGAAGGTTAATTAGAGTTGTTTCATATTTATAATAACATATCAGTATATAATAAATACTGATGTTATTACTTTATCATCAAACAACTAAAGAAGAAGAAGTTGAAGAAGAAAGAAATTGAAAAAGATCGGTAATGGATATTACCTCTTTTTGACGCGCCTTCACTTATCCTCCACTTAAAGAACTAAGGATGGTCTTTGAAGAAGACCAGGACCTCTAGGATGATACTAGGGAAGTGTATAAGAGATTTTGGCCGGGGTTGGCCGAGCTTGAATGCTCAAATTGGTGTGAGGAGGAGAGGGAGGAGGTGCCCTTTTATAAGGGAGGAGAGGGGAATCTTAGGAAAATCTCAAAATATTATTTTATATTAAGGTCAAATTCGGTTTATAATGGTTCCAAATGATATTATTTCTAAGATAAAGTGGGGATGGGTAGAAATCCTATCAACCAATAATATTTAGACAAGTTTAGGTTATTATTTTAACCTTATCAATTAGATTTAACTCTAAGTTAAATAATTTAACTTTTACCATGTCTTTTTGTTTTCTTACACTATATGGTTAATACACTTACTATAACATGCCAAACGAATCCCAAATTGTTTATTATTAATATATATATCCTTATCTAAGACATTTGGCCGAACCTCAGATTTTTAGGAATAAAATAACAATTAATAATATAATATTTGATTTAAAAACTATTTTGTGTCAATTTTGACACTATTTGATATATGATTGTTGTGAAAGTCATAACAGAATTATATGATCGAACCAAGTTGATTAAATCACACTAATATATCATAGTAACCTATAAAATTAGTGGGATTCATTAAAAGTCTCAAATTAAATTTATTTTGGTGTTTATAACATCAATTATGTCAATATTTCATTAATAAGATAATTACTGCATCATCATTGTGTCATAAATAAATTCAATTATTTAATGTCTAAAAATTACAAATAAAATACCATTATGTAGGAAATATTTTTTGATTTCTAATGAATATTTATAGTCGAATTTATCTTATGTATAACCCCATATTAAAAAGATTTACTTATTAAACTTTGATTTTAACTATTTTAACCCTTCTTTAAATAAATTAATAATAAATGTCCAAATCTAATCCAAGTGGGCCTTAATGGTCATATTTTATTCCTAAGGTTGTTTTTGGTCGAATTAAACTTATCCAATAGAATTAAGACATGTGTTAGGGTAATAGTAATATCATATTTACCTTTAGTTACCCTATTTACTATTAACCGCGGTAAAAAAAGTAAAAAGTTACTATTCACCAAAAAATTATTTTTATCTCATTGAACCACATTTTACTTACTGATACCAACCGTCTCTATCGGATTTTCAAAATTCCATTCACAGAAGCGGTAAAATTATGTTTTATGCAAAATTCCGTTTTTAACCTACCACTTAGTGGTTTCACTATTCATCAAAAATTGAAGTTTTTCAGAAAAATGCCAAAATTTCACCCTAAGCTATAATTGATATTCCGAATTCAAAAATGATTTCTATTTTACAAAATTCCCAACATATAATTTGCATTAATTAATTTTATAATTAATTTCCGCTGTCACAACAAATAGTGTGTTTTTAAGAGATAATAACTATCAAAAGATTAACACATGTTTATGTCTGGTGTAAATGTGAAATTAAATCCAATGACCAACATTGTATTGAATTGTAAAAATATATTCTAAATATACTTTAAAACCACTCAAATTAATAATTTATCACTATTAATTATTTCGATTAAAAAAGTTGTTTTTAATTATAATTTAGTAATTTTCACTATTCATCAGAAAATAAAAGTTATCCAAAAAGTACCAAAATTTCACCTTAGGCTAAATTCGATACTCCGAATCCAAAAATGAAGTCCATTTTGAGAGCTAAAATTTCTAAAATTTTAAAAGGTGGTTATTACTATTCATAACGGCTAGTTATAATAATATTTTAATAGCATATCGTTGTTTAGTAAAACTTGGTATTGCGTACTACACACGCTATCGAGGAAGGTCGCGATTGCGTGTAATGCAAGGCAAGTCAAGGATGCGTGTTGTGCAAGATCCTTTTGGTGTAGCGTACAACACAAGACATTAGTGAAATTAAAAAGAATATTTTTCATAAAATCTTGGGCTGTTACATGTGGTGGCTCCCGGAAACTACCTGGGTACTTTTGGTTGTGAGGACGGTGTGGTGCTTCGCCCAGGTGTCCGCGGGAAAGCCTATGTGGTGCACAAGGTGCAGATTGTGGAGCTTAGCCTAGGTGTCTGCGGGCAAGCCTTTGGAGAGAGATTCATAGGACGTATGTCGTTGGGGAAAAGCGGCAAACCAGTGGGGAAGTAGTAGCAGGGTACCCTTGATATTCTTTACTATATTCTATATTCTTGTATGCGTTACTTGGTGAGAGTAGCCATGGTGAGGTTGGGAACTTAGTATACCTGTTTAGGTAACGAGTTAGTTTCACTTGTTGTTCACTGGGCTTTAGCATGATTTCTTTAATTTTGCACGAGAGGCTTGGGGAGGATCCTACTGAGTATACTGTTATACTCACCCTATATATATATAAACTGTTTTCTAGGTCACTTGGAGCAGGTTGGAGATCAAGATGGTTACTACTAGCTTGCGGTTGGAGGAGGAGTTGTTCGGGCTTGTGGTCGCTGCCGTTTTACTTTCTTTTGGGTACTTTTAGTTTCCCCTTTCAGTTGTAGTACTTTTGCATGACATTTCATATATGTACTTGGATTTCTTTTATATCTCAGTTCTGAGTTGGAGTTGATTTGAGTCTATTATATCTCTCTATTTTCTGCATGTGTTCTCTTAGAGGGTAATGCCTCCCATTTGTATGTTTATTATACCCTCGGTGCTAGTCGCCAACCCGGGGCCTACTGGAGGCGGGACTCGGGGGTCATTATCTCCCTTCTCACATTGCCGGCCCAGGAGCGGTACACTTTGTGGGAAGGGGTCGTGACATGTTTGGTGTCAACATCTACCTTTTGTAGATTTGTTTTACAAAAACATATTTCACTCCAATATTCAGATGGCTCCTTATGAACCCCTCTATCAAAAGAAGTGCAGAACTCCAAATTGCTGGAATGAAGTTGTAGAAATAAATCTATTAGGACATTATAATATTGATGAAATGGAAGAAAAGACCAAATCTATTCAGGGACACATTAGTAGAGCTGAGAGTTGACAAAAACGTTATGATGAAAATCTAAGAAAAGACATTGATTTTTAAGTGGGTGATAATGTGTTTTTACAAATATCTCCCTGGAAGATAAAATTGAGATTTTGAAAGAAGGGAAAGCTTATCCCTTAGTATATTGGTCCTTTAGAAATTATGGATCATGTTGGTAAGGTAGGTTACTCATCGGAGCTTCAACCAAATCTCTCTCAATTCCATGATGTGTTTCATGAAGCCCTTCTATGAAATTGCATACTTCATCATTCACATGTACTAAACTCAGAATTCTTACCATGTGAGAATGATATTTCTTATGAAGAATAACAGATAGAGATTCTGGATCATAGAGAAAATGTTCTATGAAAAAAGACCGCTCAATTAGTTAAAGTTTTATGGAGGATCCAATACTTTGATGAAGCTACATATGAACTCGATGATATGATGATGGAGAGGTATCCTTATCTATTTTTTTCCAAGTGATGAATTTCGAGGGTGAAATTCTATTTTATGGGTGTATAATTTAACACACAAATGTTTTTTTAATATTTTCTTTAAATAATTTTACTTCTTCAGTAACATTAATTGTATGAAATATTGAGTTTAAAAGAATGGTGAGACGCCTTTAGTATAAAATTCCAATTATATCCTTACTATTAGGTTGGCATGAATAGGTATAACTAACTTTTGAAAATGCATCATAAATTAATTGGATATCAATTATTTATGAAAAATATAAATTATATATTTTGTATTTTGTATTTAATTACTATTGGTAATTAAATTGAGGATATATATATGTTATATACTTAATAAAATTATTTTTGATATTAATCCATTAGATATTTTAATCACAGGGTGTCAATAAACCCTATTTGTTGTATAAAAACCTATTTGTTGAAACGGTAATCTTAAAAAATTGAATAGATAACCCCCTTTTAATTTAATATTTTGACCCGTTAATAATTTTATATGAAAAAATAAAATTTTCATTCAAATCAGGGTATAAAAATTTACTTTTCATGAATTTCAGATATTTTTCGTATAACATTCATGTTTTGATGAATAATAGAAATTCACTAAAATTTAAGTGAAAACAAATTTTATCATTGAAATAATTTTTATAGATAAATTTTAATATTTTATGTTTTTAAATAATAAATAAAATCTATATTTATCATTCAATATAATATATTTCATTATAATTAATTTTACATTGAATTCACATGTAAAAACATTTCCATCTTTTGTAATGTTTTAAATTTTAAATCCTCATTCTCTCATTACAACAATTTGAATGATTTTAAATTAATTACTAAAACATATATGTTTTGAATTCTTGAAAATATAATCCATATTTGGAATAATTAGATTCAAATTATGGTAAAGTGATACTTTTATTTTTGGGTGTTAAGAAATGTAACATTAGTAATTATTTTTATTACTGTGGTTGAAGTAAAATCAGATAATTAAATGTAAAAATAATATTATAAAATTAACATAACACCTATCAAAATATTATTGGATGAATAAATTCTACCCTTATAATCTAATTTCATAAATGGAATCATTTAATGGCCACTTTCCCCTGAATAGTTTATGAATATAATAATAATTAATGAATGTGACAAAATTTCACTATCTCATTTTAAATAACAATATTAATAATCATACATGGATGACGAGGAGATCATATCAACTATAGGTAGTATTTGGAAATATAATACAATTACCAAAATCCTAGATATTAATTTTAATTTTTATAAATTAAATAATTACCATTAATGATGACACAATAGTGATTCAGAAATTATTTTATTAATATAATATCAATTAAAAGGTTTAAAATTATTAAAATAAGTATATTTTGATGTAATTAAATTGTTAAAATAATTTTATATGTGACTATGAGATTTTATTAATATATTAACTATTTTATTTTTATGTTATTTTCTTTGTGATTTTATTTAATTTCAAATATTTGAATAGTGTGAACATTGACACTATTGATATTTTATCAAAAGAACATATTATTAAATAATTTAAGAATCTCTATAGCATTTAATAATTACAAAGTGAAAATTAAAAGGTAGAAAACGTAATAGATTTTTCAATTATGTAAAATTTACAACTCATAAGAAAATATTAATAACCATTTAATATTTTAAATATTATTGCAATAATAAAAACTAAATAGAAGAAATAAGGAGAAATTAAAATGATAATGTTTAGCATAAAATATAAACATGTATAAATTATATTTATTGATCGGATTTCGACCCATAGAGATTTTTTCTTGAAAATAATCCACTTTTGATTCATATTAATTTAAAAATTAATTGACATTAATATAATAGCTTTGGAATTTTTAATAGTGCCCCACTACACACTTATAAAAGGGCACATCTTCTTCTCTATTAGTCACGCCTATGAAGCCATTTTTTCTTGGCCAAACCCAACCCATTCCCAATATAAACTCCTTATATTATTCCTATAGAACACAATTTGGGTAGAAATGTATCCTAATGAGACCTTTTATGCAAATCAAAAGGTGATACTTGAAAAAGAGATAATTGTTTCATCACCTCATTCAAAAATCTTTTCTTCATCCACTTCCTTTTATTATGTTATTTCCATACTAAAGTAATAAATATAATATCTTATAAATGATGAGTTGTTATTACCATATTGGAACAACCTTATACCTCCTATTATCCATGGTACAAATAACAATATAACCATCTATGTGTATGCACAACTTACAATCTCCACACCGTTGTGTAATCTGTTATCCAAAAATAATTTACAAGGATGGGTATAATGATGAGTATATTGGATTTAAATAATGTATATAATATTATAATTATTCTTTATAAACAATATACCATCCAATTATATACCATTTAACCATCAAGGGAATGATATCCTTGCTCATGCATACGTACGACCTACCGTCTCCATGACACAATTAGATTCATTATCCACATTAACAATTAAATAATTATTATTAAATTTAGTGAAAGTAATAATTATGAAATTAATTTCATTGTATAAATAAATAAAATACATCCTAAGCCTGAAAAACATGACTTACATGGAAAAACCGGAATGGGAAAATGAAGCCGTTAACACCCAAAATAATGGAAATATTGAGACAATATTAAATAAATGATATAATACGATCATATATGGTATGATAAATATTTATATGATTGTGTTATAATTTAATAACCTAAATTAACTACTATATAGAATATTAACACACCCTTGACTAATGGAATGTACATGGAAAGGGATAATTTTTCAAACTCAATTTTATCTGTGATTTTTTATATGTATATATTTTATAGGGTATATTAATCATCCAAATCCATGCTTCCAAAGTATGTAATATTATTTATATTCATTTATAACTGTATAATGTTAATATTAGCCTTTGGTTAATTTTTATTAAATGGTATAAAATGAATCTTTTTTCATTATTTAATTTTTGGCTCTTTTTGACTTGTTTGGAAAAAGTATGAGGATAATGCTTTTTAACTTATATGGAATTAATGGATTCTTAAGCTTTCATAAAACCTTGTTTACATGAAAATTAATTTACATGATTTAAATTTTATTTTCATATAAATTGATTTCTTTTAATTTTTTATTGTATTTTTTAAAAAAGAATTTTGTTTAAAGAATAAAAGATATTTTCCCCAATAATTAATTTTAAGTATTTTATCAAAATTATTTTCCATCTCAAATAAAGTAGTGTTATCATTATATACCTATTATTACAATAATTTTATTCTGTTTGTGATAGAATTATTTTTTTAAAATCCATTTTTTCTATGGATTATGATCGAATAACGTTTATGTAACCCATTTTTCAAACCCTGGGTTATACTGTGATGAATGGTTTTTGTTTTTGTGGAACATCTAAGAATGATTTCATAATGAGTTGGGTGGGACCTATATCTCCCTATAGTACATTGGTTAAATACATATATATCATGTTATAGACATGTTGGGATCCAAAAGTAAATCCAATTCAGTAGTACATGGATGGAAAGGCAAGTAAACCTGATTCAAAACTAAAATTTATCTGATATAGTGGTATATGTAATGAGACCTGATGAAAATAAAATGATTTTTTTATGATTATGTTTATGCCACAAAACTTTATGTCATATGTTTTGACTTTTTGGATTATATACATTAATTCTTATAAACTTTTATCCCATGATATAATATCACGATATTTTTTATGCAGGATAAGACATTAAAATGTTATGTTCTTATGTATTATGATTATGATATGATTAATATTTCCATTGTATACCCTTAATGGTCATTTGATGTCACCCATTCCTATACATCTTCTCCTCTGGTAAATACTAAGGTTATTAATTAAGCTATGTCAAAAATAAGTATATTTATTAATTAATAAGTGGGAGATAATGTAGATGTTTTACAAACTAGTTGTTCATGTTTCCTAGTTTCTAAAAACACTACACCAATACGATCCTATCATGGATTTATTATATGTTGTAATCTATATAAATAATTTTTTATGTTATATAAATGTATGTATGGTATGAGTCATTATATATTTTGAGAATTACGTATACTAGTCATTACATTATTTCTAAAATATTTAATTATAGGTGTTATAAATTAAAGCTGTTTTCGGGAAAGAGTTATTTGGTATTCATACAAAGATGATATATGAAATACAATTTTATCTAAGGAGATTCACAAATTCATAAAAGTGACACAATAATAAGGCCTAATTAGAAATAAATAATATGTTAAATTATTATATTAGTTCTGATATATAGTTATCTAGTATTCTAAAATAATTTTATGAATATATTTAATACATCATGTTAGATAAATTGAAGTCTCTACTTTATGATTCATTATTTTTTATTTCATATATTTTATTAAATTAAAGGATAATTAATATCCTAATTTATGAATTTGATTTATATTTAATTGATGCTCACCATAGATTATTATTAGATTTAATAATAGGTAATTATTAACATGGGTTTGGGTTCAAATAGTGAATGAAGATTCACTCAAGACACATAAAATGAGTTTTGTGTTATTTATAACCTACTATATATAACACATGGAAAATTATACACTAATCAGGGTGAATATTTCTTATTTAATCCCCCTAAATGAAACTGATAAGATACCTATAATAAGAACCTTCACACCCTGATATCCTTTTTAACCAATCCTTAATTTTTGTATAATGAAGGATGGTTAGTGTTTATTACTTCCAAATGAACATGATAAAATTCAAAATTTATGAAAAAACATAATATGGGTATTATTTTCCATGAAAAAAGCAAGAGGTATGTAAAAATGATCACATGGATTGTGTGATCCCTTAAAAGACACACGTTCACATGATATGCATAATTTCATGTGGATGGTCACATGTATCTCATAGCATGTAGATGATTCCATGAAGCCCCTTTGATATGTCCTTCCTATCTTGTGAATTAAACTCATACAATCATTTATTACATGGTTTCCTCCATATTAGAACCCCCATGTCAGACAAATTTCCAGTAAGAATGTTCCTAACAATACATCAATAAATCCTTGGATAGTAGTGAGAAAATATATAAAGACAGGAACCTCTAGAGTGTGAAAAATAGTGGAATCCACTAATGAAATAGGAAAGACACTATATAAACCCCAATGACAAGACTTACAGGATGCGTAATATCCCACCAGCATTTCTCCCATGTTATGTGATGGTCTTAGCCATGTCGAAGTAATCATACACTCACCCTTTGGGCTCTATAAGGAGAACATAAGGGTATGTCCACGAAATGGCCATGCACCATCATAGTACACATTGTTGGGAACATGACACATCACTAGTGTGGAGGGTTATTGACTTTCAAAACACTCATAACTGATCATAATATCTCAAAACCTTCATTGAATAAAAAAAGGAATTAAAATAGATATTGTGGGAGTGTTTTTTGGTTTTAAATATAATGCAATGTGATCATGTTCTCTGAAAGACCTCGAAATAAATCTTGAAAATGATGGAATGATTTTTTGAAATACACATGTAATTCCATCATTGAATAAAAAAATTTCCTATATAAGTCACTTAAAGATCACCCAGTGACCATTGGATTGGTGACCTAATCTCGTGAAGGACCTTGGATATATCGGCCAGACAATGTGAATGTCCATTAGAATGGCTTCATAAATGGGAGATGAATCCAAAAACTATATATTATCCAATAAATAAGGTGTTGATGGGATGAAGTTGTGTTCATTAAAAATCACGCGACAAACCCATAATGACATACAATAGGATCTCATGAAACATATGACATCAAATCTCTCTACCAACTACATCCTGGACATGCATAATATATTACATAAAAAGTGGAATATAATTGGGTTGGAGATCCCTATAAATCCTCCACCACATCATTAAAACAAAATACATTTCCCGTTGAAGCATCCACCAGATCACCCATAAATCAATGAAAATTTCTCAGAGTGGAAGATCTCGTGCCAAGAAAATATTAAGGTAAGATCAGGTGAACAACTAGAGTGATCAGGCCACATAAATAATAACATAGTGTGATGACACATAGATCTCAAAAAGAACATCTAATAGGACATTAAAACAATATCCAACATATATTTTCAATCAAGTGTGACTTAATTACAGATGAAATAGAAAAAATATAATACATTTTCTATAACTATATGGAACAATGACTAAAAATATGGGATACATATGTGAAGAATAAACACACTGACCATCATGAAATTTATGTGAACCACTTAGGTCATATGATATCACAAAGACATGTCACCAATATCACATGAATCATCATTACTATACTTTCAAAATCATAAAAAATCCTTTAAATATGTCATAGAAAGTCACATAGTACTCGTATTCATGCCTTCCATGTCTCGTGAAACCCTCTGGGATCACCATCCAGACCATGATGTATCCTCTAGACAAGTAAACCAACTCCTATGGTGACACATATACATGTCATCTATGTGTCACGATATCACCAGGGTATGTCAACTAGATGTCATGACATCTTCCATACAATTAAGATTGTTATTCTGGATCTCGATGGACATGGAATCTTTGACCATGCATCACCCTACAAGTATATCAACTAGATCTCATGACTACCTCTAGATAATCCATCCAGATATCAGGTTGACAGTAGGGTAATTCTGATGGATTTTGTGAAACCCTCTAAGCATGATAGTTGGGATCATGCGATGGATTCTATTATCTGCTACAGAGGGATCACGAATTCATTAGAAAATTCATTCTTGTTCATCTGATAGCCTTCAGATATAACATCCATGTTATGCGACATCCCTTTGATAAAAAAAGGGATCATGAAATAGTATTTAAAAATTCAAGGAACAAATACTATGAAATGTGAAGCATAAAATCAGGTCATATCGATAATACAATCTTCACATGTGAGGTAGATAATAAGGATAAGTCAATTAGGCATTCCATGACTTGGTAACCTTGTATGGTCTCCATAACATCCGGCATAATTGTGTAATACCTAACCAAAATAACTATGGTTACTCTAATTATTTCTAGAAAAAAAATACATAGGATTCCTATTTGAGGACTGAGCTCTATATTAAAAATCCAATGTCTTGTCCCAACAAATAAGTCATGCATCCAGTTATAACGAGACTTGTTATTTTCCAGAACATGTTTCCCACTCCTAGAATAACTCATGTGAGATTTTGAAATTGAGATGGTCAATTCATTCACAAAGGGAAATGTTATGAGTAAAACCCAAACAATTAAACTATGAAAACACTGATTCATATAATAACCCAGATACGTATGATGGAATCATATGGCTGGAGGACATATAGGCATACACTTTTAGGAAAGTACCCCCATGTCTCCGACATTTTAACATCAGTATTCAATCATTCTCATGGAATGGAAATTATTTATAATCCATTTGTGTACTATGAATCCCAGTGATCTATGTTGACTCTAATTCCTTCTATACATGGTATGTGTATATAATTTTCTTAAGACTACTAAAATTATGGCAATAAACAGTTCTAGTATAAGGATTTTATCATCCCATTAGTATCACTGATAATGTGTGTGATGTTAATGGATTGGATTTAACAGTTCTCAAAAAAAAATTGGGACTTCATTATTTTTTTTCTTTAGAATTGTTAAAGGATTCCCTTATTAGAAATTGTTATGTGCTATTAAATTCCCCCTTTAATAGCCCTAAAAAAACAGATATATACCCCACTGATAAACGGGGACAATTTTTTTATTTGATCCTATTACCTCCCCACTGTTTATTACTGCATCCCACCCCCATTAGCAATAATTCCCATAATCTTTATCAACACATAAGATAATTCCACCATCATGCACTCACCTCTGTCTTTAGCTAGTATCAAACTTGTCACCTCTTTCTTGTATCATAGTGCCTTTTCCACTCCTGTGTATTGTTTTGTCTTCCATTTTATTATATATCTATATATTTATATTTTTTTGTTAAATTATTTAGTCCATATATATATTTATGTTTATACATATTTTTTTAAATACATATCTAAAATATGTGTTGTTGTGTGTGTGTGTGAATATATAAAAAATATGTATATATTATTTTATACTTTATTATAAATAATATAAAATTAACAAAATTGATGAAAATTAAAAACAAATATATATATATATATATATGAATATAATAACTCAATATAAATTCATCCCCCACAAAAAAAACCATTAATACCCCCTTAATGGAAGCTGAAATTGATTCTAATTTTATAACAATGTGGTAACTGGACTAAAAATTCATCATTTAAGGATTTTCAGGACGCTTTTGACCTTTAAAAAATAGTGATCAAGACCCCCATTGGCCATAATGATGTATCTCTTGTCATATATTTCAAATTGATATGTGGTAGAGTCTAAATAGACACTCGGATCAAAAGTTATGGTCGTTTGATGTTCAATTTATGTTTTCATCTTATTGTAGATCTTTTATTATTATTATTTATTTTTTTGTCTTCAAATTGTTGTGAAATTACTACTACCTGAAAATAATTACAATATTATTTATTAAAAATATTTGTATAGTTATTTTATAAGAAAAGTTAACTAAATATCATATATATTAACTATAAATGTGTATTCTGCATTATCTAAAACAAATTTAGAGAATATAAAATATATTTATAGAAATATAAATATATTTTTATATTAATATATTGTTTTGAATGAAATAATTTTTTTTGAACTATACCATTTATCAGTGCTACTAAACAATCAGTGATAATTGGGGGGACTTTATTAGTGCTTCTAAAAAAGCAATGATAAAGACCCCCTATTTATCAATGCTTCATTACAAGTACTGATAACGGAATCCCATTATGCATGATTTTTTACTAGCACTGAATGGGGGACCGTTATCAAAACTTTTTTACAAGAACAGATAATGTTCAACCATTAATAGAACTTTTTTATAATTGTTGAAGACCCCCTTTAACAGAGATTTTTTAGCACTGCCAGAGGTGTGTTTAAGAACACTTTTAGCTACTCCTATTAAATACATATCTCTGGAAAACCCCATGTTTGTACTAGTGTAAGGCCTAATATCCATACTAAACATACGAAGGGTTTTTACCAATCATATGTATCGCATCTATATATAGTGGGACTAAATACAAGATATTCCTTGTTTCTAACATCAAGCATATCTCATGAAGGCTTAAAGAGTTTAGATTATCACATCATTTGAATCGTGAATCTTCAAAACCTAGGGAAACCTCAGTGTGTAATCCTTAATGAGTGGAAAGATATGATCCTCCATATAAGGTTATCTTTTTTGGGTAATGTATCAAGGTCATGATTGAACTATGATAACTTTGATTCCTCTCATAATCAGGATATGTATGATACCTCATCAAGGTTCAAGAGAATAAATGTTTTGTCCTAGTGTCCAGACATATGTTCTTTCCACATGAAGTTAAGCTACATGATCATTAATGAACTATGTTACTTTATATTCCAGTAATAAATAAGATACAATATCCCCTCATTATGGAACAATCCCCAACTAGAAATATTAATCGTGTCCCTACATAGAAAAAATTTGATATCACCAGGTAATGAAACTTATACAGAAAAGTAGCTACTCATTATTGGGTGTTGAATGAAGAACATCAGTTACTTTTAGTTGGATTCACTAATGATATCCCCTTTCCTAAACAAAAATGCGGTTAACATATGGTCTTTTTTATGGTAACTGTTCTCTTATCAAGATTAGGAATATATTTGTGAACATATAATTAATATATAAGTGATTCCTGAAGATTCAAACAACCCCACTCTACAATGGTACGATGAGCCAGACCTCACATCATATCAACCAAAGTGATTTCCTAATCATTATTGGGTCGAAACCATGACCAACCACCTTCATTTGGATGGAATTTTTGTACCCAGTTATAGATTTGGGAACCACTGGGATTTTATGTTAAGAATAAAAATAGTGATTGAAAATCAATGATTATACAAGAAATCAAGTAAACCACAATCAACCATTGGGCTAAACCGAAGTTACAACAGTCAATAAATTTTTCATCATAAAAAATGGTCATCCTGACATAAATATATCAAATTAGAAACTGATCAGTAAATCATGATTTATTCCATTTCACCTTGAAATTTTCTTAAAAACAAAAACAATGAGTCTGATGTAAAACCTTTAGATAATATGATGTTTGGTTATCCATATTAAAAGAATTATTGTTAGCATACCATATTTAAAAGATGATATTACATGCATAAATATTATATCTGATCCTCTATAACAAGAAATACTGTGAAATAAGTTCATCCTTACATTGAAAATACCATGAGAGAAGTTTGGACTGATAGGGAATAAAATAACAATTGTGTTGTCCATGAATATCGGATTGAGTATGCAACCTGTCAATGATATTACACTAATTGTTGAACATGTTCCTAATTATATACATGACTTTAAGTAACTATATCATCAATAAAACTACGATATGAAATAATTTATTCATCCTGTTATCATTTTGGAAAATAATATATGGATACAATCCACAAGGGTTGCAAAATTACCTCCCTTTCTAGATAAATTTGATGCTAGTTTGTGAAGAAAATGGTCTAGGTATACCATAAAAGTGGTACGATCCCAGCCCCTAATGATTCCTAATTTGATCTCTATGTTCATAAACTGATTAGTCCATTTAATTCGAGGAAAGTTGTAGTAATTATAGTGGTACTCATTTCCACCTGAAACTGCTTTGGGTTCTAATCCCTAGAGCATGGAAATCACCACCTTCAATATTTTATGAATGTTGATCAAGGACTCAAATATGGATCACTTTTAGTTCAGGGGATTCCAAATAGGAATCCTATAAACTTATTTTTCTAGAACCATCAAAATGGATCCCATTAGTCATGTGATGACGGTACCTCCCGAAACACTACCACCTCTTATAGCTATGCATTGTAAATAAAGAAGACACATTAGGTGAGGAAGGATCCATATAATTGTTAGTGGTATCATATAACCAATCTCATTTATGATTTATTTCAGTATATTATTTAAATAACAAGTGAGAAGGCGCATATTCATGCACACTCAAAACAAGCCTTCAGGCATATTTCTACAGTAGTCATGGGAGAGGCACATATGCCTACAACCATGCATTAAGTCCATTATTATAATTGGGTGGAATATGTATGATAGAAGTGTGCTCATATCCCTACTTCCATCAAAGATATATTCTAGTGTATATTAGTGATTGAAAATTATAATTCATAAATCCATATACACACTTTTTGAAAATGTCATTACATCTTAGAAACAACTAATGAACTCCTCTGACATATTCCAATACTCGTATACGTATAGGGAAATTTTTATATTACAATCCCTATATCAAAGGAAGTTGAACACTTTGATCATTATGAAAAACTATAACCCCAAAAAAAATTCACAATCGTGCTCCTATCCCAGAGGATTGTTATTATAGTTTGGAAAAAGAAGATTTATCAGATTGACCTCATATTCACATTCCAATGGGGCTCACCAGGTAAGATTGGAAAATGTATTAGGATATTGGATAATTATTTCAAAAAATTCTGGTGGAATATTTTAAAGTCCTAGTATTAGACACATATCCACATTCAGGTCAGAGATCACCTTGTTTGAGGGGAACATGCCATGGGAAAAGCTCATAATAATATTGAATAAGAGTATAGGCATACTCCAATGGCCCATGTCTAGGATCATGTCCACATTCTGTCTTGGGATCACCATGTGAGAGTGGAACGTGCCTTAGGAAAGGATCAAATTTTTACTAGTGAATCTTCATTGTCTATTCTAGCATTTCATGTAATCTTTTCTAAAATTCGTATATCTTCTGATAAAAGACTACACCAATATTCTTCAAAGGCAATACATGAGGAGGCTCATATACATTCTCCCATTATATAGGTATATTGATATATTTTGATAGTTAATTAATGGTTGGGCAAGGCTTATATTCTTGTTCAAACAGGATCTTAGCAAGTGAGAGAGGTACATGCCTCATGACAGGTTCATCTCTCTGTAATAATAGACTAGAGGTATATTTACAAGGGTCATGACCACACTCATACAACTATTTTGAATGAGGATAACCAAGTGACAATGGAACATTCTTCATGACATTCCTATATTGCTATAAATAAATGAGCAGAATAAATATCAAATTCTAATAGCTTCTTTTCATCGGTCACATTTCACCTACAACCCCATATGTTTCTAAAAAAATTGCAACATCCATCATTTTGAAGGGTCGTATATTTTTAGAATTCCTAAAGGCATGCCAATATATTTTATCCACACCACTGAATGAGGATAATATCCTTAATATGGTCAATTATTCTATTCTTGATGATTTTTGAGATAGATTCTCAACAATATATGGGCCCTGCAACTCTTAAACTGAAATACATGATGATCATTACAACCATAGTCCACCTCATGGAATTTTATATATGGATCACATGGACTCTACTCCTAACATCAATTGTGGTCAACCTACCCATGAGGATATATGCCATAGAAATTTATTTCCTCCCCTTTACTGGAAACTTTTATATATAGAGGTCTTCAGAAATCACACACCTTTGTATATATTGGTGCCTGAAACATTGGCATCAACTATATATAGTTCCTCAAAAATTACCAGAAGTAGTTCACTTTGGTCAGTAGGTAAACCCAAAGAAGTTCATATAGTAGTCTGATAGGATGGAGGCTTGTATATCTGATGAAGATGAGGCCTACATTGATATACAGAGGGAGTTATCTAGAATTAAATCCCCACCATGATCTGGAACCTCATCACTTCTAACTATGAGGACTTACATGAGCTATAAAAAGAGTTCATTTCTTATCAATGAGAAAGTATATTTTCTCCTCATAAGAAACTAAAGGTTAGACATCTCTCCTATTCATGATATGAGTATCTCCATCACCTTACCAATAAACTCTATTGTTATATGTATATGGATACCATTTATATGGAGAAAAACCTCAGATTAGAAGAGTATTGAATGTACCTATGAAATGTTTTTCCCCTCCAATAAGAAAACTTTTTACCAACTAATTTCCAGACAATCACAATAATTGCATGTCTGGTGATGGGATAAATGTGGAGGAATGCACATTAATATGTACGTATAATAACAGACCCCATTAAATATGGAAAACTACAATTTCAAATCGTCTAGTGAAATCAGGGGAACAGGTAACATGTGAGCTAGTTGTTCAATACATAAGAATGCCCATGCTTCAAAGGATCCCAAAATCGTGAACATTGTAAGAGGAAAAAAATTCATTGAACTGGGACCCTCAAATAAATGTCAATTTATTTTTGAAATTTAATCCAAGGTTTTCACCAACCCGATGAAATCATATTTAAAATGTCTCTTATCAATTTGATTCCATTTCAACTAGTTCTTATGTAACACCCCAAGATTTCATAGTGTGTTATTTCTTCAAAATAATTCAATAACTTGCACTACACGCAACACCGAGTTCAATCACACCATGACTTACAAAAAAAAGGCATTCAAAATAGGTTATGAATAGTATTATATAAATTTTAAACTTTATATAATCCTTATAATTTTAGTATCCATATTATGAGTTTCTTAGATATAATGCAAGAACAAATTCATTTTCAGTATTTCCTTTTATCAACTTTTAATAGTGAACCCTTTTTAAATACAATATTTTAAACTTTTTGACTAAATGGGGACATCAAAAATTTAAAATGAAACATCCCAACCTTCCACGGTACACTTTCTTTGAATAATACAGTAGCGTGTGTTGTACGCAACCTTGAGTTTTAACACACACCACAACCAATCAAACTAGCCGTTATGAATAGTAATACCTACTTTTTGAAATTGAATATATTTTGTATTTTAAAATGGACTTCATTTTTGGATTCGGAATATCGAATTTATCCTAAGGTGAAATTTTGGTACTTTTCGGATAACTTTAATATTTTGATGAATAGTGAAAATTACTAAATTTTAATTAAAAACAACTTTTTTAATCATTATAATTAATAGTGATAAATTATGAATTTTAGTGGTTTTAAAGTATATTTAGAATATATTTTTACCATTTAATATAATGTTGGTCATTGGACATAATTTTACAATTAAACCGAACATAAACAAGTGTCATTCTTTTGATAGTTATTACCTCTTAAAAACACGCTTTTTATTTTGACAGCGGGAATTAATTTTAAATTAATTTCTTCCACTTCTGTGTTTTGAATTTATAAAAATGGATTCCATATTTGGAATCAGGATGTCCAAATTGTGTAAATAGGTAACTTTTATTTTTAGACATTTTGAATAATTACTGTGGTAAATATTTTATTTACCATGGTTAAGGGTAAATCCGGTAAATAAGGGTTAAAAAATAATATTATAATAATACAAAATTACCCTAAAACGTGTCATAACCTTATTGGTGGATACATACCCGACCATGAGCAACCTTGGGTCAATTTGGGGACCCCATGGAGCCACTTGTATGTGGTAGGGACACTTTATATTAATAAAGTTAAAATAAAAATAAAAAAGGAATAAGCTTACATCTTTTAGAAGAACAACTTTTACATAGGGTTATACATGTTTGATTTTCGATTATAAATATTAATTAGAAAGATAAAAGGATTTACTACATAATGATATTTTATTTATAATATTTAGACATTAAATAAGTTATTTTATTTATGACACAATGATGATGCGGTAATTACTATAATAGTGCAAAATTAAACTAATTGATATTATAAATACAAAAATAAATATAATATAAAACTTTTAATGAATTAAACTAATTTTATAGGATAATAAGATATATTAGGATTTATTGGATTGACTTTGTTTGAAGTAATCAATCTGTTATGAGTTTCAAAAAAATCAACTATTGAATAGTGTCAAAATTGACATAAAAGAGTTCTTAAAAAATATTATATTATTAATTGATATTAAATTCCTAAAAATCTAAGGTTCGGCCAAGAGACTTATATCATGATAGGTTAATCATTAATGGACCACTTGGGGGTCTCTTGGATGTATATAGTAAGTTTATTAACCATATTATATAAAACTACAAAGAGACATTGTAAAAGTGAAACTAATTAACTTAGAGTTAATACTTAAAGATAAGGTTAATATAAGTACACAAACCTGTCAAACTTCTATTGGTTGAGTTTTTTTCGACCTATACCCACCTTAAAATTTAAATAATCAACTTTGGAGCCATTAGAAACCGAATATGAATTTATTATAAATTAATATTTCTAGCTTTTCCAAAGGTGCCCCTCACCCCTCTTATAAAAGGGCACTCCTCCTTCTCATTTCTTCACACCTCTAAAGCCTTTTGGTTAGGCCAAACTCTGCCCAAATACTCTCCCAACATCCCTCACTACAACTTAGAGGCCTTATTTGGATCATAAAGCCAACCTAAGGAGCCATTTTGATCAAATCAAAAGGAAGAACCCGAAGAAGAGGTAATGATTTCACCACCCTTCTCCAAGTTCATTTCTTCTTCCACTTCTTCTTCCTTTGTTGTTACCATTCTAAAATAATAACTCCAGTATCATATATATACTGTGATGTTATTATAAATATGGTACAACCATATTCAGTATTCTATCCACCCTTTGAATAACATGTCACCATACGTGCGTATGTACGGCTTACCGTCTCCACGTCGTGGTGTAATTGTTATTCAATATATTATTATTTGGATGGGTATAATAATGATGTGTAACTCATGTAAATAATAAATATAACATGTTAATGATTCTGTATATATGATATACCATCCATTTAAATATTATTTTAATATCAAAAGAATGATATTGTCGCTCGTGCGTACGTACGGACTACCCTCTCCATGAACGCGATGAGATTCATTCTCCATCGTATCCATTCAAGTATAATTATCATTTTATGATTTAAAAATGATATTTAAGGACTAGATATCATTCTGGATATGAATAAGATACAACAACCATGTCTTATGTAACAAAACATATAAATAAAATGACTAAGTTAACACCCGAAACGACGATAATTCTAAGATATTATTAACAAATCAATGTTAAAAGATCATATATGATATCATATTAATATATATGATTCTTGTATAATTTAATAACAATTATTTCACCATTATATAGGAGGTTAACCTACCCCAATAAAGGAAAAGTACAAGGTAAGGGTTATTTCACAATCTCTTCATTATCCGAGGTTGTTTATATGTAATAATCTACTGGGATCTCTTTATCATCCACATCCATGTTTCTTAAAAATGTATTTCAAAACATTTTTACTATTTACTAGAATATGTGTTAAAGTCATTTATACCCTTTTTGACTTTTATAAGTGGTTTATAAAGGAATCTTTCCGTCATTTTCAAAACAAGGTCCCTTTTAACCTTTTCGACAGAATTAAGGTAAGAATGTTTTTTTACTTATACGGCGGGTGCGGATATTTTCCGCCGTTATAAAATCTTGAAAGCTTCCCTTACAAGCTTATAAGATTATTTTTAAAGAAAATGTTTTATTTTATATGGATCTTAAATTATTTCAAAATAAAAGGAGATATTTCTTTAAAAAGAATTTTGATTTCATCTATGTCAACATCCTTTGATGGATTTTAAGATTATTTGAAGTTGATTTATTATGATACAAAACTTCTATATTGTATTGAAGGTTTTGTGATATGTTTGACTGTGGATGTGCTATTTTTATACCATTCATAGTTTATGGTGAAAGTATTGACATTTCGTATGCTAGTTTTAATACGAATGTTTATGTTATATTTAAACCTTTTCATATGGGAATGCATTGGACTTAATATGTGACGGGTGGAGCCCGCTATAGCTCCTCGATGCATCGGTAGGTCTCATGAGACAAACTAGTGTCTTGGCACAAGGCCTTGATAAAATCTTATTTGTAGTCTTGGCACGAGGCCTAGGCTATGTGGTTATGATAGTCTGGCATTATGCATTCCAACATTATGAAAGTGGTTATTGATTTTTGCATGTGATTATTCGATTAGTAGAATATCCATGTGAATAAGTAAATGGCATTATTTCATTTTATTTATGCCATACCATGTTGAAAGTTCATGTTTGAAAGGCTTTTGTTTTAGTTATACATTGCCTTAAAAGTTTATTCTTATTTATGAAAGTTTCCGCTATTTTGTTATCCTTACTGGGCATTTGAGCTCACCCCTTTTATATGTTTTATTTTTCCTAGGAAGTGAAGAAGTAAATTATGAATGACCTGCAGGGATATTATGTGGGGATATGAGTGTGGATTATGGAGACATTATGTTGTTGTAGTAGTTTTTCATTTTATGTTGTAATGTAAAACCTATGAATATATCTAGTGTTTCCAAGGCTACTAAACCAATCGGTCTTTCGAGATTTGATCATTCTTGTGATCATGCCAATGTTACGAAGTAATGCACCGACTCTGGGTAGCTGGGGTCGAGGCGTTACAGTTGGTATTAGAGAAAGTTTAGTACAAACCTTGGAATCTAGAGTTAGATAAACTCTGATTAGAGCACGTAGACCTAAGATGAACTTTGAGGATTAGTATAGAAGAACTTCCTAGAATTTTGGTATTGTAGAGATTTTGTGAGTTTTCCGAGCAATACATCCCTGTCTAGATACGAGCAGGTAGAGGCGGCTCTGGCACAGATGTACCTAGGGGTAAAACCCGAAAATACCGCTTTGAGCTAGACTCGAACGGGAACTGGTGCACGACAACGGGCCTTGCTGCACTCTTGGTTATGACACTCCCGGGGGATATGCTTAGGATAATTCTCATTTTCTTTACAAACCATTGTGAAGGGTTTATGAGTATATACATCCTCAAATGAGACATTTTTATGATTATGGATTATATCCATAAATAGTTCAATTTATGTTAAGTGTATTATAAGTATGGGATTATGTATTTTGATTCATAAATTGATCTAGTGTATTCCATTGTTTAGAAATGGCGCCCAGTAGAAGGAATGAGAACTCCAGAAATGCACATGATCCAAAGAGAAGGAAGGATCATATCTTTCATGGTCTTAAGCTAGAATTTATAAGAGAAATAGTCTCCCATGTATTATCATCATATGCAGAAATAATATCATGTGTTGATAAGATAAGTAAAGAGTTTACTGAGTCCTATGGCTTTGAAGGGAAGCAAGAGAAGAAAAGGATAGAAGAGAGAAAGATGGATAAAGGGAAGAGGGAAAAGAAGAATTTTCCCATATGTGGTAACTGTGGAAAGAAACACCCTGGAACTTTCCTGAAAGGAATGGGAGTTTGTTATAAGTGTGGAGGAAAAGGGCACAAAGTACGTGACTGCAAGGATAAGAAAATGGTTTCAAATGTACAATTCTTCATTTGCAAGGAGTTTGGACACTACGTGAACCTATGTCCCAGTCATCAGACTATGCCGCAAATGATGCTATTGGATAATAATCAAGTTATGATACTACCACAGATTAAGAGGAATGATTAGAGTTATTATGTTGATTATATCAATTGAGTGTTCTATCAACAATGTACTTGTTATAATAATTATGGAGTATATAAGGATTGTACTGCAGTACTATTTCATTAAGGACTTGAGATGGTGTGGAACAAAGAAAAGTGACTCAGTGGCAGGTTAAATGTTTGGAAAATATATGGTTGAGAGAAAGATAAACCATAATATGGTTCAGATACCGAGGTGGTGATTTTAGAATAATACATGATTGATTTGGATAAATTATATAGGATATTATTGACTACCTTGAAGCTGATTAATGATTTGTATATTCCATCATTGTTGGGTTTTAAAACATTTTTGGATTAATGAAGTATATCCAGCATTCTCTATGGAATAAGGAAACATGAATGTAATCAATAAGGAATATGGTAATACATGATGAAGGTATTCATATGCTATTACGGGGTAAAAAGGATCTATATTATGTTTAACTTCCTTATAAATGTTGGACTGTGAGTTTGGATAGAAGTATTTTGGATAGTTCTAGTTTGGATTATTTTGGATTTCCATAAAAGGACAACCCGGAGGTCGGGCGACAACCCGTCGCGTCCGGCAAGGCTGCGAGACTTGAACCCGCAACCGAAGGGCGACAAGGGTGTATCACCTACCACTGGCCCATGAGATGTCCTGGATTAAATAATGTAGTTTTTATTAAAAGATTTTTTTAGATTAATTATAAATTCGTTTATTTTGGAACCCTATACGAATAGTGTAAATAGAATTTTTTTTACATTCTATTATCTTTTATAGTGAAAGATGAGTATGTGGTAGAAATTTATTAATGGATAAAACTCTAATTATAAAGTAAGTATATCTCTATATGATCTTAGCCAATCTCATAAAAAATTCCTCAATATTAAGAAAAGCAAATTAGAACAAAAATGTTTTCCTAGATGGTACCTTAAATCATCACTAATTTATGGCATTGGGATTGTTGGCCTTTTCATAGCCATGTTCTCTACCACTCTCCATCAGGTAATTGATGGTTAGATTTTTCTTCCATATCCATATTTTACTACATGGAACCCTATGTGTGTTATTTTCGGTAATCATCATACTTTCGACTATTTATTTTAAATAGAGGCCTCATTAATTCATTTTTCGATGTGGGATTTCAACTAAGATATTTTGAAACGTTAAAAATGTGTTATCCTAATACCCTATGTTTTGTTGAACCGATGGTATTTCAAATCATCATAGATTGATGAATTTAAGGACCTCAATTTTATACTTGTTTGTAATTGATGACCTCAATCACTACCTATAAATATTTACGTTTTTCCTCCAATTATATGTCTCTAATTTCCACCAATGTTCTCCTAATAGAGATCATAATTTGGTGGTGATCCTTTCATTTCTCTTTTCCTCATATTAAGACTAAATTTTAGTAACCAAATTTCCGATGTGGGTTTTCCCACAAATATATTTTCTATTTTCAACTTTTTATTTTCGAAGAACAATTTCAAATTGCGAGGACGCAATTTATTGAAGGAGGGGAGAATGTAACACCCCAAGATTTCATAGTGTGTTATTTCTTCAAAATAATTCAATAACATGCACTACATGCAACACCGAGTTCAATCACACCATGACTTACAAAAAAAGTCATTCAAAAGAGGTTATGAATAGTATTATATAAATTTTAAACTTTATATAATCCTTATAATTTTAGAATCCATATTATGAGTTTCTTAGATATAATGCAAGAACAAATTCATTTTCAGTATTGCCCTTTTATCAACTTTTAATAGTAAACCCTTTTTAAATACAATATTTTAAACTTTTTGACTAAATGGGGACATCAAAAATTTAAAATTAAACATCCCAAGCTTCCACGGTACACTTTCTTTGAATAATACAGTAGCGTGTGTTGTATGCAACCTTGAGTTTTAACACACACCACAACCAATCAAACTAGCCGTTATGAATAGTAATACCAACTTTTTAAAATTATATATATTTTGTATTTTAAAATGGACTTCATTTTTGGATTCGGAATATCAAATTTAGCCTAAGGTGAAATTTTGGTACTTTTCGGATAACTTTAATATTTTGATGAATAGTGAAAATTACTAAATTTTAATTAAAAACAACTTTTTTAATCATTATAATTAATAGTGATAAATTATGAATTTTAGTGGTTTTAAAGTATATTTAGAATATATTTTTACCATTTAATATAATGTTGGTCATTGGACATAATTTTACAATTAAACCGAACATAAACAAGTGTCAATCTTTTGATAGTTATTACCTCTTAAAAACACGATTTTTGTTTTGACAGCGGGAATTAATTTTAAATTAATTTCTGCCACTTCTGTGTTTTGAATTTAGAAAAATGGATTCCATATTTGGAATCAGGATGTCCAAATTGTGTAAATAGGTAACTTTTATTTTTAGACATTTTGAATAATTACTGTGGTAAATATTTTATTTACCATGGTTAAGGGTAAATCCGGTAAATAAGGGTTAAAAATAATATTATAATAATACAAAATTACCCTAAAACGTGTCATAACCTTATTGGTGGACACATACCCGACCATGAGCATCCTTGGGTCAATTTGGGGACCCCTTGGAGCCACTTGTATGTGGTAGGGACACTTTATATTAATAAAGTTAAAATAAAAATAAAAATGGCATAAGCTTACATCCTTTAGAAGAACAACTTTTACATAGGGTTATACATGTTGGATTTTCGATTATAAATATTCATTAGAAAGCGAAAAAGATTTCCTACATAATGATATTTTATTTATAATTTTTAGACATTAAATAAGTTATTTTATTTATGACACAATGATGATGCGGTAATTATTATAATAGTGAAAAATTAAAATAATTGATATTATAAATACCAAAATAAATATAATATGAAACTTTTAATGAATTAAACTAATTATATAGGATAATATGATATATTAGGATTTATGGGATTGAATTTTTTCGAAGTAATCAATCTTTTATGAGTTTCAAAAAAATCAACTATTGAATAGTGTCAAAATTGACATAAAAGAGTTCTTAAAACAAATATTATATTATTAATTGATATTAAATTCCTAAAAATCTAAGGTTCGTCCAAGAGACTTATATCATGATAGTTTAATCATTAATAGACCACTAGGGGGTCGCGTGGATGTATATAGTAAGTTTATTAACCATATTATATAAAACTACAAAGAGACATTGTAAAAGTGAAACTAATTAACTTAGAGTTAATACTTAAAGATAAGGTTAATATAAGTACCCAAACCTATCTAACTTCTATTGGTTGAGTTGTTTTCGACCTATCCCCACCTTAACATTTAAATAATCAACTTTGGAGCCATTATAAACCGAATATGAATTTATTATAAATTAATATTTCTAGCTTTTCCAAAGGTGCCCCTCACCCCTCTTATAAAAGGGCACTCCTCCTTCTCATTTCTTCACACCTCTAAAGCCTTTTGGTTCGGCCAAACTCTACCCAAATACTCTCCCAACATCCCTCACTACAACCTAGAGGCCTTAGTTTGATCAGAAAGCCAACCTAAGGGTCCCTTTTGATCAAGTCAAAAGGAAGAACCCGAAGAAGAGGTAATGATTTCACCACCCTTCTCCAAGTTCATTTTTTCTTCCACTTCTTCTTCCTTTGTTGTTACCATTCTAAAATAATAACTCCAGTATCATATATATACTGTGATGTTATTATAAATATGGTACAACCATATTCAGTATTCTATCCACCCTTTGAATAACATGTCACCATACGTGCGTACGTACGGCTTACCGTCTCCACGTCGTGGTGTAATTGTTATTCAATATATTATTATTTGGATGGGTATAATAATGATGTGTAACTCATGTAAATAATAAATATAACATGTTAATGATTCTGTATATATGATATACCATCCATTTATATATTATTTTAATATCAAAAGAATGATATTGTCGCTCGTGCGTACGTACGGACTACCGTCTCCATGAACGCGATGAGATTCATTCTCCATCGTATCCATTCAAGTATAATTACCATTTGATGATTTAACAATGATGTTTAAGGACTAGACATCATTCTGGATATGAATAAGATACAACAACCATGGCTTATGTAACAAAACATATAAATAAAATGAGTAAGTTAACACCCGAAACGACGATAATTCTAAGATATTATTAACAAATCAATGTTAAAAGATCATATATGATATCATATTAATATATATGATTCTTGTATAATTTAATAACAATTATTTCACCATTATACAGGAGGTTAACCTACCCCAACAAAGGAAAAGTACAAGGTAAGGGTTATTTCACAATCTCTTCATTATCCGAGGTTGTTTATATGTAATAATCTACTGGGTTCTCTTTATCATCCACATCCATGTTTCTTAAAAATGTATTTCAAAACATTTTTACTATTTACTAGAATATGAGTTAAAGTCATTTATACCCTTTTTGACTTTTATAAGTGGTTTATAAAGGAATCTTTCCGTCGTTTTCAAAACAAGGTCCCTTTTAACCTTTTCGACAGAATTAAGGTAAGAATGTTTTTTTTACTTATACGGCGGGTGCGGCTATTTTCCGCCGTTATAAAATCATCAAAGCTTCCCTTACAAGCTTATAAGATTATTTTTAAAGAAAATGTTTTATTTTATATGGATCTTAAATGATTTCAAAATAAAATGAGATATTTCTTTAAAAAGAATTTTGATTTCATCTATGTCAACATCCTTTGATGGATTTTAAGATTATTTGAAGTTGATTTATTATGATACAAAACTTCTATATTGTATTGAAGGTTTTGTGATATGTTTGACTGTGGATGTGCTATTTTTATACCATTCATAGTTTATGGTGAAAGTATTGACATTTCGTATGCTAGTTTTAATACGAATGTTTATGTTATATTTAAACCTTTTCATATGGGAATGCATTGGACTTAATATGTGACGGGTGGAGCCCGCTATAGCTCCTCGATGCATCGGTAGGTCTCATGAGACAAACTAGTGTCTTGGCACAAGTCCTTGACAAAATCTTATTTGTAGTCTTGGCACGAGGCCTTGGCTATGTGGTTATGATAGTCTGGCATTATGCATTCTAACATTATGAAAGTGGTTATTGATTTTTGCATGTGATTATTCGATTAGTAGAATATCCATGTGAATAAGTAAATGGCATTATTTCATTTTATTTATGCCATACCATGTTGAAAGTTCATGTTTGAAAGGCATTTGTTTTAGTTATACATTGCCTTAAAAGTTTATTCTTATTTATGAAAGTTTCCGCTATTTTGTTATCCTTACTGGGCATTTGAGCTCACCCCTTTTATATGTTTTATTTTTCCCAGGAAGTGAAGAAGTAAATTATGAATGACCTGCAGGGATATTATGTGGGGATATGAGTGTGGATTATGGATACATTATGTTTTTGTAGTAGTTTTTCATT
The DNA here is from genome assembly GCA_963277665.1 of Viscum album. Classification (NCBI taxonomy): domain Eukaryota; kingdom Viridiplantae; phylum Streptophyta; class Magnoliopsida; order Santalales; family Viscaceae; genus Viscum; species Viscum album. Next base: position 374,032,714 of record OY728119.1, on the reverse strand, counting down.
TTATGATGTAATGTAAAACCTATGAATATATCTAGTGTTTCCAAGGCTACTAAACCAATCGGTCTTTCGAGATTTGATCTTTCTTGTGATCATGCCAATTTTACGAAGTAATGCACCGACTCTGGGTAGCTGGGGTCGGGGCGTTACATCTTATGTGAGCACAACTTCACCGCATCAAAAGAGATACAATAGGAGATATCATAGTACCTGTCTAGGAGCAGACCCATCTCACCAAGACGAGAGAATGACTACCACTTCCTCTAACACTCAGATCACCAATTCCAAATAATATTCAAGACTTATTACCAAGAGATACGAAAAAAACACAATCCACTATACTGAAGGCCTTTATATATAAATAACTATCACCAAGTTCATCATCCCCTAAGATTTCCCTTGGGAGATCACCAGTAGTTCCAAATCAATTCAATCCCACCTGGATGGGGGAATTTTTATCTCAATGCCCACCCTTTGAATCATCAAATACTTGACCAGAAGCACCATATCTTCAATAAAAGAATCAATCAATTCTAATTGTGGCCCAGGTAACCACCATTTTGTATGGATGTGGGAGTTTCATCCACATCATCTCTACAAAACAAATTTAGCATTATCTTTGATGGGAGGGAAAAAATGATGGTCAACATCCCATATGTTCCTCATATTGCAAGATGAGCCTATGTCATTTGGGGCCCATTCAAAAATCCTGACTGGAAATTACCTGAGGTTCATTACTTGCATGTTAATATGGGAGGCTTTTATAGATAATTTCTTCATACACTTCCATTGTTGCAATCCCAAATGGACTAGTATGTTCAAAGGTTCAGAAAAATTCCATTATGATGTTAGTTAAGAATCTATTTATTTTATTGAATGTGATGGAAAGACAACCATTTCCCAGTAAGAATCTGTAAATGTAATCACGATAAAACTGAAAGATATCATGGATCAAGAAGCAATTTTATAGGGAATCAATATGGAATACCAACCCTGAGAATAGGGTGATTTGGATGCAACAAAACAGGCTTCACGCACACAAAACCAGAAAAGGATCCATAATATGGAACCTATAAATATTGTTTTTCCACCACTATCAAAGAAAAAAATTAATGAAATAAGGAAAGGTGTGGCTAAAACCCAATCACCGCCTCGAAGAATCAAAATAACTTCAATGGAGGAAAGATTTAAAAATATAAAAATTAGATTCAAACAATATAACAACTGAATGATGAGGTACTCAAGGTAAATTTTCTCATTTTGTATCATCTGTAGGATAAAAATACTATTACTCATCCCATACACCTGGAAAGATTCAATCCTCCAAAAATAGCAGTATCTGAGCATTAAAAGGGCTCAAAAACTCAGAAATCATACTATATAAATCTAGATTTCAAAATTGAATGTGACTTCACTCGTTTTTATTTAAAACACTCCCAGTAAATGGTGATTAGTCTATCATAAGAAGAATCAATAATCTATGGGATATGAGGGTAGGGACACCTCATTGACCCCTACCCACTCCTTGTAAATCAGAGGAAGCGTAGAGAATATTACCCACAGAGCTTATTAATGTCATCGAGACCTTGAATAATTGAATTTATGCCTTGTAATGGATATGTGTACCTGTGAGTCCATAAAAGAATCCATATCTTAAATGGGTAGATGATATTTTTCATCGACCCAATTTCATCAATCCAAATTCTCTACATTTGATGGTGAAGGAGACATTGAATCGCATCTCAGTCACATCATATCCCATGACATTATGATGTAGGAACTTAGGATTATCAGGAGGAAACTATTCTAAACTATTTTTTAGGGACTTTGGATGGGACATAATGTGTTTGTTAGAGTAGTCTACCATCATTGTCCATTAAAGGATGGGAAGATCTTCTTTATCAATTCATTTATTACTTCAGCTCTAGACCAAGGAAAATAAAAATTATCAACTTTATGAAATACATTCAACTGTAAAATTAATGTATTTACAACTTCATAGAAATATGGAAATGATAAACCTATTAACTCAAAACCCCCCTCTAATAAGAAAAATTCATGGAAATATATGCTGAAAATATCCAAGATGTCTTGTGAACAATTCTGATCTCAATAAATATGAAGGAGGTTTTTATGTGTATGAAAAAATAATAGAACATTTATAAGAAACCATTTATAGAACTTGATCCATATCTCAACTCATTATCTAAGCATAGGGGAACAAGATAGTTCAAGAGGATACTACAATTATCACTCATAAACCACTAGCAGTTCCCATATAAGAATATAGGAAGTTCTCGAACCATCCAATTCCTCTTATCATGTAGTTGCCACCAGAAAATCACTCTTATAATGAATTAAAGGTATTAAAGGTCTTCCAGGTTGTAGGGGGAATGATGAATAAAGGATAATCCTTTGGAAATGGAAAATTCCTAAGGTAATTACATCCAAACATGGACAATATCCTACTGAATATTCAAAATCCTTAGAATCTCAATAAGGTCAACCTCAATGACCATCCCAACTACTCCACTTCCTATATAATGCTATGTCATGATATATATGAACTTTTAGTCTTTAAATAAATACATCAAGGTGTGGTTGATTCTTAATATGTTGTGTTAGATAAACCATCAGAACATGTGTCATGTATAATTGTTTCCATTTATAAGAATATTGTGATTGGAATAATGTTCCTTCATGGTGGGAAAGATGTTCGACAATTCAATGGCATGAAAAATTGTTGATCGAGCTCATGCCACCTAGAGAGTATAGTAGAAAAGACATGAAACATATCTGTCACCTAGAGAGAAAACATTATACATGACTCATGATGGTATACATGACTATTAGATGCAGGAGGAAATAGAAGAGCATCAATCTTCTTCTCCAATGCATCCTCTTACTCTTTTATATTTCTTCCTATCAACATCTGAAGCATGAGAAGTGTCCCACCAAATGGAACAATCATTGGACGGAGAGATCATCTTTGGGTATTCCAAAATGATACAATTGTAATGTGAATTCTATCATGATTAATATTATTTTGAGTATGAGTTACCTCCATCAAATTGAGAATATGAGGTCCCATGTGCAGGAACTAAGGACATAGTGGACAAAATGTCCATGGTCCGACCCAATATTTTGGTCACATCCCTAAAGAGATCATATATGCTTCTAAGAATCATGGAAAAGCACTGTACCAATACCATACAGGATATAGTGGTGTCATAGAACACATTAGTGTCCATTCATTCTCATTTATGATTCAGACCACTTAGCAAGGGTGATATTATCTGATCATCCTAAACAATGGGGATGATCGGTTCGACTAGACCCACTTGTATAAAATACCCCCTTGACCTCTACAAAATAACTTGGATCATCCATCTCAAATGACTCAACTTTTAAGCTATATTGTAAGTAGAATACAATCATATAGAATCACCTACCTCTAGAACAATTGTGAAACATTATGAAATAAATGGTAGTTTACCCATCCAATATTTCAATCAAGGATCCACTTCAAAGTTAAAAACAACTCATAGGGGCACTATTTAAATCCCTCTTGATCCCACATGATTTGTATAAAGAATTCATCATTACTATTGTTTATCTAGTGGATACTATGTTATCATAATTCTATGTCACCGTCTAATTAACTTACTAAGATCAATAAGAGGTCATACAATAAAACATCAGAATCTTATATATTTTGGGAAGACTCAATAATTTCTATGTATGAAGGGATCTAACAGAAAATAATGTTGGGATCTCCCTCAGCACGACATCAATCCACAAACATTTTGTATATATCTAAGGGGACCTCTCTACCACAAGGATTACCATTCATTGTTATGATATGTGTGAGAAAAGACTTCTCGAGAAGTTTAATCTCAAATATCATTTCAGTGATCTCACATATAATGATAAGGTAATGGTTATCCAACAAGACACCACATAAAATGTCTTTCTCATAAGGCCCTAGATACACAATGACATAGTGGTAAATTGAAAATTTCAAATGTTTTGGAAATATCTCATCGATGGAATTGTCAGAATACTACACAGTGATAGTTTGAACTTATAGACATGAGAATCCAGATAGAAAAAAATTAGATTTCCATAAAAGGGAGGGAAGAAATACTGTTTGATGATGATATACAGGTGGTAGTCCCAAATTAATTTTAACTACCCTTTCAAGTCCCTAGAGTATAGTTGACAATGACTATGTTTTCCCCATAAATCCATTTGATGTGGTTGATCTAGTCTTGGAGGACCAAGTCCCTCCTATTCCAAGAAACAATATAAAATAAAATATGATTTGGCATTTCACTATAATGAATAAGTTATTAGGGGATGACAATTTCTATTCTCATATAATCTATAACCTTGAAAGTGATAATGATTTCCCCAGATATCTATCTCTATTTGAAAATGCCTCCATCGACTCAGAGGTGGAAGAAGATAAGGATGATGTTTAGAATGCACCTCCCACATTTGAGGAAGGTGTATCCCCGACCATTGATGATATCAAGAAGGTTAATTTGGGAACATAATAAAATCCTCAACGTACATTTATTAGTGGGTTCATGCCTATTAGGAGAAAAATATTTACAGAAAATTTATAAATCAATCCCAATATGTTATCAATTGTAACTACATATAAATCAATAGACTGAACCATATGTGGCTAGAAACAATATAGGCTTAAACGATGAGAAATGCATATTCAAGAAGGAATCTCGGATGATGAACCCCTCTCACGCCACTAATGTATTGGTGGATGTTGATTTTTTTAAAACCAACATCTTTCTAGAAGTGTAGTTACAAACATGGATTAAAAACATTGTCTCTGTCATTAAAATGATTGGGAAGGTTAGTGTATGCATCAATTTTAGGGACCATAATCAGTATTACCAAAAGGATTATTTTCCATTTCCAATCACAGATATATTGATGGATGGAACTTCTAGCTTTATATCCTTTTCCTTAATTGATGGATATTCATTGTACACTAATATAAATTTTTCCCTTGAATATTAGAAACCCACTGCCTTCAGAGCGCATTGAGGAATATTTTTTAATTACCTCATTCAATTTGGATAAATAATTCTTGTGCAATGTTTAAACATACCATTCATCATGTATTTAAGTCATTCATGGGAATAATATAAGGCATTTTTATAAATGACATGGTTTTAGAATCAAGATAGTGATGTGTTCAATTCAATGATCTTCAAATAGTCTTTAGAAATCTACAGTAGAACACCCTGAAGATGAATCTAATGAAATTTGATTTAAGGGTATCCTCAAATAATTTCCTTGGAATTATGGTATGCCAAAAAATCATCAGGGTAATCTCTGAAAAGACAAGTTCTATTTTATCAATTTCACACCTATAAATATAAATGAAAACTCATGGTACTCCAAGGAAACCTCTCCTAAATTCAGTAATTCATATCCAACTAGTCTGACTAATCACTCCCCTTAATCTGGGTTATGGAGAAGGGAATCACCTATCAATGGGATGGGGACTAACAAGAAGCATTAAAATTCCTTAATCTGTATCTACTGAACCCATAGATTCTACTGACTATGGATTAAGGGTGGTCAATCATATTCAATGTGGTCGTTGTGGAACTGTCAATGGGTTCTATACATAAAAAGTAAAATGATCTAGGGTGTGTGAACAATCTATACTACCTAATCAAAATAATTATAGGTACTATGACATGATATATTGATGCAAGGAGAACAAACTTGCAATTATCATCCTAGTGAAAGATCTGAGGAATTACGTTGGGCACCATGAAGTCAATCTTGTATATTATATTGTTCCTCCCAAGTACGTCCTTGGATGTCATATATTGACTAGGTTATTTGATATAGGGGATGTAATTCTATAGTAGTATGAAATATATTTTTTTCACATAAATTAGTGAAAGGGAAAGGCCTAGATGATTTCCTTACGACACATCCAACCCCAAAGAGTACATTGGTGGAAACAGATCTCTTAGATGAAGATGTATTATTTACCCATGATACTCCCAAGACATGTGATGTATAATCTTAGGGTTCTTATATAATTCCTATCTCCAAAAGGAAGGAAAACATAATTCTCATTCGGTTGGTCTTACTGATCGTACTTGAATATCAAGACAATGCATTTTTTCCTACTCTTTCTGACTATTCAAAGGTTTAAAAAATAATGAGGTGGAATAAAAAACTAGCATCATTTGGTTAGAACTTGTCCTACATATACAGATATCCTATAGGAATATCAAAAGTGATTTGAAACTATTGTTAATGTTGATCAATAAGAAATATGTCATCAAAAAGGATGAATTGGCCCCTCTCACTGGCTACATCAAGGTATTGATAGAATACTTCCATTTTGATCCCACATTTCATCATGTTCAGTGATCATAGAATGATAATTTCGACACATTGCCTACTATAGGAACAGTCATGTCCGCATGTGATCAGGAGGAAACATTCTTCAATATCATACACTGAATAATGGAATCATTAATCATAGTCTTAGATATAGAATAATTAAATAAGGTAATTGTCTCCCCATATCTTGATCATATGATATCCACCTCTGTATGGATAGATCCCATATAAATTTATCTCCAAAATAGGAGTCTCCTGACAGACTTATAAGGAATGGAACATATTCGATTCCATGCATTGAACATTATCCAAGGGGGTTACCCAAATGAAAAAAAACCCTCAATATGGTAGGATTTGATGAAATCCTCCTTAATTTCATATCATAAAAAAACTTCATACCATCATGGATGATGTCCATGTAGGCTCTTGTAGAGCTCATCAATCTGGGACTAGTATCTCCCACCAAATCATTATGGTGGGTTATTATTAAAAAAACATTTTATAAGACTATGGGTAATTGACCAAAAACAATTCATTCCTTCTAGATCCATGAAAAATTCATCCATCATCCGACAGAATTGCGACATTTAATTAAATATTCCTACTAGTTTTCCGATATGGAAATGAATGTTGTGTGGACATATATAGAAACCAGGTCTTGCAGTTCATGTACATATTTACTACCACCGACTTTTGCAACAAATGGGATGAGGTAATAACCATCAAGTAATTCAGGATGAATAATATCCTCAAATTCATAAATTTTAATATTTTCACCAGGTTTGGGGTCCCATACACAATATTGATGGAAAATATCACTAAATTGTGTTCTATGGAATTGTTGAAATTATACTTGGCATACAACATCGAGCCCAATGACTCATCCAGATATCCTATATGAAAAAATAAAAAATATAGGCCTTCAAAAATTCCTTTTTTAACATAATTAATTATATGGTTAATGAAGAAAACAATTTCTTGCCATATAATCTTATGAGTGCTTTATGGTCCAACCGTACTGCCACGTGTACTACTACACAATCAACGCTGTATTCATTAGTGTACGTGATATAGGTAGTGTTTTTTATAGAATTTCAGTTTCCCTCAATTTGTATAGCCATGTGTAAACAAATCTTAAATGATGATCAATTCTAAAAGTGGATGGATGATCCCGAATGGATTGATGAAAATAGGTTTCATATATTGCACAACCTTGAATTACATAATAATTGGATCACACTAGACTTCAAGAAAATGGTTTTCCTATATTCATTATTCCATGTAGAACTTGTGTTTTCCCTAAAAACCCTATGGATACCAAGGAAGAAACCTCCAAATTTGTAACAAAAATAAGAATATCCTTATGTATTTAAAAATTTCTATCATAATTGAGTTTAATCACTAGATACAATGGATGGGGAGTGTGTAACACCCCCAATAATGTATAAATTCACAAGAAATGATTTTAATATCTTTCATCAAGCTCCAAGTCATGGTTGAAAGAATTTAAACACAACAATGTCTCACATCCATAACACATAATTTTAAACTATAATTAATTGTCATGGTCTATTGATATTAACATACACAATGATGTTATAGTCGTATGATGTTAAAAATCATAAACATGTCCTGAACACATCACACTAAAATGTATAGACCATGTTCTCACCACATGACTTTAAAATTCATGATATCGTATTGTTCCATCCTCATTCATATATAGTGACCAAGTAATCATAGAAAGACTTTAAAATACACAACATCTCACACCCTGAACACATGATGTTAAAATGAACAGAAGAGGTTCTTACCCCATGAAATTAATCTGCATTCATTATGACCCCACCGAATGATGTGAAACTACATGGGAATAATCATCTCACTAACGATTCATCAGACCTGATCCAGATTTGTGAAAATGAAGGGTGAAATGCCTCTATCCCCATGTGATATTTATCTCAACATATAGAATCTCATCATCCATTGACTAAGTGTGGATTAATTTCGACCATCACATGATATGTAGTGATGTATGAACCTCTATTTTTTGGCACAACCAGAATATTCCTTTTATTTCATATCAGGTTGTCCTTATCCTTACCGTATGATGTAAAACTTCATGGATGTTTTCCATATCGCATGACATAAAATACAAAGGATCCACAACATTCCTCTTATTCTTCATCGAGCCTCTTACAACCATACCACATGAGGTTAAACTCTATTGATAATGTCCTCTCTATAAAAAACTAAACGGCACAATTTTCTTGAACTACGTATGACTTTATTCCCAGTAAAATGAGATACATTGTAGATCCCTTACCTTAGTAATCCTAGAGTGAATTTATACTACCATTACATTGGCTTGATTACTAGTAACACAATTCTGAAGGACCGATGAGTTTAATAGTCATTTTAAACTAGATACATACATTAGTCCAATGTTAAAAATTAATCCACTAATTAAAGAATAATTTTATCTGATAATAACTTTACTCCTACTTAGAATATCCTTGAATATCATTCTTAGTACTCTTCTTGGATTCTTTTGGAATGTAATACAATTAAGGGTGATCTCAAATGCTCAGTAAGGGTTATGTACAATAGAACAAATTAAGAATAAATGTGAATAATCAATATGGAAAGGTAAATAATAAAAAATAAATTCCATATAATACATAAACTAATAAGAAGTGTTTAAAAAATATATAAATGTAAATAACCGAACACACATGCCATTTAATATAATTGGATAAGGAATAAATAATATAGAAAGGTAAATAACTCAACACCATTACATTTTGTCCATAAACTGAGAACTAAATTCATCAGTTGATTTTTTTCATATTGAAAACCTCATGGATAATAATAATAGAATAAAAATGAAGAAAATTTTTAATTATTGGATTCCATGTTTCCTAGGTACATGGTACCTTTACCATAAAGACCTTTCAAAAGATGGTTTATAAATTACTGGAAGAAAACCCCCCAAAGACTAACCAATTAACTCAGACTATGAGAATAACGATGCATCAATGAGATATTTCAAACTGGACACCACCAATGTTGTACCTATCCAAATCATTACACATATATAAAATAATTGATTTATTACATGAATAATGTTCCTTATAAAATAACTGTAGTGATTAAAGGATAAAAATTGATCAATATTTCCTCATTTAATTAAAGAACATTCAAGTGAACACCATATGTAAAAATGGTATATATTTTAGTGAATAATAATATCCATGATAAATGATATGGATATTTTGGGTAAATTTAATGTTTAATGATCACTGGAAGGTAAATAATTTAAGGGGAAGTTAATAATGAAAAAAAGGATTCATAAACATGATTATAGATACTATCCTTTGTCAAAATAATCATAATACATCAATTGAAATAATAATTATGGAATTAATATGGAATATACACATTAGACTATGAATAAGGTTTTTTTTCATTGATGAAATTAAATTACCAAAAAGGATATTTAATAAATTATCCTGAGGAAAATAACCTTTTAAATTTGAATTGTTTTTTGAAAATAAAATTAATTGGAAATAAATTTTTAAAAAATATATATATTAAAAAAATATTTTTATATTTTCTTTGTATTCTTAATATAAATAATGTTAGGAAATTCTATACAAGGTAAAATGGACAATTCTTTTGCACTATAAAATGGTTTGAAAAGTGCCTTGTTCGAAAATAGAAATGAAGATTCCATTAAAAAATTAAATGAAAAAATAGTTAAAGATGTATTTAATGAATCATATTTAATTGGATTGAAAAATATTGAAAATAAAATTTATAATCCATGGTTTGAAGATAAAACGGATCTCTGACTATAATGAGAATGATAATATAGTTTTCTTAAAAATAATTATAAAAAATTATAGTTACCAAAGAGTAGGGAAATGTTAATATTACATAAAAATGATCTTGAATAACCATAGTATAAGATAATTAAATGGTTTATTAAAAAATGATAATATAATTTCCTTTAATGTTAATTCCAGAATGGAAAATATCAATTAGAAAGAGATTGTAAAATAAAACCTTCAAATGAACATTACACCGAGATGTGAATTAATCAATGAATTGATTAAATGTATATACCATAATTAAACATAAAATAAGTATAATTTTATAAATATATATTAAAATTAGTTATACACTTAATCATAGAATATTAATATCAATGAAGATGTGGTATAACCTAATGAAAATTAATTGATCTTTGAAATTTATTTACCACTTGGAATCTTTTGATTCATATTCCCCCTAAAATAAATACATAAATTGGAAGTCCAAATACAATTACTATAAATTTATTCATGATATAAGATAAAATATGGGATTTATATACACACCAAAAAACAAATAAGTGGGGGAAATGGTGTATGCCTCATGAATGTAGACGAGTGACATGAATCTCTTACCTTGCGATTCCTTTTTGGGTTAATGTATTTTAACATATTATATAAAAAATTTATTCCAATTACTAACTTATAATAGAATTATAATAATATTTATAATGTCATTTAACATCTTCTTCTAATATATAATTAACTATTTTTTAATAATCTTTCATTATTTTCACAATTTAAATGTTAATTGAAAAATGTTTTGAGGATGTTTTGACTTGTTATTTTTTTTATTCATAAGTTAATCATTATTTCATCATATCTAGAAAGTAAAAAATGACTTTTTTATCATTTATATTCCATATATATATCTATATCTATAAGAATCAAATATACATTTGGAGGTAGGAACAGAAATACACTATTCGTGGAGACTATATTCCATATGTACACATCAACACTACATATATTTCCTTGTCATATTTAATTGAATGAAAAATAATGGTAAATGTATATTTTTGTTTGTGTGTTTATTATAATTATGTCATCATATTTATCTCATATATCTCACATAGGTTTATTAAATCCTTCATTTATATATTCTATGTATCGCGTGAATGAATCACACCACATTGAAGAAACAATAGTCCACAAGTCTCCAAATGAAGTTATCTTATTACCATGCCATAGAAAAAACCATGGTATGTGTCATATAAAAATTAATGGAGAAATAATACATCATAAATATAATATATATCATACATAAACTATAAATCAGTAATTTTTTCAACTTTTAATGATGGTAAATGGAAAAATTATTGACATTGGTTTGTGAGGTTTTAGTACATCATACACATGAATTATGATTGTGTATCTCATTTGATGGATGTGTTTAAAGGTGCTGGTATAAATATTATAATAATTTTTTTTATTATATTGAATATAATTATATTATTATATAATCGTGATATAAAAATAATTGAATGGGTGGATAAGTAAATGAAACAAAAGTTATTGTTGATGGACATTTCCTCTTATTTGGGTAACACCTTTTTGTATATACCAAAATACATACTTGGATTAATTTATTACAAAATAAAGTCTCCGAGGATTAGTATTATGCTGTTTGTAGATTAATTGTGTAGTTTTTGGAGGATCTAATTTTCTTGAGAGGTGTGAATAATGTGGAAGGGTGAGTGCCTTTTTATAGTATAGGAGGAGTTTCATTCTCTTAAATATTAAAATTTAAACCCTACTAATAGGTCTTATTTACGTCATGTTCCTAAAATAATGATCCAAATTCAATGGAAATAAGTATATTGTAAGAATATTTCTAAATAATGTGTTTTGGACATGTTTCAAGGTCATTTTTTCATATGTTTTTTTGGTTTAGTCCTCTATAAAGCTTATTATTCTATTAGTAACATTAATTAATTTTAGTTAACATCACTTAATAATTTCTTTTCAAAAACCAAGTTAGATATACTATAAAAATATAAATTATTCTGATTAAAAAAATAGAATTCAATTTAATAAATTACATCCATATAAGGGTAATAAATTAATTTAAAATTCTTTCTGTATATTAGATGAAAAAAAGGGTTTTTGAAGTCAAAATGTTCAAAAGTTTTAAATATTTTTATATCAAATTTCTATGTGAAATTGATAAAAATCACATAAATTGTATTAATTTATTTAAAATTATTATATTGTTACTTTAAAAAAATTTAAAAGATAACTTATCCATATCCACTACTAAGATGAATAGATTGTTTTTAGTTAATACTCAGTATTTTTATTATTCATCAAAAAACTATACATCACATAAAAATACAAAAAAACACCATAGTATAATAAATATGTTTCAATTTAAAAATTGATTTTTTTCTGCAAATAAAATTTATAAATTTTTCAATATACTATTTTTAAATTGGTTCACCGTTAGAAGGATGAAAAAATTCCTTTATAAAAATGTATATTTTTGTGCAATATTATCATTATTTTTATCTTATGCTTATAAAATCTATTGTATGAATGTAAAAAATATATATTGTTGAATATATTATATAACTATTTCAGTAAGACTATTACATAATTGTAATTAATTTAATTTATTCATAAGAATTTTTTTTGGTAGTATAAAAATTGTTTTTAAAAACATTCCCTTTATGTTAAATTCGGTTTTAAATTCATTTAAAATTAATTATTAACTAAGGAATTAAACTAAAAAAATTATAGTTTAGTTAATACTATTAATAACGTCTAAATTAAAGTCTATGTAGTATATTATTATATTCAATAATTATATTTTTAAAATTATATTGTTTTTTGATAAAACTAGGTCTTATGTGTAACACAAGCTATAGAACAAATCCATTCTTCATGTAAGGAAAAATAAATCAGAATCTCATGAATTGAAATATATATAATAGATTAAATTTATTTATAATAGTAATATTTTTTTAATTTAATAGGAAATTATATTTATTTCTACACTTTTTTTTCATACACACTTTAGAATGAAATGTTTTTACTATAGAATTTTGGGGTTTTAAATTCTCCCTACCTTTAATAAATTGATTCTTTATATTTTAAACATAATATTTGTAGTCAAAGGATTAATAATTTTAAATTAGTTTTTTAATACCCACATGACAAAAGGATTAATAACAATGCATTAAATAATTGAGAACATAAAGTACAAAGGTCATATAGAATAATATATCATTATGTTTCTAAACAGATGAACATTTGTGGAAAGTGAAAATATGGACTTAGAGGAAAATGTTAAATAATCATAGTGGTTGATTGATGTCATTGATGACAAGTATGCGAATGATCAATGGAATTTTGAGTGCCTCAAATCCACATATTTAAAAAGATTAAAAATGCCCTCAGTTTAATAAAAATGATGGTATTATGATAAAAAAAATTTTAAGATCCTTCTCCTAATGTTAAGGAATTATTTTATTGACTAAGAATATAAGAAAATATATTTAATTCATATATTTCAATTTCATAAGAACAATTTCATATATTTTTCTATTCTCTGATCAAATTTTAATTAATCCCATTCTCCATGATAGGGATATCCTAAAATGATTTTTTTTCTAAAGCACAAAAAAATTAATTTTTATGGGTTTTAAGGTACGTAAAATATGCCTTGAAATTTTCATCAAACTATTTTCCAAAATTAATATGGTAAATATATTAATATCAAAACTAGAAAAGTTATTCTGGTTGTTTATCTTTATCATTTATTTATCAAATTCTTGATCTAAAATATGTGATACATTATCCAACGAAGAAGGAAGGCTAGTGGTGGGAGTGAAACCCTTATCGTCTTTCAGTCATGGGTTAAAGCCACATCACCGTTCCATATTTGATGCTTTGTCACCAAGCATACAGGGTTTTATTTTTTTAAAACCATATTAATATTATTTATAAAAAACATAATGTGAGAAACAATTATAAATGTGTAAAATCAAATAAGAATTTTTAGGATGTCAAAATATTGGAACATTATATTCAATTAATGACCCCTTAGGTTTATCCTAGGTCATTGATTTTCATTATCTATTCAAATCTATCATATTAATTTATAAATAAAATGTGAATTATCTGAAGCATATCTCTTGGGAGTGTACAACTAGGTGTGTAGTAAAGCATGCTGCTCTGTACTATGTTATGATCATGTCAAAACAGAAGAACCTTTTTAGAGTTGTTACCACTAGGTACAACTATTCTAGAACCACTTATACTTGTGTTATATAGATATTACTGTATTTATAAAAATAACTACTTAATTTCTAACTTAGAATATTTCTAGAATGTTCTTCTAGACTTATCTAGAAAGTTTATATTAGGTGTATGTTCCCTAATCAATGTTTTCCTACTTATCTTTTCATAATAATACTAAGAATTATTTTATACAAACTATATAAACCCAACTCCAATAAACCTGAATATGATGTCTACTTCCATTACATTGGCACAATTACAAGTAATGAAATATTGAAGGACCTAATATTTTAATAGTCTTCATAAACAAGATACATATATAAATCTTATATTAAAAATGAATACACTAATTACATCAAATCTATTTCTGATAATAACATTATTCTGACATATATTATCCTAGAATATCATTCTTAGTACACTTATGGGATTCCTATGAAACAAATATAAGGGTGATCTCAAATTCTTAATATTTTTCATATAAGAATTTAATCCCAAGATAGGTATAGAGACACAAAATCCTAAGGATGCCAAAAATAATAAACCTCATGATGATACCGTATGATCTAGTTGACCCCCTTATATTTTCAAGTGATGTGTTCTAGTGAAGAATGTAACATTGTCTCCCTGGTCAGCCACCACTTTAGAGTCTATATGAACTTCCACCCTATTACCTTCGAACCAATTATGGCCCTAAAGAATATTTCTATTGATGAGGATAACTTTTCATTTATGGATGATGTATGCAATCAACCAGGTAATAGATCCTTTTCTATTCATTGAGTCATGTATGATCATAGAGACAATTTCAATCTAATTAGGAGTCATTCTCTTTTGGAAAATTTAACTCATTAAAAATTTTCCTTATTAAGTATTCATATGTGTAACTGATACATACTTATCATTATTTACTTAGTTAGTCAAATAAAATTCAAGTAAATGACATATGTAAAAATGGTATATGATTTAGAAAATAATCATATCCTTGATAAATGATATGGATTGTTGGGTAAATTTAAGGTTCAATGATCATTAGAAGGTGAATTATTGAAGGAGAAGTTTATGAAAATAAAACTCATTCATGGAAGTTATTTTTGATACTATTCTTAGTCAAAATAATCATAACCCATCCATATAATGAATAAGTATTTTATCAATATGACAAATATGCATTGGAGTAAGATTAAGGGTTGTTGTCATTAATAAAATGATAATACAATAAAAAGTCATTAAAAATGTTCATGAGGAAAATATTTTTTTCATTTTGAATGTAATTTTAAATATAATTATATTTGAAAAAAAATTAAATGATTTGTTCTTTAATGATATGTTTTTAAAATTGTGAAGGAATCTTCAAATAGATTATAGATGGTATTTTTGTACTAGGAAAAAATAACATTCCTTCCACACTATAAAAATGTAATAAATGTACCATATTAAAAATTGGTAAGTTAATTCCTTTAGAAAATTTGTAAATAAAAATGGGGAAAATATTTTTTTGATAATTCATTTTGAAAAGTTTAGAAAAACTAATTTTGTTTTATGAATCATGGTTTTGGGAGAAAATAGATATATGACATAAAAGTTAAATGGTTTCATGATTTCTTAAAAAACATTCATAAACAAATTTATGTAAAAAAGTGGAAAAAGGATAATATTAATTGAATATATCCTAAATAACAATAGGATAATAAAATTTTAGGGTTTATTAGACAATTATTATATAATTATTTAATGGAAATTCCATAATAAACAATCTTTATTAGAATGAGATTATGAAATAAAAACCAAAAATGAACATTACGTTCATATATGAATTAATAAATAAATTTATTATGTATATCAACTATATATACACAAAACATAAGTTTAAATACATCAATAGATATTCAAGTTCATTATACCGAAAATCATAGAATATTAATGACTTAGAGAAAGTAATGTAAACTGATGAAAAGAAATTGAGTTATGGAATTTCATTACCGCTTGGTATCTTTTGAATCATAGGACCATGAAATAAATATATCAGATAATACTATAAATACAATTATGATAAATTCCTTCATGATACAAAAATATATATGATCATTATATATACTACATAAATGAAATAAGCGGTGAAAATCATGTATGGCTCAGGAAAATAAAAGTGAGAAAAAATCCATTACCTTGTGTTTCCTTTGTGGATGAACATATTTAACCTCAAATATAATATTTTTAAGGATGTTACTAACATATAAAATAACCTTAATCCTATTAATAATATCATTTATGATCTTTTTGTAATATCATGTTACCTATTTTTTATTAATCATTTATTCTTTTCACAATTTCAGGTGTTAAATATCAAGATTTTTTTAGTATTTGTTGACTTGTTATTTTTTTCTCATTAAATTGAGATTAATTTCATCATATCAAAAATGTAAAACATGAAATATAATTTACATATATTAATTATATATGTATTTATAATAATCAAATATAGATTTGGTGATTTGAAATGTAATGCACAATTTATGGAGATAGTAGGTCGTAAGTATGCATTAACACTACATCAATTTACTTGTCTCGTTTAACAGAATGAAAAGTCAATGATATATATATATTTATATTATATTTACATTATAATATTTATTCCATTATGTCACATAGGTTTATTAAATCCATCAATTTTACATTTCATGTATAGAGCAATCGAATTACATCACTTTGAATAAGTAGTTGTCCACACATCTAGAAATGATTATATCATATCCCTAAAAGATGTAATTAATAGAATTATATGTTATATAAAAATTATATAATAATAAAAACATGATAATTAAAATATATATATCATATATATCCTATAAATCTATCACTATATCCATACTTGAAAGATTGTAAATAGAGGAAAAGGTGATATCTATTTACAATGTGCTTCTCCACAGTACACACGAATGATGATTATGTTTCTCATTTCTTGGATTTGTGTGAATTTTTATGCCAAATTTTTATCATAAAAAAATTCAGTATTCTAGTGATAATATAGTTATTATATAATACTGATATAAAAATAATTTAACCGGTGGAGAAGTAAATGAAACAAAATTGGTCGTTGAAGAACACCACCTCTTATTCAGGAAATTTGTTTTTCTTTATATAAAAATACATCCTTTGGATTCATTATTCAAAAATTTAGGATTATAGGATCATGATAGGTATTTTGGGATCCTATTTCGGTAGGTTTATGATGATTCTAATGGCATGAAGGTGTTAATAATTTGGAGGGGTGAGTGTGTTTTTATAGTGGAGGTGGAGAGAAATTATTGTAAATATAAAAGTATAAAAACTATTTAGAGGTTTACCTTACATAATGTAACTACAATATTGACCCAAAATTGATAAATGAGATTATATGGTTGAAATATGTCAAGATAATGTGTTTTTTACAAGTTTCTGGGTAATTTTTGGCCCTTAATTTTAAGGTTTAGTCAACTTTTAAGCGAATTTATATCTTAATCATTGTGATTAATTTTAATTAAATTCACTAATAATTTATAAAAAAACCCATGTTTATAATAATATACATTATAAATTATTATTATTCTAAATACCAAATCCATTTTTCAAAATTCTAATTACAGAAGCCGTAGGAAATAATTTAAAAGTAATATTAGAGATTTGTTGGCAAAGAGGGTTTTAAAAGTGTATTGGTTTAAAAGAGTGTACATTTTTAATATCCAACATAAATAATAAATAGATTATAATTTCATAAAATGTATTAATTGGTGTACAAATAATATAATGCGACTTTAAATCCAATTAAAAATATAATTTAAACTTATAAATTGTTGAGATGAAATTTTAGGATTTAATTAAAACTCATTATGTTTCACTACTTATAAAAACATGAAACACCATAAAAATTAACAAAAAATAATCCTAAGATAATTTTGACATTCCTTTTCATAAAATAAGTTCATTTTGAAAAAGAATATTTATTATTCTTTCAGAATCATGTTTTAAAATAGGTAATCCATTAAAAGGTAGTCAAACTAACTTTAAAAATATATATCTTGTTATACATAATATTGGGTTTGTTCTTATCTTATTCTTATCCAATATGTTTGATGAATTTAACAAATACTAAATTTAATATATAATATATTAATTTAATTATGGTCATTTATTAATAGTACATAACTAAATTTATTAAAAAAATCCATTAGGAGGATAAAAAATGTTTTTTATAAAAATATTCCCGTTATATTGAATTAGTTTTTAAATTAATTTATAATTAAATGGTTACGAATGAATTCAATCAATTAGTTTAATAACTAATTTAATAATATTATTAACTACCAAATTAAATTATATGTTGTATCTTATTATATTAAATAATAATGTTATAATAATATATTGTAGTCTATAAATCTATATCTTATGTGTAACGTAAGCTATCAAACAATGTCGTTCTTGCGTGTAAAGAAAGATAATTCAATATTGCATGAATTTTGAGCTTTTTAATTGATTAAAATACTAAATTTGTTGTATAGTCATGATATATTATATCAATATATATGATTTATATTGTGTTTCATACATTCTATTGAATATAATGCTCTTCAAAAATTTTGGGTTTTATATTCTCCTCATCTTAAAGAAATTCAGTGATTGAAATTTAAATTTCAACGTTTTATTAAAGTGTTTTTTTTGTAAATTAATTTTTTGAAGAAACCAAATTATAAAATATTTAATAAAATATTGTTTTAATAAGAGGTAAATTAAATTACAACTATCACATGGAAGAACATATAACTAGAATTATATGTAGGAGAACACTATTAGAAAGTGAAAATTTTGGTTGAGGGAAATTCATAAATAATAATATAGGGTGATTTTAGTCATTGATCATCTTAAACAAGTAGATTATCAATAGGAATTTGGGGTCATAAAATCCATAAATCAATGACGATTTAAAATACCATTGATTATTAAGAAATGTAGGTATTAGTATAATATGTTTTTTTAATATCTTTTTCCTAATGATAAGGAATTCATTAATTTAATGAGAATATAAGGAAATATACATAATTGAAACATCAAAATTTTATACGAACAATTTTATCTATTCGTTATCCTTCAAAAAAAATCTAATTCATACTTTACACCTTGAAATGGATATTCAAAAATGAACTTCATTATAATAAGGCACTAAAATTTACTTTTTATCAATTTTAAGATCTATAAATCATGTATTTACATTTGTATCTAACAATTTTCAAATAATAATATAGTTAATATATTAATCATGAACCCTCAAAAGTGGTACCACTGGTTCATAATTAACATTTTTTAATATTTGTCTAATATAAATTTGTCACTAACTAGGACATCACCTTAGTTATTAGTAGGCACCAAAACCTTTTCATCATGTGGTTATGGGTTCAAGCCCCATCACCTTTCTGGATTTGAAGGGTTTTCACTCAAAATAAATTTTTTATTATTTTTAAAACCATATTAATATCATTTAAAAAAATAATAGCATGAGAAACAATTATTATAGTGGAAAAAAATATAATCATTTCGGTTTTCTAAATCTTGACACATTATTTTCAATCTAAAAAACATTAGGTTTAACGTTGGAAATTAATTTTAATTACCAGTTCAAATATGTCAAAATTATATGCAAATAAAAAGTGAATTATCCAAAGCATATACCCTAAGAGTATCAAACCATGTGCACAGTAAGGCCCATTTTTGTTTACTAGGATACGCTGGAGTTAGGATGGATGCACCTTTTTAGATTATTTACACCTAGGAACTTGTATTATAGAACCTCTTCCAATTTTAATATCTAGACATGGATGTATTTCTATTAAGACCCACATAATATCTATCGTAATAAAATTACATGATGTTATTTTATACATATCCAAAAATTCTATATAAGGGTTTTGTTCCCTAGTCTATGTTATCCTAAATCTATTTTCCAATTTTTCTACTAAATATCCATTGATATAAATTGTAGTGCCTCAACCCCAGTAATCTCAAAGATAATGTATACTACCATTACATAGGAATGATTATAAGGAATCAAATCATGATGAGCCAAAGAGTTTAATAGTATTAGTAAACTAGATATATACATGAGTCTTATATTACAAATTAATGCACAAATTACAACATAATTGTATTCATAATAACATTATTCATGCATATAATATAATTTTATATCATTCTTGGTACCATTCATGGATTTATGGGGAATGGGTACAAAATAAGGGTGAGATCAAATTCTCTTATAGGGTTAAGTACATAGGAAACAATAATGAATCAATGAAAATAATCTATATGTAAACCTAAATAAATTAACAAACATCCTATATCATAAACAAACTGGAATGGATTGTGTAAAAAATATGTCATGGTAAATAATTCGTCGTACATTCCATAAAAATAACCAGATAAGTCATAATAAATTTTGAATGGTAAATAACTGGAAACTATTGCATCTAATCAACGAAATGTGAATAAAATCCATCCATTAATTTTTTTCGTAGTGAAAATATAATGGATAATAATAAGTGAATCAATATGGAGGTAATTCATAATTATTGGACTCCATGTTTTCCTTTGAACGTGATACATTTACGCTCAGGACCATTCACAGGATGGTTATTAAAATACTTGGTGACACCCCCACTTAGACTGTCCAAATGACTCGTCCCATGAGACAACCAATGCATCAAAGGGAAATTTATAACCAATCCCCATAAGAGTTGTAACTATCCAAAACATTCATCATTTATCATAAAAATGCATTAATTCATGAATAATGATCCTTATCAAATATCTGTAATGAGTAAAAGATAGAGATTTATAAATATTTCCCAGGTTAATCAATTAACTATCACATACACAATGTATAAAAAATGGATTATGAATTAGTAAATAATCATATATATGATAAATGATAAGGATATTTAGGTGAAATTTAGTGTTTAATGAGCACAAGGTCGTGAATAATTCAAGGGGACGTTAATGATGACAAAAATAATTAAATAATGTGACTGATGATACTCTCCTTAGTTAAAATAAATATAATTCATCCATAGAAACAATAATTTTGTTATCAATATGAAAAGTAAACATTGGAGAAAGAATTTGGGTCATTGTCAATGATGAAATAAAGATACCATTAAAATATTTTTGAAAAAGTTCCTGGTGAAAATATTATTTTCATTTTGAAATTTTTTTAAACTAATTTTCATGGAATGTAACCTTGAATAAATTATTTAATGATATATATGTAACATTTCGATTTTATTCTCAAATAAATTAAGGTGGGTAATTCCATACAAGGTAAAAAGAACACTCACTTTCACGGTAAAAAGGATATCAAAGTGCCTTGTTTAGAAATACAAAAGAACATTCCTTTGAAAAAATTATAAAAGACAAAAGAGTTAAAAATATGTTTATTAAATAATTATAAACTCGATAAAAATCTTTATATAACATTTCTATAAATCATTTTTTTGAGATAAAATAGATATTTTACTAAAAACAACTATGGTGTCGGTTTTTCATAAGAATATTTCCAAAAACATTTTCAGTACCAAAAAATGATGGAAAATGGCAATATAATATGAAAATATCATAAATAATCCATGGGTAAGAAAATTAAATGGTTTATTAGACAATTAATATAAAATTTTCAATAATTTATATTCAATAATGAACAATGTCATTTTGAATGGCATTATAAATAAAACCATAAAATAAACACTACATTTAAGTTTTAATTAATCAATGTATTGATTGTTTGTATCAATAGTAAGTACATATAAAATAATTGGAAATACATTAATATATTCTATAACTAATTATAAACCAAATCATATAATATTGACGATAATGAGGGAGTAATATAGCCCAATGAAATTGAATTGAGCTATGAAATTTCACTTATACTCGTTATGTTAAAAATAAAAAGCCTTGTGAAATAAATAATTAAAATGAAACTATAAATACCAATAAGTTAGATGTATTTATTACCTAAAATACAATAGGATAATTATATATACCATAAAAAATAAATATGTGGTGAGAATTGAATATGCCTCTTGAAAGTAAAAGTGAGATAAGAACCCCTTGCCTTGCATTTCCTTTATGGGTGAATGTCATTTAACCATCTTTTTAATAGTTTCAATCAAGTAATTAACCAATACCAGAACCATAATATGATTTATATAATCAAGAATGATCATTTTATTATTTCTTATTACCTGTTTATTAATAATATTTCATTATTTTCAGTTTTCAGTTATTAATTGGCTAGTTTTTCAAGTATATTTTTAATTTTTATTTTTGATCATCTTATGGCAATCATTATTTACTCATATATCGAATTTAAAACATGATTTAATTATCATATTTATTCTATATATTTATTTATGAAAATTTATAACATATTTGAGACAAGAAATGAAATGCACTGCTTATGGAGAGGGTAGGTCATACGTACACATGAACACTACTTCCATTTCCTTGTAATATTTAAAATAATGATAATTAAATGATATATATATATTATAATTTTACTATAAAATTTATTTTATATATGATATATTCATTTATTAAATCCATCTTTATAATTTCCATGTATAGTGTGAATGAATCACATCCCATTGTGGTTATTATAATCCACACATCCAAAAATGTATTAATCGTATTAAAAAAATTAAATATGAATAATGGAATCATAAATATCCTATATTACATAAATAAACAATAAATCTATCATTACTTCCAACCTTGAATGGTGGTAAAAGAAAGAAAGAATGAAATATGTTCGTGAGGCAGTAGTCCACCGCACACCCGACTAATGATTTTTTATCCCATTTAATGGATGTTGGTGATAGTGTAAGTGAAAATATATGAACAAATACATCTCATTATATTTAAAAAAATATTTGTTTTATATAAACAAGATATAAAAAGAATTTATAGGGTGGAGAGGTATACAAAACAAAAGTGACTGTTGAATAATATTACCTCCTTTCCAAGTAATTTCTTTTCATTTATAACAAAATAGATCATTGGATTGATTTATTCCCAATGTGAGGTTTCAATGATTAGGATAGGTATATTGGAAGATAATTTGGGTAGGGGTCAGATGGTTTGAATGGATTTAGATGTGTGAATATTTGGGAGGGTTGAGTGTTGTTTTATAGTGGAGGACAAGTGACATTCTTGTAAATATAAAACGTTAAACAACATTAAATGGTATAAATTAAATCAAAGGCTACCAATAATTATCCAAATTAGATAAAATAAAAATTATGGTTGAAAAATGTATAGATAATGCAATTTTACGTGTTTTTATGTCATTTTGTCCTTATGTTTAATGTTTAATCACTTTTAAGCTAGTTTTTCTGTTAATCTATGTAATTAATATTAATTACCTTCACTAATACTTTTGGTAGAAAATAATTTTACATTAAAAGATAATATAAATTATAAATATTCCAAATATTGAATCCATTTTTTAAAATTCCAATTATATAAGTGGAGGAAATAAATTTAAAATAAATACTACAAATGGGACAATAAAGAGAGTTTTTAAATTGAATCTATTCAAACATTTTATATATTTTATATCCAATATCAATCTAAAATTAATTAAAATTATCTAAATTGGATTAATTGATGTTAAATTTATCTAACATTAGTTTAAAACCAATTTAAAATATAATTTTACCTTATAAATTAATTAGACAAAATTCCAGTTTAAAATTAAAACTCATAATGTTTCTTTATTCATCCAAATAAAATCTTCACTGATAAATAAAAAAAATTTACCATAACATAATTATTAAATTCCTATTTATATAAATTATGCTTATTTTCACTGTTATAATTTATAGAAGTATCAAAATTCATTTTCTAAATAGGTGCACAATTAAATGGAAGAAAAATCTCATTTATAAAAATATTTTTATTGTGTAATATTGACATTATTCTTATCTTATTCTTACCAAATATTTAAAATGAATGTAAAAAATGTTTTATTTAATATAATGTATTTAAAAACCATTATCATCATTCACTAATATTATATAATTTAACTTATTAGAGAAAAACATATTTGGAAACATAAAATAGTTTTTTTATAAAAATAATCCCTTTATATTCACTTGGTTTTTACATTCATTCTAATTAACTGGTAACCAATGAATTGAAATATAAAACTTCTTAAGTTTGTGAATCCTATTCCTTTATTCCAAATTAATGGGTAGGTAATATCTAATTATATTTAATAAAAATATTTTAATAATATATTATTTTTGATAATGATCAGTTTTGTTTATAACCCAAGAAATTGAACAAATTCATTCTTGCGTGTAAGTAATCATAACTATGTTTGGTGTGAATTGAAATTTATAGAATATATTAAATATATTTAAATTTTAAATTTTTTATAAAGTCTTAGGAATTAATATTTCAATCTATCCTTTTTTTACATACACTATATTGAATACAATGACTTTACTTCAGAATGTCGAGGTGTTCGATTCTCCCCACCATAAATAAATTATGTCCGAGAAATTTAAACTAAATCCTAGTAGTCTGAGGTTTTATATTATGAAATAAATTTTTTTTAAACTCACATCATAAAATGGTTAATAATATATCCTCTTAATAGAATAAAAATAGATATAGAATGATCATATGTAAAGAAATATAACTAGGTTTCAATGTTTGAGAAAATTAGTGGCCTGTGAAAATATGTAAATAGAGGAAAAGTGTAATTAATTATAGAGGGTGATTATGTAGATAGAAAAAAATAGATAATTATCAATTTGAGGTTTTGGGCCTCAAATCCATAAATCTATGATGATTTAAAAGGACATCAGTTCATTGAAGATTAAGGTACTACGGTAGTATTTTTATTTTAATATCCTTTTCTTAATGTCAAGGAATATTTTTTTTAGCCAAGAATATAAGGAAACATATATACTTGATATATTTAAATTTCATCATAATAGTTTCACTTTTTGGTTTATTTTATAAAAGTTTAATTCATATATTTATCCTTGAAATGGATATCATAAAATAATTTTTTTACTGAAATACTAAAATTTAAAATTTATGGAATTTATGTTGCCTAAATCAAGTCTTAAATTTTTCTCTGGAACTTTTCCTAAACTAATATGGTTAATAAATTAATCTCTAAGACTAAAAACTGATACCATTGGTTCATCGTTAACATTTATTTATGAAATTTCTTAGCTAAAAGAAATGAGACATTTACCAGGACATCACGTAGTCTATTAGAAGGTGAGGAATCCTTATCATCCTATATTTATGGGTTTATGACCCATTTCATTACTATATTTGATAATTTTTTACATGAAATAAATGTTATCCATTTTTTAAAACCATATTAATATAATTTCAAAAAATCAGAGTGTGAGAAACAATAATCATAGTCATAAAACCATATAATCATTTTTGGGATGACTAAATAATGACACATTATTTCCAATATAAGACATATCTGGTTCAACCTAAGTTATTCATTATCATTAACTATTCAAATAATTCATATTGGTTTGTAATTAAAATTTGAATTATCCAACAAATATCCCCCATGAGTGTCAAACCATGTTCACATTAAGGCTTGTTGTCAGGTACCGGGTTATGCTCGAGTCAGACCAGACACACCTTTTCAGAGTTGTTAAATATCGGTACATCTATCCACTAAACAAGAAAACTTTTTTTATTTAGGATGTGATATATATCTATTAATACCAACATAATATTTACCTTACCAAATTTCAAGGATGATCTTTTACATATCCTCAAAGTCTATCTTAGAGTCAAGTTCCATAATCTATGTTTTATTAAATATTATTTCCAACATTTCTAGTAAACATCATTTGATAAAAACTATAATTTATTGACCTTATAATTCTAGGAGCCTATATCTACTACCATTACATTGTAATTATTATATGTGTTCAAATATTAATGTACTAATGAGTTTAGTAGTCTTGTTAAAATAGATATATACATGAGTCTTGTATTATAGATTAATTTAGTAATTATAACATATTTTTATCCATAATAACTTCATTCCCACAGTAAATATCCTTGAATTCCATTCTTATTACCCTTTTTGGATTCCTATGGAAAGGAAGAAGATTTAGGGTGATCTCAAATCACTTTTAAGTGTTAATTACAGTGGAATCAAAAATTAATCAATTAGAATAATTAATATGGAAAGTTGAATTACTAAAAACACAATCCATTTAGTCAATAAAAGTGTAGGGGGTGTGTAAAAAATATGGTAAGGTAATTACCTAAGCACTCATGTGATCTAAAATAATTTCATAAGAACTAATCAATATTTCATGGAAAATAACTATAATAAATTCCATTTAATCACTAAACAGAGAATTAAATTCCTCTAAATATTTTTTTTCTTAGTGAAAATATCTTGTATAATGATAACTAAATAAAAATGAAGGATAATATTAATTATTGGATTGAATGTTTCCTAGGTACATGGTACATTTACTGTTAATAAATTTCATTAGATGGTTTATAATATACTAGGTCAATATCCCAATTATTATATCCAACTAACTCATCCATTGAGACTAATAATGCATTAAAGTTCTATATATGAATGGAACCCACTAATTTAGTATGTGTCCAAAGAATTCATCATATATCAAAAAAAATTATTTAATTTATAAAGGATATTCCTTATCAAATATCCCTAAGGAGTAAAATATAAATATTTATCAATATTTATCATGTTAATCTAATACAATTCAAGTACACACGATATATTAAAATGGTATACATTTTAAAAAATAGTCATATACATAATAAATGATATAGATGTTTATGGGATATTTAATGTTCAATGATCTCTATATGGTGAATAATTCAATGGTACACTAAGGATGAAAAAAATAAGTCCAATTAGTGAAAATTTATAATATACATGTTCAAAATAATCATAATTCATCCATAAAAATAATTAGTATGGTATAAATATTACATATACCCATGGTTTAAAAATAATTTTCATTTTCATTGATGAAATAAATCTACCATAACCTGATCTTTAAAAATTTTCTTAAGAAACACATGTTTCTAATTTTGAAAAACAGTTTAAAAATTATTTTCATTGAAAGTATCTTTTGAAATCATTTTTTTAAAGATATCATTTTAATATTTCAATGGAAGATTAATATACATGATTGTGGGTAATTCTATACAAGTTAAAAAAATTCCTTTTTCATGGTAAAATGGTTAGTATAGTTCATTCTTTAGAAAGAGAAAAAAAATTTAATTTTTTTTAAAATAAAAATGTTTAGTTATGGATCTACTTAATCAATCAGAACCGGTTAGAAAAATTTAATTTTTTTATAAAAAATTGTTTTGAGAGAAAACTAATCTCTCACCAAATATATAAATGAATTCGGGATTCAATAGAAAAATTAACAATAACTTTTCAAGTAACAAGGAGTTGGAAAATGGCACTAGTAGATGAAAAACATCATGATTAACCATATTAGAACAAACATAAAGGGTTTATTAAATTATAATTATATAATTTCCATTAATTTATATTCAATAATGAATAATATTGATTTCAATGAGATTGTGAAAAACCCATTAAAATGAACATTAAATTTAATTTTGAATAAATCAATGAATTCATTATGTGTATATTATTTAATTCCACATAATATAATATTAAAGACATAAACATATACTATATTTAATTATACAAATAATCAAATAATATTAATCCCAACGAAGAAGTAATATAACCCAATGAAAATAAATGTATTTATGAAATTTATTTACCATCTGGTAACTTTTGAATCATAATCCCCACAAATGAAATACATAACATAAAAATATAAATACCCTGAATATATATTAGTTTATGACATAAAATAAAACAGGGGATGTATATATACCACAAAAAATAATTAATTGGTGTAAATGGTGTATGCCACTTGGATGTAAAAGTGAGATAAGAATATCGTACCTTATATTTCCTTTTTGGGTAAACATCCACTAACCTCTTGTATAAAATTTTTAATAATGTAATTATCCTATAAAATACCATAATAATATTTATAATATCATTTATGGTTTTATTTTAATATATTATTACCTATTTGTTAATAATCATACATCATTTTCACTATTTCAAGTGTTAATTTCATAGTTTTTCGAGTATGTTTTGACATGTTATTTGTGTTCTTCATACATTAATCATGACTTAATAATTCTCCTAATGTAAAACATTATTTAATTATAATATATATTTATTATATATTTATTTATAATAATCCATAATAATTGGGCACAGGAAATGAAATTCACCATTCATGGAGACAGTAAGCGTGTGTATGGATAGACATTGTTTTCATTTCCTTATCATATTAAAAAAAGTATGAAATTATATATATATTTATATATATATATATATATTATCATTATATTATCATATTTATTTCTTATATTTCTCATACTTTTATTAAATACTTCCTTTATACATACCATTTATAGCATGGATGAATCACATTACTTTGGGGAAGAAATAGTCCACCCATCTGCAAAAAATGTTATCGTATTTACACAAGATTGAAAGATTTAACGTATATGTTATATAAAAATACTAGAATAATAAAGACATAAAATATCATATATATCATATATAAACTATAATTACATCATTAATTATATCCTTGAATGGATGTAAATGAAATAATGAATGACATCGGTTCACAAGGAAGTAGTATGTATTACTAAGAAACAATGAACGTGTATCTCATTTAATGGATGTGTGTGAATTTTTTTTTCAAAATATTATCATAAAAACATATAACAGTATTTATTATAAATATATTATTATATAATAATGATATAAAAATAATTACAGTTGTGGAGAAGTAAACGAAACCGAATTGATCATGGAAGAATCTTACCTCTTATTTGGGTAACTACTTTTGGTTTATACCAAAGGACATCCTTGGTTTTCATTATGACCACATTTAGGCTTCTAGTTTGAGGATAGGGTGCCTGGGGTTAGATAATAAAAATGGATTGAGAGGTCTGAATAATTGAGAGAGGTGAGTGCATTTTTATAGTAGTGGAGTGGAATTCTTGTAAATATAAAATAATAATCACTATTGAGAGGGCTCCCTAACATTTCATTCTTAAACAAATGACTCTAATATGGTAAAATGGGGTATATGGTCAATATATTTCAAAATAATTTGTTTTGGAAATGTTTCTAGGTCATTTTCAACCTTATTGTTAACATTTAGTCTCTTGTGAAGCTAATTTTTCACTTAATCATTGTATTTAATTTATATTACCTTCAGTAGTGTTTTTGAAAAAAATAATAATTTTAACATACTAGATATTATAAATTAAGATTATTCAAAAAATGGAATAAATTTTTCCAAATTTAAATAAAATATTTTTTATAAATTTTTTTAAAATCGTTTCACCAGATTATAGGACAAAGCATTTTTTTAATGTTTAAATGTTAAAAAGATTAAATTTTTTATGACTAATTTCAACATGAAATTGATTTCAATGACCAAAATTTGATTAATTTATGTTAAATTGATCTAATTTGATATTAAAACCTATTTTAAATATTATTTTTACCAAATAAATTAATAATACGAATGGTTATTTTTCAATGAAAATGAAGTATTTTTAACCATTCACCAAAAATGAAACTTCATAGAAAAATAGAAATAATTCACACTTTGAAAAATTTGAAGCTCCAATATAAAAAATGAACATTATTTTCAAGTGTTTTTTATAATAGTTTCAAATTTCATTTTTAAAATAGGTGCGGTATTAATATTGTAAAAAATACCTTCAAAAAAAATATAGTTTTTTATGAAAAATATTTGGTTTATTCTTATCTTATACGTATCCAATATATTAGATGAATGTAAAAAATATTTTATTAAATATATAATATATAAATATATCTAATATCATTCCATAATATTATTTAATTGTATTTATTAAGGTAAAATTACTTTAGATGCATAGAAATATATTTTATAATGACATTACCTTTATATTAAATTTGTTTTTATATTCCATTATAATTAATTATTATCCAATCAATTAAACATTAAATTTTCATTTCATCATTAATCCTATTCATAACATCAAAATTAAAAGATAAGTCTTATGATATTACATTAAATAATAATATTTTAAAAATATATTGTTGTTCGATAAAACATGGTATTGTGTGTAACACAAGATATAGAACAAAGTATCTTCTGTGTGTAAAGAATGATAACTCAGTTTTTCATGAATTTAAATCTATAGAATAGATTATATTTACTTCAAATAGTTAATATGTTTTAATGTCTTTAGAATTTAGATTACTTTTAATGCTTGGTGGTGTGCGTCATAGACGATATCAAATATAATATTATTAATTTATAATTTGAGGGTGTCAGATTTATAAGGACACCTCAATCCATTATATTTTTAAAATATTATTACTATTTGTTGTTTTATGTTTAACGTTATGTGTTCTGTGGTGAGGATTCTGAGAATCACTATGTATTAACTATTTGGTGGTGTGTGTTATAGACGATATCCTTACCATCTGTTATTTCTCACACCATGTGTAGCTCACAGGAGCTTAGGAATTTGAGTAAGGTCCTCCCTGTGAAAACAAGGTATATCAGACCATGATAGGGTTATTATAGTCCTAGAAGGAATTTCATAAAATTAAAACAAGGAATCCTCACCATAGGACATTAATTTATATTTTTGATGTCTATAGTATGACATAAAATGGAATATTCCCATGCACCCCACCTGAGATGACTAATATCATTGGTGTTCCACTCCCACCATACATCAACTCAAGAACTATGTGTGGCTTGATTCCTATTATCATAGGATACGTAGTGATACTTGGATCTCCAATCATGGGCCCAACTATAAAAATCAATGAAAACCATTCCCACCATTTCATACAGGTCAAGACTACATAGAGATATTCACATTCAATGACTATGTGTTTCTTGTTTCCTATTACCATAGGATACATATTTTTTCCCATTTTTTCATCCTTGTGTCCATTTGAAATTCCCAATTTCACATTTTCAACCCAAAATTTTCAACACATAACTTTAAACATAATAGTTCCCAATAAATTGCATGTGTTTTGATTACATTCATCACATGATACATAATGATTCCCAGATCTTCAATCCATAGAAATTCTAAAAAAACAATAAAAACTTCTAGTCAAAATTATAGGGACTGAGCCATACAGGACCATTTGGCCTACATTTAAGTCAGATCTATGTGTGAATTTCTTGGTCATTTAATATATATGGCACAATTTTTCAATGGATTTCCAAAATCCTTATCAAATGATGTTAAACTATAACACAAACTTATTTAATGTATGATTTTAAACAACAATAAATAATTTACTCCCTATATACACTATATTAAACTATGTACACCATCATCTATTTTCATCCCTCATCAAATGACAACAAGATCTGTATCATGGTCAGCCAGTGTATGGGGTGCTTCTCCCATCATTTTTGAACTATAATTCAGCCATCAAACTTCATGCCTTGATAACCATATTTTTCTGCAAACCTTTCCTAAACCATGAGAAAATATACCGAGAATAAAGTGACAAGTTGTTTTATTTTTCATTCCTTGTATGGCTTTGACATATGCATCTATGATTTTTTTCCAAATGTTTCAATCTGGAAAATGTTTTTCTGATACTTTTTAGCCTTGATATCATAGTGGATGAACTAATCGCCTTATTGTGTTTTGGTTCATTCCTAGTATGATTTTACCATATCATTAATCATAACCAGCAAACCATGATCCATGATTTATAACATTTTAATCTCTCTCTAAGAAGAATGTTGGAGTTCTGTAGAAACTAGGTGTCCTTTTTGGCTTCATGTTTATCATATCCCATATTAGGTTTATGTGTGTCACATCCTATTTCAGACACATTCAATGAGGTTCACATCTGTATGTTGAGGACTCGTTGATCTATTTCCCCGCATTCCTTCTTTCCAATGGCAGTTGACATCCATCACTTATTTAGGGACATTTGTTCCTTAATAAAAAAGGGAGGATTAGATGTCGTTTCCTCCTTTTGGGGACTATTAATCAGAACTATATACCTTATACAAGTCTACCATATAGAATTAATACATTTTTCATGAAACTCTTCCCAGTAACATGTCTTTGTGGACTCTAGTTAATTATTTTTCTTATGTTAGGAAATTGCAAGGGGTCCAATCCGAGAAGAAACCTTCGGTCAGGGGAGTAGTCACTCTAGACATCGCTAGCCTGTTTGGACACTAGAACATTGATATTTCTTGGTTTCTTCCACTTATTACAGGGTATCTAGAGCCATATAAGACTGAGGCATCCCATGTTTAGTGAGGGGAATTTTATTCCATAGGTATGTCTCTAGGGTTTTCCTCATCTTTCCTTGTTTAACACGTGGTATGACATGAGTTTAACATCTAGAATAGTTGGACTAGCCAGATCAGAAAACTAATAAGATCACATTAGATGGGTGTAACCCCAGTAGAGAACATTGATTCAAGGGATAACACATAGTTACTTTCCCGATTACTTGTAGGAGTAGTGATAAAGTGGGTGACATTATCACACCGGGATGTGGTGGCCAGGGAAAGAATTAGGATGGATATAGAGGGATGATATTTGATGGATAATGATATGGGACAATCATGAGGATGATTTTGATGTTTGGATTGATCCTCAAAGAAACATCATATATATCCCTAGGGCATAGAATCAATTTCAGTGTAGTTTAGTGGGGTTATGGGACACTAGAAGAGGTGGCCCATGTGAATGGACGCGTGGATGGGATCTGGAGGAAGTAGAACCTCTAGGTTGGGGCATGACCTTACCGAAACACATTGGATAAAGGCCACGATAGGACATGGGTGCTGGTCTTGAACCTGAGGGATCCTTTATACATATCCCCATGGCAGTGGAAAAAGACCATGTACTTCAGGATGGGGTATAGAATAGGGGTGTAAACATATGAAAACGACCCGAAAATATATTGGGGTATACATGTGGTTAGCATCCTGGGCTGGTCTGACGCTCAAGGGGCAGACAAATGACATGGGTTCCATAGAGAGGACATTAACGTTTACCATTTTTCGGTGTTGAACCTCAGGAAGGTTTCCTATGTACCCTGTCAAGGAGACAGGGATAAAACCCACTTAGTTCATCTTACAATGGAATACTTTCATGTGGGGATGACAACAGCTTACCACTGGTTGAGGTTCTAACGTCTTATCATCGAATGGAGAACACAACAGCTTACCATCAATTGAGGAACACAACAAATACCATATATTGGGGAACACAACGGCTTACCGTGGATTGGGGAACACAACAACTTACCCTCGATTAGGGAACACAATAGATTACCATTGATTGGGTAACAGAATGGATTACCCTCGATTGGGGAACACAAGGGCTTACCATGTAATGATCCAACCTTAGTTACCTAGAGTCGGTGCATTATTACATAACATTGGACTAATCACAATGGATTAAATCCAAAAATACTGATCAGTTTAGTACACTTGGAAGTGCTAAATACATACATAAGTTTAACATTACAGTATAAAATGAAAATCAATAACAACATTGTCTCCTTTGAACATATTCATATTTTTTAGACTATCCCTACAGGTCATTCATGATATAATTCTTTTTATCTTGGAAAAAACATAGAAAGGGGGAGCTCAGATGCTCAGTAAGGATAACAATATAGTGAAAACATTCATAAATAAGCATCAACATTTAAAGAAATGTATAAGACTAAAACACAAGCCTTTTAAACTTAGACATAAACATAATATGAAAAAGATAAATCAAATAATTCCATTTACTTATTCACATGGATATTCTACCAGTCGAATAATCACATAAAATATCAATATCCAATTTCATAATGATGGAATACCTAATTCCAGACTTCATAACCACATAGTCAAGGCCTCATTCCAAGAATACAAATATTATTTTTCCAAGGCCATGTTCCTAGACACTATTTTGACTCATTAGACATACTGATAAATCGAGGATCTATAATGGGCTCCACCAATCACTTACTAAATCCTATGCATTCCTCATATTAAAGGTTGAAACATAACATAAAAATTTATTTTAAAACTAGGATATGAAATGTAAATAATTTAATCATAAACCATGATTGTTATAAAAATAACACATCCACATTAAAACATATCACAAAACCTTCAATAAAATATGTATGATTGTATCATAATAAATCCAATTCAAACAAATATTAAATCAATCAAAGATGTTGACTTAGAATAAATTAAAACTATTTGGGAGAAATATTTATTTCTATATTGACATCATTTAAAATTAAAGTAGTTATAAAAGAACACATTTATTTTGAAAATATTATTATAAAATTGTAAGGGAATCTTTGAAGATGTAATAACGGCGGAAAATAGCTGCAACCGCCGTATATGTTAAAAAATACATTCTTACATTAATTTGTCGAAAAGGTCAAAACGAACCTTGTTTGGAAAATGACGGAATGATTTATTTATAATGATTTTATAAAAATTCAAACATTGGTATAAATAAATTTAATCCATGTTCTAGAAAACTGTAAAAAAAATTTGAAATACATTTTTATGAAATAAGGATGTGGATGATAAAGAGGTCCCAGTAGATACTCACGTATAAACAACCTTGAATAATAAAGAGATTGTAAAATTATACATTACCATTTACTTTTCCTTGATCGAGGGTACGTTGACATCCTGTATAATAGTTAAATAAATTTTATTAAATTATACAAGAACCATATACATAAATATTATATCATATATTATCTTGTAATATTGCATTGTTAATAATATTTTAATAGTATCATAGATTCAGGTGTTAATTGATTAAATTTCCTCTATATTCAGGGTTATGTAAGCCATGATTATTATGGATATGATGTATTTAATTCATATCCAGAATGATATTAAGTTTTTAAATATTATTTGTAATCATTAAATGAAATTTATTTTTGAATGGTTATGGCGGGGAATTAATTTCATCGCATTCATGGAGACGGTAATTTGTACGTACACATGAGTGACAATATCATTCTATTTATGATGAAATCGTATGTAATTGGATTTTATATCTTATATAAAAAATCCTTAACATGCTATATTTATTATTTAAATTAGTTATAGTCATTATTATACTTATCTAAATAATGAAGTGTTTTAATGACAAACTACAACAAGACGTGGAGACAGTAAGCCGTACGTACACACGTATGGTGACTTGTCATTAATATGATGGATGGAATAATTAATATAGTTGTAACATATTTATAATAACATCAAAGTATGTATTAGGTAATTGAGTTATTATTTGGGTATGGAATCAAAAAATAAAGAGGATGTGGAAGAAGAAAATAACTTTGAAAGATGTGGTGAAATTATTTCCTCTTCCTCAGGTGTTTCCTTTTTAGTTAATCAAAAGGGATCCTTAGGATGGATTTCTGATCAATGTAAGGCATCTAGGTCTATGTGAGGGTAGTTGGGAGGATATTGTAGTGGGGTTTGTTAAATACAAATGGATTTGGTTGTTTGATTTCGATAGAAGGGTAAATACCCTTTTATAAGAGAGGTGAAGGACACTTTAGGAAAAGCTTGAAATATTATTTTATTATATAGTCATATTCGGTTTATAATGGCTCCAAAATTATTTAAATTGAGGATAAGGTGGGGATGGTTCAAAACCTCTCAACCAATAGGATTTAGATAGGTCTAGGTCACCATATTAACATTTTCTTTTAGATTTAACTCTTGGTTAAATAGTTTAACATTTACTATGTCACCTTGTATCTTTATATTATATGGTTAATAAACTTACTAAAAATTTCCAAGAGAAATCCAAGTTTTTAATTAATGACAAATATATTATTATATAACTCCTTTGAAAAAACATTATATTTTTAAGACTATTATATCATTTAATAATATAGTATTTGTTTTTAAAAAACTCATTTATGTCAATTTTGACACTATTTAGTATTTGATTTTTATTAAATTCTTAACAACCTGATTACTTATAATAAAATTCTTTTAATAAACCCAAAAATTTCATATTAACCTATAAAATTCTTGTAATTACTAAAAAGTTTAAATTTACATTTATTAGATATTTATAATATCAATTATTTTAATATTTCATTAATAAGGCAATTACTCAATTGTCATTGTGTCATAAATAAATTGAATTATTTAATTTCTCAAAATAATAAATTATATACCATTATGAAGGAAATAGTTTTATATTTCTAATGAATATTTTTATTCTAATGTATCTTATTTGTAACTCTATATTAAATATGTTTTAGTTACAAAAATTTGAATTTAACACTTTTAACTCTTCTTTAAATAAAATATTAATAAATGTCTTAATCTAATCCAAGGGGACCAAAATGATCATATATTATTCCTATGGTTGATTGTGGTCTAAATACACTTATCCAATATAATTAAAACATGTTTTAGGGTAATAATAATATCATTTTTATATTTAATTTCCCTATTTACTTTTAACCATGGTAAATAAAAGTCAAAAGTTACTATTCACTAAAAATTATTTTCACCCCATTGAACCACATTTTACTCACTAATGTCAACTGTGTCTCTCATATTTTTGAAATT
The DNA here is from genome assembly GCA_963277665.1 of Viscum album. Taxonomy (NCBI): domain Eukaryota; kingdom Viridiplantae; phylum Streptophyta; class Magnoliopsida; order Santalales; family Viscaceae; genus Viscum; species Viscum album. The sequence continues at coordinate 373,995,381 of OY728119.1, read as the reverse complement.
CATTTCATAGAAGAAATAAAATTACATTTTATGAAAATTTGCTAATGTGCCTAGAAGGTGGGTAAAAGACATTAAAAAATTCTATTAAATATTATATATCTAATTTTATTATAAAATGACTTCAATGAGTTGAGTTGAACTAATATATGTATTGTGTATCTATTTTGTCTTAAAATAAATTTAAATAAATTAAATAATTATTTAAATAAAAATTTATTTTTAAACAATAACGTAGTGTTGTTAACTATTCATCAAAAATTTACCTTTTTCAGAAAATACACAAAATTCACCCTAAGATAATTTTGATATTCTGAATCCCAAAATGATGTCCATTTTGAAAAATAAAATTTCTAAAATTTTTATTAGTGGGTATTAATATTCATAACGGCTAGTTTTATTGGTCATGGTGTGTTAAAACTCCATATTTCGTATAACGCAAGCTATTGCATTATTCAAAGAGAAATGTACCATGGAAGCTTGGGGTGCTACATTCTTCAACACTTCAAATAAATTAATACTCAAAATTTCTAGAATATTACTATATTGAATTATTCTGGTGGTTCTTCATCATACGTTCCTTGGGTTCCAATGTTTCCTCCTCCATCTTGTTGTTTCTCCATAGAACTTTCACCAAACGAGTCGTCCTGTTTCTCAACACTTGTTCTATAGTATCAAGAATCTTGATGGGCTCTTCATAATAAGATAGATCGAGTTCCAGTTCTATTTATTCATTGATGATTACATGTGTGGGGTCAAGAATGTATTTTCTCAACAATGATACGTGGAACACATTACGAACATTGGAGAGACATGGTGGCATTTCAAAAAATAATAAGCTGTAACTCCAATTAGTTATAGAATTTTGAAATATCTAATGTACTTGGGACTTAATTTACCCTTTTTACCTAATTTTATAGCACCCTTCCATTGATATACCTTCAAGAAAACATGACATTCAACTTTAAATTCAAAATATTTCCTTCGGTTATCGGCAATGCTCCTTTGCCTACTTTGAACTACATTGATGTGGGTTTGAATAACATTCATCATTTCCATTGTTTCCTCAACATGTTCTTGGCCTATGAGTTTTATCATCACAACAAGTTGGTGTGTGATAACTCTTTCCATATAATGCTTCATATGGTTCCATCTGAATACTTGAATGGAAGCTATTTTTATAAGAAAACTATACCAGAGATAAATAATATTTCTAATTACCTTGAGAGTCAAGTGGGAATGTTCTCAACATGCGTTTTAATTTTTGAATAGTCTATTTTGATTATCCATTAGTTTGAGGGTGGTAGGTAGTGCTAAAACTATGTTCAATATCCAAGGTATTCTAATGAATTTTATAGAATCTTGATGTAAAAATGGGATCATGATCTAAAAAATTGATAGAGGTACTCCATAATGTCTTACTACTTCATTAATATATAGTATTGGTAAAAGTTCAAAGGGAAAATCTACTCTTATATCATGAAAATGTTATGACTTGGTGAGACGGTCAATAATGACCCATATTACATAATTCCTTCTAGGAGTCATTGGTAGCCCCATGAAAAAGTCCATCATATTATCATCCCATTTCCACTCAGGTATGGGAAGAGGTTCCCTAAATCCTCTAAATGTTTTCTTCTAGGCTTCACCTGTTGACAAACCATACACTTTGACACATATTTAGCAATATCCCTCTTCATTTTATCCCACCAAAAGTGTTTCGTCAAATATCTATACATCATTGTGTTACAAGGGTGTATAGAGAAATTCGAGCTATGAAAATCATCCAAACATTCCATATGAGATCATGTATATCTAGAATACAAAGTCTCTTCCCAAATTTCACAATTCCATCTTCATATATGAAGTCAATCAATCTACCATCATTCACAGCTTTAATTTTCATTTGAAACAGCTCTTCATCAATTTGGAAACATTTTATCATTTCTAGTAAAGAAGGTTTTGAAACCATTTTAAATAGTATTGATGCCTCACCATCCATGATTATTCCTATATCAATTTTTACTAAATACATGAACATAGGATCCATTTATACTCTCATCTTGTTCGAAACTCCATGATCTTTTCATCTCAAGGATTCTACCACTTTATTTTCCTTCCTCAGGTGGTAGTGTATACTGAAATCAAAATCCTTGAGTAGTTCGAGCCGTCATCGTTTCCTCATTTTGAGTTCTTTCTCGGAGAAAATATACATCAAAATCATAAGATCAGTATATATCTCACATTTTTCACCATAGATACAGTGTATCCAAATCATCAATGAATAAATTACAACTATAAACTCAATATGATAAATGGGATAGTTTTGTTCATTAATTTTTTGATATTGTGATGCATAAGAAATAACTCTATCATTCTGCATAAGGACACAACCAAGTCCTTTATTTGAAGCATCACTATAAATAACAAACCCATTATTCCTCGATGGTAGAGTCACGATAAGAGAATTGAATAATATTCTCTTAAGTTCTACAAATAATTCTTCACACTCTTTTGTCCAAACATATTTAGCCCCTTTACATGTGAGACTGGATAATGGGTTTTCTAATCGGGAAAAATACTAGACGAAACACCGATAATAACCTACTAACCCAACAAAAACTACATAATGTATTAATACTCGTCGATGTTGACCATTCATGTATTTCATTGGTATTTGAAGGATCAACAAAGATTTCATCCATATAGACAATATGTCCAAGAAAAGAAATCTCCTGAGGCCAGAATTCACACTTGATAAACTTCTCATATAATTCATTTATTCTAGGAGTCCTTAGAATAATGCGCAAGTGATTTTCATGATCTTCATAGCTTTTGGAGTATAACAAGATATCATCAATAAATACCACTAAAAATTCGTCAACATATTCTTTTAAAACTCTTTTCATTAGATTAATGAAAACATAGGGTGCACTAGTTAGTCCAAAAGGCATTACTGTATACTCGTAATGCTTGTACCTAGTTTAAAATGTTGTTTTCGGAATGTATTCCTTATTCACACACAACCAATGATATCCAGATCGAAATTCAATCATTGGAAAATATTGATTTTGATGAAGTTGATCAAATAAATCATCAATGCGAGGTGGGGGATACTTGATCTTTATTGTTATAGCATTGATCTCCCTATAGTCAACACAAAACCTCATATATCCATCTTTTTTCTTAACAAAAAGAATAGGTTCTCCCCATAGAGAAACACTAGGGAGGATAAATCCTTTGTTACACAATTCCTTTAGCTGTTTCTTTAGTTACACTAATTACACAGTGGACATTCTATAATGGATCTTCCATATGGGCCTTCAACGAAGAATTAAATCGAAGGAAAACTGAATTTTTTATTCTGGAGGATGTCTAGGTGAATCCTCGGGAAACACATCAACATACTCTTTCATAATAGGTACATCCTCTATTGGAACATTATTTTCCTCACCAATAGTTATTTCATTCTCTTCCTCCCCAACAATTGAATTTAGTTGGGCCACTGGGGGTAGACCTAGATAAGAATCAGGTGGTGATGTTTCTGATATAGAGACAAGGTAATAGTTATTATCATCGAAAATTTCAACCCCCTTCTTCTTACAATAAATTTTCACATCATGGTCTGAAATCCAATACATACGAAGGATTGTATCAAATTAATTCATGGGTATAATGATGAGATCAGCAGATAAAGAACATTTATATTCCCTAATGGGGACTGATTCAAAAAACATTGTTTCAAATGACACGTCCCTTAGGAGTTTTCACTGACAACTACCTTGTTAAATCAAATTGGAAATATCTAATTTTCTAAGCAAACAGGGAATATATGAAACAATGCGATGATCTAGAATCAAATAAAGCATTGGAAAAGATTGTGAAAACCATTAATTTATCTGCCACCACATCTTTCGGCATATTCATCCTCTACAGTAGTGATTGCATAAGCTTAGCCTTTCACCCTTGGTCTTTTCTAATGTAAGATTATTTGGAACTTAGGACATTCATTTTCATAATTCCCCTTTTCTCCATAATTATACCATTCACCATTGACAACCTCTTTATTCACCTTACAATCATGATCTTGGTGTCCTTTTTCACCACACTTGTAACAAACTCTCATTCCGTTAAGGAAAGTACTTGGGTGTTTGTTCCAACATCTACCATATAATGGATATTAAAATTTTCCCTTCTTCCCATTACTTCCATTTCTAGATTGTTTAATAAATCCCTTCTTCTCTTTATTTGATTTAAAGTCATAAGAATTAGATAATTTATTTTCTATCTTGATAGCACATGAGAAAATATCTTCTTATGATGATAAGTATTGAAAGACTAATGATCAATAGATAAATTGTTTTAAACCATCAGAGGATAAATCAATATTACTCCTTGGGTTACATATTTAATTTTTTGCATGCCTTGATAACCTTGTAATGTTATCCTCATACATTGCGACATTTCATCCTCCTTTTGCCTCAGAATCTGAAATTGCCAATCTGTATCTGCTCGATGGTCATGAGGAAAGTAGTTTTCATAGGAAATCTCTTTAAACTCCCTATATTCTGTATTTGATACTTCTTTATCCTCCATTTTTTTTTGAATTAATGACCACCATTGATCTTCATCTCATGTGAGGTGATAAACTGCCATGAAAACGTTTTCCCTTTCACTACTCCCCAAAGCATGAAATATTTTCTATAAGGAACATATCCATTTCTCAACTAAAAATAGATTTTTACCCATTGACTGTTGGAGATTTTTTCCTCATTAAGAGTTATAACATTGATTCTCTACATTGTCGATCAAAGTACTCCATATGGGTACGGTTATTATTCATAACCTGAGTGAGTTGTCCATTTATGGTGATAAGATGACCAGCATCAATTTCATCATCATCTCCACTATAATTATCTCGATTAGGAGTGAAATTCCTACATGGATTATGTGCATTAATTCAGTTTAAATTCCTTAAACTAGTAACCATTTCTAAACAATGGCATATAGTAGATTAATTTATGAATCTCAGTACATAATTCCAAACTTGTAAAACACTTAACATAAATTGAAACGTTTATTGATAAAATCCATAATCATAAAAATGTTTTATTTGAGGATGTATATACTCATAAATCCTTCATAATGGTTTGTAATGAACATGTGAATTATCCTAACCATATCCCTTAGCAGTGTCGTAACCAAGAGTGTAGCAAGGATAGTTGTCATTATCAGGATAACCCAGGTCAAGCCCAAAACTCCTTGTCGGAGTTTTCAATCCAAGGTACATCTATTCCAGAGCCACCTCTACATGCTCATACACAGAAAGGAATGTATTAAATATAATACTCACAAAATCTCTACATTACCAAAATTCTAGTAACTTCATCTATACTAATCCTCAATATTTATCTGAGGTTTATGTTCTCTAATCCAACATTTTCTAAATATAACTTCCAAGGTTTGTACTAAACATCCACTGATACCAACCGTAACACCCTGACCCTAGTTACCTAGATTCAGTGCATTATTAAATAACATTGGAATTATCACAAGGTATCAAATCCCAAAATACTGATCAATTTAGTAGCCTTGGAAGTACTAGATACATACGTTAGTTTTACATTACATTATAAAGTGAAAAACAAAAACAAAATTGTCTGTATTGAACAATTTCATATTACTTAGACTACCCTGGCAAGTCAGTCATAATATACTTCTTTACATCATGGAAAAAATAAAACATAGAAAGGGATGATCTCATATTCTCATTAATGATAAAAATATAGTGAAAACTTTCACAAATAAGAATAAACATTAAAGTCAATATATAAAACTAAAACACAAGCCTTTTAAACTTAAAATTCATCCTATTATGGAAAATATTACTCAAATAATTACATTTACATATTCACATGGATATTCTAATGGTCCAATAATCACATGTAATATCAATATCCAATTTTATAATTATGGAATGCATAATGCTAGACTTCATGACCACATAATCGAGGCCTCATGCCAAGACTACATGTTAGATTTTTTTCAAGGCCTTATGCCAAGACACTTGTTTTTCTTATGTGACCTACCAATTCACTGAGGAGCTATAGCGGGCTCCACATGTCACTTACTAAGTCCAATGCATTCCTCATATGAAAATTTTGAAACATCACAAAAACATTCGTTTTAAAACTGTCTTACAAAATGATTATACATTAACCATAAACCATGAATGGTATAAAAATCAGACATCCATAGTCAAAAATATCACAAAACCTTTAATAAAATATGGATTATTGTATCATAATAAATAAACATCAAACAAGTGTAAAATCCATCAAAGGATGTTGACATAGATGAAATCAAAACTCTTTGTGAGAAATAAATATTTCTATTTTGAAATCATTTGAATGTAACATAATTATGAAAGAAAACATTTATTCTGAAATTATTTATATAATATTTTAATGTAGTATTCAAAAATTTTATAATGGCGCAAAATATCCACACCCTCCGTATGAGTAAAAAAATACATTCTTACCTTAATTTGTTGAAAAGGTCAGAAATTACTTTATTTGGAAAATGATAGAAATATTAATTTATAAATATTTTATAAAAAGTCAAAAAAGGGATTAAAATAAATTAACTCATAGTCTAGAAACTATTAATTTTTTTGGAAATACATTTTTAATAATCACGCATGTGGATGATAAAGAGGTCATAGTAGACACTCACGTATAAACATCCCCGGATAATAAAGAGACTTTAAAATTAACCATTCACTTAAACTTTTCCTTGATCAATGGTATGTTAAACTCCTGTATAATAGTTAAATAATTTTTATTAAATTATTCAAGAACCACATACATAAATATGATATCATATATGATCTTCTAATATTTCTTGTGTTAATAATATTTTAGTTGTATTATTGTTTCAGGTTTTAACTGATTCATTTTCATTCATATTAATGGTTATGTAAGCCATGTTTTTATGGATAAGATGTATTTGAATAATATCCATAATGATATTAAGTTCTTTAAAAATATTTTTGGTAATAAAATTAAAATTATTATTGAATATTTATGATGGGGAATGAATTTCATCACATTCGTGGAGACAGTAATCTGTACGTACACACGAGCAACAATATCATTCTATTGATGGTGAAATTGTATGTAATTGGATGGTATATCATATATACAGAATCATTAACTTGTTATATTTTTTATTAAATCATTTATACTCATTATTATACCCATCAAAATAATGAAATGTTTGAATAACATACTACACCATGACGTGGAGATGGTAAGTCGTACGTATGCGCATATGGTGACATGTCATTCATATGATGGATAGAATAATTAATATGGTTGTAACATATTTATCACAACATTAGAGTATGTATACAGAACTGGAGTTATTATTTTGGTTTGGAAACAACAAAGAAAAAGGAAGTGGAAGAAGAAAAGAACTTTGAATGATGTGGTGAAATTATTACCTCTTCTTCAGGTGTTTCCTTTTGAGTTTGTCAAAAGGGCTCCATATGGTGGCTATCTGATCAAAGTATGGCATCTAAGACAATGTGAGGGTTGTTGGGAGGATATTGTAGCTGGGGTTGGCTGATACAAAAGGATTTGGAGATGTGATTTTAAGAGAAGGGGGAGTACTCTTTTATAAGAGAGATGAGGGTCACTTTAGGAAAATCTTGAAATATTATTTTATTATACAATAATATTTGGTTTATAATGGTTAAAAATGATTTAATTCGAGGCTAATGTGGGGATGGGTCTAAAAAAACTCAACCAATAGGTTTTAGACATGTTTAGGTAACCATATTAACATTATCTTTTAGATTTAACTCATGGATAAATAGATTAACATTTACCTTGTCCCATAGTATCTTTATATTATATGGATAAGAAATATACTGAAAATTTACAAGAGAACCCCAAGTGATTCATTAATGACATATATATTATTATATAAGACCATTGTAGATACTGTATATTTTTATGAAAATTATATCATTTGATAATATATTATTTTTGTTTAAAAACTCATTTATATCATTTTAGACATTATATAGTATATTTTTTTAAAGTCATAACAACATTATTAATTCAAACATATATTCATTTAATCAACCCTAACATGCCATATTAACCTATAAAATTTATATAATTCATCAAAAGTCTCAATATACACTTATTTAGATTTTTATAATATCAATTATTTTAATATTTCATTAATAACGTAATTACTCCAACATCATTGGGACATAAATAAATTTAATTATTTAATGTATAAAAATTATCAATAAAATACTATTATGTTGGAAATAATTTTATATTTCAAATGAGTATTTATAGTTGAATTTATCATATATGTAACCCTATATTAAAAATGTTTTAGCTAAAAAAATTTGAATTTAACACATTTAACTCTTCTTTAAATAAAATAATAATAAATGACTTAATCTAATCCTAGTGGACCAGAAGGATCATATTTTATTAATAAGGTTTATTATAGTCTAAATAACCAATTACAATAGAATTATTACTTGTTTTAGGGTAATAATAATAACAATTTTACCTTTAATTAAACTATTTACTTTTTACCGTTGTAAATAAAAGTCAAACATTACTATTCACAGAAAATATTTTCATCCCATTGAACCTCATTTTACTTACTAATGTAAACTGCGCCTCTAGTATTGTTGAAATTAAATTCATAGAAGTGGTAAAATTATGTTTTATGGAAAATAGTTAACGTGCCTAGAAGGTGGGTAAAAGACGTCAAAAAATTAAGTAACATTTTATACATAAAATTTTAATATAAAATAACTCCAATGAATTGAATTAAACTAATATAGGAATTATGTATCTATTTTTACATAAAATAAACTTAAGTAAAATAAATATATATTTAATTAAATAAATTTATAAACAATAATGTTGTGATTTTTACTTTTCATCAAAAATTGAATGTTTTCAGAAAAATACCAAAAATTCACCATAAGATATTTTTTTTTTCCGAATCCAAACATGAAGTCCATTTTGAAAAAATAAATTTAAATAATTTAAAAAAGTTGGTAATAGAATTTATAATGGCTAGTTTGATTGGTCATGGTGTGTTAAAACTCCATGTTGTGTACAACACAACATATTTCATTATTCAAAGGAAAACATACTGTGGAAGCATGGGGTGTCACACACCGTCGATTGGGTAACACAAAGGATGACCGCCAATTTGGGAGCACAATGTTTTACCGTTCATTGGGGGACACAATATCTTGTCATCGATTGGATAGCATAATGGCTTCCCATCGATTGAGGAAGACAATGTCTTACCGTTGATTGGGGAACACAATAAATATCATTGATTGGGGAACATAATGACTTACCATTGATTGGGGAACACAACGGTTTATCGTCAATTGTGTAACATAATGTATTACCATCAATTGTGGAACACAATGTCTTACTATTGATTGGGGAACATAACGTCTTACCTTCTATTGGGGATAGACCTCAAGGAGGCTTCCTATGTACCATGCTGAGGAGATAAGGATCAAAACCCATGTAGTTCGGAAATATATAGTGTAATGTAAAAAGGGATGAAGGTGAACTGATTTGAAGTTTTTGGGACCAATGGGTGTTGGGATTGAACCATAGAGAGGCTTCTTACACACCTTGCCTAGGAGGCAAGGATCAAAGCCCATGTTGTTCGTTAGGGAGGATAAAATTTAACGTCATGCAGGAAGAAGGTGAACCAACAGGGAGGGGTTAGGAGAAGTAAGTGATGGGATTGAAGCTCAAATATGCTTCCGACATACCTTGCCTAGTAGGCAACGATCAAAGTCCACGTAATTCAAAATGGGTTGGTGTAAAAACACTATGGTGGCCTAGGTAAGGATTCCACAGTCAAATATTACTCTAAGACTTTGTGAGTCATGCTTAGTGTGAGAAACCAGAGGCATCAAATACATGTAGATCACATTATGAAAGGTGAATCTGCTAACAGTGGAGGGGGGCTTACACATGGTTAGCATCACAAATAGGAAACGGGGGCTTACGCGTGGTTAGCGTCCCAGGGATATATAGATTTGGACATACTATAGGATGCAGGCCTGATGGAGAAATATCCCATAGGGAGTGGGATGGAGTAACAATGGTCCATGTCCCCAATGCTCCTCTAGTATTTGGCACCGATGAATAGAGGTGGATCAGGGGTGCAACCTCTCGCAATAAAGGATATGGATTACACAAATATGGTTTCCCTTCCCCACAGACAATTGTCGATTGTGAAAAGTGTATATCATTCAATGTGATGAATATCTCACTCCCATGGAGATGACCAGGCATTGAGAATGGCCGATATGGGGCACCGTATGTATAATTCACAGGGTGAGGACATAGTTTAATGTCATGTGTTGAGGAATATGGTGCTTGGTCATATAATGTTCTACTTCTCGGATGTGGCAGGTTCACTCTGTACCCCTAGGACTTACATAACTGATACCCACCCACCCTTGGGAGAGGGAAGGTATCAGAAATACCACAGCGAGGGGGTGTTGTGGTGTGATCCATTGAGGGTCCCACATTAGCGTGGCTATGTAAAGAAGAAATAACCATTAGCGTGCATATTTGAAGAAGCATTAGGCTAAGAAACATAACCTGAAGCACCGCCCAAGGGACCTTGAAATAACTTCATACATACATGGTAGTTCGTACGAGCGAAGGGTGCATAACATGGGTGTTTTGTGCGAATGAAGTGCCCTAAGATGGTGTCTTGAAAGCAACATTGAAGACATGCTCAAGGGAGCACACAAGGAGAGAAGATTGCACGCAAATGAAGGGATTTTCGTGCAATAGGCGCGAAAATGGGAATTGATGCATGCAATAAGCCCGTTTGGACAGATAAAGGAGGTTTCCGTTGAATTGGAAGATAATTGCGCAAAATTAGAGTAGATTTGAACGTAAGGGTATGAGGTTTGTGTGCATGTAAATGAATTTCTGCACAATGGGCCAATCAATAAAGGAACTGGGTGAGGGTCAAGCTGTAGGGGATTCGTGCAAAGGCGGGCCCCAGGGAGACTTGTTGGGGAAAGCCTGTAGCAGAAAGTCATATTTTTTGTGTGGAAGAGGTGTATTGTGCACATGGGAGAGGTTTCGATTTCATCATCCACTGAAAGTGAAGGGGTAACCTTCTATTTATAGGTGATTGAGGGTTGCAAGCGAATGAAAAATTTGGACTATGGGGAAAACCCATCCCTAGCATCGGCCGCATAGGAATTGTTGTACCAGTGCACAAAATTCATCTAGATAGCGATGTTTTTTCATTATGAGAAGCAGTTTCACATGCACCCCTCAGATTTTATACCTAGCCTTTTGGTCCATCCCAGAATCGGTTGCTGATTCCAAATATGCCGTCAGTTTTTTCCATATATGCCTACCTAGGGCCTTTGGTGGATTTCGGGATATAAAAATGCTGCCCTCGGAATCAGATATGTGAGGGGGAGTAGAGTTCAGATTCCAAATTAAATGATGAGATGCATGTCCCCTTTGAGGCGGTGCATGGAAAATTTCATATGAGCGCATAATTTTATTCATGCCTGCGGAAAACCTGATTCGCACCTATAAAACCACTCGAGGGTCACATGGTCCGTATAGGATTTCTTGCGTGATAATCATTCGAGAAATCGTGTGTGTAAACCTCTTCTGCCTTTACATGTAATCAATTATGATTGGCACATAATTTTCTAATTGTGGTTTCAATTTTTCATGCCACATCCATTTTCTGCACTGCTATATCAGTTTTTTCTGTAACCTTTTGATTTTTCACATGACCACCTAGTTTTTCACGTAACCACAAGGTTTTTGCACACAACCTTATGATTATTTTTTCAGAATTTACCAAAAAATATGGTTGTTGATCAGAGTTATGTTAGACGGGAATCTATGCATGCCGCTCGGAGGGATGGGATGGTTGCGAACCCTGAGGAATATGGTTCCAGGAAAGTTAAATATGGTAACCAAACTCTCTTCAATATGCTAACCCAGTCCCAGAAGAATTATGTGATTTCTGAAAACACACTGATATGGAATTCTATTATTTTAGAGGAGGTAAATGTTGTGAGACATTATGTTAACACATCACTGTCGTGGGGGATGCGTGAGGATGAACTTCCATGATGAAAAATTACAAACCATGGCCATCATTCCAAAGAAACCATGCACATTTTCATCTATGTCCTGAATCCGAGGACCATAACCATCTCGGTAGTTGAGCCGGTTACTGAGGATTATCCAGACCATTATGTAAGAACCTTCTGACAGATAATTACTGATGAGACCAAGGTTTATCTATAGGATTGGGACTTGAGGTCCAGAGTAAATTTCACCAGCGAGTGGGACTGTGCATATTGGGTATGCCAATCATGCGATCAGTTCAGAGCATAATTTCGGCACATTTAGTTATTCAAGGATGTTTGGATGTTGCAATTCCTTTTATTTTTCAAGCAAGAACTTGAGCCAGATCAATTTAGCAGATGGTCCCCTGATACCAACCCCTACCATCTCCACTATGGGGAGGTTGGTATCAGCCATTGGGGAATTCATTACATCAGGGGTATCCCTGTTGACGGGAACTAGTACGATGAGTTTCTTCCAATAGATAATATATGGGAGACAAGTCATAGACTCCAATCATGACATGGCATCTATTAGAACTGGCCAAGGAGAGGCTGGGGGTCAGAGATTATCCAGAGGACATCACCTATTCAAATTGGTTCAACTTATTTCTACAGAAAGGCCCATATTTACATATATCGGGGTAAGTAAAGTGGTGTCCATATATGGAACAATGGAACAAGAGTGGGTAATATTGGAGGATCATAGGGATGGGGGAATATCGATCATGGGGCTTTTGTGTGGATGAAATTTGAGACCCCTACGTCCAGTATGTTTGATTTCTTGCAACAGTCTTGAGTGGGTGGATGCTTCCAATATGGGATACCAGAATAGAAGTCTACTCAAATACATTAGTGATGGTCAGAATAATGTCATCCAATTAAAGGTTTAACCAGGGGGTCCCTGTCCTGGCCTAACTGTATGCTATTCTGGGTAATATTTCATGAGGAGTGTCATCGAGGAGGATATGTAGCCCTTTGAAAATCTTTCATGGTTGGTTCACAACACACTATTGTAGGTACACTTTTCCAAACCCCATTCATCCTTAGGTAATGGTCTACAAGCTTCCATATTAAATATTGTCGATATCATGCCGCTCACACTCAATAAAGAGGGGATAAAAATCAGGATCGATAATATCACAAATTTTACCTTTAGTATGTTCCCCTCCCTAGTCACCCAAGTGATATATGTAGGGTGAGGCTCACTAGACCAAAGAGAATACTTTCAAAGCATCATAGGTGGGGTGCGTGTGGCCTGAGTTGATGTACATATCCTTTTCAATCCCTATGATCCATCAAGGATTTCCAGGAAGATTTGATGCATCCAACAGATGGTGAAGAAGGTGTATACAGATGTTCGGGGAGTTAATCATCATTGAGTTCTTTATCAAATGTGGCTGATGTTTAAAACATATGACTATGGTGAGGTAATTACCTTTCCCCCTACTGGGGTCAATGATGACCTCTCAAAAATGTATTTCAAACATTGGGTGGCTACATATCCTGAGAGGAACTTGTAGAAGTGGGTTTGATAGATCATGGTGGCCAGTGTGGAACCTAGGTGGAGAGATAGAATAAAAGGTGTCATTTGAGAGGACAGGCCGCAAGTATGTTGGGAAGCTTCATTAGTACAGGCGGAAACTTCAGTAGTGGTAACATCACATGGTGCGGCCATGCTCTCATTGTACGGCGGGAATGGGGATCATGAACATCCTCATGGAGCGGCCAAGGATAATACTTGTATGCAGATAATGTAAATAATTGAACCTTTAGAATATGAAATATTCCACGTGATGTGGTCATCCTGCATGACCCTATGGTAGTCAATGATCTCTGAAGCCCTTTGAAATGTGATGGTACAAGATGGGATCCAGCTGCCATAAATTGGACTCATTCTGATTGATAACATAGTGAAATATTTTCATTGCACACATATTTGATGGCCATGGATGTATATGAACACCAGGGGGGTCGATGTGAGTACTCACCTCATCAAAAAAAGTGATGCTCATCCAGGATCATGATCTGGAATGAATTCCATCTGTAGATAATGATGGTGATGAGGAGATTTAGGAAATCAAAGAAAAAGAATAAGAAGAATAAGAATAAGATGAAGATGAAATGGGGGAATTTGAAGATGATCATGGAGGTAAAGGGTCTCAGGGAATGGCCCGTAAAGGGAGTCCTTCGGAAAGCAGTGATATTGTTGGCTCTGAAATGGATATAATTGAGGATCTCAAGGCATGTATCAATTTTTATCCCAGCTTTTCCAAATTTCATCATTAGTAATCACGAGTCAAACATCTACCCTATTCAGGAGCATATTGGTGCTGGTGGTCAGGAAGCTCCGTCTGAGGGTGGGGGGTGTGAAGGAGCACCGATAAAACAAGGTGGGGAGCCATCACCCATTATTTAATTAACAAGTGATGAAGGATCGCTTGTAGTGATAGCTCCTGTAGAATCTAAAACTCAAGAGGTTGATGTGCCGATCTCTTGTATGTTTCATTACTCAGATACTCATGACTATTATCGAAGCACTAGAATAATCTAGGAATTCGTTGTTTGTACAGTAATCCTGATATTGGAGGCTTGGAAGGAGGCTGAATCCAAACCATCAATTAAGGATCCGATGGTGAACGGACCATTCCACTCAGAACCATCTTCTCAAATAGAGCCGGCCCTGGAATTTGGTGAGAAATGGGCTGTGGACCCTAGTGATATCACTGCCATGAAGGATGCTAAAGTCATAAGGGGTAAAATTGCTGAAAAATAGATGAGAGAAGAAGGTCTCCCACATATTGAAGAGTCTATCCCATTGAATGGAGTTCCAGAGGGAGACCATACCGCTGATATTTTGGATTTTTTCCCTGAATACTAGCATACAGACCCTGAGGAGATGGGTGATCTTGACCCTAAAGCAGTCGGGGAGAGCTGTCTGATGCGGCTCAAGTTGTGTAAGTGTATCAAGTGCATCCTTAGACATCTAATAGTTGACTGGGTTCCACGAATGGGATCACTGCACACCTGGTTATGTCGTCCTTATGCCGTAGAGGTGGATTCTCATCTTCTCCACGTAATGATCTGGGATTACATGGCTGAGAACATGCTGGGTAGTATTCAACATCTTTTGGTAGAACGATTCTGTAACAAATCTATGAAGATAAATAATTTCCTTGGAGGATGAGTGAAAGGTTTCGTTTCTTGAAGAGAAATCCAATGAGCGATCCTTGTTCATCGCAAATCAATATGAGGTCATCAAGCGATTGATGGTCCGGATGGATGAATCCCATGATCAAGAAATATATGAAAACAATCAAATATCTAGTTATCAAGACGAGAAGGAGTGAATGTAGATCGAAGATAACGAACTACACTCCACATCTGCTGACGAGGAGAGGGATCTCAAGGAGCGGGAAGTAGTTATGGAGGGAACAAGACAAAATGTATTAGCACTGGAGCGATCCATCACAGTGGTAGATCAATTAGGGACCTATTTTGGAATAACTCATTAGAATATGATTCTTTTTTCCTTTTATTCTGAACATCGTGCATGGATGGATCATTCACATGATTATTTATTTCAACGCTTTCTATCCACAATCATGAAGTGATTAACAATCGATGCCTAAGCTCAAGTGGGTCGTGCCTGATGTGAGAAACAAGGGATGGCCACATCATTTATTCATTTCAATGGGGGCGTACTGACCAATATTTAGGAATCTTAGTTATAAGTGACCGACCTAGGTATCCGGGTGTAAAGAGGAAGGCCTGACTAGACAATAAAGTTCTCGGTCAGTTGAGTCACTATGACCTAGTGTGCTCTAATGCACAAGAGGGGTATCCCCATGGGCATTATAATCAATCCAAACATAGAAGAGTAGAAATTGTGAATCACAATACCCGAAATTCAGAACACCTTAAGGGTGTCATGGAAATGGGGGATAACTGTTGACAATGTTAAAAAAAACATCCCTATTACGTTATCCTAGAATGGGGAGAACAAATGAGGGACAACTGCTTAACATGTTTGAAACATGAGGCCTGATTCAAAATTCCATCCATTATCCTTCCAGAGCGTTAACCAATAATAGTTGAAGAGCCACAGGCTAAGCATCTGTACTATTAGGGGGGTTTTTTAGTCAATATAAAGAATTATGATCCAAATAAAGGGCACAGAAATCATGGAGGTTGGATTGATGGGTTGTTCGAATGGAGTCCAACACTCATTAAATTACACCACCGTGGTGAAAACACATTAGGTGGAAACATAAGTCTATTTATTGATCAAAATTTGTTCTTAGAAGTACCTCTATACCAAGGAATTGGAATTATCTATAGTTTTACGTCATACGAAAAAGGACGATAAACAAGTATTTTCAATGTTTTTTGGTGCAGACGGTGCACATAGTTTAAAGGACATGGGGCTGGGCCCATGGAGAATTTCTTGGACATCTCTACGTATCCCATGATGATTGAAATCATGCCATATGTAGTTCTTGATCACAATGTGTTCAGAGACCAATGTTGGTATAGAAAATCTTCTTTTCCGAAGAAGCTGACACATTCCATAGTAAACATGGTGCATTTTGAACCAGTTCAGGGAATAACCACAATTTAAATGTCATGCATCGAGGACATGTGGACTCATTTAGTTTAACATTATATGATAGGATGAGGATTGAATGGGAAGATCCTAAAAAGGGATTACATGATGTGGTGGTTATAAAAATTATGAGAATGAGGGCCTAAGGAGTATTCACCACACCACGTCTCCTCATAGAATATTTTTTAGGTCAAGGGACCAAATGTGAAAGTTAGGCTCGGCTCGAGGCAAAGTGGTCGTGCATTCCAACGTAACCCATCATGATGGGAATCAATCGGCACATAGTTCTAGGATCATAGTTACACATCATGTGGGAATGATAAGCCAGTGTGGAATAGATGCACCAGTACATACCCCACAAAGCCAACATGATGCATACTTGATGTGCTAAACAATGAGTAGATATGGAATTTCCCTAGTGTAAGGAAGCACACATTAGGAGTGATGGGCCACTAGGTGAGTGACGTTACACTATTACTGACCCTCCTACTTAACATTCATACATGAGGGGGAGGGGGGTAGAACTGAGTTTGTTGGAATTCCACTTAATCATATGTTAGTGGAAAGATGTGTATCAGGATTCACCAGATCTAGATCATAATTATAGCGGCGTAAAGATAGAGGATAACTATGACCATGTTCGAAACATAGAATATTTTATGTTTTTTCCTGTAATGGGGACAAAAAAATGAGGGTTGACCGCTGACCATGTTCAAAACATAGGACATGGAGAAAATGTTGTCTGAGGGCTTTAGGGGCATTGGCCCAAGATGGAAGGTGAGGCAATGTGGCATGATACCAAGCCATAATGTTGTTCCCTTCAGACATGTAAGAGTATGGGAATCCTAATTAAGGGCTCATGAAGCCTAGGCATGAAACAAGAGAATGTCCATGTGAAAATTCCACACTTTGGGATCTTTTTTAGGACGCATTTGAGTATGAAAATAAGAAGTATCAGATAGATGGTGTAGAATCCCTTTCCAAGTACAAGGGTCCTGGGGTCGCATGCTCCATGCTTAAGGTCATAGAGTAGACAATTAAGAGGGGACCTACTTTAATGAAATGTTTATAGGGGAATGAAGTAGTTGAACTTGATCTGTAGTTCCTATTGGGAGATCTTAGTTTAGGGTCATATAACTCAGACCAAGTTGGGATGATATAAGGAAGAAACATGGTGCGGTTGTCGCAAAAGCTAGCGTGAATGAGAACACAAGAGGTGCTCGCCACAACACATAATTCAAAAGGATTTTGGGCCAAGGGGATGGAAAAGGGGAAATATTTAAGATTCCTGGGGCTAGTTCTATAGACAGAATGTCTGAGCGTTCATATATATCCCATGAAGTGGGGAATCAAGCCACATGTAGTTCTAGAAAATGTCGCGCAGTTTGGTATCATGCGACGAGGATTTTTGGATCTTAGTTTAATGGTCTTAGAGATCTGACTATATATATAATTGAGGTAGAGAGACACATGGTGAAGTAATTGAAAATCCCTATGTGAATAATGAATATAGGAGTCCATATCACGCAATGTGATACCTTGGGAATTAGTAGGTAGAGGGGTAGAAAATGAATGATGGGATGGTCCTGAGGCAATGTGTGTGGGAATTCCTATGCACCCCATGATGATAAGGAAAAATCCATACATAGTTCTAGATGTTCCATGGTAAGGTACGCATGCTAGGGATAATATTATCATGCGGGTCTGGCATATGCCGCAAAAGAAGTTTCATTTGATAGATCATGTTGGCTCTTTAAGATGGATCTGTGTTTTTTTTTTGAAGTGATACACCTAGGAGAGAGTATCCCGGAATCACTACAGGGATCAATCCATATGTAGGCATTGAAAAATGGTATGGTGGATAACCACTACCAAACATGATGCCCCTTGAGTGAGGAAATCACAATGCAGTGTCGTTTTTTGTTGTGCAGTCAGGACAATAATGTCATAGTTTAGGTTCATATGATAGGTTCAACCCTTGAATTTTAACGTTTTTCAGTAATGATGTTATGGTTTAATGTCATATGGGACTCGGTACCATACTTTAAAGTCATATGGATTGGAAAAATATATATGAAATGAAGTTTTGGGGGGGAATGTGCATAGAATGATATAGAATACCCGACATGAATGAGGATGAGGTCCACACCACACTATGTGCAATTCTGTGGAATAAAACTCAGGCCAAGGGGCCATAAAAGGAAAGATAATATCGGGATGGACCAGTGGATGAAATATCCAAGTGTTTCTGTATATACCATGAGGACTGGATTCAATCCATATGTAGTTATGACGGTGTAGTTTAACATCATTCAGGATAAAAGGCATGGGAGAGTAGCTCCTAGAAGAGGAGTGTGTTGTGTGACTATAGAAAACCCGATGTGAATGAGGATGTAATCCCACACCACACCACTCAATACTATGAAATTATGGGCCAAAAGGCCATACAAATAAATTTATTTAGTGGAATATGTGCAAGGCCTGACGATGATAAGCCTAGGAATTCCTACATATCCCATGAGGATGGAAATAAAGAAAAACATTGTTCTAGAAGATGTTGTGCAGTTTTATGTCATTTAAAAAGGATGTTGATAGGGGAAATGTATCTCGATGGGGAATATGTATAGAACATCGAGTAACCTGGCGGGAATGAGGTCATAATTCCATACCACACCATACAATCCTAAATGATAACTTAGTCCATGGGACCAAGAAAGGTTTATGGATCTAAGATGGGATGTCCTAGCCAGTTTGTAGTTTACCATCTTGCAGTGAGGATGATGGTGATCTTATTTTAAGGTCACAGGGCTGGAACCATGGACACATAACCATTTATGTAGGTATTTACTTACCAAGATCCAAATCCCATGTGAGCAATGCACTATTTGGGAAATAAGGAATATGATCAGGCCCTACCCAAATATAAGGGTACGATGATGAGGGAAAGAGATCAGGCAGGGTCGATCCTAACAAGTTCATAACTCCTTCCTGAGGTAGATGGATGTTTAAGGGGATAGTATGATATAATGAACCACTCCACCCAATATTTGGGACATACGGGGGTGGTGAAAATGATGATGGATGACTTTTGACCATATTTGAAACACAACATCCGCCCCGTGTGACCTAGAATGGTAACAAGAAATGAATGTCTACTACAGACTATATTTTCATCAGAGGACATATATCAATTGGTCCCTCGAGATCCTTGAGGATGTTGTCCCAAAGTTGTTGGAGATCTCTATATCATAGCATCTATGTCGTTCGGGGATCCTTTTCAATTTGAAATATGATGAAGACCCAAATAATGGGGATGTGTGAAGCATGAATATACCCATGCAGTTTAAACATCATTTGGGATGGTGACCAAGGTGGAAATTATTAGGGAGAGGGATACATGGTGCCTTCATGATGAACTCGACGTGAAAGAGGGAAAAATCATGCAGCACACCATGTGTTTCAACCTAAGGAGGGTTCTTAGTGTTTGGCGTTGGGCCTACAAAATAAATATCTGGGTGTTTCTATGTATCCCATGAGGATGGTAATCTTGCCATATATAGGTCATAATGGGAAATGTAGTTTAACATTGTGTGGTGAGGATGTGGGAGGATAGAAGAACGAGGAGGGGAATATGGTGAGATGATCGTAACCCTAACATGAGTGTGGACAATGAAGCCTATACTACACCATGTGGGATTGTCCAAGATAACTTCACCTAGGTGGATTTTCACAGAGAAGAATTTTGGGGCTAGATTCTATGAAAAAGCGTTATAGAATTCCTACGTTTCCCATGAGGATGGGAATCAAGACATACATTGTTTCTAAAGATGTTGTACAGTTTTTCATCATGTGGTGAAGACATTGATATAGAGAGATCTTAGTTTACGATCATAGAGCTCATACCATAATGGTATATTTACTGCTGATAGTTTAACGTCATTCAAGATGAATGTTGAGTAACATTACATAACTCATTTTGGATGAATACCACTTTTTTAACGTCAGGTGGTGAGGATGGAAGAGTTTACGGTTATGCAGGAACATTTACTCTAGAAAATTATTTCTTGAAGAATTTTTCATTGGTGGGAGGAGTTATACGCTCACCATCCATGGTAACCATGGAGTACACTCCATTGTGGTAAGCCTCATAAATTATGTATGTTCCTTCCCATTTGGGCTTCAGCATGGGTGGTTTCCTACCAGATATCATTTTTGTTCTCTGGGAAAACACCATGTCACCTTGCACGAAAGAGAGGAGGCGAACATTATGGTTGAATGCTCTGGATATCTTGTTTTATTCTTTTCTAGATTGTGTGGGTCATGAAGCATATTCCCATTGAGTGATTCCAATTCATCTAGACAAGTATCAGCAACCTTATGTGATTATTTTTTATCATAGTGAGTTGTACGTAATGAAGGAAATTTAATATTGATGGGAAAAAAGACATCCCTTCTATACACCCGAGAGTATGGGGTCACCTGGATGGGATTGGGAGTTGTTGTCTGATAGGGCCAAAGTGCATTGGAAAGCTTTTCTGGCCATCTTTTCTTCTTCTAACCAACCATTTTATGCAGGATGTTAGAGAGGGTTCTGTTAGACACCTTGATCTTCCCATTTTCTTGCATGTGATAGCAGGAGGAATGGTTAGAACTGATGTTGTAATTTGTGTACAATTTAATCAACTTAGATGCCCAGAACCCGGTGATGTTATTGTTGACGACGGTGTGAGGGACTCAAAAAATGGTAGATGATGTTGGAGCTCACAAATTAAACTATAGAATGATCCTTGTCCTCCTTGAGTGAAACTGCCTCTACCCACTTGGAAAAGAAATCTGTAGTGTTCAGGATGAACCTGAACCGGATATTTGTCGCTAATGGATATGGTCCCATGACATTGAGTCCCCAGAACACAAAGGGCCAAGTGTACTTGGCGGTGTGGGTAGTCTTTTGCGACCGATGCACAAAATTATCATGGATTTGGAATGCATGGAACCTCTTTGAAAACTTTATCCTGACGAGGATCTTGGAGGGAAACAAATACCATAGTCTATGGATCTAGTGAGATAGCTTCGACCCGGTCTGATGAGATCTGTAGGAACTAACATCAACCACCTACATGACCTGAGAAGTTTCACCTCCTTGAATGAAATAGGGAAGAAACACATCAAACCTGTGGATGTAGAGGATCATCGGAAGACCATGACTACTCTATGGGTAAACTATAATGCATGAAGCCAGAATCGCTCGTTCTCGACATGATCTACCGGGAGATTATAGTGTTTGACATACTCGATAAAGGGGGGGGGGGTCCTCCAGTCGGGAGTCACTTCCAGCACTGGATCAGGGGACCCAGTGGTCCAGATTTGGAGGCATCAGTGGTAAGGTGGCTTACCTATAGGCTATTCACATCTTCCTGAGTGATGGGGGTGACTCTCTGGTGTTCCATGTGGATGATCAAATCATCCTAATGAGGCTCTACAAGAGATGAAAATAGGTTGGATAAGGTGTTGTCTCGACCCTTCTAGGACCGAGGGGTATGGGTAACTTCATTCGAAGTTGGGAACATAGCCATCAACTAGAATGTATGTTCTAATAGTGGTACAAGATCTAGATTTCTTACAATGTATTCTCCATCGACCTTTTTGATGACAAGTTCGGAGTCACCTTTCACATGCTAGTGCATAACATCAATCTCAAAGGCCTACTCGAGGCCAGTGTTTAAGCGCATGGTACTCCTCATTGTTGGTTCTAAAGTCTGAAAACATGAATGAATATGGAAGAATGTATTGTGCTTTCATGATGAATATGATACCTGAGCCAACTCTGTAGAGTCTGGGGTCATTGATTCTTCTACCTATAGGGCTTCGAGAAGTGCCATCAATGTGAATTTGGCAACATGGAAGGACTTGGTGTACCGAGATGATTGCCTTATGGGAAAAATCATGATCCTTGGATTGGTCTGTGGGAGATGGATGAGTAGCAAGGAAGTTTGCTAATGTCTACCCCTTAATAGCCTTCTAGGATAAAGACCTGATGTTGAACTGTTGGATGATAACCACCCATTGAGCTTGACCACCAGTCAACATGGGGAGGTTTAGGATGTACTTTATAGGATCTACTTGGATAACTAGCTATACTCATGGTGCTACATGTAATGTCTCAATTTATGCACTAAAAATACTAGATCAATGACTCTATTCTCGATAGAGTAATATATGGTCTCTGTATTATGGTTCATGGAGCTGAGATATTCGAGACTTTTCTCTATACCCTCGTTTCTTTTTCTGGGTGAGAAGTGTGCCAAAGGATCTTTCTAGGGTGGTCACATAAAGGACCAGCGACATTCCAAAAACTTGTGGCATTAACACCAAAGGTTGTAATAGGTTCTTATGGATTTCCTTGAAAGTATTCTGACATTCCTCATCATACTGATATATAGTTCCTTTCTTCATGAGTCGCGAAAAGGGATTATAGTTTCCAGTGAAAATCATAATGAGTCGACATATGTATGCCATGTTGCCTTGAAATCCTCACAGCTCCCAAATGTTACTCATAGGAGACATCTGACTGATGGACTTATTCTTCACTAGATCGACATTTATGCCTCTATATCTTACAAAGAAGCCAAAAATATTTCTGAAGGTGACCCCGAAGGCACACTATGATGGGTTCATCTTCAGATGGTGAGAACATAGGAAGCTGAAAACATTCTCAAGGTCTTTGAGATTGTCTTGGAATTGGAGGGATTTGACCACTAGATAGTCCACATAGAATTCCACCAACGTCACGATGATTGGAATAAATATTCAATGCATTGAACACTAATTGGTAGAACCTACATTCTTTAGACCAAAGGGAATGACCTGGTAACAAAAAGTTCCACGTGGTGCCCTGAATGGTGTATACTCTTCCTCCTCAGGGGACATTGGTATATGTTTATACCTAGAATAACCATCCCTAGAAGAGTGAGCCTGGAACCTAGAAATGGTGTCAATAAACTGTTTTTTCATTGGAAGGGTGGAATCATCATTCATACAGTGACATTTTAGATCCCGTATGTCGATAAAGACTCTGATCTGCCCGTTTTTCATCCTAACAGGGACCATGTTGGATAGCCATCTAGGGTACTGTACCTCATTGATGAAATTGGATCGAATGATCTTATCAACCTCTACCTCAACCATGGAACCCTAGGAATGGTGCATCTTCCTTGGCCGTTGTTTGAACTCACGATGATTTTTTGGAAGGTCGTGGCAGTGTACAACAACATGAGGATATTGTCTTGGCATCTCATCATAACATCAGGAAAATAAATCGTAGTTTCTCTTCAAGAAGTCCATGTACTGTTGTTTCTCTTCATAGGCATAGTGACACTTATTAATGTGGGATTCAGACTCATATCACTACATATTTTCACATGTACCAATTCATCAACTGTGGTGGAGATTCCCTCTTGAAACATGGGTAGTGAATCTTCCATTTATTCTTCTTCACTTATAGGAGGATGGATCCTTGCTGGGAGGAGATTCCTTTGAGTCAAGAGATCCCGAGGGGAAGATGGTGCCATCCTGAGCGGTAGTAGACACTGCATTGGGGGACTCCTGCGCTACCGAAACCATTGAGATGAAATATTTTGATCTGATCCCATCTGGTCGTTGGCCTAAGGGTCCAAGCTTGATGATAAAAAATTAATAGTGGAATGTTAGATGGATCCGGTTTATCCTAGCCCAACGGAACAACAATGTATGATGTATATTCATTTCCATAGAGAATACATCCTAATAACTTATTAGGGTAGGGGGATCTGAGATCTTCTAAGCATGATTCATGTAGGAATACAAGGTGATATTTTGGAATCACCTAGACTTGAGAATGTCCTTACCCTTGTTCCAGAAACAACAAAAAATTTCCCCAGTTCTGGGGTCATACCCTCGAATTGGTTGATCAAAAAAATGTAGGCATCATCTAGATCTGTCCATGGGTCGGTCACAACCATAACATGTTCAACCTCATCATCCTTAATGTACTTGCTCTTACTCTTATAATAGTCGACATACAGGTAGTGGTATTAAAAAGAGGAAAATGGATATGTGTCTCCATGGAGTACACACACCAGAACCTTAAGGGTGTATTTATGGCACTAGAGATATGATGAAGGGACTACCACATGCAGGTGAAGCCAGAGCCGTCCCATCAACGAGTTGTAAATGGATTCATGTGAGACAACCATGAATTCTGTTCCAGACACCTTGATCCCTAACTTGGTCTTCAGGTGGATCTTTCCAACTGGTGTTTGTTCCATTCTATCATAACGTTGAATTTTCAGGTCATTGGGACATAGAACATCATACAAAAACCCCATTTTTTGAAGTGTTCAGGTCATCATTAGGTTATTCCTAGAGCGTGTGTCAACAAGATGGTGACAATCCTCCTAGCCATTGATGTTTCTAGTGATGTAAAATGGGCAGATGTTCCCTTGTAAGGGAGATCCTTCATCTTCTGTAGAGAAAGAGATAATGGCCTTACATTCAACATGCTCGACTACCTCAACATTGAAGGATTCAATAACTGCTACCTCCATCTCATACTTTAGAGGTATTCATAATGTTTTGGAGAGGGCTTCATACATATCTAATGACATGCGAAGTGCCTCGAGGATAGAGATCCACACATGAATGCTAGAATTATGCTTAAAGACATCCTACTTACATTCCAACTATGAAATTATCATTATAGGAGGTCATTCCCCAGCAGTGGGTATGGTGGGCCCTTCCGACCAAACCGACAGATGACTAGTGTTAGGAATGTCTTGTTGAATGCTACTTGAAACTTATGGAGTGGCTACCAGATCTAGTATTGATGGATGAAGCTAGTCCATAATAGATCGTGGGTAATCACAACATAGTCAGGGTGGATCTTCTTGATCTTTTAATACAAATGGCAATGAAGGAGGACCTGATGTCACTATATGCGAAGCATGTGCATTCTGAGTTCTGCGTTGGTCCAGCTTTCTTGTTTTGGTGGCATGCATAGCCTGGCAGGAAGTACTGACTGAGGCACTCCAATTAACTGTATAGTCATGACCCCGTCGTTGCTGGAAGTGGCCAGGGACATTTGTAGGAACCACATGCCACAGTGTGCCATGAGAAGTCATTTAGGGGTTTACCAGCTTCATGATGTTAACTGAAGCATACATGTGATCGTCACATAAATAATCATTTGCCACTGGACGGATTCTAGGGGTAATCACTGTCCCTGGGGGCATGAATTTGCTGATAGTATGGGATGTAGTTGACATCGATGGGGGAATTTTTTCCCTTGAGTCGTCGAAGCCTGCTCCCCTTGGAAGAGGATAGATGAGTCGTTGATGTAGATGTTCTGGATATAGTTGATGCAACAACATTTGAATGCTCAGGTCAATTCAAATATGTATGGATAATACCATAGGCATCAGGGATTGACATACGAGCCATCCATCCATCATAATTTTGGTACATGTAGTTAGGAACCTGATTCCACTCACCTTCGATGTCCCTACCGTTGTCTAGCATCCCAAATAAATACACCACCTATGCCAAAGCTTGGCCTAGCATGAATATGTTGTTATCAACATGGTCTTGTAGCCATTATTTAAACACATAGAATTGTTTGAGGTTATTACCTAGGATCTGGTGATAGGGGAATTAATTGGGGTGATTACTGTGATCCGCCTCTTCAGGCCTCCTGCAATAGGGAAACCGTATAATTCTATGTTCCATGGAACATCATAAATATATGGGGAAATAAGAATTGTTAAATGAGTAGTTCTAGTTTCTTCTATCTGGGAAGGTGGATCTGGGAGCCTGGCCCTGACACGGAACTAGAAGAGCCTATTGAGGTGGTGGAACCAAGTTATATCGTCTAGGTGGTGGTGGCGTGTTACGCGGGGGGCGTCTGCCGATTTTGAGGTGGGAGCTGCTGGGCCGGAGGTTGTGCCTGATGTGGTAGGCCTCTATGAGGCTATGGTGGGGGATCAACTGTTAATAACTCCAGTTGCCTGGGGGCCTCTATTTTGTCCACCACAGATGGATAAACCTTAGAGTCTCTTCTCACGGGAATTGGGGGAGGCAACAGGAAAGCCTGCTTGGCCTGATGTAAGAATTCCACTAAATGCTAGGCCTTATAAGAGAAATCATGGAATCCCCCTGGGTAATTCAGAGTAATTATAGAAGGGAATTGTTTAGTTTTGACACTCTCCACACAAATTTTCAGAAACTATTCCTATTTCAGCGGCATATCCCAAGAGTAGGTGAGGCCTTTCCACCAGGCAACGAAGTCCACAGTGTGCTCATCAGGCCTCTTATTACACATGAAGAGGTCTGGAATACACGTATATTAGGAGGTAGAGCATAACTGGTAAAGAAAATTTATACCGATATCTTCCTAGCCAGCAACTGAACCAATGGGTAACTTATTTTACTAGACAAACACAGACCCTTCCAATGTTTGTACGAAACACCATAGTATGGCCGCCTCTTTCAATGCTAGTGTTCCCATCATGGGTCCACACCATGAGATGACGTGGGATAGATGCTACAGTAGGTTTCATGTCCAATTAAAATGGGAAATGTAGGGTTTTAGAAACCTAGGGGTGCCGATATATTGTCAACCCATGCCAGTATGGATTTCCATCAAGAAACATTTCCACCGGTCGAGTCTCAAACATCTCAAGCCAAGAAATGTGCACTGCCATTGGATAATCTGGATAGTGATTCCTATCTTATTATGTTTCCCTAAACAGGAATGTGTTGGAAGGTTCTTCAACCTGATAAGCAAGCCCAACAGCTCTTGAAGCAGCTGGGGGTGATGTACGGAGCAGTTGGGGGAACCTAAGTTGGGTCCCAAGGATTATCACATCACTGAGGTGGATTTGGGTACACATACCATGCCATCATTCTAGAAACACCTTATTCTACCGTATCGATGTGGGTAGGATAGTTAGGGTCACACAGGGGAAACTAAGTAGGGGAATGTTGTATATTCCCTTGCTACCCCAGTCACTACTCCGGGGAACATTCAATAAAATGGTTGTCAATCATATTTTTGTGCTATGCATGATATTGATGCAACATGGCCTTTTTCGGGACATATTACATCTTTTTAAATGAGCCAGACATGTCAGAGGGTTTGACGACCCCAAGATTTTCTTTTCCCTTATTGGGATTCCAGAAGAGGACTAATGACTCACTGGGAATGGGAAGACTTAGTAGACTTATCCTCTAGTGAGTAACCATTACTAATGGATCTAATAGTTTTGTGACTCCCCTAAGGTGTAAGTTCTCTCCAGTAGCATTGTATCTCCCTCTTCCTTTGATAGTTCGACCTTGTTTACCACGAATCAACATGGAGGCATATCCTTGATATCGCCTTGAAATTCAAGCTCGTGAAGGATAGAACTAAAATGGAGGGAAACATACTTCCCCCTACCATGGACCTGCACACAGGGGGAAGCCTCTTCGATAATTCGTCAGATCACTTTAAAGAACTAATTGCATCGTTGGTGGAGGGTCTAATGGAGACCAGGTGACTTAAGGTGCTATGTCAAAGGGAGAGCAGCCATGATGAACATACATTCTTTCTGGTCAATATATTCCAAGTGTGTCTGACTCTAGGGGTAAGATACTCTCTAGTAATAGAGATAGAAGTGTGTCAACAGAATGTTTCAGAGGATAGATTAAACTTCCTCCCAAGTAAGCAATTTTGGTGCACTGATGTTCATAGTTTCAATTTTCCAGAACTTCTCTGGGAAATTCTCCACTGTGATAATATCCCAAAAGATGTCTGGATCAAACACTAGATATGGTCCTATGTTTCCCCACTAATTCACTAGAGTCGGATGTGTGAAAGGTAATGTCACTGAAACAGACTTCTGAGATGGTAAACTGGTGGGTGGAGAATATAGGGTATGGGCTGACAATCTACCACATCATGGGATTTCCTACAATGAATGCAATGAATTAGACACCACATCCATGAAAGATGGACTTGAGACCATGAATTCTTGTGAAGGTTCTGCAGTTACTGGTGATGGGTTAGGTTGTTGTTCATTCATTATCAGTCCTCAGAATAACTCTTCATGATCTCTGTTGAGGTAGAGAATGACCCTATTGAAGATATGTAGTATTTCATGTCCAGGCCCTACGAAGGGGCCAATTCCTCCTCCTCTTGGATGTATCTACAGAGGGAGCATGGAATCTGGTGGACCACACTTTTCAAAAGGATGAGGCTTGTGTGCCTTGTTTTTACCGTAAGCCCCACCATGGAGGATCGAGGTGAGGGTCCCATTTCCGAATCACAATCCGCCTAAGAATCTGAGAAGAAGATGGGCTTAATCATGGTCTCAAACATCATGGAATTTTTTTATGGCATCAGGAACCCACCCTCCTTCTTAGGATGTCTCTATGGGATAGGGTATATTTTTGTATCAAGGAGGAAGATTGGCTGAACAGATCCTGGGGCGGAGAGGACTTCCTCTTGGGTGAGTTGGGGTGCGAGGAGCAGTGAGAAAAATGTCAAAGGGAACATAGGGAGGACATTTGTGTCCACTGGATGACATGTAGAAGGTGTCTCTGTGGGAAGTGTTGGTGTAGGCAGGACCTCAGCTAGAGCTGGTAGGATCATTGGAAGGTCCTCCATGCTTATTTACAATTGCAGCATCAATTCAAGGAGGGTACTCATACTGGTCGAGCTAAACACGGGTAGGACCTCTATGTTGGGTTCCTATGAAGTGAGGCAAACATCCACTTCACTGATTACTAGGATGAGGAGGTCCTTCATCAGCTACTGCCAATACATAGGGAAGTCCCCCATGCTGATGGTTTGCCTGGTGGGTAGCATCTTCACATCAGCAACCTATGATGGGAGGAAAAACTCCATACTTGAGTTCATATGTGCGGAAGAGGCTTATGTACTTGGTGTCAATGCAGGTGTGAGGACCTTCAGACGGATTGATGGTGGCATGGGGAGGACCTCCACACATTTCATTAGAACAGAGAGGACTTTCTCTATCATTAGTGATGGTAAAATGAAGACCTCCATACTGGATGTCATTTCTGTATATTGGCCCGTGATGGAACCCACCTATGCCAGCGATAAGGACAGTCGAACCAGCCTTCCCATGGGGTGGTTAGGGCCTCGATTCGGACCAGGTGTATGAGTGCCCCTATTGATAATAAACGGGGCGATGATATACATCGGCGATGGAAGGGGCCATAGTAACTATTGATGATGAGGCACCCTGGTGGGCGTCCTCCTCAGCTTGAGCCTGACACTAGCGTCGGGTTAACCAGACTGGGGCCGGTGGTGCAGGTGCATAACTCACCAGCTCCTCAGCTCGTGGTGTCGGTGGTGGTGCTAATGTCATCTATTGGGAGTCCACCGTTGGAGCACCTAGGAT
This sequence comes from Viscum album, assembly GCA_963277665.1. Classification (NCBI taxonomy): domain Eukaryota; kingdom Viridiplantae; phylum Streptophyta; class Magnoliopsida; order Santalales; family Viscaceae; genus Viscum; species Viscum album. Next base: position 373,965,146 of record OY728119.1, on the reverse strand, counting down.
GGGATTATAGTTGGGTTGTCCTGGACATCCCTCACCTCATTGGCATAGGGGTGGGATTCATCACAATATTCTGGGGAGAGGCTCTTGAAACGATTATACATTAGAGTGGTGATTAGTGGCTCCCTGAATGACTATTGGGGGAGGTAGAGATAATAAGGCACTAAATCATCTAGTTATTTTCATTCCATTCCCTCCTCCTCATATCATCGAATGTGATTGTTAATCACCCTTCATAGAACAATTTTAGACGGGGAGATGGGTTGTGGGCGCCTGATGGTTGTGGATGTGGAGACGTCCATGGAATAGATGAGGTTGTGCGGGATTTTCACATTAATGTTTCCCCTACCCCTACGTCTGTGGGTGGGTAGTTATTGTTTTCCTATCATGACGGCTTGGCTCCTGCAAAGAATAAATATTTAACCATTAGTGATGAAAGAAGAAATGCCACATCTAGTGCCCAATAGTCATTCCGTCTTCTATGGTTGGTACGAATGATCCATGCTTAAAACGTCACAGACCCGGATGTCCAACTTTCAACTAACGCAATTTATGGTGAGTTACATATAAGGCCCACTATTTTCTTAGTGGGACCTGGCACAATATAACTGGATCCGTTGAAATGGTAACCCACTGATGTCTTCAGCTCTACTAATCTCCACATTAAGGATAATAATTTCACTTAGGGTACATCTTTTTTGTTTTCAATGCATTCACTGAGGTTCGTATCAGTATGTCGAGGATGTGCTAATTAGTTCCCTTCCTTCTCAGTCTCTAAAGCTGGGCATAATCCATCGCTTATGCAGGGATGTTTTCTCCTTGACCAAGATGAGATGTTGGGATATCAGTTCCTACTTCTATTGATTCCTCCCCAGAACTCAGTACCTAGTCAGGGTCTCGCTTATAGACATAAGTAGTTGTTCATGAAACTCCTCCCAATGAAATGTCTTCATAGATACTAGTTAATTATGCTGCTTCTATCATAACATTACATGGTGTCCAATCAGGGTAGAAACCTTCATTCGGGTGATTAGTCACGCTGGACATCGCTGGCATGTTTGATGTTGTAACACTAATGTGTCTGGGTTTCATTCCCTTATTATAGGGATTCTCAAGATCACATAATCCCAAGGAATCCCATGTCATCTGTAGGGAATTATATGCCATAGGCATGGATCTGTGGTTTTCCTCTGCATCCTAGGTTTAACACAGGGTATGCTGCGATCTTAATGTATTAGATTTATGGACCAGACTGATTGGAACACTGATAAGAGTGTATCAGATGGGTGGAACCCTAGGAGGAACAGTGATGCTAGGGCTAATGTGTGGTCTGGTACCAGATTACTACTAGGAGCAATGAAAAAGTGGGTGACATGATCTCACCAGGATGTGGCGGACTGGGTATGAATCGGGATGGACATGGAAGGTTGAGAGTGGATAGATAATGATATGGGATCGTCATGAGGATGCTGGTGATGTTGGGCTTGATCCTCGAAGATAGTTCCTACATATCACTATTACAGGGAGTCAAATTACACGTAGTTTTGTGGGGTGATGGGACACCTAAGGAGGCATCCCATGATAATGGATGCATAGACGGGGCAAGGAGGAACTAGAACCTCCGGGTTGGGGAATGACCTTCCCGAAACACATAGGATTGAGGCAATAACCACAATGGGACATGGGTGATGGTATTGAACCACACGGAGGCTTCCTACATATCCTCATGGTAGGGAATAAAATCCCACATAGTTCAAGATGGGGCACAGAATTGGGGTGTACACAAAGAAAAACACACAACAATATATTGGGGAATATGATTAGTAAGGATCCTGGGTTAGTCTGATGCTCAAAGGGTAGACCAGAGATGTGGGTCCCATGGAGAGGACACCAAAGTTTAGCAGTGTTTTGGGTTGAACATAAAGGAGGATTATTACATACCCTATCTAGGAGATAGGGATCAAACCAACTTATTTCTTCTTACAATAGATTACCGTTGTGTGGGGATGAAAACGTATTACCCCTATTTGAGTTTCCGACAACCTACCACTAATCGAGGATCACAACCTCTTACCATCAATTGGGGAACACAACAAATTACTAATGATTCAGGAACACAATGGACTACCATTTATTGGGGAACAAAATGGATTAGGGTTGATTGGGGAACACAACGGCTTACTGTCGATTGGGGAACAAAACGTTTTACCGTCAATTGGGGAACACAACAGCTTACTGTTGAATGGGGAACAGAAGAGAATACCATCGATAGGGGAACACAACGACTTTCCATCGATTGGGGAACACAATGGTTTACCTTTTATTGTGTAACACAACATCTTATAGTCAATTGGGAAACACAATGACTTATCCTTGATTGGGGAACACAAGGGCATACAATTAATTGGGGAACACAATGGATTACCGTTGATTGTGGAACACAAAAACTTACCATGGATTGGGAAACACAATGGATTTCAGCCGATTGGGGAACACAATGGCATACCGTTAATTGGGTTTGGACCACAAAGAGGCTTTATATGTACCCTTCCTTGGAGGTAGGGACTAAAAACCACATAGTTCAATACCATACATTTTAACATCATACAGGATGAATGTGAACCGACGTGAAGGGGTCGGGACAGATGGGTGTTGGGCATGAAACTTAGAGAGGCTTCTTATGTACTTTTACTTGGAGGCAAAGATCAAATTCTAATTAGTTTATAGGGAGGATATAGTTTAACGGAATGTGGTATGAAGGTTAACCATCATGATGTGATCAGGACAATTAGGTGTTGGTATTTAACCTTATAGAGGTTTACTATGTACCTTTCCTAGGAGGAAAGGATCAAAGTCCATGTAGTTCCGACTGGGTTGGGGCTTACACGCTAAGGCATCCCAGCTAAGGATTCCATGATCAATGCTTACTATAAGCCCACGTGAGTCATGATCAGAATGAGATACCAGAGGTAGAAAAGACCTAACAATCTTGTCCTAAATGGTGTGTCTGCTAAATGTAGAGTGTGGAATACATGTGGTTAGCGGCCCAAAGAAGAAACATGGGCTTACGCATGGTTAGCGGCCCCGGGAGATGTATATTGGGGCTTACTCTAGGATGGAGTCCTGATGGAGACGATGCCCATAGGGAGAGGGATGGGTTATCAAAGTTCCATGTGCACATCTCTCCTCTGGTGTTTTCCATTAGTGTGCCTTTGTGAAGAAGAATAAAGCTAATAACTGAAACATGAAGCACTGCAAAAGGGACCTTGAAATCACTTCGTAAAAACATAAAGGTTCATATGGTAGAAGAGTGTTTAACATGAGGGATTTGTGCATAAGAAGTGTGTGAAGATGGTGTATGAGAAAGAGACATTGAAGACATGCTCAAGGGTGCACACAAGGAGAGATAATTTCATGCACAAGAAGGGGTTTATGTGAAATAGGTTCGCAAATGGTAAATATTGTGTGCCATAATCCAGGTTTTATAGATAATGGAGCATGCGCTCAATTGGAGGTGGATTGTAGACAATTAGAGGAGCTTTGTGCACAAAGGGAAGAGGTTTTCACACTTGTAAAGGGATTTTCACACAACTAGACAACCATCAAAGGGACTATGTGAGGGTCATGCTATAGGGGTTTCACTTGATGACAGACCCCTGGAAGACATGATGTGGAGATTTTTTACCTAAAAGTCATATTTTTCATGCAGAAGAGGTGTATTACCCAGAGGGGGAATGGTTCGAATTTTTAACCCACTAGAAGTGAGAGGGTGCCCTTCTATTTATAGGCGATTGGGGGCAGTAGGTGCACACAGAATTTGGCATTTGCAGAAAACTCAGTCCCAGCATTGGTCGTTTGGGAATTTCCATGCCGGAGAGATAAATTCATCCAAAAAGAAATTGTTTTACACACATATAAGCTATTTTACAAACACCCCTCAGATTTTCCTCATATCCTTTTGGCGCATCCATAAACCGGTTGTTGATTCAAAATAGGCCTTTGGTTTTTTTCTATATATGACTTCCGGAGGCCTTTAGAATATTTCATCATCTAAACGTCCTTCAATTACCTCCACATTGATCTAAGATGCATGAAAATAAACACCGTCACATAGTTATCCAAATCAAAATACATAAATATTATAGAGAAAGTACAGAAAACATGTTATGTTGAAAAACATGAAAGGGAGGCCTGAACATAAATCATGTATTCAATCTCTAAACTCTCTATCTCCGTAGTCATGGAAAATATAACTGTATGAATATATATGGATTACTGATCATAAGTAATAAACTATATCTATAGTAAAACCAAAGCTATGATCATTGGAACTTATAGTTCAGGTAAAATTTAGAGTAATGATTTTTTAACATCCCCTTTCCATGATAATATGTTCTCTAGGAAGTGACACAAATTTTAGGGTGATTGAACCCTTCATGGATATTACACTTTCCATAAATAACACTTCATGATTTTAGTTCCTCAAATCACTGTAATTCTTCCATTCTCCATGAAAAAAGATACATGGATTTAGGGGACCTTTCTTACTATCCATGAGTGCATATTGATCTTTCATATGTATCTATGGTCCTCAAAGAAATGTGTCACTAGGAAAAAAATGGACTTATGTGCCTAGGGAAACCTGAACTCACCACAGAATAACTCAACACAATAGTGTTTTTGGGGCCATTCTCAATATGATTATCCCATATTAGTGACCTAAGTCGAGACCTTTGGGACATTATATAAAATCCACACACCAAACTATCCAATGGGATTCGACATCCTCTATGTTATATCACTGTGTTTTATACTCTTTCACAAAGCAGAAATGTGCCACTCCATTCTTTAACCTTTGAGGGAACAAACCTCAAGAATTGAAACCATAGTGATTAGGGATCAAGCTTCGCAATTAAAAGAGAAACATTTCTTGCGAGTATTAACTTTTTTTTGGATATCTGTCCACCCAACCAATCCTCATATGTTTACAATTTTATTCATCAAACATCTTTTATATCCTTTGGAATGTAGTGGACATCATCTTATTTTTACCATTATATCAATGAAATAGGTCATTGAACTAACAACTAAGTGCAGCTTTTGCTTACAAGAAACTAGATTCAATCATTGTGTGACCTGGAAACACCATGGTCTAAACTAGTACCTTAGGGTGTTATGGGTCATCCCCATCATGTCTTCCCAATTCCTTATATACTAACATAATCTATTGGGTTTTGACTAATATCATCCATATTTAAAATATCCTCATTGACCAAACATCCCTAGTGTTTGTCAATCATTCAAATTATACACATCAAGCTTCTATGACCCTTGTAAAAGAGTGGAGACACCTCAGTTTTACAAAGATATCAATGCATAAGGGCTTTTCCCACAAAACATAGGCATCTACTCCTTGTGGGAAATGATCTATAATCCTCATGAGCTTTGGAAAAACCATAGTAGAACTAATCATGATACGATATTTTCAATCATTCATGGAATGTTTGAACCATATCCCATGATCATCAATAATGTCCTAGTAGTTAAACATTATAGAGAATTCCATATTTAGTTACGAGCTAAAAGCTGCTAAACTATAGTGATATATGGTCAGAGATAAAAGAAACTAAACTACAATGATATAAGGTATGAGCTAAAAGAACCTAAAAATACAATGAATGAAACTCCGACCAAAAAACCTAAATTAAACCACATCATCAATAAATGTTAAATAATAATAGCTTATAAGGCCCACCACATGGCCTTGAAAGAAATATTTATATGATTTCCTATAGTATTAGAATCAGAAAAGGATAGATAAATTTCCCTCTGGAACATATATCCTACCAAATAATCTGTATCAAGAATAGGTAATCTCAAGATAACCATAATATAAAAATCAATGAGCAACCTCATGATTAGTGGGAATTCTTGATAGATTCTGGATGAAAATTTGTTATAATTACATTATTTAGATCCAAAAATTCATGTTTACATGATATTGTGAAAATGATGGGTATCATTGGAAATAATATAAAATCAAATCAGTGAAATTTCATGCATATCATGAATAAGATAATACTAGAAAAAAACATATAATATTCATAAAATCTATTCTCTGGTAGCATAAAAATGTATGAGTTTCCACTTATTTGAATCTCTCCCATGAACATAGAAGTCAAGAAAATGATTCAATATTACAGGACCATCATTTCATGTTCTCAAAGGCATCTTAGATCCCTATAATCATATAATCTTGCTAGTAAATAGACTGTTGTAACAAAAAAATGGATTTAGTCTCCCCCACGACAATCTGTTTCAACTACTCTTAATGGGTAGTGGATTCGATTCTTGACTTCACTACCATATAAGGATTCCATGTTCCTCTGAAATAGTTTTCTCTAAAATATGAAGTTCATGCTGGGACTTAGACAAATCAACCTAAATATAGATAATTACAGACAGAGAGGTTCAATATCAACCTTCTTATTGATGACTCTATCCAATTGAGTAGCCACCTCTATAACATACATTGCATTTTCATGTTTGTTTTCATCCTAATCAATCTTTGTTGAAGAAGAAGCCTCAAAAGACACCCTCTTCAATTTATGGACCCTCTATTCCACTTGTAGATAAATATACTCCTTCTCTATGGAATTAATAGAATCATAGTCTAATATGTTGTAACTAAGGGTGGTAAACATAAATGGAATGTATCTTAATCAGTCATTTATCCCATCCAATGGGGTTTCTAATACTAAAATCATTATATCTCTCCACATTTTTCATTTCATCGACTAAAATTGTGATGAAGATCTGGGTCCTTGATCTATGTTCATCTTATGGACAATATCATATTAGGGGACAATTCCTAGAAGAAAAGGAATCATTATCATGATCGTTGATGATGTAGGAAGGGGGATTGCCCCTACATTGTTCAACTCAGTCAGAAGGACCCCCAAATGAGCAGGGATTGGAATATCTAAAATCTATAGAGAAGATACTATTGAAAATAAGAAGAGGGGTTTATCATCCAAAATATAAATACTATGGTGTCACTAGGTAATCAAAAGATATGAAAATTATTAAAAACATACCATTCTCAATAGCATAGCTAGTGACATCCATTGCCCTAACTCCATTTTATGGTGAAGAGACAACACCCTCCTATGACTAGAAGTTTCAGGGATCATTCACTAATATAACCAAAGATTTACCTTCCTCTCTACCCTTTAGAGAAGAATGAAAAATAGGAAATGTCACGAAGAATTCCATGAAGTAAAAGAAGTGCCCAATTTTTAATGAATTATTCACCTTTTCTAAGACTGGCCTCTATCAAAGACAGTTCAATAGCGCAATATCTACCTATGTAAGTATCCTATAAAAGAATGAAACCCACACTAGGTCAAGTGGTTCAACCATCAAAATATTTGGTGTAGGAAAAAATATTTATTGTTTCAACACCAAATCCACATCCTCTTCATGAAAGGATGGGACAAATATTGAAGGGTCTACAAAAGTGACTGAATGCTCGCCTACTTCCCCAAGAGTGGAAACATGATTCTCTTATAGGTATAGATAGAGAATTTCACATTTTTGAAATGTCAGTATGTTCTAATAATATAATTCAAAAAAATATATGGGAAAAGTTCGACAACAATATGGGTAATAAATAAGAGGGTTTTGATAGTTCGTATTTCTTCATTTTTTCATTCCCTTCTAGGAAAGGATATATAGAGGGTGGTCGTGGAAATGAAATTGATCAAAAATGGAAATGTCCAACCTAATCTAGGGCAAGTCAACCCCGGGATCCATAATCATCAATCTCCCAATCACTGACAAATTCCTCTCCCAAAAACATTCCATATAGAGAATATATAGTGGACATAATGATTTTTGGGTCCTTTGATGCCACACAACATGACAAAAAAACACAAAGGATGTCAGAACAGTTGGAGAATACCCATTAAAAATTATAGTGAGATCAACCTTACTACTTCCCTAGTATTGATAAAACCCTATTTATCCTCACTAGTTTTCAGTATACCCTCAACAAACATTTGTTGAAAAAAATGGAATAAAATATTTAACCCTTGACACTTTATAATTCTACATCACGGTATTAAGAAAAGTTCATTTCCTTTATTGTATAGTCATTAATTGTGATACCTATAGGTGCAGTGACATGGTTGAATCCTTCCAATGGTTACTCTGATTTTTCCAATATACCCAAGAGGTCATCCCTTGAGTTTTAATCCTCTATGCCATCCAATATCATGATGAAAAAGTTAATAATAACCCTGGAATGGTCACTCCCCCTATCACTACACTCACTAAAACTATATTGATTGGTTATTCTAAAAGTAATATAAAATTACATATTTATTTACAGAGTGTGTTCAAGATGTATGGTCCTATTGAATCAAATCCTTTACTAGGACATTGATTTTCCATGGAAACTGGTGGCAACATGGAACCATCGCTTTACAATTTGGATAACTTATCATTGGGATATGAGTGGATCCAGAACATAGAATAATGATGAGATAAACCATTTCGTGAATCCTAGGGAAAAGTTTCAACTTAGTAAGTGTCTAATACCTTGTATACATTATCCAAAATTGATGACTTACTATCTAATTCTCCTCAGATCAGACATAAATAGAGTGAAGAAATCGTGTCTAGACACATAGGAATTGATGGAAATGCTAGAAGGGTACATACCATTAACATATATGGTCCCCATAAATGTGGGTAAATTGTAAAACCTCGAAAATTTATATCTATTAATCATATTCATCAAGGATTTCCCCACTATCATTAAACATATGACTCATTGGATCATTCCCATTGATTCAGAATGGGAAATGGATATAATAGATCTTATAATTCCTAACATCCCGAACCTTCTTTTTAACAATTATTAACCCATTGATACACTACAATTATAGTTTGAAAAAATTATTTGGGTTTCTTGGGATATTAAGATATTAATGTTCTCTTATATGTTACCCTATCTAGGTATGTAATACTTGAAAGGGGTATTCAATCCTATTTGGTCATTTTCGATTATAAAAATGGTTTATTAGGATATTTGATTTTACTATAATAGGTACAAGAAGCCCGATATGCTCCACCCTGCCACGTAGGTCTCTATAATTAATGTGGGATCTCATACTCCACCATTATCCTTCATTGGATTTATGCACCCACTCAAGTACATGACACAAAGTCTGACAAGTTGGATAACCCATTCAACACTGGGGACAAGTTTTCATCCCCATTGTTTAAATATTTATTCTTCATCCATGGGATAATAAGTAGGCACCACACTATAATAGTCCTTCTAATGACATTCTAGCAACTTCATAGTTCCGGATTAGATTGGGAATTCTTGATGAATTATCCCACCCCTCTACTTGAGTGTGCTATCTTCTCCAATAATTGGAATCTTGGGGGGGGGGGGGGGTTGTGACTTTTTAGCAATCCAAATCTATTCTATGGTGAAAGGATTTCAGATTATTTCATCCCAAGAATATGGTGGGTGGGAAAACTCTTCATACATACCTCCCATATAGGTTCACACATATCTATTCAACATATAAAAGGTTAATTCTCACCACACCATGCATAAGGATTAAATTGATTGTGTCTGGACTCCAGTGAATGAATCGGTGTGTCATCAAAAACTTATTGTAATAAGAAAACATCTATGAGATCCAGACAACCTTATACATCCTAATTATCTATAAATCCTCATTGAATTCTGAAGTAATATATTGAACCTAGAAGGGTTGGTCCTAATACATTCCACTGTTTCCCCTGATTGAATTCCCTACTTAGGAACCGCCGAATATTTTTGTCCGAGGTAGATTTCCACATTATCAATCAGTATATATGAACATCCAAAAAGGTCCACAATTGTTCAAATTGGAATATGTGGGAATGAATATAACTATATTACCACCATCAGGGTCTCCCTCAATGAAAAAATATACCACTATAGATATGTTCTCTTGGAATGTGATGTGGGTTTTCTGAACACAAGAGGTGGGTAAGAAGGATGACTACTAATAAATAAAGGGATTTTCCTTGGTAAGAAAAAACCCATAAAGGGGAAGTAAATATGAAAGGTGATAAACCCAAAATTTCTTCCCAATCAACAATATCATACTAAAATAAAATTACACAACATAATGGCATCAAGTAGGATCCAACATTTCCATAGTTTCATCCCAATGGACCATCACTTATTTGACCTCCTTCATTAAAGGATTTTTAGAACTATGAAGAGATCCTACATCCATCTGAACAAATGTTTTTGGTATATATCAGACATATATAATAAAATCTTATCCAATGAAAAGAATAAATGGGAAGCAGTAGTTGTTTCACATGATTCACTAGGGAATTCATGAATCACATAATGTAATCACAAATTCTTTGAATGATGTAGATCTCACAGATAAAATAAACTAGAAAGGAACCATGAAATTTAAGGACCCCACAATAGACTTGTGATTGCATGACCATGACATGGTCACATGAGCCACATCATAGTCAAAGGATCATATGGTCAATCCAAAAAATCCTACAATACCATCAAGATGATCTTGCATCCACATGACCAAATTTAGAACAATTATCGAAGATGGGTTTTTAGTTGAGTTGAATGAGTTCTTGGGAATTGGATTTTAAATTAAGAATCTCTCATGAAGAGGTTTCACGATTGGATCTCAAAACTAGTTATTATATGAATATCTAGTTATACGGTCATGCAAAAAAAGCTGAGAGAAAGAGATCTAGAGAGTTGAACAGTTATTGAATTAAACCCTATTCACTCCCCTATTAATAAGTAATTCAACAGAAAGATAAATATATTTGGGAAGACCAATCCTCACACAAGACATTGATTTGAGATAATGATAATGCCTATGCAACGAATTTACATCCCTCATATCTGAGCCCTTATCCTTATGTACATTACTCTTGTGGGGGGGGGTTGAATATGTTGATTCATTCCTAATGAGCTTCATAACATTCAAATAGGATGAAATAAATAATGATGGGTATTATATTTCATAAGAAATAGAGGAAGACGAAGGTATGCAAGATCACGTGTATCGCGTGAGATTACTGGAGGCACACTATCACATGAATTATAGAATATATTTGTAGATGGTAATATGAATAACATATCCTATGGAAGGTTACAAAAAGATACTTTTACATTTACTAATGATCTTGTGATTTCATTCATGACACTCACTGATCATGTATTGGTTTCTAAATCTTCACCCCCCATATCATGCAAATTTCCATGCGGCATGCACCTGACAATCCAACCAAGCATCATTTGAAAATTGGGAGAAAATATACAATGGTGGGAGCCTCTTTTAGTTCAAAAACTCATATTATACACACATTTAGCATCAGGGAAAAAACAGAATCCCCGATGACACTTCTTCCTAGCTTCGCAAGTACCTACTAGAATGTCACCACCATTACATGAAGGCGGTCTGATATGTCTAAGAGATCATGCACTGGACCATAATCTCTATAATTCAAATAGAAGGTTATGTCCATAAAAATATCCAACACCCCCAGATGTCACATTGTTGTGATTGTGACACCTCACTGGCATGGAATTTCATTATCATCGACAATACTCGTGCAATTTCACAAGATACCCAAGACATCAAAAAATAAATTAAGATAATAATATAGAAATGGAGGGAGACTCTTATGGTTATAAAAATCCCAGGACATGCTAGTATTTTCAATAATACCTCACAATATCCATTCTTCATGATGGACAAATCTCACAAACTCCCCTGGGAATCCATCCTTGTCCCATAATAGGTCACATAATTTTTTCCTAAATATCATGTGAAGGCCTTATGATAGGAACCCTAATCTTGAGAATTCCCCTGGTCATATCTTCCTTACAATGGGAGACTCCCTTGGTGTTCCCACATGACTAAGAAAACCTATTAATAAACTATAATCCAAAAAATAAGGCATTGATGGGATGATCTCATGGTTAATGAAAATCATGTGACACCCCCCCTGAAATTACATAAAACAGGATATCATGAAATTCATGATATCAATGATCCCCAAAGACTCTATATTGAATTTACAAGATTCATTTCAAAAACAATTGGTAATGATATGCGTGGGGAGGCCTATAAATCCCCCAACCCCACATCAAAAAAACGTTTCCATTGAAACCTCACATGTGTGCACCCATGAATCAGAGCATTTTTTCAGAGTGGCTAATGTTGCAATCATAAAATTTTTCCATTAGGGAAGATTCAAAAAAAACTAGAGTAATAATGCCTAATTTATAGGATCTTAATGTTACCAATCATAGATGACATGAAGTACCACTATATAATTAGATGAAAAACACCTCAAAGATATTCTAGATCACATGATACATAAAACAAGATGGAAGTGAACATATCTAAATCATTTTCAACAAATTATTAGATAATAGTCTACAAAATTGGAGGCTTATGTGAAGAAAATACACATTGGCCCTCATGTACATAAACTAAACCACTCAGGACACATGAAAACACCAGTACATGTCACCTAGATATGATGATGCTCTTTTGGTATGCTATTTGAATCAGGTTAATTCCTCCAAACATGTTACATCATGTCACATTTCCCCTGATATGACTCCCATGTCTCGAGAAACCCTCTCGGATCTCCGTCCAGAATATGTTTCTTCCTTCATACATGTAACGTGAATCATATATTTACAGTTGTACATGTGAGATGAGTCTCACAATAGCACTGACGTATTTCAACCAGCTTTCACATTGTCCTCCATGAAATCCATCCATATCTCACGATGTCCTTGGGACATGTTAGCTAGAATCTGGGGTACCCTACAGACATGTATTTCTAGACAACACTAAACCCTCCAAAAATATCATATGCCTATTATGATGTCCTATATAAAAGCCAACTACATCAGAGTTTGTTTCCAAGGAAGGTAAGATGGATCTTGTGATGTTAACTAATGAACTCATCTGGTATCCTGTGATGGATTTTAGGTTCAGTGGGGGATGGTCTTCTGATATCATATGGAAAATTCATCCTTGATCACTTGACTGCTTTTAGACATGCCTTCTTGGTTTTTAGACATCTATATGAAATCCAAATAGATAAAGACATGTCAGACATACATCCTCGAAAACTATAAGAAGAATATAATATAATGTTGAGCATGCAATCAACACATGTCCAGAAGACAAACATGCTAAGTAAATCAATAAACTCTGGAATTGAGAACCTTGTCCAACCTCCATAAAGGGTAACATCATTGTGCAATCCCTGACAAAAAAACTATAATAACTATATTTACTTCCATAAAAAAGATATGTTGGATGCCTATCCAGGGTAGGAGATATATATTAACCATCAAAAGGGAAGTCCCATCACATAAGTCCCGCATTCACGTGTAGTAAGGCTGGTCATTTTCCATCCCTTGTTTCATACACCAATCATAGCTCATGTGGTTTAGGAAATCGAATCGATCATGTCATTCATGGAGGGAAATATTAGTATGTAAGCCCTTTTCAAATCAACATTGATAGCTCTGATTCCTTCAAAAAACATGATACACATGATGTATTTCTAAGGCCTAAGATCAAATAGAAACCCACATCATTGAACATATGGACTCAATAATTCCCATGGACTGATCATTCTATATCATCCAGCAGTGGAATGAGGATCCAATTGAACAATAATGAATTTGATTCCTACTATAATTGGGATGCATAGGACACCTTTATAAGGCCTCATCTCCATATTAAACATCCTAAGGGTCACCCCAGTATAAAATTCCTACCTCCATATGAAGTGGGATTGATTACATGTTATCCCTTGTTTTTCACATTTACTATAGATCACGAGTTCCAATGGATTTTCAATGATCACATCATTCACACTATGAATCTACACCATATAGGAAAAAAATTGTGTGTAAGACCTGATAAGTTTCATGATATAACCACTAATACATGGGTATATATATTGGGGGTGCCCCAAAGAGAATAATTTAACAATGATAACCCTTATTCTTCCAATAACCATGATATATAGAATTCTACCTCATAGATCAATCTAAAATATCTAATTTACAATTTTCCACACACATGTTATTTTCCTTATGATGATAAATGTAATGGGATTTAGTTTCCTTTGTGGGTTTTTATTCCTACAATAAATATGATGTGTATGACATCTAGAAATGTCTCACCCCCTTCAAATATTCACTGCCTTCTTAGGTGGAATCTAATTTGGATGCTCCTGGTTATATACCTTCTTTATATAATCATCTATTCATTACTAGGGAATGGATGAAGAACATAATATACATAATCATGGATTGACCAATGACCCCCCTTCTTTTTCACATATAAGGGGTTTACCTATATTCATTATATCATGGTCACCGGTCTGTTATCGAAATTAGAAATAGATTAAAAAAATATATTAAATATATAATAGAGTAATTGTGTAGGAAAAATATTCCCTCCATCATAATGTGATGAGCTGGACCTCCAATCACTTTGACCAATGTGTGTTCCTATGTTTCTTTGGGACTGAAACCCATGATGACAATCTTTTATTAGAAAGAAGGAATCTACCAAGTTAGGGATGTTGATCTGTTGTTAGAATCCATTCAGAGAAACTACTGACCTGACATCAATGATTGTGAAAGAAATCACACCCCACATAATAAACTATTGGGCCAAACTGAATTCACTTAAGTCATCGTCTTTTACATCTAATGTTTTGGGTATGTTGTTGATCGTGTTATCTATTGTGATTTATCTTGAATCTTTTTCCTATTGTATAAAAGGTAATAAAAATACCACCTGAATTGATAATCATATATATAACCATACCTAGATAAGTTAAATGAGTTGTTCACAACAATTTATATAAAGCGTATTTGACGTTTTCATCTGTTTGGGTGAATGACATGTTATGTGGTTGAAAATTTCATCAATATACAATTAGATATTTGATAAGTAATGATTCGTCTTTATGAGATTAACATAATATGGGTCTCCCATTATCTTGATGTAATGTTGAAAGAGATTATATGATTATTTATACTTATATATGATTCAACATGTAAAAAAAGGTACGATGATACATTTCATTAATAAACAACATTATAGATCCCTTTATAATTTAGATAGAAAAAATAACTATTTCAGATTCCTCCATTTTTTAGATTTATATAATTAATAATTAATGGTTATTATTAACACTGTGAAGTCTTGTGGAGTCAGGATTTATAAATGAATTATTTTTTTATGAAATTATTATACGAAACTTTAATAGTTAATATATTTTTGACCATAGGAGATGATCCATTATATTTTAATACAACATATTTATCATTCTCTAATGATAGGACTTCTCAAACTCTAGTTTGGTGGGATGTGATAAGAGGAAATTTGTTGTTATTTTTAGTCAATACTAGGTAGATTTCATTCATTACTATTTATTTTTTATGATGATCGGATGCAGATTACTTCATTTTTTCTTATGCTAATTTTGGTATCCCATTCTAATGGGAATATATTTATTTTCATTTCATAGGTTCAATTCAATATTTATATAGAATATCATAAATATACATTTATTTATATATTTTTTTATTATCATCCTCAATGGCAATTTTTTAATGACATAAAATAAATAGTGTGTTAATTTATTTTGGTGATAGCGGAGTTACTGGACTATAATTACTTCTAAATTCAACAATATTAAAATGGGTATTCCCCTATTTCATTTTCACGGGAAGAGAGGGTCCTGAAAAATAATTAATCATGATTTCACATCTGGATAAATGTTTTTAAAATATTACTGATTTTGACGTCATGGACCTCTAGTTGCACCTTCTGAGGATGATTCTTACACTAAAGAGTCCAGTGATCACTGAGTCCATTTTGAATCATCATTAATGATTGTAAAATGATAACGAAGATAAAATTAATCTCAATTAATCTCATATCATTAAAATATTTATAGGAGATATACTTGTCAACACCACTTCGTAATTAGCTAAAGATAAATACAGGTAAACATGTGGAAAACAAATAAATAATCGAGTATGAATCAAATATTTGTTCCTATTAGTTATTCAGACTGTAGGATAACTCTATTTATAATTATATATTATAAAATCTTACATTTATAGGGGACATATTAATGAAATATCAAAAAAAATGTGAATAGAGGATCATTGGTTCCTTTACTAGGTAGAGGAAAAATAGGGTAGTCATAGAACTACTGTGTGAAAGAAAATGGTTGATCAAGGCACTATATTTTATAAATAGAAAAAATTATTATCCATGACCTTTCATACCATTAATGGTATACAATATGTTTTAATTTTTTTGTGAATGTATCTTTTATAGAAAATATATCCCCAAGTGAAGTTTACTCTGGTTTCTAATACCAATTAGAAACATGTGAGTGAATATAATGGTAGAAATGTGGATAAACCATTGAATCACGAATAGGTTAGAGGGGAATATCCATCTCTTAATATGATATAAAGATATAAGGATTGTTGTATAAATTTTTTTAATGTAGATAAAAAATTATTTGAGTTCTAAGTTAACTATAGTCACTCATTCAGCTTCAAGGATGATTCAAGATGAAAATTCTAATAGTAGGGTTTCAAGGGAAATGAGATATCTCAAAGATATCTCTCTTAATGAAATTAAATGATTTATTCAACCTCAGAATCTATTTATCATTCCATTAGAAGTGATTTATATATCTTCCATTGATTTTTCAGATATAAAATAGATTTATCTAGATAATGGTGTCCCATATAGGGTGATGGATATACTGAATGATATTCTATGTAGGTATTTGTAGGAGTAAAAATTAGGGACTATTCTTATAATGAATAACTAATATTTAGTTCTTCTTTAGTTATTTCAATGGATGAAAAATACATGATTTCCATGAACTCCTTGGATAATAAATACAATCTCATTGAAATTTGGGAATATGATTGTTTTTTTACGGTTTATTCTCATGCAATGGACTTTTACAATTTCTTTTTTTATTATGTGGTTTTCATAGGTTATCTTTGTATAAAATTTTTATGGTTGTTTTTTGTGGTTATACTCACCCATTTCAATCTTTTTTATTGATTCTAATGTTTTTATCAATGTGGTTCCCACCTTCATCATATTGGATATCAATGGAAACCTATTTATTGGTCTTTCATGGGTGATTTTTTTGTGAGGGGTTGTTTTTGTTATTGATATTTTTGGGGATTAAGATTATGTTCTCAGCCGCTTCTTTTATCAGTGTTCCTTTTATACATTCTTCTTCATATGAAATAAAAGTGTTTATTTGTTCTAATTAAAATATAGAGATTACCTAGAATTGTTTTTGAGGGTATATAAATGTAATTTTGGGTAAATGTATTTGTTTAATTACATATGATTTAACATGTGGAAAAAATAAATGATATATTTGAAGTAATTTTCTCTATATGGTATCCAAAAATATTTTTTGATGTTGTTTCAAAAGATATAATATATAAAAATACATAAAAAGTGTGTGTGAAAGTCTATGTAGATTTATTTCTAGTTTCCAATTTCTAAAAATAATTAATAAAGAAAAACCAAGATTATTTTGGCACCGATGCGATGCATTTTGTGGTGAAGATAAACTGGCATGGTGATAACCTCCATACATATCTTATAATAGAGATAGTCTAACATCAAGTTCACTATTTCTTTGGTTTGATCCATTATGCATCATTATAATTTAATAGAGGATTGTTTTAATCCCCTGGGGACTGGGTAGTTTACCCCTTCAATGTTGTGAAGTATGTGCCATAATAAAATTATCTCAGTAGGTGATAGCACGATGTCAAGTACTTATGAAATCAATAATTTTTGGACAAAACAGCCAGGGATGGTCTCCAAACACTTTATTTGTTGACCTAGAAACACCAACCCACCTTGGAATCCCCGATTCACAGACCTTTTATCCAAAGGCAGGCGCCCATTGGATGATTATTTGGCCAATGACACTTAAAGAGTCCATTTTTTGAGAGGATGGGAAGTCTGGCACACCACACCATTGGGGGAGGGTTATTTCCTATTCCAGGACTTTCTTATTGATTTAAGTCACGATCATATGTTCTTTAATCCCTATTTTGTTCCCAAAGAGTGCGTCCACTGGCAACCCCCGGTCTGTAATATCCTCATAGGTATACATAAATTGGATCCTAAGGAGACAATGCTGACTTAAGCCCTGCAATTTGGTGCTATGGAGTATATCCTCATCTATGGGGACATAAGATTACTTGATATCTGTATTGGACCCATATGATGGGTTTTCTATGTTTCCTCAAGAGAATAATCATAACCCACATTTTTTGGAAGAGCTGGGGCTTATGCATGGAAGATTCACATTTTAGGGGACATGATTAGGTGAACCCTTTTAGACGGGTACAATTTTTGAGCTCATTCCATTAGGTAGGCATCCTACGTATCCTGGTTTGATCAGAAATCAGAGTTCTCATAGTTCATAATTGGGTGTATATTGTAATCATCGCAAACCTCTAAGCCCACATGATTCTTGATCGGTCTGATAAACAAGAGGGTGTGAGAGATCTAACCAACCACACACCTCCTCTACTATTAATGGGAGAGGGAGGGCCTACGGTGGACGAGGCCAAGTGATTGTGGGTGAGGGTGTGGAATGATGTACCATTTAATGTGGGATAACATTAAATGCCATGTAGCTCGACCTTTGGAAGATTAGGTACTTACCGTAGTGGGTGTTCCCTGAAACATATTCTTGGAATAGGGAGAAGTTTCAAACTCATCACATCAAGTAGCCAACATAACTCCTTCGACTGATAACTATTATTCATTGAATGTAAAAGAATGTGATCACCCTTAATCCCTAGAATGGGGAGATTCATGTTAGATTCTAATGGTTGGATATTGGTATACCATGGGAATGTAGACTTAAATACATTCCTAGAGTCTGAACTATTCTGGGTAGAGACTTCGTGACTCTGATTATCATGGGTATATAGACTCAAAGGGTCATGCTGATGTGATTGATGATCTAATCATATGGGTCTAGTGGATTTGGAAGATGCTCTGACCTATTTGTTGGGGGGACTTGTTCATGGAGGGACTATGGAGGAAACATTATAGTTGATGGTACATGGGTCCCTTAAAATTCTTTCAAAATTTTAATTCCTTCAAGTTTCATCTGATTTTTTCAACTCAATTTGAGTTAATTGGCCTTATTTGACTTGTATGATTTTTTTCTTCATTCTGCAAAGTGACTGAGGTAGTATTTTCATCTCTTAGATAAATTTTTTGGACCCTAAAAATTACCACTGACAGAATGGGGTCCATTTAGAAGGAATAAGATAATATTATGATGTAGATTTTTTCATGAACTAAAATGGTTTGTGGCAGAATAGATAGGTCTAGTATGAGGAATGACACTTATATGGAGGGGACTATGAAATTTTTCTATTACGGTTTCTCATGGATAAAATTGATATTGACTCTCCCTCAGCTTTCTCTACCTTTACATACCGTTTCTTTTGTGAGAACATTGCTCGTGAACCTCATTGTACTTGCCGAAAACCGAACATTTCTCCATTTCACTACCTATGAACCAAATTTTGTGTTTCGTGAATGGTTGTTGTGGAACATAAAACCATATATTGGATTTCTTAATAGAATATTGCTACACTGTTTGTGTGTCCCACACACCGATCTTGAATTGGATAAATGAACTTTGAGACATACTAATCAAAATACAATCTTTTAATAAGAAACATTGAATGTGGCCTTGGAGAGCCCTTGGTTCGTGGTATAAACCTTCTGAAAATCCTTCTATTCAATATGAAATGCTCTGCGGGGTAGTGCCTTAGAGGCCTTTCACATACCAAAGATGTAGGCTATAAAATGATTCCATGTACTATTGTAGTATGCAGGGACTTCTTCCACATATCATACAACATGCTGGAAATGGCTACCACGTATCATTCACCACATGGGAAATTGATACCACATATAGTTTCTGGGAACAATACTTAGATCCCTACGTGGGTATATTATTATGTCCTTTAGCCATTTTCCATGGCCTTTCGCCTATAATTTTGTTATTTGACTACATTTTTTTCTGTTTTGGGATCTTCATATGTGGGCTACAATGTATCTTTCACAGGCTGTCACTGATGTCATGTCTCTTTCTAAGGATACTTATACTACCCCACTTTATGATGTGGATGAATGATCGAAGAACACTGCAGCTTTGGTCAAGGAAAAAATCATGGTCATTCCATTACACCAATCTATTAAGAATATGCATACATCAAATCAATGGGAGTACCCATCTTTAGGCAGGCTTCCTTATTTTGGGTTTGGACTATTGTCTAATAAAGTGATCCCAACACCAAATCTGACTGATCAACCAGCTACAAGGATAATTAACACATCTATCTTGAAGGCCTTGAATTCTTTCATGGGGTGATACCTTAATAAAGTTATTACCTCTGGGTCCTTGCTGAGATACACACCTCTGTAATTAGAGTAGGAGTAGTGAAAACCAGACAAGAAGAATCATTTCTATCAGATCATTGAGTAGAAATTTAATGTGAAAAAGAATCATGGCTGGTAATCTAGGTGGTATCTTCACTCTTGAGGCTCTTTTAGATTATATTAGGGGTAGCCTTTTTGGGTTTTCAAGAATTTCGAATAATTTCAAACTGATCTATAGACCATGGTACTATAGGAGGATACTTGGGTTTATCAGTAATACACTCAGTGTCCCATTTCTCTTATCTCACAAATCCTGATTAGGTGGAGCCAGGACTCCAATACATTCCATTTAACCCACGGGGAGGTCGACATCAGTCTTTGGGAAATCCGGCTAATCTCAGGAGTCCCTATCATCATGGAAATGTATAATGAATTACTACCTCCCTCTTCTATTTGGGATGTCGAGGAAAGAACACATCCTTTATCCAAGAAACTCATTGTTCATGTGAAGACAGTTTTGAACGAAATTGATCCTTGTCTTAAAGAGGACATTCCCTTTGAGGAGTGGTTTTGTTCATTTATTAATCATACTGGTCGAAAGACCAATCTTTAGAGACCCTGGGCCTATAATACTAAAAAAATCAGAGGTGAGTGGATACTTATTTTCCCACCATAGAAGAGTGGATGTTTCATAAGTGGGGATAGGGGAATATCCCTAATGTCGATCTATTATATTTATGAGTGGATTTCCTGTCTAGGTTTTTGAGTGGGTGGCTCTTTCAAGTGTGGGAATTTGGTGGTGTAAGAGCCTCAAATTTTATCATGGATGATCACTTTTCCACTGTAATATGTATCAGTCTATTTATCCTAGTATTGGCCATGTTTATAACCTACTGGGTCGGATCGGTGAGGGGGGCCACCCTTCTGGATGATTGGGCCCTTCCAAATTCATTAGGACTAGATATGATCCCATATAGGTTATTTCAACTTTATCAATTCTACATCGATTCTACATTCTAACTTTAGACCATATCTTTAGATTATAATTAGGGTCATACCTATGGCTTGGGATTCACAGGATAAGAGAGAGGAGAAAACCGAAATGAACAATAAAGACTTAATAGAATTATTTTAACATTTACGAATGTTCCTCTTATGATCCTTATGATTCGTCAACTGGTACTATTACTAATAATTAATATGAATAAATTTTCAGTCGATGACACTAATTCTAATTGAGATAAGAAATCATGGTTTCCCGTATCGTAGGAGTGCTTATTTAATAGGGATATGAACTCTACAGATTTAGTTGAATATTTAATTGTGTCTAGAAGTTGTGTCCTCTAGCTATTAGTAGTGACCTTTAGAATAAATTATTATTATGTCTCTTCAACTATGGATGATGTTCACCTAGGAGCACAACCAGTGCTAGGCAAGAATTCCGGATCCCGGGGATTCTCTGCCCTTCCTTACCAAAAGATATACTGGGGCCTCAGTAAAATTGTATCTCGATGGACAATTAGCTTTCCTTGTTCCCATCAGGACAATTTCCAAGGCATATAGGGAAAAGGGAAAGGAGATTATGAAGGGAGTTGTTGAACACTCTCTACTGGGAAAATTAATTTGAGTGCCTCTTCCCCCCACCGTAAGGAAAATTGTGAAAGATGTGGTTGTGACCTCATAGGTGGCCAAACGATATGTTGAAGCTACTTCCGATAGTCCACTATCCATTCCCTCCTAGGATTATTTCACAATGGACTATAGGAAACATAACCTTTTGAAAGGCCATCTATCTTCTAGTGATCAGTCCCCTCATGCTTTATGGAAGCTCCTCCATACTAGGGAAGTTTCTCATACTAGCATTAGCTATGTGTCAGCTTCTACTGACGTTTCATCTGATAAATATCATGAAAGGGTGATTCATGACCTAGAGGGCTTCTTGATAGTCATGCATTCCCGAAGTGCTCACCGCAAATACTCGCATAGAGTACTTAACATGCTACCAATAGAGACCAATGATGAGGATGACGACTTCATTGGCTCTCTTGTTGCATTTGCGGCAAAAAAATCTTTTTACATTCTCTCAACGTCTAATAAATATTCATCTTCTCAAGGATATAATTTTTTAGGGACTCCAAAGAAAATTTGTGGATTTGAAAACCTAGTCTTATCCACTCCACCGACCTTCCAGTGCTATCCATCCTAGTCACATCTACATTTTCAGATTCCGAGTGAGGCTAAGATGAACTAAGGGAGAATGATTTTATTGATGTTTTATGGAGGCTTCTTTTGGGATAATGTTTCAACCATCCATATTTTGGGGGATCCATTGCTCTTACCAATATTTCAACTGAATAAGAGTCTGATGAGGTGTTTGCATTCTAGAATGAAATGGATAAATGCATTCATGCTCTTGGAGGTAACAATTACTAGTTGGATATCGCGACGTCGATGGTAGTAATCTCGTGGTTCATGGGAGAGGTCGTTTTATCAGCAAACACTGGTCTTAAGTTCTTTTGATATAGATATGATAAATTTTTCACGTACCTTTTTATTTTTTGGGGGCTTATAGGGTCTTATTAAATGGATCATTCCCGGATTTACACCCCTAGAGGAACTGCAGCTAGGGCGTGTGCCCTATCGATGGAAAGGGGGACTGCAGATGGATCCCTAGGAGACCAAGAACACATAGAAGCGGTCATTGCAGACCCCTTCAGGGAATTTCCCCTCTATCACCTCTTGGAGCTCTTATTCTGGATCCATCCCCATGACAGTAAAATAAATTTAGGAAGGCCACCCAAATATCAAATCTCATTAGGATGGGAATCATAAGTAACCATCTCCTCATTTAGTGTTTGAACTGAGTACACTAATATTATCAAATCACTAGATCATGTATGTATATTGATGTAGGGCCTATCGTCAATCAGATGGCGACTTCTCAGTCATCTATGGCATCTGTCCCTTTCATTGTAGAGGAAGGGTCACCATCCTTAGCAACTAACTGAAGAAGGGAAGTAGGGCTAGCTGATGTGATCAGGGGTATTTTTTGAACCTTCTGGTGTTCCTTCTCTCACTTGAACAATATCTACACAAATAATGGAATGATATCCCGATGTTGGGGGCTCACTTGACCATGTCGAGATGACTCTCATAGAGAGAGATGTGGTGATCTTTATGTTAGGGATCAAATCTAGTGGAGAGCCCAATGTTCTACTAGATTTATGAGGGGCATGAAATATTTAGGGACAAATCAATCCTGATCAGACATCCTTTTCCCATATAGAGGGAGTCACATATGAGATTGATATCCCACCTGCACATGCTCGTTCGGAAGAAGTCACAATCACTAGGGAGGCTACTGTTCCGAACCCTAATCATTTGGAGGGGTATATCCTACCCTTTTTTCCAATTCAGAGAGAAGTTCTATTTTCTACCCCTAGGATCTCATGACCAGTACCGTTATCTGGAATGACTATCCCTATGGTCCTTTCATCAATAATCAACCTTCTGAGGGCTGCCTTATGGATTACTGTTTTGGATGAGTATGGCCCTGGGTCTTTAGTATTCTCGAGGGGCCATAAGGAAAAACTGATGATTTAAGATGTTGAACCTCCTATTTTATGTAGTGGTATTTCCTTATAGGTGGGTGGTACTGATGTAGTCTCTCCACTATTCTCAATATTACATCCACGATAATTAGTAACAACAGTAGATTCCCCCACTCTATCCTCCATTGCAACTTCCAGAGATGAGGTTGTTGCATAGGTGTGTTGTGTTGTGGCTGCTATTGCAAATTTGTTATATCATCTCCAAGACATTGAGGAGTAACATCAGAATTTGATGAAACAATGTGACTCTGCTAAACATCACTTTAAATGATCATGTATTTCTTAGGAGTAGAGGCTCCAAGTTGTGGATTCACACAATATTTTTTTATGAAGGATGATGGAACCAATTTTACATCAAATACTTTTTCTTTTCTGTTTTCCCGTCATGTGAATTCATCTGAATAAATTATCTAATTTTTTTGATCAAGTATTAATTTAAAACCATGCATCAAAACCAGTAATTTGAAATAATTGACTCTGGCTCTAATTTTTTTCCTAAGACTCATGACTCAGTGAGCATAGTTCTACTATTGATGAGGTTTTATAGAAAACTACAAGAAATTTTGTGTCGTTTTTATTATTACCCAATTTTTTTTCTAATCCTTCTTGACATGGGATTAATGGATATAACATGACTTTTTCTTAGGCATCCCCTTTCATTTTTTTGACCCAACAAGCTTTATATATGTTTTGATATCTCAAAAAAAATTATTTTCTAAAACATAGATGGTGTACATTTAACTAGATGATACTAAACTTTTATCCATATGTGATCTTTTCATAATTTCACTCTGGAAAGTATGGTATCTTTTTTATTGGTAGTTAATAATCCTACGAATCACACATATACCTAATGTTTTAGGATGAATATCTTCGACCAGAATTGTTGGTACATGGACCCTAATTCAAAACACATTATCCAGAAATCTTCAAATATCTTTCATACATGAATGAGGTATTTTTCTGGACCCTAAATTTTTTAATTATGGACATACATGATTCTCAAGATCCATTTTATGCATTTTGAGGTAGGATAGGACTCTCATGAGAATGAATTTTCTTTTGAATGATGGTCGTTTTGTAGGAGACATGTAGAGAGTTACCCGAGCATGATGTACATTATCAGAAAAAGGTGTCCACAGGACACTGGACATCTATCTCTGATGGCCTGGGAGGATTTATAACAGTTGAAATTTGTTTCGATGTTGGGATACATAGTGGGTGGCCTGTCCGAGTGATGATTTCCAAAAGTATTTGGGAGAATCATATCAACTTTGAGTGGGAAACTGTTTTCACATGATTTTTATTTGCGTAAGGGAGAGCTAGGGAATGGTCAGTTAGAAATAATTTTATTGTCAGGTTATTTAATAAGGAAATGTATATGAACAATTATCTAGAGGGTTTTTTCAAATATGGGGAGTGAGACGAGACATGGATATCCTTTGAGCGAACTGAATCTGAAAAGGACACTTCTGAAGATGAATTTTTTTTTGGTTGACAACCATTTTTTGGTGATATATGCAGAGACTCTAGGGCATGATTTGCACAGTCAAATAAAGGTCTCAACAAGACACTAGACATCCATATCTGATAGATATAAAGAATTATGGAGATTAGGACCTTTACGAACACTATATATGTCCTCTAATAAGGGGTGCATTTGAACATGAAAAGTACATTTATTTTAGTTGAACATCTCTAGAAATTTCATATATATGTTGGGGAAATTTTTTCTCCTATATATGGATCGACATCACACATATGAATGGGGTATCATTATTTTACAGAATCCAAAAAATAGACTAGAGATTAATTGAGCCATCATGTTATGATATATCCATGAAATGTGTAGGAAGGGTAATATAAACAATGACTTTGAGGGCCCATGAATCCGAAGAGATTTTATGAGGCTTGGAATCCATTGGGCATACAGAGAAAGGAGAGGACTCTCCTAGGGGAGAATTCCCCTTTGATTGACAACCATTTTATAATTGATATATGTAGATCCCCTCTGGCATGATGTGCATAGTCAATCAAGGGTGTCCACAAGACACTATCCTTCTAGCTCTGATGGCCAGGGATGATTATGGAGATTCAAGATTACTCAGAGGAAGACATTTAAGTTTTGTAGGAGTGTATCCAGATATATTCACTAGGGGAATTGTTTTTAACATGTCAGCATTTTTCACATCTGTTCTATATAACCGACGTGCAAAGCTGTAAAAATTGATTTATCACATCCGTTATACAATATCTGATGTGATAAATCAATGAAAATTATTTTTTACATCAGTTATAAAATAACCGAAGTAGAAAATAATGAGATTAGTTTTATCATGTCTGTTATAAAATATCCAACGTTATAAAAGAAATCTCGACAATTTATCACATTGGTTATCAAAATAATTGATGTGATAAAGCGCCATTATCATGTTGGTTATAAAATAAGTGATAAAATAAACAAAAAAAAAAGTTTATCATGTCGGTTATTAAATAACCGATGTGATAATTATTTAAAATGATTCATCACGCCCTATATCCAGTCATTCTATTTTCTTTGATAGGGCGACCTACGACTTATCTTTATCATGAGAAAAACCTATAAAATATTCATCAAATGCCTTTACTCCAGCCTTGTTCTTTCAACATCATTCATCATCTATATAATCACTAGATCTATTAGGTCATCTCACAACACTCAAGTAAGCCTCACATTGCTTGGTTTCATTTTTTATTTTTCACGATGCCCTAAAATAAATTTTTGATGTGTTATTTTTCTATCTTTGTTCATGCTATCATGGTATGTTTCATAGTGTTATTTTATACCATGCTAAATTATTTTCTGGTAAAATGAACCATGGAAGTGATATCATGCATGTTTATTATTTTTTGTCTTCAATCATTTGTGTGTGCATGTACAGGGGGTGTCCAAGGTGGTGGGGGTTGTCCAAGTGGGTTGGGGTTGTCGAGGGGGTGGGAGTGTTTATGGGGGTGGGTTGTCTAGGGGGTAGGGGTGTCCAGGGGTGTCAAAGGGTGTGGGGGTGGTGTACAAGGTGGTGCCGGGGCTATCCAAGGGGGTAAGTCTATCCAAGGGGGTGGGGTGGTGTTTAGGGGGGGGGGTGAGGGGGGTGTCCAAGGGGTAAGGGGTGTCTAGGGGTTGGGGGTGTCCAGGGTGTGAGTGGGCTATCTAAGGGGGTAGAGGGTGTCTAGGGTGGTGGGGGTGTCCAGGGGGCTGGGGGGCTTTCCAAAGGAGGGGGGGGGGGGTTGTCTAGGGGTGGGGGTTGTCCAGAGGGGTGGGGGTTGTCCAAGGGGTGGGGCTGTCTAGAGGGTTGGGGGCTGTCCATGGGGGTGGTGGTGTCCAGGGCGTGTCTAGTTGGTGGGGGGGTGTCCAGGGGTGTGGCAGTGTCTAGGGGGTGGGGTGTATTGGGGGTTTGGGGGGGTCCAGGGTGGTGGGGGTGGTGTCCAGGGGGCGAGTGTGCTGTCTAAGAGGGTAGGGGTATCCAAGGGTGGGGGTGTCCAGAGGGATGGGAGCTGTTTAGGGGGTGGGAGTGTCCAGGGGTTGGGGGTGGTGTTCAAGGGGTGAGTGAACTATCCAAGGGGGTTGGGGAGTCAACGGGGGTGGTGTGGGGGTGTCCAAGGGTGGGGGTGTCCCGAGGGGGGGGGGGGGGCTTTTGAGGAGGTGGGGGTTGTCCAAGGGTGTGGCAGTGTCCAGGTAGTGTCCAAGTGGATGGGGGTAGTGTTTAGGTGGGTGAGGAGAATTTCCAAGGGGGGTAGGGGTGTCTAGGGGATGGAGGTTTCAAGGGTTGAGGGGGTTGTCTAGGCGGTGGGGGTGTCCAAGGGGTAGAGGTGGGGGTGGTGTCTATGGGGGTTGGGGGTGTCCAATGGGTGTGGGTGGTGTCCATGGGATGGGTGGGCTATCCAAGGGGGTATGGGGTATCCAGGGGTGGGGGTTTCCATGTGGTTGGGGGTCTCCAAAGGGATGGGGGTTGTCCAGGGGGTGGTGGTGTCTAGCGGGTGTCCTAGGTGGTGGGGGTGGTGTTCAATTGGATAGGGTATCAGACATACCACTCACCCTCTAGACACTACTCCCCCACCAACCTAGACAACCCCACCGCCATGGACACCCCCACCCCCTCGATACCCCCACCCCCTCGACACCCCCACCCCCTTAGACACCATGGACAACCCCTTACCCCCGGGAAAACCCCTACCACCTTGCACAAAACCCACCACCCCTAGATATCCCTTACCCCATTGGACAGTCCCACCCCTCTGGATAGCCCCCCACCCCTCTAGATGGCCCCCACCCCCTAGACACCCCCAACCCTGTGGACACCCCGAACTCCTTGGACAGCCCACTCACCCCCTGGACACCCCTTGTTGGTATATGGCTATTGCAACAACCATAATGACAACAATGTGTGAAACTATTAGGATATTATATCCTAATGGATTCTGGTCATATCCTAATGGTTTCAAATCATTGGGATAGGTATAATTTTTAGAAGTTAATGTATACATATTTTAATATCCATACTTCGTATTTCCTATTTACGAAAGGGTAAATTTGGTATCCAGTTGCACCAGGATGTATTCATTGTGTACCTTAATAAGAAAGGATCCAAGATGAATTTAAAACTGTTATATCAAACAATATTTTCTTTTTAAAATAATTTTCATGCATATTTTTTTCAAATACACTTAGATTTAATTTATATTTAAAATTTGTTTTAATTTCAAATTATGATATTTTCATATAAATATAAAATTGTATTTTCTTAACAATGTGTATAATTTTGATATTTATTATAGGTAATAATGAGTGTAAGTATGATTACGATGTATCAAATGAGTGATGAATATGAGGAAGGTTTTGATGCCTTTTTGGAATTTTCTACATGGAATGTTCCAATAAGTGACATGTTTTTCTGTCCATGCCTGTAATGTTTGAATATGAAAAAGTTAAGAAGTAGATACATTGATGTTCATATGATTTGTCATGGTTTTAACCTAAGTTATAGCCCTTTTATTTGGCATGGTGAAACTGGACACAATGTCAGATCTACTGATAGGTATTATTCACATGATGGTTACTCCGATGGAATTGAAGAAATGATTCTTGATATTGCAGTACAACAAATTATGATATGCCCGACTGTTTCACATCTATATGGTGATGTTGAAAAACCATTATATCCTAGTTGTAAGGATTTTATATTTTTTCAAAGATGTTATGATTAATTAACCTGAAGGTGAAACATGGATGGTGTGACAAAAGTTTTACATAGCTGCATTAATTGTTGAAAGACATTCTTCCAGAAGACAATGATCTTCCAGATTCACATTATATGGCCAATAAAATATAATGACCGATTGGATTTGGATACAAGAAAATACATGCCTATCCGAATTACTATATGATATATTGGAAAGAATATGAATTTATGTCAGAGTTTCCTAAATGTGGAATGTCACTGTATAAGTTGAAAGAAAAATCACAGGCTGATGTAGAGATTTCCAAGATCCCTACAAAGGTATTTTTTTTATCTTCCAATAATTCATCGTTTGAAATGATTATTTGAAAATTCACATGATGAAGAAAGGTTAATATGGCATGATGATGAGTGAATATGTGATGAAAAAATATGACATCCAACAGATTGTCCACAATGGAAGTAAATTGATGACCATTATTGTTCATTTGGAAATGAAATTAGAAATCTCAGACTTCGGTTGTGCACATATAGAATGAATCCATATCGAACCCTCAATAGAAAACATAGATAATTTCATTTTTTATTGATAATTTACAACCTCTCTATTGATGATTGTATGTAGTGTAAATATGTCATGTTGGGTATAATAATCTATGGTTCGGAGCAACATAGAAATGATATTTATGTTTTCTTATCACCAATGATTGATGATTAGAAGCTTTTATGGGAGGATGGTATTAGGGTGTATGATTCTTATAAAATGGACTATTTTCCATTTTAGGCAGTGCTTATGTTCACAATAAATGACTTCCTAGAATATCAAAAAAATTATAGATACAATGTTAAGTGTCATAATGCATATCCTATTTATGAACAACCAAATACATATTTTAAATTGCATCATGAGAGGAAAACAACATACATGGGTCATCGAATCATTTTTCATATTGATCACTCTTATAGAAGTCAAAAAAGTCATTCAACGACTCATAATAATTTTATATTTCTCCAAAACCGTTATACGATGATGTGTATTTTGAGATGGTGAAAAACCTTGATGTGTCATTGGAAAAGACACATAAATCTGGTAATGATAGACAGATTTGGAAGAAAATTTCAATATTTTTTGAGCTACCATATTGGAGATATCATGAAATGAAACATCATATTGATGTCATGCATGTGGAGAAAAATATCTATGATAGTTTGATTAGAACATTGTTAAATATTAATGGAAAGACTAATGATGGGTTGAATGCAAGATTAGACATACTAAAAATGGGAACGCTTTTGGTTTTAGCTCTCACTCCTAATGAAAGATGAACATTTCTTCCCCCGGCATATCTTACATTATCGAAGAGGGATAAAATTATCTTTTTCCAGTGACTTCATGATATAAAACATCTTCAAGGTTATTCTTTAAATGTAAATTTTTTTACCATTTAATGATTTGAAGTTGATTGGTATGAAATCTCATGATTTTCATGTCATGATGCAACAACTTCTACCAGTTTCATTGTGTGGAATATTTCCCATCTGTGTCAGAAATACTATAATGAAGTTGTGTTATTTTATTAGTTCAATTTATAATAATATGATTGATGTGAAATCTTTGAAAATTTTGGAAAAGGATGAAATTTATATACATTGTCAATAGGAAATGTATTTTTGTCCATCTTTTTTTGATATAATGGTTGATTTAATGGTTCATATGGTTCAAGAAATAAAGCTTTGTGGACCAGTTTATCTTCATTGGATGTATCCTTTTGGAAGGTATATGAAAATATTGAAGGATCATGTAAAGAATCCATATTAACATGAAGCCTCTGTTGTTGAGAATTATATGTCTAAGGAGTTTGTATAGTTTTTTATGATCTACTTAGTTGTGGTGGAGCACATTGGTTTGCCACTATCTTTCCATAAACCAATTAATAATGAGGGTAGGTGGATTCATGGTTTGAAATCCAAATCGGGTTCAACTAAACTAATGAGGAATGTTGAATTATACATATTGAATAACATAGCTGATGATTAGTTGTATATGAAATTGCATATTAATGAGTTGAAACAGTGTAATCCAATGAATACAGAATGTGTATTTTGAATGAGCACAACAAAACATTTTTTCCATTTTTTAAAAAGACCTTGCTCTGTATATCATATGTATCAGAGACATTAAGATGGTTAGTGGGTGGTCTATGTGTAAATGTGATCACATGGTCCTGGTATAACATTAATAGATATACATTTCATATGAATGATGAGGACAATAGAAGTGCAATTTAGAATATTGGGGTATTGGAGCTTGCAATAAAAAATCACTTTTCGAGTTCTAAAGGAAAAATCCCAATTTCCACATCGAGTGCATATTATGGAGTCATTGAATATATATGGGATGTTGATTACTTTAAATTTAATGTTCTTCTTTTTAACTACCAATGGTTTATCAGTAACAATAGTTTCAGAACTTATGAATTTGGAATGATAGTTGTTAATCTGAATTGATTGGAAGACACATCAGATTCTTTTGCAGTAGAAGCACATTAAAAAAATTATATGTAGTCGATCAATCATATATACAGTGGTATATTGTTTTACAAGGAAAAAACAATATGTTGGAGAGGATCAACTTTATGAAGATGATTATTTATGTGTTATCCTTACTTCCATTGAAATATAAGTAGAAAATAATTATGGGCATTTGGAAGACATGGTTTCTGCCATAAGGAACGATCATGACGAATGAATTTTCAAAAACAATCCATTTTTACATTCCAAATTATATAGGCAACATATGTTCATTTCTTGTTTACAATTATTATTTTCATAAAATGTTATATATTGTAATTTTTTCTTTATTAATATACGTATTAAAACTAATAAGTAGAAATTTTGGTTTAATTTAGTTTTTTTAATTTATTTTATCATGTTTACAATTAGGTAACTTATATATCTTTTGATTTTGTTGAATGATAATTAATTTACCATGTTTCCCATGTTTACCATGATTACCATATTTGACTATAGTTTACCTTTATATAACTCATATATTTATTGATTTTGAAGAATGATAATTATACTACCATGTTTACCATGTTTACCATCTTTATCATTGTTTAACATGCTTACAAAATTTTCCATGTTTACAATTACATATCCTAGTTCATTTTTCAATTTTTACATTATCATTTTAATATTTGAATTTTTATATTTATGAACTAATTTTTTCTTTTTTGATTTGAAGGATAGTGAAAAATCAATTAGTTGCTGAACCACATGATTCTAGAGATGAAAATCATGATCATACCTCTGGGGATGAACATTAACTTTCTTTCTTGATGTTACCCAATATTCCTCATGTGCTCCCATAAAGATAAAGAAGTGTTCCAGAGTTGATAAATGTGGTGGTACACGTTTACCAAAATTATCAATTCCATGTAGCCAGGACAAGAAGATACTGGTTGAGTTTACTGAGAATAATATTCCTAGAGGTCCAAATGTGAATTCTTTTAAGAGAGTTGTATCAACTCATGGTAGAAGCTTTGTAAGAATTTTGTATGATGATTGAGAAGTGTGGACGAACAATAATATCTCTTTTTTTAGAGATTATTTTGGTTAGATATTTTTCTATTGTTTCACTAATCCTTAAATGTTTATGGTATAATATGTTTACCTCTATATTATCATATGAAAATTGATATTCCTGACACTCGAGGAGTTAAAAAGAAATTTTTATTAATGGCTACCAGGAGATGGATGGATTCAAAATAAACCCTTATATCTGATTTCATTTTTGGTTATAAGAATCATGATAGTACATGTCAGATATATCCTATCATAGATGAATACATATGGAGGAAATTTGATGAAATTTTAATAAATGATTCATTTTTGGTAAGGAAATTGTTAAATTGTATACGATTTATTATATAAATGATCTTATTAATGTTTTGTTAATTATTTATTATTTTTAATTTTCAAAATTCAATGAAATATCATCAAAATATCCAATATAAAAATGTATACCCTCATTGTTTATCTCTGGGAAGGTATACATTATTAAAAGAAAAAATACTGAATGAAAAATTACAAAAACTGAGAGTTGAGTCTTCAAGTTTTGGAGAGGATCCCCCACCATCCCCTCCATATAGACATGGAAAATGGAAGAGGGCTTGGATGAGAGAAAAGGGACAATACCTTTAAGAAGAATCTAAAATCGTAATAGAGAGGATTTTTAGATGTTTATTTTAATTATTTATGTAAATTATATTCATTATATAATTTGAATCATTACCGAAATGTTCAATTAATTAATACAGAACTCTATTGTGGAGCAGAGCTCACAGTGGTTATTTATAGCTATTGGGAGACAAGATATTTTATTTGCCACATTGGGAAACCCCAAACACCCCAGTCATGTACGAGGATATACGACTGGTGTATCGCTAAGAAACTTTTTTCCACATTCATCAACATCTAACATTGTGGGTGTTTATAAAAAAAATAGAATCATTGGAGGCTGCAGATCATAAATATTAATGCTACGATGGAGGAAAAGATTAGAGCATCAGTACATTATTTTTTGCAGACATTCAAAGACATTTTCTTACTGTTGCTCCCACTCCTTCACTTCCCCTTGTAAACCCCATTATTTATCCTCCACCCTCTCCAGCAGCTCCCACTCCCACACCTCAGCCTACATACCCCATTTTTATCCTACTCCTCCACCATATAATCATATTATTTTGACTTGTATGTTGATGATCCTCACTATCATATAGCTACATATAAGATGGTATATTGTATAGTAGATACAGTTCATCATCAAGTGTTAGTGGTAGTGCATCATAGGGTCACTGTACAAGATATTATAGTTAGATCATCTTGACTACCATTACTTACAGATGAGGTGATGAACGTTGGACATAATATCAGCCAATTTTATTTCAACCATATAGACTTATGCGACTCATTACCATAGAGGTATGTATGCTATATCTTTAATTAAAATTTTAACATTTAAAAACTAATATATTTTTATATTTATTTTTATATTAATACTTATAAGGTAATTAAATATTGTATACACAAAAACAAAGACAAATGGCTATGAAATTAGATACATATTCTAGTAGTCTTTACCGGTTGCCAAGATATTCAAATATGTTGGCAGATCGTTATGAGTTTCCAATGGAATCTCATGTTTGTAGAAATGTAATAAATGTGGGGATTGTGAAAAATGATATCATGGAGCTTGTTACTAGAGATAATTTAGGCATCAACATGGTGCAGAAGTTTTCCCTGTAAGTCTTAACTCCTTTCCCTGTATTATATTTATGAGAAATGTATACATATGTCTTTTTGTATTAGGTATCTTTATAACATCTGTGAGAATAATGAGAGGACATATGTATATGGATTCATGGACCTGCAATTGATTTCCACTAAAGGACATTCATTGAATGAGGAACAAAGAACACTTTATATTGCTGAAATATTTGACAAGAATATAATCATGCTGTGTTGGATAGTGCCTTTTTATGAGGGGTATGTAACATATATTTGGAAAAGTGTTCATTATCTTTTATCATATAAAACACTAACCTTAAATTTTATTTTTTATGTGTGATCAATGGATGTTGGGTGTTTTTTTCCATGGGAGAAAACACTTTATTGGATATGCTCTATCTATGGCGATGTGCGGGAATGCTTTCAGAATATGTTGGAAAATTATGTTTAAATTTATTAATAGTGGTTTATATTATAATGAATTTTAAATTTATCCCATTCTTATTATTTTGTAATAGGGGATGGGTCTACTTTCATAAAAACAAAGAAAAAGAGTGCAATGATCAAATATGTTAAATTAAATGTAAATATCTTTTTATAATTTGTAATTTTTGATGTATTATATAAAAATAATGTTTATAATTGACATTAATTTAAACAGAATTTTCATCAAGAACAAGTCATCATCGAATTCAGATATTATATGATAAGATTTAAGTATGGAATAATTACAACTGGAACACTTTTGTAGTTTGACCTGGTAGGATTTCCTTATATACATTTCCATAATATTTCATTTGATTTATTCATTATACTTGTTAACTACTATCATTTCACATTTTAAATATTTGATGACCCTCAACCCTATATTTCTTAAGAGGTCAAATACTTATAAGTGGAATGGTCATATTATTTTACAGGTTTGATTGGATTTTAGTTTTTTTGTAGTATAAAATGTAATTTTTAATATTTTAATTATAATTGGGTATTTGGTAGTTGTTTTTTTGGATTTAGGTTTTTTTCTGGTTGAAATTGTATGTTTTTAATGTTATATATGTGAATGTTTTATTTTCCTGTGGGTTTTATTATTTTTTCTAGTTCTGATGTTTTTCTAGTTTGGATTTTGGTCTTATTTTGGTCTAGTTTCTACTGGTTACATACTCTGGAAGAGCATAAGAATGGTTTCATGGGGGGTGGGGTGTCTAGGGGGGTTATCTAAGGGGTAGGTGTGTCTAGGGGGTGGGGGTGTCCAAGGGGGTAGGGGGTTGTACATGGGGGGTGGGAGGATCCAAGGGGTGGGTTTTCCAGGGGGTGGGGTCTCTAGGGGGTTGGGGAAGTCCAAGGGGGTAGGGGTGTCCAAGGGGTGTGGGGGGGGGGGGGGATTTCCAGTGGGTGGGAGGGTGTCCAGATGGTGGGGACTGTCCAAGGGAGTCGGTGGTGTTGGCAGGGGGGGCTGCTCAGGGGGTGGGGGATTTCTAGTAGGGTGGGGTGGTGTCCAGTGGGTTGGAGGGTGTCCAGGGGTGGGGGGGTTTCTAGGGGTGGGGTGTCTAAGGGGTGGGAGGGGCCGTCCCGGGGGTGGGGAGATTTTCAGTGGGGTGGGGTGGTGTCCAGTGGGTTGGGGCTGTCCAGGAGGAGGAAGGGTGTACAAGGGGGTGGGGGATATCCAAAGGGGGGTGTCCAGTGTGTGTGGGTGGGGGCTTTACGGGGGGGGGGGGGGGTCTGTCCAAGGGGGTGGGGTTGTGTTTACTGGGAGTGAGGGTGTCCAAAGAGGGGGGTCTAGAGGGTGGGGGTGTCCAGGGGGAGGGGCTGTCAAGGGATGGGGGTGTCCATTGGGTAGGGGCTGTCTAAGGGGGTCAGGGGTGTCTGGGGGTGGGGGTTGTCTAGTGTAGTGGGGTTGGGTCTAGTGGGTAGGGTTTTTCTAGGGGTGGGTTGGTGTCCAGTGGGTGAGGGGGCTATCTAGTGGGGTGGGGTGGTGTCTAGTGGATGGGAGGTTATCTACGGGGTGGTGGGATGTTGTCTAGGTGGTGAGCGGTTATCAAGGGGGTGGGGCTATCTAGTGGTATGGGGTGGTGTCCAGTGGTTGGGAGGGTGTCTAGGGGGTGGGGCTGTATAGTGTGTGGGGTTGTCCAAGGCAGTTGGGGGCAATCCAAGAGGGTAGGTGGAGTTTAGGTGGGTGGGTGGGGGAGTGGGGGGGGGGGGGGATTGTCTAGTGGGTGGGAGGGTGTCCAGGGGTGGGGGATGTCCTGGGGTGGGGGGTTGTCTAATTGGGTGGGGTAGTGTCCAGTGTGTGGGAGGGTGTCCCGGGGATGGGGGCTCTCTAAGGGACTGGGGTGCTTTCCAAGGGGGTAGGGGGTGTCTAGGCAGGGTTGGGGTTGTTCAGTGGGTGGGTGAGTGTCCGGGGGGTGGGTGGGTGTCCATGGGGGTGGGGGTGTCCAGGGGTGGGGTGGGTTGTCCAAGGGGGTCGGGGTTTTTCGAAGGTGAGGGGGATATCCAGGGGGTTAGGGGGTGTTAGGGGGCCTAGGGGGATCAGGGGTGTCGATGGGGTGGGGGGATGTCTAAGGGGGTCAGTTGTGTCTAGGGGGTGGGGGTTATCTAGTGGGTTTAGTCTAGTTTTGGTCTGTTTTCTGCTTGTTTCAGGTCCTCTTTGGCAGCACATTGTAATGGTTGAACTATATTATTAAAAAAATAAGTTTTTACAAAGTATATTTTATAACTGATGTAATAAATTCACGAGAATGGGTTTTTACATAGGTTATTTAATAACTGATGTAGTATATATGTTTTCACGTCGGTTATTTTTTAACTGACGTGAAAACCCGATTCGCATAATGGTTTACTAAAGCGGTTATGAAAATAACCTATGTGATAACCATGTGTATCACGTTGGTTTTCTAATAACCGATGTGAAAAATTATTTAGAGTGGTTGTTTATTACATATGTTATCTAATAACTGATGAAATAAACAACATATTACGATGGCTATTTAAAAACCGATGTAATAAATTATGACTACGAACTGTTTTCCACGTAGGTTTTCAGGAACCGACCTAAATATGGCATTAAATTTCTGTTTTTTATGTTAGTTTTAAAAAAAACAATGTAAAAAACAATATTTATAACATCCCCAACAATAATGCCAGCTGAAAACAGACATACCAAATGGGAAATAACCGACATAAAAAACATTTTTCACACTAGTGATTAGAAACATTTTGGTTGTGATTCACTCATGGAATCATCCATCCCGTAAGTATATCTAACTCATAAATAATTTGATGCATTCATACCATATTTAGGGTACACTGTCATTTAACATTGTATGAATAGGACGTGGAGTTACTTATGAGGAAGGGAATCATGGCATGCCACTTATGGTCATGCTACTAGGACCATATTCATGGACCATGTTTTCATAATTCCATGGTGGATCTCTCGCTATGGTCCCTATGATCCTGTGATCAATGCTTGATGTGAGAAACAAGGGAGTGTGACGATTCTGGATCACCACATAAGAATAGAAAAATCAACCTAAGAGATCACTTTAGTCTTAACCAAATGCTATTCAGTTTAATGACATACAACAAGGACGATTCTTTCCTTTTAGTTTAAATTCATTCTGTGAGGACATTATACTGTGTAGTTTATTTTCATGTAGTGAGGACATCATGTTTTCAAAATGATCATTAATAAATTTGAATTTATCATGATCAAGGTGTTA
Organism: Viscum album; assembly: GCA_963277665.1. NCBI lineage: Eukaryota > Viridiplantae > Streptophyta > Magnoliopsida > Santalales > Viscaceae > Viscum > Viscum album. The sequence continues at coordinate 373,926,726 of OY728119.1, read as the reverse complement.
TGGAATTATTTTGGTGTTATTGATGATAGAAGGTTTAAACCATAGTCATGTGGGGCATCATTGATCAGGATGGATGACATGAGTATTGGAAGAAATTGGACATACTAAGATAGGAGATGACTCTCCTATGGATGAAGTTTCCTTTGATTGATGGTCATTTTGTATGTGACATATTCGGAGCCACCAGGGAATGATGTGCATAGCCAAACAAAGGTGTATCTAGGACACTCGCCTTCCATCTCAGATGGTGATGAATTTTAATGGGAATCTATGTATTCCCAGAGTGTGGAGTTTTAAAAATGGGAATCATGTGTTTGGGAATGTAAGAAATACCCAGATCTTGATTAGCTATGAACTATAGGAGCTTCCACCTAGGTCTGACTCATATGTATAAGGGGAAGCTTGATCTTTTGACTTCTTATGCATAGAGGGCATGTGAAGAGTCTCTTAATATTGATAATTGATCCACCTGTGACTCTTGAAGAATCTAGGAGTTTATTGTCATGCAGTTAGGACCTTTCATGTACTACATGTACAACTTCTGCCTATGCATTGGGGAAGGATAATTTTTTTTAAATGGTGGCTGGGTGAAGATGCCAGATCCAGGCATCACTATGTATCCTTCAAAGGTAAGAATAATGTTGTTTGTAGATTTTAATGTTACCCACAAATTTATGGTCCATATGTAGGGACTTGCGAGGGAATTGTTTTAGTGGCAAGGCTGGGATTCCAAATTTTGGCCTCACTACATATCATGAATGGGATGGAATCAAGCCACACGTAGTTTTGAATGTTCCTTGTACTAATATGGCTCATACATAAGGGTAGGGAAATTTTTGTTTCATCCTCTATATAAGCAATGTCTACCATATTTCTCTATAGTTTGTTTGTGTATGGGGATCCCTACCACTAATCCCAAGCTCACGTGAGTTAAACACTTTTTGAGAAATATTGAGTGAAAAGGGTTTCCCTCCTAAATGAGGGGTGATAGCGTATCTGATAAGGGATATTTTTAGTGTTATGGGCTATGTTCTAGGATCACGATGTCACTACGTATCCTATTAATGAGTGGAAATCAAGCCATAATTCGTTCCCTGAGGGATTGTGCAGTTTATAGTCACACGATTAGGACAAATTATGCTATGATGTTTAAAGTTTTGCAGCGAGGACATGGGTCACAATTTAATTTCATCTTTCAGTGGTGAGTTCCGTAAATTTTAACATCATGTGGATATTATTGTGAATCATATTATAGGGACGTATATTTTTTACTATGAATAGTAATTGTTGCTATGAAATTTACTTCATAAGAAACATTGTAGTTGTGGGAGTCCTGATGAGTTGTTCATCTATTGATATCAACTCATATACTACATTGGAATAGGTATTAGGTATGAAATATATTCCCCCACATTGGTTCATGAATTGGTGGATTCTTCTAGAGTACCATTCGGGTTCTGAGGACATAAACCATTTCTCTTTTAAGGAAAGATAAATGGAGAACCCTTTTTTTGAAGGCTGAATGGATCCGATTCTGGTGGATTTCAAATTGGTACAAAGTGTGCAGCCAATTCTCATTTAGCTTCTCCAACTCATCAAACCACCTATGGGATTTCTTTTCCGTGGAAAGTTGATCACAAATGGCCACACAAATTGATGGTACATGAATTTTGATAGGTAAAACCGATTCTTCCCTGTATACTAGTGAGTACAGGGTCTCCTAGGTGAAAGTGCAGGTTGTGATTTTTTAAGACCATAAAGAATAAAGGAGATTTCCTAGACATGATTTATTATCCTTATCTACCATATTTTAGATTATGTTGGACATGGTCTTGTTGAAATCCTCTATCTTCCCATTGGCTGCCGCATTAAAGAGGGATGAATGGTTAGACTTTATTTCATACTCCATGTATAATTTGTCCAGCTCAGCAGAGTAGAATTTGGTGTCGTTACTTGTCAGTATTTTATGAAAGAAACCAAATCTTGTAATGATGTTGTCCTTCACAAAGCTAATGATTCTTTTCTCCTTATCATCTTTAAGGGGTATGGATTCGGCACATTTGGAAAATAAGTCGGTTGTTATGAGTATGAACTTGAATTTTCTCACTGTAGTGGGGGGATATGGTAATATAATATGCTTCCCCTTCGCAGAAAATGGCAAGGTGTACATAGTTGTATGAAGTAACACTAGGGTTTTGTGAATAGAATTGGGATGAACATGGTGGGAATGGACCGTCTTGGAGAATATGAGACAATCCTATATCATAGTGGGCTACTAATACCCAAGCCTTCAGATTTTATGAGAGAGATGTTGTTGATTGGTGCACTCCACAAGATCTAGCATTTAATTCATTCATGATGTCAACAATCTCTTCTCCATCAATTCACCATAGAAGGACTCCGTCAAGGCCTTGATTGTGGAGAAACTTTTCTTGGTTTACACCTGTGTACAAGAAAAGTTAACTGCCCAAATTCAGACATGTTCCTCTCTATCCCTATTTAGTGGGTGTCCCCCCTTCCAAAGGTAATTTTCAATTGGAGTAATCCAGCCGAGGGTGTGACCAAAAGGCTCAGAAATGGTGATAATTTGGTTAATATCCTCTGTATTGTTTTTGGATAAATGGAAAAAACAATTCGGTGGTGGGAAATAATAATAACCATTTTATCCCAATCTGAATTAGCTAGGATTGCGGCTGCATTTTCCTAAGCATCAGCTTGAGTATTTTGTGACTAGGGGATAGGTTAGAATCGGTTCTAATGGGAATTATGCCATCAGTTCTCAAACATTGTTCATCAAGGGGACCAAAACCTCATTCTTAATTGAATAGTCACCATTGATCTACTTGATGACTAGCTCTGAATCCCATTTTATCTTTAGATGCCAGGCTTGTGCATGGAGTGAAATCTCTAGGACCTTAATAAGGTCTTGGTATACTACTAACTTATTCTTACATCCCTATGAAAGTAGAAAACATTAAGTCTAGAAGGCCTTTTTTGGGGATACTAGTATAACTCCTCACACCACTTTTTTGAGCTTGGGATCCTCCATACTTTTCCCCATATGGCTTCTGGAAGTATAATCAAAGTAAATTTCCCATGTCTAGGGGTCCTTTTGGATGGACAACACTTATTCATATGTATGTTCGACATCCAATGATGTTTTTCTTTGGAGGGATGATCTGCCAGGAATTCTGCTAACGTATGGCCTTTGATGGTATTCTGTGGTAAGTACTGTATGTAAAACTTTTGTATGATGAAAAACCATTGTGATACGCATCTTGTTAGCATGGGTTTCTTGAGGATATATTTCGACCGGGTTATAACAGGAGACCAGGTGGAACTCATGCTGCAACAGGTAATTCCTATGTTTCTTGAACCATAATGATTTGGGATAGCTAGTTGTTTAAAATTATCAAATATCATGTTTCAACATCAATCATTGTTCAAATTAGGTAATAGAGGTTGTTCTCACTACCGAAATCATTTTTATATGTGAGGAAGATGGCTAATGATTTTTTAAAGGAGGTTATGTTCAAAATTAATGGTCTCCCCTCAACTGGTAACATTAAAACTGGTGGGTATAGAAGATATATTTTGAAATTGGTGAATGCATCTTGAAAATCATTATCTCACTCATATGTAACCCCTTTCTTCATTAACGTGGTTAAAGTTAAACATTTACCTACTAGGTTTTCTATGAAGTGCCAGATATAGGCCAGTTTCCCCTAGATACATCTCAAATCGGTGAGGTTGTGAGGTGGGGACATGACAAGGATTTCGTTTGTCTTCTCAAGGTCGACATCGATGATGCAATGGAATATGGCGTTGATGTGGATTGACCCATAGTTAACACCAAATGCACGCTTTAGAGGATTCATATTTTAACTATGATGTTGTACTTTTTTAAAATAGTTTCATTATCAAACATGTGGTTTGAGTGCTATTGTGATTTAACAATCTAATCATTGACATAGAACTCGGTAAATTTGTTTCTGGAAGGGCTTGAAAATGCGATGCATGGCATGATGATATGTAGCACAAGAATATTTTAGACCAAGGGAAATAACCTAATAACAAAACACTCACAGAGGGGGCCTAAAAGAAGTGGCTTCTTCATCTCCTTAATCCATTTGGTTCTGGTTGTATCCACAATATCCATCCATGAAAGAGAGGGCCTCATATCCAGTAGTTGCATCGATCAATAATTTAGTGATCGGGTTGGGTAAATCATCTTTCGGATAGTGCCAATTATGGTACCTAAAGTCGATGAAAGTTATAATATGTCCACTATTGGTTCTGATAGGGACTATGATTTCCATCTAGATCGGGTATTGGAATTCATGTATGATGTTGTCTTTGATTATCATTTCATCTTTAGAATCTATTTTGGCAGCATGTGTTGGGTGGGTCTTCTTGGATGCTTTCTTATATCCCTAGTGATCTTCTAGAAAACCCAGATGATTAGTGGAAACCTTAGGATCAAAGAATGGAATTTATATGTAATTCCAGGAAAACACATATCAATTTCTCTTTAGGAAGGAGGTATTTGTCGCTACTTCTCAATAGGAAAAGCCACACTAATTAGGGTGGGTCGTGGGTCATCTTCAGTTCCCAGGTTAATCTCCCAATGTTCATCGATTTTGGTGAAGGCACCTTCTTCGAATGAGAGAGGATAATATTTCCGTTCTTATTATTCTTCTTATTCTTTATCATACTCTTCATCATCATCATATTCTTATGATGGAGATAGTATTCTTAAGAAGAACTATCCAATGATGGGAGAGAAATCATATTTTTCCTTAGTGTTTAAGGTGGGGGCAGTTTGAGTTCACAGGGATGGGTTTGGAGCATCTTTGGTAGGGCGTTTCTTATAGACAAAGGAGTTAACCCATTATTTCGCATATTTGGACATGGTGGTCATAACAGAAATCATGAAGAAAATTGAGTCTATTTCCGGGCATGAACTTATGCATTCATTCTGGTTGATGGGTAATACATACTCTTCCCAAAAAAGTTAGAGGGGGTTGATATGGTCCATTTCCAATCAATTCGGGGTAGTGATCCAGTCAACATCATCTACCAAAGACTACTTATCTGTGGGTTCATATGACCCTACCTCTATTTAATGCATCTCAATTGAATCAAAATAAGATTTATCATAATGAAATGTCCCCTTTTTATATTAATTAAATATTTGATTCATTGATGGTATGATGAAGTATTTTCAACAAGCTGAAGTTCCCATGTCCTCCCAAAAAAGACATTGAAGGTCGTACTTTGCTACACTACTAGTAACATAGAATCCTACATGATGTCTCCAAGCCATGTATTAAGCTTTATTTTTTCCAATAGATTATGCTCGTTTTTTTCGTATCCCAACAGTGGTGTCAAACTTTCTTCATCATAGCCCAGCCGACGAATCCTTTGCAGTGGGTGGAGGTTGACTCCAGAGCCGTTGTAGATGAAAATCCTCCAAACATCAATTCCATTTTTTCTGGACACATATGAAGGTTTGATGTTCCCTTTATTGATGGAGCAATCATACCTATATGTGAAGGAGATGACAACATGATATTTGTTGGGATTGATTTATGTTCGATAGACTTCTATTGCTTCTACATCAGACATGAAATCATGGGGACCTAGTAAGGCTTTTATGAGTTCCTTTCTAAGGTCTTCGAATAGGCTCAAATCATCCATGATTGATAGATTTTCTGGTATTGATGCTAGCTACATTAGAATATCATATTTTTTCTCTAAAGGTTGGGGCTTCCTTTCTTAGGGTTGCTCTTTAAATGATACATTAGGGGACTGAGCTTTGGACATAGATGATCTGACCTTTATGATGGGATATTGTGGCACTACGGTCCTTTTTAGGTTTGGCCGGACTGGTTAACCTATATTCTATGGTAAATTTGATATACTTTCCTTCCCCATATCTATAATCCAAGATAACTGGGCATGGATTTCTTTAGGTGGGGGTAGAGGAACATTCATACGATCTTTCTGTCTGATGAAGGGTCCTCCTACGAGCTTCTGTGGTGTTAACGATTTGAGTGAAAGTGTGGATGGGAATTTGACTCATGCCAAAAGCATGCCTTCTAGAAATCTTTTAGCCTATCCGGCCACTTCCTATAGCTCTTTTGTAGGGAATGGTGAATTCGGGTTTGCAGCCATAGTATCCATAAGAGAAGAGTTCTATCAAGTGAATGAAATTAATGGAGTTGAAGATTAGTTATTGATCCAACAATGTTTTTGTCTGACTACCTCCTTTTGATGGGGTCGTTTGGAAGGGTGGTGCCTATTATACCATTTGTTGGGGCGGATCCAGTTGTACAAAGCCTACTGGCATGAAATCTGAATGTGTCAAAACTGGTTTCGGCTTTGGTGGAAGACCATCTTCTTCGTCCTTCTATTTTCCCTTATGGACCTTATAAGACTATAAGGCAAAGGTTTACAGTTGTGTTGAAATAAGAGCATTTGGGGGCATAGTTGATTATTTCAATTGATCTTGGATGATTCCCTGAAATCATTTGATTTTTTTCTATGTTTTTAAATTATAAATTTTTTGATCCGTATTATTGGAAACTATTTTCTGATATTTTTACTCTCTTGAGTTTGAGGTGGAAACATATTCCACTTTCTCTAGTAGTAGACCCAACAAGACAATCCCAAAATCCACCATCTTTTACATGAGATACTTGAAAAAAAACATTCCTATATGGTGTGTTTGAATATCTAGAGAAATGGAAAATAATTTGAAGGGTCGTTGAGACCCACTTCATTGACTTTATTTGGATTTGGTAGCTAGAGAATGTTTCAATTCATGGCGGCTATGAAGTAGCTACAGACCTAGTCATCTCAGAATGAGTATTATTTATTTATTCGTTCATTGAATGGATTTCTTTTAGCACAACATATCTCATATTGCTGAGGTGGAGGTTGTTGTTGGTGTCCAGTGGGTCCCGCATGATTTGGTGGAGAGCTCACAAATATATTTGCTTTCAAGGGTGGCTTAATCATGATGGAAGCCACTTCATCTTTCCCCACTCTTTATATATGGGCTGGTGGGGCCACTCAAGACTTGATATTGGTTTTATGCAAGGAGTCTTCTATTATTTGGGAAATGACGGAGAAATCTTGAAACCCCCTTTTCTACTTCACTGGGATGAGTATCATTAATAATTCAACACGATGGTTATCGATGAACATGTTTAGAATTTCATATTGGGTATGTTGGAAGTTCATAGAATAAGGTAGGGATTTACAACTGGATGTGAAGTCCGGGACTCTCTCATTCTCAAACTTCTAGCAGTTCATGTGATTAATGAATGTTGTCCTAGGAAGTTTTGAACAGAACTAGAAGGGAAAATTTTATTAGATGCCATCCCATATGATGATTGAGTTAGCTAGAAAGCTAGTATACAATACTAAGGATGATCCCTACAAGGTTGGTATGATGAATATGAGTTTTATAGCCTCTTCCTTCTCTAGAGTTTTCATCATGGTGTCATAGTAAGAGGTATAGTGTATTAAATACTGTTCTGGGTCCCCCTACCCATTTAACACTAGGAATATGGGGTCATCTATGTTTGGGGGTGGCATAACATTGCTCACCCAGTCAGGGTTGGGTTTGCACTCTGGTTTTATCAGAGTGTGCTATCCTTCCATGGATTTTAGTCGAGCTATTAGTTGGTAGGCACTATTCAAGATCCCTTGATGCATATTTTGTTGGGCTTGATCTTGGGCTGGTGTGGCAGCGTCGAAAGCTAGGCATACCGACAGAACTAGATGTTTGGGGGGGTACCCAACTAGGGGTATCCATTATGGGTATACCTGAATATATTTCATCTTCCTACCGAGTGGGGGATGTCCTGAGGTCATTCTGGGGCCAGATTTATGTAGGTTTATGATCCCAGTGCGATGTTAGATGGGCCTCTGAGCTTGGATTCATTCAGCGGGATGATTTCATGAGGAAAGGGAACATCTATTGGGAATACCTTCTAATATTCGATAGGGGGAACACATATTGAAATATAGCTCCCTCGACAAAGCTCGACATTAATTTTCTTGAGCTCTTTCATTCCTTCCTCTTACTTGGGAAATTGTTCCTTGAGAGTAAGGGACACATTCTCTCAGGGGGAGGAGGTGGGTCATAAAAGACATAGGATTTATTCTTCTCTTTGTTCCGGTTTCTCTCGGGAGGTAATAATAGATTAAATGAGGGGGCACAAAATTTAGGATCTATCTCTGGCTCCAGGTATACACCTCATCAGACTCGGCATAGGATTATTATGGGAGGGAACCATCTTCCCTTGCATGATCTCCCTTTGTTTCATTTCTAGTGAGATTCGTGGGGCTGACTTTTACCACGTTCACAGATTTATACCACATTGGGGGTGGTGTTCCTGGTGATGAATGGTAGGAAATATTTCGCCATCCTTTTTTAGATTTTTCTCCTTCCATTCTATGGTATTCTTCAAGATTCTTTGTTAAGATTAACCCGAAGGGATCCCTAATCCAACCATTTAATGTTCCTTCATCTTGGATGGCGTGAACCATAATATGTGGTGGAACAAGTGAAATTCTTACTTTTCATTATTCCTAGATCGGAGGAGACACACATTCATTGTGTGGGAAAATGAGGTAAAAATCACCCCATCTCAACGGGCTTGGGTTGTTACCTTTATTCCATTGATGTTCTATAGCATGGATTCTTTATCTTATAGGGTTTGTTCCTGCATTACAAGGGTATCCGTAGCTATTTCCCCCTTTTTGAGTTCATGCACTCCCATGTGGGTGTGAGCCGATTATGGAATTGGACTTGCCCATGATCTATGGGGTTTTGAATTCGTGAGCACCGCCTTCTAGTTGCCTTCCTTTAGGCAGGAATCCTACTAGATGTTCTTGGTTTCTAGGATCAGATGTTTCACGATGGATTGATCTCATCGGTCCTAACAATTTTAAGATATACTCCAGGCCTATTTTGGTTGATTATTCCTCCTTTCTTGGGGAGTGATTTCATTTGATTGCAGAATTTGGGTAATGACATTACAATACGTCTTATCTAGTTAGGTCTACTATATGGGACATTGGGTAAAGTTTAGAAATACATGTTCTCCCCATCCCCAAATATGAACTCCAGTCGAGGTGTTGCCAATGAGGTGTTGCAACTTGTGTAGTTCATTGAGGAATTTTGGTTCATGGTTATTATTTCACCTTTTTGATCATCGCTATGGTAAAAACAGGAGGGATCCTAGGTCGATTAGATGACTATGCTCCCCTAACAAGTTGACATGGTCTGCATACCCTTCGTAGGGTAGAAATTTTTCTTTTACCTAGAGAAACGTCATCCATATATTTTGGTGGATTTCAAGCATACATTCCCTAGAAAACTCCTCGGGTATATCGTAGTGAGAAGTGGTTGTAATCTAATGCATCACTAGTATATTATCCTTTTCAACCTATCTTCTCATAAGAAACATGTCCAACTGCTGTTCTTTTGGGGACTCCTCTACATGATATGCCCAGGTTGACTATTTCTTAATAGTTTCATTCCATGAATCTATTCTGGTGGGAGCCTCATTAATATGTAAATGGCACTTGGGTGGACTCGAAGATGAGCATGGTCCCGAACCATCCATTGGTTGAGGAAGTATATCACTTGTTAAAGAAAAATTGTATGATATGTCCGAATCCATATTTCAGAGTGCCTCAACATAAAATGGATTTATAAATTTTGTTTTGGAAAGGGATTGCAATGTTTTCTAATATGAATGTTGATTACGGGGAGGACCTCTACAATCGGTGCTGCAATGGTGAGGGATACCATTGAAACTTGATCCCCATCCACTGGGAGTGTTACAATGGAGTATACCCTAGGGAGGACCTTCCAAGAAGGATAAAATGAAGGGATGACCTTCTTGCTTCTTTATGTCACTAAGTGGATGAATTTCTTGATGTTTTCTATGATGTCGATGACTACTATCACCGCTTCATACTTGGCATCCGGGAGTATTTCTGCAGTGTACATCTTAGGGAGGGAATTTAGGACATATTTCAATGAGGAGAGGACCTTATCATTTATTTATGTTACTATGGTGAGGCCCTTCACCACAACAACTATTGCGGAGAGGACCTTCACAATGACTTTCATCACGATGAGGACTTCCATCACAACTCAACATCCAACTACAGGGAGAAGCATATATGCAGTGTATACTCTGGGGAGGACCATCAGGGAAGATGAAATATAGGGGAGAACCTTTTTTCTCTATGATTTTTAGGTTATGTGTAGGGATACCATGTCATGTATCAGGAGATAGTCTCTCGTGATCGATTATTTCGAGTTCACAGAGTGAGCCCCCATGGGTGCTCTAGGGGGGACCTTCCGAGGTACTGGTAGAGATTATGTAGGTTGGGCATTCACAACTACTACAACCACATCCATAATTTTTTAATGGACTGATATGTTCTTGAGCCTTTTTTGATATATGTTTGAGGGCATCAAGAAAAATTTATTTCCGTAGAACATGATCATGTATGTGCTCTTCATTTTCTAGTTTCCCTTGGCACCCATTATTTTTTAGCACTCTCTTGTGGGTAACTAGGGACGCCTGTTATAGGTAACAAACTTCGTATATGGTTCACTTTCTGGTTGGATCTTGTGATGCCTCTAGGATATGCCTTAGGGAATTCTGAGTTTTGTTAGGAATATATGCATGCCCTGGAGAATCCATCACATTGGACTGGCGTCCCCCCTATTAGAATGAGTATGTTTTCAAAATCCTGATGTTCGTGTATCGTGGGATAAAACTTTTAGCCCTCTTGGACTAGAGTAGGGATGCATTACTACATCAGAGTGGCAGATATATTTTGCAAGTACGTCATTACATTCGACGGAACTAGGCCGTGGGCCTGGTTTCTCACCATTTCCAATGATTCAATAATATCTTGGCATGTTTGGATGATATGGTATAAAATCAATGTATGATCTTCCACCATTTCAAGGATGCATTCATATACATATTTGGATTGAATGGGTATGAAATTTTATTTTGATGTCAGGGTAGGAGTTAGTTCTTACTCCATTCCTCAATTGGTTTTCAGTAGATACTGGTATTTGTCCTATTCCAGGACAGAGGAACGAGTCCGTCGTTGGTTTTCTTCTCATTTTTCACCATTTTTGACTAGTGGCCTTCATATTCATGAGCAGATATTTTCATTACTTGCCTGCTGCTGTATTTGTCTCATAGGAATTATATGAATCTGATGGAATTTAGATCTACTCATATTTTCTTTCTGCCCTATTAAGATGACAAGAATGGTATGAATCGGTAGTTATGTGTGCCTGCGTGTTGCTGGTTTCCATCCTTTTGGGTAGAAGAACTTCTTGTGCATCAGAAGATATTTTCATCTGCCTATATTTTTACACTATTTTTTCATGGTGGGACAGGAAAGAACTAGAAGGAACGGGCACATGATCTTATTGTGCAACCATATTTCTATGGTGGGATTGAGTGGAGGGGTAATTGTTGTATGTCTACCCTTTGAATACTTCTGTGTTTTTATGGAAGAGTTACTCCTCAGGAACCTCGGTGATATCATGTTCTCGGTTATTTATTTTCCACCCTTGGTTGTAATTCCAAGGGGCATGAGTCTTCTAGACATTGAAAAGATCCCTCGATATAAAGACCTCTTCACCATGGGGATACCTAGTGTCCCAGTTTCGACAACAACACTCTTTGGCAGGTGCCTATGAGTAGGACCCCTATACCATTGAGATGAAGCTATCAGTATTGAATTCATCTTCCTCCCTAAGATAATGGAGGAACTAATTGTCACATTCCATGGATAGGATCTAGAAATAGTTTTAGATGACCACTAGGACATCCTTATGCTGGGGTGTAGGTTGCGGATGAGGTGGAAACTGGCAAGATTTTTCAAACCGAAGGGATTGTTTTTTGGCCTCCACTGTGGAGAGAGTACCATTTTTGTGGTACTCTTTAATGGGAGTGTTTGATACATAGCATTGAAGATGTTGTATAGGAAAGGGGGTCCTACTCTTTATTAGGGCAACGTCCACCTATGGGGTCACTGAGGCACATGTATGAATTGATCTTTGGGATGTAATTTGGATCTAAGTTTGACCTATGAGAACCTAAAATAAACGTATATGACATACATACCAAAAAACCCCGTCAATATAGAATTCGTTTGAACATAATCATATTTGAAAATTTATCTAGCCCTCCTCCCTTTTTTTACCTAGTTGTGAGGTGATGGAGCTTGAGTGCGGTTAGACCACCACCTTGGATAAAGATTCATGTCCGGTTAACCATTTTTGTTTTATCCCCATGTAAATGCATTTTGGGGGGATGAAAAAGTGGTCTGATGAGGATCTTCATACATCTCTTATTGTAGATACAATATCTTTAACACCCTAGGTAAATAAATAATATGACATTTTTTTATATTTATTGATATTTGTGAATAAAATGTTAATATTACTTTAAAGGGAATGCTATGCTTGATGGATTACCCAATACGCAACAACGAGTTCCTTTGAAATCTTACATTGCACTCTAATAATAAAATTATTTTATTTTAAATGGTAGTTAACACCTAGCCGTTGTAATGACTGGAATGAACATAACTAACTAAAAAATGATTATATATGTTTCACTAATATATTTACTTTTTAGAATAAATTTTATAGGATTAAAATTCCAAATGAATCCAATGTTAAGCATAAATCTTCTAATATTCTTTAAAAGGCCGATTAACCGCCTTTTGATGGAAAACCCTTTTTAAATATACTTTTGACAATTTTATATGTTTTATTTGACAAAATAAAACTCTTCTTTAGAATTGGGACATCAAAATTTATTTTTTGTAAATTTGTGGTATTTTTCTGATAATGTTCATTTTTTTAATGAATAGTGAAAAGTGTTGTATTTTAATTCCAAACCCCTTTTTAATATAATTTATTTATATAGTTAGAATAACTTTTTAATTGGGTTTAAAGTGAAATTAGAATATATTTTTACCATTCAACCCAATGGTGGTCATTTTAATTAATATCACTTTGAGATTGGACATAAATGAGTGTCAATCTTTTGATAGATATTGTTTCTTCAAAACACGCTATTTGATTTGACAGCAGGATTTGATTATAAAATTTATTAATTAAAAATCTATGTTATGAATTTGATAAAGAGAAATCATTTTTGAATTCAGAATATCAAATATAGCTTAGGGTGAATTTTTGGTATTTTTCTGAAAAACCTTAATTTTTGATGAATAGTGAAACCACAAAGTGGTAGTTACAAAAAATGATTTTTCATTTAAATGGAAATTTACCACTTCTATGATTTGAATTTCAAAAATCCAATATAAATTATTTTCATTGTTAAGTATAATTTGGTTCAATGGGATGAAAATATTTTTTTGATGAAATCTAACTTTTATGTTTTATTAATCGCAATTAAAGGTAATTAGTGTGATTTAAGGTAAAAATGATATTATAAAAAAATGAAAATATATTTACAGTTGTCCTAACCATATTGGATGATTCATGGTCTACCAAGACAACTCATGGGTCTATTTTTGGGACCCCATGGATCCACATGGGTATGATAATGACATATATGCCTTTTATTTAAAGTAAAAGTAAAAATGACACAAACATGTATTGTTTTACTAAATAAATTTTTACATGGGGTAATACAAATCAGAGTTTTGACTATAAATAGTAATTGGAAATATAAAAAGATTTCCTACATAATAGTATTTTTTATAATTTATAGACATTAAATAAATTAAATTATTTATGACATCATGATGATGCAACGATTACCTCATTATTTAACGATTTAAATAAAATGAAGAGATAATGTAAAATATAATACCTAAACATGTAAAAAACCTATTGGATGGGTGTATTTCTAACTCTTATCACCTTATCCTCGAAATAAATCAATGTGGGACCTTTAAATTCTAAACAAATTTGAAAATAAAGTAACATTTTATACCTTTCCAAGAGTTCCCCTCCTCTCCTCTTATAAAAGGCCACCACCTCTACCTCCTTACCCACACCTCTCACGCCTTTGGCTCAGCCAAGATCTGATCATTTTGTCTCTCAATATCCCTCTCCTCATCCTAGAAGCCTTACCTTATGCAGTAATCTCTTCAAGAAATCCTTTTGGTTCAAACCAAAGGGAGTTACACGATCTTAAGGTAATGTCTTCACTTGTGCTATTTTGTTTCAATTTTCTTCTCCAACCCCCTAAACTATTTTTATTCATTTTTTTGTAACAATACCAGTATATTACATATAATATGATATTGTTATAATAAGGATTCGAGCTACACTTACACAAACCTAAATATAATGGTTAAAGAACATATTGTTTTTTTGGATGTTTAATTTCTGCCTCACAAAATGATGATTGTTCAATATTTTTTTAACACCTTCAAAGGTGGCCATTAAGATGTCACTGTATTTATATATGATATATAATATATTTATGTTTTCCTTAAGATTTTGTATTTAAAATTTATGGCATACCTTTATGGTTTCCATTATGGGTAAACACGATATCTTCATTTTAGGAAGTGCGGACTACTGCCCTCTCAAAGTGGTTTGATTTGTTAATACCATATGTGGTATGTATAAAGGATAGATTTAATGATATTATATATGAAACTATACTATAATTATAATACAATTATGTATCATTATGTATTAATTCCATTAAATATGAAATATAAATGGAAGTAGTGTTCATGCGTACGTACGGCTTACCGTCTCCATGAACGGTGCATTTCATTTCATACCTATAAATGATTATGTAATATTATAAATGCATGTATATAATGGATATATATGATATATATTATATCTACATAATGAATATAATTGTGGATATAATGTATATGTTACCCCATGAACAAAATTGTGATTATAAAGAGTTTATTTTTGGCTCTAGTACCATGTATCGACAAAACGACCATTATTAACTTAAATGATTAAATAATGTGCATAACATGGTAATAAGTGATATAAAAGGAATAATGAACTTGAAAAAGGTTCTTAATCAAGTAGAAATTAACTCAAGTTTATTATTCATGAGATTAAAGAATGATCGAGTCAAGTCGGACACGAGGTAAGGGATCTGACCTCTCTTTTTCTTTTTAAATACTCTCTTTTATGTAATTTCTTTTATGCTCATATTTCATAGGTTAGGGGATGTTATTTTATATTCATCTTTCTGTAAATTTTATGTTAATATGATGAGATACCCTATTTGATCTCATCAATCCATTTTTGATGTTTTATGTGGCGCCGTTAGGCTACCGAATTTTTATAAGGGGATTTTCATCTCACTTTTTATTCCTGTGAGATTCATGCTACTTTGGCTACTATATCCATTTGTTTGGTGTATGTACTGCCAATTATTTTACTATTTGTATAATATACTCTCATAAATGGGTTGTTACATCTTCATTGTATGACCCTTCTTTAATGGGGTGTACGTTTCGGAAGTTACCCAATTCTGTAAGGGAACCTTTCACCCTCCTCATTTTAAAAGAATTTTTTAGTAATTTTAATCTTATTATGACGGGATAGGTTCTTATATATCTTTATTGCTATAAATTTTATATACAAGTTATGAGATACCCCTTTTTATCTCTCATCAACTCATTTTCTGAATTTTGAAGTGACACTGTGAGGCTGTCAAATTTTTTCAAGGGAGCTTCATAACCCAATTTTGATTCTTTGGGATAAACTTGTACTCATTGAATATGTAGTTCTATGAATATGTGTGAATAACCTATTATTTTTTTACACTTAATATCAACTTATATTTTTCTTATTCGTCAGTCACACATAATTATGTAATTGATTTATCCTTAATCCAAGGATACCGTCTTTGTAAGTGACTTCGTCTCGATCTCCTTTCATTAAGGCATATTTTTATTATAATACGAGGCATTCTTTTATAAGATGTATAAACCCTTTTGACTTATACTATTATTTGAAAGGAATCTTTTCTATATGAAGCTTTTTACTAAACGACAAAAAGTATGTTTCTTTTTAACGTACACGGTGACAATGACCTTTCTGCCGCCGCGAGTATTATTTGATCATTGGCTTCCTCAACAAGCCGTTATATTTTTTAAAAGTAAATAAATACCATATACTCTTTTTTTGGTATTGAAAATGGTTTTTATAATGTATTTTTTATGTCAATATATTTAAGTGATATATAGTGCTTGAAATGTGGAAATGTTTTCTTTCCTTTATAATTCTTTTATGTGTTATGATTTTATATCGGTACTTGGATATTTGACGGGTGGATACATGATAAACCATATGAAGAGTGGTGTCGTGAATACTAGGATGGGTGGTTACGTTATAACCTCCAATTAATTGGGTATGGAAGTCGTCCGTATGGTTATTCCATTATGTATGTGTAGAAGTTGACCGTATGATTATTCCATTTAAGTATGTTTATATCCCAAGTAACCTTTATTTGTTATGTGTTCTTTATATGGGTTTTATGGTAATCTTTTGGTTACAAAAGGGTAAGTAATGGTCTTTTATTCAGTGAAGAGTTTTTACTACTTCATAAAGGTGAAAAGTATTACTTTGGTACAGAACTCATAGTTTACTTTTTGTTTTGAAAAACTAATAGTTTTCCTTCATTGTGTATCCTTTACTGGGCTTTTTATCTTCATCCCAAGTTTTTGAAATGTTTTCCACAGGAATTAAAGAAGAATAGGTTCAAGGATGGGATCAAGGAAAGACATTCTATCTAAAAAGTAGAACTATAAATGTTTCTTTTTAAGTGTTTTTTTTATTTTATAGAAACTTAGTAGAATTGTCTACTATGTAATCTTTTGAGATGTAATAGTTAATGACCTAATTCTCTAAAACTCTAATCCTGAAATGAGCCTCTATGTGAATTATTTTTTTAATTCATGATTAATTAATGTTTAAGGTCGGGGCCTTATAGTTGGTATCATAGGTCAGTTTAGATAACTTTAGAGGTTAGGGTATTCTATAAGCATAAGTGACATTACCATAATGGTTAGGATTTCAGAAAGAGTCCTAGTTTTAGATAAAGTGAATGAGTAAGTATATCTTAGTGTTTATCTTCCTCTTTAGTAAATGATGGTTTTGATGATTTACTCACACTGAACTTTTTGGTTTTAGTAAATGCATGGATCTATCACGCACCAAAGTAACAGTGGATGTGAAGGAAACTATGACAGTTTTTTGAGCGAGCAACTGAATGATATGGGAGCTGGAATGAGAACTCTTGTGTTTATCCTCAACCAACTATCTAGAGTCATGATTGACCACCTAAACCTTGGTGATTTCTATAAGTCATCATATATGTGAGAAAAAAATCCCTACAGAACTACAGGTAATAATCATAATGGTAAGTTTGTTCAAAAACCTATGTGTCAAAGATGTGGAAAGAAACACCTAGAAAAATGTTTCAAAGGGAAAAAAATATTCTATAGATGTGGAAATGAAGGTCATAAAGAAAGAACCTTCCATGGAAAAAGGAAGCATCCATTTGACTCAAGGAAAGAGAAAGAAGTTCTTTCTGAGGGATCAATTAAATGTTTTAAATGTAGTGTGCATGTTCATTATGCAAACACATGTCCTATGAAGAATTTTCTGGAATGGGATCACCAAGATCGTAAAAATATTTGTTTACCAATACCTAATGCCATTCCTATTGAGGATAAAGAAACTGAAAATGAACAATCAAGGCTATGGATTATTTATTAAGTTTTGTTTTCCTATTTTGGAATCTTAGGATATGATTCAATATTTTGTTTGTAGGAAAGAAGTATTTCAGAATAAGTTGGAAAGGAATGGTTAATGGATCATGAAGAATGTTGAATGAGTAAGAAGTGAACATATAAGAGCTTCAAGAGTTATGGTGAAATTATTATGAGTATTAAGTCTCTTTTGATGATGGGGTTACATTAGAAGACTTTTTATAGTATGTGTAACCCTGATGTTTGATTTATGAAAATTTTATTCAAGGAATATTTATCTGTTCTTTTGTGGACATAGTTATAAAGAACCATTTGGGTTTATATGATCCTTACTTTTGTGGTAATTATGTGTTACTATATGTTATGATGGAAAGTGAAAGGCATGAGATAAAATTGAGGTTAAATTATTTTATGATTTTATCTCTTTTTGGAGAATGATTTGAGAATTATATAGTTTGGAAAAAGGACAACACGTAGACCGTGTGACAACCCGTCGCGTCGGACAAGCTACGGGAATCGAACCCACAACTAAAGTGCAACTGGTATTTATCGCCTACCACTGGACTACGTGAAGTCCCTGGTTAGTTTGACAAATTATTTATAGTTAGATGATTTCATGAATCAAGAATGAGTTTATTTTGGTTATCTATGGAAATGATTATACTATCATGGATAATATGTGATTAAGCTAATTACTTTTCAATGTGAGACTTTAAGAGTAGCTGGTGTAATTTGGAGATAAATGTTAAGATTTACTTCGGAAGACAATGTGATTAAATCCTTCAAGGATTTGGGTTTCAATCTTAGTTTGGATTACGTTGAAGAATTTTATGGATAGATTTTTATTGAATGGTCTTTATTGAACGTTGGGTATTGTTGGACAAATTTTGGAGATTAGGAGTAGTTTTTCTTTTTGTAAAACAAATATATCCTTTTTGGGTATTATCTAATCTCATACTAAACTTTTTTGTTTTGTTTTGGTTGATATCAAAAGACATGGGAAATATATAGTTCTATTTTGGGGATTAGGTGATTCTCAAGAAGTTTATTATAGTACTCTTAATGCGAACAAGTCTTCCTAAATACTCGTCTTTTGGGGAAAGTATGAGTTTGTGTATGAAATCTAGTAAAAGTTGAAAGTCAACAAGACAAGTAAGTATGTTTCCTTAAGATAAAAAATAAATTCCTCAATGAAATGTAACTTAAAACAAAAATGTTGTCTATTAACTTTTCCTACTAGGGAATCTAATACCGTTTAACCCATCACAAGTTTGTGACTTTCTGGTGGTTAACTTTTTCCTAAACATGTTTTCTATCACACTCCCTCAGAAAATGACCATTTTTTTTCTTCCATATCCATATTTTCATACATGGAATCATAGTATGGGTTAACTCGGGTGGCCTTTGTACTTCCCTTTCTTTCTTTTAAAGTGATAGTTTAATTTACTCCTTTTCTGATGTGGGTCTTTCAATGAAGTTTCCGAGCCCAATTTTAAAATTGCAAGGAAGAAATTCCCAAAAGGGGTGAAGGATGTAACACCCCAGGTAAATAAAGAATATGACATTTTTTATATTTATCGATATTTGTGAATAAAATTTTAATATTACTTTAAAGGGAACGCTATGCTTGATGGCTTACCCAATACGCAACAACGAGTTCCTTTGAAATCTTACGCTGCACTCTAATAATAAAATAATTTTATTTTAAATGGTAGTTAACACCTAGCCGTTGTAATGACTGTAATGAACAGAAAAAACTACAAAATGATTATATATGTTTCTCAAATATTTTTACTTTTTACAATAAATGTTAGAGGATTAAAAATGTAAATGAATCCAATTTTAAGCATAAATCTTCTAATATTCTTTAAAAGGTTGATTAACCGCCTTTTGATGGAAAACCCTTTTTAAATATACTTTTGAAAATTTTATATGTTTTATTTGACAAAATAAAATTCTTCTTTAGAATTGGGACGTCAAAATTTACTTTGTGTAAATTTTTGGTATTTTTCTGATAATGTTCATTTTTTAATGAATAGTGAAAAGTGTTGTATTTTAATTCAAAACCTCTTTTTAATCTAATTTATTTATATAGTTACATTATATTTTTAATTGTTTTTAAAGTGAAATTAGAATATATTTTTACCCTTCAATCCAATAGTGGTCATTGGAATTAATATCACTTTGAGATTGGACATAAACGAGTGTCAATCTTTTGATAAATATTGTTTCCTAAAAACACGCTATTTGTTTTGACAGTGGGATTTAATTATAAAATTAATTAATGAAACATCTATGTAATGAATTTAAAAAATAGACATCATTTTTGAATTCAAAAAATCAAATATATCTTAGTGTGAATTTTTTGTATTTTTCTGAAAAACCTTAATTTTTGATTAATAGTGAAACCACAAAGTGGTAGTTACAAAAACTGATTTTTCATTTAAATGGAACTTTACCACTTCTGTGATTTGAATTTCAAAAATCATTTATAAATTATTTTCATTATTAAGTAAAATTTGGTTCAATGGGATGAAAATAATTTTTGATGAAAAGTAACTTTTATGTTTTATTAATTGCGATTACAGGTAATTAATGTTATTTAACGTAAAAATGATATTATAATAAATTGAAAATATCTTAACACTTGTCCTAACCCTATTGGATGATTCATGGTCGACTAAGACAACCCATGGGTCGATTTTTGGGACCCCATGGAGTCACATGGGTAAGATAATGACATTTATGCCTTTTATTTAAAGTAAAAGTAAAAATGACACAAACATGTATTGTTTTACAAAATAAATTTTTACATGGGGTTATACAAGTCAGAGTTTTGACTATAAATATTCATTGGAAATATAAAAATATTTCCTACATCATAGTATTTTTTTATAATTTATAAGAATTAAATAAAATAAATTATTTATGACATCATGATGAAGTAGCGATTACCTCATTAATTAACGATTTAAATAAAATGAAGAGATAATGTAAAATATATAACCTACACATGTCAAAAACCTATTGTATGGGTGGATTTAGAACTCTTATCACCTTATCCTTAAAATAAATCAATGTGGGACCTTTAAAATTCGAAACACATTTGAAAATAAAGTAACATTTTATACCTTTCCAAGAGTGCCCCTCATCTCCTCTTATAAAGGGCCCCCACCTCTACCTCCTTACCCACACCTCTCAAGCCTTTGGATCGACCATGCTCTGTTCATTTTGTCTCTCCACATCCCTCTCCTCATCCTAGAAGCCTTACGTTAGGTATTAATCTCTTGAAGAAACCCTTTTGGTTCAAACCAAAGGGAGTTACCCAATCTTTAGGTAACGTCTTCACTTGTGCTATTTTGTTTCATTTTGCTTCTCCAACCCCCTAAACTAATTTTTTTCATTTCTTTTGTAACAATACCAGTATATTCCATATACTAGGATGTTGTTATAAGAAGGATTCTAGCTACACTTACACAATATTTGTAACATCTCTTATTGTAGATACAATATCTGTAACACCCCAGGTAAATAAAGAATATGACATTTTTTTTTATATTTATCGATATTTTTGAATAAAATATTAATATTACTTTAACAGGAATTCTATGCTTGATGGATTTCCCAATATGCAACAACGAGTTCCTTTGAAATCTTACGTTGCAGTCTAATAATAAAATTATTTTATTTTAAATGGTAGTTAACACCTAGTCGTTCTAATGACTGGAATGAACAGAACTAACTACAAAATTATTATATATGATTCTCAAATATTTTTACTTTTTACTATAAATGTTATAGGAATAAAAATGCAAATGAATCCAATTTTAAGCATAAATCTTATAATATTCTTTAAAAGGTCGATTAACCGCCTTTTGATGGAAATCCCTTTTTAAATATACTTTTGACAATTTTATATGTTTTATTTGACAAAATAAAATTCTTTTTTAGAATTGGGACATAAAAATTTACTTTGTGTAAATTTTTGGTATTTTTCTGATAATGTTCATTTTTTAATGAATATTGAAAAGTGTTGTATTTTAATTCAAAACATCTTTTTAATCTAATTTATTTATATAGTTAGATTATCTTTTTAATTGGTTCTAAAGTGAAAATAGAATATATTTTTACCATTCAGTCCAATGGTCGTCATTATAATTAATATCACTTTGAGATTGGACATAAACGAGTGTCCATCTTTTGGTAGATATTGTTTCTTAAAAACACACTATTGGATTTGACAGCGGGATTTAATTATAAAATTAATTAATGCAACTTTTACGTTATGAATTTGTTAAAATATACATCATTTTTGAATTCGTAATATCAAATATAGCTTGGGGTAAATTTTTGGTATTTTTCTGAAAAACCTTAATTTTTGATTAATAGTGAAACCACAAAGTGGTAGTTACAAAAACTGATTTTTCGTTTAAATGAAACATTACCACTTCTATGATTTGAATTTAAAAAATCCAATATAAATTATTATCATTACTAAGTAAAGTTTGGTTCAATGGGATTAAAATAATTTTTTATGAAAAGTAACTTTTAAGTTTTATTAATCGCGATTAAAGGTAATTAGTGTGATTTAAGGTAAAAATGATATTATAATAAAATGAAAATATCTTGAAACTTGACCTAACCATATTGGATTAGTCATGGTTGACCAATAAAACCCATGGGTCGATTTTTGGGATCTCATGGAGACACTTGGGTAAGATAATTACATTTATTCCTTTTATTTAAAGTAAAAGTAAAAATAACACAAACATGTATTGTTTTACTAAATCAATTTTTACATGGGGTTATACAAGTCATATTTTTGACTATAAATAGTCATTGTAAAAATAAAAAAAATTCCTACATCATAGTATTTTTTTATAAATTTTAGATGTTAAATAAAATAAATTATTTATGACATCATGATGATGCATCGATTATCTCATTATTTAACGATTTAAATAAAATGAAGAGATAATGTAAAATATATGACCTAAACATGTCAAAAACCTATTTTATGGGTGGATTTATAACTCTTATCACCTGAGCCTCAACATACATCAATGTGGGACCTTTAAAATCCGATACAAATTTGAAAATAAAGTAACATTTTATACCTTTCCAAGAGTTCCCCTCCTCTCCTCTTATAAAAGGCCCCCACCTCTACCTCCATACCCACACCTCTAAAGACTTTGGCTCGGCCAATATCTGATCATCTTGACTCTCCACATCCCTCTCCTGATTCTAGATGCCTTAAAATAGGCAGGAATCTCTTCAAGAATCTTTTTTGGTTCAAACGAAAGGGAGTTACCCGATTTTAAGGTAACGTCTTCACTTGTGCTAGTTTGTTTTATTTTGCTTCTCCAACCCCCTAAACTCTTTTTATTAAATTCTTTTTGTAACAACACAAATATATTAAATATACTAGGATGTTTTTATAAGAAGGATTCGATCTACACATACACACACCTACATCTAATTGTTAAAGAACATACTGTTTCTGTGGATGGTGAATTTCTGCCTCACGAAACGATGATTGTTCAATATTTTTTTAACACCTTCAAAGGTGGCCATTAAGATGTCACTATATTTATATATGATATATAATATGTTTATGTTTTCCTTAAGCTTCTGTATTTTTTATTTATGGCATACCTTTATGGTTTCCATTATGTGTAAACGCGATATCTTCATTTTAGGAAATGCGGACTACCGCCCCCTTAAAGTGATTTGATTCGTTAATACCATATGTGTTACGTATAAAGGATAGATTTAATGAAATTATATATGATACCATACTGGAATTATAATACTATTATTTATCATTATGTTTTAATTCCATTAAATATGAAATTGAAATGGAAGTAGCGTTCATGCGTACGTACGGCTTACCGTCTCCATGAACGGTGCATTTCATTTCTTACCTCTAAATGATTATGTAATATTATAAATGCATATATATAATCGATATATATGATATATATGATATCTACATAATTAATATAATTCTGGATATAATGGATATTTTACCCCATGAACAATCTTGTGATTATAAAGAGTTTATTTTTGACTCAAGTACCAAGAATCGACAAAACGACCGTTATTAACTTAAATGATTACATAATGTGCATTACTTTGTAATAAGTGATATAAAAGTAATAATGAACTTGAAAAAGGTTCTTAATCAAGTATAAATTAACTCATGTTTATTATTCAGGAGATTAAAGAACGATCGAGTCAAGTCGGACACGAGGTAAGGGATCCGACCTCTCTGTTTCTTTTTAAGTACTCTCTTTTATGTCCTTTATTTTAAGCTCATATTTCTTATGTTAAGGGATGTTCTTTTATATTCCTCTTTCTGTAAAGTTTATGTTAATATGATGATATACCCTATTTGATCTCGTCAATCCATTTTTGAAGTGTTATGTGGCGTCGTTAGGCTGCCGAATTTTCATAAGGGGATTTTCATCTCACTTTTTATTCTCGTGAGATTCATGCTACATTGGCCACTATTTCCTTTTGTTTGGTGTATTTACTGCCAATTATTTTACTATTTTTATTATATACTCTAATATATCGGTAGTTACATCTTCATTTTATTACCCTTCTTTCATGGGGTGTATGTTTCGGAAGTTACCCAATTCGCTAAGGGAACCATTCACCCTCCTCATTTTAAAAGACTTTTTTTGGTATTTTAATCTTATTATGATGGGATATGTTCTTATGTATGATTATTGCTATATATGTTATGTCCAAGTTATGAGATACCCCTTTTATCTCCCATCAAATCATTTTCTGAATTTTTAAGTGACGCCGTTAGGCTGTCAAATTTTTGCAAGGGAGCTTTTAACCCAATTTTGATTCTTTGGGATAAACTTGAACTCCTTTAATATGTCATTCTGTGAATATGTGTGAATAACCTATGATTATTTTACACTTAATATGAACTTATATTTGGTGTATTTGTTTGTCACACATAATTATCTAATTGATTTATCCTTAATCCAAGGATATCGTCTTTGTAAGGGAATTCGTCTCGATCTCCTTTCATTAAGGCATATTTTTGTCCTAATACAAGGCTTTCTTTTATACAGTGTATAAACCCCTTGGACATATACTATTATTTGAAAGGAATATTTTCTATACGAATCATTTTACTAAACGACAAAAAGTATGTTTCTTTTTAACATATGTGGTGACAATGACCTTTCCGCCACCGTGAGTATTATTTGATCTTTGGCTTCCTCAACAAGCCATTATATTTTTTAAAAGTAAATAAATACCATATACTCTTTTTTGGTATTGAAAATGGTTTTGATAATGGATTTGTTATGTCAATATATTTAAGTGATATATTGTGCTTGAAATGTGGAAATGTTTTCTTTCATTTATAATTGTTTTATGTGTTATGATTTTATAATGGAACTTGGACATTTGATGGGTGGTTACGTGATAATGCATATGACGGGTGGTGCCGTGAATACCAGGATGGGTGGTTACGTTATAACCTCCAATTCATTGGGTTTGGAAGTCGGTCTTATGGGTATTCCATTAAGTATGTGTGGAAGTCGACCGTATGGTTATTCCATTTAAGAATGTTTATGTCCCAAGTTACCTCTATATGTTATGTTTTATTTATATGGGTTTTATGGTAATCATTTGGTTACAAAAGGGTAAGTAATGGTCTTTTATTTAGTAAAGAGTTTTTACTACTCCATAAAGGTGAAAAATATTACTTTGGTAAAGAAATCATGGTTTACTTGTTGTTTTGAAAAACTAACTGTTTTCCTTCTTTGTGTATCCTTTACTGGTCTTTTTTATGCTCATCCCATGTTTTTGAAATGTTTTCCATAGGACTTAAAGATGAATAGGGTTGAGGATGGGATCAAGGAAAGACTTTCTATCTAAAACGTTGAACTAGACATGTTTTTTTAAAGTGTTTTTTTTTTATTTTATTGAAACTTAGTAAAAGTTTCTAATATGTAATCTTTTGAGATGTAATAGTTATGAACTAATTATCTAAAAATCTAAACCTGAAAAGATCCTCTATGTGAATTATTCTTTTAATTCATGATTAAGTAATGTTTAAGGTCGGGGCCTTATAATATCACATCATGTTCAACATTTATTTGGTTTCGATCCATTAGAAATCACTATCCATTAATGTAGGATTTGATTAATCCCACGGGTATTTGGTATTTTACCCCTTCTGTGTTGTGATGTAGGTGCCACATTAAAATGGTCTTAGTATGCGATTTCATGGGGTCATGTACTTATGAAATCATTCCTTCTAGGATATAACTACCTCAGATGGGCTCCAACGGGTTTATTCATGGATCCAGAGACACCCAATGACCTTGTTATGCATGAATTGATGAATTTATTTCAAAAGGAAGGCACTTATTTGATGATTATTCAGCCAATTACACTTAAAGAATTCATTGGTTGAGAATATGGGAAGTCGGGATCACCAAACCAATTTTTAGGGGGTATTATTTCATATTATGGGATTATATTATAGATTTATGTAATGTTAATATGTTCATGAATCCTTGGTTCATTCCTAAAGAGTTTTTTCCATAGACTACCCCTAGTCGATAGGATCTTCATAGGCATACATAGATTGGATGCTATAGTGGTAATTTTGACTTAAGCCATGAAATAAGGTGCTCTGGAGTTTATCATCATCTAGGGGGTGGAAGTTGACTTGATGTAGGGATCGGGCCCATAAAATGGGTTTATTATGTATCCTCAAGAGAGGAATTAGAACCCACGTAGTTCAAAAGAGTTGGGAATTACAATTGGAAGCTTCCATTTGAGGCGACAAGATTGGGTGAATCCTTTTGTAAGGGAACCCTTTTGAAGTTTGGCCTTCAAGTAGGTGTCTTACATATTCTTGTTTGATCAGGGATCAGAGTTCTCATAGTTCATATATTTTTGGTGGCTGTAATCATCACAATCCTTTAAGCCCAAGTGAGTCATGCTCAATTTGATAAACAAGGGAATGTGAGAGATCCAACCGACCACACACCTCATCTCCTACTTATGGCAGAGGGTGGGCCTACAGTGGAAGAGGCTATCATGAATTTGCGCGAGGGTGAGAAGCGATGAATTTTTTTTGTGGGATGAAATTAAAGATCATCCAACTCAGCCATCAGGATATTGGGGACTAACCTCCATGGGGGTGGCCCAGAACACGTTCTGGGAAACAGGACGAGTGTCGACCTTGTCACAAAGGGAAGCAAACATAATTCCTTCAACTGATCATTATTCCTAATTGAATGGAAAATAATGTGATCACCCTTAATCCCTAGATTGGGGAGGCTCATGTTAGTATCCCAAGGTTGGACATCGGGTTACAATGGGAATGTATACTTAATGACATTCCTAGAGTTTAAATCATTGTCGGAAGAGCCTTCATGACTCCACTTACCATGGGTATGTATACTCAATGGGGCACGTTGATGCACCTGATGATATAATCATTCAGGTCTAGTGGATTTGGAGGAGCCTTTGGCCTAATGCCGAAGGACTGGTTCGCATAGGGACTATTGAGGTCTGGATGGTAACATAGGGGTGATATTGGAACTGGTGGGACGAATACCCCAAAATACCCCATCTTTTGTACTTTTCTCTCATGTGGGATGGGGGGATCTCCGCCTACCATAGTGGTATGCAGGAAGAGGGGTCTTCTGCATACCACATCAATACGCGGGCATGAGCATTGACCATCGTGCACCATAATGTTACACAGTTCAGGAAGTAGCCCATTGTGCCTCTTTGGGATCCATCCAAGTACTAATGTTGTACTTGTCACTGGGTTGAATCCTCATCGAGATTCAATACATGGAACACCATATCTAAAGAGGGTCCTAGGGACTTTCTTTCATAGGGAGTTCATCCACATGAAATATGTGGTTCTTGATTTCACCGATTAGGTTTTAGAACCTCTTATTATTTTCATGTTCCTTCGTTTTTGGTTCACAAGAAGTTGTACATGTGGAAAATGTGGTTCTTAAATTCGAGCTTTTCCAATGATTTGAGACCAAAGTTGGAATCTTCTCTGGATCCTTTTTTTGAACCTTTAGTGTTCTCTTCATGCATTCTTCATAGATACTCCCATAATTACTTTTGTGATTCTTTTATAGGGCATTGAAGAAATAATATAAATGGTATTGCGACACTAATTGTGGAAGCCCATGGAATGATATCTTGAACCATGGAAGACTCATTCAACTAGGGTTTGAGGAGGTTTTGGTTCACAAATCTTGGTGCGTGGAACCCAACCACCTTGATTTTTTCATGAACTGATATTTTCGTGAGTTAGTATGTGGATGAAATTCACAGTCAATATTACCTCTGAGATATTGTTCGTAGGATCCTGGGTTTTCTGGCCATTGCTCTGTGGGCCTATGCCTCACTGGTTGTTCTGTGTACCAGTGATTTAGGGTTCATTTGGTTTGTGATCCATTCTTGTTGATGGCACACTGGTCACTTAAAACTCTTTGAAATTTTTAATTCCTTTAAGTTTCTTGTGAATTTTTAAACTCAACTTGAGTCCATTCACCTTATCAGAATTATGGGAATGAATTTTTTCCTTCTATAATGTGATTGTGGGAGTATTTTCTTATATTGGAGAAATTTTCAAGACCCTTCATTGACATAATTGTAATATGAATGTTATAGTTTTTATGGTGTAATTTATGATGTAGTGAGGGTCCCCAAACCATGGTTTAGTGCATGAAAATTCAAGTTCTATGAGACAACACATGAATTTATATGTTTTAGTTGATTAAATCATTCACAAACAGTTTATAATATCCTTTTATGATTTTAAAATGAGTATTGATGATAGAATACATAAATTTTAAAGAGATAAATGTTTCTTTAAATTTAGCTACACAATACAGTATGTTTGTAAAAGTTCTCATAATTCAAGCATTTATTGAATATTGTACTGATTAGTCCTTATTAATCTTTTGAAAAACCTATATAAGGATTATAAGATCACAAGATGGTTTTATGTCACACATTATATAGTAACTTCTTAGTTGAATATCCACATAGAAAACATTTTTATTTAATGCATTAAAAAATTAGAATACCATGGATGTAATTATTTATTTCTTAATAGTTGGGAGATTTATAAAACTAATCAGTAACCTATGAAAAATGACTAAATTGGCAAATTCATAGTGATCCTTATGACACATTTATAGAAAATCATTGACAACATGAATCAACATGTATAAGGCATGTGTTATTCATTTATGTATATTTAGTTCAATCATATGAATTATTCAAATGAAAAATTGGTTTTTATATTACTATTTCAATAACATAAAGTTACATTGTTTTAGAAACATCTTGTTTCCTTCATTGTTTTGGTTTGTTTTAGGACTTTCAAGGGTGGGGAGAGTATTTTGGGGAAAATGACCTAATGTATGGTTATATATGTCTGATTGAAGTAATAGAGTTGTGGAATAATTGTGAGAATTATTTGGGGGAATAATGATTTTTCTAAAAGATTTATATATAATCTTGGCCTAGGCATACTTATAAGACAATATTACTCTGTAAGACACAGTGATGGTATAAATCTTTGGCTCGAAAAAAGATGTGAAATAGAATTATGGAATAATAATGTCTTAAACCATAAAATCATGTTCACATAATCAAATCTTGTTACACAATAAGAACCAAATTTATGTTTAAAAAAATTATTTTGGGAATAATAAAATCCTAGGAAATATTTTCTTCGACATACTTTACTCATGGGGTTTTTGTGCCATTAAATTTTGATTTAATCTATAAAACCTTCAACCTTTTAGGTTTAATAGTTTAGTGAATCGTTTGTTTTTCATTTTTAATGCATGTTATCATCTTCCTTGAAACCATGGTGGTATCCCATGAAATGTTCTATATCTACACTTTTGCTAGATCATATTGTTAATTGTTCGATCTTCTTAGTGGATTCATTGCATCTCTCTGAGAAAGAGGCATTTTTTACATCACTGTTTCCATTGGTAATGACAACGTCATTGTGTTGATGTATCAACCACAAAATTTATGAATTTAATTTATCCCTTCTTGTAGTAATTTCATAATCACATAAAATCACATGCAAAAACACAATTCCACATCATGCTTAAATGAACTATATATGGACTTTAAACATAAATTTTCCACTTCTTCAATTTGAATATAGAAAATCTGACATACACAATTGTGGTCAGTAAGATTTTTGTAATCTGATAGGGAAAACATAATTTTTGGTGTATAGTAACATACCCTTTTGAATAGTTATTTTACCATTATTAATAGTAATATGAACCATTTGGATAGTAAATATTCAAATTCAACAGGAACCTTACCAATGATTGTATAATTAAAATATATCCATCCTATAAGTGACAATATGATATAATTACATTATACTGTTGGTGTTTTTTGTAATTCATGCATATTTTAAAATTCATTTAATCATTTAAAAGAAAATTAATTTTCATAAAATGTATTTATAAACAAATATTAAGATTTATTATGATTATATGATTTTTTTATGAGACCTTAATTATTTTTTCAATGGGTTAGAAAAACGGTTGAAATTTTAAAATTTTTATGTTTCAGAAATTTATTAATACAATTATAAATCAAATTAACTATATTTAGAAATTTATTTAATAAAATTAATTTCCTTTTTGATATCAACATGTTGAAAAAATTTAAGGGTATTTTTTTATTTTTCTAAATACTTGAATTTTTGTGAATAGTAAAATATGATAATTTACAAAATAAGCTAAATAAATAAATTTCTGCATCATTTTTGAGACATAGATGATTTAAATGACCATTGGATAAAACTCACAAGCATATATTACTATTTTTAGTCATAATAATCATCACTATTTCTTATCTTTTTGATAAATATTAAATTAATCAATATAATATTGGGAAAACTCAACTCCCCTGCACTATAAATACCACCCCACACAACCTCATTGTCTCACACCTCTCAAGCCTTCTTCCTACACTAATTTCTACTAAAATATCATCCCAATCTCTTACCCCGAAACAAGAATCCCTCGGACTCATTAAAATACTAAAACCTTTCCCCTAAGGAGGCCCTCGAAGAAGATATAATCAAGAGGAAATTTCTCCCTCTATTTTCATTCAAATTCCTTTGAAATTTAATTTATTTTCTTCTATTATATGCATCCCAACTTATCTAAATTTCCTGATTAATCTTTTATGACTGATAAACTAGTATTATATCATGTTAATGGATGATTTTTTATTACAATCCTCCCTATCTATTTTATTTTTTTAAAATGAAAATGTTTCTCGTGATGTTTTAAATTACCTATATCATGGGCGATGCACATCCAATTTACATATAATACCTAAATGATATCAATTAAAAAATTAAATGGTTTAAAATATATTTTAATATGTATTTTAAATCCATCTAATGTTTTATAAAAAAAATTATACATAATACTAAATTATAAACCAGAACATGTTTGGAGAGATCCAAAAACTGAAAAAATTAACCTAAAACAGTCAACATTACATTTAAACTAATAATTCATCAACATGGTATATAAAAAAATTAATTATAATATTATTTAAACCTATTTAATATCATTAATAAAATGTAATAGAAATTATGGATTTTTATCCATGTTCTACATGAACTTCTATTGATATGTACATGTGAACTGTTCGTGAAAACTAAGAAAAAGAACACTCACAAAAAATGAATTTAAAAAATATAACTCATTCAAAGGCCCATAAAATAATGTAATAACCCCATAAAGAATAATATTAATGAATAAAAGGTTCTATAATTTTTAATTAATTAATACAATGTGATTATATAGGCCATTAAAGTGAAGAAATCATTCAGATTCAAAGTAAGGGGAATTCTCAAACACAACTTTCAATCCGCCCGGTTTTCTATATTTCACATCATTTTGATTATCGTTTTTCCTTAAAAATAATTAAGTCATCATTATATTACCTTTTCTGGGATATACATATTTTCCACTGGTGTTTATGTCCAACATAATGTTCTCCAAATGAAATCTTCTTTTAAAAAACAAAAAACATTTCTTCTCACTCAAGGTTGATGGTCCTTATATCAAGTATGGTATTCCCTATTTTATTTTGGAACCCAATATTTATGAATGTATGATTTATGAATGTAAACACTTTGAGTTCCTTGGGTTTTTATTTTCGATATTGATATATGTTCTTATTGGAACCATGGATATTATCTTCAGTAATTAAAGTATGGTTTGTGTTTGTTGTCAATCCTCATTGGAAGTTCAGAATGTGTGCCCGCAAAGTGATCATACAGAACAGGTAGATAACAATGTTGAAGGTGGCACCATTTTAGAGTGTTTTCAAAAAATTTGGGTCTAAAAATCAACAAATATAGAAAAGTGGGTTTTGGAAAAGAGACTTGTGCGCCGATTACTTGGAGGCTTGGAAACAAGCGCGCCTTTTGTTTTTCAAGATCAGAACAAGAATATATGGCAAAGGGAGAAGGGTGCCCAAGTTTGGAAGTTGGTCGCGCAAGTGATTTTAGAGGGCAGAGACTTCCATGCCCAAACATGTTCTTTGAAGGGAGACATATGCTCCGTCAATTAGGGTGTTCAAATGCCTATAAATTAAGGTCGACCCCTCCTCATTTGGTACAAAGTTCAGACATAGATAAATTCAAAGCTACCGCCGCGCAGGTGTAGTGTTCGCGCAAGTGGTGTTGGGTGACACAAGTATAGGTTGCATGATGGTTGTTTGCTACACGTCCAAGATCATTTGGGAAAGAAATGTGGATGGTCGCGCAAGTATTGAGTTGGGGAAAGAAGTTTCACGCGGGTGGTTTGGTGACACTTACACACAGGAATTTGAAGCAACACGACAACTGATAGTTCCACGCCAAAATCTGTCTGGGAGTAAAAGGGGTAGAGTCGCGCAAGTTTCAAGTTGATTAAGTGCATGTCGCACAAGTGGTCTGGGTGAACTTTCATTCCATTTTGGACTTGTGCGCCGTGAATTTCTCGCCATCTTGAAACATGCACATCATGCTTGGAGAAGCGCGCCGGGTGTAGTTGAAGCACGCGGGTCTTTTTGGAACTGCATGAAAGATAGAAGATTTCCCGATACCTTAGGTGCCAAGTGAGATTAGTCTACGGGTGAGAGTTGGACTTCAACAGAGCATATATTTACCACAAAAGATGCATTCATTTGCAATCATGAAGAGACCTTCATGTCTATAAACTAAGTGGGACTTTACCAAGGGTAGTGAGCCATGGGGAGTCAATGGGAGTGAACTAAGGGACTCAGTTGGCTATCCCTGAAAAATTGTAAAGGTAGTGAGCCTGGGACAGAGTGAATGTTCCCAAATCATTTTAATCCACAACGAGTGAAGAATAATGAAATTTTGTATGGCTGACAACCTGTCGGCATATGCTCCTTAGACATAGCCCTTAGTGGTGAACTAAGTAAAAAGTGTTGTGTCATCCCTTTTCATGTGTATTTTTTATTTATTCTCATTTCAATCATACTGGTCAAACTAGTTTCTACCAATGTGGGAACAAGATCCGTCAGTTTAAAAGATAAAGTTGACACCCTGATTCAACCCTCCCCTCTCAGGGTGTCCCGGGGTTCTACAATTGGTATCAGAGGGAGGTTTCTGGTGTTTGATCTATTTTTCTTCTACCATGGAAAATTCAGCCACTGTTAAGGGAGTTCCCATATTTGATGAAAGTATTTTTCAGATTTGGAAGAACAGAATGAGATATCATATAAGATCCCTTGGAATGGATGTTTTGTTTTCCACTATGCAAGGTCTACAAGTTACTAATCCAACAGGGCTGGCTATGACTGATGCAGATTGGAAAATTCTTGATACTGATGCTAAAGTGCAGAATGCTCTCACCGCATCCCTTTTTGATCAGATCTATCTAAAGGTGATGAGTTTCCCCTCAGCAAAGTCCATGTGGGATGAACTTGAAAATATTTATGAAGGAGATAGAAAAGTGAAGGAGGCGAAACTACACGTCCTACAAAATAGGTTTAAGGATATGAAGATGTATCCTGATGAGAATGCAGACTCATTCTTCAATCGAATTACTGAAGTGGTTGGAGAAATTCGGGGTCAAGGTGAATAAATCAAAGATGTTGACATTGTAAAGAAAATATTAATAATACTTACACCCATGTACAATGAAAAGGTGTCATCCCTTGATGAAAGAGATATTTCCAAACTTTCTTTGGATGAACTGTTGAGCAGCCTAGTGGTATATGAAATGAGAGTCAAACTAGAAGATGCTACTACATGAGTAAGAAAGGAAATGACGTTCAAATCCATAGAGAAACATAGAATTTCAAAATATGGTAGTGGTGAAGACAATTAGGAAAAATAAATTCTTTCTCACATTTCCAATAATTTCCAGAAGGGAAAAGGGAAATGAAAAGGTAAGTTACCTCTAGCTTTCTTTTTTGTGTGGAAAATTCAGGCAGATTTCTTCTTAGTGATTAAGAAAGATCGATGATGATGATAGCGATGCAGAAAACAATGAGAAGCCTCAGAAAAGGGTATTCATGAAAGGATACTTAAAATATAGAAATAAATTTCTGAAGAAGAGTTTTTTCTGTGAATAGGAAGAAGATGATAATGATTTCTGTGATGAAGAAGAACTAGAATTTAAAACTAGGATCCATGCTTCCATGATGGCCATTATTGAAAAATTAGAAGATACTGGTGGAGAAAATCAGTAGAAAACTAGTACAGATCCCGAGTTCCAACTTATGAATGTTTTTAGTAAGATTAAGATTAAAAGTAAGAGTTGAAATAAGTGGAAATGAATTGTAGAAGAATCAACTGAATATGTTGATCAACATGATGCTGAAATTGAATGACTGGAAGAATTTGTGAAATTATAGTCTGAAGTACTTGAAATAAATGATGATATAGTGGATCTAAAGATAAGAATTGAAGAGTATGGAAAGGTCATCAATGACCACACATCCATACTGGAAGAAAAATACAAGACTGATGAGGGTATTGAGTATGAAGTTATTACTCTTAGGAGTAAAATTGAGACATAAACAAGGAAGAAAATATAATTTGGAAGATTCTCAGATGCAAAATTACTGGAACGAGCCAAGTGTGGGTTATATGGGGTTGGAAAATTCTTGAGTGATCAAAGACCCACTTGCATGGGAAAGAGTGGAATTGGCTATGAAGCTGAGACTTCAACTGCTGGAAGTGAAGAGAGCCAAAAGAAAGACAAGATGAAAGTTGGACATGTTGAAACGTTTCCTGAAGTTCTCAAAAAGAAACCATCAATCCAAACAAAAAGGATAACTGAAAACTATCCTCAAACATTTAGAAATGATAGGCATTCCATCTATTCTCCCAAGGAAGAAGGTTTGAGGAGAAAGTTAAGTGAAAAGACATCTCCTCTCATGAAGTGTCAGTTCTATGGATATCTGGGCCATACCATGTCATATTGGAAGAGGCAAGGAGCTAATTGAACGGGGAAGATCTTGGACGTCAACAAAGGAGATTGTTTTCACATCCTCTATCTTATAGAAGAAATAGTTTCTATGGATACTTTTTTTGCTGATCTAACATTGGTCATAAAGCTGCTAATTGTGGGCAGAGAAGGGAAATGGTCACCTCATACTGGAGTTCAAGACACGTCAAATCTCGTCAACAAGATAGTGTTGATCTTACAAACAGGTTTTCTCCTCTCGAAGAAGACTTTGACTATGAAGAACCAATGTTCATAGATGAGATAATTGAAAGGCCATCAATGCTCTATACTCAATCCAATGTCTCATGGAAATAATGGATGAAAATTGAGAAATCCAACCTTGCAAAGGTGGACCTCAAAGCTAAAAAAATAAACGGTACCTAGATTCGGGATAATGGTTGTTCACCTTATATGATAGGGAATGTTGTCCTGTTAATGGATATCAAAAGGGAGGTTGATGGTACAATACGATTTGGTAATGATGGAGATCTGAAAATCAAAGGCAGTGGAAGTACTGAATTAGCTAATAGAGAGATAAATAAGACTGAAGTCCTTTACATAGATGGACTACATCATAATCTTCTCAGCATGAGTCAACTCTGTGACTTGGGACTAATAGTTACTTTTAGTCAGAAAGGATGTACTATTAAGGTAAAGATAGGCAATTCACTTATGACGGGATGCAGAATAGAAGGCAACTTGTATCTGGTTTATAGTAAAGAAAATGATTGTTACATGACTGTTGAAGAAGAAAACAATTTTTGGAATTGGAGACTGAGACACATCAATCAACAAGACATAGAGAAAATATCAAAATTATGTATTATCATGGACATTACCAACCAGAAGCGTGAGCGTGAAAAGTCTTGTGATGCTTGCATTCATGGAAAGCAAGTCTGCAATTCATATCGTCCAATGAAGAAAACAGAATCTCATCTTCTTGATCTAATTCATAAAGATGTATGTGTGCTGATAAATCTTGTCGGAACTCTTGGAGAGAGGTACTTTTTCCTTTTCATAGATGATTACCATAGAATGGAATGTGTTATGGTCATTCACAGAAAATGACATGTTCTTGACTTCATGAAAACATATCGTCGAATCACCGAGAATGATACTGGATGAACAATCAAATTATTGAGATCTGACAATGGTGGGGAATACATGTCCATTGAATTTGAAAATTACCTGGAGAAGCATGGGATAAAACATGAGGTAGCTTCTATGATAACTCCACAACAAAATGGATTTGTTGAATGTAGGAATCAACTGGTGAACAACATGGCACAAACTATGCTGATTGAGATTCGTATTCCACAACATTACTTGAAAGAGGTTGTTCAAGCCGTAGTGTATATTCAAAATCGAACACGACTTTATATGGGTGAGATGAAGACACCATATTAATTGTGGAATGGAAGGAATCCCTCTTTGAAATACTTTCATTTTTTGGAAGTAAATGCTTCATCAGAAACAAATAAAGAAATCAAGGGAAGTATGGTGATTATGCCGATGGAGGAATTTTCCTCGGATACTCAATGAAGAGAAAATCTTACAAGTGCTTCAACAAGCAATTATTAAGGATTTTGAAAAGAAGTGATGTTACGATAATTGAATAGAAAACCACAAATGCTTTAAGGATGTCATATGATAAAGTGATAGAAAGTGAAGAAGAAAGTGAATGTAGAGAAAATACAAATACAGAAATAGAGGAAGCTGTACAAAACAATCAGCAGTCACATCATGATGTTGACTCAGAAGAAGAATATGAAGAAGAGACTATGGCTGTAGTGAATCAAACGGAACCACATAAGAGAAATCAAAGAGCTGATATTAATCCATCTAATATAATTGGGGACATGAGTGCACCCAATCAAATAAATAGGATGAGCTATAACACGCAATCTGAATTTCTATCAGTTGTGGAGCCATCCTCATTTGAAGAAGCTACAAAGGATGAATCATGGGTGAAATCCATGAAGGAAGAATTAGATTAGATTGACAAGAACCAGACATGGGATCTTTTCTAAAGACCCGACAAAATTGATCTTGAAGAATATGTTTGATGAGAATGGAAGCGTCATTAGAAACAAGGCATTAATGATATGTAAATGATACTACCAGAAGGCATTGATGTTGAAGAAACCTTTTCTCTAGTGGCAAGACTAGAGTCAATCAGTATTTTCCTTGTCGTGGCACTCCAGAGAGGATATAAAGTATATTAAATGGATTTCAAGACAGCATTATTGAATGGCGTACTTGAAGAAGAAGTCTACATTGAACAACCAGTGGGTTTTGTTCTTTGTACGGATGAAGAAAAGGTCTGCAAACTGATTAATTCTCTATATGGTTTGAAGCAGGAAACCCGAGCATGGTATTCTCGGTTGGAATCGTATCTCAAGAAGCTGGAATTCAAAAGAGGAAGAGTAGACCACAATCTATATGTGAATAATTCTCCAAAAGATCAGTTCATGGTTCTAGTCTACGTTGATGACATTATATTTGGTGGAAGCAAGTAGAAATCAGTGGATGAATTTTCCAATTACATGAAATCAGAATTTGAAATTTCTATGATTGGGGAGATCACATATTTCATGGGGTTGTAGTTGATTCAAAGGCAGGATTACACTTTCATTTCTCAAGAAAAGTATGCAAGAGAGATGCTGAAGAATTTTAATATGTAATACTCCAAACCAATATTAACTCCGATTATAGTTGGAACCAAACATGGAAATCATGAGGATGGGGCATCTATAGACCCCACTATGTACAGGAGGATAATTGGGAGCCTACTAAACCTGACAGCGACACAGCCAAATATTTTCTTTGCTACCAGTATAGCGGCCCACTTTCAGAGTAATCCAAAGGAAGAACATATGACAGTAGTAAAAAAGAATCATGAGGTATATTCAAGGTAACCACAATTATGGATTATACTTTGCTGCAGGAAGAGACAGTGAATTATCATCATTTTCTGATACTGAATGGGATGGAGATGTAGTGGACAAGAAGTCCACAAGTGGTGGTGAATTCTATATTAGGAATAAATGTGTTGACTGGTTGAGCAAGAAACAAGAAAGTACTTCTCTTTCTACCGTTGAAGCTGATTATATCTTCGCCACGAAGGCATGCACTCAACTACTATGGATGAAGCAACAACTAACAAATATTGGTGATTAGGTGAAGCAACCATTGGTAATTTACTATGATAACAGGAGCTCAATCGATCTTAAAAATAATCCTATTCATCATTATCGTACAAAACATTTTGAAATAATGTATCTTTTTATCAAGGAAATTTTTTAGCAACGAGTGATTAGAATGGTTCATGTGGTAACTGATGAGAAAGTGGTTGATATCCTGACCAAGCCGCTATCAGTGGCTATGTTTGAGAAGCATCGGTTGAACTTCGGTGTTCATCCACCTCCAAGTGCATAAGGAGGTTACGAAATACTCTTCTCCTCAGTTATGCTAACTATTTATTATCTTTAATGCAGGTTTGTGGGGGAGATACTATCCAGGGGGTGAGTTTTGAGGTGAACAATGAACAATTACCAGTCATTGGTTTTATTTCCAATGGGGGAAAAGAAATAGATTCAGGCATGTCCTTGACATGTAATGCTTCTGTGACATGATGTGTATTCGGCGTCAGTGATAGGATGAGAAGGAATTCATTGGACATGTAATGATTCTTTTACACTGTATGAAAATTCAATTGGGCGTCATTGAGAATTCCAAAACATGGGAAACCAATTCAGGCTTCATCTCTTGTTTTATACACCGATCATTGCTCACGTAGACTTGGTGTGATGGCTAAGTTGATTCTTGGGTTTTTTTGGTTTTCATGTGGATGGTGATCTATTGAATTTATTTGGTGATTTCCAACAAACCCAAAGGGGGAGATTGTTGGAACCATGGATATTCTATGCATGAATTGGAGTATGGTTTGTGTTTTTTATCAATCCCCAGTGAAGTTTCAGAATGTGTTCCAGAAAAGTGATCCTACAGAACAAGCAGATAACAATGATGAAGGTGGCACCGTTTTACAGTGTTTGCCAAATTTTTGGGTCTAAAAATCAACAAATGGAGAAAAGTGTGTTTTGGAAAAGAGACTTGCGCGCCGATTACTTGGAGGCTTGGAAACTTTAGCGCCTTTTGTTTTTCAAGATCAGAACACGAAAATATGGCAAAGGGAGAAGGGGGCCCATATTTAGATGTTGGTCTCGCAAGTAATTTTCAGGGGCAGAGACTTGCGCGCCGAAACTTGCGCGTCGAGGGGAGACTAGCGCACCATCGCGCAGGGTGTTCAGATGCCTATAAATACAGGTCGATCACTCCTTATTCAGTACACATTTTAGGCTTATAGAAATTCAGAGCTCCCACTGTGCAGGTGTAGTGGTCGCGCAAGTGGTGGTGGGTTGCGCAAGTATAGGTTGCGCGACGGTTGTTTGCTGGGTGTCCAAGATCGTTTGGGCGAGAAAGAAGGAGGTTCGTGAATGTTTGGAGTTGGAGAAGTAAGTGTCACGCAGGTGGTTTGGTGACACTTGTGCGCTAGAATTTGAATTTGTGCGACCACTGATAGTTGCGTTCCAAAATCGGTCTGGGAGTAAAAGGGGTTGATTTGTGCACGTTTGAAGTTGAATAAGTGCATTTCAAGCAAGTGGTTGAGGTGAACTTGCACACCGGTTTGGACTTGCACACCATGACATGCGCGCCATCTTTAAACTTGCGTACTGGGCTTAGAGAAGTGTGCCAGTTGTAGTTGAAGAACAGCAGTCCTTTTGGAACTACACGAAATCTGGAAGATTTCCCAATACCTTCGGTGCAAAGTGATATTAGTCTACGCGTGAGAGTTGGACTTCAAAAGAGTATATATTTACAATAGAATATGAATTCATTTGCAATGATGAAGAGACCTTCATGTCTATAAACTGAGTCAGACTTTTCCAAGGGCAGTGATCCAGGGGGAGTCAACGGGAGGGACCTGAGGGACACAATAGGCTATCCTTGAACAATTGTAAAGGCAGTGAGCCTAGGACAGAGTGACTATTCCCAAATCATTATAATACAAAA
Source organism: Viscum album (assembly GCA_963277665.1). NCBI lineage: Eukaryota > Viridiplantae > Streptophyta > Magnoliopsida > Santalales > Viscaceae > Viscum > Viscum album. Next base: position 373,886,302 of record OY728119.1, on the reverse strand, counting down.
TTAGTGAAGAATATTAGAAATTGGTATGACCGGCAACCTATCGGTGTATTCTCCTTGGACGTAGTCTTTAGTGGTGAACCAAGTAAAAAGTGATGTGTCGTCCCTTTTCATGCGAATGTTTTATTTATTCTCATTTCTATCATACAGGTAAAACTAGTTTCTACCAATGTGGGACAAGATCCGTCAGTTTAAAAGAAAAATTTGATACCCTGATTCTCCCCACCCCTCTCTTGGTGTCCCGGGGTTCTACAGTTCTATGTGGCACACATGATAATGTAAATGTTATGATGAGACAGGTGCGCCTGTAATTTTATAGTGCAGTGAAAAATGTTATGATGTGATGGGTGCACCCAAAAAATTATATAGCTCTCCAATGCATTATGTAGTGTGACGAACCTCATGAGTAATGTGAAGTACATGTGAACATGATGTTATATTTTTTCACAACTATGTGTTGTTGTAGACTACTAAGACGTGATGTTTCATTTTTATGCATTGCCACATTACAAGTATTTTCTTATTGCTTCCTCTCATTAATATGATCATAATCATATGTTTTAATGATAATGATTATTCTAAACCAATTTTATATTTTTTCATATTATTATCTATCCTCTTACTATGTTTTAGCTCTCCCTTTTTTATATATATCTTAGGTGACTACGTTGACTCTGGAGGATTCAAGAGACAATAAGAAGCTAAAGAAGAAATAATTAAAAAATGTATTTTTCTTATGTGGTAAAAGATATATATGGTCCTAGATTTCCATGAAAGAAAACATGTGGATCCTTTTGGTGTAATGTTTTCATATAGTTTATCATTAAAATCAGGTAAAAGTAATTTATGAAAATTTTGGTCGCTATAGTTTGTATCAAAGGAATTGTTTAGTTAATTTTGGAATTAGGATTAGAGAACATTAGTGATAACCATAACATGAGTATAAGTATATGTAATCATAGATGAAAATTATCTAAACATAAAAATCCAATAAGATATGATTTTAGTGTTAATTTTACAGAGGGAAAAATTATTTATTCATGAATGGTTGACTTATGTTTTCTTCTATCCTTTTCTATTTTATAAAATGGTGGGAACCATGAGAGACTAGACCAACAACCTGTGCGATGGAAAATGTAGTGATTTCCCAAATGACATCCCCAATGATTTGGGAGGAGCAGTTAAAAACATCATGGTGATCCTTACCAAGTTTTCTCTGGTTATGAATAAAAACATCAATAATGTTGAATTCCCCTTTATCCTAAGATGGAGAAACTAGCTATCGAGTGTTTTATGGGGATATGACCAACGATGTATAATGGATCTTTTAATAAACTAGTTGCAAAATAGTGGGTCAACTCGATAGATAAGATCTTTTTTGTGGTTCACTATTCTGATACGGAGAATGTAACTCTAGTTGTTTATTATCTCACTAGAGAGGACAAAAAATAGGGGTATTTGATTAAGAACACCAATCCATGAGATGAAATTGATGTGATAGAGTGGGAAGACTTTAAGATTGTGTTTCTTAAAAAGTATTTCCCATGAACTCTTCTCACTAAGATTGAGAGATAATTCAAAGAGATAAATATAAATGATGTAGAATCTATCTCAACCTATGATGAGAATATTACAAGGCTTTTAGGGTTCACTTGGGGTTATAATATAAAAAATTATAGAATAACTGATATATGATTTATTTGATAAAAACCACGACTTTATAAGGCTCTTGAAATATGAGACTTTGGGGGATAGAAAGAAGTTTTTCAATCTGATCTCAATGTAGAGATAGTGTTTGGGTAATGGTCCCAAAAATATGGTGATATGAAATGAAAAATGGAGTTTCATTCCAAATGATCTAACGAGAAAGGTGGAAATAAAACTCAACCACACACATGTCAGAAATGTGGGAAGAAGGATCATGGGAGTTTCTACAAAGGGATGAGGAAATACTTCTTGTATGGGAGAGAAGGCCACTAAGATCAAGTGTCTGTAAAATATATAAAAAGGCAGGAGAATGTGGTGGAGGAAAGAAGAAAACCACCCTTGGTCCAATGCAACAACTGTAGGGAGGAAGGGAACAATTCAAGCCAGTGCACTAAACATCGATCACTCAAGGGAAATTAGTGTCATTAGCCACCAAGGATGAAGGAGAAAGGGGAGGATTATTCCACCACTACTGAAAAAGATGAGCAAGAAAATTAATTCATACACGGTAAACATTATATTAAATAAATAATGGAAAAACTCTTTTTTGATTCTGGTTCTAGTCATTCCTTTATATCTCACAATATTACTAGAAATATTGAATGGAAGGCCTGAAACCTTGAAGTAGAGTTATCTGAAGAAAAACCTAGTGGTGAAATAATTGCAACCAAAGTGTTGGACTATTATCCTATTAGAATATGTGGAAATATTTTTCCCACGAGTCTCGTTATACTTATCCTCATATAATTCGATGCTATAATGGGAATGGATTGGATCTCGTTTTATAGTGAACATATAAACTAACATGAAAAGGAAATATATTTTCATATTATGAACCGTACCATGCTAATCTACAATGGAAAAGAAGTTCATGACTCTTATTTGAAAAATATTTCAGTAGTGTGTGTGTTGATTCACTATTAAGTGTAATACCTCTCATAATAGGATGAGTAAAAGGAAATTGTCAACCTAAAGTAAATTATAAACATGAAGGAATATATTGATGTATTTTACAAGGTGTTACCCAAACTTCCCCCAGATCGTGAGGTATAGTTCTCCAGAGAACTCATACCCGGAGCTACTCATATCTCAATGTGCCCAATAATATGGATCCTATCGAACTGGAGGAGTTAAAGAAGCATATGCAATAGCTTTTGGACAATGGGTTCATATGACCCAGTGCATAACTGTAGGGTGAAATAGTTCTCTTTGTGATGAAGAATGGCAGAATAATGCAGTTGTGTATCGATTATCATAAACTCAACAATATCTTCGTAAAGAAAAAGTATCCACTTCAAAGGATTGGTGAATTGTTTGACCAGTTAAGAGGTTCTTAGTATTTGTCAAAGGTGGATATTCATTATGGATATCATCATCTAAATGTGATGTAGAATGATATTCATAATAATTACATCAATCTAAGTTATGGGAACTATGAGTTTCTATTGATTTCCTTCAGACTTAATAATTCCTCTCTAGTCTTCATGGATTTTAATAATATAGGCTTTATAAATTACCTCAAAATATTTTTAGTATTTTTTATTGATGAAATTATCTCATACACCAAGTGAAAGGAGAAAAATGAATAATATCTATCACTTGTGTTGGCGACATTGATTATAGATATTTTGTATTCCAATTTTACCAAGTGTGACTTTTGGATGAAGAAAGTCGCATTCTTGGGACATGTGATCACAAGTGAGGGAATTTTTGTGGACCCTTCAAAATCAAAAGCAATTTTGGAATATCCTAGACCCTATAGTGTCACAAAAATATGTAGTTATATTTGATTAGCTTGGTACTACTCACACTTTTTTAGAACTTTATCACGATTGTCAAGACCGCTAACTATGTTAACAAGGAAAGGTGTAAAGTATGTCTAGAGGTAGGAATTTGAGGAAATCATCAATGAACTAAATAGAAGGCTAATAAATACACCTGTACTAACTTTAATTAAATATGGAGAACGTTTTGTGATATATAGTGATGCTTCGAGGAAATGATTGTATTTTTTACTCATGAAAAATGCTAATGTGATCGCCTATGCCTCACGATAGTTGAAGATCCATGAGAAGAACTACCCGACACATGATCCAGAGAAAGAATCTATGATTTTTAACTTGAAAACCTTGTGGCAGTACATATATAGTGAGAAATATGACTTATATACTGATCACAGGAGCCCAATTAATATATTGACACAAAAGAATCTCAACATGCATCAAATGAGATGTTTAGAGCTAATCAAAGACTATGTTTTCCATATTCACTATCATATTGGAATGGAGAACTAAGTATAAGATTCTCTAATAAGAAAAGAACATTCTACTATATCCATGATGTGGATTGATAAAGACCCTATCATTATGGATATATAATTGATGGATTTGGAAATCACAATAGCAGGTAATGCATCCTATATTACCCAAATTATTTCCTAACCATCTATCTATGAGAATATAAAAGTGGTAAAAATGAATGACCTGAGTTACAAAATAAGGTGAATGATGTAAAAGAAAGGATTTTACAAGATTTTCATATCGAGGATGATGGTGTGATTTGGTTTAGAACATGTATTTGTGATCCTTCATCAATAGGGATAATGAAGGTTCTATTATACAATTCACATAGCTCAACGTTATCTATCCATCCTAAAAGTACCAAGATGTATTCTGATCTTTGAGAAATTTTTTGAGGTAAAATATGAAGAAGGGGGTTACTGAGAATATCTCAAGTTGATTGATATGACAAAAAGACAAATTAGAGTGATAAAAGTCCAATGGGATGATGAAACCCTTTCCTATACTGACATTGAAATGGGATACTATCACAATAGACATTATCACGGGTCTCCTGAGGACATCCAAACAAAATATTGCGATATGGGTTATGGTGGACCTACTCAACAATAATTCCCCCTTTTTCTCTATTCAAGAAGATCTCGCTCTTGAACACCATGCAATGATATGTGAATGAAGTAGTGATACTGCATGGGGTTCTGCTCTGGATTTTCTATGATTGTGATCCTAGGATCACATCTAAATTCTAGAAGAGTCTACAACATGATTTGAGTATGGAATTCAATTTCAACATGGCCTATCACCCACAAACCGATCACCAATCTCAAAGGACTGTATAGATGCTCGAAGATATGCTTAGATCCTGATCAATAGAATTAAAATATGAGTAGGATCATCATATCCTATTGGTTGAGTTCTCATTCAATAATAACACCAACTTGAGTATTTAGATGGATCGATATGAATCTATGTCTGGATAGTGATGCAAAACACCAACCTGTTGGGATGAAGTTGGAGAAATAAAGCCTCTTTGACCTAATCTTGTATAAGAGATGTCAGAGAAGGTTCATTTCATCCAGAATCCTTTCAAAGCCGTATAGATTCAGAAAAAGATATATGTAGAAAACCCTATAAGCGACATGAAGATATACATTGAAGATAAATTATTCCTTAGAATATCACCATGTAAGAGAGACGTGTGGTTTATAAAGAAATGGATGGTTAGACCATGGTACATTATCCCCTTTTAGTTCATTGACCGCATAGGATCCATGGACTATCAGCTTTAACTTCCACTAAATATGTCTCATGTTCATAATTTGTTTCCCATATAACTCTTGAGGAATTACATACCGAATCCCTCACATTTATTGAACTCAGAGTTTGAAGAGATGTAAGATGACCTCTCTTATTAGGAGAAGCCAATAAAGATTCCTGACCATAGATATAATGTTATATGCAACAAGAAAACCCAACTTCTCATAGTGTTGTGTAGGAACCATCAGTAAAAATAAGCTACTTGTGAACTAAAGGATGTGATGATGGATAAGTACCCTCACCTGTTTATTCAAAACTAAATTTTGAGGGTGAAAATTCAATAGGGGGAAGAATTTAACAGATCAAAATTTTATCAATGAATGTTATACGTTCTCATAGTAATGTCATAATCAAATAAAATCACATTAGGAAACAAAATGCCATGTAATGCTGAAATGAAGTACTATGCAACAATTAAACATAAATTTTCCACTTTTGTGTTTTTAATTTGGACAATATGACAAACACAATTGTGATCAAAATGATATTTGGAGTCTGATATGACAAACATAAGTTTTTGTGAATAGTAACATTCCCTTATGAATAGTAACCTTACCCTTATGAATATTAATATAACAATTATGAACAATAAATCTTCCAAATGAATAGAAAAATTACCAATGATAGTATAAGTAAACTTTATCCATCTTATAATGGACAATGAGATGTAATTACCTTATAGTGTATGTATTTTTTTTAATTTATGAATATATAATGATTAATTTAATATTTTTAAAAAAATTATTCTCATTAATTCTATTCATTTATAAGTACTTATATTTCTTATGATTATATTAAAATATAATTTGACCTTAATTAATTTTTCAATGTGTTAGAGTAGTAGTTTTAATTTTAAAATTTGAATTTTTCAAGTAAATTATGATTTTTACAAAAAAATATATTAACAATATTAAAAAATTATTTTTGTAAACTGATGTTCATTTTTTAATTATACTTGTCGAAAAATGGTTACGGTGTGTTTTTAATATTTTTTTTGAAATACTTGAATTTTTGGTGTGTACTAAAATTTGTTAATTTACAAAATAGGCTAAATAAATAAATTTATGCATTATACTTGAGTAATGTAAGATGTAAATGATCATTGGTTCGAAATCAAATTAGCTTATTAGTATTTTGATTCACAAGAATCATAAATATTTCTTTTCTTGTGGATAAAAAAATATTAATGAATATGGAATTGAGAAAACCCCTCTCCCCTCCACTATAAATATCACCCCTCACAACCTCATTTCATGACACCTATCAATACTTTTGACTACTCCAATTTCTTCTCAAATCCCTTCCCAAGATTTTCCCCCACGACTTAAATCCCATGGTATCATCAAAATACCAGTACCTCTCCCCTAAAGTTTCTCTCAAAGATGATATATTCAAGAATTATTTTCTCTCCCTGTTTTCATTCAAATTCCTTTCAAATTTCATTTATTCTCTCCTCTTTTCCTCAAATTCTCTTATAATAATATCATGAAAAATATATTAAGATTAAAAATTAGTCATTATACAAGTATGATGTCTTTATAATAGAAAATTATTTATTATATTCCTCACACTCACTCTTTTTAAAAAAAAATGAAATTATTGCTCGTGATGTATTATTTTACCTACATAATGGGCGATGCACATCCATTTTACTTCAAATCCATCAACACTATCAATAAAAACACATAATGGTTAAAAAAAGATGGTAATATTTATGTATTAACCACTTTTATGTTTTCTACTCAACATTTATACATAATACGAAATGATAAACCAATACATGTTCATGGTGATAAAAAAATCTCCCATATTAACCTAAAATTACCATAATTAAATTTTAATTAATGATTCATCCAAATGGTAAATAGAAAAATTCATTATAAAAAAATTTAATCACAAATTATATAATTAATACAAGTAAATAAAAATTCTGAATGTTTATTTATGTTCTGCATGAACATTAATTCATGTTTACAAGTGAATCGTTCATGAAAACTATGAAAAAGAATACTCTGGAACAATTAATTTAAACTCTATAACTCATCCAAAGATCCATAAAATAGTGTAATAACACCATAAATATTATTACTAAAATATGAAAGGTTCTGTAATTGTTAATTAATGAATCTAATGTCATTATATAGACCATTAACATGAATAAAGTGTTTAGATACAAGGTAAGGGGAAGTCTCAAACCCAACTTTCTTTTTTCGGGGTTTTCCCTCTTTCACACCAATTTTAGTATGGGTTTTCATTAAAAACCATTTCTTCATCTTTATCTCATATTTTTTGGGATATAAATGTTTTTCATTGGAGTTTATGTCAAAATTAATGTTTTCTAATAGAATTATTCTTTCCAAAACACACCCTTTACTTCTCACTCAAGTTTGATAGTCCTTGTATCAAGTATGTTATTCACTATTTCATTTTGGAACCAAATGTTTATGAAATTATTCTTTATGAAGTGAATACCATTAATTTGTATGGATTTTTTTGTGTTTAATATTAATATATTTTCTATGTGGAATTCATGATAATGTTAATGTTATGAAGTGATGGGTGTGCTTGGAATTATATAGCACAATGAAAATATTATGATGTGATGGGTTCACCCAGAATTGTATGGATCTCCAATTCATTGGGTAATGTTAATAAACTCATGAGTAATGTGATTTATATATAGAACGTATTCTATATTTAGTCACAACTATGTATGGTAGTATACCACTAACACATGATCTTTCATTTTATGCATTGCCACATTCCAAGTCTTTTATTAATTCTTCTTCTCAGGTTTTTTATTTTATTCATGTGATATGATGAAAATGATTATGCTCACCTCATTTTATATTTGATCGTGTTATTTTCTATCATCTTCTGGGAATTTAGCTCACCTATTTTTGTTGTATATCCTCAGGTGACTACATGTACTAACAAAGAGTCAAGAGCCAATAAGAAGCTAGAGAATAAGGAACTATATAAAAGTTTATGTCTTATGTGGTAAAACATATGTATATTTTTAGTTTTCCAAGACACAAAACCATTGGATTCTCATGGTGTGAAGTTTCTATATTAGTTATCATTAACATGATGTTAAAGTAATGTACGAAAAGAGAGGTCTTTATTGTTGAATTTTCGAATCTATTGATTTTTTGTGTTGTTATTATAGATCCTTTCCAAATCAACTATTTAGTCTTCATATGGGGGAGGATCCTTTTTTATTGGTGATTCATATGATTACATCGAGGTATGTGTTGTTTCATATTATATATTGAATTATCAATTTTTTCAGTTTAATATATATAGAGACAAGTTTTTTTGATACTATCTTATTTTGATTTGTGTTTCTTTTAGTGGTTGTGGATCCGATCTCTTTTTTTGTGTGATCTAATTTTTCTGAATTTTGTTTCAACACTATTATATGTTGGATTAACTTTGAATTATATAGTTTTATAAAAATAGAAAATTAATTGGAATTATCTATTTATTTATATTTTCGGAAATGAGTGCTTTAGAAAATATGGTCCTCCATGTGTATTATTAAACAAAATGTTATTTTAATTAACTGTGAAATGGATTTTTTAATTTATTTAAAAAATGTAGTGCATAGTATTTCTTGGGTACTTATGTTGAGGTTTTAGTAAGTAGACTCATATATTTATTCCATCTGAGGCTTCAATTGTATGGTGATCTTTTTATCCCTTGGCCATGTAACGACCAGACCCCAGTTACCGAGAGTCGGTGCATTATTTTAAAAAATTTGTATAATTACAAGGAATCATGTCCAAAAGGACTGGTCAATTTATCACTCTTGGAAAATAGATTACATGAATTAACTTTACAATACAATTTCAAACATAAAACACAATGTAGATAGATATTTTAGAAAGCCATTATTCCCTTTAGCTTAACCATGCATATCAATCATTATACACTTCTTGGAATCCTGGGAAAATAAAACATAAGAAAGGGGCGAGCTTAGATGCCCAGTAATGGTAAATAATTTAGTTGAAGCTATAAACATTTAAGGAAAGATGTGTAATAAAAACAATAGCCTTTTTAAACAAAATATTGAACATAATATGGAAGAAATCAATCAAACATCACCATATAAACAAGATCATGGATATTTTACTAGTAGAATAATCACATGTTATAACTAATTTCATAATGAGGGAATTCCTAATGGCAGACATCATTACCACATAATCAAGGCCTTTGGCCAAGACTAAAAATAAAATTTTCGTCATAGCCTTGTGACAAGACACTAGTATGTCTCATGAGACCAACTGATGCATCGAAGAGCTATAATGGGATCCACCCATCACTTACTAAGTCCAATGCATTCCTCATATGAAAAGTTGAAACATAACATAAACATTCATATGAAAACTAGTATACGACATGTCAATACATTAACCATAAACCACGAATGGTAAATAATAGAACATCCACAGTCAAACATATCATATCTCATTCAATACAATATGGAAGAATGTATTATAATAAATCAACTTCAAACAAGTTTAAAATCCAATAAAGAATGTTGAAATAGATGAAAATGACTAGTAAAATGCTTTGAGAGAAATACCCTTTTTCATGAAATCGTTTAAGATTCTCACAACATATAAAGTTAGTAATTTAAAATGGATTTGTTAATGCAAGTTTCCCATACCAATTTGAATCTTTTTAAAATAATTATCATTTCAAAACAGTCATGTCCATATAAATAAGTCCTTAAAAATCATTTTAAAAACATGGACATTAATTAACAGTGTTTAGAATGATAAATATTTAAAAACATTAAAATGATGATCTAGTTAAATAGTCCCTCCCATAAAACCTTAAAATATTTATTTTGAAATCATTTTTATAAAATATGGGTATCTATGATAAGTATGTCCCAGAAAATACTTACACATAAACACCCTTGGATAATAATGAGAATGAGGAAATAACCCTTACCTCATTGTAATCAATCGAGTAGTATGAACAATATTCAATAAACACACAATGAATCACAGAATATCATGAATATAAATATAATCATGATAATATATATCAAATTGCTGTACAAAATACACCACATGAAACAAATAAGTGGTGAACAATGGAAATCGAAGGGAATTAAAAGTAAGATAAGAAACCCATTACCTTGCACTTTCCTTTGGTCGAGGGTGAGTTTAAACACCTTTATAATGACTATTGTATGTTATTAGATTATACCAAAACCATATTCCTATTTAAAATATCATACGTGATTCATTTATGACTTTATTATACCAATTTAATAATGATTTTCAGGTTAAATTAACATTTCATATAATAATCGCTTTCTTTATCGTACGTATTTTAACTTATTATTCTTTACTGTATAATTTAGCTCATGATTTAAATACATATATAATATTAAACATGATTAATATATCATATATATTTAGAATATAAATATTTATAATATATAGATATATGAAATGGAAAACACTATTTATGAAGACGGTAGGCTGTACGTACGCATAAACACTATTTCTGTTTCCATATCATTTTAAACAGAAGCAAGTGAATAAGATATAATTAAGTACATAAATACATATATTTAAAAATAAATATAACTCCATTAGCATTATTATATCATATATTACATGGTTATTAGTAATATATATTTTCATAATTGTCGATGAATGGTGAACGTGGAAATGAATCTCATCGCGTTGTGGAGACGGTGATCTGTACGTACGCACGAGCGATAATATCATTTCACTAAAGGTGTGGAATTGGATAAAATATTAATTTTACAAAGACATTAGCATGTTATTTTCATTATTTATATACATATTTATCATCATTATATCCATCCAAATAACATAGTGTTGAATAACAAATTACACCATAGCGTGGAGACGGTAAGCCATACGTACACACGCATGGTGACATTATAATTCACAAGATGGATAGAATAATGAATATTGGTGTTCCATATTTATAATAAAATCACAATATATATAATATAATAGAGTTATTATTTTATAATGGAAAAAACAAATAATGAGTAAGTGGAAGAATAAGAGAACTTGAAAGAGGGTGGTGAAATCATTTCCTCTTCTTCGGGCTCTTCCATTTGATTTGATCAAAAGGGATCCTTTGGTTGGATTACTGGCCAAAGGAAGGCCTCTAGGATTAATGTAGGATAGTTGGGAGAATATTTGGGCAGGGTTTTGTGGAGACAAATGGATTTGGAGGTGTGAATTTGAGATAAGGGGATGTTCACTTTTATAAGAGGGGTGAGGGGCACCTTATGAAAAACATAAAAATTATTTTATAATTAATTCATTTTCGGTTTTTAATGGCTCAAAAATGAATTATTTAAAGAATAATGTGGGGATGGGTCTAAAACCTATCAAACAATATGTTTTATACTAGTTTAGTTCACCATATTAAACTTCACATTTAGATTTAACTCTTACTTAAACAGTTTGACATTTACCATGTCTCCTTGTATTTTTATATTATATGATTATTAAACTTACTATAAAATGCCAATTGAACCCCAATTGGTTCATTAATGTCATATATATTATTATATATGTCTTTTGGTCAAACATTAGTTTTTTATAACTATTATATCAATTAATAATATAATATATCTTTTAAAAACTATTTTATGTCAATTTTGACACTATTTGGGATCTGTTTTTTGTTAAAATCCTAACAGCATGATTAATTCGAAAAAAAATTATCTAACCAACCCTAACATGTCATATTATGAAACAAAATTATATTAATTTATAAAATGTCTCAAATTACAAATATTTGGATATTTAAATTGTCAATTCTTTTAATGTTTCATTAATACGATAATTAATGCATCATTATTGTGTCATATGTAAATTTAATTATTTAATGTCTAAAAATTATGAATAAACTTTTATTATGTATAAACTCTATTTATATTTATAATTAATATTTATAGACCAATTTATCTTATGTATAACACTATATTAAAAAAAAATTAGTAATTATACTATGATTTTAACTCTTTTAACTCTTCTTTGAATTACATGTTAACAATTGTCCTAATCTAATCCATGTCGACCTAAAGGGTCATATTTTGTTCTTAAGGTTGTTTTTGGTTGAATTAAACTTTTCAAATAGAATTATTTCATTTGTAAGGGTAATAATAATATCATTTTTACCCTTAATTACCCTATTTACTTTTAACCCTGGTAAATAAAAGTAAAAAGTTACTATTCACCAAAAAATATTTTTATCTTATTGACCCACATTTTTTACTGATATCAACCATGTCTCTATTATTTTTGAAATACCGGACAAAGATGCGGTAAAATTATATTTTGTGGGAATTTTCAAATTCTCCTAGGAGGTGGGTAAAATACGGTGAAAAGTTCAATAAAATTATATATATATATAATATTATTAAATAAATGACTCCAATGAATTACATTGAAAATATATAAAATTATGTATCTATTTTTTACCTAAAATAAATTTAAATAAGATAAATAATTATTTAAATAAAAAGTCGGTTTTAAACAATAGCTTGGTGTTTTTCACTATTCATCAAAAATTGAAATTTTTCAGAAAAATACCAAAAAATTACCCAAAGATAATTTTGATATTATAAATTCTAATATGAAGTATATTTTACCAAATTCAAAATATAGAGGTTTAATTTATTAATATAAAATTATTTTCCATTGTCAAAACCAAAATGCATATTTTTAAGAAATAATAACTATAAAAATATTAGCACTTGTTTATGTGAAATTTCAAATTTCATACAATGACCAGAATTGGATTAAATGGAAAAAATATCATCTATTTATACTTTTAAACGATTAAAATTTATAATTTAACACTATAAATTGTTTTTATTAAAATGTTTCTTTCAGTTAAAATATAGTATTTTTCCCTATTCACCCAAATATGAAAGTTATCATAATAACACCAAAAATTTATTGAAACTAAATTAATATGTCCCAATTATAAATAAGAAGTTTATTTGGTAAAATTGAATATATAAAACTTTCAAAAATAGAATTTAAAAAAGGTTTCATCGTTAAAAGGTAGAAAAATTGCATTTTAAGAAAAATAATTCTATTATCTGAAAAAATTGAATTTGTTCTTACATTGTGTATAAGAAACGAATAATATGAATTCTAAAATTATAAGGATTATATAAAGGTCAAAATTATGTTAATATTATTCATAACTGCTTTTGAAATACAAGTTTGGTAAGTCGTGGTGCGCTTGAACTTAATGTTGCGTGTAGTGAAAGTTATTGAATTACTTCGAAGAAATAACGTACTATGAAATCTTGGGGTATTACATTCTTCCCTCATTCAATAAATTCTGTCCTTGAAATTTGAAATTTTCCTTTGAAAATAAAATCTGGAAAATAGAAAATATCTTTTTGGGAAAACCCACATCGGAAATTGGGTTAATAAAATTTAGTCTTAGTAAGATGAAAAGGGGAATGAAAAAGTCACCAGAAAATTATGATCTTGATTAGGAGAACATTGGTGGAAATTAGAGACACATAATTGGAGGAAAAACGTAAATATTTATGGTGAGTGATTGAGGTCATCAGTCATAAAAAATTGTAGATTTGAGGGCCTCAAATCCATCAATCTATGATGATTTAAATTATCATTGGTTCATCAAAACATAAGGTATCATGATAACACATTTTTAGTTTTAAGATCCCTTACCTAAATTTTAATAATTAATTTCTTCAAATAATTATAGAGGAAAAAAATATACTTGACAAGTAGAGTTCCATCCTTTAACTAATTTCTTCTACAAACTCATCTATCATTATAAATGATAATAGAACTTAAAAAAATTCATTTTGTCCTATTCTTATAGGGTTAAAAAAATGAATTTATAATTTATCTAATAGAACCTTTAAAAAAACTACATAATTCAATCAGGGAAATCATGTGGGCTATTTGTATCTGATACACCCTTGTCGCCCTTCGGATGCAGGTTCAAGTCCCGCAACCTTGCTGGATGCGACGGGTTGCCGCCCAACCTCCCAGTTGTCCATTTTATGGAAATCCTAAAATAATATCATACTAGGCTTATCCAAAATACTTCTGTCCAAACTCATAATAAAAAATTTATAAAAAATGTAAACATAATGAAGATCATTTTTCCCATGTAATAACATGTGAACACATTCATCATGTATTCCTTTAAACACTAAAACATCCTGAATTACCATAAATCCTTATTGATTACTTTCATGCTCCCTTATTCCGTATAGAATACTGGATATAATCCTTCTATTCAAAAATGTTGTAAAATCCAAAAATAATGGAATATACAAATCATTAATCAGGTTAAAGGTAGTCATGAATATCTAATATAATTTATCCAAATCAATCATTTATTATTCCCAAATCTCTACCTCAGTTTCAAAACCATATTATGGTTTATCTTTCTCTCAACCATATATTTTCCAAACATCTAAACTACTATTGAGTCACTTTTCATGGTTCAACACAATATCAAGTCCTTAATGAAATAGTAATGCAGTAAAATCCTTATATACTCTATAATTCTGATAACATGTACATCATTAATACAATACTTAAATGACATAATACTTTAATAACAACGTAAGAAATATAATCATTCCTCTTTATATTCGGTAGTATCATATCTTTATTATTATCCAATATCAACATTTGGGGTATTCTCTGATGATTTGGACATTGATTCATGTAGTGTCAGAACTCCCTGCAGAAGAAGCATTGTACATTTGAAACTTTTTTCTTACCCTTGGAATCATGTACTTAGTGTCTTTTTTCTCAGTACTTATAACAAACTCCCATTCCCTTCAAGAATTTACCAAGGTGATTCTTTCCAAAATTATCACATATCAGAAAATCCCTCTTTTCCCTCTTCCATTTAACCATCTTTCTCTCTTGAATCCTTTTCTTCTCTTGCTTCCCTTCAAATCCATATGTTTTAGAGAATTATTTACATATCTTATTAACACGTGATACTATTTCTTCTTATTTTGATAATACATGGGAGAATATTTCCCTTCTAAATGTTGACTTAATACCGTGAATGATATGATCCTTCTTACTCTTTGGATCATATGTATTGTGGGAGTTCATATTCCTTCTACTGGGCGCCATTTCTATATAATGGATTATACTAGGCCAGTTTATGAATTGCAAGGAATAATCCCAAACTTGTAAAATACCAAACTTCAATTGAACAGTTTATTGATATAATCTATAATCATAAGAAAAATTTCTTTGAAGAAGTATTTACATATTAACCCTTCATAATGGATTGTAAATAAAATAATAATTATGCTAAGAATATCCCCCGGGAGTGTCGTAACCAAGAGTACAGTAAGGCACATTGTCATGAATCAGTTCCTATTCGAGTCAACCTCAAAGTGGTGTTTTTGGGTCATACCCCTAGGTATATCTGTGCCAGAGCTGCCTCTACATACTCATATCAGGACATGGATTGTTTTTCTTGGAAAACTCACAAAATATCTACATTACCAAAATTCTAGGAAGTTATTCTACACTAATACTCAAAGTCCATCTCTGGGTAATGTGCTCTAATCATATTTTGTCTAAATCTTATTTCCACGGTTATTGCTAAACTTCCTCTGATACCATCTGTAACGCCCAGACCCCAATTACCTAAAGCCAATACATTATTTTAATACATTGGTATGATTACATGGAATCATGTCCAGAAGGACCGATCAGTTTACCTATCTTAGGAAATAGATTACATACATTAACATTACATTACATTTTCAAACATAAAACACAACATAGATAGTCCATTAATAACGCCATTATTCACTTTAGCTTAACCCAACATATCAATCATAATACACTTCTTGGAATCCTAGGAAAATAAAACATAAGAAAGGGGTGATATCAGATGTCCAGTAAGGGTAAATAATTTAGTGGAAGCTATAAACTTTTAAGGCATGATGTGTAATAAAAAAAGCTTTTTTAAACATAATCGTTAACAAAACATGGAAAAAATAAATCAAACATCACCATATAAACAAGTACATGGATATTCTACTGGTAGAATAATCACATGTAATAACTAATTCCCTAATGAGGGAATTCCTAACGTCTAACATCATTACCGTATAGTCAAGGCCTTGTGCCAAGACTACAAATAAATTTTTTTTCAAGGCCTTGTGGAAAGACACTTGTTTGTCTCATGAGACATACCGATTCATCGAGGATCTATAGAGGGCTCCACCCATCACTTATTAAGTCTAATGCATTCCTCATATGAAAAGTTGAAACATAACATAAACATTCGTATTAAAATAAGCATACAAAATGTCAATACATTAACCAAAAACCATGAATGGTATAAAAATAGAACATCCACAGTGAAACATATCATAACTCATTATATACAATATAGAAGATTGTATTATAATAAATGAACTTGAAAAAATTTTAAAATCCATTAAAGGGTGTTGACATAGATGAAAATGATCAATAAAATGCTTTGAGAGAAATACCATTTTTCATGAAATCATTTAAAATTCTCACAAGTTATAAAGGTAGTCATTTAAAATGGATTTTTGAATCAAAATGTATTATACCACATTGAAACTTTTTAAAATAATTATCATTTCAAAATATTCATGTCCATATAAATAAATCCTTAAAAATCATTTTGAAAACATGGAAATTAATTAAAAGGGTTTACAAAGATAAATCTTTAAATCATTTAAAATGATGATCTAGTTAAATATACCCTCCCATTAAACCTTAAAATATTACTTTTGAAATCATTTTTATGAAATATGGGTATCTATGATAAGTATGTCCCAAAAAATACTTATACATTAACAACCTCAGATAATAATGAGATTGAGGAAATAACCCTTACAACATTGTAATCAATCAAGTCGTATCAAAAATAGTCAATAACCACAAAATGAATCACAAAATATCATGAATATAATGAAAAAATTGATAATATGTATCAAATGGATGTACACAATACACCACATGCAATAAGTAAGTTGTGAACAATGGGAATCTCAAGGAATTAAATGTCAGGTAAGAAACCCCTTACCTTGAAATTTCGTTTGGTTGAGGGTAAGTTTAAACTACTATATAATGACCATTTTATGTTATTAGATTATAAAAATACCATATTATTATTTATTATATCATAAATGATTCATTTATGAATTTATACTACTTATTTAATAATGATTTCCAGGTATAATTAACATTTCAGGTAATAATCGCTTTCTTTATCGTATGTATTTTAGCTTGTTATTCTTGACTGTATCATTTATGAAATGATTTAAATACTTCCAGAATATAACACTTGATTCATATATAATATATATTTAGAATATAAATATTTATAATAGATAGATATATGAAATGGAAAACACCATTTATGGAGACGGTATGTCGTACGTACGCAGAAACAATGTTTCTATTTTCATATTGTATTGAACAGAAGTAAGAGAATAAGATATTTGTAAGTAAATAAATACATATATATATATATATCTCCAGTATTATTATCATATCATATATTACATAATTATTAGTAATATATATTTTTACAATCGTCGATGAATGGTGAACGTGGAAATGAATAGCATCGCATCGTGGAGACGGTAATCTGTACGTACGCATGATCGACAATATCATTTCCTTAAAGGTGTGAAATTGGACGGTATATTAATTTTACAGATACATTATCATTTTATTTTCTATATTTATATACATATTACTCATCATTATATCCATCCAAATTACATAGTCTTGAATAACAAATCACACCATGGTGTGGAGACGGTAAGCCGTATGTTCGTACGCATGGTGACATTATCATTCATAAGATTGATAGAATAATGAATATAGGTGTGAAATTTTTATAAAAACATCACATTGTATAGAAGATACTGGATTTATTATTTTTTAATAGAAATAATAAATAAATAGTAAGTGTAAGAATAAGAGAACTTGAAAGAGGGTGGTGAAATCATTACCTCTTCTTCGGTTTCTTCCTTTTGATTTGATCAAATGGGATCCATAGGTTGGCTTCCTGACCAAATCAAGGCCTCTAGGATAAATTTATGATAGTTTTCAGGATATTTGGGCAGGGTTTGGCAATGAAAAATGGCTTTTGAGGTGTGAATTTTTGGAAAGGGGAAGTGCCCTTTTATAAGAGGGGTGAGGGGCACCTTAGGAAAAACATAAAATATTATTTTATAAAAAATTTATTTACGGTTTATAATGGATCCAAAATGAATTATTTAATGTATAAGGTGGGTATGGGTCTAAAACAACTCAAATAATTGGTTTTAAACAGGGTTAGGTCACCATATTAACCTTCACTTTTAGATTTAACTCTTAGATAAATAGTTTGACATTTTCCATGTCTCTTTATATTTTTATATTATATGGTTTATAAACATACTATAAAATTACAATAAAACCCTAATTTGCTCATTAATGTCATATATATTATTATATAAGTGTTTTTTCCGAAACATAGATTATTAAGACTATTATATCAATTAATAATAAAATATTTGTTATAAATTTTATTTTAAGTAAATTTTGACACTATTTGGAATTTGTTTTTTTGTCAAACTTATAACAGTTTGATTACTTAAAAAATAATTGATATATCCAACCCTAACATGTCATAGTAACCTATAAAATTATATTAATTTATAAAAAGTCTCAAATTACATTTATTTTGTTATTTATAATATCAATTATTTTAATCTTTCATTAATACGGTAATTACTGCTTCAACATTGTGTCATAAATAAATTTAATTATATAATGCCGAAAAATTATAAACAAAATACCATTAAGTAGGAAATATTTTTATCTTTCTAAAGAATATTTATTGTCTAATTTATCTTATGTAAAACCCTATATTAAAAATGTTTTAGTTATTAAACATTGATTTTAACTATTTTAACTCTTTTTTGAATTAAATAATAATAAATGTATTAATCTAATCCATGTAGACCTAAAGGGTCATATTTTTTTCCAAAGGTTGTTTTGGTCAAATTAAACTTATCCAATAGAATTAGGACACAAGTTAGTGTCAGAATAATTTCATTTTTACCCTTAGTTACCCTGTTTACTTTTAACCGTGGTAAATAAAAGTAAAAGATACTACTCACCAAAAATTATTTTTATATTATTGAACCACATTTTTTTACTGATATCAACTATGTCTCTTGTTTTTTTTAAATTCCACTCACATTTGTAGAAAAATTGTGTTTTATGCGAATTTGCAAATTCTCCTAGAAGGTGGGTAAAATACGGTGAAAAGTTCAATAAAATTTTATATATCTAATATTATTATAAAATGACTCCAATGAATTAAATTGAACATATATAAGTATTATGAATCAATTTTGACCTAAAATTAATTTAAATAAAATAAATAATTATATAAAAAAATTCGTTTTTAAACAAAAACTCAGTGTTTTTCATTATTCATGAAAAATTGAAAGTTTTCTGAAAAATACCAAATATTCACCCAATGATAATTTTGATATTATGAATTAAAAAATTAAGTATATTTTACCAAATTCAAAAAATATATGTTTCGTTTATTAATTTAAAATTAATTCTAGTTGTCAAAACCAAAAGGCATATTTTTAAGAAACAATAACTATCAAAAGATTGACACTTGTTTATGTCCAATTTCAGTTAGAAATTACTTACAATGACCAGAATTGGATTAAATGGTATAAATATAATCTATTTATACTATAAACTATTAAAATATATAGTTTAACACAATAAATTATTTTTATTAAAAAAATGTTTCATTTAAAACATAGTATTTTTCACTATTCCCCAAAATATGAATGTTATCAGAAAAACACCAAAAATTTATTGAAACTAAATTATTATATCCCAATTCAAAAGAAGAAGTTTGTTTGGTAGAATTTAATATATAAAAGTTTCAAATATTAGATTTAAAAAAAGGGTTCACCATTAAAAGACGGTAAAATATCATTTTTTTAAAATTAATTCTTTTATCTAAAAAAATGAATTTGTTATTAAATTATGTCTAAGAAACACATAATATGGATTATAAAATTATAAAGATTATTTATTGGTCAAAATTTAGTTAATACTATTTATAACCGCTTTTGAACGGCTGGTTTGGTAAGTCGTGGTGCGCTTTAACTCAGTGATGCATGTAGTGTAATTTATTGAATTACTTTGAATAAATAATGTACTATGAAATCTTAGGGTGTTACACGCCAATTGTTATATGGAAATATAATACACTATTTGGAGGATCACATTTCAGGGTGTTCATTTTCTATCTACATTTGATTTATATGTCTAGGGGTATGATGTTCTTGACTTTCTATGTTTTATTACGAGTGTTCAAGCTATCGTGACACGTAGTAATCAATCGTGTGGTGATACATGTTCTTTTTGTTTTTTATTACTTGGATTTGATTGACTAATTTGATATATATTTGAAATTATTTCAACCATTTTACAAGTATTATTTTGAACTATGTATATAGGGAATAATTTTCCGGGTTTTTCATATAAAAATATTTAAAGGATTATAATGCCTTATTTCCTTTAAATTGATCTTTTTCACATTCTTATATAGAGACTTTTTATGGAACCCTTGTGTGGGATCCTACTGAGCCTATTTATCTAAGGCCTTGCACACCAATTTGATAGTGTGTAAGAATATTTATATCATTTGGTGGAGTGATGGTAAATGTATCATAATGTGGTTGAGAGGTTTCTAGATGCAGAGTTTGGGTATCTGGTGGCGAGAATGTGAGATTTTTCCCACACCATCACTTAGAAAGCATTAAAAATTCAGTTTATGGATCCAATAAGTGGAATTATTGGGGATTTTGATTTATAAACATGGTTTATTTTTTTTTTGTCCTAAGAAGGTGAAGGTTTTGATGTTCCTAATGTATTTAAGATTCAAAATAACATTGGTCTTCCTAGATACTATCAATGATTCATTAAGGATCTTTCAAATTTATCATTACATTTGACTGATCTTACGAGGAATGGGGTTAAATTCACATGGGATGATAAATCAAGTTATTCTTTCAAGTAACAAAAATGCCTTCTCACATGGGATCATATTCCAATTTTACCGGTGAATGTTATGGGTTATTTGGTATATTGTGATGCTTTTGATGTTGGTAGATGTTTTTATATTATACAATATGATCTTGTTTTAGCATTTGGATATCATCAATTTCAACTGAATTAGATGAATTACCCCAAACAATATTTTATCTTACAAGAGTTATACAAGCTCTTAAAAATTGGATTTAATATCTATTATGGGAGAGATTAATATTAGATTAACAATATAAGGTTGATCTATATCATTTCTATGGAATATAAAATAATGATGGAGGGTGGGATATTTTCAAGACATTCAACATTGAAATCACATATACCATGGTGATGGGGAACATCATTGTAGATGCACTTAGCGAGAAATTTCCATCACTGAATGTTTTTGAATAAATGTAAGAGTGTAACCTAATAAGACTACCTATTCAATTTCATATAGATCGTCGGATGATTTTTGATGAATGGTTTTTACCAGTGTTCATTTATCATTATATATCACTAATAATATTTCATAATATGAATATAAGTATGAATAATTAAAAGGAATTAAAGTGACCCTTTTTTGGGAGACTATTTCTGGTCAGTATCTAACTCTAGATGGTATTATCCCCTTTGGTTATCAGTTTGTGATCCATTATCTATGAGGATCTAAATTTTTCAATACCATTCTAGTTTACTATTGTATATCAATTTAGGCACTATGAATATGCATTATGACATGAGATGACGATTTTGGTTGATGGATATAAATTATGACATTATAGATTATGCATCTAGCTGTCAATCCTATCAATAGATTAAGGTAACAAATTTAAAACCATCAATTATTCTCCATACTCTTTTGGTTTCAATATGGAAATGGGATAATGTTATAATAGTCTTTTTTTAGATTACCAATGACACCCTATGTGAAGAATGTTGTTTTCATGAAAATTAATCAGTTTATGAAATCACTTAATCTCATTCTGATTTGGGACACCACTAAAATTTAATATATGTGTAATAATTATGTTCAAGAGGTTATGAAGTTACATTGGGTTCCCTATCATGTGATTTTTTACTAGTATCCAATACTAACTTCGTGGTTATATAATATTAGATAGGATAATATGGAGACTCTAGTTAAGTTGACTACAACATTCCATCCACAAACATACTATCTGAAAAATCATGTAATTTTGAACCTAGAGGATATGTTCTTATCCAAAATCTTGGTTTTAGTGGATCATGCGATAGACATCAGGGATTTTTTGAGTTTTTTTAAAACAATAATTAATATTTTATTATCATAATAGATCTATTAGTGTTTCTTATGGTCACCCATGCAGATCAACTATTTTTTGAGAATAGGTGGGTGATGCCTCTCTTATGGGATCAAGTGTTGGTCAAGAGGTGTCTATTAGGATTCATGATATACACCAGTGTATGGTTATATATCAGATTCATAAAAAATTATATATTTATCATTGAGTTCATACATTGGAGTTTATTATTTGATACTGGGTTTTCTGAAATGTTTCTCCTTAGTTTGGTCACATTCGGCCTTGAAAGTAAAGGAACTGTTCTATGAGATATGTTAATCCATTTTATGTAACTCTGTGACATTGGAAGGTTACTTATCTGTTACCAATTACAACTTGGTTGGCATGTGTTCATGTTGTTTCTCCCAATCTGATCTTAGGAAGTATCATCCTGATCACTTTCAGGTTCTGAGTTGGGAAGAGACTGAGTAAAATCTAGAAATTTTTATTATAGATAAGGGTGGGGAGATCATTGACTCTTAGGTGAATGTCTTATGTGGGATGTATATTTTAGTGGTCAAAGTGTCAGGAAAAAAAATTTATTATCAAAAGACTTGGGAGAAAAAATCATTAGTAATGGAGTGGTGGCCTCACCTCTTTCGGAAGAACAATTTTTAACATCACTTCATGAGGATGAAAAGTTTCGTGGTGGGGAGATTGTAAAATCTCATTAACTACCTTTATATACATATTCTTCCCTATTTTTTGTGTGTGTTTCAATCCCATCAAGGATGGGTGAATTATTTTTTTGAAAAATTCCTTAAAGATCATGGATGTGAGTTTTTTTGAATTTATGGTGTTGGTTATAAATGTGACAAAGGATTTGGGAGTGAAGAATACGGATATTTCTTGGAGATTTATTTATAATATCGGTTTCTATAAGACCATATTACAATATAATACATATGTAATTCATAAACATGTCATTGGGTATATATTGTTGAATCATTTTACGCCAACAGAATAATATATGATGTAGAATATTTTTTTATACCACAATATCATTTTATGACCTAAGATCCATTGTTATTCTATATGAATATTGACTAGGAAAATAATAAAATCTAACTAAATATGTTATTAAAAATACTTAAATCATGTGGTTCTTAAATTATAGACGAGTATATTACACAATAAAACATCCATCCTAACAGTTTTAACCATGCATCACATATTTTTTTTCATTCTTTGTGTGTTCTATCCTCTTCTTCAAACCATGGGTTCTTTACCAGGTGATTTTGGGTATTTCCTCTCATATGGGATCACATAATTTTGCACTTTATATTCATAGTGGTTTCAATACATATCTTTGATTGAGAGACCTTTCCACTTCATCATTTCCATTTATCACGGATGTTCCATTACACTATATTTTCAGATCCAATGGTCTTTTTGTAATGTTATTATTT
Organism: Viscum album; assembly: GCA_963277665.1. Classification (NCBI taxonomy): domain Eukaryota; kingdom Viridiplantae; phylum Streptophyta; class Magnoliopsida; order Santalales; family Viscaceae; genus Viscum; species Viscum album. The sequence goes on along the minus strand of OY728119.1, from coordinate 373,862,099 downwards.
ATCGTTATTTGATCTGTTTTGTGATCTTCCTCCGAGGGATATTCATTTGTTGGTTCTGGTACAGTGAGTGATTCCTTCATTGTATTTGTTGTTTTATCTTCTCTACTGACTGATTCACTTTATGAATTGATTATAGGTTGTGATAATCATTTTTCAGGCATCCTTTTTTTATTATGTGTTTCACTATAGTTGTTTTGTATACCATCAATTTTTGTATCAAACTCTAGTTTTCAGTAGGTGGTTCGATATCTATCTATTCTGGATGAAACATAAATGATTTTGTTTTATAATTATATATATATATATATATATTGAAATTGCCTATTTAATTTTGGGTGTTGAAATGGGTGTTGGAGAATAAATTTATTCATCTTGTCTCCATAAAGATGATTTATTTTTAAAACATTATGGAATTGATTTATTAAAATGTTTAAAAAATGTACCACATACGAATCCTTGGGTACTTAAGTAAAGGGTGTAGAAATTTCCGATTTCCATTTATACCATAATAGAGTTCACTCAGGCAGTGTTCCTCTTCTCCTTAGGCCAATTGTTCTTGGGATTTGTTAAACACTATTGGGAGGGACACTTTATGTGATGTTCCTCAACTCTCTAGATGCAATTCATATGTCTAGGGTATTTATGTGCATGATTGATTATGTTTGGGTACTAGTGTATAGCTAGCCTGTCATATAGTGACCCTTGGTGTAATTTTACCTCTGCTTTTTGGTTCTTACCAATTCAATATCATTTCATTATTTTTTATATATACGATAGGATTCGAAAATATTTTAACTAGATTATTTAGAAGAATGGAAAAGGGGATAATTTTACCGTGATTATGATATAAAATAGTTCTATTGAAATAATTTCTTTTTTTCTATAATATTGAGAAGGTTCAGATTGTTATATGAAAAATTGTTATAGAACACATGGGTAGGATCTTACTCGTCTAATTTATCAAAATCCATGAAACCCCTTTGTGGGACATATACCAAGTTATGTATCCTGGTGTAGGGAATGAAAAGGCACCACAGTGTGGAAACAAGGTTCCCGTCAAATGATATTGGATATATAGTGGTGGTATGGTGGATATTTCTTATTCTATCACATGTAGTAGTTAGTTTTTTTGGAATATTTTGCACAGGGACTTTGGGTTTTTATGAAAACTTGAGTTGTATTGTTCAAGTAGGTTCTTTCAGTTCTGTAATATATATTTTCAGGTTTCCACATCAATTATTTCCCTTTTCTATGTATATATATTTCATATTTTCTATATTAGGCTGATTGAAATTATCCCACATGGTTGTTTTTTGAGACCAAGATTCCAGCTTCAATCCCATGAGGATCGGGAAATTCTCTTTCAGGTATGTGGTGGACCGTGCTGAGTTCTAGGTTTGAGATTAACATGGGTTAGATCATTATAGTTTCCAATTTTTTTAGATAAGTATAGTTCTCTAAAAATCATTCTACATTTATATCTCATTTATATTTATCTATGTTAATTTTTCTACAGTATTCTTTTTTATGGTAGAAAAAATTTGGGAATAATTAATTATTAGATTGAAAATATAATTATTTATAAATATGAATTTAAAATAAAAATATTATGATTTTTCATATATTAATTTTTATAAGGATTAATAAAATTTAATACCTATAACGAATTTATAATTCCTATATAATTTGGGTGAATTTTATAATTCTATTTTTTAAAACTCAAAATCCGGGAAAATATTTTAACAACATTATTGTAGAAATATTTTTCAAATCATAGTAATCACCTATAAAAAAATTTACATTAACTTTTATATATATTTAACAGTACATATTTGGATATTTCTTTTAATTTAATCTGTTATATTTTGAGGGATTTTTAAATAGACTTTATAGAATAATGATTGTGTGGAGTCAAAATTAACGTTTAATTTTGTGTAATATTTTTTATTTGAAAGAAAATTAAATCTCATATGATTCATAACATAAAATTATGTTGTATGTTTTATTTTACATAAAAATTTTTCATCCTTAATTAAATTTTATTTATAAATTAAATTTGAAATAAAATAAATGACCATTTAGAATATTTATCTATATTTTTGTAATTATTTGTAAATATATTTGGATAATTATGATTCAAATTTTATATAATAAAATGATTTATAAGTCGAATAATTTCATGTGTTTAATTAAAATATATATAATTAATGGTTTTAAATAACACTTATTAGGTATTTATATGGTTTTACCTTTTGATTATTTTTCAATGAAATAAACAATAATAATTTAATTTTTCAAGATAAAAATAATAAATATAATTTTATTTCTATCAAAATAATAAGAATAAGTTAGTTTTTAGGATCAAAGAAATGAATTGTTATATGTTTTCATTAATATGTTTTTATATGTATTATTTTTAATATATGAGTTTTATTTTTTCTATCACACCCATTATTTTTATTGGAGGTATCTTTTCTAGTTATTTTCATTCAACATTTTTCCCATGAGGATTCATTTGAGAGTTTTTAAGAAAGTGTGAAATTGTGGTTGGATTGACTATGGTGTATGGTTAGTGGTAACCATGCGCCTCAGCCCAAGTAACTGTGTGGTAGAAGGTTGGTTTGAGGAAAACAGTATTGTATGGCTTTTGCACGGTGGTATGACTATGTTAGATGACTGGGTGGTGGGTTCTACTTGGTCAGAGAGGTTTGCATGGTCTTCTTATGGTTTTCCCAACCATGAGGAATAACCCTGTAGCCTATCCGGGTAATTAAAATTTAATTTTAATGTTTCACTCTGTTATATTTTTAACCCCCAAACCCTATTTTATCTCCCCATTTAGGATTCCTCATCCAAGGTTCACCTCTTTCTCCTCCTTCATGGAGATCTATTTTTTGGAATATTGGTGTAAATTCCCATTGAATCATCATGTAAGATTCTTCTCTCCTTGATTCCTTTTCTATTCTAGAGTTTCTTCCCTCATTCTTTGGGATCTATCTTCTCCATTGGGTAGGGTGTAGATTTTAGGGTTATATCATGACACTTTGGGTTTAATCATGATCTCTGGGGTTCAATCTTTCTTCTTGAAGGTTTTGTTGTGGTAAAGTTGGAGTTTCACAATGAATTCTATTAGCATGTACACCCAAGGTAGGTGATTCTGTGATTAATCATTATTTTATGAATTTATTTTACCTACATGTGTATTTTGATGTGTTCAATAATTTATTTTTGTAGTGAGGCATGATTGTTTCAGTGGATTTTATGTGAATATGGTTTGAATATTTCTTCAATAAGAATATGGCTTTATTTCTTGTGTAAAGTCTTATTTTTCCTCTTGAGGGTGTTTAATAAATTGTGAAATTGGAATATTGAAATGTGTAAGTGGTGTGATTAATGTTTTAACATAGTTTTGTTGTACGTTTGATTTAAAAATATGAATTTGGTTGTGAAAGTATTGTAATTTTGGGTGTGTTTCATTGTTTACTTGAGTAATATGATGGTTATGTGTTATGTATAACATGTAACATATTTGAGCACTATGGGTTGCCCGAGTGACTAGGTGGGTGTACTAGAACTAATACTCTAGATGATTCAGATGAGGTTCATCTTGGTTTCCTCTACCAAGATTAATTCTATAACACTAACTGAACATTTTGATGATTGGAGACCAATAGGCCCATGAGGTTTACCCACCTAGTGGATCATGCATGAGAATGATGTTAGTCATGGTTGTTAAACCACATTTCACTAAGATACGATGTACCTAGTGTCCCATTTCTATCTAGTGTATAGAGGGTTATCCTGTGACTTAGTTCTCTATAGAGATATCAATCTTACCATCATCATGCAGTGTAATTATATGGTTATATCAAAAGAAAGAATTTATTATTTAAAAATTTATTCCCATAAAAAATTTAGTCTTTATTTCATATTACTTTAATTTTTATTTATCTTATAATGTTTATAGCATAGAATATTTTATTGGGTAGCATCCTACTGGGATTTGGATCACACCCTTCTTACACCATTAGGTGTTAGTATACTAGGTTATGTTTGAGACATTTAAAGGAAACAAGGTTGGTGATGGTGGTTTTGTTTTCTAGAGGTATTCCATGGGATTTGTTTTTGGTGGTGGCTAGAGGGAGATTATCCTCTCATAATATGGCGGTTTTTGGGATATTTTTGTTCTCCATTACTATTTCCCCCTTTTAGTTTTTTTTTTCAAGTTTCGTAAACTCAAATCTATAATTTTTTTATTCCACATTGGGTAGTATATTTTGAATTTTAGTTTATTTATTTTCATGTCTTTTTATGATAATGAATTTAGGTAAAATAATTCCCATGCTCTATCATTGATACTGGGAACCTTTTTCCTTCCCATGGGGATTAAGAATGCTCTTTACGACCGGATTGGTAGTTGGTGTAGATGGTGACTTGTCTTGGTTCATGAAAAAATGGTATCAGATTACGTTAATAACTTTTGGGTCATTTTATTTGGGATGAGTATCAATAGATGATAGTTAGAAATATTAGGGTTTGAGGATCTGGTTACGAGTAAGGTACTTGAATGGCACACCTCGTGATATACCTTGAGTTGTCATGGGATGTGGGGATACCTGATTGAATTATTCTATAGGTGGGGCGTACATGTTTCATATTGTATGTGGACATTGGTTGGTGGTGAATTTTTATTGTTTCTATGTTGTCATGATGATTTTGGCTAATTTTTATGTGTAGTTATTGCTGAAAATGATCAGATTTTTTGTATTGATTGGTTATCCTTGTGATTATTTCTTTTTTTTAGAAAAATTCCTCCACTTAAATATCCATTTCAACCACTAGAAGAATCCATATAGATTTATTCATCAATTCTTGATCAGAGACTAGTTAAGATGGGGTCGGGGGTTTTTGGGTTCTAGGATAAGAGTGAGTCCTGGTCCTACTCCAGTTAAGGAAGATAAATCTGGTCCTAGGAAGTATATACACTAGGAATGTATTAAGCAAAAACCTCCCTCCATAGATGGTATCATGAATTATCAGGATGAGGAGGCGTGGATTTATAATATGGAGCACATGTTTGAATTCCATGACCCTCCTTAGGATGTTAGGGTGAAATGAACCTCATTTTTGCTAGAAGGTCCCAGTCGGAGGTGGTGGGACTCCATGTTCCAAATTGGGAAACATGAACAAATTATTTGGAAGTACTTCAATGATTTACTAATGAACAATATTTACTTAAGGTCTTAGCCTATTCCAGATCCTGAGAGTTTATATATCTCGTTCATGGGGACTACATAGTAATGGAGTATGCAAACCGCTTGACCGAGCTAGTTTGGTATGCACCCGAAATAGTTTCCAATGAGCAGATTAAGGCTCTGAGGTTCAAAAGGTTTTTTTGGACAAAATCCTATTCTCAGGTCTATTATTTCATGCTAAAAACCTATGTTAATGTAGTTGATATATCTTTTATGGTGTATATCGATTAGAAGGGTAGGTCTCGTTCTTCTAGGGCTTTGCTAGCTCAGTCAGAGCCGTCTAGAACAATGTGATCTCGTTTCAGAGGTTGTGGAGTATGGCTAGATCCCCTTCAGGACAATGTTCGTTCAGGGAAGAGCCTCAAGTAAGTGTTCATGTTCAGTCCTAGGTATAATACATGAATATTCATGTTGTATACCAAGGCCTCATGGGACCTGATGGAGGACCCTCTATAGTTCAAGGTACCATTTTGATTACATCTTATATAGCAGCTATTTTATTTGATATTTTGATTCTATTTAATTTATCTCTAACCTCTAGTGAATCAGTTGAACATTCCAACTCTGTTTATGCCTCTTTCAATGGATTTGGTAACATCATTAGTTAAGATGAAGAAGCATGGTCTCAGGTACCTATCTTGTGCACTCTCTGTGTCTGGGGTCAAGCTAGAATGTGATTTCATGGTCTTGGATATGAACCACTTTGATGTAATAATTTTTATATATTGGATGGTGAACATTCAAGAGAATATCAATTTTCATAGTTTGTGGTTATGATTCATGGAACCTGATGGGAATACACTGGTTTTTCTTAAAGAGTGGTATCCTCGGTCGGGTCATTCCTATCCTCCATTCCATTAGTTTGTTAATCATGTTTTTTCATTTATTGTCTCTCATGTTGGAGGATTATGGTGGGGCTCCGGAGAGTGGATTACCTCATGTAGTGGATGGGTTCCCAGAGGAATTTCAGGATGACTTTTATAGTTTACCCCAGAGCATGATATGGAGTTTTCGATTGATTTGTCAATTGGGACACAAAGTATATATATTCACCCATATCTTATACCACCTGTCGAGTTTATGTAATTAATGAAACATCTAAATGATTAGGAATGAAGGGGGATCATTCACCCAAGAGTCTCTCCTTAGGCCTCCACAATATTTTTTGTAATGAAGGCCGACAGATCTCTCCGATTGTATATTGATTATCAGAAGCTAAATAAGGTAACCATCAATAAAAAAGTATCATTTTTTCCAAATTGATGCCTTTTTGACCAAATGAAATTCAAATAGTGGTTCAATTACATAGAAATGATTTTTGGTTAACACCATGTATAATTGAAAGTGGAAGATATTCCAAAAATTAATTTCAAAATAAGATATGGCCACTTTGAGTACTGGGTCAAGCCTTTGGGAATGATAAATTCTCTAGAGGTTTTCATATCAACCATGAGTAGTGTGTTCCTCTAGTATCTTGAGTACATTATTATGTTATTTTTGAATGAAATCCTAGTTTATTTTGGATCTAAGGAGGATCATGAAAATTATTTGACCATCATATTGGGCACTCTTCAGGATCATCGTCTTTATGAAAATATATTAAAGAGCACTTTCTAGATTTTTGATGTGATGTTTCTAGTTAATCTCATCTCAATTCAATAATTTTTGGGGGATCGTGATAATATTAGTGTTGTAAGTTTGTGGTAGAATTTGAATAATGTGTCTGATATGTGGAGTTTTTTAGCATCGCTGGTTATTATAAGTGGTTTGTTCTGGAAATTTTGCATTTAGATTCTTCCTTGATAGTGCTCACCCGGAAAGGAGTGATATTTGTATGGAGTCCAGAGTGTCAGGTGCAATTTGAGGAGCTGAATCATCTATTGACTACCAAAACTATGTTGATATTACCAAAATTTGGAAATGGATATGTCATTTATTGCAATTCATTAAGTATGGGCCTTGGATGTGGGCTTATTCAGGATAATCATGTGGTGGAATGTGGATCTTTCTAGATATTACCACATGAAAATAACTACCTGACCCATGACATTTGATTTAGTAGCGTTGATCCATTATCTAAATTCATGGAATAATTATATATTTTAGAAAAAAGTTATGGCATAATCCGATCACAAAATATAGCCTACATCTTCTCCCAAAAGGATTTGAACATGACGAAATGCCATTGGATAGAGTATTTTTAGGGGTTCAACATCGATATCATATATATCATAGGAAATGGTAATTTTGTGAATGATTTCTTGAGCATAAAATTTTATGTATAGGAATTGATGAATTACACTAATGAGTGGACCATAATGGGGAATTTTTCCCAACTATAATTGGAATCCAAGGAGAATAGTAGAGATGATTTCATTGGTAATGTTTAGTAGGATCCTTCTCTCTTAGATATGATTCAGTTGGAGCAGGATAGTGATGATTTGTTCTAGTATATTTCATAGTTTATTCATAGTGGGGAGACACCTTTTGATTGTTAATTGTCTCTCGAGGTAGTTTTATGTTTCAAGGGATATTTTTTGGTGTTGTTATCCTTGAGGAAAGTGGTGATGCAGAATATCCACCCTGATTAGTGGGTAGTTTATCTTGGATATTCGAATGTGTATTATGATGTCCACCATATGTTTTGGTTTCCATGAATTACACAATATATAGATAAATTTATATCGAGATGCTATATATTTCAACAAGTAAAATCACACCATCAATGACCCTTTGATTTTCTTCAACCATTACCCATTCTTACCTAGAAGTGGGATGAGGTCCCCATGGATGATATTACTTGACTGCCTCAGAAACCTTGTTGAAGGAACACCATTTTTTTTGGTAATTTTCCATTTGAAAAACAATCCAATTTCATTTTGATCAATCATTCGATGTGTCAGGACCCGTCCCAGTGGGGCCCACGCCATGACTCCCCCTGCCCGCCTCCAATAGGACCGGGGCTGGTGACTAGCACCGAATAGGAATATTACTAACATATGAGGAGTTTCCTAAGTACCTGTACCCATGCACACCTCTCCAAGCCCACAAATGCTTAAAAGTAAAACACTATGGAAAAAAAATTCATGCGTACAACTAAACCCCGACCAATATAGTATGACGAAAGGTATAGTACTATAAAACTAAAATGGGCCAAAATACAAGTCCACCAAAAACAAGAGTCTGAAACTGAAAAGTCCAACCTATAAAAACAAAAGGTACTAGGACTTCCACTCGTAGCCATAGGAACACCTCAACCTGTAGGGAACTCAGAAAGCTCATTCATGTCCTGTTCTGCCCTGGACTCTGTCAAAAGGCTGATCGTCTGCACAAGACACCAGATGTGCTGACAAAGCCTGTGTAGTAGTGAGTATAACAATACTCAGTAGAGGACCCTGACAACCACAAAGCAGTAAACAAACTAAAGGTACAGTCAGCTATTCATAGTATATGTCTACAGAACATATAGAATAAACCAGATATACTGAACACCCAGACCCATGGTCTAGAGGCAAGTCACACAACCGCATACCACCGTTAGGGATTTTGTTCGAAGTTTCTGTGATGCACTCATTCCGGGAGAACACACTCCATGCGTCTTATGGCTCTGATGACGTCTGTACAAGAATTGTTGTTCTTCGGGAACCGTCACGAGAGATATCTACACTCATTGTGGGAGACACACTCCTGAGTGCAGATGTTATGGTAGGTAGAAGCACTCATTATGGGAGACACACTCTTGAGTGGGGAAAGATCACGATACATAGATGAGGATCACTGCCAGGGCCATGAAGGATACCACGACTCATCTAGATTCACCAGTTAGGTGATACACCAGCTGGGTAGAGGATCAACGCCCAGTAAGTTTGGTCACGTCGATGCCTTACTCTACCTAGTGTCATGAATCGATAGAGGATCTCGATCCGGGCCTCTCAGATGGATGCCTGACTCTATCACAGAATGTCATGCTGAAGGGATAATACTCCTTAGTGGGAAAGGATGGCTGACCTTTAGGGGAACAAGAAGAAGGGTCACCAACCCAAACGAATGATGTCCAAGGTACGGTGAAGGAAAGGACCAAGTTGTTTTCCAAAAAGTACACAATGTGTAGAAAAGGTACACGCCGTGTTGTCTGACCCAGGGTAATGCCAGTGTACACTGGCCCATGTCAAAGGATGGACGTGTAGAAAAACATAGTACATGACATGTAGTATGGTGTACACACCATGTCTGGGTAACTGGGGTATGCTTCGTGTACTCTGGTCATGTGCCCGTAAACGGTCATCAACCCGTGTACTCCAACTCGTGTAATATGAACACAGGGAGACCCGCGTTACTGGACTCACCTAGCCGTGTGATGGAGTACACAGTTTTTTACCCCATCTTGTGTCTGTGTATCCATGAGATACACGCCAAGCTCTGTGTAGCCGCTTCTTTCGCGTTGTACATGTCGTTTCGCCTGAAGTCGTGTAGCTCATCCCGTGTCCGTATACTACCCAAAGTACATGCCGAGCTTCGGGGAAGGTCCAACACGCCGTGTGACCAGAGTCACACGCCGTGTTGTTCCTCTCTGACCCCGAAACCCTAGCCGTAGCCGCTAGTACTACAGGTCGTGTTCTTCAGATGTACACACCGTGTATTCTGGAAATTTCCCGAAACGGTGCCCTTCGTTGGCGCGCCTCCCATGGTGCTCCTATCATCGATCTGGTTGTCCGATCACCGCAAAACTTCTAGGTTTTGGTCTCCCCGACACCATGAAGCCGCTCCAGTCGTATTCGGGCCTCCGATCGGCCCTGAAAATAAGATTTGATCTTCCCGTGCGAAGAACGCTAGAAGAACGCCCTTTCCCGATCTGGTCTGATTCTTCATCCGCCATCGTCGCCTCACATCCACAAGGTCATTATGGTGTTGAAACTTTGATTTGGGATTGTTGCGTTGTGGAATGGATGCGCAACGATCCTTTGTTCGTCACCACACGAAGAACGCGAAGAACGCACAAGAAAGAATGGGGGAGGAAATCCAATAAACAAAAATTGAGGAACGAACCTCCGTCGTCTTTCGTCACGGAGTTGATCCGCTCCCATTAAATAGGTTTAAACAAAGCAATGGTGAAAATGAATAAAAATCATGGATTAATTTTTAAAAATCAACCCAAAGAAAACTCTCACCCAAGAACGTACGAATCTGCGTATCATCTTGTTCGTGGTTGATCTGCGTTCATCATTTAAACTCTAACACGGGGAAAGGAAATTGAAATAACAAACCCCTACCTCAAACCAGTTGAAGAGAGATCGTTGTGATGCGTCTGCTGAAGGGATTTGCCAAACTCCAAGGGGTGTCAATTGGTCACATCATCATCGTCCGCAAACACATCCTCCTCTGCCCAAGATCCAAGAGAAATCTCTCTCTCTCTCTCTCAACTCGCAGGGTTATGAGGCTAACCCTATGAATTTTCCATAAGCATGCATTTATATGGGAGGATAAGGTCACTGCTCAAAATAAATGGACACATTTTAAAATAATAAAATAAATTATTAATTTATTTTATTCCTTCTAAAGTGCTTCCATTTTTAAAATGCCAAAATTAAACATCGCAGGCAACCTGCACCGGTCAAGGTTAGAACCATTCTTTGGTAAATTCATCGTCCCAGACACAACGGTGCCATTAGATTTTGAATCCGGGCATCTGTTTGGAAACTTCCACAACTGAGCACAAGTGTCGACTCACTTAACTTAAAAAATGTTCAAACCACCATTCTGGGCTCACTGGACCTCAGAATGATGTTCCATCTTCGTGCCTATTCTCGAAATAATTCAATAATATTTAAAATAATAAACGGAAAAATCCGAGACATTACACGAAGAATGTAGAATAATTTTTCAGGTTGAACAATCAAAAGGTGCTAAATATTCATGTTGTTCAATAAGAAATTATTTATGATAGAAACCCTCATTTTACCTCTCTGTTTTGTAGAGGTCTTAAAAATGCATTGGGGTCGCAAATTAAGATGAGTAAAACATACCATCCTCAAACGGATGATCAGACGGAGCCAGAAAACTGGATTCAAGATGGAATGCTTTGGTCATGAGTCATGGATTTCATAGAATGATGGAATATCCATCTGGGAGTAGAGGAGTTTTTATTTAGAAGAAGTAATTATTCCTCGATTTGAATGGATCATTTCATGTTATTCTATGGTCGGCTGTTTCAATCACATTTGTGCAAAGACGAGGTGGGTGAGACCTCACTTTTGGGACCATGATTAATGAAAGGGACATTTGATAAGATAATATTGATCAGGAAGGGATTATTGACAGCTCAAAGTAACCCAAAATCTTATACTAATAGGAGGCTCCCTGATCGTCAGTTTTCTGTGGGTGACATGGTGTTCCTTATGGTGGATTCTTATTTGGGTCATCATCATTTGGGCATGAAAGGGAGGCTCATGATAAGGTTTATCGGACCCTTGGGGATCACTGAGTAGACTGGAAAAGACACATTCAAGTGAGATGTTATCTCCCTGTTGACATTAATTCACAAGGTATTTCATGTCTACCAATTGAATAAGTATAATCTAGAACTGTATCATGTGTTTAATTAGGATGAATTGGAAATATAGCATGAATTATCCTTGTTTGAATGACTAATAAGAGTAGTGGATTCATAAGGGAAAGTGCTTTATGGGAATTATATTACATTGGTCAGTTTTCTTTGGGTATGTAGGTAGTGATACACATGAGAATTGGGAGCGTATGTCGTTTTTTGAACAAGAATACCCATTCTTATTTTCTATTCAATCATCACGTTGACTTTTTGGGGATGAATGTATTCATGTTTGGGAGAATTATCAGATTCATGATTTTTATTAAGGTATCATTTCAATTTATTTTTTGTCAACATTATCCCATTGATGTATCCTTTTAGTTATTGGAGAAAATGGTAAAATTTTGGGTCGATATACTATGTCACACAGTTGGTGCACAGTTAGTTGTAACCGTGCCCCTCAGCCTAGGCATCTGTGTTGCTGGTAGCCAGTTTGAGACAAAAGATAGCACAAGACATGTGCACGGTCAGTCACACCATGTTGGATGATAGTGTGTTAGGTTCTTATTGGATAGTGAGGGCGACATGGTCAGCACATAATTTTTCAAACAATATGCAATAACTCTATGACCTATCCAGGTCATTAAAATATAATTTTAAAGTTCCTCCCTCCATATTTATAAACCCAAAACACTATTTTATCTCCTCCTACAATATTACATATCATAGAAATGACTCCCTATAATTTTCCCTTCATTATATATTCGTATTTGTGGGAAAATTGGTGTACTTTACCTCAAAATCATCATGTAGGTGTCTTATCTCCATGATTCCTTATATATTCTAGCTTTTCATCACTATTTCTTAAGGTTTTTTTCTCTAGTGGGTTGGGTGCCGCTTTTATGGTCATTTTGTGACTCTTTGGGTTTAATTGTGATGTTTAGCATTCTATCATTCTTCTTGAAGGTTTTTTTATGGTGTGGCTAGAGTATAACACCATTTTATGAATGCTTCTGAACCCAAGGTATGTGATTTTAGGCTTAAACATTATTCTAAAAATTTATTATTCTTTATTGAGTATTTTTATATTTTCTATTATTTATTTTTGTGGTTCGAAAAGCAGTTTTATGTAAATTTGAAATGTATATGGTTCAAAAATGAGTTTTCTATAAGAAATTTTGGAGTATTTATTTTGTAGATCCTTGTTGTGCCTCTTGATGGTGTTTTATAAATTATGGAATTGGTTTATTCAATTATGAAATTTGTGTGAATCATGTTTTGAAATAGTTTTGGTTTGTATTTGATTGAATGAGAAGATTTTGGTTGTAGGTGTTTTGGATTATTGTGTGTGTTTCCTTTTTTCGCTTGAGTAATGTGAGGATGATCTGTAATGTGTAACATGAAACATATTTTGGGAATAAATGGAATCCAAAGTAACTAGTTTAGGGGACAAGGACTAATATGTTATCTCATTCAGAAGTGGTTCATCCTGATTTTATCTAGAATGATTGACACTAAAACACTAAATATACATTCCGATGATAGGATACTACTAGGATGAGTGATTTTCCCTTCATAGTGTCTCATGTATAACAACACAATTAGTCATGATTTCTAGGACCCATATTACTGAGATACGATGTACCGAGTTTCACATTTCTGGAAAGTTTCAGGAGGGTTCTCCCATGACAAAGGAAACTATGGAGATATCACACATACTATGGGTATATGTTGTAATAGGTTGGTTATTTCAAATGCAAGCAGAATTTGATAAAATATTTCATTCCATAAATTTTTTTAAACCTTATTTCATAAAACATGAAACATTATTTATCTTATAATTTTTATAGAATGTAATATTTTATTGCATGGCATCCAACTAGAATTTGGATCCCACATCAAAATCATTTTTTGTGATTTTCATGAAAATAGCCATGTGGGAACTGTACAAGTTAAATCATACAAGCTAAAAATTCAAATGAGGTACATAATTCAAAATATCAAAATGTGCATGATTTTCCAGGGGATACATCACATTAGCAACAAATCCCCTAAATTCCACTTCCACTTGCATCACACACATCATCATAGCTCTATTTTCATCATTCCTTATCCTTCTGAGTCACCACACAGGCGAGAAAACCATCAGAGATTTCATCCACACTGTCTTTGAAGTCACATCAACGACCACCGTTATGTAATTCCATAAATGTTACCATTAACATCATCATCGTCGCCTACAACTTCCGTCAATGAAATCTCAATCATCATCAATAAAGTCGATGTTTGGTGAAAATATAAATAGAAAATAGAATAAAAACATCTAAAAAAATCACCCAAGTCTCAATATCTCCACCGAGGACACAATCATTGCCGCTATAAAAGTCCATGAGAAACTTCACATAATCTGATCCTTTTTCAAGAACCAGTCATGCACCTGGAGTCCAAAATCAACTCAAACCGCACCACCTAGAGCCTCCATGAAGACACGCACACCATAATGATTGGGAAATGATCATAGGACCAGGGCACCCATGCGGGGTTGAGTAGATGGAGGCCTCTAAATGGGACCATGCTAAAAGCCACATAATCAAACACAAAGGGGAAGTGAACCTCAATCGGAGGCATCAAACCAGCATCATGAGTCCGGATCTCCCTCAATGTTGAACTCGACCATGAGACCCCTACCATCCATCCTCCAGAACCATCCCAAGTAGACCTAGAGCACACATCGAGCCTGATCAAAGTGTAGTCGAGCACGATGGGAAGACCAACAAGGGAAGTGGAAAAGAACACCCATCAGGCCATGCCACTGATCGGGTTAGGTGCCGGTTCAGATGATGATGCATCATATTTTGTGATTTTGTATATAAAATCATCTATAATGATATTTGGGGAGGTTTTTTAAAATATTAACAATTTAATAAGTATTTTTATTATGAATAAATTATTTATTATTAAACATATAATATTATGGATAATAGTTAGATTGGTCTTATGGATATATTTTTTTATATAATATATTATAAGGATAAATAAGTTTATTGATTTCACCTTTTTTATAAAAAATGGATTTTATTAATTTTAAATTAAAAATATGTAATTATATATCTTTTAAAATGTGGTACTGTGAAATAAAACATGTTACATTATAAAAAATGGAATGTCATGAGGAAGGGTACGATGCTTTTCAATGAAAATAATTTGTTCACATGAATGTCAATTTGATGGCAACTGATTCAAGGAACACAATTATCAATGGCATGATACATATATTTCTTCATTAAGGGTACATTTATGATAATGATGAAATTTTGGGTAATAATATTATTTCAGGTATATATATGGATAAACATCAATGTTTTCTAAAAATATTAATGATTCATTTATTGAATTATATATTAGAGGTCCAAGGTTCAATAAATTATATTTCTCTTTGTGATTATACAATTTTAATCTTTGAATCAGTCGAGAAACAACACATTTGAGGTGTTTTTTTCAAAAGGGACAACCTTTTGTAGAAATGATTAAATAGTTGAACTATCAAAAACCAAATATGGACTAAAATTTTGGTTTCACATAAGATAATATTGATGGATATTACAAAAAAAATATATTTTTTTATAATAGTAAATATTACACTCAAAACATATGACGTCTATAATTCATCAATGAGAAATGAAAATGTGGTAATTTTAAGTCATAATAATCTTCCAAGAAGTGTCTGACCATCAGAAGTGTATCATTATGAAACCAACATGTTACTTTTCATAGAATTAATGGTTGATGTGATATTTCAATTCATATAAAATATCTAAATTGATATCATGGAATATAACTAAAAAAAGTAATATAATAAATTAACACACCTAATAGATTCATTGGCATTGATATAGTCTGAGCAGAGAAACTCAAAATTTCTTTAATATAGTCATAATGTCATCATGGGTTTGTAAGTATTTGTATAAACTAGTTTTGGACAATATTATGTGGCATGTGGTGTTGGTTATTTTTAACCATACATAGTAATTATAAATTAAATGAGCATTACGATACATCCATCACTTTTGTGGGATTAAAATAAACCCCTGATAAAATTTAAATTTATCTATAATCATTGATTAATGATATGAGTAAATTTTGGGTAGAGAGAGGGAAGTAATGGAATATAATGTAATAAGTTGTTAATATTTTTGGGTTAATAATTGTTTTAGTGTCCCATCCCCACTATTAATTTTCAAGAGTGAGAGTTTAAAATTTTAGTGATCTCTAAAACCCACCTCTAATAGGCCATGAGGTGGTGACTACCAGAAACAGAATGAGAAATGTACTATAGGATTAATTAACATTTTATAAACTCTAGAAATGAAATAATTCATCGATACTCACTCAATCCCCAATATATAAAATTTTTAATTCCATATGACACAAAATAAAAAAATAAACAACTAAATACTAGAAAACTAAATAGATTTGAGGGAAACTAGTAAGTGAATTCCTTCATGTCCAATAATTGGAACTATCTTAAACTAGTAATGTGTATTACAATATCTGACATGGTTCAACAAGTTTAATCTATATATATAATTATGGGTGATCACAACACATAATACATAGGTTCTTATATGACACATTAATAATATTTTTTTTATATAAACAATTTAAAAAGTAAAATTTAATAAAAAGTCATCTTTTATTAAAGTGTGTTACTTTGTTAGATTATAAATGTGTTGCATAATATTCAAATATTATTATTATTTTAAATTTTTACATCAGTCTCTTCGAAAACATTTAAATCATTAAAAGAAAAAAATGTATCTCTTTATAACATAGTTCTATATTATTTCAATTCTAATTTGAATATAGTCATATTTAAAAGTATCTATATCATGAATTTGTATAATCAAATTAAATTTATTATTATTTTTAATTGTGTTATTATTATTATTAGGACTGTTTATTATTGTTATGATTGTTTTTTGTAGTTTTTATTAGTTGTTTTGATTTATGGAAGGGGAAAACACATTTTCCTCTTTCCCCCATGGACATCACACAAGAAAACCCTTTCCATCTTTAATATATACCTTCATAAATATTATTTTACTTCCATAATACTAGAGAATAAAACCCAAATAAATCTTATCACTCTTCCATTATGACCTTATATACTTATCCTCCCCAAAATTATCTACCCAAACACTAATTTCATACCAAGTTAGGGATACCACTAATTTGGTGTTTTTATAGGAAGAATTTTTCCTCGATATTTATGGGTATTTAACTAATAGAATTTGGAGGTCGATCCTTTGATTTTATTTTACGATGTCAGAAAAGGTTTTAACATGGGGTTACCAATAGGTAAGAGTTCCTTATTATTTCTTAAAGATGAGATTTATTTGTCTCTCGTTTTATCAGAACAAATTAATTAATGATTTAGTGACATTTATAGGATTTCCACAGAGTCAATCTACTCTCTCTCACCATCAATTTTGGTTTCACCTCATTTCATAGTGATTATTTCAAGACCAAGTCCATGATGGAATTTATTTATCTCTTAAAACGAAATATAATGTTAATAGTTTTCTGTTTTTTATGTGTTATTGGTATATCCATTCCCTTTATTTTGATAATATCATGTTTCAAATAACATATCTAGGCATGAAGTATTTTACATTTCTTACACATTTATATAACCATTAGTGACAACATATTTTAAATTGTTTTTATTATTATTTTATAGAAACTCTTTGATATTAGTGTTTTTTTATGATCATGTAGCACTTTTGTATTATTTGGATCATAACATGATGGATTCATAGGTTAAAAGATATAAACTATGTTTTGTGGAAATATTTTTTCACATGGTGTTCCTATAAATTCCTATCATAAATTTTTAATGATTTTAATAAAAGTCTTATCATTGAATACTAAGGTATAAATTATAAATACTATTCACATTTTATCAAGAGGATTTTATCAATATATTAGAATTTATATTTTCCTAATGTTATTTTATTTGGATTAACTATCTTCAACATGAATTCTCCACAATTGTTTAAGTGAACACATATGAATGGTTAAAAATCGTAGTATATTTTGATTAAAGGTTTGTTTGGTGGACACGATCATGTATAATTTGGAGCACTTTGATTATAAAAATAAACTGAAAAACTATAAAAAATTAAGAGGATACTTAGTATAAGTACCAATATTTTTTATGAGTAAAATCTCATTATATTTCCCATAACATGTTTCAGATTTCACTACGGAAATTAATTACATTCAATGATGTAGGATACTAGTATAGAAAGAGGCCTATGAATAAATTGATATGGATATAAATTAATATGGATTTGGTTTTGGTTTTAATTAGTAATGTGATTATTCTAAGGGTCCTATATCTCCCTTCCTTCGATCTGTATATTGCCTCCCATGAGGAATTAAATTATTTTAGATTATAATTTTTTTTATTTTATGTTTGCATAAACATTCTTGTATATCATAATTTATCATTTATTTTATTATATCACATATAATGGGTTATTTTTAATAGGTAATTTAGGAGAAATAATTGTTACATTTTTTTTAATTAAAACGGATAGAGAAAATTCATATATTTTTGTCAAATTTGAATGATTATTTTTCATTTTTATGAAATTTTAATAAAAGGATTTAGGGAATGTTCTAATAACAATGTGTATATGAACCCTTATATATGAACTCAAATGCATATACAAACATATTTTATTATATTTAACTTAATTAAATGATGGTGTAATTCATGGTTCTATTCATTGGTAGGATATCATTTTTAATAAATATCAATGATGAGTTGATAGTGGGTAGTGAAGGTTCCATATCAATTATTCCATGAGTAATTATTTAATACATCTATCAAATTATTTATATGTGCACATTTGTTGTGAAATTTTATATAATTACATAAGAATATTTTAATAATTTTTTATTATTCTATAAAAATAAAAATTATGTACTGGTTTTGATTTGTTGTAACTATTTCCACATTGGGAAAATTAATCCCCCAAATCTTGTTTGTATCCTCTTCATATTAGGAGGTACGTGATGTTGTTAGTCAAGATCCATATACAGTTTTATGTAAATATGTGTGGTCCATTAAAAATGGGATTGGAGTGGGTCGGGGTAGTTGAGTTAGTGATATAGGTGGAGATAAGATAGATAAATATTGAGAGGTATATCACTGATCTTATTTTACAACATTATTGGAAATGATCATCAAGTTACTGGGGGACATCTGAGTTTCATAGTTATTATGATACCAATTAAGGTTTGATATTTTATTTTCTTTTACCCTTGGGGTGGTGGGTTTAACAATGATTGGAGAAAGATGGTGAATTATTGTTTCAGGAAAAAAAATACATATTCATGAAACATTTCTGCATTTATGAATTCATACTAATTTTTTACTAAGTTTTGTTTTGTTTTTATCTATGATTAATGTTTTTTTGAATATGAAGTGATTGTTTTTCTTATTACATTTTTTATTGTTATTCGGATTATTTTAAAATAAGAATGAATATTAATAATTTATTAATAATTTAACTATCACATTATTTTGTTTAAATGTTTATTCATTTTGGTGATATAATTTATTGTTGGTTTTAGGAAAAATTATTAAGTGGTGAATTTTTTTAATTTTTTTTCTTGTATAACATATTTATGTGTGGGTGGGAAATTTTGTTTTCAAAATTCTAAATTATTTTGGATTTCTTTAAAAGGGTCAAAATAACTTATTAATGTAATAATTTTATTTATTATTTTTTATGTTATCTGTGAGTATGTTCTTATTTCAATTTATCTAATATTGACTTCATATTGATCATAATATGTTTTTTTATATATTTTAAAATATATTTGATCATGTTTTTTTCTAATTATGGTTTCAAAATTGTTTAAAATTAGGTTTCAATTGAAATGTTTTATTATATAATTTTGTTGCGTAATTTTGAATAGATTTTGTTAATTATTTTCAATTTATTTATGATATCAATATAATTTTTCTCTTATTTAAAATGCATAATATATGTGATTTTTCATATTGATCTTATTATTATTTCAAATGAGTTCATATTATCACATATATAAATTACTTTGATTACTTTTTTTTAAATTGTTGGAGTTGGTGGCCATGAACCATCTACTTTGTACTTTATTCATTAATAAATACCTTATCACATTTTTATTATTCTTTTGCATGAAAATGCATGTGAAAATTTCCTAAGGATATCTGTTGCATTAAAGGGTCATAGAGGATCCCTACTATGATGAGAACCCATAAGTTCCATAACACTATTATTGAATATGTGTTCTATGTCGAGATGATGTTATTTGAGGGACACAAATAATACATTCTGTTAGGGGCATGGAATCATAAAAATATTGAGGCACCTTCTCATGGTGTGAGACCTTGGTATTATCCAGGAGGATATTATAAGAACGAGACCCACCATTTGGAAATCCACATTTCATAATGTCATTGGATGTTCATATCTGTGGATATGTGTATTGGTCCTTATACATTATGATTATTACTAATGGGTATTACAACTCACACACTTAGATTTGTTGATGAATACTATGGTGACACACTATTTGGAGTGAGGTAGGATTTGTTGGGTGTGCCATGAGTAATACTACATTAATAGATAATGCGAGAAACGGTCTGTCCCTTCTGTTCCATAATAGAAGTAGATATCTGAGGCCAATTTGTGGAATTGATATAGCCTACATAAATATATGGCCATGGTAAGGAATGGGTGAGTTTAATTCTGGGAAGTCAAATAAGGGATAACTGAGCACATGTGTTGATGACACTAGCATATAATCCACTTGATTAGAGATATCATGACAAAGGGATTACATTACACGGTAAACATTTGTAGGAGGTGACAAGTCATTATAATGTTAAATTATTTCTCTATGGGTGCCTTGGCATGTTTCTAGATGCTAACATGGACTTTAGGCAGGCTCTGCCTAATTCCCCTGAGAAAGACGCCTAGAGGGTCACACACTAAGTGTGTTCATGTATCTCAGTTAAATATTAATTTAAAAAGTTGAATAAATTTTATTATCATTTGAGGTTTAATAATTATTGAAGGATACCTGATCACATTTATTTTGACACTAGTTATTCAAGAGAATATATTGTGGATGAAATAATTTATTTATTAGATATTAATGCAGTGACATTTATTTGAGAAATAAATCGACATTATTCAAGGTCTAATAAATGTGGAGAAAATAAAGAGAATAGAAAAAATTGTACACACCGTGTATTTTTTCTGGGAATTTATGAGAAATAATAATATTTATTTAATTAAATAATATTAGGTGTAAATCACTGGGAGCATGTGAAGTGATAATAAATGTTAACTGTTATTATTAGACATGGGGTATTATTACGAACTAAAATAAATGAATAAATTGTTTAGAGTATTTATTTCATTTTATTATCTGAAGTAATTAAAATCCCAATTATATATAATTCTCATGAGCCTATCCATTTTGAGGTGTTGTTCACAATAGATCTATAGAAATATCTCAAGATAAGAGAGAATTATTTTTCTTCTAAGAATGCTCTCAAGCATTGAGAGAGAGATCCTTATCCACTAGATCAAGGCGATCGATGGCATTATTTGCAAGTGAATGTTCTTCTATGCTAGCACCCAGAGATCCCTTTGGTGACATCTAGGGATACCTGGAGCATGTGGGGATCACTACTAGAGGAATCCTACACTTGGATTCTACAATGAAACGACGGATCACATCAGATCATGACTGGAGACATCAATAGAGAGAGAATCCAATCAAGGTAATTCTTGTAATTTAACTAAATAAATTATAACCAACATATGATGATCCTCTCTGTGGTTCTGTGACTCTCTTATATTATTTCATGCATCGTTCTATTCAAAATATCTGGTGTTTTATTATCATGACAGATCTTGGATAAAATGTACTTAATGGAAAAAATTAGAGTTTGGTACACCCACCAATGTGCTTCCGCTACGCCCGGAACCTACATGTGGTATCAGAGGGGTAATGACAATGATTATAATTATTTAGTTCTCTATTGGTAATTTAAGAATTTAATAATTTAGATGTTTCAATTCAAGTTAATCGTTCTACAAATCTAAATCTTGAGATCTGTTCCTCCTCTCTCATTTCTCCTTCACCATATAGAAATGACTTTTTCTTTTAATTTGGAATAATATAAAATAGAGGATCTCATATGTGGGTGCTAAACGTTCTTGTTCATACCATAGTACAATACAAAACATGTATTCAAAAGTACACGTCATGTAGTCTCTGTTCAATTCCTCCGACTGGTCTGCCAAATTAGGCCCTAAGTTGGAGTATTTCTAAGTATTTAATGACACTATATATTGACTAGTTACAGGTGGCGTGCGGTTTCCAGATAACATGTCATGTGGTCTACAAATCATGGGGTGTAGTCCCTTCGAGTTAGGGTTGGACCATGTACCCCGTACACAGATTTTCCGGCTGGAAATCCGGTAACGTGGATACTACATGGTGTGTGTCCTGATGAACATGTCATGTACTTCGAAAAAATTCCGATGTACATCTACACCCCATGTTTTGTGTGTGTACATCAGATGGACAGTGAACAAAATTACACACCATATAGTTTGAACTACACACTGTGTACTCATACAAATTATACCGATTTATAAAAATTTAAAATTATATTATTCAAACCCTTGAGATGTGTACCATAGTTCAGGCATAAATTATAGGCACAACGTGTGATAGGTGTTATATATATATATATATGTTTAATTTAACATCTTTGTAATGTTCATTTCTACTCATTGGGTAGTTATGAACAAGAATTCACTATGATTCCTCCAAGGTACAAGTTACGTAGAAAGATAATTTAAAATGAATTTATTTGGTTAAAATTATGATGGATGAGAATCTCATGGAAATTTAGAAAATGGTTTAAGATAAAATGATTTATTAATTTAAGATAATTAATTGATTCGAGCATGATTTATCTTAAACAATAATGATTCAACAATTGAATTCTAGTTTTATTTATGTGTAAATATCATTGAAGGTGTGGATGATCAGGAGAAAGACCAATACCATTGTATGTGAATGGTTTCATTTATTTTATTTATTTTAAATTTGTTGGCATGTGAGCCCTCTCCCCATTACTATGTAGGGCCTACATGAGGAAGGTTTCTTTTTTGTAAAACCCTGTTTTACCCATCACCTGTGTGTAAGATAAAAGCATATGTAATGGATAGAGCTCACATGCTGGTGGAGGTGGCTCAAGTTTGGAGACAAGGTAAAAACAATCGAAGGAGATACAAATGTGAAAAGGTTGAAATTTGTTAACACAAAACCAAAGGGTTTAAGGTGTTTGTCCCCTAGATCTTGGGGTAGTTTTTCAAACGCTAGATAAAATAACAAATAGAATAAGATCATGATCATACCATTTATTTTATTTCTACAGTTTCATGGAATATTTAATGTGGCTGTGTTGTCATAACCACACAATAAATGAATTAAACAAGCATGCAATATGTAACAAAAATAATACCGACTTATGCATAAATATTATCTTATACTTGGTTAAATCACTTTATTATATCCCACTTAATATTAACAATAAAATAACTAATGATAATAAAATGGAAATTTAAATATTAGGATAAAATACCTCAAAGAAAATATTATGTCGGTATAGCCTTCCATAATCTTGGTTAGAATCAATCCATAGTTCAAAGTTCCTGACCAAACCTAGTCTAGGTGATTTCAATTATCGGGGAGTTCTAATTCAATGTTTTGGGTTGAATTGACTTCGATTTCATCAAGGGTTGACTATCACCACACGAATTGGTGTGACCAAGAGGAAAAGGTTGAAGAAATCCAAAATAAAAGGACTTCAAGATTGGGGAGTCCACTTAGCAGGTCAATGAGCTACGAGTTAATAAAGATGGAATTTTGAATGCCTACCTAAAACCCTTCTTGTTTCTTTACCAACCCAATTTTGGGTAATGCAATGGAAAATATGGATCGTTTATACTAGATTATTTATGCAACAAAATATTTCAAAGTCAATGGTGTGGGCTCCTGGAATTCGATAAAATAGTGGTAGGCTAATAAGTAATAATTTATTAATTTCTCTCAATTTAATCATGATAAATCACTAAATTGTTTCTCATATTGAATTTTAGAAACAGAAAGAAAAATTACTTCAAACATATCATTGCAAACCATACTCTAGAAAAAACACCTTCTCACTAGCACCAAATTCTAGGAAAGGTACAGGCACTTTAGTGTCATCCTTCTCCATGAATGAAAATTGTACTTGCTGGAGGATTTATATACAGTTTCCCTTGGAAAAGAGGATAGTTATGAGGAACTATCTCTCTAAATGAATCATATTGATGATTCCACAGATGTCCAATACTTCATATTATCAGCCATGTCTAATGATCTCTTGATGTAACATGAAAACATGGACGCCTATAGCATGATGTATCACTATAAGGATATCTATCAAGAGAAGGAGAGATAGGATAGATATAAGATCTCTAATTATATGTTCACAACTAAGATTATAGAGTCTGTGCCTGCTAGGACTCGTGTTTTAAAGTTTATTATCTACATTTAACACCTTTACATCATATGGATTATGTTCCCGAATGAGTTTCATACAGATCTCATCATATCATCACTGCCCATGCCCTTGTCTATTATTATTGTCCACTAAAACATGAGAAAAATGATAAGAGTCTATCAGAACTTCTGACCTTAATTCTATAGGTAGATAAAGACATGCAGATTTACAAACCCACAATCTTTATTGTGAATAAGAAACAAAATGATAAGGAAATGGTTCCAAGGACTCATAAACAGTCTGATGTCCCTGAGCACTGTCCTTCCAAGAAGAGGAAAATCCCAATGCAGGGCATGGAACATGAGGTGGTATGTTTTTCGTGTGGTAGGCAAGGCCAATGGAAGAGGAACTGCACTCAGAAGTGTGGGCATTCTAAAGGCGCGTTCGTTATCAAGTGTAATCTATCCATTTCTATACATTGAGTATTAGATATAGCTTATGGGGATCAAATATTTATTCAAATGAAAGAACTATGTAGATTTAGAATGATTTTCAAAGGTGAGTTTGATCTTCGAGCTGACAATGGAGTGTGGTTGGAAACATTGTCCATTAGCGAATACCATCTATCATTTCCAAATAAGATGGTTTTGGTTTTACATAACTGTTATTATGTGCTTTGTTTTACCAAAAACATAATTTATGTATCATGTTTGGATATGGATGGATTAATTTTCATGTTTAGAAGTAATAGTTTCTTCATTTATTAAAACAATGTATGTTATGGTATGGTGCATTTAAATAATGGTTTGTATGTACTAAATTACAAAAACCAAGTGTTGGAAATCAATAACGAAACAAAATCACATGACTCATAAATCACGCAGTTGTTGTTGGAGTTGGTCACCTAAAACCAACTAATTTATACATTATTCATTAATAAATACCTTATCACATATTTATTGTTCTTCTATGTGAAAATGTTTGTGATAATGTCTTAAGGATAGTTGTTGCATTAAAGGGTCAAAGAGGATCCCTGCTATGATGAAAACCCGAAAGTGCCATAACACCGTTCTTGAATATATGTTCTATGTCTGGATGATGTTATTTGAGATACACAAATAATATAGGCTATTAGGGGTGAGGAATCATAAAACATTGATGCACCTTCTCATGGGGTGCACCCTTGTTAATATTCAGAAGGATATTATGAGAATGAGACCCACCAGTAGGAAATCAACATTTCATAGTGTCATTGGATGTTACTATCCGCGTACGTGTGTATTGGTCCTTAGACTTTAAGATTATAATTAATGGTTTTTACAACTTACGCACTTAGATGTACTGAGAAAAACTGTGAAGACACACTGTTCGTAGTGAGGTAGGATACATTGGGTGCATCATGAGTGATACAGATGTATGTGGACCATTTCCAGTTGAAGCTAGAGGTGGATATTCTTACTTCATTACTTTTATTGATGATTTCAGTTGATATATCTATGTCTACATAATGAGGTATAATTCAGAGTCCTTAGAGAAATTTGTGTTATTTAATAATGAAGTAGCGAATCATCTTGGTAAGAAGATAAAGAAACTTCGATTGGATCGATGTGGATAATATCTTAAACAAGAGTTCATCGATCTTCTATGGGAGTCAGGGATTCTATCTCAGCTCACTCCTCCTTATACACCATAGTGGAATGGTGTTAGTGAAAGGAGGAACTATACCTTGTTGGACATGGTTCGGTTGATGAAGATTCATGTAGACAATCCATTATTATTATTTGTATATGTATTACAAACTACAACATGCACATAAAATTGAGTACTAACTAAGGTGGAAAATGGAATTCCCTCTGATTCATGGAATGGGAAGAAACCCATTTTGTTTCCCAAATGTGTATGGGGATGTGAGGAATTTATTAAGGTGTTCTTAGGAAACAAACTAGAAACCCAAGTCATGTGGTGTATCTTTAAATGATATCCCAAGGAATCGAAAGGATAATACTTATATAACCCTTCAGACATGAAAGTGACTATCGCCAGACAATATGTCTTTCATGAGAGGGAGCACATCTTATGAAATGATAGTGGGAGAAAGATTGACTTCTACGAAGTTGATGCTCAAGATACACAGGATTTGGTAATGGAAAAAGTTCCATAGGGCCCCATAGAAGAGGTTCCAGAAACACAAGTACTACCTAGAAGCTCAAGAGACGTAACAGAACAAGAGAGATTGAGTTTCCTAGTAACTGAGGATGATGAGTCATTATTATTAGACAATAACGAACCTCTCTCTTACAAGGAGGCAATAAAAATCTCAAAAGCAACAAGATGGATAAAAACTATGAATTCTGATATGGATTTCATGTATCAGAACCATGTTTGGGTTATTGTAAATGATTTGGTTGATGTAATGCTCGTTGGATGGAAATGGGTGTTCAAGAGAATACTAGAAATGGAATTTCATTTAAGATCCTATAAAGCAAGTCTATTGGCTAAAGGATTCATATAGCATCAAGGATTTGACTAGGATGTAACCCTCTCTCTAGTTTCCATGTTTAAATCCATAAGTATAATACTTTCCAAAGAATCATACCATGAATATGAGATTTAGAAAATTGATTTCTAAATATAATTCCTTATTGGGAACCTACATAAAGATGTATATTTGACACACCCATAAGGTTTTGTGACACTAGGTGAAGCCAAATGAGTTTTCAAGTTGCAGAAATCTATATATAGATTAAAGCAAGGATCTAGGTCATGAAACATTCTATTTGATGAATCCATAAATTAATTTGGTTTCATTATGAAATAATGTGATCCATGTGTAAATAATTGATTTAATGGGAATGAAGACATCATCGTATAGTATATGTTGATGACATATTAATTATTGGATATAATGTACCACTCTTACAGTCAGTTAAGGACTCGTTGAACAAGTGTTTCTCCATGAAGGAATTGGGTGAAGCAGCCTATATTCTAAGGATAACGATAATTCGTGATATATACAAGAGGCTTCTTGGACTATATTCGGATACATACATTGACGAGATACTAAAGAGATTTATTATGGAACAATCCAAGAGAAGATTAGTTCTAGTGTCACGTGGCATACATATTTCTAAATTTTTTTGTCTCCAGACACAACAAGATAATGATAAAATGAGTAAGATCCCACACTCATTTACTATAGGATCCATCATGTATGCCACATTTTGTACCAGGTATGATGTTTCCTATGCACTGAGCATGGTAGGTAGATATCAAGAAGATCCAGGTGAACAAAATTGGACTGTTGTTAAGAAAATCCTTATGTATTTGAGAAGAACTAAGGATATTCTCTTGGTGTATAAAAGAGACAAGGAGCTTGTCATCAGAGGGTGTGATGATGCTGGATTTCAGATAGAGCAGATCGACTTGAAGTCGCAATTTGGATATGTTTTATGTCTCTATAGATGAGATGTGAGATGAAAGAGTTCAAAGTAACCAGTTGTCGCCGATTATATAGTAGTGTCGGAATTTATAGCGTCTTCTGATGCAGGCAAATAATCCATCTTGATTAATAACATTTTCCAGGATCTTGATGTGGTTCCTAGAAGTAATGATCCTATCAAATTATATTGTGATAATACTGTAGTAGAGGATCTTTCCAAATAACCAAGGTCACATCAACGAAAAAAGAACATACTCCAAAATTATCACCTCTTGAGGGATTTCTATCAAAGTGGTGATGTTGCAATGAGTAGAGTGTCCATGTAAGATAACATAATATACCCCATAACAGAAGTCCTATCTCAGTATAAGTATGAATCTCATTTAAGAGCTAGCAGGTTAAAGGATGATACCAGTTAGATCTAGTGCATGTAAGAGTCTGTTTGATTCGGTGGCCTAGAACCAACTACAATGTCTTTTATTCATCAATGAATACCATATCACATATTGATTGTGCTTCTTCATGAAAATTCATGTGATAATGTCCTAAGTATTATTGTTTCATTAAAGGTTCATAGAGGATCCCTACTATGATGAGAACCTGAAATTTCAATAACACTGTTCTTGAATATAGGTTCTATGGCCAGATGATGTTATATTCGGGACCCAAATAATACAGGCCATTAGGGGAGAGGACTCATAAAACATGGAGGCACCTTCTTACGGTGTGCGCCCTTGGTAATATACAGGATGATAATATGAGAATGAGACCAACAAGTAGGAATTCCGCATTTCATAGTGTTATTTGATGTTCCTCTCTGTGGATGTGTGTATTGGAATGGGAGTGTTCAATTCATGGAAGTCCAATATGGAATAATTGAAAACATGGGTTAATAGCACTAGCATGCCACCAACTTCATTTGAGATATTGTGACAAAGGGATTACATTACATGATAAGCATTTGTAGAAGATTAAATGTCATTGCGACATTTACTTTTTCTCTATGGGTTCCTTGGCATGTTGCTAGACGATAACCTTTGACGTTATGTAGGCTCTGCCTTATTCCATTGAGAAGAAGGCATTGAGGGTCACACATTATGTGTGTCCAAGTATCTCAGTTAAATATTAATTTAACATGTTGATTAAATTTTATTTGAGATTGTGGTTTAATAATTATTCAAGGATTCCTGATCACATTTATTTCATCACTATTTATTTGAAAGAATATATTGTGGATGAAATAATATATTTATTAGTGAGTAATGGGGTGATATTTATTTGAGAAAAAAATATCCATTATTCAAGGTCTAATATAAGTGGTTGAAGAAATAAAGAGAATGTAAAAACAAATGTGGACACCATGTATATTAATATACAAGCCATGTATTGTTTCTGGGAATTTATGAGATATGATATTATTTACTATGTTAAATAATATTAGGTGTAATTAACAGGGTGCATGTCATGTAATAATTATAGTTAACTGTTATTATTAGACACAGGGTATTACTAAGAATTAAATGAAATAAATAAATGCTTTCAGGTAATTAATTAATTTTATTATACTAATTAATTAAAATCCCAATTATATATAATTCCCAGTAGCCTAGAAATTTTGAGGTTCTGTGCCCAACAGATCTAGAGAAAGCTCTCAAGCCAAGATAGAATTGTTTTTCTTCCATGAACACTATCACGCAATGAGAGATAGATCATTCTCCACCAGATCAAGGTGATCGAAGGCAGACATCACAAGTGAAGGTTCTTCCATACTAGCACCCGGAGATCCCTTTCACGACATCCAGATATATGTAGAGAATGTTTGTATTACTTCTAGAGGAATATTATACTTGTATTCTACAACACAATAATGGATCACATCAGATTGTGACCGAAAACATCAACAGAGAGATAATTCCATCAATTCAATTATTGTCATTTAATTAAATTAATTATAACCACCATATGATGATCCTTTTTATGGTTCCTATACTACCTTATTCTCTTTCATCTTTGTTCTATTCCAAAGATCTGTAATTTTATTATCATGACGGATCTCAGATTAAATATCATTAATAGAAATCACTAATGTTGGGTACACCCACCAACGCTATTTTTCTTCCCCTGAAACCTACATAAATAATATATTTTTTTAGAACTATTATCAGGTTTTCATAATTATTAGACAATATCAACTTTTAATTTTTATCTTAGACAATTATGAGAATTTAATGATTTTTTTGGAGTACTTTTTAGTAAATTTTTATTTTTTTAATATTTATAGTATTATATACCTATAAGTTATAAAATGATATTTTCAAAAGGTGTTGTTCTAATACCACATATTAGGATAATTATTTTATCATTAGATAATTAAAATTGATTTGTTTTAATTTTTATGTTTGTTAAAATGTTATTATGATTTAGTTTAAGCATTATATTTCTACAGGTATTTTTTGTTTTCATCATGATATTGTCAATAAAGAGTGACATGTACAAGCATTATTGAATGTGTCAAAGATTTATTTAATTGTTTTACGTACCAATATAATGATCTTTACATTTGAATACATTGATTTGTTGCAAAAAATAATAGATATATTTTTATATATGAATATAGAATTATTATTTTTATTTAATTATATTTATGGGAGTTTCTTTTGTTTATTTTTAGAATATACATTCATGTAGTTGGTTGATGGTAAATTATTATTAGTTTCAAAAGATATATGTCTTGAATGTTTTGTTTTTATAAGTTAATGTCTTGAAACTATGTTTCATATAAAATATTATATTATTTTTTTATGAAATGTTATATGTGATATCTATTTAGTTCTCGTATGGTTAAAATTAAATTATTTTCATTAAATTTTTGGGGTCATGTATATTTTATTATAAATAAATCTGGTGAATTTCATATTTTTTACCAAATGGCTTTTTCACTTAAAACACGACTATTGATCTTAGTCTAAGTGTATTTGAAAAAAAAATATTCTAAAATTCTCCATCATGTTTACTATAATATATGTAGTTATACAAATATATCATGGGTATATGTGGATAAATTTTTTTGTATAGTTTAAATCATTTTTAACATGTATTGTTTTCTAAAATGGTATACATGAATTGAATATTTTTTTCTGGAGGACTTATTTTAAGTATAATTGTTTTTGGTTTCAGATTTATTGGTGAATTGAGTTCATGTATTAAGTATATTTTGAACAGATATTTTCTGTTATGTGTAATTTCGATTTTGGTGTATTTTGGAATCCTTGTGGAAATGGATTTTTACGATTGAACAATTATGTAAGGTGTTTTTTAATATAATTTAGTAGGTGTGTTTTATTATGCATGGTTGTTTTCAAATTTAGTATCATTGGTGGATGTTTTGGACTATAAATGGGGAATTTGGATTTATTTGAGTTGATGACTAGAATGATGGTCATTTCAGTAAAAAAAATTAATTAATGATTTAATCATTTGGGTTTAGTAATTAATTTATTAATTTGATGTTTTTTAGTGATTATGGGATACAAATTATCATTTTGGGTATTAAGGTCCTTAGATTGTTTACGTTTTATAAGAGATTGTTGTTTTTATGGGGTATATGTTTTAAAGACAATTATTTTTTAGTTATAATTATTTAAACTCATAATTATTAGGTATATATAAATGTTTTCCTACTGAGTTTAATATTTTTGGTGTAGGTAGTGAATGTTGTATATTACAGATATTTCATCAAATCCTTGTGATTATAATGTAAAAATTCATAGTTTATGCATGGTTTTTAAAAATGATGAATCTCATTCCATTGTAATAAAGAATTTTTAGTGAACTGTTCTGTAAATCATGTATAATAACCATGAATGTGATGAACCCTTCAAAAACCAATATCATTATCAATACACAGTTAGGTAATTATAGATGATAACAATTTAATATAAAAAATTCTTAGAAACCCTGTTTTTGAAATTTGTTTGACCCAAAAGCTAATTTTTGTATTAGTTGTGGTGCTTAAATATGTTAATGGTCTTAATAGAAATAAAAACGGTACCTTAGATTCATATAGAAAATATTTTTTATTTGATATTTTGTTTTATATTAACAAGATATTAAATAAAATCATGAAACAACATCTATGAATTCTTTTATTGGGGGTAACCCATAGCTAGTATTTATTATGTAAAAATAGGTTAACAATGTATTGACTATGACTAGAATCACCTAAATTATACTTTAGTATAACCTTCATAAGACTAAGAGTGTTTCTCATCCCCAATGGCTAGAAAATAGCACAGTGATTTTTAGTTTTTGAGTTGGGGAGTGATTTCATTTCTTGATTTTAATGAATAAATAACAGAATAATCAAAATAATATAAAAAATGATGAATATATTCATAGTAAATCCATCCAAACTAAAAACATTAGAAAATTAAATAGTTATAAAAACTGAAAATATAAAACATTTCTTTATGACGGCATGAAATTAAAAATGAAAAAATATATGAATATAAATATTAAGTGTTGAAGTGGTTAAGTATCAACATGTTCACTAGTATCCATATCAAATAAATAGTGTTATATTATTGTACCTGCAATTATTATTCACTATAGGAACCAATAATTTAATCTACTCTACATTAAGGTTCCTTCAAAATATATCTTAATTTGTCATATCCAATTGAGTGAAATTGTATGGTGTGACCCTAACATACTCTATAAGAGACCACCATTATTAAAACAAACATGATTTAAAATTAGGTGTGTGATTTATATTGATATACTCATTTACATAAATATCTATGTAAATAGATTTACTCATGGTTATCAGTCAATGCTTAGCAGCAGGACATAATAATTAATTTTATCTATAAAAATTTACCAGAAATAATAACTACTGATAGTAGGAGGATCAATAGCTACAATACCTTATTTGTACCTCATATAAGGATCTGGGATGAGAAAAATAAGGTAATCCTATATCATTTCCTTCAAGATAATTATAAACTAGTCCATTTTAATATTAATTCTATATGGGGTAGAGGATCGTGTCTAATTGAGTCAGGGTGACCTTGTAGTCTATCCCATTGAGAATTAGGGTAGGGGTATGATAGAGATACGTTAATCTTATTTCCCATCCCATAAGATAAATTTGAACCCCAACATTTTTGTAAATAAATACACATCATATAATAGTTATACCAAAATATGGTGTACCTTTCCCTAATTCCAAACAATGATATACCCCTAAAATGTTTTTTACATTAAATTCCCTAAATGGAATTAGACCATAGGGGCCCCATATGGATTTTTAATAGAAAAAGTGTGTCACCCCCTGTCATCCTTTAATAGGCTAGGTGGTGTAAACTAGAACTGACTAGTCACATCACACATGATAAGAGGCCTTAGAGTAATTCATTAGAATACAACACTAATCTAAACACATGATATAACAATGAAGAAATTATAAATAAAACTGAATAAAAAATATAAAATGTATATTATAAAATCTAGGATCTAAAATGTAAACAGACTTCATAATCCAAAAATAACAAAGGGAAGAACAAATTTTCAGAAATAGGGAAATCAAAATAAACAAATAAAATAAATAGGTCATTATAGTAAAATGATTCTATGAATGAACACCTCCAACAAAAACCCCATACAATTAAAACTAAGAACTACCAATTTTTTATCCACCAGGGTCCCTACTATGTGTCAGCTCTGAACAAGCCACATAATCTCCATGTACACTAGGCACATCTCTATCCTTTATTCTGGTTTCTTAAACACAACATGTGATACCACATATTCTTTATATAGTTGAATAAAAACATATTATGTATAATTTATTGAATACAACAAATGATAAAAATAATAAATTCACTTAAAAGTCATAATAATAATGAGTAAACAAGAGAAAGGAATGATGAATCTTGATATAATCTACAATAAAAGTCAAAGGGACTGAGTGAGTTCCCTATCATCTCATCTATAACCCATGAAGGTTTCTATAATCTGTTATCTAATCCACATAGGTTCGTATTATATGAATAATAAGGATATAATAAATAATGTAAAAGGAAAATATTGACTGTGAAAGATATCCCAAATTGTTATCAAATCAGGGTAAAAATCATGTTATTCATAATGAATCATAATTCATGAAGAATCAAATATGATTAACCTTCATTCAACATAGCTAATAGATTCCAAAAAAGAAGAAACTTCTCCTCATAGTAGAATGATCAAACATCAGGCGGAATAAAGAACATTTTTACCTACTACACTTTGAACTGTAATTATTTAAGTTCCCCTTAGGATAAATCATATTGTTGAAATATATCAATCACATGATAACTACCATTAAATATAATAACAGATTGGCGTATGAGAATACCCAGTTATATTCATAGAGAACACTAGTGTGAGACTCCAGCCTTGAATAGAAGATATAAAGAACATAATGTATGAGTGTGACAGGAAATAGGTGTGAGGAAGTTAATATACTCTTTTAGTATTATAGATAACCAACACCATATCGAGAATCACAAATAAGATTAGTGGAATGTACTTGAACAAATGAATTCTCTAATCATCACACCCAAACCTCTCCACTAGTCCCATCTATTTAATTACATTTCTGTACATACATAGAATCATAAATGACTATCAAAGGTTGAACATGAAACAAAATTGCGATCAATATATATATAAAAGAATGGGATATTCAATTTCCATTACTTTTACCCAGTGAAGAAGATACAAAGACTCTAAGTAGGCAAGACCAAGGCCATGTGGTGGTCTCTAGGGAATCCCACGGGGTGCATAGTGGGTATGTACATTCACTACAGGCACCAAAAAATAGGTTGGTCTAGAAAGACAAACTCACATGCATCACTGAACCATGGGCCATTCAAGAACTCTAATACCCATGGGTTATACCATGGGTTAGAACCCCGTAGTGACCTGTTTTACTATATAATTGAATATTGAAAGAAATATCCTTCAATATATTATAAGATATTAAACACCAAGCTCTAACAAACCAAAATTTATTATTATTTAAATAAGAGTGTTATTACCTATCCATTAAATTTATGTGTAAAAATAGTATTAAATTATTTATGAAATTTATACCAGGGTCGCACTATATATAATTTTTTTTGATAAATTATTATTAATTAATCTATAGCATTTTAGAAATGTGATTTTATTTTAAAAAATATTTAAAACAATGGTTTTATTTCCTTTCAGAAGTTAATATTTTAATCATTTTTTGAAACCATTACAAAATTTACATGATAAAAAGGATATCATTTATGATATCAATATTATTAAATTGTGGAATTTTATATTTTCAGAAAATTTTTATTTCTAATTAATAACAATTTTGTTGTTTTTATTGAAATTTTAATTTCTTCTAAAATTAATTATAAATTCAATTACAATTTTGATTATTTTAAAAATAAATTTTCCTCTTATTATAAAAAAAACCTATTATTGTCTTTAGAATTTATTTTATACATGAATTTGGCACAAAAAAAATTTTAACATAAAAGTTATTTTTCTAAAAATTTTTATTTCAATTAATTTGTGGGTGTGAATTTAAACTATATTTTTTCATTTCTATGTTTTAGTCATAATAAATGGACTCTATTTTTTATATTTGTATTTATATATTTATTAAATATTCAAATATTATTTATTTGACTGTGAATAATAATCACTATAAACTTTTATACCATATTAATGGTAATGTTCAATAATTAAGGGTGTATAAAATATGTTAAGGACAATAAATTAACCATAAAATGTGAATTAATATTATTGGATAGGGTAAAACATAAATGGACCAATTCCAAAGTTGATGGAATCTTGGGAGGAGAAGGTTGTCTCCTTTTCATCCATGAAGGAGCCTATAGATAAAGACAATAGAAATTGAATACATTTTGTATCTCTTGATGAGGGAGTCATGGATCATATCATCAAAAAGGGGATATATCACTCATCTTTCCACGAACCACAATGAAATTGTTTATAGGTTGATGTTTTTTAAATTTTCTGTTATTGCTAATGGTTTTTACTTATGTATTACAACCATGGAGGGTGGATGATCTTAGATGTTGATATGTGATTCATTTGGCTTCAATGATTGGATATGAATCCTAAAAAGACATGAATTATTTCATATTTTATTTCTATCATAGGATCTGAAAATAATATCATGGGGATTTGTTTGGATTACTGTTAAAACATATATGATTTCCATCCAAGATATGATTCCAATGTCCATCCACATTGTTTTAAAATTAGTATCACACATGTTTGGGTTAGTATCTTTATGTTTAATTGGATTATATCACACCAAAATATTTTGTGTGATATCACCTCATTGATTTGAGTACCAATAAAACTAGACAAGGATACTGAGGAGGCTCATGTTGGATAAATTTAAATGGATCCCTGTTGAGGTATATATCTCCACTATACTCACTGAGAATATGGTTATTTCAACATATAATTATTATTTTGATCATAAAATAAAACATGAAAAGTTCCCTAACTTATTTTATGGATGTAAGATGATCGGAAACATGAAGAAGAAGTGTCATAGGTAGTTGATCGATAATTTTTGTCTTTTAAATGGGTTGATGGCGATTTATGTAGGAAAATATGGATGGTAAAAATGCCTATTGAATATAATGTGGGTGTCATTTCTAATGATGTGGTAGGAAAACCCCTTTATTTTGGTACAATGAAGGCATGTTTGGATACTGGTGTGGACATGCAGGGTGCTTTATATGATCATCATCAGAAACATCAAGTGAATTATCTTCCAATTGGACATGTTTCTCATGATGATATTCATTTTTTGATATTTTAAGACACTTCTGAACAACCACAATTTTTTTTATGGATTACAATCAGCTAAATTAGTGTTTTGGGTAAAATATATACATTTTGGTGGTGTCATCAACCTAATGACCATCAAAATGTTTATTTCTACAATGAGATTTAGAATATCATCAAATCCATAATGATATAGGAAAAATTTGGTAATGTATCTAATGATGAAGGGGTGAATCAATTCACTCCCATCATGGCTTTGAGAAGGGGTGGCCAAGCCACATTTTAGGATATTAACAAAAATGGTATGGAAAAGGTGGCTGAAATTGTTGGTTTCACTTCTACCCCCTCAAAGTGGAGGCCGCAAAAAGACTAGTACAACTTATAATAAACTATATATATTATATCCAATTATAAATTATCAAAAAGCATTAATAAAGAGATCCTTAGGATCATCAATCGAGGTAATTATAATTTTAAATGGGAAATTGTTGATGATTTTGATTATGAAAATGATATTTCATGTTATGATCTCAGACTTTCATATTTGTTGGATAAGGGAATGTCCCCTACTTTTACCCAAACAACATTCTTGTCTACAATTATTTTATCTTTAATAAATGGTCATATGAGTTTTCTTCTGCCTAGACTTGTTTGGAAATTTTTTATTATAGTAAATTATTTTAAAATGTTATTGAAAAATTATTACCTTAAATGATTACACAATGATGATAGTGTATTTATTAAATTAATAGAAAATATATTAATTAATATGAAAATATTAAAAGTAATATAATTTTCAATTAATTTTTTTGTTCCATAAATATTTTACCTAAATATAAAATATTATTGATTATTTTAGTCTTTATATTTTAATAAAATATTTTTTATTGAATTTTTTAATATATCATCCATAGACATTCCCTCTCAGATCTGGTGAAAAAATCATAAAATTTCCAAATTTTTCTTCGATACTAATAAACGTGAGCCAATTTTCTACAATCCAAACTTACAAAATAAAAAATAAATATTTGGTCACTAATATTCCCATGAATCTTTAAGATTTAAAATATTTGATAATAGGGACCCACTCATATCAACATAGATTCATAAATAAAATGGCCAAAAAATATGAACTTCATATCCCATTATACCTACATTTTCTTTTTTCGCATTAGGTAATCAACATCATCCATATAAAATCGCATATACATGTAATTCATTCAAACACAATATTTATAACATAGGTAAGGGGAATCATATGAAGGGTGAGCAAAAATTATTTGTAAGGGTAAAATAAGCATTATAAATAAATGTCATAAAAGAGTATAATAATATAATAAGCGTTTGATGACCTAATCACATGTCTATAAATTAATTCTATTAATACCCATCAATACGTCGATCATAAAACATGATAACGTGGATTGAGGCATTAAAAATATAAATAGTAAAAAGAATTAATAATCATATGTTGTGTGATATAAATAGTGTTATAATTGATAATCTTAAACCCATAACATGCATAGTTAAATCAAATTGGTATCTTGGAACGTCATATCATAGAACACTTACAGACCCCTTACATATTGGGATAACCATACAAACCACTTCCAATATTATCATCCTTACAACATAATAATTACCCATTGAATTGGATAAGTATCTGGGAGCACCAATAGATTAATCTACAACAAGCTCACTGAATGCTATATTTGACAGTCCATCATATAAGTTGTAATGGGATAACCCAAAACTATTTGGGCCCACCCATCTTATAAGTTATAATAGGATCGCCTGATGTTATATGTGACATAACATTTAAAAGTAATTTATATGAAACCCTACATGATTAATGTACAAATATCTTTCATTTCATCATAAAACTCATAAAAGTTCATTATTTCATTTATAACTCAATGAACTCATGGAAGGGAAATAGATTTTATTTCAATATCTTTTAATAATATCTACACATTGGAAAAGATACATGTTCTATAATAATACCTCTGAAATAATCTTGTTCCATCTAGAGAATGATGTTGATTTTATCAACACCAAATATACTAGTGGAGGATAAGTACCATTAAAGGTTGATGATGCTTAGAAATGGAAATATGAATATAATATCAATAAATAAATATTTTTGGAAAAAAAAATTTCAATTTGATGATCCCTTTTGAAAACAAAAATCATTTTTAATATAATTTAATTTGAATCCCATTTATAAAAACTAAACACTTTCATAATATTAAGAAATAATTTTCTTTAGAAATAATTGTATAAAATTGTAATGGGAACATAAAAGAAATGATGGACATGAAAAAGGTAAATCTATACACGTAATAGAAGTTAAAATAACATTCCATTAGAACTGTGAAATGGTTATAAATGTTACTTGATAAAACTGATATAAGAATATTATTTTGAAATTTTTTTGTTAAAATAAAAAATTGTTTAAAATGTATTTAATAATGAAAATTAAAATGGTAAGACCATTTTTTAAAAACATTTTTTGAAAAAAATTAGTTATTTAATTGCATGAGAAAAAATTTATAGTATATTATTAGTGTTATTTCAATTATTATCACGTAATATACAACTACATAAATGGTAAAATTTATGTCCGATGTTTTGACTATGTTTGACTTGTCTGTCAAAAATGACATAGGAGGGTTGTGTATGGTCAAATTGGATATAATATATACATATATATAATAATAATGACAAAAAATTTATATTTATATATCAATTAGACTATTTATTCCCATTTTGAATCACGGTTATGAAAATGAACTACCATTATGAGCATGGAGACAGTAGGGCATACGTACGCATGTGTAATGTCTTTATTTCTAAATGATCATTTAAGAAAGAAGGAATGTAATATTTTTTTCTTTATAGAATAATAATAATATCATGAATATAATTTAATCTTATAATTTATAGTAATATATATAAATATTGTTTTTTGGTGGTCAAAAAAGGAATCACATCTCTTCAAGGAGGCAGTAGTCTACACATCTGTGAATGATGTTATCATTTTTTCAGCGATTGAAAATGTATAAATAATAAGATATATTATGTTTAAATAATGATAAATATATCATGAATATTATAAAATATTTCATAACTATATGATATAGTTTATATATTTTAACATATGTCATTCTATGTAATGGTTAGTGAAAACCGAATCACATCGCTTCGTAAGACAGTAGTCCACCATACACATGATCAATATAATCATATCCACTATGGTGTGAAATATGTAAGGATATATATGATATAATGAATCAAAAGTTGCATTTATCTTATCAATATAATATATATTCTTTATATCCATCATTAGACCTAACCTTTAGAGGTTGTAATGGAAAAAAGGGTTGAAATTGTTTTACTAGGCGGTAGTCCTTTGCACACAATAACGATGATTTCATAACACATTTTATGGATGTGAGTGTGGTTTTAGGTAATTAATTGGACAAAAAACATTCAATAATATGTATGATACTGAGGTTATTATATCATCATCAAAATAGAATAACATAAGGAGTAGCGAAATAAATAAAAAAAATATGATTATTCATGATCATTACATGTTCCTTGGGTAACTCCTTTAAGTTTTCTTGAAAATACTTTAATGAAAAGATTTTTAACCGAAATAAACCATTTATTATGAGTATATGAAATCTTTGAAGTTATTTTTGAAGGTCATGACTGATGGACAGAGGTTTTATTGTCTGATTAAGGGTGTATAGGTGGTGGCCTTTTATAAGTGGGGTGAGTGTAATACTTATTATGTTTTTGAAAGAGTGAATTCCACCCATGTCCTTTCTTCTTCCATAGTCTCCAATAATGGTCCATTATAAATTATCTAATTTATAATGTCAAAATATGTATATTAGAAGGTATTTTTACATATTTTGGGTCACTCTTACAACTTATATTCATTTCTTTACAAATAAGTAAACTGTTTTTACTTTAATAATTGTAATTTATTTTAACTATTTTTAGTAATAATTACTATAAATATTTATGTTTATCATTTTAGAAATT
This sequence comes from Viscum album, assembly GCA_963277665.1. Taxonomy (NCBI): domain Eukaryota; kingdom Viridiplantae; phylum Streptophyta; class Magnoliopsida; order Santalales; family Viscaceae; genus Viscum; species Viscum album. Next base: position 373,821,324 of record OY728119.1, on the reverse strand, counting down.
ATAATTTTTTATAATTACAAATATAGACCGAATTTTTTGCAATTTAATTTCATATAAGGGAGTAAATTTCATTTAATAGTAATCTCATAAACACAGCGAGAAAACATGTTTTTAATACAAGTATTTTTTAAAATAGATGATTATATATTAACTTTATGACCAAAAATAATAATTGTTCAAAATAAAATTATATATAATATGTAATTTTAATTTTAAAAAATTTCCCATTATGGATTATTTTATTTTATTAAAATTTTAAAGCATTATTAATTTTAAATCAACTTTTATGAAAACCCATTTTAAAAACAAATAAAATTATCTTATACGAAAATGAATTATAATTTTTATTAAATGTAATTCAGTGTATTAAAAATAAATTAGGTTACAGAAAATATTATTTAAAATATATTGTTACTTTTTTAAATAAATTTTTTTATTGAAAATAAAACACTTATTTAAAAAATTGGTATTTTCACAATTCATCAAAATAACATAATTTTCTAGAAAATCAAAAACTATTTCCAAAATTAAATTTTGGTATTAAAATAAAAAAAATTAAGATATTTTAGTAAAATTAATTTTATTAATCGTTCAAAAATAAATAAATATAATTTATCCATAAAAAGGGGACGAAAATTCTTTTTGAAAAAATATATTATGAGCATTGAATTGGTTTTATTTATTTTTATCACATGACTAAAAGAAAGAAAAGAGCAATGTTAAAAATTATATAGAATATATAATATATATATATATATTTAATTAATATAACCCAAATAAATTTATTTTTCAAATCTATTAGTATTATACACAGAATTAGGTATTAAAACAGTTTTCCACAGGTAGTGTTACTTTTATTTTTAAAAGGGTTTAATTTTCATTTCAAATTAATTGGTCATATATGAATATATTTAAACTATATTTTCATAATTTAGTTAATCCTTCTGAAACCATCCATTCTAATTTTTATGTTATAATGGTAATATATATGTGGGTCATTTATCTTCAATTTTTCATATTGAATACACAATAAAACATAATAATGTATGGATTACGGTAACATAAGTTAAAAATACTGTTTTGGGTGCATTTCACAGTTCATTTTTTATTAAAAAATATCATGGAGTTACATCCTCCCCCTTTAATAAATTACTTTATAGTAATTTTATCTTCATTTGGATAATCAATTGCCATACATTTGAAAACAATTTTTTATAAACCCATATTTTAAAAAGGGTTAATAATATACCATCTTAATATTAGAGATATTGAAATAAAAAGGCCATATGGAATAACACATAACTAGGATTTCAAATAGTATTAAAAGGTGGAAATGGGGGGAAAGTGTAGATAATTAAGGATAATGATTTAGGTCATTGATCACAAGAAATTGAATGATCAATGGAATATTAATGGCCTCAAAACACTAAATCTGGGATGATTGAAATGAAAATCTCCTTCATCAAATATGAATGTACTAGGATAAAATTGTTTTCAATATTATTTTCCTAGAGTATATAAATTATACTAACATATATAATAATATAGTATGATAATATAAAAACCTAATGAGTATATTTTAATATTTTAATTAATTTCCATCATAGTCTAATTTCTTGTCCAAATGATTTCTATTCAGGATGCTTCTTCGTGCCTAAGGTTGTAAAATAATATATTATAGAGTAAATAACTATAAAATTGATAACAAGATCGCCCTCTTGAATTTATACATTAACCAATACCAGATATATTTTCACATGGAAATATTATTCTTGAAATGAATAAACCCTTAAATGATATATTAATATTCATAATTCAATAGTATACCCAATGTTGAAACCAAATCATTCAAAAAACCTATTTCCGAAATAATCTCAGTAACCCCAATATTAAAGTGTGTTTTATCCTCAAGTGTAATTTAATTCCTTTTAGATTTTAAGTCATAAAAATTATATTTTGATCTTCCTTTGAAATGACATTAATCACTTAATTTAAAAATCACTTTTCAATCTTATGGTTATCTGTAAAATAAACCTTCTTCTCCTAATATCCAAGATCATCTAAACCATAATGGTTTTGATAAATTGAAATATCAATAATCCAAAATATTAATTCATATTTCATATTAAAACATATCATCATCAATACTTCATCTTATTAAAATGTCTCTTAATTTTCATTAATAATTTTATGATCTCATAACATAAAACATCCTAAGGGTGTTGAAGACATTGAACTTATGTTCATACATAATCTTAGAGACTAATGTACATATCCAAACTATTAAGATAACCTCACATTAAGAATAACAGAATATCAAAAAATAACTAAACCCTACTTTAAAACTATCTATAGTAACCCAAATCCCACACTCCTGGAACTAATTCTAAATTCATAAAAATTAAATTTTCAACATTGATACAAAAAGATGAACCAATTCTCTCCAACAAAAAATTTTAAAATAAAAAAGAAACATTTAATCACTTATATACCAATGGACAGTTTAGGTTTTGAGTTCTATAGATTTAAGACTAACTCATATAAAATTGGATTGAAAAATAACTATTTCATACATATGAACATCACATGCCATTATACTCAGCTTTTTTTATTTCATATTAGGTCATTAACATCATCTATATGAAATCCCTTATTGAAATAATTCATTCAACCTCACTAGTTATAAATTGGGGAAGAGGAAACATATGAACAATGAACTAAAATGCTCATTATAGGTAAAATAAGCATTTTAAATTGAATGTAATCAATGATTATAATAATAGAATAACGGTATGATGAAATAATAAAATCACATGAGTATAGCATAATAATATTCTTAACGATCAATACCTATATTATAGCTCATGATTACATGGAATAAGGATTTAATAAAATAAGTAATCATAATAATAAATAATCACGAGACATGTGATATCAATATTTATCAAATTAAATATGATACATACATATAAATATTAGAAAAAACATATTGGTATTAGGAACATCATCATATAGAACTCATAGAGAACTCATATGGATTGGAATAACCATGCCAATAAAAAAAATTTGAAGAGAAGATAACAATTACCCAATGAGATAGAGCACTATCTAGGTTCCCCAATATATGTGGAATATTGGGCTCACCTGAATCTATTTGGGATGACCCGTTATATAAACATTAATTGGATCATGGGATGTTATTTAGGTTTTCCCCTCATATAAGTTATATCAATGAACCACAACATGATTACTCAAAAAAGAGCCTTAATTTCCTCAAAAAAAATCATATAAACAATAACTATTCCGTTTATAAATTTATTAACCCATATATAATAAAATTTTTCTATGTAAATAACTTATATACCTGTTATACTTGATAAAATGAAAAGGGTTCCACAAAAATTCTTGAAATAATATTATTTCATAAACAGAAATATTATGGATGGTATCCAAAAAATATCCCCAAGGGAGGATAATTAACAACAATGGTTATTAATATTGATGAATGGAAATATTATTCAAATACCAATACAATTATTTTTTAGGAAAATATACTTTTAATTTTGAAAATAAGTTTCTATGACCTAAATAATTATTAAAATTATTTTCTTTGAAAACCACTTTTAAAAATTAATAACTTCTAGAATATTAATAAATAAATTTCTTTAAAAAATAACCTTATAAACATTAAAAGGAATATAAAAAGAAATTATGGTATGTTTTGGATGAAAATAATTTGGTGATTCATAATTTAAATTAATGGGTATAATTTTATAAAATCAATGACATTGGGTGAACCATTTATGAATGGTCTCCAAAAGGTTTTTTTCGTGGAGATGGAAACACCAAAAAACTCTAATATCTATGAAGACTCATGGACCTAATTTTCAATGGTCGGTGTTAATTGGGTTACATTGATAATGACACTTAGGAACTCACATTAGTTGTTATGATGAAAAGTAGAGATCATCACATCTATTTCTGGAGAATTATATTCAAATCAGGTAATCTCTTTTATATTTAATTTATGTATGTGAATCATTTGTTCATTATCAAGAATATATGACACATATCACCCTAAATTAATGATTAATTAAAATAATGGATGGGTTTAGAATCATAATTATGTATTTGAGGATCACCATCAATGAAAGTATCCTTATGTATTTGAGGTTCTCCATCAATGCAATTCTTTTCATACATAGATGATAGGTTCTTAGGTCCCTCATTACATAATGCTAGTATTAATCCATACATTGGGGTTCTCTATAGTTTTTCATTATCCAAGGAGAAATAAGTTCTAGTGATGTTATTATTAAATCCATAAGATGTGTTTCCTACGTATCCTCGTGAGAGGAATTAGAAGCCATGTGGTTCAGTTCCACTTAATATGACACACCTCCTTTTTAAGGTCATGTGATGATGAAAAAACCATGCATTTTAACATCACAAGCCATGGACATCAAGGAAATATTCTCCAAGTAAAATTGTTGTGGGATACATATGTCATGGAGGAAGAAGTGATAAGGTAGAGATATGGTATTTGTGTCGGGGGAATTAAATTATTTAAGATATGATACAATAATGATAATGATGTTAGGGAATATTAAGTTATGTGCCCCTTTAGGTTTGATTTGACCCTAAAAAAAATGTGGCTAAAAACCATTAGTAATAAATTGGCAGTTGGGTTTAGACCTGATGAGGGATTCCTATGTATCGTAGTTATTTGGGAGTCAATCTCATGTTTTTTGAAATGGTTTGGGGAATACACATATAAAGGAGTACCATTTGAGTATGTATTTTTTTTGAGCTTATACAGAATATGAGGCACAATCGCGGTTATGTATTGTTCAAATTTCATTATAAAAACTATCCTCTAGGACACAGTGAGTCATGATCTATGTGATAAACATGAGTAAGAAGTAGATTTGACAATCACATGGTGGACTTTTTTCCACTGGTGGATATATGCTAAATCTAATAGAGATAGGGAGAGGGATTTGAGAGTTCCCATCTCATCCTTTATTTTACTAAACTGGGATAGTCAAATATAGAGATCTATATATCTATGAGACGTGTTGGATAAGATGATAAAGAGTGATTCAACTTCAAGAATGGCTAAGGACTTACTCTATGAGGGATTTCCTTTGGGTATGGTTGGGTATTATACAAAATAGAAGTCTCAATTTTCTATAAATATGTCAAAAGTATCAAATCAGAGTGTTTTGTGGGTTTTGGATGTATATTGCACTCAAAAGTATTCAATCATGATGGTTTTGGTATTATGTAGATATTATGATTTCCAAAAAACTCTATACCCCTGTGAGCCATGGTCAGAGTGATAAATAGGAGGAATTAATTTATATGAAGATCACTAAATCTACTGTTTCCACTGGTGGACAAGGTTAGGTCCAAATGAGAGTGGGAAGTGAAAAATATATGACCTACCCACTCCATCCAATTATCGTACTGATGATCCTGGAGGCATCGTTAATTCCAAAGACCATGGATCAAATTATAAATTCATATAATCATGAACTATACTGACTATAATGGTTTAGTATAGAATAAGTGCAAGGTCAAACCCAGAGAGTGTGGGGAACTCATCAATTTAATATATCTACCAAAGGATGGGTCATTCTAATTAATGTTTTATTTTATTAAACTAATTATGAAGATAAAAATAAACTAAATAAAATATAGAAATAGAAGAGAGGGCAATCAGTTTCCATAAGCATTTTTCCAAAAAATAAATCATGAGTTCACTTTTAATGTAATAATAATCAATGGATGATCTATCATAATATTTGATTGATTAGAGATATAGTCAAAACATATCTATCTACCCTATAATCTCAATCCTTCATGGATATATGGATTACAATTACTAGAGTTCATTAATATGTGTTTCCAATTATAGAAGAATAGTTAAATTCAATGGTCATGAACTAATTATCTTAATCTTGTTGGTTATCATCCACTATTAAAAAAACTTATTCCACGACTTGATTAATGTTTTAATAATAATTGAATGCAACACAATACCAATTTAATAGAATTATTCTGTAAGATAAGAATAAAACTACAATCATTTACACTCACCAATTTCAATCGATTCCACCTCCCCTAAAACATTTATCCAATCATCATTGGGTGATCACCAATGATGATTAAATATTATCCCATTGGGAAGAGAATTGATAAAAGTTATTGGGAAGTAAATGGATTAAAAAAGAAAAATTTAAACTAAAATAGGAATTATCCAATTATTAAATAAGATAAAGGAAATATAAACATAAGGATATCCTATCTTTGGAATATCGGAACCCATCTGCATTCTCCCAATTATTGCACCTCCACCATCGAATTAGATGATCATTATCCTTGACGAAACCCATATAAATTATCCAATTGGAAATCAATGGGGTTTAATTTAGTTAAAAAAATAGTTTAACAGCCATACAAATGGTCAAAGATATGAAAATACCATCAGAATATTCACTAGAAATCAGTTTTTTCTGTATCAGAGAATTACACGACATGTAATATTTTTACACATAGTGTAATCCTCAGACACATTATTTTTTCTCATGATCTGTAAAAAGGTCAGGGATTTTAACTGCACATTGTGTAATGATGTGACACGTCATGTAAAATCTGATTTCAGCACTGAAATATTTTGTTTATCCATCTTCTTCTGTTTTCTGGCTCTGTAAGTGCTCTATTGTCATTATAAACATTTTCTATTAGACTATGAGAAAATCTTGTTGTGCGAAGTGATATTTTACCCCTCAACATCCATGTTTTCCATAGAATTTCTCCAAATTGTAATACTATATATGAATTTAGAAAAAATTAATAATAGCAAACAATATTATATTAAATAAATTAATATGGAATGAATTTATATTTAAAAACAACTCAAAATATGTATAAAAATAGAGTTTTCATGTACCATAGGCTGGTGGGGAGGAGCGAGAGTTCTACCACCCAATTGAAAGGCACATAACTTCCTCAAGGAAAAATTTAGTTCCCCTGATTTTTGGGAGGATGATAGAAGGATCCAACAATGGACCTCATTAATGGGAAAAGATATAAATGATCCAAAATCACATGAGTGGGGAGGTTAACAAGAGAAACTCAAAGGTCATGGGATGATCCATGGATGATACCCTCGTTAGTGTGGGAATGTTGACTTGAAAACAATTTGAGGTTCTTAGTTGTCAAGGAGGTTACCAGCAGAACTCCACTTACTAGAGGTAAGTAGATTTGAGTAAAACAATTTATCAATCAAATGATATGATAATACATTATATGTTTATGTAGAATAGGCATTGGCCCAATTCAATTTGACTATATGGAATTATCCGAGAGAGAAACACTACCTAGTGATTCATCATGGCAGGGGATTCGTGTTCTTTTTGGTCCATTCAAGTTTAATTATATCATAAATATCCATCCATGTAGGTGATGTCTTGATATCTAGCTGTTGGATCGATCAATATGTCAATGATTAAGATAAGGAAATCATCTTTCTAGAATTTTTAGTTACGATATATGAAATCAATACAGAATTTTATATATTTATTTTTTGAATGAGAGTATGATAGGAAATTATTATTATTTTGATATTGACCTTGTTGAAAAAAATTGGATCTGAGGAGCTTGTAAACTCCCTCCTCGATATTGGTAGCATCGGTCGAGTGTGTCTTTCTTCCTACCTGTTTATAGCCTTAGTGGTCTACTCGTAATCCCATATGATGAGTGTCCACACCAAGGTACATGCCTCACATTTCAATGTAGTTCTAGGTGAACACATCCTACTACTACTTTAGGAAGGAGTTATATACATCTTTTTGACTGAAAGTTAATTTTTTTATTATCATAAACCCATTTTAAGGGATGAGGGGGAACCCAACATTACTTCAAAGACATAAGACATAATATTATTCCCCAAAGGTCATCAATCCATATAAATAGATAAAATCAATAAGAGAACCCCTCCCCCCAAAGCATAAAAAAACAATCAATCCATCATCCACCTTCCCGTTGCTGCTTGGATAGATTTCCCATGCAGAGATGCATATGACTAGTACTAATTGAAGAATCCATACAATCTCAAATATCCAATTATAGAAAGCCATAATCTTGTAAAAATCATAGCTCTAGACCACATCTAGAGTATCCCTTAAAGAATATCAAGAATAATTGACCCTGGAACACTAGGACACACATCTAATCACACCAACATATGATATTCACATAGCAGATTCATAGCAAGAAGTATATTCACAACAAGAAGAAGATTCACACATACAAAAAACAAAGATCAAAATCTATCACTACTAAATCAGACTCCTTAATTCCAGAACCAATGCCAGAAGAAGGCCTCGCCAAAAACTAAACAAAACCCATCACCAATATGATTCCCTCCTTAGAAGGCCACATCTAACACCGAAAGCACTCACAGATAACGCAGAATGAGGAAGAAATGCTCAAACCATAGAAAATTGGATTTGACCACTATACAATTTCAGAATTTCCATGAATAGATTATGACCAATAACCCATCATTTTATCAAGCCAGCGTAAATCAATGCAACCTTCGTTCGGAACGCTGGCCTTCCTCTTGTGGATCTCGAAATGAAAATTCATCATCCTCTTGGATGTTGAAAATTCAATGTCTCCACAGTAGAAAGGCTCATAGACCATGAAATTAGAATAAGGAAGGCATGATGAGGGGATCCACAGGCAACCCACAATGGGGGAGAGGATGTCGATGATGGGGGAATCCCTAGTTTTGTAGAGCCCCTTATGGAAACATTTAAATTAACCAAACTTAAATTTCTTGACAGTATGTCCTTATATACCTCATTATCATCATAAGATATTGTTGAACTAATCAATTTCGGTAATGGATCTTATTCTTTACCCATATTTATTTCTTTGAGTTCATCAATGGTCATATAGACAGCTTACTCCATATGTTATAGGGTTTTCCTTGAGGTCCTCCTCCTCTTCTTATTTGTCATCTTCAAATTTATTTTTTTCCCATTAGGGGTGTGACGAGTGGGGTAATATCTTCCGAGTTAGGAGAGGATTAGATTTCATGAATTTTAATAGATGACGAAACTTCTTCTGATTTATCGGATAGTGTGTTATTTCCTTCAGACTCTGTAGAGGATGGAGGATAAGTGTTTTATTTTCTTTTGGGGATGATAAATCCTATTTTACCTCATGTGGTAAGGTATGCAGTTCTTGGAGCACTAAAAACTAATTGGATGAATATTCAACCATGCATTAACCCTTGTTTAGGGATTCATCATACTTTTGAACACTATTGGACCTAGTGGTCATGACTGGAATCATGAAGACCACATAACATGATTATAAACTTATACTCAATTGCTGGATCTCATTTATGGGTAATACAAATTCTTCATCGATATATTCAAAGGGTTGGACATGATTATTTTTAAATTTTTTGGGTGGGGAACCAAGAAACACCATCAACCAATGGTTGATTCACCTCATTCTAATAGAATCCATCATCGATATAAGGTTACTCAAAGGACTTGAATAGGAACATATCTATGCCCAATGTCCCAATATTTTTATAAAAGAATTATATGATACATTGATATCATAATGAGATTATTTATAAATTTTGTGGCAAACAATGCCTTCCTAGAAATTCATTGAAGGTAATATCATTCCAAATGACCCAAATATTTGAGTCAGGTACGTGTTCTCCAAATTAATCCTTGAACATTATTTGAAATAATAAACATTTATTCTTATTCATATCCTTGTAGTGTCAGATCAGAAGGTAGTAGTTTATATGTGTTGTAGCCTAGTCGGCGAAGTGTCAATATTGGGATGATATTAACTCCATATCCGGTGAAAATTAAAAATATTCAGACATAATAATTATTTATCATGTTGAACATGAATGGAGGTTGAATGTGTCCCATTATAACAACATCTTCATATTGATCTATAAAGGGGGGGATACGAATGTGAAATTCTATAGGATCACTCTTTTTCAAACAGACATCAGTAATTGATAATTTATCTTCAAACTCTTTTGGGCTTATAAAATCTTCTATGGGTCTTTCATTGAGGTATTTTGACAAGCTTAGATCATACATAATTGATATCCTAGTCGATATGAAGGATCCTTACATTATGATTTCATACATTTAGTCTAAATGTTTTCACTTCATAGTGTGAAGATGTTCATTCATAGGTGATTCAGGGGATGTAGTACATGATTTTTATGGATCATCCATTAAGATGGGAGTTGGAGGTGCTCATTTCCTTAGTTCGTTGGACTAGAGTGGTCTTTTCTAATTCTTAGAGTGATTGGACACCTATACCACCATTGATTGGTATCCATGAGAGATTTGTTCAGTGTGAATTTTGGATAGTTCACGGGGATTTTAGTTCTTATGTTTGACGAGTTTAATGGGTATTCCATGAGTTTCGACAATATTGACAGTTTCTGTTGTGATGTGTCTATAATTTTAGTTCTTACTATGACCATGTCTTCCCCTGTATCCTCAAATCCTATACCCTCTTCCTCTAGTTAGCAAATCATGTGTTGATATCTCTATTTATTATACATAATCATCATAAAATAAAGGATCCATAAAATGAATGAAATTAAAGGAACCAAATATTAACTCCTTATATAATGATGAATTTTCATGTAGGACCATTTCTGGTGGTACCATTTGGCAGGGCACTGCCCATTGTTTCAAATATGAGGGAATAAAGTCTGAGAGGGCTAAAACCAATTTCAGACATGTTATAGTTTCATCCCAGTATTTTTAATTCATTTATTTCCAGTGAGTATTCCTTTTTAATGGTGTGATTTTGTAGTATTTTTTTCGATGACATAATATTTATTATATCAGAAGTATCTCAGGGCATAGTTAGTCATTTTAACTATTTTGAGATAATACCATGATTTAGATTTATTAAGTATCTTGTAATAAAACCATAAAACATCCATTCCCTTATACTAATGAATTTCTTCCACTCATCTCCTACTTATGGGGTAGCAGTGGAATCGTTCAATCAATAATTTTCTTAAAATTATTCAATAAATATGATTTTCCTATTATATGAGATGATTGTGAATTATCAATAATCCGGGTGCTACTATTATTTTTAGCTTTAATGTCTATTTTTTCAAGGCTAGATTTCTTAATTTTCTTCTTTTCCTTCCATGAGAAACTTGATCAAGTTGAAGATAAATATAGAATTTTAAATATCTTTTCTATATTAATGTGTTCATCATAATAATATTTTTCTCTTATAAGAGAATAATTATTTTCAAGAATGGTCTTCTTGTTTGGTGGGTATTGACTTTTCTCTAAGTTATGTGGGTAATGTATCCACCTATCATCTACCTGTAAGGAATAGATTTATGGCCATAGTAAGAATAGCAAAAAAAATATCAATAAAAACTATTTCTACTATATTATTATGTATATTCTCTCATTATCCTTTATTGACTCCCTAGTTCTTTTCCATTCAAATAGATCCATTCCTATTCACAGTATGACATGATATTTCCATGAAAGGTACAAAATTAAAATTTCATAACAGGAAATGCCTTATCACTTCATATTACTCCTCATGTACCATTATTTTTCAAAACTTATTCTACTACAAATCATCTCTGGATAGTTGAGGATAATCTTCAACTCTCTTGTCCATTTGATTTGAAGCATTCTTTATTAGAACATCTTGTTCCTTTATGATATGTCTATATTTCTACTTCCCTTTATTTTGGATTATATTGTTTCTAGTATTTGATGTTTCATCATCACAACCAATTACACTTTTTACCATAAATGTGGATCTGTAATCATTCAAGGCCTATTCTACTCCTTCAGAACCAGGTTTACCCCATTCTAACATCTCTACATATGATAATCTTCCAAACTATAATTTCTTCTTTATTTTCCTTGATTTTGATTCGGTTTCCAGTTAACTCCTTTGAGTAACAACTTATTTTTCAAGTCCCTCAACTATCTTAGACTTCTCCTTGAGTCTAGATGTGAGTTTATTCCCTATTTTTTCTTTCTCTTCAATCCTAATCTTAAGTTACATAACATATGCTGATATTTCAATAGTTTTTAGATGATATTATTCCACTGCTTCTAGTTGATCCATTTATACTTCAAGATGATAAACATACCTAGATGACTCTTTTATAATGGATATCAACTTTTTATTTCACCTTCTTTGAATATAAATATTATCAAGATCATCCTCAGGTTCCACCTTAAGATCAAAAACACCAATCAATTGATTACTTTTATCTTTTAATGGTTCTATGATTTAAATATTATCCATTTTGGATACTTTAGTTTTAGATTTAAACTATGGTTATTCATCCTCTAAAATGTAATTATTATATGGTTATTTATTACATATGAAACTCTTTCTCTATAATTTATTTCTTTATTTGAAGCCTCCCATTTGAATAAACCTTTTTAAAGGATTTTGAATGATTATTTATTCACATTATTCATTATCTAACTTCCTTGAGCATCGAGAGGAAATGTACCCAACTATACCAGATTGAAAATAGGTCATATGAATATTTCATTCAAATATCCCTTTTCCTCTCTATAGATTACTGGAAAAAAGAGAAAGATGTTCATCTTCCTCAATACATTGACTAAAATTATCTATATAAACCTCATGTTTTTCAAAGTATTTGAAATAAATTTCATTGCTTATATGAGTTGTTGAATGTCATTTCATAATCCACTGGAATAATTAGTAGACCATCAAAGGAAAATTTAGACATATCAATTTCCTCAAGGGATAAAAATTTTGGATTTTACAATGGATCATTCCTTCTCTATATTATATTCAAAATTTAAATATCTTTACATTAATCACTAAGTCAAGGAATTTCTCCAATAAATTCTGTAATTTGATTAAAAAAGGTATCTCCATTTTCATCTGGATTTATTTTTTGATCATCAAAACTATTATGAAAAACATGGAGTTTGGACTCCTTCACTTTGTTATTTTTCCTTTATATATATTTTATAGTTTTTTTCATATATAATTGGATGAAGTGAAACTCATCACCTTCAAATAGATTTTATCAGATAAAGATAAAATAATATAATTTTTTGATTTGGAATTTACATCTAGAATTTCCCTATCTATTTTGGTCAAAGATATACTTTTAATATCAATGACATGAATCCCATGAACAATGGAAAAAAATAACATCCATCCCAAGGCATCTCAGATGAGATCTCATCATGTTATTATAAATTTGTATTTTTTTCCATAAAAGATGGGGACTCCACTGACATTCACCGAATTCTCCACGAACACAACAAAGAAAACAATTAACTCAAATAACCTATACAATCTGATACCAGTTATAGGACTGAAGAACAGATTGAGAGGGGATGGGTGAATTAGGGTGTCAAATTATTCTTTTAAAGAGTCAAATCTTGTTCCCACTTTGGTAGTAACTTCTTAAAACTATCTGATAGAAAGATGAAGTAATCCAACATTTACAAGCAAAGAAACAATACACATGTTTTACATGGTTCAACACTAAGGATAATCCAAAGATCATATGCCGATAGTGCTTCGGTCATACCTGTTTCGCGCGGAATCCGGGGATGACCTCCTGGACGGGAGATTCAAACGTTCCGATCGGTTTCTAACGGGTTTGTTCGTAGAACCGGAAACATCCAATGATTCCACATCCGTTTGGACCTACTTTCCAAAGGCAGGCGCTCATTAGCTTGTGGGCTAATGAGGCTTAGGAATTTGCATTGGTCGAGAGGATGGGAGGTCGGACTCATCACACCTTTTTGAGGGGAATTATTGTCTACTCCGGGACTCTCTTTATAGATTTAAGTTAAGTTCGTGAATCCTTATTACATTACCAAGTATAAAATGAGCTTTCCTTTAGTTTTAACAATCAATGATTAAATATGCAAGAAATTTAGAGAATCTTTTATATGTATTCGAGGTTCTTCATCAATATAGAATCATCTATATTTGTTTAGAGATTCTTGGTCAATGGTATCCTTCAAAACATTTATATAAAAGTCTCTTGGTCATTTTGATGACCAGGCTGGTTTTAAAGCCACTCAGTGGGGCACTTGAAGTTTATCGTCATTCAGAAGGACAGAGATTATTTCAATGTTGGGATCGAACCCATAAATGGGCTACCTACGTATCCTTTGTTTTAAAAAAGGAATCAGAACCCACGTAGTTCGAGGAATTGGGATATGATGTTTTATGATTGATGGCTCAAAGATGAATGTCATAATTACTTTTACACTCTAAGCTCACGTGAGTCATGCTCGGTGTGAGAAACAAGAGGTATTGGTAAAATTTAGACAATTGTGCCATGAAGGATGCAATCATAAGAATTTTGTTTGGGGCTTATGTATGGATGACTGCCCAGATAGATGAAGGTTTAGGATTTACTTTTAGGAAGAAAATCCATGAACAGGGTCCACAAAGTTATATGTGCTTCATGGAGATTTGAATACTCTAATCTTGGGGCTTACTCCTAAGGAGGATGCCCAAATTAGGAGGGGACTTATGATTGGGTTTTATTCCTAAAAAGGAAACCAAAATCAAAGGGAAGTTTATGACTGGTTAAGAGAAATTTTAAGAGACTTGGGGCTTACTCTTAAGAAATATGCCCAAGGTTATGACTGAGTCTTATTCCTGAAAAGGAGACCCAGGTTAGGGGACTTGGGGCTTACTCCTGAAGAGGAAGCCCAAGGTTATGACTGAGTCTTTATTCCTGAAAAGGAGACCCAGGTTAGGGGACTTGGGGCTTACTCCTGAAAAGGAAGCCCAAGGTTATGACTGAGTCTTTATTCATGAAAAGGAGACCCAGGTTAGGGATTAAGGTTTGGGGCTTACTCCTGAGGAGGATGCCCAAGATTGAAGGATTTGATTGGGGCTTATTCTTAAGAAAGATGCCCAGGATTTATGACTGAGTCTTTATTCCTGAAAAGGAGACCCAGGTTAGGATTCTCTCATTTTAAAGGATGAGGTTGAATGAATGAACTCTCAATCTTTGGTGATATAAAGATGTTTAAATCATTAGGTTTTGAGAGATATTTCACATAATTCCTTTCAGATAAGGATGTCAAATCAAGAAATCATGCCATAAATGGCTTTGAAAAGTATCTTGAAGACTGAATCTTGAATAGGAAGGGTGAAAATGGCTTAAGAGGGGTGAAAAAGGGCAAGATGGGCACCCAAAAAGATAGGGGCGCGCAAGTATTGAAGGTCGCGCAAGTCCTGCGGCGGCGCGCAAGTATTGGTCGCGCAAGTATACTTGCGCGACATAAGGGATACTTGCGCGATTTTCAACCAGGGTTGAATTACTTGAGCGACTCTTTATTAAACCCTTTCCCATCCTCTTGAGGTTTTTCCAGAAGAGGGACGCGCAAGTTATATTGAAGGAATTAAGTCGGCGCGCAAGTGTTTGATAAGTTTCAACACTTAGGCCTTCCTTCTTCCCTTTAGATCTTCCATTCTAGGTAAGAAATTACCTTAGAAGTGTTCTGGAAGCTTTGAGAAGAGACTTGGGCGTCGGGAGCTTTGATCCGAGTTTCTGGGAAGAGATCCTCTCGAATGGGGGGCCCACAGGGTCTATTTATAGGCAAAATAAGGCCCTGGGCTGTTACCGAGCGGTTACCGGGCGGTTACCACTTAGGTCGCGCAAGTCACTTGCACGACCATAAGGTGTCGCGCAAGTACTTGCACGATCACTAGGCGGCGCGCAAGTGTACTTGCGCGACCATGAGGGAACTTGCGCGACCTATGGGCAATGTTCTCCTTGTTCATCCCTTTGTCGATTTTTGATGTTTCTTCAAAGGATGAATCACTTTGAGATCAGATATTCCCTTTTCCGACCTTTAGATTCTGTGACGAAAGGAGCGTCAACAAAAGTCCCCCCTCAGAGTTGGATCCGGAAAGAAATGAGGATTTGACTCTGAGGAAATCGAATCCCTCCAAAGGAAAAGGGAGTGCGCGCAAGTCTTTCAAGGCGCAGAGGGCAGCGCACAAGTGTGCTGGAACTTGACTTTTATTCAGATTTCCTTTGTCTTTTGTGTGGGCAGTTTAAAGTCATGCACGCCGGACATAAAGGGGCTAATGTTTAAGGTCGAAATAGCTTTGACCGAAAAAATGGATTCAATTCCTTGATAATTTATCTGAAAACAAATTACCATACTCAAGTATGAGAGAAAATATGTAAACTATGACTTAAGAATATTTGAATCTGAGGAATGATATGAAAAAGAGCTAAATAGCATTAGAAGAAGTAGTTTCCAAGAATGAAGTTACTATTATTTAACAAAACCCGTTAGGGGGTTGAAATATGCAGGGCCACCTATGGGCATTGGCTGCATAGTCAAATAAAATAGCATCTTTTGGCTGACAAGTCTGTTATGTGGACTGTTTATGCAAGGCCACCTATGGGCACGTGCTGCATAGTCAGGCAAAAGAACTCCCAGAAATTTACTTTCCTAGTGCTAAAAACCAGTGAAAGTTTATGGAGATTCAAATTTTCTAAAGCATAGAGTTTGTTGTATGGAAAGAGGTACTTGAATATGGAGAAGATATTTCCAAACAAGAATATCGAAGAACTGGATGAATATCACTCCTACGAAGGTCTGACCCAAACGTAGGGAAGAAGAATAAACCATAGACTTGAATACTTTCAGATCATGAAAAAGGATATGGGACAAATACGTTAAGGATGGCTATTTTTGCGGATCCCTACATACTTTCGTTTTAAGACAAATAAGGACAAAAGAGGCATTCTTCCCAAGAATGAAGTTACTATTATTTAACAAACCCGTTAGGGGGTTGAAAACATGCAGGGCCACCTATGGGCATTGGCTGCATGGTCAAATAAATAGCATCTCTTGGCTGACAAGTCTGTTATGTGGACTGTTTATGCAAGGCCACCTATGGGCACGTGCTGCATAGTCAGGCAAAAGAATTCTCAGAAGTTTGACATTTTTGTGACCATAAGTCATGAAAAGGGTTATGAAGATCTGAAAATATTTAAGGTTAGGATTATAATACATAAAGATGGGTATTTTCCAATGTATATAGAGATACATAGGTCAATGAAAACCATAATCATGTTGTGGCTGGGTCCTGAATTGAAACTTGGACTTCACTACGTATCTCATAAGAATGAGAATCAAGCCATACGTAGTTCTTGAAATGCAGTTTAACGTCGTGCAGGACGAAAGGATGAGTGATCTTAGTTTTTGGGGTCATAGAATTCGGACCATAATAATGAATACACAGTGTGTGTTTTCATGAGGACTTTTCAGCCAAGGGACTGAAAGTGAAATTTGGGGTTAGGCCCAAAAGACTTGGGACTGGATTCGAGGGACACTCGAATGTTCCTACGTATCCCATAAAGATGGGAATCAAGTCCACGTAGTTCTAGAAACTACCCTTTGTACAAATTTGGTTCGTACATGTGAAGGGTGAAAAGGGACTTTAGTGCAATGATGGTTTTAACCTAAGATAAAAAGTTTAGGCATTACCATGTATGTACGTAGTCTTTTTGAAAATGAAAACCATGATTGAAAAAGAATCAATGTTAAATAATGGTTCCTTCTCAAATGAGGAAATCAAAGAATATTGTAGTTTATTGTCGTACTGGACAAAAGTGTTGTATAGTTTAACGTCATATAACAAGGACGAAAGTGAATCAATGTAAAGATATTGATTCCAAGGGTGGTTTCACAAATCATCATCATATGAGATTGTGGTGAACCAATGTGAAGAGATTGTTTTTGGGCTTGAACCTTTGGGAGGTTGCCTACATACCCAGCCTGGAGGGCAAGGATCAAAGTCTGTGTAGTTCAATTAAAGAATGAATTAATGATCAAGTTGTTCTTGTGGACAATGATCTAAAAAAAAAATGTTGTTGGGACTTACACATGGTTAGTGGCCCAAAGGGAGTGTTATGGTTGATGTTCGCTCTAAGCTCACGTGAGTCATACTCGGTGTGAGAAACAAGAGGTAATAACAACCTTAACGATGTACAGTTTAATGTCATGTAGGACATAAAAAAGGGACTTTCTGTACAGTTTAGCGTCATGTAGTTAAGACGATGGGGACAATATAGTTTAACGTCATATTGGACGAAAGGGGGATTGTGCAGTTTTAATGTCATGCTGGACTTTTGATGATTATATAGTTTAACGTCTTTCCGGACGTGAGGGGCTTTTATACAGTTTAGCGTCATGTAGTTAGGACGTCACAGTTTAACGTCTTGCTGGACATATTTGCAAATAGTTTATGGTCGTATACATGGACCAGGAATGATGCAGTTTTAAGGTCATGCTGGACTGTTTATGGAACTTTTTCACAGTTTAATGTCGTGTGGGACGAAGTTGCAGTTTAAAGTCATACTGGACCATTGCTGTATAGTTTTAGCGTCATATAGCAAGGACGAACTGATGCTGTACAGTTTAAAGTCATGTAGCTAAGACTAAGGTGAACCAATATGAGGATATCAGTTCTGGGGACTTTTTACAGTTTAACGTCATGCTGGACGATGAAAGTGCCACACAGTTTAATGTCATGTTGCTAGGACACAATATAGTTTAATGTCATCTCGGACAAAATATAAGAACTTTTATACGGTTTATTGTCATGTAGGACAAAATCAGGGACTATGCAGTTTAAAGTCTTGCAGTTAGGACTATTGGTGCTGCACAGTTTAGTGTCA
Organism: Viscum album; assembly: GCA_963277665.1. Classification (NCBI taxonomy): domain Eukaryota; kingdom Viridiplantae; phylum Streptophyta; class Magnoliopsida; order Santalales; family Viscaceae; genus Viscum; species Viscum album. The sequence continues at coordinate 373,802,537 of OY728119.1, read as the reverse complement.
TGTTGCAGGGACATAAGTGCGAATAGTTTAAGGTCATATGCACGGACCATACAGTTTATCGTCATGCTGGACGTAGTTGTAGTTTAAGGTCATACTGGACCATTGCGTAGTTTAAGGTCATACCGGACCTAGTTGTTGATGCAGTTTAAGGTCATGCTGTATGAACCAATTGTAAGTCTTGGTTCTGGGGACCATATTTTGTGTTTATACAAAATACTTCTTCAGAAATATGGCATTAGTTGGAGTCGTGATGTCTTCTCCATCCATTGAGATTAAACAGAACCAAAGATTAACTCTTCGTCTGATAAAGACTCTGCCTGATTAGCCTGTTTAGGCTGTGCCGTTTGATGGGGCGGTGCCCGTGACTTTGAAGTAGATGGCATGAAATCTGCCAGAGTCAAAGACAATTTAGGCTTTGATGCATACTCATCTTCTTCTGATTCCTCTTTCTTCTTTGAATTACGCTGCCCTTTTGAGGATTTGTCCTTTGATGGAGGCTTTACTGCAGCTTTTGTAGGAGACACAATTGGCTTCTTCAATTGTGTTCGCAAAATGGAATGGGTCCGATTGATTGTCTTTCTGACCATCCAATCATCATATTTTTTCGCAGTTTTGCTTTTGACTTCCTACCACTCGCCTCCTTCCTCTGGATCTGTAGCGGTAATACACGCTACATGAGCTGAAGAACCCTTCAATTTGACTTGTCCCAAGTCAACCATCTTTTGTAGGAGGTCTTTAAAGACAAAACACTCCTGGATGGGATGTCCCAACATTTGATGAAAGGGACAATAATTGGGACGGTCTTCATCTCCTTCCTTGTTTGGTCTCTTCGGCACTGGTAATTGAACCAAATTATTTTCCAGAGCTGAAATGAAGTAACCAGGAACTTGCTCACTTCGGAAAGAGTATGTTTTACTCTTCATATCCTCAAATTGTTTTCGTCGTTGATCTTTTTGATCATTTGGACGAAACAGCCTTTGTTGTTGGCGTTCAGGAGGTGGAGCCCTTCGAGAAGATGAAGGTTTTGAAGTAGAAATAGGTACAGGTGCCTGTTTAAGCATAACTGTAGCAGTTTCTGCTTTACCCATTCTTCTTCCTGGAGCTGATGGAATTACACGAGATTTAACCTTAGCCTGCATAAGGGAATCTTCAATCTGTTGAGCGATTGAAGTAAGGTCTCGAAACCCTCCTGTGTATTTCACAGGGATCAATGGCGTGCGTAATTCGTCACGCAAATTTGCCACACAGATTGGCAATAATTCCTCCTGAGGGAGTGATAAACTCAAGGAATACGTTAATCCCTTCCAACGAGCAATGAAATCAGAGACTCTTTCATTCTCCCTTTGCTTGCAGTTTGTAAGATCGAAAACTGTCGTTTTTGGCAAAGTTGAGCTGAACTGAAGAAGGAATTTTTGACGAAGATCCTCCCATCCGATGACTGACCGGGATTTCAAGCTTGTATACCAGACAAAAGCTGGTCCTTGCAAGGTTCGCACGAAGCATCTGAGTTTCACTGCTTCTTGTTGTTCTGGAGTTCCCATCATAGGATCACAACAAGACACGTAATGCGTCAAATGTTGTTCAGGGTCGCCTGATCCATTGAAAGTAGGGAAAATAGGGTTTCCAAAACTGGATGGAGGAGAAATTGAATCTACCCATTCAGGGTAAACTTTCTTTTCAGGTTGAACTTGCGCCCGTTTCCCTTCCATAGTTTCTAACCGAGCTGTTAATGACTCAATAGTAGTTATTAACTTTTGATAAACGTCAGGTTGAACTTGGTTTTGGGTAGGTGCAATGAATGGAGCTTGGACAGCCGTGGAGGTTGGTGCTGCAACTAATGGTAGTGCTGCCAACCGTTGTTGTGTTTGACCCGTAGGATTAGACCTCTGTGGGTGTACTGATAAAGGAGGATATTCCTGATCCATCTCAGTAGTTACAACAAATTCCTTCGGCTGTCGGACTTCAGCATTCTTAAGAAGAAGACTACTCTGAAGTAGTTCTGCATTCAACCTTCTTAACTCTTTCATTTCTTCCTCCTGTTGTGCAAGCCTTTGCTCTAATGAGAGCGATTGACCTCCTTCAGAGGAAGGGTGAGAAGTAACCTGATTCTTTCCTTTCCCCTTATTGGATCCTTTTCGGAGAGGGGGAAGTGGGTTACTTGAAGGAATACCCAAATTTTGGGTAAGCCTTTGATTACGTGTGCGCACACCTTCTTCATTTAGGTCTGTGTGCGCAACTTCTTGAGCAGGAACCTCTTCATCTGATCCCTCTGATTGAGCCTCATCTGGTGAATCAGCAGCAACGGCAGTGATGACATTAATGGATGCATATTTCATGAAATCCTTTCTATCAGCATTTCTATGATATTGTCTCCTTTTATGTCCATGATAAGACATGGCATTCCGTTGACTTGACCCCTCAGGAATTTCTTTGTGAACCGTCACTTGGAGAGAATCTCCTGACATCTTGGCTCTTCGTTCCTCTTGAGGCTTATTCCCTAATCGAGAGAATACTGACTTTCTCTGAGAGAGGGATTGAAGATTTGAAAAAGTCCCCAGTCCGGTGGACTGGGGGTGTTCCTGTTGCTTCTGCTCAACTCCTCGAATCCCATTCGTTGATTCTGAGGGTTGGGTTAGAGAAGTCCCCAGTCTGGCAAGCTGGGGTGTCTCTTGACATGCTATGTCTGAGATCTTCTTGAAATCTCTCTTGATCTTGCGGATCTTAGTTCGGAAATTAGCTGGATGCATTAACCTGTATCCACTTTTATCACCTGGTTCAACAGACCGTTGGATGATTTCCGAAACTTCTGTCATTTGATGACGTGTTTGCTCCAGACGAGAGGCTTGCGCAATATTCTCGCCTGCTTGATGTAGGAGCAATTCAACAACCTGTTCTCTATATACTTGATTTTGAGAGGAACTAGTTGAAGCTTGATCTCGAGCAAGATTTTGATTATGAACAAAGCCCATTGACTGTGGCCGACCATGGGCAATAACATTGCATGAGACCATTTTCGGCGGGCTTTGCTGACCGGAAAGCACTGTGAAATGTAGTGCTCCGTGAATACCCCATCCTCTGATATGAACATTAGATGGAGCATTGGAAATTAACTGACGCAATTTTCTCAGCGCGCCAAGGCATGAACGTTGAAGGGTTCTCTGTTGCTTTTCAGCCTTCGGATACCGAGAGACTGATAGAGATGCCAAATCAATCTGACGTTGTAACCCTTCTATTATCTTAAGATGGTTTTCATATTCATCGTAAGATAATACCTTCTTCTTTAATTGACAAAGAGTTTTCCATATGTTAAGACGAATATCATGGATTCCATCATCCGTCAACATCTTTGGAATGTCATACTGTGAATCAGCCAAAGGCCAAAACATGACTGGTACTTCACCTTTTGCCAGTTTTTTCCTCATGTTCAGCATTTCCTCTTTATCATTAAATGAAGATTCTTCTACCTGTTTGGACCAGAGTTGGTGTTTCCTTGTTGCTTCATTGGATTCAACAAGATTGGTAGAGGAATCACTATTCATGCTGGAAGATGAATGACCTAGGGAAGGTTCGGAGAATAACCTGAACCCCAAGCTATCTTCTGATGGAGAAAGAGTTTCACCTGCCGATAGTAAAACTTCATACATGACTGGTTTTACGTTTGCAAGTGCCTCGAGATAGGAGGGCTTTCTCGTCACTACATTGCCTTCTGAAGAATTTTCGAGACAATGTGAATCACTACTGCGGAGAGGACTTTCGCAGCGAAGTTCATCACCATGAGGAGGACCTTCATGATGGGTTACAGAAAAAGATGATATCTCTTGCTCCTTGGTCTTCTGACCACACAGAGGGTTCCTGTGGTTCTCATCTGAAGAAGAAACTTCAAGATTGACCGAATTTTCATGAAGCAAGTCTTCATGAGGAAGTGTCTGTTGAAGACCTTCGGGATTAATGTTCCTGTTATTGGGAACTGAGGGAGTAGAATCTTGAATTCCGACAGATAAATGTCTGAGGGCTTCAAGAACTCCAGCATCGAGCAAGGCCTTGTTGCAGATTGGCCTTTGATCTCCTGACTGTGCTGGGCGGATCTTTTTCTTAGATGCCTTCTTACTCGCTTTAGAAATCACTTGATGACGAAAGTGATTGCTCTGAGCAGGTGTATGTGCCTGATCAGGAAATATGGTCAGGTTAGGCTGACGATCATCGCTCAAATCAGATGTATGTGCCTGACTTGGTTGTCCATATGATATGGGGGAGTAGGCCCCACAACCCTCTTGGACTGGAACAGATGTGTGTGTCTGTTCCGGAGTGAATTTTTGATGTGTCACTCCACTGCTAGGGATAGATTTATGTGTCTGTCCCTGAGATGATGCTGAAGATGTTATGATATCCTGGCAAGCATCCAGAATATGAGCAGGAATTTGCTTCTGCTCTTTCACCATTGATAAAATATGCTTGGTGACTTCAGCCGCCGGAACAGGGATATACGTCCATTCCGGGCTTGGAGTAGGTGTATGTGCCTGCTCCTGTCCTCCTTTTCCTGTCAGTGAATTCTGACAGTACTCAAGTGTGGAGGCAGAGAGTTTAGTCTGCCTCCTGTTTGTCGTCGGGACTTTCCGACTGACTTCTCCGGGTGCTACCAAGCGAGACTGTTGGTAGACTTGATTAGTATTAGCAGGTGTATGTGCCTGCTGATTATACTTCGCCAAACGCTGTTGACGAGATCCATCATATGTAGTCAGACGAGCCTGCTGACTAACTGCTGATGTATAAGCAGGTGTATGTTCCTGCCTATGGTACTCCGCCGGAATTGCCTGGCGGGATCGGCTTGATGCTGCCAGACGAGTCTGCTGGACAGCGGGATTAAAACGAACAGGTGTGTATGCCTGCTCGTTATTTGCCACCAAGTTAGGTTGGTGGACTTCTCCGGAGATGGCAGGGATGACAACCTGCCTATTATTAACCGGATTCCGTCTCTGGTGATTCATCTTGCCTGCTCGGGTTCGAGGAACCTGAGTTGAATGCCTGGAGCCGGTACCCTCATCATGTTGAGGGTGCACTACCGCACGAGTCTGGCGGCGATTGTTGATGGGAGCCCTTGAGAAGGACTCCTGTCTCTTTGAATTAAGGTCCCGCGGGACCTGCTCATTCACTTCCTCAGAATAAGGGAGTGAATGGAAATTGCGTTCCGGGGATAACGACCCGAAACGGTTGGAGACGGTAGTCAGCACCGCCTGCTTCTTGATTGCTGGTCGCCGTTGTCCGGACGACCAGGTAGAATTGTTAACTTGGAGGGCTTGACGAGCGGCCTCCAGAGTTGGGATAGTACCGTTACGACGGTACTCCTTAACCAGTGCATTTGAAACACAGCGTTGAAGACGCCGAGTTGGTGATGTCATCCTCAGAGCGGATGACGTTCCAGCAGGAGTAGCAGCATTGGTTTTCATGGCAGCAGACCTCACAGTAGAGGTGTTCTCAGCAGCAGTATTCACAGGGGTGAATTTAAGGAAAGCCATTTTTTGTAGAAGATCTTGAAAAAAGAGTGCCTGTTCCATATAACAGACATAATCAAGATGAATCCGGCTACTGCATCTTTTGGATGATCATATGTCAATGATTGCCTTGTTGGCCCAAGGGGCCTAACATCTAAGAAGAACATCACTTTAACTTGGTTAAGGATTCACGTCGGGTTCACCATTTTTTGTTTCGCGCGGAATCCGGGGATGACCTCCTGGACGGGAGATTCAAACGTTCCGATCGGTTTCTAACGGGTTTGTTCGTAGAACCGGAAACATCCAATGATTCCACATCCGTTTGGACCTACTTTCCAAAGGCAGGCGCTCATTAGCTTGTGGGCTAATGAGGCTTAGGAATTTGCATTGGTCGAGAGGATGGGAGGTCGGACTCATCACACCTTTTTGAGGGGAATTATTGTCTACTCCGGGACTCTCTTTATAGATTTAAGTTAAGTTCGTGAATCCTTATTACATTACCAAGTATAAAATGAGCTTTCCTTTAGTTTTAACAATCAATGATTAAATATGCAAGAAATTTAGAGAATCTTTTATATGTATTCTAGGTTCTTCATCAATATAGAATCATCTATATTTGTTTAGAGATTCTTGGTCAATGGTATCCTTCAAAACATTTATATAAAAGTCTCTTGGTCATTTTGATGACCAGGCTGGTTTTAAAGCCACTCAGTGGGGCACTTGAAGTTTATCGTCATTCAGAAGGACAGAGATTATTTCAATGTTGGGATCGAACCCATAAATGGGCTACCTACGTATCCTTTGTTTTAAAAAAGGAATCAGAACCCACGTAGTTCGAGGAATTGGGATATGATGTTTTATGATTGATGGCTCAAAGATGAATGTCATAATTACTTTTACACTCTAAGCTCACGTGAGTCATGCTCGGTGTGAGAAACAAGAGGTATTGGTAAAATTTAGACAATTGTACCATGAAGGATGCAATCATAAGAATTTTGTTTGGGGCTTATGTATGGATGACTGCCCAGATAGATGAAGGTTTAGGATTTACTTTTAGGAAGAAAATCCATGAACAGGGTCCACAAAGTTATATGTGCTTCATGGAGATTTGAATACTCTAATCTTGGGGCTTACTCCTAAGGAGGATGCCCAAATTAGGAGGGGACTTATGATTGGGTTTTATTCCTAAAAAGGAAACCAAAATCAAAGGGAAGTTTATGACTGGTTAAGAGAAATTTTAAGAGACTTGGGGCTTACTCTTAAGAAGGATGCCCAAGGTTATGACTGAGTCTTATTCCTGAAAAGGAGACCCAGGTTAGGGGACTTGGGGCTTACTCCTGAAGAGGAAGCCCAAGGTTATGACTGAGTCTTTATTCCTGAAAAGGAGACCCAGGTTAGGGGACTTGGGGCTTACTCCTGAAAAGGAAGCCCAAGGTTATGACTGAGTCTTTATTCCTGAAAAGGAGACCCAGGTTAGGGATTAAGGTTTGGGGCTTACTCCTGAGGAGGATGCCCAAGATTGAAGGATTTGATTGGGGCTTATTCTTAAGAAAGATGCCCAGGATTTATGACTGAGTCTTTATTCCTGAAAAGGAGACCCAGGTTAGGATTCTCTCATTTTAAAGGATGAGGTTGAATGAATGAACTCTCAATCTTTGGTGATATAAAGATGTTTAAATCATTAGGTTTTGAGAGATATTTCACATAATTCCTTTCAGATAAGGATGTCAAATCAAGAAATCATGCCATAAATGGCTTTGAAAAGTATCTTGAAGACTGAATCTTGAATAGGAAGGGTGAAAATGGCTTAAGAGGGGTGAAAAAGGGCAAGATGGGCACCCAAAAAGATAGGGGCGCGCAAGTATTGAAGGTCGTGCAAGTCCTGCGGCGGCGCGCAAGTATTGGTCGCGCAAGTATACTTGCGCGACATAAGGGATACTTGCGCGATTTTCAACCAGGGTTGAATTACTTGAGCGACTCTTTATTAAACCCTTTCCCATCCTCTTGAGGTTTTTCCAGAAGAGGGACGCGCAAGTTATATTGAAGGAATTAAGTCGGCGCGCAAGTGTTTGATAAGTTTCAACACTTAGGCCTTCCTTCTTCCCTTTAGATCTTCCATTCTAGGTAAGAAATTACCTTAGAAGTGTTCTGGAAGCTTTGAGAAGAGACTTGGGCGTCGGGAGCTTTGATCCGAGTTTCTGGGAAGAGATCCTCTCGAATGGGGGGCCCACAGGGTCTATTTATAGGCAAAATAAGGCCCTGGGCGGTTACCGAGCGGTTACCGGGCGGTTACCACTTAGGTCGCGCAAGTCACTTGCACGACCATAAGGTGTCGCGCAAGTACTTGCACGATCACTAGGCGGCGCGCAAGTGTACTTGCGCGACCATGAGGGAACTTGCGCGACCTATGGGCAATGTTCTCCTTGTTCATCCCTTTGTCGATTTTTGATGTTTCTTCAAAGGATGAATCACTTTGAGATCAGATATTCCCTTTTCCGACCTTTAGATTCTGTGACGAAAGGAGCGTCAACAATACCTAAATCCAGTAATATTCACTAGTTGTGGAATATAGAAGTTAATTCATTGTCACTATTTTCCTTGAACACTACCATTAAAATATTTTGGGGATAACAAACTTCCTCTCTTGGAACACTTCTGTCGACCCCCCCTAGCTCACTAAATTGGGTGAATTATTACTTAATTTAACATCCTGAAGTTCACTTCAATGTATTGGAATTTAAGTGTTAGTCCCTATCTATCAAGAGACTCTTCTTTCATTTATGTCCTATGTTGATGTTCTTGGAAGCACCGTGCACTTAAACCATATGTTCAATGCTGTTAATTGCAAACATCCTTCATGAAGCTCACAACCTTCATGAAAGAAACTACCTTATCAAAACAGTAATTAATTAGGCAATGACCTTTCATCGTAAAATTATTTTTCTAAGATGCCCAATCATTTATCATTACTAAAATTTCCTTTCCATGATGTGTAGTCTCACAATGAATACATGATTCATGAAGCTCTCATTCTTCGAGAATTCAGAGAGATTCATCCTTTTATAGAAATATTTTTCATCTAAAATTAAGTGGGATTAACTAACTAATTAAAGGCCCACCCTTTTTTGAAGATCACAATATCTTAGGAAATGTTTCTCAAAAATTAAAAATCTTATTCAAGAAGCTCGTCTATTTGAAAAGATCTAGAGAAATGTGAACCGTTTTTGAAGGTTCTTGTAGTCATGAAGAATATCATCAATCTATTACACTCTTGAGATGATTTTCATAGTCATGAATAACACTATATTTACATTGCATGTTCATGAATCTCTATCCATATTGTAGATTAATATTTTGAAAAACCTAGTCTTAACAAAACCCAATCATTGTATAACTTATTCTTATTCAATATTTAAGAAGCGAAAATTGGAAAAAACTAACTTTCATGAATATCACTCCATCCATCTAATTTTGATCACAATAATTTAGAAAACACTACGAAATAATGACACCTTCAACATTGTAGTCATCGTGTACTGTATGATCATTTTCCATGAAAAATCTCTAATCAAATCAATGTGGATTAAAAAGAAACAAAAACTAGACTATGTTTCCCAAAATGAAAATCCTTGGTTACAATATAAAGGTATCATGCTTCAGACCCCCATCATCTAGTAAAAGGCTTGAAACGTGGGTGGTGAGTTCCCCCAGTTGCTGATGAACTGGCCATGCACTTCCAACCAAAATAACCCACTCTTCTCAATGAACATAACTAATACCATGAGGAGACATAAAGGTGACTCTCATATAGTAACAATTAATGTGATATTGGTTTGATACCAACTGATACATACCCGAAATAAATATAAATATTGAAATATCAAGGATATGAAGGTCCCATAGAAAATAATACTCCCCATCCTTCAGAGAACACCCCTTGCATATGTATATGCCTCTCGACCATAATCCCAATGGTGTGTTGATCAAAATAACCCCACTCAAAAACTCCACTATCAGGATCAAACTATTCCCACGTTTTGTATATATACTATAACGAGATGTTCCTATATCAGATAAGTCACTAAAAAGTGTAGAAGCAATAAGAATAGAACCTTTAACTATTGATGGTCCAGACTCATGACCCACAAGTGGAAGACAGAACTTCATGAAACTGTCCTTTCTATCAACCATATACTATAGATTTATTTCCCTCAGCTACAATACTCTACTAATACAACCACTATTTCTTAGAAGTACCATGTCCATTTCCTCGACCACCATAGTCAGTATTACTCCAACGAGTAAACTGATATATGGTAGAATATGACCTCCTAATGCTCTGACTCTGCTTGGATCCTCCATCACAACCCATAGGTCAAGGGTTTCTACAATATCTCTATAAGTGACCCATCCTAATACAATATTGACACTCCACTAGTGGTTAGGGACACTAGCTATGAATATGTCCTAACCTACCACACTAATGGTAATATATTCAGTTACCGCTCTTAGTAACTTATCCATCCCCATGTCTACAATTTTAACCATATACCTGGAAGAAGTACTTAAAGTGAATCTACCTAATCTTGTAATACTTACATCTTAGTTATCTACTATAAGCCACCTACATTCTACTATAATACTCTTTCAGGTTCCCCTCAGTAATGAGAGCATGATTTACCACTTCTTAAAACATCTTCAACCTAAATATGTTATCTTGGGACATAATATCACATTTAATCCCATCCTGAAAATGCTTCTGTATAGTAAACTCATACACTTCCAATGCTGGAATAATGCACTAAAAATCAGTGAAGTGAACAGTATAGTCCATCATGAACATTATCCCCTAGGTCAACCTCATAAACACTAATAACCTCTTCTTCCTAGGCATCTCACGGTAAAATACCTCCAATAACTTCCCCTGAATGACCTTAAACACTATATTATATTACTGTCTACCCAATATATTGATTTTCAACCAATTTCTTACCTGAACATGCAACATATAAGTATCTAGTTTGACTCTATTATCAATATATGTCTCTAAGTGTTCAAGGATCATCTTGATTGACTCAATCCAGAAATGAGGTGCCTATAGTCCACCCTCTCTAGAGAATGTTGGTGGGTCCTATAATTGGAAATCCTATGTCAAGTTGGACATATTTTTCACAACCCACCCTGGTTCTCATTCAATAATCTACATAAAACATTCTAGGTTATCACATAACTTCTCTCCAGATCCTTCACTCAGAACTATCGAAGGCTATGGTTCCACTACTACGGTATCATTCGCATTCATTTCATCCTTCCATCATATCAAAAAGTGCCTTCATGGGGGGAATATACCTTCAATGATAAAAAAATTCCTTAAGACACATAACATAAAATTAAAAAGTTTTAAGAATATGGATTCACATAAAGCCATAATAAGTCATCCCCCATTCCTCGTTAAATTGTAAAATTCGAAGCACTATAACTACCCTCAACCATTCCTCACATGGATCATGACTAACACAGGGTAAAACATTCTCATATTCAAGGTTTCCCATTATAAAACCATTTATCCATTCCATTTACTATATTTATCATTATTTAAAATTTTAAATTTCATATTAGGATCCTTTTTCATTTTATTTACACGAGTAAAGTAAATCATTTTCATTTATAATACTAACCCAAAACATGATTTTATATGAGTGTATAAAATGATACATGTCAAAATAATTCATGAGTTCTTAGTATAATTAATGTATGAAAAAATATCATTCCATAATAGTGCATAAAGTAAATATTATAAAAATATTAGCATCACACAATAAGTGCATCACCTACGATTAAATAACTTTCAACCAAAATAGAAAACATCAATAACAATAATACCACCCTGGGTACTTGGGTTTTCCCTCATAAATGTGTTATCTACTCCTATAAATGAGTTTAGGACAAATTCATAACTCGTCCTAGTATCTTTTATACCATTCCCAAATAATAATACAATAGAAAATAAAAAAAGAGATGAAAATTCATTTGATACCATATTTTTGCATCCCAACCCGGGTGACACATACTGGTTCCTCAAGCCGGTTGGTTATGTAAACTCATGGAAAACTTCATAAACTATAGGATATAAACTAGTTACAAGTATATAATATATGTTTTGTGGGGATACTATACCCTCTTTATCAAAGCATTACAATAGTGGAAATAATAAAAATTAACTAAATAATGAAAAAAACAACTGAAATAATACAATAAATAAATATATAATAGTATCATTTGATAAACCAAAATATTAAAACAATGTCCAAAAACAAAGTAGTAGATATTTCATTCCAAATATGTTTTAACTTCCTGAATAAAACCCAGAATATAAAGACACACTGAAAACAACCAAGTGGGTCCTAACATTTTGTCTATTTCCCTTATCCATGATCCATACCAACTCATACATCTAACATAATGCTCTTACCCTTATCCTATCATGAAAACATGAATTCTATTAGAGTACTAACCTAGAAGATCAATTATGGAGTGAATAATACTCAGAAGGCCACCACCAATGGTGTCAAGAATAATATCCAATCTATAACTGGGTATATGGTTTTATAAACAATAAAATATTATAATTAAAGTACTATGATTTCATAGTAAATTATTATTTGGATAACCACATAATTTCTATAGTTCATGATGAAAACCAAACCATTAATACCTGCTCAATCTTTTACAAGAATCTGAACCATCCCAAAAGGGATACCACATTTCATTCGATCATGGGTTTCCATTAATTAAAACATTCCTATAAAACATTCAAAAAATTGGGTCCTAGAGTAGTAGTCTAGAACACCATGAGTATTTATAAAATTAGTACCTATCCCAAAACTCAGTAATCACATATATACATAAATATATTGGGGTCCTAGAGCGGCATCCAGACAACCCATGGGTATTTCGAGTAGTATCCCTTATCCTATAAATCCTTTACAATTGTCACATCACATGGTTCCATAATTTCCAATGATTTATCATAATTTACCATAATTAATTTTTCATCCATTCCATAATTTCCTTATTCAAGAATGTATAATTTAAAAATAATTATTTTATCAATTCATCAGCACAACCCAAGGGTTGGTTCCCATTTAACAATTCAATTTCTCAACCAATTTCATTATCAAAAAATTTACTAGTTTCATAATCATGTGTTAAATAAATTGATAAATTAAATTTTTCTTGCAATTATCCCACAAAAAAATTTATATTTTCACAATTACATATATACAATTAAAGTAAATACTATATACAAATTTACATACAGACAGCCTACCATATTATCATTGAAAAATACCATCCAACACTTAGCCCTCAATTATATGGATAACGAAAGAAAAGAAATTAGGCTAAGGGGATTAAATAATAAAACCACGGATCAATATCAACACCCAAAAAAATCATTGAAAGGTTACATCGCTTCATCAGAAGGTGGAATGGAAGGAAACCAAATAAAAAAGGATTATTGGGTAACAAACACCTATCTGAGATGATTGGAGATAAATAAGTCACTCTAAAACCACTTGGATTCTGCCAAGGGTTTAAGAGAGTAAGGATTCATGGAGAAATGAAAACAAAATGAACCACATGACACCTTTAAAAAACTTCTCAGAAAATTACACAACATGTAATTCCCTTACACATCATGTAAAACTTTTTAGAGGGTTATGATAAAAATATATCTCCATAGGATGGTATATATCCAGATTAATTATTACATTTCATGTAATAAGAATACATGGTCTATAATATTTTCATGTCATGAACTAGTCAACTATGTGTAACCATTCATGACATGTGTTTTGAGAAATTTACACATTGTGTAACCAATTTACACATGATGTAATGTTTTTGCAAACTATTGTTTCATCCCAAATGTTCTACATTAAAGATTAGAACAACCAACAAATCATTCCAAACCATTTTAGTCTATCACCAACCATAGAAAATAAGAAAACTAAATGTGGGAGATACCTTAAAAAATTAAGGGATATTACACTTGTATTCATCAATATCCATATTTTATATTCCATCTAATATTATTATTTATATTTGGGAACCTAATTATGTGTTATCTAATGTGACCTTCATATATCCATTGTTTTCTTTTAAAAATGATGTTTTATTACTATTTTTATGATATAATATTTCAAAAACTATTTTTTAAAATATTAAAATAGTTTTCCCTACATGATCATTTTTTTAATCCAATTCTATTTTCCTTGGGATATTTTTTATAAATTTTTAAAAACTCCATTATTGATGGTTATTTCTTCAAAAAAATGTAAAATACATGAAAAAATTTCACTTATCCATTTAGAAAATAACTTCTTAGAGTGACCTATAAAAAAAATGTTAAAACAATGCTAATTTTTTCTAAAATATATTTTTAAGGGTTTTCCATGTAAACTCATTATTTCTCCATTATGACCATTATTTTCAATTATTCTACCTTTCTATGATTTAAAATTGTTTTCCAAATAAACCTAATGTAGAATTATTTTAAAATAAATGGCATATTCCTTCTTATTTTTCAATGTTAATTATCTAATGGCCATGAAAATGTTTTTTACATCTATATCAATATCCTATTATCATTTCTATGATATTATATAATGATACCATCCTCATTATTTCTCTAGATGGAATATTCTCATGTTGGGTATCATCATGTAACCCATTTCCTTTTATGATTAATTATTATTTTCTAAAATAATGTATTATATCCATATATGGAACACATATTCTTATATATTTTATGAATAATAAGGGTGTGACCTAATAGAGATCCAATGAACTGGGTAAATAATTAATATTTAGACATGATATGTTTATGATACCTTGGTATCATTAATTAGGAATATTTTATGATACCTTGATATAAAACCATTCTAATTTGGTTTAAGACACCTTAGTGATGAAATTTGGTGATATTATTATGAAGGTATGTTGTTTATAATGTGTCCACACTCCGATATTATGCCTCATGTTATATTTTATATTATACCTAATTCTTTTATGTTCATGTTCATATGTTATACACCATACATTACCTATGATGTCACAATCCTATGATATATATTTCTTTATTTTAGAAGGTTCAGTAGATGATTCATAGCTTATGAATCTATGTTTTAATTGATACGAATCCTTTATGATTTTTTCATGTACATTTTTTATATTATCATACCCATATGTTCAACCTATTCTCACTTATGATTATTGATTATTATTTCTTATTATTACCCTTATAAATCCATTGAGCTCTCCTATTCTTATATTTCTATTTCCCCAGGTTATGAATAAAAGTAATACATATTATATGGCTAGATGTGTATCATGTGTAGAGAATTTACAGGAAATATTGAAGGATTATTATGGAATAAGTATATCTTAATATAGTGGAAAAAAATTCCCCTTAAATAAGAAATACCTAAGCTTTATTATTTAATGAATTTTCATAACTCTCTAAAACTATAAACCTAAAAGGATGTGGGAATATATGTAATGAAATATTTTCATTAATTCATGTAATCATGACAAAATTATTTTTGGGTCATTATAATTGGTATCAAATCATGGTTTAAATAATTTTATAGGTTAATATGTTATTGGTTGAGGATCATTTAAGAGTTATAAATGTACTTAAGGGTTGATAATTTATAGTTGATCATAATTTTAGAGGCATAGTTATCAATTTATGTTAGTTGTGGCGATATTGAATTTTTTATGTTGTTTGAGAATTAAGATGATATAATGGCAGTGAAAACCCTAGTAACAAATCTATCCTATAATTTTAGTAATAAAGTGATTATATTATTTTTCTAGAAAGTAAAAACCTGTCTAGATAGTATTGATTTGATGAAGTTATGGAACAAATACACCAAAGGGTAATCTACTCAAGAAATGTAGGATTCATATCAAATATATCTTCAAATGATACATTATGAGGGGGCCTATGACAACACACTTGGAAAGAAACTTCTGAAGGATGGGATTTTCTTGATCATATTCTATTTAAAAATCATGATGAGGGATTTACATCCTAATTTTTTTGGGATATTAGCTTAAAATGTGAAAGATAATTGATCAAAAAATAACCTATGATGATACATGTTAAACTGAAAGAACTATAGGATAATATAAGTATGTTATAATATATAAAATCCATAATATATACTTTTCAAATGCAAATATAGTTGATCTGTCTAATGTTATAATTTATCAATCATTTTAATATTTTTTTGCGTAAAATAGAAATAGGGATATGGGTGAATTGAACTTTAAAATTTTTAAAAACAATCTATTTAACTAAAAATAAAGAGTAAATGTCAATCAAAAAGAGTTGAAGAATAATATATATAAATTAAAAGAGTAAGTGTTGTAAAAATTAAAAAGTCAATGCAATTTAATAGAGTTTAAAAAAAACATAAAATGATCACATACATCTCCTCCCACTAAGAGGATTGACTGGTTTGTATTAATATTTATAATAGTAGAAAATAAACATAAAAAAGAGAAAGATAATTTGTTTTTAATTATGTAATAAATAAAACTGGTAAAATAATGTTCTTTAAATGTAGAAATAAGTAAATCCACACTCCCTCACTTTAGGGGCACAAATTACCGATGATCCCTCACTATTAGTGGTATTGAGAAACCAAGAACAAAAAGGAAGAAGTTTTTTGTCTTTGATAAATCCTTTACTTACCACTCTCAAATCTATATGAAATAATTGAATTAAAAATAATTAATGAACGAGAGAAAACTGTAAGAAGGAAATAATTATAAAAATAAAGCATAATTTATCTGAAGAGAAGCATCCATGATAACATGTAGCATCCAAAACATATTAGGTGTGTATTTATAGACAAAATATTTCATATGGTGATTCTTTAAGATTTTGGGGTTGAATAGAGTTGTTGGAAGGAAAATTAGGCCAGTGGGGACCACTTGAAATGAATATTTTTTTATCCAAAAAAATGCAATAGCTAGCTCGTGGATTCTTAAGGCTCATCTCTAACCCATCAGAATGCGGGTTTGGAAAGAGACTAGTACCACTACCGGCCTCACGAGTTAGTTGCTGGACTAATAATGGCTAGCTATAAAGCATTAGTAAACCCCATGTGGTTATGTTGTAATTACCAATAGACTAAAGATATTCCTTAGGCTAGCAGATGTTTCTATCTAGTGAGGGACTTTGAAATGGACATACAATCACTACATTAACTATTATTTTTTCTGTTCAACATTATAACTTTATATATGAATTTAGAATCTAAAATACACTGGAAAAAAAATTTATAATCATAATTATTTTTTATCATTAAAAAACCTAGAGAGTGGAGGTTAAAATAGTAAACACATTTTGTTTTATGTAATGGATGGAGCAAGGGGTAATAATGTTAACAATTGGTGTGATGGAAAATGCAGTAGTTTTCCAAACAATCTACTAAACTTTATAATAGAGGGTGTGAGAAAGTTTATGATTACTCTTATCCAGCTATCTTGAAATATGATTAACAACTTGAAACTAGTTAATGTTCTAAACAAACCATTAAAGATAAGTATGAAGTTTCCTTGATGTTCAAGTGATAATGATGATGGAGGAAAGAAGGTTTAATTTCCTATGTGCAAAAAATGTAAAAATAATCATGGGTGAAACTTTCTTAAAGGGATTGATAGATGCGAAAAATGTGGATATAAAGGCCATCATGCTCACTAGTGTAAAGGAAAGAGATAATCCACAATAATCCAATTCTTAATTTGAAAAGGAATAGAGAATTACAAAAATCAATGCCCAATTCAAGGGATATTAAGGAAAATATGTAGAAACAACCTCCTAGACCATGTGAATAATTAAAATCGTATGAAATGACTGAAATCTAAGTGGATAATTATTTTTCACTATAGGATTGTGGATATATTATGTTGTCTAAGTTTTAACCAACTCGACTATTATATAATGAATTATAAAAACACCTAGTGGTATAATGAATATTTCAAAAGTAAATGAATCATCTTAATGTTTTGTGGAATGTTACTCCTTAGTAATCTAGATATTTAACCCAAAATATAATTTGACATGATATTAGGCATGGATTAGTCCACTTTACAAATATATATACTCAATTGTTTAGAGGGAAATCTCACATCATATTCTAAATCGACCTATGATCATATATGGGTGTATGGTTAGTTATGGGAACCCTATTGAAATTAATCAAATTATATGAGATTTAATACTTTGAGGATGTGATTTATTTAATTTTTGGGGATATAAGACTATAGGATTTTAATTTATATCCTTCTTTTGAATACTTTTTATATGTTTTATATATTTCCCCACACACATCACTGAACAAAAATGAACTATGAAACCAATTATTAAAATTAGTATAACCATTTAAAATTATTCATAGAATTGGTGGGTATAAATTCTGGCAACAAAATTAATAAATATATAATGAAATAAAAATAATAGTAACACATAGATAAAATCCAACTAGTGTAGTTCTTAACTAATTAAATCATTTCTTGCAGAAAAATATATTTTATTATAAATTTAATTTTTGTGATCTGTTAAATTTACTACTTCATTGTTAAATAATGAAATATATTGAATATATTTATGATAAAATAATTTAACATCAATCTAATATATATGAAAAAATAAGTAATAAATTAATTTTACTCTCAAAAGATATATTTTTCTTAAAATTGTTTTATGAACGCTTAATTAAAGTAAATTTTGATCAATTTTAAAAATTTAATAAGATAAAAAATATTTTAATTTTTATAATCATAATTTTAAAAAATTTAATGGGTAATTTGAAATTTATTCTTAAATTTATATTTCCAATGTAAATATTAGTTACCATGGTAAACAATTATTTTTTAAATAATTATACTTTGCTAAATATTGTGTATTTTAAAATTAAATCAATTTATTTTATATTAAGACTCTAAAATGATGTTTTAACATATTTAAAAATAAATTAAAAATAATTTAAATAGTAATAAATGTTAATAATATTATGAACACACAATGATTAAAACGATAATGTTATATAGAAACAGATTTTCTATATTATATATTTTTTAACGTAAAAGAAAATTTTATCAAATATAGAAATTGAAATTGATTATATTAAGTTTAATTTAATATTAATCATATAAAAAAATTTCAATAAGTTTTATTATATGTTTTTGGTAATAAAAATAATTTCCATAGTTAATATTAAATCAAGATTAATATATGATAAAATGGGTAATCTAATTTGACTCGAATATTACTAAAACTACATGATAATTAGAAATTATAGAATAAATATGTTAGGTTGTAAAGACATACCAACATTTTATACCAATATTTACCCACATCACTCACCTAACCCTCATTCATTTCATTTTTACCCCTTTCCTAACATTCATTTCTAAGAATTTGTCCCTCTTTTCACCTAGAAAAGGATCTTAATTCTATCGACATCAAAACCCACCTCTAGTTAAACCTTAGCATGAAAATATACCCATATCACTTCCCATAGAGATATTGTACACGTTTTATACCATAGAGTCATTGAATTACCTCAATTTATTCATTTCTAAATGATATTTCAAGAGAATATATGAGCTCTCAACATGTGTATTACTTACCCTTTAACTTTATTTATTTATCCTCCTCATCCAACCTCTTGAAAAAAAGTTATAATGATATTAATATAATAAAATTACTATAAATAATATACTTATATGTTGATATATTGATGGTATAACCATTATGAATTACCCTCTCATTAAATAAAAGAAATGAGTACATTTCTCATGCGTGTGTGTCGAATACAGCATCCATGAAAAACACATTTCATTTTTCATCACCACATTTCATGGATGGTTCTAGAAATGATTTTAGTAAAAAAAATATTATTAATTTTAGGATTTATATTCTATAAAAATAAATTATATATTCTATAAATTAAATTATGGATAAGAAATCAAAGTAAAACTAACTGTACTAAAACAAACACACTAAGAGGAAAATCAATTTTTTTATGTTAGACATTATTTCTCATTTACCTTATTCATATAAATCTTTCAAATTAAAATTATTTAAATTAAAAAAATATAAATAATTTCATTATGATTTTTAAAATGATATTATATCAAAACAATCTCTTCCATATATATACTCACACATTGATTATAACATGTACTTGTTGGAGGGGGATTAACCACATACATGAACAAGGATATATATTTAATAAAGGATGTATAAGGAAAATTATTATTGGATATGAACCATTAAATAATAATTATTTTGTTTATGTAAAGGTGATATAAATATTTAAATCTATAATTAATATTACACTATTCGTTCGTTAAAAACTATTAAAAAATCTCATCACTTATTCCTTCTCCAAGAACCATAAATTAAATTCTCATGAAATGAAGTTAGAAATTTAGATAAAAATTGAAAATATATCCTATTACATTAAATTATCTTTTAATTATAATATTATTAATAATAAATATAACAACCCCTATTATTATGGAACTAGTATTAAAAATAAATCAACTAATACTCGATGATGAATGAAAATAATAACAAACCAATATACATTTTGACAATTTCCAAAAATAAAGAATTTAAAAGGTTATAGTTATGAATAAGGTTTTGAAATAAAGTATTATGATATTTATATTTATTATACCCGAGGTTAAAGTGTGTTTTTGGAAGTTATAATCAAATATGAGGGTTGTTGGACTCAGTTTTGATTCTTTGTGATATGTAATGTTATGCATCATTTTTCATTATATTTTCTATTAATTTAATTTATTTCCCATGAAATACTTTTATTTAACATTTCATGTAATTAATATTATATAAATATAATAATGACTTTCATTTATTAATTAAATTTTTGATTCATGTGTTAGTGAAGACCTAATTATTTTTTAACTCAATTTTTAAATTCATTGAGTTTTAATTGCTCTCCTTGAGCTTAATTATTATATGTTTCTAATATTTTTTTCACATATTTTTTAAATAGTTGAATCTATATATTCTATTTGGGTAAATCATATTTTTATTCAAATAAACTTCCTTGATGTGTTTCCCTTATTCATAAAAATGTTATAATGTTAAGAATAATTTTCATCCTTACAATATAATCTCATTATCTTCCATATACACATTTTATATTCCAAATTTTTTTATTTATATTTAGTAATACAATTACATTTTATCTCATGTGAATTCCCTTACATTATTTTAAAAATGAGGTTTTATTACTCTTTTTATGATGAGGAGATTTAGAAAAGATATTTTTAATAATAAAATGGTTTCCTTTCATGATCAATTATTTTATTTTCCACTATATATTACTTTTGATATTTTTTATGTCTTTTTTAGAGATCCATTATTGACGTTTCTTTTAAAAAGTTAAAATTTATTAAATTATTTCACTTCATGTTTTTTAAAATAACTTTTGAAAGTAATTGGTAACTTCATATTTTTATGATAAGATGAACAATGTTTTCTAAAATCTATTTTTAAGGGGTTTCCATGCAAAAACATTAATCTTCAATTATTACCCTTATTTAATTGATTTTTACCTTCCATTTTATAATTTTTTTTCCAAATAAACTTTATTCATAAAGATTATAAAACAAAAAGGGTACTTTTTATTACTTGTTAACGCGATTTTACCAATGATCTTGAAAATCTAATTTCTATTTGTTTCAATGTCCAATTTTTAATTCATATGATATTATATAATTATATCATTAAAATTATTTATCTAGATGGATTATTATCATGTTATTTATTATTTTTTAAACCATTTTCTTCTCAAGATAATTATGATTTTACCGTAGAAACCGCGAGCACTGTAGCGGCGGTATAGTACTATAGCAGTGGCGGGTACTGTTCAGTTCTGCAGTAGCATGGGTACTATAGCAGTACTAATCACAGAATGGGACTTGGGCCAAAACAATTGGCCTACGGGCCATGTAATGGGCTAAATTCCAACTAGGCCATCGGTCTATGTACTGGATCTCCCTCTACACAGGTAAAGAGGTCTGTTCATTTTTTTAATAATAAATGAGGCTTCGACCCCAACCTTTTGAAAAAACATTATGTATGATATATTTATATTCCATAGAAATGCATTTACATGTTATTAATATGAATGGCATGCCCTGATAGTTCCCCAATGCATTGGATAAAGAATTAATATACAGTAATGACATATTTATGATACCTTGGTAGTATGTCTTGGAAATGGTTTATGATTTCTTGGTGAACAACCATGGTAATATGATTTTATGACACCTTAGGGATGAACATTGGTGATATGATTATGAATGTATCATGTTTATGTTATGTCAACACTTCAAGTTTATGCCTCATGTTATTATGTTCATATTCTTCCTCATGATCTTATGTTCACATTCATAGGTTATTCCCTATGTTTTACCTGGGATTTCATGATCCTATGTTATGTATTTAATTATTCTAAAATTCTTATTTAATGATTATTGGCTTATGAATCAATATTTTATTGGGAATGAATTCTTGATGATGTGTTCATGTTCCGTGATTATATTCTCAGTTCCATATTTTCACCATATTCTCACTTATTATAGTGACTCATGCCTTTTATGAATAAATATTACATCTTATTTTATGAATAATCAATACATAACATTATGATACATTCCAAAATCACATAGGTTTAGTGTATTTGGAAAATTATATAAATAAAAAATTATTCATAGGAGACAAACATCATATCACACTATTTATTCATAATTAGAACCCTTATTTTAAATATCATACATAAAACCATTCTTCATAACCTATGTAAAGGAAACAAAAGAAAGGTTGAGCCCTAATGCTTAGTATGTGTAAAAATGGGAGATATTAATGATCACTTAAACATAATATCAGCATAAGGATTTTTGAACATGATTGTAACTTTTAAAAACAATACCATTTATATCAATGATCATAATATTTATTAATGGAATAAATATTTATAATTCATATGACATGAACCATAAAGAAAGAAAATAACATGATCCATGAGAGAAAAAATTTGAATAAGAAATAAGTTTATGGAATACACATAATAATCGAAAATAATTTCCTTTGAAAAGGATCACTACTAAGAATATCATAGTTGATTTAATTAAATCCCCATATAATAATATCATTATTCAAGGATACCTCCCTTGAATATCATAGTGAATAACGTCTCTTACTGAACTGGATTGACTCCCTATTATAGTCATTAATATTTCATGATATATCAATATTTACCCAATGAATTTGAAGGGACATATAATTCTAGGACCACCCATCAAAAAATCCTAATCTATTTAAATTCTTTCCAAAATATCATAAATCAGTCATAATATATCTTATCCAATCGAAGTAAAATTATTTTCATAAAAAATTAAAATTTTCATCATAACATAACATGTGGAAAATAAATTGGTTTCATAGGAATCCTATCATCAAAATCATAAAAAATCTAGAGAAAGAATAAGTTTGGTATCCATGGAAAATATCCACTATAAATAATAAGTAACATCTATAGATGTTATCATAAATTAAAATGTCTTTAAAATATAACTTAAAATATTTCATGATGAAAATAAACATTTAATTAAGAAATCATTTATTAAAAATATAAAAATTTCTAAAATAAAAACGGAAATATATTCCTCGATGATAAAATTGGGAAATTGTAAAAAAATATTCAGAGAATGGATCAGTTAATATAGTAAGAAATATAATTCATTCCAAGTATGTAAAAACATATTCCCCTATGACATTTTTAGAAAAATGTCAAAAGTAAATCATTTAGAAGTCAAAAGGTAGATTCCACTCAAACCATTTTAAAAAATAAAATTAAAACATGGGTAAAAATGAGAATAAAAACTAGGATAATATAAAACATATTCTAGAAAGCATTTTTAGAAAATATGGACATGGAAGAAAAAATATTTTTGATGGAAGATAAACATAAAATCGATTTTCCCTAAAAACATTATTTTAGGATCTTCAGTTATTAAAAAGTAGAAAATGAATGGAAATATATAATATATAGAAATAACCGTAGGAACATAAAATTCATGGTATAATTGAGATAATCGTCATAAAAAATCAACACAATTTATTGATCATAAATAATACCAATAAACAATGATATTATAAGATAAATCCCTTACAACATTGGTAACTTTCAAATAAAAACCTGTTGAAAGTGGGAAACTTATATGGAAATTTCAATCCCCATAAATTTCATGAGAATAATATTAAAATAAAATCACTATTATTATATACAACACATAATATAAATAAGTTGTGAATATTCCATGTGTCTCATAGAAGTAAATATGAAACGAAAATCCATTACCTCAAGTTCAACATTCATAGAAAGTAATTTTAAATCATATATAATGACTTTAAATTTATTATAAATATATAATATTGTCTTATACATACATATAATATCATATATTAAATATTTATAATATTTAAACAACTATTTTTTAATAATTATTTATTAAAATTGTCACTTATGGGTGTTAATTGTTTCGTTTTTCATGAGAATTTCATTTCAGTAGTTTTAGTCATTACAATTTGATTGTGGTTCTATAATATAAAAAATATTAATAATTATATTAATATCATTTATATTATTAATATATATATATATATATTCATCAATAAAATATATAGATAAAAAATAATTACATCATTTATGGAAATTTTAGGCTATAAAAATGCATGAACGACATTTTTACTTTTCAAAGGATAGAAAAAATGTTAGTTAAATAATAATTAATATTTAAAAAATAATAATTATGTCATATTTATCATATATATTTATTAAATTTATCCTCATTACGATTCATGTAAATTATAAGTGGAAAACGAATCACATCACTTAAAGGAGGTGGGAGTCCATGTATACACATGAGGTGTATCATTATAAGATAACCCAAGGAATTGAAAGGATATTACCAATATAACCCTTTAGACATGAAAGTGACTATCTCTGGATAATATGTCTTTCTTGAGAGGGAGAAAATCCTAAAAAAGGATAGTGGGAGTAAAATTGATTTCTACGAAGGTGATGCTCAAGATACATAGGGGTTGGTAATGGAAAAATTTCCATAGGTCCCCGTGGAAGAGGTTCCAGAAATAGAAGTACCGCATAGGAGATCAAGAGAGGGAAGAAAGAAAGAGTGATTTAGTTTCATAGTCACTGAGGATGATGAATCATTATTATTGGACAATGAATAACATCTCTCCTTCAAGGATGAAATATAAAGATTAGATGCTTCAAGATGGCAAGAAACTATGAATTCTGAGCCGGATTCCTTATATTAGAACCATGCCTGGGTTTGGGTAAATAATCCCATTGATGTAATGCATGTTGGATGAAAATTGGTGTTCAAGAGAAAACTGAAAATGATAGTTTAGTTAAAAACCTATGAGGCAAGGCTACTGGCTAAAGTATTCAGACATCATCAAGGAATTGACTAGGATGAAACCTTCTCTCCCGTTTCCATGTATAAATCCATAAGTATCATACTTTTCATACAAGCATACCATGACTATGCAGTTTAGAAAATGTTTTTCTAAATATATTTCCTTAATGGGAACCTTCAGAAAGATGTCTATATAACACAAACAGATGGGTTTGTGACACTAGGTGAAGCCAAACGGGTTTGAAAGTTGTAAAAACACATATTTGGATTAAATCAAGCATCCAGGTCATGGAACATTCAATTTGATGAATCCATAAAGTAATTTGGTTTCATTAAGAATGATTTTTATCCATGTGTTAATAATTGGTTTAATGGAAATGAAGACATTATCCTATAGTGTATTTTTACGACATATTAATAATGAGAAACAATGTACCAATCTTACAGTCAGTTAAGGACTGGTTGAACAAGTGTTTCTACATGAAGGAATTGGGCGAATAAGCCTATATTATAGGGATAAAGATCATTCATGATAGATCCAAGAGTCTCCTTAGATGATGTTATGGTATATAAATTCTCCAGATACTAAAGAGATTTAGTATGGAACAATCCAAGATGGGATTGGTTTCAGTGTCACATGGCCTACATATATCTAAAAATATGTGTTCTTAGACACAATAGGAGAAAAATAGAATGAGTAAGATCCCATACTCTTCAGCTATAGTATCCATCATGTATGTCATGTTATGTACCAGTAATGATGTTGCCTATGCACTGAGCATGGTAGGAATATATCAAGAATATCCAGGTGAAAAACATTGGACTATTATTAAGATAATCCTTTAGTATCTGAGAAGAACTAAGGATATTTTATTGGTGTATGAAAGAGATGAGGATCTTGTCATCGGTGGGTATGATGATGCTGTATTTCAAATAGAGCGGAATGATCTGAAGTCACAATTTGGATATGTTTTATGTCCCTATGGAGGAGTTGTGAGCTGTAAGAGTTCAAAGAAACCAATTTTCACTAATTATACAGTAGATTCTGAATATATAGCGTCTTCTGATGCAGCCAATTAATCCATCTAGATTCATAAAGTTTTTCAAGAGCATGATGTGGTGCCTAGAAGTAATGATCATATCACGTTATATTCTGATAATATAGCTATGGTGGCTCTTTCAAAATAACCAAGGTCATATCAACAAAAAAAATAACATACTCCATAAGTATCACCTCTTGAGGGATTTCTATCAAAGGGTTGAAGTTGTAGTGAGAAGAGTTTCCATGTAAGAGAACATGAAAGACCCCATAACTAAAGGCTTATCTTAGTAGAAACATGAATATCATTTCATTGCTAGCTGGTTAAACTTTGTTAGTAGTTTTCTCTAGTCCAAGTGGGAGTTTGTTAAATGTGGTGGCCTAAAACCAACTAAATTGTATTTTATTCATTAATAAATACCTTCTCACATATTGACTGTTCTTTTGCATGACAATGCATGTGATAATGTCCTGGGTATTATTGTTGTATTAAAGGGTCATAGTGGATCCCAACTATGATGATAACCTAGAAGTTTAATAAAACTATTCATTAATATATATCTATAGCCGGATGATGTTATATGAGGGAACCAAATAATACAGGCCATTAGGGGTGAGGAATCAAGAAAGGTGGAGGAACCATCTCACAGTGTGCACCCTTGGTAATATACAAGAGAATAATAT
The DNA here is from genome assembly GCA_963277665.1 of Viscum album. Taxonomy (NCBI): domain Eukaryota; kingdom Viridiplantae; phylum Streptophyta; class Magnoliopsida; order Santalales; family Viscaceae; genus Viscum; species Viscum album. The sequence continues at coordinate 373,775,765 of OY728119.1, read as the reverse complement.
GAGAACGAGACCCACAAGTAGGAAATCCACATTTCATAGTTTTATTGGGTGTTCTTATCTGCGGACGTGTGTATTGGAATGGGAGAGTTCAATTACAGGACCTCAGAGAAGGAATAATTGAGAACATGGGTTGATGGCACTAGCATGCCTCCAACTTGATTCGAGATATTATGACAAAGGGATTACATTACATGATAAGCATTCCTAGAAGATGACACATCATTACGGCATTTACTTCTTTCTCTATGGGGGCCTTAGCATGTTTCTAGAAGATAGCCTTAGACATTAGGTAGGGTCTGCCTAATTCCATTGAGAAGGAGGCCCAGAGGGTCATACACTATGTGTGTCCAAGTATCTCAGTTAAATATTAATTTAACAAGTTGAATAAATGTTATTCCCGATTGTGGTTTAATAATTATTCAAGGATGCCTTATCACATTTATTTCAACACTAGTTATTGGACAGAATATATTGTGGTTGAAATGATATATTTATTAGTGAGTATTGTAGGGATATTTATTTGAGAAATAAATATCCATTATTGATGTTATAATAAATGTTTTTGAGGAAATAAAGATAATGAAAATACAAATGCAGACACCTTGTATATTAATATACAATCCATGTATTGTTTCTGGTAATTTATGTGATATAATATTATTTACATAATTAAATAATATTAGGTGTACTTCACAGGGCACATGTCATGTAATAATAATAGTCAACTGTTATTATTATACATAGGGTATTATAATAAATTAAAGGAAATAAATAAATGTTTTCAGGTAATTATTTAATTTTATTATACTAAGTAATAAAAATCCCAATTATATATAATTCCCATTAGCCTATTCATTTTGAGGTGTTGTGTACAACGAATCTAGAGAAATCTCTCATGCCAAGTGATAATTGTTTTTCTTCTAATAACACTATCACGCTACAATAGATAGATCCTTCTCCACCAGATCATAGCAATCAAAGGCGGACATCGGAATTGAATGTTCTTCCATGCTAGCACCTGAAGATTTATTCGGTGACATCCAGAGATACATGGAGAATTTTTGGATCACCTATAGATAAATCCTATACTTTTACTATATGGAGCAATGATGGATCACATCAGATCATGACTGGAAACATCAATGGAGATATAATTCCATCAAGGGAATTCTTATCTTTTAATTAAATTAATTATAACCAACATATGATGATCATTTCTATTGTTTCGATACTACCTTCTTTTCTTTAATTCTTCAATCTATTACAATGATTCAGAATTTTATTATCGTGACATATCTCCTATTAAATGTCGTTTATAGAAAAAACTAACATTGGGTACTCCCACCAACACGCTTTTACTACTGCCAAAACCTACATAAATAATATAGTTTTTAGAACTATTTTCTTGTTTTCATAATTATTAGACAACACCAAATTTTAATTTTAATCTTATACATTTTTGAGAAGTTAATGATTTATTGGGATTATATTTTAGTAATTTTGTATTTTTTAATAGGTATAGTATTATTTACCTATATGTTATAAAATCATATTTTCAAAAGGTGTTGTTCTAATACGACATATTAGTTTAATTATTTGATCTTTAGATAATTAATTTTTTTTAGGTTTATTAAAATATTTTTGTGAATTATTTTAAACATTATATTTCTGTAGGTATTTTCTGTTTTCATCATGATGATGTCATTAAAGAGTGATATGTACAAGCTTTATTGAATGTGTCAAAGAATTTTTAATTGTTGTATGTATTAATATAATGATCTTTACATTTTAATACATTGATTTATTTCGAAAAATAATAGATATATTTTGGTATATGAAGGTATAATTATTATTTTTCTTTATTTAATTTTATTTATGGGAGTTTCTTTCGTTTATTTTTAGAATATACATTCATGTAGTTGGTTGAAGTTAAATTATTATTATTTTCAAAATTTATATGTCTTTAAAGTTTAGTTTTCATATGGTAATGTCTTGAATCTTTGTTTCATATAAAATATTGTAATATTGTTTATGAAATTTCTTATGTGATATCTATTTAGGTCTCTTATGGTTAAAACTAGATTATTTTCATTAACAATTTGGGGTATGGTTTATTATATTTTAAATAAATCCAGTGAATTTTTTACTTTTTGACTAAATGGGTTTTTCACTTAAAACATGGTTATTGATCTTAGTCTGAGGGTATTTGAAAAAAAAACACTTAATATTGTCCATAATTTTTATTATAATATTTGTAGTTATACTAATATATCGTGGGTATATGTGGATAGATTTTTTTGTTTGGTTTAAATAATTTTTAACAAGTATTTTTGTCTAAAATGGTGTACATGCATTGAATAGTTTGTGTCTGGAGGCCTTATTTGAAGTATAATTGTTTTTGGTCTCAGAATTATTGGTGAATCGAGTTCATGTTTTATGTGTATTTTTAACAGATACTTTTTCCTATGTGTAATTTTGGTATTTGTGTATTTTGTAATCCTTGTGGAAAATTTTTTTTATGACTGAACAACTATATAAGGTGTGTTTTGATAGAATTTAGTAGGTGTGTTTTATTATGCATGGTTGTTTTTGAATTTAGTATCATTGGTGGATGTTTTAGACTATAAATGGGGTATTTGGATTTATTTGAGTTGATGACTAGAATGATGGTAATTTTAGTAAAACATTTTAATTGATGATTTTATCATTTCTGTTTAGTCATTAATTTATTATTGTGATGTTGTTCAGTGGTCATGGGATTCAAATTATCATTTTGGGTATTAAGATCTTCATATTGATTATGTTTTATAGGAGGGTGTTGTTTTTAGAGGGTATATGTTTAAAAAACAATTAATTTTGAGTTATAATGATTGAAACTCATAATTATTAGGTATATATAAATGTTTGGATACTGAGTTTTATTTTTTGGGGTTGGTAGTGAATGGTGTATATTACAAATATTCCGTCAAAGCCTTATGGTTATAATGTAAATAATCATAGTTTATGCATGGTTTTTAAAAATAATGAATATCATTCCATTGTAATAAGGAATTTTTAGGGACCTGTTTTGTAAATCGTTCATCATAACCATGAATGTGATGAAATATTCCAAAACCAATATCATTGTCAATACACGGTTAGGTAATTATATATGATAACAATTTAATATAAATTTTTTTAGAAACCTTGTTTTTGAAATTTGTTTGACCCAAAAGCTAATTTTTTTATTAGTTATGGTGCATAGATATGTTAATGAACTTAATAGAAATAAAAATTGTACCTTACCTTCATATGGAAAATATGTTTTATTTGAGAGTTTTTTTGATATTAATAAGATATTAAATAAAATCATGAAATAACATCTATGACTTCTCCTATTGGGGTAACCCATAGCTAGTTTTTATTATATAAAAATAGGTCAAGAATGTATTGACCATGACTAGAATCACTTGAATTGTACTTGAGTATGACATTCATAAGAGTAGAAGTGTTTCTCATCCCTAATGGCTAGAAAATAGAAATGTGATTTTTAGTTTTTGAGTTGGGGAGTGATTAATTTTCTGGATTTTAATGAATAAATAAAATAATAATCAATTGAATGTCAAAAATGATCAATATATTCATAGTAAATCCATCCAAACTAAACACTTAAGAAAATTAAATAGTTAAAAAAACTGAAAATATAAAACTTTTCATTATGACTGCACAAAATAAAAATTGATAAAAGATATAAATATAAATAGTAGATGTTTAAGTGGTTAAGTATCAACATGTTCACTAGTATCCATATCAAATAAAGATTGTGATTTTATTGTTCCTGCAATGATTATTCACAATAGGAACCAATAATTTAATCTACTTGTACATTATGGTTGGTTCAAAATATATCTCAATGTGTCATATCCACCTGAGTTAAATTGTATGTTGTGACCCTAACATACTCTATATGAAACTACAACTATTAAAACACATATGAATTAAAATTAGGTGTGTGATTTATATTGATATAATAATTTAAATAAATATCCACATAAATAGATTTAGAGAATTTTATCAGTCAATACTTAGTAATAGGTGATAATATTTAATTTTATCTATAAAAATTTAACAGAAATAATAACAACTGATATTAGGAGGATAAATAGATACCATACATTATTTGAACCTCATATAAGGATTTGGGATGAGAAAAATAGAGTAATCATATATAATTTCCATAAATATAAGTAATATGTAGTCCAATTTTAATACTAATTCAATATGGGGTAGATGATTGTGCCTAATTGAGTTAGGGTGACCTTCTAGTCCATCCCATTGGGAATTAGGATAGGGGTATGATAGAGATACATTAATCTTATTTCACATCCCATAAGATAAATTTGAACACCACAATTTCTGTAACTAAAAACACATCATATAACAGTCATACCAAAATATGGTGTACCTTTCCCTATTTCAAAACAATGATATACCCCTAAAACGTTTTATAGTTTGAAATTAGCTGAATTGAATTAGACCGTATTGGCCCCATATGAATTATTGATAAAAAAGTGTGTCACCGCTTTTCAACCTCTAATAGGCTATGGGATGTGGACTAGCACTGAGTAGGCATATCAAACATGATAAGAGGACTTAGAGTAATTCTTTGGCATACAACAAAAATATAGACACATGATATAATAATGAAGAAATGATAAATAAAACTGATTAAAATATATAAAATTCATATTATAAAACCTAGGATCCAAAATGTAAACATAATTCAAAATCCAAAAATATCATAGTAAAGAACACATTTTAGAAAAAAGGAAAATAAAAATAAACAAATTAAATAAAGAGGTCATTATAGTAAAATGACTCAATGAATGAACATCTCATATGAACACCACATAAAATTAAAACTAAGAACTGACAATGTTATATCTACCAAGGTCCCTACTAGGAGTCAGCTCTGAACGACCCACATAATCTCCTTGTGCACTAGTTACATCTATAACCTTTATTCTGATTTTTCAATCACGACATGTGATACCATATGTCCTTTATATAATTTAATAAAAACATACTATGTGTATTTTATCTAATAAAAAAAAGCACAAAAATAATAAATTCACTTCAAAATCATAATAATAATTAGTAACCAAGAGAAAGGAATGATGAATCTTGATATAATCTAAAATAAAAGTCATAGAGACTTGGTGAGTTCTCTATCATCTAACCAATATCCCATGAAGGTTTCTATAATCCGTTATATAATACATGTAGTTTCATATTATATTAATAATAAGGATGCAATAATGTATTATAAAGGAATATATATACTATGAAAGATATCCCAATTTGCTATCACATTAGGGGAAAAATAATGTTGTTCATGATGAATCATAATTCATGAAGAATATAATATGAATAACCTTCATTACACATATCCACTAGATTCCAAAAATATGTAACTTCTCTTCATAGTAGAATGATCAAACATCAAGTGTAATAAGGAACATTTTTACCTACTACACTTTGAACTATAATTATATAAGTTCCCCATAGGATAAATAATATTGATGAAATATATCAATCATATGATAACTACCATTAAATATAATAACAGATTGGTGTATGAGAATACCTAGGTATCTTCATAGAGAACACTAGTGTGAGACTCCTACCTTTAATAGTAGATATAAATAACATAATATATGAGTGTGATAGAAAATAAGTGTGAGGAAGTTAACATACTCTTTTATTATTATAGATAACCAACACCACATCAAAAATAACATAGAAGATTATGGGAATGTACTTGAAAAATGAATTCTCTAATCATCACACCCAAACCTCTCCACTAGTCCCGTATATTTCATTACATTTTTGTACCTACATAGCATCATAAATGACTATAGAAGGTTGAACATGAAACAAAATTGTGATCAATATATATAAAAGAATGGGATATTAAATTTTCATTACTTTTACCCAATGAAGAAGATACAAAGACTCCATGTAGGAAAGACCAAGGCCATGTGGTGGTCTCGAGTGAATCCCATAGGGTGAATAGTGGGTATGTACTTTCACTATAGGCACAAAAAATAGGTAGGTCTAGGAGGGCTAACTCACATGCATCATTGAACCATGGGCCATGCCAGATCACTAATACCCATGAGTTATACCATGGGTTAGAACCCCAAAGTGACCTGTTTTACTATATTATTATATATTAAAAGAAATATTCTTCAATATCTTATAAGACATGCAACACCAATCTCTAACAAACCACATTTAATTATTATTTAAATAAGACAGTTATAACTTATCCATTAAATTTATGTGTACAAATAGTATTAAATTATTTACAAAAGTTATACAAGGGTCCCACTAAATATAAGTTTATTGAAAAATTATTAGTAATTAATCTACAATATTTTAGAAATGTGATTTTATTCAAAAAAAGTAATTTAAAAAAATGGTTTTATTGCCTTTCAGCAGTTAATATTTTAATAATTTTTTTGAATCCTTTAGAAAATTTACATGATAAAAAGGATATCATTTATGATATAAATATTATAAAATTGTGGAATTTTATATTTTCAGAAATTTTTTATTTCTAATTAATAACTATCTTGTAGTTTTAATTGAAATTTTTATTTCATCTTAAAGTAATTTTAAATTCAATTGCAATTTTGATTATTTTAAAAATAAATATTCTTCTTACTATTAAAAAAATCATATTATAGTCTTTAGAATTAATTTTATACTTGAATTTAGTACAAAAAAATTGTTAAAATAAAAGTTATTTTTCAGAATAATTGTATTTCACCTCATTTTGTGGGTTTGATTTTAAATTATATTTTTTCATTTCAATTTTTTTAGTCTTAATAAATGGACTCCACTTATTATATTTTTATTTAAATATTTAATATAATATTAAAATTTTATTTTTTTGACTATGAATAACAATCACTGTAACATTTTATACAATATTAATGGTAAATTTCAATAAATACAAGTACATAAAATTTGTTAAGGACTTTAAAGTAACCATAAAATGTGAATTCATATTATTGGATAGGGGAAAACCTCAACCGACCAATTCTAAATATGATGGAATCTAGGGAGTGGAAGGTTGTCTCCTTTTCATCCTTGAAGGAGCCCATGGATAAGGATAATATAAATTTAATAAATTTTTTATCTCTTGATGAAGGAGTCATGGATCATTTTTCAAAATGGGGATAGATCACAGATCTTTCAACCAACCACATAGAAATTTCTCATAGGATGAAGTTTTAAAATATTTCTATTATTTCAAAGGGTTTTTACTTATGTATTACTAACATGGAGGGTAGAGGATCTTGAATGTTGATTTGTGAATCCTTGGGCTTCTATGAATGGATATGCATCATAAAATATCATGAATTATTTTATATTTCATTTCTATATTAGGATCTAAAAATAATATCATTGGGATGTTTTATTACTATTAAAACATATATTATTTTCATCCAATATGCTGTTCCAATGTAAATACACATTCTTTTAAAAATAGTAGAACACATGTTTGGGTCAGTGTATTTATGTTTAATTGGATTCTATGACACCAAAATAATTTGTGTGGTATCGCCTCAATGATTCGAGTACCCATAAAAATAGACAATGATACTGAGGAGGCTCAAGTTGGATACATTTAAATAGACCCTTGTTGAGGAATATATCTCCACTATACTCACTGAGAAGGTGGTTCTTTCAACATATAATGATTATATTGATCATAAAAAAACATGAAAAGTTTCCTAACTTCATTTATGGATGTATGATGATTGAAAACATGAAAGAGAAGGGTCATAGGTAGTTGATTGATTATTTTTTTCTTTTAAATGGGGTGATGGTGATTTATGTAGGAAAATATAGAAGGTAAAAATGCCTATTGAATACATGGTGGATGTCCTTTCTAATGATGTGGTAGGAAAACCCATTGATTTTAGTATAGTGGAGGCATCTTTGGATGCTGGTGTGGACATGCAGGGGGCTACATATGATCATTATCAAAAACATCAAGTGAATTATCATCCAATTGGACATGTTTCTCATGATGATATTCAATATTTGGTATTTTAAGACACTTATGAACAACAACAAAATTTTGGGTATGGAATACAGTTACCTAAATTAGTTTGTTTGGGAAAAGATATACATTTTCGTGGTGTCAGCAAACCTAAGGACCATCAATATGTTGATTTCAACCATGAGATTAGGAATTTCTTCAATTCCATAAAGATATATGAAATATTTTGTAATGTATCTAATGATGAAGGGGTTAATGAATTCACTCCCATCATGAATTCGGGAAGGGGTGGTCAGGCTTTATTTAAGGATATTAACAAAAATGGTATGGAAAAGGTTGCTGAAATTGATGGTTTCACTTCTACCCCCTCAAAGAGATGGTCATATAAAGACTAGTACAACTTACAATAAACTATATATACTATATCCTATTATAAATTATCAAAATGTATTAATATAGAGATCCTTAGGATCTTCAATCAAGGTAATTATAATTTTGAATGGGAAATTGTTGATGATTTTTATTATGAAAATGATATTTCTTGTTATGATCTCAGAATTTCATATTTTTTGGATGAGGGAATGTCCCCTTATTTAACCCAATCATCTTTCTTGTCTATGATTATTTCATCTTTAATAAATGGTCATATGCTTTTTTTATCGCTAGACATGTTTGGAATTTTTTTATTATAGTAAATTATTTTTAAATGTTATTGAAAAATTATTACATTAAATGATTACACAATGATGATAGTGTTTTTATTAAATTAATAGAAAATTAAATTAATGATTATGAAAATATTAAAACTAATATAATTTAAAATTAATTTTTTTGTTACTAAAATTATTTACCTAAATATAAAATTTTGTTGATTATTTTGGTTTTTATATTTTAATACAATATTTTCTATTGAAGTTTTTAATATATCATCCCTAAAATTTCACTCCCATATCTGGTGAAAAATTCATAAAATTTAAAAAAAATTCATTGATACTAATAAACGTGGTCCAATTTTCAACAATCAAAACATACAAAATAAGAAATAAATATTTGGTCCCTTATATTACCATGAATCTTTTAGTTTACAATATTTTATAATACGGACCCACTCATATCAATATAGATTCATAAATAAATTGACCAAAAAAGATGAACATCATGTCCCATTATACCTAGATTTTCTTATTTCACATTAGGTCATCAACATCATCCATATAAAATTGCATTTATATTTTATTAATTCAAACACATTATTTATAACATAGGTAAGGGGAAACAAATTAAGGGTGAGCAAAAATTATTTGTAAGGGTAAAATAAGCATTCTAAATAAATTTTATAAATGAGTATAATAAGATAATATGGGTTTGATGACATAATCACATGTCTAAAAAATAATTCCATTAATACCCATCAATACATAGATCATAAAACATGATAACATGGATTGAGGCATTAACAATGTAAATAGTAATAAGAATCAATAATCATGTGCTGTGTGATATCAATCGTGCTAAAATTGATAATCATAAACCCATAACATGCATAGTTAAAAAAAATTGGTATATTGGAACATCATATCATAGAGCACTTAAAGACCCCTTACAGATTAGAATAATCATACAACCCACTTCCAATATTATCATACTTAGAACTTAATAATTACCCAATGAATTGGATAGGTATATGAGAGAACCAATATATTAAACTACAACAAGATCACTGAATGCTATATTTGAAAGTCAATCATATAAGTTGTAACGGGCTCACCCAAAACTATTTGGGATCACCCATATTATAATTTATAATAGGATATCCTGATGTTATATGTGACATCACATCGTAAAAGCAATTTCTATGAAACCCTACATTATTATTGTACAAATATCTTTTATTTCATCATAAAACTCAGTAAAATTAATTATTTCTTTTATAACTCAATTAACACATGGAAGGGATAAGGATTTTATTTCAATTTCTTTTAATAATATTTGTACATTGGAAAAGAAACATGTTCCATAATAATGTCCCTAAAATAATCTTATTCTGTCTAGAGAATGATGTTGATTTTATCAAACCCAAATATCCTAGGTGAGGATAAGAACCATTAAAGGTTTATGGTGCTAAGGAATGAAAATATGAATATAATATCAATAAATATATATTTTTGGAAAACAACATTTTCAATTTGATGAACCCTTATGAAAACAAAAAAACATTTTTAATATCATTTTTTTGAATCCCACTTTTAGAAACTACGCACTTTCATAATATTAATAAATAATTTTCATTAGAAATACCTATATAAAGTTTTAAAGGGAACATAAAAGAAATCCTGGACATGAAAAATGTAAATCTATGCATTTAATACAAATTAAAATAACATTCCATTAGAACTATAAAATGGTTATAAATGTTCGTCGATAAAAATGATATAAGAATATTATTTTGAAAACATTTTGTTAAACAAATGGGTTAAAATGTATTTAATATATCATTTTTAAAATGGTATGAACATTTTTTTAAAAAATGTTTTGAAAAAATTAGTTATTTAATTTCATGAGAAAAAATATATAGTATATAATTATTTTTATTTAGATTATTATTATGTTATATACAACTACTTAAATGGTTAAATTTATGTCCGATGTTTTGACTATATTTGACTTTTCTATCAAAAAAGACATAGGAATGATCCATATGTATTTAAAGTTCTCAATTAATGCAATTATTTTCATACATAGATGATAGATTCATAGGCCACTCATTACATAATTCTAGTATTAACCCATACAATGGGGTTCTCTACAATTTAACATCATCCAAGGAGAAATATGTTTTTGTGATGTTAGTATTAAATCCATAAGATGGGTTTCCTACATATCATCATGATAAGAATTAGAAGACATGTAGTTCAGTTCCACTTAATAGGTTACATCACCTTTTTAAGGTCATGCGATGATAACAAATCCATGCATTTTATTATCACATGCCATGGACGTCAAGGAAATATTCTCCATGTCAAATTATAGTGGGATGAATATGCAAAGAAGGAAAAGGGATAGGGGATAGATATGGTATGTTTGTGGGGGAATTAAATTATTGAGTATACGATCCAATAAGGATAATTATGTTAGGGAAAATAAAGTTATGTGCCCCTTCAGGTTTCATTTCACCCTACAACGAATGTGGCCGGAAAAACATTAGTAATAAATTGGTAGTTGGGTTTAGACCGGAGTGGGGATTCTTACGTATCCTAGTTATTTGGGAATCAATATAATGTTGTTTGAAATGGTTTTGGGCATACACATATAATAGAGGACCATTTGAGTATGTATTTTTTTGTTCTTATACAGAATATGAGGCATACAAGAGGTTATGGATTATTCAAATTTCTTGATAAAAACTATCCTCTAAGACCCCGTGAGTCATGATATATGGGATAAACATGAGTAAGAAGTAGATTTTATGATCACATGGTAGACTTTGTTCCACTGGTGTATGGATGATAAATCTAATAAGAAGAGGGAGAGGGATTTGAGAGGTCCCATGTCATCCCTTATTTTCCTAAACTGGGATAGTCAAATATAGAGATCTATCCATCTATGTGCCAGGTTAGAGAAGAGGAATAGGAGTGCTTAAACTTAAATAATGGCTAGGGACTTAGTCTAGGTGGGATTCCCTTTCAGTATGGTTGGGGATTATACTAAATATAAGTCTCAATTTTCTATTAATATGTGGAACGTATCAAATCAGAATGTTTTGTGCGTTTTGGATGTATAGTTCACTTAAAAATATTCAATGTTGATGGTATTGGTATCATGTAGATGTCATTATTTTATAAAACTCTAAACCCATGTTAGCTATGGTTAGGATGAGAAATAAAAGGAAGAAATTTATATGAAGATCACTAGATCTACTATTTCCACCGGGTGACAAGGTTAGAGCCAAATGAGAGTTGGAAGTGACAAATATTTGACCTACCCACTCCATCCCATTATTGTACTGATAATACTGGTGGTGTTTTTAAATCTATAGAGCATGTATCAAATTAGAAATTCATATTATCATAAACCATACAGGCTATAATGGTTTAGTATATTAGAAGTGTAGGGTAAAACACACAGAGTGTGGGGAAAGCCTCAATGAAAAATATCGACCAAAGGTTGGGTCATTCTAATTAATTATTTATTTTATTAAACTATTTATATAAATAAAAATAAAAAAATTAAAATATATAAATAGAAGACAGGGAAATCAGTTTCCATAAGCGGTTTTCCAAAAAATAAATCATGGGTTCTCTTTTAATGTAATAATAATCAAAGGATGATCTATCATCATATTTGATTGATCACAGATATGGTCAAAACATATCAATCTACCTTGTAATCTAAATCCTTCATGGTTGGATGGATTAAAATTACATGTGTTCATTAATATTTGTTAGTGATTATAGATGAGTAATCAAATTCAATGGTTATGAACTAATTATCTTAATCTTGTTGGATATCGTCCACTATTAAAAAAAGTTGTTCCATGATTTATATAATGTTATAATAAAAATTGAATGCAACAGAATACGAATTTAATAGAATTATTTTGAAACATAAGAATAAAATTAAAATCATTTATACTCACCAATTTCAATATATTCCTCTCTCCCATACAAATTCATCCAATCATCATTGGGTGATCACCAATGATGAATAAATATTATCCCATTGGGATGATAATAGATGAAAGTTAATGAGAAGTAAATGAATTAAAAGAGAAAAATTTAAACTAAAATAGGAATTATCCAATTATTAAATAAGATAAAGGAATTAAAAACCTAAGGATATCCTATCTACAGCATGTCGAATCCCATCAGCATTCCCCTAGTTATCACAACTCCACCATCAAATTGTAAGATCATTATCATTTCCAAAACCGATATAACATTTCCAATAGGACATTAAAGGGGTTTTATTTAGTAAAAATGAGTTTAACAGCCAAACAATGGTCAATGATTGGAAAATCCCATCAGAAGATCCACTGGAAATAAGTTTTTTCTGTATTAGAGAATTAAACGACCTGCAATATTTTTACACATTTTCTAATCCTCAGACACATTATTTTCTTCTCATGATATGTAAAAAGGTCATGGATTTTAACTACACATTGTGTAATGATGTTACACGTCGTGTAAAATCCAATTTCAGCACTGAAATATTTGTTTTATCCATCTTCTTCTGTTTTGTGGCTCTGTAAGGGCTCTGTTATCATTATAAACATTAGCTGTTGGACTGTGAGAAAATCTCATTGTGTGAAGTGGTATTTTTTTCCTCAACTTCTATGTTTTTTATGGAATTTCTCAAAATTTTAATACTATATATGAATTTCAAAAAAATTAATATCAGCAAGAAATCGTATATTAAATAAATTAATATTAAATGAATTTATATATATAAAAACCATAAAATATGTATAAAAATATGGTTCTCATGTACCATAGGATGGTTAGGAGGAGGAAGAGTTCAACCACCTAAATGAAAGGCATAGAACATCTTCAAGGAAATATATAGTTCCCTGATTTTTGATAGGTTGATAGAAGGATCCAAAAATTGACCTCGTCAATGGGAAATGATATAAATCAACCAAAATCACAGGAGTGGGGAGGTTAACAAGAGAAACTCAAAGGTCATGAGAAGATCCATGGAAGAGACCCTCCTTAGTGTGGGAATGTTGACTTAAAAACAATATGAGGTTATTATTTTTCAAGGAGGTTACAATTAGAACTCCGCTTACCACAGGTAAGTAGATTTGAGTAAAAACATTAATCAATCCAAAAATATGATAATACATTATATTCTTTTGTAGAAGAGGTATTGGCCCAATTCAATTAGACCATATGGAACTACCCTGTAGAGAAAAACTCCATGGGGAGCCCTAATGGTAGGGGATTCTTGATATTTTTGTTCCATTCTGATTAAATTATATCATAAATAGCCATACATGTAGGCGATTTCTCTATATCCTGCTATTGTATCAATCAATATGTCAATGATTGGGGCAAGGAAATCATCCTTTATGAATTCCTAGTTAAGATCTATGAAATCAATATAGAATTTTATATTCCTTTTATTCTTTTTGAAAGGTAATATAATATGAGTTTTTTGGATATTGATCCTATCGAATAAAATTAGATCTGATGAGCTTGTAAACATCCTCCTAAATATTGGTAGCATCAGTCGAGTGTGTCTTTCTTCCTGTCTGTTTATAGCTCTAGTGGTCCGCTCGTAATCCCATGTGAAGAGTGTCCATACCACGATACATTCCACACATTTATATGTAATTCTAGGTGAACAAACCCTGATACTACTTTTGGAAGGAGTTATATACATCTTTTTGACTAAATGTTAATTTTTTTATTATCATAAACCCATTTTATGGGATGAGGGGAACCCAAAAGGACATCAATGACATAAAGAATAATATTATTCCCCCAAAGGTCCACAATCCATATAACTATATCAATTAAATAAGCGAACCCCTCCCCCCCAAAGCATAAAAAACAATCAATCAATCTTTCACCTTCATATAACTTCTTGAATAGATTTCATATGTAGAGATGCATATGTATAGTACCGATGGAATAATCCATACCATCTAAAATATCCAATTATAGATATCCATTATCTGGTAAAAATCAATGCTCTAAACCACATCTATATTATCCCCTAAAAATGATCAAGAATCATTGACCCTTGAACACTAGGTCACCAATCAGATCACACCACCATAAGAGATTCACACAGCAGATTCATAGAAAGATGTAGATTCACAACTAGAAGTAGATTCACACATACAAAAAACAAAGATCAAAATCCATCACTACAAAATCAGACTCCTCAATTCCAGAACCAATTCTGGAAGGAGGCCTCACTGAAAACTAAACCAAACCCATCACCACCATCATGCCCTCCGTAGAAGGCCACATAAAACACCCAAAGCACTCACCACTGACATAGAATGAGGAAGAAAACCTCAAACCACATAAAAATGGATTTTACCACTATACAAATTATGCATTTCAAGAAAGAGATCATGCCCAATAACCCGTTGTTGTCTCTAGTTAGCGTACATCAATGCATCTTTTGTTCACAACATTGGCCTTCCTATTGTGGATCTCGAAATGAAAATGTATCATCATCTTGGATGTGGAACATTAAATTTCTCCATAGTAGGAAGGCTCACACACCATGATATCACCATAATGAAGCCATGATGAGGGAATCATAGCCAACATACAATGGGGGAGAATATGTTGGTGACGGGGGAATCCCTAGTGTTGTAGAGCCCCTTATATGACCATTTATATTAATCAAACTTTAATTTCGTGATATTATGTCCTTATATACCTCATTATCATCATAATATAATGTTAAAATAATCAATTTGGGTAATGGATCTTAATCTATGTCCATATATATTTATTTGAGTTCATAAATGGTCATATAGACAGCTTACTTCATATGTTAGAGGGTCGTCCTTGTGGTCCTCCTCCTCCTCTTCTTTCTCATCTTCATATTTATATTTTTCTATTGGGGGTGTGAGGAGTTGGGTAATATCTCCCAAGATAGGAGATGATTAGATTTCATGAATTTTAAATGATGATGTAACCTATTCTAATCTAGAGGATACTGTGATATTTCATTCAAACTCTGTAGAGGATGGAGGAGAAGTTTCTTCTTCCTCTTTCAGTGATGATGAAACATATTTTACATCATCTGGTAAGGAAGGAAATTCTTGGAACACTAAGAACCGATTTGATTAATATTCATCCATGCATTAACTGTTTTTTACAGATTCATCATAATTTTTAACACTGTTAGACCCAATGGTCATAACTGGAATCATGAAGACTACAAAATATGAATATAAACTTATACTCAAATGCTAGATCTCATTTATGGGTAACTCATATTCTTCACCGATATATTCAAAGGGTTGGACGTGATTATTTTCAAACTGTTTTGGGTGGGGAACCAGGAAACACCATCAACAAATGTTTGATTCCCCTCTTTCTAGTAGAACCCATCATCGATATAGGGTTACTCATAGGACTTGAATAGGGAAATATCTATGCCCAATGTCCAAATATTTTTATTAATGGATTATATGATGCATTGATAGTATGATGAGATTATTTATGATTTTTTTGCAAACAACGTCTTCCTAGAA
Source organism: Viscum album (assembly GCA_963277665.1). Classification (NCBI taxonomy): domain Eukaryota; kingdom Viridiplantae; phylum Streptophyta; class Magnoliopsida; order Santalales; family Viscaceae; genus Viscum; species Viscum album. The sequence continues at coordinate 373,759,488 of OY728119.1, read as the reverse complement.
ATTCTCTGATAGTAATTTCACTCCAAATGACCAAACCTTTTGAGTCAGGTACGTGGTCTCCAAATTAATCCGTGAACATGATTTGAAACAACAACCATTGATTTTTATTCATATCATTGTAGTGTTAGATCAGAAGGTAGTAGTTTGTTTATTTTGTAGCCTAGTCAGACAATTCTCAATATTAGGATGATATTAACTCTATATCCATTAAAAATTAAAAATATTAATACATAAAAATAATTTATCATGTTGAACATGAATGGGGGTTGAATGTGTCCCTTTATAAAAAATCATCAGATTCACCTGTAAAGGGGATATCAATGTTAAATTTTATAGGATCACTCTTTTTTAGATAGACCTCAGTAATAGAAACATTATCTTCAAACTCTTTGGGATTATAAAATACTCTATGGGTCTTTCTTTGAGGTATTTTGACAATCTTAGATCATACATGATCAATATCTTGGTCGATACGAAGGATCCCTACACTTGGATTTCATACTTTTAGTATAAAGGTTTACACTTCATAGTGTGAATATTTTCATTCACAGGAGATTCAGGAGATGTAGTACATGATGTTTATGGATAATACATCGAAATATGAGGTGGAGGGGCTCATGAATTTAGTTTGTTAGACCATAGAGGTCTTTTTTCATGCTGAAAGTGATTGGACACCAATACCACAACTAATTGGAATCCATGAGATATTTGGTCAATGTGTATTTTGGATGGTTCATGGGGATTTTAATTCTTCTGTTTGACTAGTTTAATGGATATTCCATGAGTTTGGACAACATTGACAGTTTGAGTTGGGATGTGTCTATAATTTCTATTCATACTATGACAGTGTCTTCCCCTATATCCTCAAATCCTATACCCTATTCCACTAGTTCCCAAATCATGTATTGGGTACTCTAATTATTATACCTAATAATCATAAAATAAGGGATCCATAAAATGAATGACATTAAAGGAATCAAATATTAACTCCTCATCTAATGATAAATTTTCATGTGTGACCATTTCAGGTTGTACTGTTTTGTGGGGCATGGCCCGTTGATTCAAATACGAGGAGATAAAGTCTGACAGGGATAAAACCAATTTTGGACATGTTATAGGTTCATCTTAGTATTCTTAATTCATTTATTTTGAATGATTAATCCTTTTTAATGGCACGATTTTGGAGTATTTTTGTCGATGACGTCAGATTTATTATATTGGAAGTATCTCAGGGCATAGTTATTAATTTTATCCATTCCATATAATACCATGATTTAAATTGATAAAGTATCATGTAATATACCCATAAAACATCCATTCCCTTACACTAATGAACTTATTCCACTAATCTCCTACTTATGTAGTTGTAGTGGAATCATTCCATCAATCATTTTCTTAAAATTATTCAATTAATATGAATTTCCTATCATATGATATGATTATGCACTATTAATAATCCAGTTGATACTATTATTTTTAGCGTTAATATCTATTTTTTCAAGGATGGATTTATAAATTATCATCTTTTACTTCCAGAATATATTTGATCAAGTGGAGGATAAAGATAGAATTTTCAATCTATTTTATATATTAATGTGTTTATCATAATCATATTTTTCTTTTATAGGAGAATAATTATTTTCAAGAAAGCTCTTCTTGTTTATTGGGTATTGACTTTTCTTTGAGTTCTGTGGGTAATGTTTCCACCTTTCCTCTAACTGTAATGAATAGATTTATGTCCATAGTTAGAATAGTGAAAAAAAATCTATAAAAACTATTTCTTATATATGACTAACAATATTATCTCGTTATCCTTTATTGACACCCTAGTTCTTTCCCATTAAAATATATCCATTCGGATTGACAGTATGACATGATTTTTCCATGAAAACCTCAAAATTAAATTTTCATAACAGGAAATGCCTTATCACTTATATTACTCCTCATGTACCATTATTTCTCAAAATTATTTTACTACAAATCATCTTTGGATAGTTGAGGATAATGTTCAGCTCTCTTATCCATTCTATTTTATGCTTTCTTTATTAGAACTTCTGGTTCCTCTGTGATATGTCTAACTTTATACTTAGATATATTTTGGATCATATTTTTTCTAGTATTTGATGTTTCATCATCACAACCAATTACACTTTTTCCCATAAATGTGGATCTGTAATCATTTAAGGCCTATTCTACTCCTTCAGAATCATGATTATCCCTTTCTAGCATCTCTACATATGATAATCTTCCAAACTATAATTTCTTCTTTATTTCCCTTGATTGTGATTCAGTTTCCAATTAACTCCATAGACTAACAACTTATTCTTCATGTCCCTCAACTATTAGAGACTTATCATTGAGTCCGGATGTGAGTTTATTGATTAATTTTTCTGTCTCTTCAATCCTAAACTTATGTTACATAACTTATTCTGAGCTTTCAAGTGTTTTTATATGGTCTTCTTCCCCTACTTCTAGTTTCCCAATTTCTACATCAAGATGATCAACATACCCTGATGATTGATTCATAATGGATATCAACTTTTTATATCACTTTCTTTGAATATTAATATTATCAAGATCATCTTAAAGTTCCTCCTAATAATCGAAAACACCACTCAATTGATTACTTTTATATTTTAAAGGTTCTACTATTTATGTATTATCCATCATGGATTCTTCAGGTTTAGATTTAAACATTGGTTATTCATCCTCTAAAAAGTAATTATTATCTAGTTATTTTTTACATATGAAACTCTTTCTCTATAATTTCGTTCTTGATTTGAAGTCTCACTTTTGAATAAACCTTTTTAGAGTCTTCTTCATGATTATTTCTTCACTTTCTTCATCATCTATCTTCCTTGAGAATCAAGAGGAAATGTACCCAACTCTAAAAGATTGAAAATATTCCATAGGAATATTTCTTTCAAATATCCCTTTTCCTCTCTCGAAATTTTTGGTAAAAAGATAAATAAGTTCATCTTCCTCCATTTATTAGAAAACATTATCTCTATAAACCACATGGTTTGATAAGTATTGGAAATAAGTTTGCTTTCTTACATCAGTAGTTGAATATTATTTCATAATATACTAGAATAATTAGTAGATCATCGATGGAAAATTTTGACATATCAATTTCCTCAATGGATGAAAATTTTGGATTTTACAATGGAGAAATCCTTCTCAATATTTTATTCAAAATGTCAATATCATTAATTTCTTAACTTAGTCCATAAATTTCTCCAATTAATTCAGTAATTCGATCAAAAAAGGTATCTCCGTTTTCATCTGGATGTATATTCTGATCATCAAAACTATTATCCAAAACATGGATTTTGGACTCCTTAACTTTTATTTTTTTCAATTATATATATTTTATAGTTTTTTACATATAGAATTGGCTGAATTGAAACTCATCACCTTCAAATAAGTTTGATTAGATAAAAATGCAATAAGATAATTTTGTGATGTGGAATATACATCTAGAATTTCCCTATCTGTTTTGGTCATAGATAGACTTGTCATATCAATTACCTAAATCCCATGAATAGTGGAAAAAATAACATCCATCCCAAGGAATCTCAGATGAGATCTCATCATGTTATTATAAATTTGGATTTTGTTTCCATCAAAGAGGGGGACTCCACTGACATTCAATGAATTCTCCACAAACACAACAATGAAAAAATTAACTCTAATAACATATACACTCTGATACCACTTGTAGGACCCTAGAACAAATTGAGAGGGGATGGGTGAACTAGGGTGTCAAATTTTTCTTCTAAAGAGACTAATCTTGTTCCCACATTGGTAGGAACTTGTCAATCCTATCTGATAGAATCTTGAAGTAATCCAAAATTTACATGCAGAGAGACAATACCCCAGTTTTACTTGGTTCACCCAAAGGGATAATCCAAAGATCATATACCGATAGTTCATTGGTCATACCTCAATCCTTAAATCTTTACTAGTTGTGGAATATAGAAGTAAATTCACAGTCACTATTTTCCTTAAACACTACCTTTACAATATTTTAGGGATAACAAACTTCTTCCCTTGGAACACTTCTGTCGACCCCCCTAGCTCACTACATTGGGTGAATTATTACTTAGTTTAACAACATGAAGTTCACTTTAATGTATTGGAATTTAACTCTTAGCACATATCTATCAAGAGACTATGCTTTCATCGATTCCCTAAGTTGATTTTATTGGAAGCATTGTGCACATAAACCAAATGTTCAATGCTATTGTTTGCAAAGATCTTTTATGAAGCTCACAACCTTCATGAAGGAAACTACCTTATCAAAACACGAATTCATTATAGAATGACCATTCATCGTGAAATTAATCTTTCTAATATGTCTAATAATTTTTCAATACTAAAATTTTATTTACATGATGCTTAGTATCACAATGAATACATGATTCATCAAACTCACATTCTTTAAGAATTAAGAGTGATTCATCCTTTGATAGAAATATTTTTCATATGAAATTAAGTGGGAGTAACTACCTATTTATAGGCCCACCATTTTGTGAATACCACAATATCATAGAAGATTTTTCTTAAAAATTCAAATTACTATTCAAGAAGATCTTCTATTTGAAAAAATCTAGAGAAATTTTAACCATTTTTGATTGTTCTAGTAGTCATGAAGAACAAAATTAATATATTAAAAACTTGAGATGATTTTTATAGCCACAAATAACACTATATTTACATCATATGTTCATGAATCTCTATCCTTCATGTAGATCAATCTTTTCAGAAACATAGTCTTATCAAACCCCAATCATTGTAAAACTTATGCCTATACTATACTTAATAAGAGAAAATTAAAAAAGCTAATTTTCATGAAGCTCACTCTATCCTCTTAATTTTGATCACAATAATATGGAAAACACTAGGAAATTATGAAACCTTCAACACTATAGTCATATTGTACTATACGATCACTTTTCTTGCAAAATAACTGATCAAATTAGTGTGAAATAAAAAGAAACAAAAACTAGACACTATTTCCAAAATGAAAATCCTTGGTTACAATAGAAAGGTATCATGCTTCAGACCCCCATCATCTAGTAAAAGGCTTTCAACATGGATGGTGAGTTCCCCCACTTGCTGATGAACTGGCCCGACACCGACAACCAGAATAACCCACTCTCCTCAATGAACATAACTAATACCATCAGGAGACATAAAAGTGACTCTCATATAATAACAATTAATGTGATACTCGTTTGATACCATCTGATCCATACCCTAAAACAATATAAATATTTACATATCGAGGATGTGAAGATCCCATAGAAAATATTACTACCCAACCTTGTGAGAACACCCCTTGCATATGTAGATGTCTCTCGACCATAGTCCAAATGGTGTGTTGATCAAAATAACCCCACTCAAAATCTCCACATCCAGAAGCAAACTATTCCCATATTTCTTAGATATAATTTAATGAGAGGTTCCTATATCATATAAGTCACTATAAAGTGTAGAAGCTATAAGAATAGTACCTTTAACTATTGATGGTTCAAACTCAAGACCCATAAGTGGAAGATAGAACTGCATGAAACTGTCCTTCCTATCATCCCTATACTATAGTTTTATTTTCCTATGTTACACCACTCTACTGATACAACCATAGTTTCTCAGAAGTACCGTGTCCATTTCCTCTACCACTACTGTCAGTGTAACTCCAACTGGTAGACTAATATAGGGTAGAATATAACCTCCAAATGCTCTGGCACAACCTGGATCCTCCATCACTACCCAAATGTCAAGGGTTTCTGAAATATCTATATATGTGACCCATCCTACTACAATATCTACACTCCACTAGTGGTTGGGGACAATAGCTATGAATATGTCCCAACCTGCCACACTGGTTGTAATATATTCAATTACTTCTCTTAGTAACTGATCTATCCCCATGCCCACTATGTTTTCCATATACCTGGTAGAAGTACTTAAAGTGAATTTTCCTATTCTATGAATACTTACATCGTAGTCATCTAGTATAAGCAACCTTCATTACACTATAATCATCGTTTAGGTTCCCTCAACAATGAGAGCATGATTTACCACTTCTGAAAACTTCTTCATCTTAAAGATGTTATCTTGGGATTTAATATCACATTTAACCCCATCTTGAAAACGCTTCACTATCGCAAACTCGTACCCTTATAATGTTGGAATAAAGCACTAAAATCCACTGAATTGACCAGAATAGTCTATCATGAACATGCTCCCCTAGGTCATCCACATAAACTCTATTTACCTCTCCTTCTTGAGCATATCAGGGTAAAATATCTCTAATAACATCCCCTGAATGTCCTTCAATACTATATTATATTACTGTTTGTACCATATATGTATTTTCTACCAATTGTTTAATTGAACCTGCAACATATAAGTAGCTAGTTTGACTTTATTCTGAATAAAAGTCTCTAATTGTTCAAGGATCATCTGCATAGACTCAATCCAGAACAGAGGTGCCTCTGGTCCACCCTCTCTAGGAAATGTTGGTGGGTGCTAAAACTGGAACTCCTATGTCATGTTGGACATATTTTTCACAATTCACCATTGGTCTAATTCAAAAATCTACATAAAATATGCAATGTTATCACATAACTTCTCTCCAGATCCATCACTTGGAACTACCAAAGGCTCTGGTTCCACTACTAGGGTCTCATTTACATTCATTCCTTCCTTCCATCCTATCAAAAAGTGTCTTCATGGGGGGATATACCTAAAATGATAAAACATATGTCTTAAGACACATAAAATAAAATTAAAAAGTCTTAAGCAGATGGATTCACATAAATCCACAATAAGTCATCCCTCATTCCCCACTAAATTGTAAAAACTGAGGCACTATAACTACCCTCAGCCATTCGTCTCATGGATCATCGTTAACATAGGGTAAAACATTCTCATATTCAAGGTTTCCCATTAGAAAACCATTTACCCATTTCCATTACCATATTTATTATTATTTAAAATACTAAATTTCATATTAGGAGCCTTTTTCAATTAAATTACACAAGTAATGTAAATCAGTTTCATTTATACTTCTCACCCAAAACATGATTTTCTATGAGTGTATAAAATTATGCATGTCAAATTAATTCCTAAGATCCTAGTATAATTTATGTAAAAAAACTCTCATTCCAAAACAGGTCATAAATTAAATCTTATAAAAATATTAGCATCACACAACATGTGCATCAGCTAAGGTTAAATATCTTTCAACCGAAATAGCAAACATCAATAACAACAATCCAACCCTGGGTACTTGGGGTTTCCCCCATAAATGGGTTATCTACTCCCATAAATGATCTTAGGAACAAGTCATAACTCATCCTATTCTCCTGCATATCTTTTCCAAAATGTAATACAATAGAAAATATAAAAAGAGATGAAAATTCATTTGATACCACATTTTGGCATCCCACCCCGGGTGACACATACTGGTTCCACGAGCCGATTGGTTTTGTGAACTCAGGAACAACTTCATACACTATATGATATCAACCAGTAGCAAGCATATAATATAAATTTCGTGGGGAGACTATACCCTCTTTATCAAAGAATCAAAATAGTGGAAATAATAAACAATAACTAACTAATGAAAAAAACAACTGAGATAATACAATAAATAAATATATAATAGTATCATATGATAATCCAAAATAGTAAAACAATATCCAAATCCAAATTAGTAGATATGTAATTCTATATATGTGTTATATTTCTAAATTAAACATATAATATAAAGACACACTAAAATCAACCAAGTGGGTCCTAAAATTTAGTTTTTTTTCTTATCCATGATCCATACCAACTCATAAATCTAACATAGGGCTCTATCCTTTATCCTATCATGAAAACATGAATTCTATTTGAGTACTAACTTGGAAGCTCAATTAGGGTGGTAATAATACTCAGATGGCCACCCCCAATGGTGTTTAAAACAATATCATGTCTATAAAAGGGTATATAGTTTTATAAAGAATAAAATATTATAATTAAAGTACAATGATTTAATAGTAAATTATTATTTGGATAATCACATAATTTCCATAGTTCATGATGAAAACCAAACCATTAATACCTACTCAATCTTGTACTAGAGTCTGAACCATCCCAATAGGGATAACACATTTCATTCGATCATGGGTTTCCATTAATTAAAACATTCCAATATCACATTCGAAAAATTGGGTCCTAGAGTAGTAGTCTGGAACCCCATGAGTATTTATAAAATTAGTACCTATCCCACAAATCAGTAATCACATATTTACATAAATATATTGGGGTTTTAGAGTAGCAGCCTAACACCCCATGGGTATTTCGAGTAGCAGCCCCTATCCTACAAATCATTCACAATTATACATCACATGGTTCTATAATATCCAAACATTTTTCATAATTTACCATAATTAATTATTCAACCATTAAATAATTTCCTTATTAAATAATGTATAATTTAAAAATAATTATTTTAATAATTTATCGGCACAACCAAAGGGTTGATTCCCATTTCACAGTTCAATTTCTCAACCAATTTCATTATTAAAAAATTTAACAGTTTCACAATCACGTGTTAAATGAATTGATAAATTCAATTTTGGTTTCAATTATCCAATGAAAAAATTGAAATCATCACAATTATATATATACAATTAAGGTAAGGACTATAGGAAAATTTACATTTAGACATCCTACCTTATGGTCATTGATGAATGCCCCCCAACTCTTCTCCCTCAATTCTATGGATAACGAAAGAAAAAAAATTAGGCTAAGGGGATTTATAAATTAAACCTATGATCAAGATCAATCCCCAAAGTTAAAATGCATTAAAAGTATCCATTACTTCATCAGAAGTAGGAATGGAAGGAAACAAAAGAGAAAAGGTTTATTGGGTAACAAGAACCTATCTGAGATGATTGGAGATGAATAAATCACTCTAAAAACACTAGGATTATTCCTAAAGTTTAGGAGAGTATGGATACATGGAGGAATAAAAACATAATGAACCACATGACTGCTTTAAAAAACTTCTCAAGAAATTACACAATATGTAATTCCTGTACACATCATGTAATCCTTTTTAGAGGGTTGTGATAAAAAGATATCTCCATAGGATGGTATATATCCCGATTAATTATTACATTTCATGTAATAAGAATACATGGTGTGTAATATTTTCATGTCATGAACTAGTACACTATGTGTAACCATTCATGAAATTTGTTTTTAGAAATTTACAAATCCTGTAACCTATTTACACATCATCTAAATTTTTTGCATACTATATTTTAATACCAAAAGTTGTACATTAAATATTAGAACGACATTCATGTCCTTCCAAACCATTTCATCCCATCACCAGCCCTAGAAAAAAAAAGAAAATTAAATGTTGGAGATACATGAAAAAATGATGAGATAATACACTCTTATTCATCCATATCCATATGTTATATTCCTTATAATGTTATTATTTATATTTGGGAACCCAATGATGTGCTATATAATGTGACTTTCATATATTTGTTCTTTTCTTTTAAAAATGATTTTTTATTACTCTTTTTATGATGTAATATTTCAAAAACTATTTTTTATGATATTAAAATGGTTTTCCCTACATGATCATTTTTTTCATCCAATTCTAGTTTCCCTGGGTAAATTATTTATGAATTTTTAAAAAATCCATTATTAAAGGTTATTTTTTAAAAAAATGTAAAAGATGTGAAAAAGTTTCACTTATAAATTTTGAAAATAATTTTTTAAAGTGGCCTATAAATATAACTTGTTAAGAAAATGATACTTTTTTCTAAAATATCTTTTTGAGGTTTTTCCAAGTGAACACATTACTTCTCCATTATGACCATTATTCACAATTATGCTTCCTTTAAATGATTTAAAATTGTTTTCCAAATAAACCTAATTTAGAATTATTTTAAAATAAAAGGTTTATTCCTTCTTATTTTTCAATATAAATTATACAATGGCCTTTAAAATGTCTTTTATATCTATATCAATATAATATAATCATTTCTATGATATTATCTCATGATACCATCCTCATTATTTCTCTAGATGGATTATTCTGATGTTGGGTATCATCATGTTACCCATTTCCTTCTATGGTTAATTATTATTTTCTAAAATAATGTATCATTTCCTTATATGGAACACATAATTTTATATATTTTATGAATATGAAGGGTGTGACCTGATAGATATGCAATGCATTGGGTAAATAATTAATATTTAGACACGATATGTTTATGATACCTTTCTATCATTCATTAGTAATATTTGATGATACCTTGGTGAACAACCTTGTTAATATTGTTTAGGACACCTCCGTGAAGGAATTTGGTGATATTATTATGAAGGTATGTTGTTTTTATTGTAGCCACACTTCCATATTATGCCTCATGTTATTTATTATGTTATTCCTCATTCTACAATGTTCATGTTCATATTTTATACACTATATTGTAGATATGATATCACAATCCTAGGATATATATTTCTTTATTCTAAAAGATTCATTAGATGATTCACTCCTTATGAATACATGTTTTATTTGGTATGAATCCTTTATGATGTGTTAATGTTTCTTTTGTATATTATCATACCCATATTTTCATCATATTTTCACTTATGATCATTGATTATTATTTCTTATTAGTACCCTTATCAATCCTTTGAGCTTGCCTATTCTTATATTTTTATTTCCCCAGGATATGAATAAAAGTAATGCATATGATATGGTTAGAGGTGTATCACATGTAGAGAATTTACAGGAAATATTGAAGGATTATTTGGGATTATGTATATCTTAATATTTTGGAAGATAATGTCCCTTAAATGAGAAATACATAAGCTTTATTATTTAATGAATTTTCATAACTCTCTAAAACTATAATCATAAAAGGCTGTGGGAATATATGTAATGAAATATCTTATATAATTCATGTAATCATGACACAATTTTTTTTAGGTCATTATAATTGATATCAAATCAGGGATTAAATAAATTTATAGGTTAAGATGTTATTGGTTGAGGATCATTTAAGAGTTATAAATGTCCATAAGGGTTAAAAATTTATGCTTGATAAAAATTTTAGAGGCATATTTATCCCTTTATGTTAGCTGTGGAAATATTGAATGTTTTATGATGTTTGATAATTAAGATGATATAATATTAGTGAAAACCATAGAAATAATTCTATCCTAAATTTTTTCTAATTAAGAGATTGTATTTTTTTCCAAGAATGTACAAACCTGTCTAGATACTATTGAGTTGATGTACTTATGGAAAAAATACACCAAAGGGTAATCTAATCAAGAAAGGTTGGTTGTGTATAAACTATGTCTTCAAATGACACATGATGAGTGGGCCTATGACATCAAAATTGGTAGAAAAATTCTTAAGGATAAGATTTTGTTGAGCATATTCTATTTATAAATCATGATGATGGATTTTCATTCTAATTATTTGGGATATTATCTTAAAATGTGAAAGAGAATTGATCATAAAATAACCTATGATAATACATGTTAATCTGAAAGAACTATAGGGTAACATAAGGATGTTATAACGTATAAAATCCATAAGATATACTTTTCAAATAAAAATATAGTTGATCTTTCTAATGTTAATATTTATCACTCATTTTAATGTTGGTTTCTGTAAAATTGAAATAGGTATATGCGTGAATTGAACATTAATTTTTTTAAAAAACTAATTAAATAAAAATAAATAGTAAATGAAAAATAAAAAGAGATAAAGAATAATATATCTAAATAAAAGGAGTGAGTGTTGTAGAAATTAAAATCTCAATGCAATTTAATGAAGGAGTTAAAAAACATAAAATGAGTCCCTACATCTCCTCCCACTAAGACGATTCATAGGTTTGTATTAATATTTATAATAGTAGAAAATAAACCTTAACAAGAGAAAAATAATTCATTTTTAATTATGTAATAAATAAAACTTCTAAAATAATGTTTTTTAAATGTAGAAATAAATAATCCCACAGTCCCTCACATTAGCTGAACAAATTACCCATGAGCCCTCACTATTAGTGTTAGTGAGAAACCAAGAAGAAAAAAGAAGAAGTTTTCTGTTTTTGATAAATCCTTTACTGCCCACTCTCAAATATCATAGAAATAATTGAATTAAAAATAATGGAAGAAAGAGAGAAAACTATAAGAGGGAATTAATTATAAAAATAAAGCACAATTTTTCTAAAGAGAATCATCCATTATAACATGTAGCATTAAAAACTTATTGGGGTTGTATTTATAGAACCCAGATTTCCTATGGTAATTTTTTATGATTTTGGGGTCGAATTGATTTTTTGAAGGAAAAGTAGGCTAGTGGGGACCACATGCAATGAATATGTTTTTATCCAAAAAAATCCAATAACTAGCTGGTGGATTCCTAAGGCTCATCTCTAACCAATTGGAATGTGTGTTTGGAAAGAGGCTAATACCACTACCCCCCTCACGAGCTAGTTGGTGGATTAATATTGGCTAGCCATAAAGCATTGGTAAACCCCAGGTGGTTCTGTAGTGCCCACCAATAGACTGATGCTATGCCTTAGGCTAGTCAATGTTTATACCTAGTGAGGGACTTTTTGATGGACCTAGAGTCACTTCTTTAACTCTTATTTTTTCTGTTCAACAATATAACATCATATATGAATTTAAAATCTAAAATAAAATCAAAAAAAAAATTAGAATCATAATTAATGTTTATGATCATTAAAAAACCTAGAGAGTGAGGGGTACAATTGTTAACACATTTGGTTTTTATAATAGATGGAGAAAGTAGTAATAAAGTTAACTATGAGTGTGATGGAAAATAAAGTAGTTTTCTGAACAATCTACTAAATATAACATGATATAGTGTGATGAATTTTTTGATTAATCTTATCAAGATATCTTGACACATGATTAACAATATGAAACTATTTAATGTTATAAAAACCATTAATGATAATGATGAAGTTTCATTTATGTTAAAGTGATAAAGATGATGAAGGAAAGAAGGTTTAATATCCTATGTGTCAAAAATATGAAAATAATCACGGGGGAACTTACATAAAGGGATTGACAGATGCGAAAAATGTGAAGATAACAGCCATAATGCTCACTGGTGTAATGGAAAGAGAGAATCCAAAAAAATACAATGCTTAATTTGAAATGGAATTCAGCATTGTAAAAATCAATGCCCAATCTAAGGGATAATATGGGAAATATGTAGAAACAACCTCCTAGACCATGTGAATAATGAAAATCCTTTTAAATGACTGAAATTTAATTGAATAATTATTATTTAGAATATATTTGTGGATATATTATATTGTGTGTGTTTTAACTAACTCAACTATTATATAATAAATTATAAAAACACATTGTGGTATAATTATTATTTCAAAAGTAAATGAATCATCTTCATGGTTTCTGCAAAGTTACTCCTTAAGAATCTAGATATTTAACCCATAATATAATTTTACATGATATTAGGACTGGATTAGTTCACTTTACAAATATATAATCACAATTTTATAGAGGAAAAACTCACTTTATATTCTAAATCAACCTATGATCATCTATTGGTGTATGGTTAATTATGGGCTCCCGATTGAAATTAATCACATTATATGAGTTTTAATACTTTGATGATGTGATTTATTTAAGGTGGGGGGGGGGGGGGGGATGTAACACTATAAAATTTTAATTTATATCCTTCTTTTAAATAAATATTATATGTTTTATTTATTTCCCCACACACATCACTAAAAAAATGAACCATGACACCAATTATTAAAATTAGTTTAACCATTTTAAATTATTCATTGAATTGGTGGGTATAAATATGGGAAACCATATTATGAAATATATATAGAAAGAAAAGAATGGTAATTCACTAATAAAATCCATCTAGTGTAGTTCATAACTAATTAAATCAATTTTTTTTGAATATATATATGATAAAATAAGTTACCATCAATCCAATAGATATTACAAAATAGGTAATAAATTAATTTTACCCTCAAAAGAGATATTTTTCCTAAAAAAAATTTATGCATGCTTTTCTTAAGGTAAATTTTGATCAATTTTTAAAGTTAAATAAGATAAAAATATTTTATTTGTTATAATCATAATTTCTGAATTTTTAATCGGTCATTTTCATTTTAGGAATTAAATTATGTTTCCAATTTAAATATTAGTTACCACGGTAAAACAATTATTTTTCAAAGAATGGTACATTGCTAAATATTGTGTATTTTAAATGTAAATAAACCTATTTTAAATTATAACTCTAATATGAGGTTTGAACATAATTAAAAATAAATTCAAACTAATTTAATTCGCAATAAATGTTAAAAATATTTGGAACACTTAATGATTAAAATGATACTTTTTTGTAGAAACGGATTTTCTATACAATTTATTTTTTAATGTAAAAGTAAATTTTATCAAATATAGAAATTGAAATTGATTATATGAAGATCAATTTAATATTTACCAAATAAAAATTTCCCAATAAGTTTTATTTTTGGTTTTTAGTAATAAAATAATTACCATAGTTAATTTTTAATCAAGATCAATATGTGTTAAAATGGGTAATCTTATGTGACTCAAATTTTACTAAAACTACTTGATAATTAGAAATTATAGAATAGATATTTTAGGTTATAAATACATACCAACAAGTTCTACTAATATTTACCTACATAAATTACCTAAACGTCATTAGTTTCATTTTTACCCCCTTCTTATCATCCATTTCTAAGGATTTGTCCCACTTTTACCACAGAAAAGGAGCTCACTTCTAACCACTTTAAAACACACCTCTACTTCAACATTAGCATGAACATATACCCATTTCACTTACCATAGAGATATTTTAAAAGTTTTATACCCTATTTTCATTGAATTAACTCAATTTCTTCATTTCTAAATGACATATCAACAGAATATCTGAGCTCTCAACATGAGTATTACTTACCCTTTAACTTTTCTTATTTATCCTCCTCATCCAACCTCATGAAACAAAATTATAATGATATTTATCTAATAAAATTATTATAAATAATATAATTAAATGTTTATATATTTATGGTATAACCATTATCCATTACCCTCTCATGAAATAAAATAAATGAGTACATTTCTCCTGCGTATGTGTGGAATATTGCTTCCATGAACAACACATTTCCTTTTTCAACACCAAATTTCATGGATGGTTCTAGAAATTAATTTAGTAAATAAATATATTATTAATGTTAGTGTAACACCCTGATATTTTATGAGAAATATTCTTTTTATGTCCTATGTTATATGCAACACCAAAGAAATATTTCACTACACACAACACTAGCTTGGCTTGCGTTATAAGCAAGAGCAACCTTCCTCGATAGCGTGTGTTGTACGCAATATCATGTTTCACTAAACAAAAATATGTTATTAAAATATTATATATTGTATTCTTTCTAAATATTAATAAAAACATTTTGAATTTTATATATCATTAGAATTCATTTTACATATGATACGAGAAAAAAATCAATTTTTCAGATAGATGATTTTTTTTTTCAAAAATGCAGTTTTCCGCCTTTTGATGGAGCACCCATTTTAAAAATATTTTTTGACAAGTATATAAGTTAAATTTTACAAAATAAAATTATTCCTTTGAATCTAGATATAAAAAATTACATTGGATAAATTTTTGATACTTTTCTGATAACATTCATATTTTGAGGAATAATAAAAACTGAATATATTTTAATTAAAAATAACTTTTTCATAGCAATAATTTATATGGTTAGATTATAATATTGCATGGTTTTAAAGTATAAATAGAATATATTTTTACCATTTAATATAATTTATTTCATTACCAATAATTTAACATTGAATTCATAGGTAAAACATTTCAGTCTTTGGCAATGTTTTAACTTTTGAAACACATTTTCTTAACAACAGAATTAATTTTAAATTAATTACTACAAATTATATGTTTTGAATTCTAAAAAATGGATTCCATATTTGAATACAGAGGGTCCAAATTTTCTTAATAGGTTACTTTTATTTTTTTTTTTGATATTATGAATATTAACTATGGTAATTTTTATTTACTGCCGTTAAAGGTAAACTGAGTAATTAAGGTTAAAAATAAGATTTTAAAACTACCCTAACACCAATAAAAATTATATTGGATGACTAAAAGTCGACCCATTTCACCTAGGGATCGGAATAGATTAATTTTGTGGACTTTTGACCTTTAAAATAATTTAATTATTATTAAAACCAAAAAACGTGACAACGTATCACTCTCTTAAATCTTATAAGTATAATTATTTTAAAATAGTGATAAACATCATGAAACATCGAACATGAATAGTATATAGAAAGATAATAATATTATCTATATCATGTGATTTTATTTATAATTTTTAGAAATTAAATAATTATCATTAAAGGTGACACAGTAGTGATGTTGAAATTATTTTATAGATTGAAATATCAAATAAATGGTTTTAAAAATATTAAAATAAAAATTATATGAACTTTTTAATGCACTAAACTAATTTTATAGATACATATGACATTTTATAAATCTATTAATGCTTTTATTTAGAACATATCTTCTCTGAGGATTTGATTTAAATTCAAATAAATTAATAGTGTCAAAATTGACACTATTGTTATTTTATAAAAATAACCTAATATAATATTGTTTAAAAATAACAAAAATATTTAAAAATTATAAATTAAAAATTATATGGTCGAAAATCTCATAAAATATCCAATTATGCAATATTCACACCACATAGGTAATTATTTATAATAATTTAAAATTTAGAATCATATTACCACAATTAAAATTAAATAGATTAAATAATGATAAATCAAGTTGATAATGTTTAAAATAAATTCACAACATGTCTAAATTTTATTGGTTGATGAGATTACAACCCTATATGATCTAATATTCTAATTTGAGTGATTTTTTAAGTTTTTATGTGGACTTTGAATTTATTATAAATTATTATTATTTTTTATTTCCAAAGGTGCCCCTCTCCTCACTTATAAAAGGGAACCTCCTCTATCTCCTACTCACACAATTTTGAGCCTAAAATCTCGTCCAACACCTACCCATTTACCTTCTCAACTTCCTTATAAACATACTAGATGTCTTTGTCTTCTTAATGCACTAATTTGAGTGCCCTAAGAGGAGGTTTCAAAGAGGCATGTCGAATAAGAGGTAATATCTGTTACCGTTTCTTTCAAATTCATGTCTTCTTATACATACTATTATTTAGTTGTTTCATTAGGAATTAATAACATCAGTGTCAATCATATACGGATTTGTTATTATAAATATGAAACAACCCTATTTCACCTTCTATCAATCCTACGGAAAACAAAATCACCGCGCGTGCGTACGTACGGAATACCATCTCCACATCGTGGTGTAATCTGTTTTCCACCACCACATTACTTGGATGGGGATAATGGTTTAAAGAATAACTATATATGATTATTTTAAAGTGATATTGATTCTTAAATATTATACATACACTTCAATACAATTCCATGATCATGGGAATGATATCATCGTTCGTGCGTACATACGGCCCACCGTCTCCACGATGTGATGCGAATCATTCTACATGATCTTCACTGAGTAATGATTATATAAATGAATTGAATGAATAAATATGATATATATTACACTAATACCATTCTGGAAATGAGGTATCTATATCCTAAAAAGAAGAAGAATAATTTATTTGACAAAACATGCATAAGAAACTAAAGCAATGAACACCCAAATAACAAGCAACAATGAAATATTACTAATAAGAAGATAATAATATGAACATATATGATATAATAACAATAAATATGATTCTATAATAAGTCAATGACATTATTTAAATTATTACACTGGAGGTTCGGATATGTACGAAGAAAATCAGACATAAGGTAAGGGGAAATCTCGCAATCTCATTTTTAACCAAGATTGTTTATACTTCAGAATTTACAGGGGAATAATTATCATACACATATATGTTTCATCAATATTTAATATTATTTCTACCCTCCTACTATTTTTTAAATCCAATTTTACCCGTTGGTGTGTTTTTAGTAAAAGATATGAAAGGAATATTTTGTCGTTTCTAGTACGAGGTACTTTTTGAATTTTCCGGCCAAAGTACGAGAAAAATGTTTTTTTAACTTATACTGAATGAATGTATTTTTATGAGTTCATAGAACATTATTTCCATGATTATTCCTTTACATGTTTTCGTGTTTATTTTTAATCAAATTCTTTTCGTTTATAATTTTATGACATGTTAAGAAAGGAAAAATGTTTTTGAAGTAGAAAGGATATTTTCCTCCAGAATGGAGTTCAAGTGTTTTATCAATATTATTTTACATCTAAGATGATAAAGGGTTATGTTTCTATCCCTATTTTTAAATTTATTTGGTTATGTTATGATGGATTTAATTTTATGATGTCCTTTTATCTTATATGGATTATGTTTTGATGGCATGATATTTAAGAATCCCATTTTTATTTCATGGGTTATGCTATGATTTATGATTTTGTGGCACACATAAGAATGGTTTCATTATGAGATGGGTGGGACCTATATCTCCTTCCAATGCATTGGTTAATTATTTTTATCTCCTAAGATAGACATGGTTGGAATGAAAAGTTAATCTAGTTCAGTGATAGAGGACCGGAACGAGGAGTGAACTCGGTTCAGTAATGGACTTTGTCTGCTATGATGGTCTTGGAAATGAGCCTTGACTAAAATGAAATGAGTTTCTATGATTATGTGTCTATTCCACAAAGTTACATGTTTTAATTTACTCTTATTAGGATTAAATTTCACTACTATGATTTATCCCATGTTATGATATCATGATCTCTTTTGCAGGTTAAGATTTTCAAAATGTTATGTTCTTATGAATATGATATGATTGATATTTCTTTTGTTTACCCTTACTGAGAATTTGAGCTCACCTTATTCTATGTTTTCTTTTCCCTAGGCCAGAAATATGGGTATTAAGTAGTATATTCCAAAAGGAACTCTAGATATGATGAAATAAACGAGAGATAATGTAGATGATTTAGGAACCAGTTGTTTATGTTTCCTATTTTCTAAAGACACTATACCTATAAATTCCTATCATGGTTTTGTTATATGTTATATTATGTATGCTTCAATTATGATTTAATAACCATGTATGTAAATTATGGGTTGTTATAGTTGGTATAAGAGGGATGTTATAGTCAACCTTTGGAAACTAGGATGTGAAAGCCTTAGTTAAATCCCTAAGGATATGTCTAAGTATAGGATAAAATCGTAGTGTTTTAGAAATGACCATGAACAACCTATGATAAGACATAAAGTGTGAAATTTTATTCTTGATTAGGTGGTTTTTCTGTTATGATTAGTGTTTCTCACACTATGCTTATTAGTTTTAGTCAATGGCTGGAACCCGAAAAAACCGTGTTAATACTGAATGCGATGAGAAATGAAATTATCGTCCCCCTAAGCAACCAAACGTTATGTGATTTGGAATGCAAAAACTTTTATCCATACTCACACAACTTTCTCAAGAAATGAATCATGCTGGACTTCCAAACAAGCAAAGTAAGGAGAAATATTCTGTTGAATCCTTCATGAGGCAGCGTCCACCTTCATGAAGCGGGTCTTCTGATCCATTAGTGGCTGAACAATGGATCGATACCACTGAAAATATATTTTCAGTTCTACAATGTTTTGAACATGATAATGTTATCTTAGCAGTATATCGTTTGGAAGGTGATGTTGATCTATGGTGGAATCATGTCAAGAATACGAGGCAAAGAGATGAAATAGAGTCCATGGAATGGGAAGAGTTCACGAACTTATTTTTCAATAAGTACTTCCCTCGTATTCTTCGAACAAAGATGGAGAAGGAGTATCTTAAAATGAAGAAAAAGGATGATGAATATTTTGGTACCTACGAGGCAAATTTTACGAGACTTGAAAGGTACACTTCCATAATTATTATCCAACCTAATATTAAAAATGATCTATTCTTTGGTGGCTTAAAACCAAGTCTTCGAAGGGAATTTTCCATAAGGGACATCAATAGCTACGAGGTAATTTTTTGATGTGATCTCAAGGTTTATATGGATATTGGAGTAACCAATCAAGCATCAGTGAATGATAAGAAGAGGAAAATAGAATTCAAAGGAAAATCTAAAGACCACATTGAAAAGAAGTTGAGTTTTCCCTTATGCTCAACGTGTGGAAATAAACAAGGAGGGAATTTATTAAAGGGAAATGTAAATGTTTAATATGTGGAAAAGAAGGTCATCGGGTAGTTTAATGTCGAAATAGTGGGAAGAAGATATCTAATGATACAAACAAAGAAAGGGATACACAGAATGCACCTCCTACACTTCAATGTTTCAAGTGAAAAGAAATGGGGAATTATTCCAATCAATGCCCTAATCCAAGGGTTCTTGATGATGATTGACGTCAACAAACTCTTAAGGACAAATACAAACGAAAGTCACATGAAATTTCTATCGACGATGTGGAGTATGATAACGAAGTTATGAAAGGTACTCATACCATCCAATCTAAAGTAGAAAATGTTTTATTTTATTCTGCATCCACCAACTCTTTTATTTCTAAATTTTTTTAAGGGTATCGCCATATTACCACATCAAATAGATATTGAGTTAGCCATGACAACTCCTAATGGCACAACAGTCGCATCAAAAGTTGTCAATGCTTCTCCGATTGAAGTTTGTGGGAAAGTGCTTCCTGCAAATTTTGTGATCCTCCCTATAGTAGAATTTTATGTGATTCTTGGCATGGATTGACTTTCATTATATGGAGCTCATACAAATTTCCAAATAAGGGAAGTCACATTTCATATCCCAGATCAATCTAAGATAGTCTATCAATGCAAGGATGATCGTAACCTTTCAGTGGAAATTTCTTCCATCTTATGGGTCTTGATTCCACTAAATGAAGGTTATTTATCTCAAATGGTTGGAGAGAAACTCACGATTAAGAATATTCCCATTGTACAGGAGTTTGATGATGTCTTTCTGGAGGAATTTCCAGGTCTTCCACCAAATTTTGAAGTTGAGTTTTCAATAGAACTCGTACCGAGTGCTTTAGCTATTTCAAAACACCTTTTAGAATGGCCCCAATTGAGTTTCAGGAATTGAAGATGCAACTCTAAGAGAATCTTGATAAGGGATTCATACACCCTAGTGCGTCACCTTGGGGATCACCTATTCTTTTTTTAACAAGAAAGATGGATCATTGAGATTATGCATTGATTATCGAGGACTTAACAAGATCACTGTGAAGAAAAAATATCATCTATCACGCATTGATGACTTATTTGACCAACTACAGGGAGCTCAATACTTTTCTAAGATTGATCTTCGTTCTAGGTATCATCAATTAAGGGTCAAAAGGGAGGATATACCAATGACGTATTTCATTACAAGGTATGGACACTATGAATTTATAGTGATGCCATTTGGACTTATTAATGCCATGATATCTTCATTGATCTAATGAATAGAGTCTTTAGTGACTATCTTGATCAGTTTGTGGTAGTCTTTATAGAAGATATTCTTTTCTATTCAAAGAGCAATCAAGAACATGAAGATCACTTGAGAATTATATTTAAGACCCTGAAAAGGAGAAGTTTTATGCCAAATTTTCCAAGTGTGAATTCTAGCTTCAAAAAGTTTCATTTTTCGGTCACATAATCTCAAGAGGGGATATCTGTGGACCCAGCAAAAATAGAGGTTATTGAAAGATGGTTGATACCAACAATAGTAACTAAGATCCAAATTTTTATTGGTTTAACTGGGTACTATCGACGTTTTGTGAAATATTTTTCAAGATTATCTAATCCACTAACCTGGTTGACTTGAAAAAAGATGTTATATTCGTTTAGACAGAGGAGTGTGAACAGAATTTCAAGGAGTTAAAAAGAAGGTTACCAGTTCAGCTGTGCTCACACTGCGTTGTATTGGAGAAAGGTTTGTGATCTACAGTGATGAATCCAAGAAGAGATTGGGGTGTGTTCTCATGCAAAATGACATGGTGATATCTTATGCCTCACGACAGTTGAAAATCCTTGAGAAAAATTACCCAACTCATGATTTGGTGTTATCTGCATTAATCTTTGAATTAAAGATTTATAGGAACTATATTTCTGGTGAAGGGTGTGATATTTATACTCATCATAAAATCTAAAGTATATTTTCTCACAAAAGGAGCTGAATATGCGCCAAAGATGTTGGTTGGAGAAAATTATGGATTACGACTACTAAATTCATTACCACCCTGGGAAAGAAAACAAGGTGGAAGATGCATTAACTTGATAGGACCATGCTAGCTTATCCTTGATGAAGATCAAAAAAATATAATATTTATGGATTTACAAAGGATGGATCTTGGAATTATAGTGGAAGGGAAGAAATATTATCTTTCTCAAATGAATGTTTAACCATCTATACATTTGAAGATTAAAGAGGCCGAAATAAAAGATGCGGAGTTACAAAATAAGGTGATAATTGTTCATGAATTCAACCTTGATTGTGATGGGATAATAAGGTTCCAGAATTGGGTTTGTGATTCACCCATACCAAAATTAAAGAAGGATCTATTGGATGAAGCTCATAGTTCTTCATTCTCTATTCATCCTGGAAGCACTAAGATGTATATGGACATGAAAGTGTACTTCTGGTGGGATGGCATGAAAAGAGATGTTGTTCAATAAGTCTCTTAATGCTTGGTTTGTCAGTAAGTTATAGCTGAGAGACAGAAGTCTAAGGGGATGTTACAACCATTACCCATACCAGAATGAAAATGGTAAAACATCACTATGGACTTTGTCACCGGACTTCGTAAAACATCCAAAGGCAACAATGATATATGGGTCATAGTTGAACATCTTACGAAATCGGAACACTTCATTATTATTAGAGAAGATTTGTCTATGGATCAAATTCTAAGGATATATGTAAAGGAAGTGGTAAGATTTCATGGAGTACCAATTTCCATTATATCTGATTGGGATCTGAGGTTTACCATGATGTTCTGGAAAAGTCTTCAGTATACTTTAGATACAGAGTTAAGTTTCAGCACTGTTTATCATCCTTAGACAGACGGTCTGTATGAGAGAAAAAATCAAAATCTAGAATATATTTTAAGAGTTTTCTCTATGGATTTCAAAGGTGGTTGGGATCAACACCTACCATTGGTGTAATTTTCTTATAATAATAGCTTTCATACTAGTATTCAGGTAGATTTTATGAAGCTCTCTATGGAAAGAAATGCAGTACCCCAACTTGCTGGGTTGAAGTTGGGGAAAGAATGATATTAGGACATGACCTTGATGATGAGATGGCAGAAAAGGTCAGATCTAATCAACAACACATAAGAGCAGCTCAGAGTCGACAAAAAAGTTATGCCGACAACCGAAGAAAAGAATTATAGTTTGACGTGGGTGATAAAGTGTTCTTACAAATACCTCCTTGGAAGAGTGTAATGAGATTTGGAAAGAAGGGAAAGCTAAGCCCTAGGTATATCAGTCCTTTTGAAATATTAGATCGTGTTGGGAAGGTAGCTCACCGATTGGCACTTCCACCGAATCTGTCTCAAGTTCACGATGTGTTCTATGTATCTCTCCTAAGAAAGTACATACTTGATCCTTCACATGTACTAAGATCAGAAGTTGTACCGCTGGAGAAAGATCTTTCTTATGAAGAACAACCGATAGGGATTCTTGATCATAGCTAAAAGGTTCTACTAAACAAGACCACTCACTTGCTGAATGTTTTATGGAGGAACCACCAATTAAAAGAAGCTACATGGGAGCTTGAGGATATGATGAGGGAAAGGTATCCTCATTTGTTTGTTACGAAATAAGGAATTTCGAGGGAAAAATTCTTTTTAAGGGGGGTAGAATGTAACACCCTGAGATTTTATGAGAAATATTTTTTTTATGTCTTATGTTATATGCAACACCAAAGGAATATTTCACTGCACACAACACTATCTTGGCTTGCGTTATACTCAAGAGCAACCTTCCTCGATAGCGTGTGTTGTACGCAATATTGAGTTTCACTAAAAAAAGATATGTTATTAAAATATTATATAAAGTACCCATTATAAATAGTATTAACAATATTTTTAATTTTATATAACATTAAAATTAATTTTACATATGATACGTGAAAAAAATCAATTTTTCGAATACAAGAATTATTTTTTTTCCAAAATGCAGTTTTTCGCCTTTTGATGGAGCACCCATTTTAAAGATAATTTTTGACAAGTATATAGTTAAATCTCAAAAACTAAAATTATTCCTTTCAATAAAGATTTAAATATTTACATTGGATAAATATCTGATACTTTTCTGATAACTTTCAAATTTTGATGAATAGTGAAAACACGCTATATTTTATTTAAAAACAACTTTTTTCATCGCAATAATTTATATGGTTAAAATTATAATATTGAATTGTTTTAAAGTATAAATACCATATATGTTTACCATTTAATATAATGTATGTAATTTCAATTAATTTTACATTGAATTTAATAGGTAAAAACATTTAAATCTTTGGCAATGTTTTATCTTTTGGAACCCGTTTTCTTAACAATGGGATTAATTTTAAATTAATTACCAAAACTTATGTGATTCTAATTTTGAAAAATGGATTCCATATTTGAATTTATTGGGTCCAAATTATGTTAATAGGTTACTTTTATTTTTTTGATATTATGAATAGTAACTACGATAATTTTTATTTAATGCAGTCAAAGGTAAATCGGGTAATTAAGGGTAAAAATAAGATTATAAAATTACCCTAAAACCTACCAAAATTCTATTTGATGGCTACAGGTAGACCCATATGACCTAAGGGTCGGAATATATTAATTATGTGGACTTTTGACTGTGAATATAATTTAATTATTATTAAAAACAAAGAAAGTGACAACATGTCACTCTCTTAAATATTTTAAGTATAATAATTTAAATTTAGTGATAAACATCATAAAACTTCAAACATGAATAGTATCAAGAAATATAATAAAATTATCTACATCATGTGATTTTATTTATAATTGTTAGGGATTAAATAATTATCATTAAAGGTGACACAATAGTGATGTTGAAATTATTATTTTTTGATTAAAATATCAAATAAATGGTTTAAAAAATATTGAAATAAATATTATATGAACTTTTTAATGTCCTCCACTAATTTTATAGATAAATATGACAGGTTATATAACTAATAATTCTTTTAATTCGAACATATCTTCTTGTGAGGATTTTATATAAATTCAAATCAATTAATAGTGTCAAAATTGACACTATTGTTATTTTATAAAAATAAAATAATATAACATTGTTTAAAAATTACAAAAAATATTTAAAAATTATAAATTAAAATTTATATGGTCTAAAATGTCATATATTATCCAATTATGGAAAATTCACAACAAATAAGTAATTATTTATAACAATTTAAAATTTTGAATATTATTACCACAAATAAAATTACATAGATTAAATAAGGATAAATAAAGTTGATAATGTTTATCAAAAGTTCCCAACATGTATAAATTTTATTGGTCGATGATATTACAACCATATATCATCTAATATTTTAATTTGAGTAATTTTGGAAGTTTTTATGTGGATTATAAATTCATATTGTTTTAGATTTCCAAAGGTACCCCTCTCCTCTCTTATAAAAGGGCACCTCCTCCCTCTCCTCCTCACACAATTTTGATCCTTAAAGCTCAGAAAAACTCTATCTATTTCCCTTTTAAACTTCCCTAGAAACATAATAGATGTCCTGGTATTCTTCAAAGTCCAATTTTAGTTCCTTAAGAGGAGGTTTCAAAGAGGGGTGTCGAATAAGAGGTAATATCCGTTACCGATTCGTTCGAATTTATTTCTTCTTAAACTTCCTCTTATTTAGTTGTTTCATTATGAAGTAATAACATCATTATCACTAAAATACTTATATGTTATAATAAATATGAAACAACCCTATTTCACCTTCTATCCATCCTACGTAAAATGAAATCACCACGCGTGCGTAAGTACGGAATACCGTCTCCACGCCATGGTATAATCTGTTTTCCACCACAACCATACTTGGATGGGAATAATGGTGTAAAGAATAACTATATATGATTATTGAAAAGTTATAATGATTCTGAAATAGTATACATACACTTAAATATAATTCCACGATCATGGGAATGATATCATCGCTCATGCATACGTACGACCTACCGTCTCCACGATGTGATGTGACTCGTTCTACATGATCTTCATTGAATAATGATTATATAAATGAATTGAATGAATAAATATGATACATATTACACTAATACCATTTTTTAAATGAGGTATCTATAACCAAAAAAGATGAATAAGAATTTATTCGACAAAACATGCATAAGAACATAGAGCAATGAACACTCGAATAACAAGTAGAAATGAAATATTACTAATAAGAAGATAATAATATGATCATATATGATATCATAACAATGAATATTACTCTGTAATAAGTCAATGACATTATTTAAATCATTACACAGGAGGTTCAGATACGTATGAAGCAAATCAGAGCTAAGGTAAGGGAAAATCTCGTAATCTCATTTTTATCCGAGATCGTTTATACATCAGAATTTACTGGGGAATATTTATCATCCACATCCATGTTTCCTCAATATGTAATATTATTTCTATCCTCATACAATTTTTTAAATCCAATTATACCTATTTTTTATTTTTTAGTAAAAGATATTAAATTAATCTTTTGTCATTTTTAGTACGAGGTACTTTTTGACTTTTCCGGCCAAAGTAGTAGAGGCATGTTTTCTTAACTTATATGACATGAATGGATTTTTATGATTTCATAGAACATTATTTCCATGAAGCTCCATTTAGAAGTTTTCAAGTTTATTTTTAATCAACTTATTTTAGTTTAAAATTTTACGACATGTTAAGAAAGGAAAAATGTTGTGGCGTAGAAAGGATATTTTCTTCAAGAATGGAGTTATAGTGTTTTATAAAAATTATTTTTAATTTAAGATAATATAGTGTTCTGTTTCTATCCAAATTTTTACATTGATTTGATTATGTTATGATGGAATTAATTTTATAATGTCCTTTTATCTTATATGTATTATGCGATGATGTCATGACGTTTAGGAATCCCATTTTTATTAAATGGGTTATGCTATGATTTATGATTTTGTGGCACACATAATAATGATTTCATTTTGAGATGGGTGGGACCTTTATCTCCCTTAAATGCATTGGGTAAAAATTTATATCTCATGAGATAGACATGGCTGGAATGGAAAGTTAATCTGGTTTAGTGATACAGGACTGGAACGAGAAGTGAACTCAGTTTAGTAATGGACTTTGTCCGCTATGATGGTCTTGGGAATGAGCCTTGACTAATATGAAATGATTTTATATGATTATGTGTGTATGCCAAAATTTTTCATGGTTTACGTTATGATTACTGGTATTACATTTCACTACTATGATTTTCCCATGTTATGATATTATGATCTCTTTTGCAGGTTAAGATTTTGAAAATGTTATATTCTTATGAATATTATATGATTGATATTTCTTTTGTTTACCCTTACCGAGCATATGAGCTCACCTTTTTGTATGTTTTCTTTTACCAGGTCAGGAAGAAACGTATTAAGTAGGACATGCCAAAATGGACTCTAGATATGATGAAATAAACGGGATACAATATAGATGATTTATGAAACAGTTTTTTATGTTTCCCAGTTTCTAAAGTCACTATACCTATACGGTCCTATCATGGGTTTATTATATGTTTTAATAAATATGATTCAATTCTAACGTAATAACCATGTATGTAATGTATGGTTTGTTATAGTTAGGATTTATATTATAGAAAAATAAATTATATATTCAATAAATTATATTATGGATATGAAATCTATGTAAAACTAACTGCATAAAACAAACACACTAAGAGGAAAATAGATTTTTTTTAATTTAGTCATTATTTATAATTTACCTTATTCTTATAAATCATCGAAATTAAAATTATTTATATTAATAAAATATAAGACAATACATTATTATTTTTTAAATGATATTATATCAAAATAATATATTCTATAGATATACTAACACATTGATTATAGCATGTCCTAGTTGGGGAGGATTAACCACATACATGAACAGTGATATAAATTTAATCAAGGATGTATATGGAAAATTATTATTGGATATTAGAAATTAAATAATAATTATTTTCGTTATGTAATGGTAATATTAACATTTAATTGTTTAATTAATATTCTACCATTTGCTTGTTAAAAACTAATAAAACAATCTCATCAATTATTCCTTCTTCAAGAACGATAAATAAAATTATCATGAAATGAAGTTAGAAATTGATATAAAAATTGAAAATATAGCCTATTACCTTGAATTATCATTGAATTATGATATTTTTAATAATAAATATAACAACCATTGTTATTATGAAACTAGTATAAAAAATAGACTTATTAACACTCGATGATGAATGAAAATAATAACTAACCAATATACATTTTGACAATTTCTATAAATAAAACATATAAATGGTTATAGTTTTAAATAAGGTTATGAAATAAGGTATTAGGAAATTTATATTTATTATACATGAGGTTAAAGTGTGTTTTTGAAAGTGATAATAAAATATAAGGGTTTATTGTTCTCAGTTTTGATTCTTTCTGATATGCAATTTTTTTGCACCATTTTTCATTATATTTTTCATTAATTTAATTTAATTCCAATAAAATATTTTTATTAAACTTTTCATGTAATTAAAAGTATAAAAAAAAAGAAAAATGATGTTCATTTATCCATTAATCTTTTTATTCAAGTGTTATCTAAGACCTAATAATATTTTAACTCAATTTTTTAATTCATTGAGTTTTAATTGCTCTCCTTGAGATTAATTCTTATTGGTTTTTAATATTTTTTCATATATTTATAAAATAGGTAACTTTATATATTCTATTTGGGTAAATCATATTTTTATTCAAATACACTTCCTTGATGTGTTTTCTTTATTCATAAAAATGTTACAATGTAAAGAATAATTTCCATCCCAACTATATAATCTCTTTGTCTTCAATATCCTTGTTTTATATTCCAAAAAATATTTTTATTTATATTTATTAATACAATTACATTTTATCTCATATTAATTCCCTTCCATTCTTTTAAAAATGAATTTTTATTACTATTTTTATGTTTTGGAATTGTAAAAAAGTATTTTTAATACTAAAATGGTTTTCCTTTCATGATCAACAATTTTATTTTCCACCGCACATTACTTTGGGATATTCATTATGTCTTTTTCAAAGATCCATTATTAATGTTTCTCTTAAAAAAGTAAAATTTTTCAAAGTATTTCAATTCATGTTTTTTAAAAGAACTTTTGAACATAATTGGTAACTTCATATTTTTATGATAATATTAGAAATGTTTTCTAAAATATCTTTTTAAGGGTTTTCAATGAAAAAACATTAATCTTCAATTATTACCATTATTTAAATGATATTTTACCTTCCATTTTATAATTTTGATTCAAAATAATCCTTATTAATAATGATTCTAAAACAAAAAGGGTACTTCATATTACTTGTTAATGAGATTTTACAAATGATCTTGAAATTTTTTTATATCTATGTCAATGTCCTATTTTTAATTCATATGATATTATATAATGATATCATTAAATTTATTTATCTTGATGAATTATTATCATATTATTTATTATTTGTAACCCATTTTCTGTTGGATCTGAATCTACGGATTATACACAAGAGGGGGGTGAATTGTGTCTTTTTCAAATTATTACAATCTCTTCAATTTGGACAAATTCTGTTCACTATGCTTTTGCACGATTAAATATGCAGCGGAAAAAGTAAAAGCATGAACACACGGATGTATAGTGGTTCGGGGAACAGAAGGCCCCTAGTCCACTCCACCAACGCTCAAATCCACGAGCTTGGCGATTTTCACTATCTGGTCCTCGTTTCCACAGACCCGTCCACAACTGAGTACAGGCAGTTGACATCTTTACAAGACTCAGGCACACACAGCCTTCCTGGTTCAAACACGAACCCACACAGCTTAGAACGAGAAGCTGATCACTCAAAAATAAAAAAGGTTTCGATAAAGAAACACTTCTCCAGTTGTTCTTCACAATTGCAACAGAATGCAATTGACAGTAGATAGATCGTCGTCTTCAGAAAATAAAGATCCGTAATCAAAACAGTTCTGAGTCGATCCAGTTGCAATAGATATTACCAGAAACTTCACAACTTCAGTAGCAGTAGATTCACAACAGGTAGTCGATGTAGAACACGTGAATCTGCTATCAAAATCTTCCTTTGGTAAAAAGGATTTTACACTTCTTCTCGATCACCAGAAAAGAACGCTTTCACACAGTCTCTGTTTTCTTGCTCGTCAAAAGATTAATAACTCTTTATTTCACACACTTTCCCGTGTATATATATATCTCCGAAGTTTCCAAGATAGAACATATATTCAAATCTGAGAAAATCTTCCGCATAAATAGATCCATGAAAATCTCCTTTAGATTCGCGATATTAAATGAAATAACAGAGCCGTTGTAACTCCCTTGAAGAATCGGCATAAAAAGCTCCGTTTAAATCAATCATTAATCCGTTGTAAACCGTCTCTGATTCAGTCAAAGTCGTATTTAAGAATCAGCTCGAAATCCGCCTAATAATCCGCTTGATTGACTAATTCAAAAGGAAATATCGTCTGTCAAAAATATCCCGACGCCAAACGTAGGATTGATGACGTGGCTCCAAACGTAGGGTTCACAAACGTAAGGTTCAGAACGTAAGGTTCAGAACGTAAGGTTGAACATACATACTTTCTCTTCAGCATTCAAACGTAGGGTTGATCATCCATACTTTGTCTTGCTTCAACTCTCCAAAGAACGTACGGTTGATTATAAAAGTAAGGTTGATGATCCATACTTTTGAGAAACAAACTCAACACTGAAAACTAACGTACGGTTTCTCTTCCATACTTTTCAACAACGAAAACGTAAGGTTCCTTCCAAACGTAATGTTCTTCTTCCATACTTTTCAACAACGTAAGGTTCATTAACCATACGTTTCAAAATAACATAAAAAGTAAACTTTTCATCCATACGTTACGTTCATCAACGTAGGGTATGAACAGTGATTCCAGTACGCGCTAAAATTGATCTCGCGCTACAGTGATTCCAGAACGCGCTAAAATTGATCTCGCGCTACAGTGATTCTAGAACGCGCTAAAATTGATCTCGCGCTACAGTGATTCCAGAATACGCTAAAATTGATCTCGGAATAAATGAAGTATAAAATCTCGTTATATAAAATAAATTCATGCAAAATACTCAACGAAATAATTAGTAAATAATTAAGGGTATTTGTGAGCATCAAAATCATCATAAAGAGACAGAGTATTATTTAAAATAATCTCCCCCTTTAAAAAACATTATTTTGATTTGTTTAAAAACAATACATTACTCAATAATCTCCCCCTTTTTGATGATCACAAAACCCATAAAATAATAGAACTAATTTAATTGCAATCTTGATTGAAAAAAAAAGTTTTATAAAATTTTAGAATTTTGAAAGGATTAAAACAATATTTAACTATAAAATTTCTCCCCCATAACTCTCCCATAAAAATAAATTTTCAAATAGATAAAAGATAAATGTCGTATATATCCAAATGCTCCTATATATATCCAAATTTCTTCATAGGAAACGAATGAATTTAAATGTTGTGTTTATCCAAATTCTCCCCCTTTTTGTGATATCAAAAAGAATGAAAAATTACGGATTTTAACACATTCAATATTGCACTGAACTATAAGTAAATGCTATAATTAACTGGGTATGAATAAGTGAATTTCTTATACTGGCTAACTTAATCATAAATCAATAAATAATAAAACAAAAAAGATAAGAAAAGAATTTTTATTCACAAGCTACGACAGTGATATACAGAGGAATCAAGGTTTAGGGATAAGACAGGGAAAAAGGTGTCTATCTCCTTTGAATTGCGATCTTGATCTCTGTAAACTGTTCTCGACGCCTCTTCATCATCCCATCTCCTAACTTGATGATAAGATCCCTATTCTCCTGAGTCATATGAATATCTTCAATCAAATTAACTCTGAAAAACTCATGCATTCTTTCTTCTTTTTCAACAAAAAGAGCCAGCTTTTCTGATAACTGATTCAAAAGAATCCTAATCGGTTGCTCTCCAGATGTCAACTGATCTACCAAAAATTTCTGATTATCTAGCAAAACTGACAAAGGGGCACTATTACACTGAAGATCGTGTAATCTGTCACTCATATTGCTCAGTGCTCCAGTAATTGCTTGAAATCTTCGAATCAAATCAGGTGAAGAACCTGATCCACTCACAGCACTATTTGCAACAGATTCAAATTTATTCTCCATGTAAATTTTCATCTCAGACAAATCATCTTTCGTGACCATCTCTGATTTCAACTGATCAACAGCATGCAACATATCAGTTTTAAACAAATCTACTTCCTGTCTTGAAACAGTACATTCTTTCAGCTTCTGAAACTTCAACTGCTCTAAGTTCAGAGAATTTCTGAGACTATC
The DNA here is from genome assembly GCA_963277665.1 of Viscum album. Classification (NCBI taxonomy): domain Eukaryota; kingdom Viridiplantae; phylum Streptophyta; class Magnoliopsida; order Santalales; family Viscaceae; genus Viscum; species Viscum album. Next base: position 373,726,654 of record OY728119.1, on the reverse strand, counting down.
ATTCTCAGATTCCAACTGAGAGATACGCTTGTACAACTCAACAACTTTTTCTTTTCTCAAATCAGGGGCACCTTGTGCTCTATTCTCATGTTCAGAAATAGGTTGATGAGGCAAGGCAAGTGGTAAAGAATCTGCATCTGATTGTTCTTTGTCCTTGTCCTGACAAGGTTGATCCACTGAACTAGCTTTTGAAGCCTGAAATTCTTCCACTGAAAATTCTTCCTGAAGTACTTCTGTATTAGCTTCAGAAGTATGTTCATCACGAACAGTAGTCTCTCTGACTTCTACTGAATGATCAAGAACAATATTTTCATGAACTTCTTGAGGTCAGGCCACTTCTTCACCAGGCACTGCCTCCATAAGTTGTTCTTGTGGAATTGCTTCTTCAACAGCCACAGCAGCAGTTTGAGGTTCTAGCTGAATTTCCGGTTGAGCTACTGGTTCCTCTATCGGTGCAGTCCTCTCCACAACAGCTTCTCTCACAAATGAATAAGAAATTACAGGTTCAGAAGATTTCAAGACAGGAGAGATAATTTCTTCATCAATTGACCTCTTCCTTCTAGATTGAAGTCCTTCCTGACTTCTCTCTTCCTCAACTTCCTCCATCTCAAAGCGAATTCTCCTTGCAACTGTACTAATCCTTGATTCTGCTTGTCCCTCTTTGGACTTAGCCGGTTGAGCCTGAGCACTCTCCGAGTCTTCCTCAGCTCCAACAGGTAAGAGTTTTCCTTTAATTGTGCTCCGGAAATATCCCACTTTCCTCAAAGTTCCAGCATTAAAAACATTACTGTGGTGACATTTCACCCCATCACTTACCAATCTGATCATTCCTCTTTTAAATAAAAACAAAGAAATGAACCTTCCATATGGGAAAAAGGTCATTCTTGCTTCACTCTGACAGCAGTATCTCAGATATCTTATCATAAATCGAGGAAAATTAAACTTAATATCACTCATCAAAAGATACATTATATACATGTCAGGGTACAGAATTTTCTCCATCTCAGCCATCCTTGGTGCTAAACCAGTCTGAACAAACTTTACTAAGATTTTCTGATCAGGCTCCAAATCTTTAATAAACATCTTCTTTATCACTTTGGTTCCAAACAGAAAAGACATAATGTCTTCAGACTTATGTACAGAATCTCCAATATTCCGTAAATCGAAATGAAAAACTCCTTCATGAGGGCAGTTAAGAATTTGACTTATCTCTACAGATGATATGGAAAAGTCCTTATCCTCTATTTGAGCCAACAAACTGTCCTCCGTATCTCCAAGGCTAAACTGAACAGTTCTAAAGAAATGTCTCATTTCTGCCTCATAAAGAAACTCAGAATTTTCACTATTAAAAGCTTGCTCAAGGCTTTGAAACGATAGCGCTTGCTTCAATAGTAAATTAGTTTCAAACAGCCATTTTAAATCGATGACTTTACCTTGCAGTATTTTCCGACCAACTACTTTAGATTTCTTTGCAGCACTGCTCTCGGCTTCATCTGGACGCTTAGTCTTTGCCATTTCAACAACGATTTCTGAAGGTTCGTAAGTTTAGGGTTTGAAGATTCAGAAAAGGGTTTTGGAGCAGATGTGCGGTTTTAGGTTTTCGAAAGGGTTTCCGAAAAAGGTGAAAACAATTTAGAAGGTGAAACGGTTCTGACAGCCTTGATTCCCGTGTAATCACTAATCATTACTTTTATTTAAAACAAAATAAAATTACTTATAGCGGGAAACAAAAAATTAAACAGAATTCGAAAACAGAATAAGAAAAAAGAGAGAAAAAAAAACTATTTAAAATTAAATAAACCTAACTCCCCCTTAATAAATTCAAACCTTGCCGTGGGAAGTGGTTTAGTAAAAATATCTGCTAATTGATTTTCTGTATTTACGAATTCTAAAAATATATCCTTTTTTAACACATGATCTCTTAAAAAGTGATGTCTTATATCAATGTGCTTAGTTCTAGAATGACTAATAGGATTTTTTGAAATATTAATTGCACTAGTATTATCACATAAAATAGGCGTATTATTGAAATTTAATCCAAAGTCCATAAGAGTGTTTTTCATCCACAACACCTGTGCACAGCAACTACCTGCAGACACATATTCTGCCTCGGCTGTTGACAGGGCAACTGAGTGTTGTTTCTTACTAGACCATGATACTAAAGACTTTCCTAAAAAGTGACATGTTCCTGAAGTACTCTTCCTATCTAATCTACAGCTTCCAAAGTCAGCATCTGAATATGAAATTAAATTAAAATCAGAGGTTTTTGGATAAAGCAGAGATTGATAAATAGTACCTTTTAAATATCTAAAAATTCGTTTAACAGCAGTTAAATGAGATTCTTTGGGATTTGATTGAAATCGAGCACAAAGACATACTGAATACATTATATCTGGTCTACTAGCAGTAAGATATAACAAACTACCAATCATACCTCTATATAACTTGTTGTCCACTGATTTTCCAGTTTCATCCAAATCAAGTTTTATATTAGTACACATAGGAGTTGTAAATGTCTTGCTGTTTTCAAGTCCAAATTTCTTAAGTAAATCAGTAATGTATTTGCATTGATTTAAAACATTTCCAAAATCTTTTTGAAATATTTGAAGACCCAAAAAGAAATTTAATTCTCCCATCATACTCATTTCAAATTCTTTTTGCATTAATTCTGAAAATTCATGACAAAGAATTTTATTGGTCGATCCAAAAATTACATCATCAACATAAATTTGAACCAACAAAACATTATTTTTCACAGTTTTCTTAAAGAGTGTTGGATCTGCTAGTCCAACAGTAAAATCATTTTTCAAAAGAAAAGAACTTAGTCTTTCATACCAAGCTCTTGGTGCTTGTTTAAGGCCATAAAGAGCTTTAGTAAGTTTGAAAACAGAATCTGGTTTTTGAGAATTTTCCAAACCAGGAGGTTGCTCAACATAAACTTCCTCCATTAAATAACCATTTAAAAAGGCAGATTTAACATCCATCTGAAATAATTTAAAATTCATATAAGATGCATAGGCTAAAAGGATTCTAATGGCTTCTAACCTGGCTACAGGTGCAAAGGTCTCATCATAATCTATTCCTTCTTCTTGATTATATCCTTTAGCTACTAATCTTGCTTTATTTCTAGTTATTATCCCTTGATCATCCTGTTTATTCCTAAAGACCCATTTAGTTCCTATTACTGGATAATCATGTGGTCTTTCAACTAATTCCCAAACCTTATTTCTCTTGAACTGGTTCAATTCATCTTGCATTGCTATTACCCAGCTCTCATCATCTAAGGCTTCTTCTATGGTCTTAGGTTCTTGTTGGGATAGGAAAGCAGAGAATTCAACTATGTTTCCAAAGTTTCTTCTAGTTTGAATACCAGTCTCTAAGTCACCTATCACAGATTCTAAAGGGTGATTTTTTGAGGTTCTAGACTGTCTAGGCATTACATTCAAAGGCTCTTCAGTATCATGTTCTTCTGAACTGGACTGAATTTCTTTTATATCATTTTCAAAATCATTCTTTAAATTCTCAGGTCTCATGTTTTCATTAGAATCAGGTTCATCTATTTGTTCTATCCTTTTCTCAAAAGGATCAGATTCATCAAATTTCACATGAACTGATTCTTCAACAATCCTTGACTTTTTATTATAGACTCTATAAGCTTTGGAGGTTGCAGAATATCCTAAGAAAATACCTTTATCAGATTTTGGATCAAATTTACCAAGATTATCTTTGGTATTCAGGATGTACACCTTGCATCCAAAAACTTTAAAGTAATTTACTTTAGGTTTTCTGTTATTCCATAGTTCATAGGGTGTCTTTTTCAAAATAGATCTTATTAAAATTCTATTCATTATATAACAAGCTGTATTAACAGCTTCTGCCCAGAAATATATAGGTAGGCTATATTCATTTAACATAGTTCTAGCCATTTCTTGAATAGTTCTATTTCTTCTTTCTACAATCCCATTTTGTTGAGGTGTTCTTGGAGCAGAGAAGGTGTGTTTAATACCCATGTTTGAGCAAAAGGAACTAAATTCCTGGTTCTCAAATTCTCCACCATGATCACTTCTCAATGAGATTATATTAAAACCTTTTTCATTTTGAATAGATTTACAAAAACCTTCAAATAAACTAAAAGCTTCACTTTTAAATTTCAAAAAGAAAATCCAAGTAAATCTAGAATAATCATCAACTAATACATAAACATATAATTTACCAGCTAAACTTGCTACTCTTGAAGGTCCAAACAAATCCATATGGATAAGTTCTAGAGGTTTAGTTGTAGCAACTTTATTAACAGATTTGAATGATGATTTGTGTTGTTTGCCAAGCTGACATGCATCACAGAATCTGTCATTTTCAAATTTGAGACTAGGCAAATCAGAAACTAAATGTTTCTTAGATAATTTATGTAAAGCATATATATTGCAATGACCAAGTCTTCTATGCCAGATCCAGGATTCACTTATATTAGCAGTTAAGCAGTTTACTTGTTGTTTACACAAGGAATACAAATCCAAAGTATAAACATTATCAGTTCTGGGTGCTCTAAACTTAAACAGTTTATCTTTAGAAACAGTACAACTATTGTTAGTAAAATCAACAGTGTATCCATCATCACAGAGTTGAGAGATACTTATCAGATTGTGTTTTAACCCTTGTACATAAAGTACTTTGTTGATTGAGACTGTCTCTGGATCTCCAACTGTTCCAATACCAATAATCTTTCCTTTGGCATTGTCACCAAAGGTGACAAGTCCTCCTTCCTTTCGAGTAAGAGAAGAGAAATTAGCTGAAGTTCCACTCATATGTCTTGAGCAGCCACTGTCCATATACCATATTTCTTTCTTTCTTTGGTGACCTGCTACCTGCAAAGACATTCAAACAAATTGCTTTGGTACCCATATTTTGTTGGGTCCAGGAGTGTTAGCAAGCAGTGATCTGGGTATCCAGATTTGCTTTGTTTTCTTAAAATTGATTGAATCATATAGATCGTTGGAAATATAAGCTTTCTTAATTCCACCTATCTGAGGTTGTCTTAGAAAACAGTTTTTAGCTATATGACCTCTTGTTCCACAGTAGTTACAAATAACCTGTTTAGTGCTAGGAACAAAATAAGTTTTGTATAACTTAGGTTTTTCTCCTTTACTTCCAATTCCAAACCTTTCCTTTTTAATTACAGTTTTTCCAAGTATCTCATTTAAGGTGTTTTCTCCTTTTGTAAAAATTAATGCAGCCGTTTTATAAGATTCTACTTCATCCTGTAGAGTTTTTATTTTTGATTCAAAATTAATTTTATTTGATTCAGCAGAATTGTATTTGTCAATTAATTCCTTATGTTGTTTTAGCAAAGTATTTCTCTCATCTGAAATAGCTTTGTACAATTTCTTTATAGATTTATATTTATTAAATAATGAGTCATACCTTTCTTCAAGCATATTGCAGTAAGCTGCAAGTTTTTTATTTGAGAGGCTTGTTTCAGAGTTTGATTCATTATTTGAGTCAGAGGAATAGTATGAGTGTACCTCATCAGTTTCAGCCATGAAACACATATTTGCTTTTAAATTGGCTTCCTCCTTCTCTGAGCATGATTCAGAAGAATTACTTGAGTCTTCAGAAACACTCCAAGTAGCTTTCATAGCTTTCTTGTCTTTCTGCTCATAATCATCTCTTTTGAAGAATTTCTTCTTCTTTGCATCTTTCAATTTTGGGCAATCTGGTCTGATATGTCCCATCTTTTTGCATTCATAACATCTCACTTCCTTTTTATCCTTTTTAAAGGATTTCTTGAAGTCTTTCTTCTTACTATAAAACTTTCTGAATTTTCTGGCTAGCTGTGCCAGTTCTTCATCCGAATTTGAAGAATCAGAGCTTTCTGATTTAGCACTCACTTCTTTGTTCTTCATCTTTCTATCCTTTTGTTGAGAAGTCACTTTCAAAGCAGTATTTTCCCTTTTTATGTAGACTTTATGCTCATTTACCTCATCTTGCATTTCAGCTTCGTACATCATCAGTGTACCAATCAGTTCTCTCATAGTTAGATCTTTAACAGAAGTTGATTGTCTGATTGCTGCAGAGATTCCATTCCATCGAGTAGGAAGTACTCTCAGTACCTTCAACGCTTGATCAGCCTGCTTGATTGGTTCTCCTAGAGCTGTTATATTATTGACAATTTCTGTCAATCTTCCATTCATCTGAGTGATGCTCTCTCCTTCAATCATTCTGAAAGTATCGAATTTTAACTTAGCAGTTGCATATCTCATCTGTCTTACATTATCTGTTCCTTCATAAGCAACAGCTATTGTTTGCCACATTTCATATGCAGTCGGGCATTGAGATACTCTGTTAAATTCGTCTGGTCCTAGACCACAGATGATTGCATTCATAGCTTTTGAATTTATGTCATACTCAGCCTCTGTAGCAGCACTCCATGTATCGGGATTTTCAGGAATTTCATAGGGAGTCAGAATCTTTGAATAGACTCTGTAACCAAGATTTTTCAGATAAATAATCATACGTGATTTCCAGCAGCCATAATTATCTCCATTAAAGTAAGGTGCTCTGACCATTGACATTCCCTCTCTCATATCAGCCATGATACACTATGTATAATCTTTAAATACTTCTAGCTTGATAGGACTTTAGAAATAAGAAGCTCCTCCTCTGATACCAATTGTTGGATCTGAATCTACGGATTATACACAAGAGGGGGGTGAATTGTGTCTTTTTCAAATTATTACAATCTCTTCAATTTGGACAAATTCTGTTCACTATGCTTTTGCACGATTAAATATGCAGCGGAAAAAGTAAAAGCATGAACACACGGATGTATAGTGGTTCGGGGAACAGAAGGCCCCTAGTCCACTCCACCAACGCTCAAATCCACGAGCTTGGCGATTTTCACTATCTGGTCCTCGTTTCCACAGACCCGTCCACAACTGAGTACAGGCAGTTGACACCTTTACAAGACTCAGGCACACACAGCCTTCCTGGTTCAAACACGAACCCACACAGCATAGAACGAGAAGCTGATCACTCAAAAATAAAAAAGGTTTCGATAAAGAAACACTTCTCCAGTTGTTCTTCACAATTGCAACAGAATGCAATTGACAGTAGATAGATCGTCGTCTTCAGAAAATAAAGATCCGTAATCAAAACAGTTCTGAGTCGATCCAGTTGCAATAGATATTACCAGAAACTTCACAACTTCAGCAGCAGTAGATTCACAACAGGTAGTCGATGTAGAACACGTGAATCTGCTATCAAAATCTTCCTTTGGTAAAAAGGATTTTACACTTCTTCTCGATCACCAGAAAAGAACGCTTTCACACAGTCTCTGTTTTCTTGCTCGTCAAAAGATTAATAACTCTTTATTTCACACACTTTCCCGTGTATATATATATCTCCGAAGTTTCCAAGATAGAACATATATTCAAATCTGAGAAAATCTTCCGCATAAATAGATCCATGAAAATCTCCTTTAGATTCGCGATATTAAATGAAATAACAGAGCCGTTGTAACTCCCCTGAAGAATCGGCATAAAAAGCTCCGTTTAAATCAATCATTAATCCGTTGTAAACCGTCTCTGATTCAGTCAAAGTCGTATTTAAGAATCAGCTCGAAATCCGCCTAATAATCCGCTTGATTGACTAATTCAAAAGGAAATATCGTCTGTCAAAAATATCCCGACGCCAAACGTAGGATTGATGACGTGGCTCCAAACGTAGGGTTCACAAACGTAAGGTTCAGAACGTAAGGTTCAGAACGTAAGGTTGAACATACATACTTTCTCTTCAGCATTCAAACGTAGGGTTGATCATCCATACTTTGTCTTGCTTCAACTCTCCAAAGAACGTACGGTTGATTATAAAAGTAAGGTTGATGATCCATACTTTTGAGAAACAAACTCAACACTGAAAACTAACGTACGGTTTCTCTTCCATACTTTTCAACAACGAAAACGTAAGGTTCCTTCCAAACGTAATGTTCTTCTTCCATACTTTTCAACAACGTAAGGTTCATTAACCATACGTTTCAAAATAACATAAAAAGTAAACTTTTCATCCATACGTTACGTTCATCAACGTAGGGTATGAACAGTGATTCCAGTACGCGCTAAAATTGATCTCGCGCTACAGTGATTCCAGAACGCGCTAAAATTGATCTCGCGCTACAGTGATTCCAGAACGCGCTAAAATTGATCTCGCGCTACAGTGATTCCAGAATACGCTAAAATTGATCTCGGAATAAATGAAGTATAAAATCTCGTTATATAAAATAAATTCCTGCAAAATACTCAACGAAATAATTAGTAAATAATTAAGGGTATTTGTGAGCATCAAAATCATCATAAAGAGACAGAGTATTATTTAAAATAATCTCCCCCTTTAAAAAACATTATTTTGATTTGTTTAAAAACAATACATTGCTCAACATTTTCCTCTCCTGTTAATTATTCTTTTATAGAATTATGTATGATTTATTTATATTCCCTAGAAAAGAATGTACATGTTATAAATATGAATGGTGTTCCCTGATAGTTCCCAAATGCATTTTTTAAAGAATTAATATATTGATATGACATATTAATGATACCTTGTAAGTATGCCTTGTAAATGGTTTATGATTTCTTGGGGAAAACCTTGGTAATATTCTTTTATGACACCTTAGTGATAAACATTGGTGATATGATTATGAATGTATCATGTTTATGTTGTGGAAACACTTCAAATTTATGAATCATTTTATTATGTTCATATTATTCCTCAGGATCTTCATGTTCACATTCATAGGTAATTCCTTATGTTTTATTTGGGATTTCATGATCCTATGTTATGTATTTAATTTTTCTAAAATCTTTATTTAATGATTCATGGCTCATGAATCCATATTTTATTAGGAATGAATATTTTATGATGTGTTCATGTTCCTTTATTATATTCTCAGTCCCATATTTTTTTTCATATTCTCAGTTATTATAGTGACTCATACCTATCATACATAAAAATTACATCTTATTTTATGAATATTCAATATATAACATTATGATACATGCCAAAATCACATCGGTTTCGTGTTTTTGGAAAAATAGATACATAAAAAATTATTCTTAGGAGATATACATCATATAACATTAGTTATTTATAATTATAACACTTATTTGAAATATAATAGTTAAAACCTTTCTTTATAACTTGTGTAAAGGAAACAAAAGAAAGGGCGAGCCCTAATGTTCAGTATCTGTAAAAATGGGAGATATTAATGATCACTTAAACATAATATGAGCATAAGGGTTTGTGACCATGAGTATAAATTTTAAAAACCATACCATTCATATCAATTATCATAATATTGATTAAAGGAATAAATATTTATAATTCATAAGACATGAATCATAATGAAATCAAATAACATGATCCATGAGAAAAAAAATTTGCATAAGAAATAAGTTTATGGAATACATATAATAATTGAAAATAATTTCCTTCGAAAAGGATCACTACCAAGAATATCATAGTTGATTTAATTAATTCCCCATCTATTAATGTCATTATTCAAGGATACCGCCCTTGACTATCATTGTGAATAAATTCCCTTACTTAACTAGATTCACTCCCCATTATAGTATTTATTATTTCACAATATATCCATATTTACCTAATGAATTTGAAGGGATATATAATTCAAGGACCACCTATCAAAAAATCATAATCGATTTATATTTGTTCCAATTTATCATAAATCATTCATAATATAACTTATCACATGTTTGTAAAATTATTTTCATAAACATTTCAAAATTCCTTCCTAATATAACCTGTAAAAAATAAATAGGTTTCATAAGAATCATATCATCAAAATCATAAAAAATATAGAGAAATAATAAGTTTGGTATCCATGGAAAATAACCACTATAAATAATAAGTAACATCAATGGATGTTATCATAAATAAAAATGTCTTTAAAATAAAACTTATAATATTTCATGATGAAAATAAACATTAAATTATAATATAATTTATTAAAAATGTAAAAATTTCCAAAATACTGAGGAAAATATATTCCTTAAAACTAACATTGGGAAATTGTATACGAATATTCAAATCATGGATAGGTCATGATAGTAAGCAATTTTATTCATTCCATGAATGTAAAAACAAATTCCCTTATCACATTTTTAGAAAAATGTCAAAAGTAACTCATTTGGAAGTCAAAAAAAATCCATTTAAACCATTTTTATAAAAAAATTAAAACATGGGTAAAAATTAAAATTAAAATATGATAATATAAAGCATATTCTTTAAAACATTTTTTGAAAATATGGACCTGGAAAAAAAATTTGATTGAAGAGAAACATAAAATTGATTTTTCCTAAAAACATTCTTTTAGGATCTTGAGTTATTAAAAAGTGGAAAATGAAAGGACACATGTAATATATAGAAATAAACATAGAAAAATAAAATCAATGGGATCATTGAGATAAAGTTCATAAAATATCATCATCATATTATTGATCATAAATAATACCAATAAACAATGATATTGTAACGTAAATCCATTACAACTTTGGTAACTTTCAAATAAACACCTCCTGAAAGTGAGAAACATATATTTAAATTTAGATCACAATAAATTTCATGAGAATAATCATAAAATCAATTCATTATTATTTTATACACCACATAATATAAATAAGTGGTGAAAATGGAATGTGTCTCCTAGAAGTAAATGTGAAACGAAAATCCCTTACCTCGAGTTCAACAATTTTAGAAAGTGATTTTACATCATATATAATGACTTTAAATTTATAATAATTATTTAATCTAGTCTTATACATATATATAATATCATATATTACATATTTATAATATTGAAACACTTATTTATGAATAATTATTTAATAAATTGTCATTTATGGGTGCTAATTGTTTCATTTTAAATGAGAATTTTGTTTAAGTAGTTATAGTCATTATAATTTGATTGTGTTTCCATAATCTGAAAAATATTAATAATTTTATAAATATCATATATATTATTAATATATATATATAGATTCATCCATAAAATACAGGGATAAAAAAATAATTAAATCATTCATGGAAATGGTAGGCTATTCAAATGCATGAACAACATTTTTACTTTTCAAATGATAGAAACAAATTTAGTTAAATAATAATTAATATTTAAATAATAATAATTATGCCATATTTATCATATGTTTATTAAATTTATCCTTATTATGATTCATGTAAAGTATAAGTGGAAAATGAAACACATCACTTCATGGAGGTGGAAGTCCATGTATACGCATGAGGTGTAACTTTATAGGATATCCCATGGAATCAAAAGGATATTATCTATATAACGCCTTAGACATGAAAGTGACTATCTCTAGACAATACGACTTTCATGAGAGGGATCAGATCCTAAAAAAGGATACTAGGAGCAAGATTGACTTCTACGAAGTTGATGCTCAAGATACATAATATTTGGTAAATGAAAAGGTTCTATAGGTCCCCATGGAAGTGGTTCTAGAAACACAAGTACAGCGTAGGATCTAAAGAGAGGTAAGGGAATAAGAGGGATTTAGTTTCCTAGTCACCGAGGATGATGTATCATTATTATTGGAAAATGATGAACCTCTCTCCTATAAGGATGATGTAGAATGCTTAGAAGCTAAAAGATGGATAGAAACTATGAATTTTGAGATGGATTTGATGTATCATAACCAAGTCTGGGTTCGGGTAAATGATCCAGTTGATGTAAATCATGTTGGATGAAAATTTTTGTTCAAGAGAAAATTGGAAATTGATGTTCAATTAAGAACCTATAAAGCAAGGCTAGTGGCTAAAGGATTCGTACATCATCAAGGAATTGACTAGAATGAAACCTTCCCGCCAGTTTCCATGTTTAAATACATATGTATCGTACTTTCCATAGAATCATACCATGACTATTAGATATAGAAAATGGATTTTTAAATATCATTCCTTAATGGAACCCTTCATAAGGATGTCTATATAACACAACCAGAAGGGTTTGTGACACTAGGTGAAGCCGAACGGGTTACCAAGTTGTAGAAATCCATATATGGATTAAATAAAGCATCCATGTCATGGAACATTTCATTTGATGAATCCATAAAGGAATTTGGTTTCATTAAGAATGAATGTGATCCATGTGTTAATAATTGGTTTAAGGGGAATAAAGAGGTTATTCTATAGTATATTTTGATGACATATTAATTATTGGAAATGATGTACCAGTATTATAGTCAGTTAAGTACTGGTAGAAGAAGTGTTTCTCCCTGAATTAATTGGGTGAATCAACCTATATTCTAGGGATAAGGATCACTCCTGATATATCTAAGAGGATTCTTGGACTATGTTAGGGTACATACAATGACCAGATACTACAAATATTTAGTATGGAAAAACCCAAGAGGGTATTGGTTCCAGTGTCAATGGCCAATATATTTCTAAAAAAATGTGTCCTCAAACACAATAGGAGACATATTGAATGAGTAAGATCCCATACTCTTTGGCTATAGGATCCATCATGTATTCCATGTTATGTACCAGGCATGATGTTGCCTATACACTGAGTAGGGTAGGAAGATATCAAGAATATCTAGTTGAAAAACATTGGATTGTTGTTAAGAAAATACTTAAGTATCTAAGAAGAACTAAGGATATTTTTACCGCATATGAAAGAGACGAGTAGCTTGTCATCAGAGCGTATACTGATGGTGCCTTTCTGATAGAGCATAATGATCTGATGTTGCAATTGGGATATGTTTTATGTCTTGATGGAGCAGCTGTGAGATGGAAGAGTTCAAAGCAACCAGTTGTAGCCGATTATAAAGTAGAGTCTGAATATATAGAGCCTTCTGATGTAGCCAAGTAATATATCTAAATTAATAAATTTTTCCATTATCTTGATGTGGTTCCTATAAGTAATGATCCTATCACATTATATTGTGATAATACTACAGTGGTGGATCTTTCAAAATAACCAAGGTCACATCAAAGGAAAAAAAGAAAATACTCCATAAGTATCACCTCTTGTGGGATTTATATCAAAGGGGTGAAGTTGCAGTGAGCCAAGTGTCCATGTAAGAGAACATGACAGACCCCATAACTAAAGGCCTATCTCAGTAGAAGCATGAATATCATTTGAGAGCTAGCGGGTTAAAGGTCATTAGCAGTTGGCTCTAGTCCAAGTGGGAGTCTGTTGGAGTTGATGTCCTAGAACCAACTACATTGTATTTTATTCATTAATAAATACATTATCACATCTTTATTTTCCTTCTGTATGAAAATTAATGTGATAATTTCCTAAGTATTATTGTTGCATTAAAGGTTCAAAGAGGATCCCTAATATGATGAGAACCCGGAAGTTCAATAACACAGTTCTTGAATATATGTTCTATGGCTGAATGATGTTATATGAGGGATCAAAATAATACATGCCATTTGGGGTGAGGACTCATAAACCATGGAGGCACCTTCTCATAGTGTGCACCCTTGGTAATATATAAGAGGATAATATGAGAACAAGACCCACAAGTAGGAAATCCACATTTCATAGTGTTATTTGATGTTCCTATATGGGGACCTATGTATTGGAATGGGAGAGTTAAATTTCGGGAAGTCAAATAAGGAATAATTGAGGTCATGGGTTGATGGCACTAGCATGCCACCAAATTGATTCGAGATATTGTGACAAATGGATTACAATAAATGATAAGCATTCATAGAAGATGACATGTCATTTCGGCATTTAATTTTTTCTCTATGGGTGCCTTGGCATGTTTCTAGATGATAACCTTAGACTTTAGGTAGGCTCTACCTAATGCCATTGAGAAGGAGGCCTAGAGGGTCACAAACTATGTGTGTCCAAGTATCTCTGTTAAATATTAATTTAATAAGTTGAATAATTGTTATTCCTGATTGTGGTTTAATAATTATTCCAGGATTCCTAATCACATTTATTTCAAAACTTGTAATTCAAGATAATATATTGTGAATGAAATAGTATATTTATTAGTGAGTAATGCAGTGATATTTATTCGAGAAAGAAATAACCATTATTCAAGTTTTAATAAATGTGGTTTATGAACTAAAGAGAATGGAAAAACAAATGTTGACACTCTGTATATTAATATACAAGACATGTCTTGTTTCTGGGAATTTATGAGATATAATATTATTTACAAAATTAAATAATATTAGGTGTAATTCACAGGGTGCATGTCATGTAATTATAATAGTCAGTTGTTATTGTTAGACATAGGGTATTACTAAGAATTAAATAAAATAAATAAATTCTTTCAAGTAATTAATTAATTTTATTATACTAAGTAATTAAAATTCCAATTATATATAATTCCCATTAGCCTAGACATTTTGAGGTTTTGTGCACAACGGATCTAGGGAAAGCTCTCAAGCCAAGAATGAATTGTTTTTCTTCCATGAACAATATCATACTACGAGAGATAGATCCTTCTCCACAAGATCATGGCGATTGAAGGCTGGCATCGCAAGTGAAGGTTCTTCCATGCTAGCACCCAGAGATCCCTTCGGTGACATCCATAGATACATGGATCATGTGTGGATCACCTCTAGATAAATATTATACTTGTATTCTATGGAGAAATGATGGATCACATCAGATCGTGACTGGAAACATCAACGGAGAGATAATTCCATCATGGAAATTCTTGTCTTTTATTTAAATTAATTAGATCCAACATATGATGATCCTTTCTATGGTTCTGATAATACCTTCATTTCATTCATTCTTCATTCTATTCCAAAGATTCTGAATTTTATTATCGTGATAGATCTTATATTAAACATCATTAATAAAAAAAACTAACGTTGGGTACACCCACCAACACGCTTCTTCTACTCTCGGAACCTATAGAAATAATATATTTTTTTAGAATTATTTTCTGGTTTTCATAATTATTAGATAGTATCTACTTTTAATGTGAATCTTAGACATTTTTGAGAAGTTAATGATTTATTGGGACTATTTTTTAGTAATTTTGTATTGTTTTTAATATGTATCTTATTATTTACCTATAAGTTATAAAATGATATTTTAAAAAGGTGTTGTTCTAATATGAAATATTAGTTTAATTATTTTATCATTAGATAATTAAAATTGATTTTTTTTAATTTTTAAGATTGTTAAAATGTTGTTGTGATTTAGTTTAAGAATTATATTTCTGTAGGTATTTTCTGGTTTCATCATGATGTTATCATTAAATATTGACATGTACAAACATTATTGAATGTGTCAAAGATTTATTAATTATTTTATGTACAAATATAATGATATTTACATTTGAATACATTGATTTGTTTCAAAAAATAATAGATATATTTTGGTATATTAATTTAGAATTATTATTTTTGTTATTTAATTCCATTTATGGGAGTTTCTTTCATTTATTTTTAGAATACACATTCATGTAGTCAGTTGAAGTTAAATTATTATTAGTTTTAAAAGTAATATGCCTTTAATTTTTAGTTTTTATAATTTAATGTTTCATGGTAGTGTTCTGGTCAAAGAACAGAACACCAAATATTTTTTAAAAATGAGGTTACCAAAATCTAAAATTTGGAATTTTGTTAACATCCCGAACATAAAGTGGGAGTAACTCTGGAGAAGATCTTCCCTGCAATGAATATCATGGGTAACACCTAATCTGGAAAGCCTATCAGCAATCCTGTTAGCTTCACAGTAGGTGTGGGTGGCGATGAATCTATGTCCAGCCAGAGAGTTCAAGAAATCCATCCAATGTGAAGTGAGAATCCAAGCAAGGTGGATGGTACCGTTCCAAATTGCCTAAATGATGGTAGTGGAGTCACTCTCGATCTAGATGTAGTTGCACTTGTAAGGCTTGGTAAAAGAAATGGCACGAATGACGGCCATCATCTCGGCTTCCAGGGAAGTGGAGGAACCGTATGAGCCATAGAAGCAACCAAGCATCTGGTCTAAATGATTCCTAAAGATGGCACCACATCCCGCTGGTCCAGGGTTGCCTTTAAGGGCTCCATCCACATTGAATTTAATCCATCCTAAGGGGGTGAGATCCAAAACACTTCAAGAGTATAATTTGGGCAGGGATATTTCCCCTCCACCCTAACTCGTCTAAGAATCTCAATTTCATGAACCGATTTGTTGCAATTATCTTTTTGGATCGAAGTCGCTTCTCGAATAGCCAGGAGGATTCTCGCTTTTCATGAATTAATTTTAAATGAGTTATTATGAAAAATCAAATCATTTCTACCATACCAGAATACATGAAGAAGCTTTGTTATGGATGTAACCAAAAGATTTTGAGTTACTGGGTAATAGATAAGTCCAAGAATTGTTGAATCTACATGGTAATGGATTTATAAAGCAACCATATGCACTAAAAAATGTCAAGAATGTAATTCCAAAGAGCAGTTTCCATGTCACAAGAAAGAAAAATATGATTTATATCCTCTCGATTCTGATTACACTTGTGGCATTTTGAACATAGTTTTATCCCATAAGATTGTAGACAATTATCCATGGGAATTATATTGTGAACAATACTCTAGACTAATGTAAATCATGAGGGTTTAAACCAGGCTTTATTAAAGTTACTTAACCAAGAAAAATTATTGTCAACATTATTGAATATGTGATTATAATAATTTTTGGAATCTAGAATCCCATTATGGGAAGGTTCCCAAATAATAAAATCATTCATATTAATGAAGTGATAGTTTTCAAGAATTTGTTTAACATGCTCAGGAAGACAGAGGTTTGGCAAATGCATGATAGTTTTAATTGAGTCCTGAGAGTGGGGAGGAGAAAAGTTGATGTCTCTCAAAAGAGATCAGAGGAACCCCAGTCAAGTTATTAAGCTAAAAATTTAAGTTGGAATCCTTATTATCAATCAATATAGTGTTTTTCATAATATAATTGATTGTGTTTCTGATGGAGGGCCATATAGAGGATGTAAGGAAGTGATAATGGTTGTTTCTAAGCTTATCAAGAAAAGGAGCCCTATGAAAATCCGTAGAAGGAGAGGTGTTATGAATGATATTCCACTTAAGCCTAGCTTTAAAAGATTCATTAAAATTAGAGAAATTTTTAATTCCTATCCCCACTTTATCAATAGGTTTGCAGCAAGAGATCTAGGATACAGTCACCAATTTTCTCTCCAACATACTTTGAGTCCAAATAACATTTTTAATAGCAACATTAATGCATTCTAAAAGACTCCTTGGACATTCATAAATCATCATGGAGTAAACCATTTTAGAAAAAATGGTAGATATAACCAAAACAATTCTCCAAGCCATCGAATGATTTTTACCATTCTATGAGGAAATATGATGAAGCATTTTATCAGTGATGAGAAAAAAATAATTCTCTTTTGGTCTGCCCCAGAAGATGGGCACTCCAAGGTAATTGAAGCGAAGAGAGACTTCTTTGACACCTAAAGATTTAGTGATGGTATGTTTCCTCCCCAGAGAAAAGTCCATTCCAAAAAAGTTGTATGATTTATTCCAGTTGATTTGTTGACTAGAGACTTCAAGGTAGTGATGAAGGATAGTTTTCAGTGCCAGAATGTTTCTTTTAGCCTTTTTTATAAGTTAATTTCTTGAATCTATGTTTCATATAAAATATTATAAGTTTTTTTAAAGAAATTTCTTATGTGATATCTATTTTTATATCGTATGGTTAAAATTGAATTATTTTCATTAAAATTTTTTGGCCATGTTTATTTTATTTTAAATAAATCCGGTGAATTTTAAATTTTTTGACTAAATGGGGTTTTCACTTAAAACATTAGTATTGATCATAGTCTAAGGGTATTTGAAAAAAAAATCTTTTAAAATTATCCATTAGGTTTATTATAATACTTGTATATATAGTAATATATTGTGGGTATGTGTGGATAGATTTGTTTTGGTTTAAATCATTTTTAACAAGTATTATTGTCTAAAATGGTGTACATGCAATGAATATATTTTGTATTTAGGCCTTCTTTGAAATATAGTTGTTTTTGGTTTCAGATTTATTGGTGAATTGGGTTAATGTTTTATGTGTATTTTGAAAAAATATTTTTTCTTATGTGTAATTTGGGTTTTTGTGTATTTTGGAATCCTTGTGGAAATGGTATTTTATGACTGACCAATTATATAAGGTGTGTTTCGATAGAATTTAGTATGTGTGTTTTATTATGATTTTTTGTTTTCTAGTTTAGTATCATTGGTGGATGTTTTGGACTATAAAAGGGGAATTTGGATTTATTTGAGTTGATGACTAGAATGATTGTAATTTTAGTAAAACATTTTAATTGATGATTTAATCATTTGTATTTAGTCATTAATTTTTTATTGTGAGGTTTTTTAGTAGGTATGGAATACAAATTATAATTTTGGGTATTAAGGTGTTTAGATTGTTTACGTTTTATAGGATAGTGTTGTTTTTATGGGGTATATGTTTAAAAGACAATTATTTTTGAGTTACAATTTTTGAAACTCATAATTATTAACTATATATAAATGTTTGGATACTGAGTTTTATTCTTTTGGTGTAGGAAGTGAATGTTGTATATTACAGAGATTTCATCAAAACCTTATGGTTATAATGTAAAAAGTCATAGTTTTTGCATGGTTTTTAAAAATGATGAATCTTGTTCCATTGTAATAAGTAATTTTTAGTGACATGTTTTGTAAATCGTGCATTATAACCATTAATGTGATGAAATATTCCAAAACCAATATCATTGTCTATACACGGTTAGGTAATTATAGATGATAACAATTTAATCTAAAAAATTATTAGAAACCTTTTTTTTAATTCGTTTGACCCAAAAGATAATTTTTGTATTATTTATGGTGCTTAGATATGTTAATGAACATAATAGAAATAAAAATAGTACCTTAGCTTCATATGGAAAATATGTTTTGTTTCAGATTTTGTTTGATATTAACAAGATATTAAATAAAATCATGAAACAACATATATGACTTCTCCAATTGGGGGTAACCCGTAGCTAGTATTTATTACAATAAAATAAGTCAAAAATGTATTAAACATGACTAGAATCAGATGAATTATACTTGAGAAATACCTTCATAGGACTAGGAGTGTTTCTGATCCCAATGGCTAGAAAATAGCACTATGATTTTTTGTTTTTTAATTGGGGAGTGATTAATTTTCTGTATTTTAAAGAATAAATAACATAATAATAAATAGAATATCAAAATGATTGATATATTCATAGTAAATCCATCCAAACTAAACATTTAATAAAATTAAATATTTATAAAAAATGAAAATATAAAAAATTTCATTACAACCACACAAATTTAAAATCGAAAAAAGATATCAATATATATAGTATATATAGAAGTGGTTAACTATCAACATGTTAAGTTGTCTCCATATCAAATAAAGAGTGTGATTTTCTTGTACCCAAAATGATTATTCACAATAGGAACCAATAATTTAATCAAATTGTACATTATCATTCATTCAAAATATATCTCAATCTGTCATATCCACCTGAGTGAAATTGTATTGTGTGACCCTAACACACTCTATAAGAAACCACCATGATTAAAACATACATGAATTAAAATTAGGTGTGTGATTTATATTGATATACTAATTTACATTAATATCCATGAAAATATATTTAGATATGGTTATCAGTCATTGGTTAGCAGCGGGTGATAATGATTAATTTTATATATACAAATTTACAAGAAATAATAACTACTAATAGTAGGAGGATAAATAGCTACCAAACCTTATTCGATCATCATATAAGGATCTGGGACGAGAAAAATAGAGTAATCATATATCCTTTCCTTCAAGATAATAATAAATTAGTACATCTTTTATACTAATTCCATATGGGGTAGTGGATCATGTCTAATTGATTCAGGGTGACCTTCTAGTCTATCCTGTGGAGAATTCGGGTAGGGGTATGATAGAGATATGTTAATCTTATTTCCCATCCCATAAGATAAATTTGAACCCCACCATTTCTGTAACTAAATACACATCATATAATAGTTATACCAAATTATGGTATTCCTTTCCCTATTTCCAATCAATGATATACCCCTAAAAGGTTTTATACTTGAAATTCACTGAATTGAATTAGACCATAGGGGCCCATATGGATTGTTGATAGAAAAAGTGTGTCACCCCCTTTCAACCTCTAATAGGCTTGGGGATGTGGACTAGAACTGAGTAGGCATATCACACATGATAAGACGCCCTAGAGTAATTCATTTTCATACAACAAAAATCTAAAGACAAGATATAATAATGAATAAATGATAAATAGAAAATAATAAAATATATAAAATGCATATTATAAAATCTAGGATCCAAAATGTAAACATAAGTCATAATCCCAAAATAACATAGTGAAGAACACATTTTAGAAAATAGTGAAATCAAAATAAAAAAATTAAATAAATAGGTCATTATATTTAAATGACTCTATGAATAAACATCTCTAATGAACACCCCATACAATTAAATCTATGAAATACCAATGTTATTTACACCAATGTCC
This sequence comes from Viscum album, assembly GCA_963277665.1. Taxonomy (NCBI): domain Eukaryota; kingdom Viridiplantae; phylum Streptophyta; class Magnoliopsida; order Santalales; family Viscaceae; genus Viscum; species Viscum album. The sequence goes on along the minus strand of OY728119.1, from coordinate 373,706,063 downwards.
CTACTATGTGTCATCTACAAACAAGCCACATAATCTCCATATACACTAGGTACATCTCTAACCTTTATTCAGATTTCATAAACACAACATTTGATACCACACGTCCTTTATATAGTTGAATAAAAACATACTATGTATAATGCATCGAATGCAAAAAAGGAAAAAAATAATAAATTCACATAAAAGTTCATAATAATAATGAGTAACCAAGAGAGAAGAATGATGAATCATGATATAATCTACAAAAAAAAGTCAGAGGGACTCAGTGAGTTCTCTATCATCTCATCTATAACATAATAATGTGTATATAATCCGTTATCTAATCCAGGTAGATTCATATTATATGAATAATAACGATGAAATAAAGAATGAAAAATGAAATTATAGACAGTGAAAGATATCACAAATTGTTATCACATCAGGGTAAAAATTATGTTTTTCATGATGAATCCTAATTCATGAGGAATATAATATGATTAACCTTCATTCCACATAGACACTAGATTCCAAAAAGAAGTAACTTCTCTTCATAGTAGAATGATTATACATCATGTGAAATAAGGAACATTTTAACCTACTACACATTGAAATATCATTATTTAAGTTCCCCTTAGGATAAATCATATTATTGAAATATATCAATCAAATGATAACTACCCTTAATTATAATAACAAATTGGCGAATGATAATACCCAGGTATCTTCATAGAGAACACTAGTGTGAGACTCCTACCTTGAATAGCAGATATAAAGAACATAATATATGACTATGACAGAAAATAGATGTGAGGAAGTTAATATAATATTTTTGTATTATAAATAACCAACACCACAACAAGAATCAAAAATAATATTAGGGTAATGTACTTGAAAAAATTAATTCTCTAATCATCATACCCAAACCTCTCCAGTAGTCCCATATATATCATTACATTTTTGTACCTACATAGCATCATAACTGACTATATAAGGTTGAACATGAAACAAAATTGGGATCAATATATATAAAAGAATGGGATATTCAATTTTCATTACATTTACCTAGTAAAAAATATACAAAGACTCCAAGTAGGCAAGACTAAGGCCATGTGATGGTCTCCATGGAATCCCATAGGGTGCATAGTGGGTATGTACTTTTACTATAGGCACAAAAAAATAGGTAGGTCTATGAAGACTAACTCACAAGCATCACTGAACCCTAGTCCATGCCAGATCAAGAATAGCCATGGGTTATACCATAGGTTATAACCCCGGAGTGACCTGTTTTACTATATAATTATATATTAAAAGAAATATCCTTCAATATCTTATAAGATATGCAGCACCAAGCTCTAACAAACCACAACTTATTATTATTTAAATAAGGCAGTTATAACCTATCCATTAAATTTATGTGTACAAATAGTATTAAATTATTTATTAAATTTATACAAGGGTTCCACTAAATATAATTTTATTGATAAATTATTATTAATTAAAATATAATATTTTAGATATATAATTTTATTCTAAAAAAATATTTTAAAAAATGGTTTTATTGCCTTTCAGAAGTTAATATTTTATTCATTTTTTGAAACCTTTATAAAATTTACATGATAAAAATGTTATCATTTATGATATCTATATTTTCAAATTGTAGAATTTTATATATTTAGAAAAGTTTTATTTCTAATTAAGAACGATTTTTTTGGTTTTATTGAAATTTTTATTTCTTCTAAAAGTAATTTTAAAATCAATTGAAATTTTGATTATTTTTAAAATAATCCTTTTATTATTAAAAACCCTATTATTTTCCTTAAAATTAATTTTATACTTGAATTTAGTGCAAAATATTTGTTAACATAAAAGGTATTTTTCTGAAAAATTGTATTTCACCTCATTTTGTGAGTTTTATTTTAAAATATATTTTTTCATTTCTATGTTTTTAGTCTTAATAAATGGACTCAATTTTTTATATATGTATTTATATATTTTTTAAATATTAAAATATTATTTATTTTACTATGAATAAGAATCACAGTAACATTTTCTAGCATATTAATGGTAATGTTCAATAATTAAGGGTATATAAAATATGTTAAGGACTATAAAGTAACCATAAAATGTGAATTAAAATTATTGGATAGGGGAAAACCTCAGTGGACCAATTCCAAAGTTGGTGGAATCTAGGGAGGGGAAGGTTGTCTCATTTTCATCCATGAAGGAGAATATAGATATGGAAAATAGAAATTGAATACATTTTGTATCTCTTGATGAGGGAGTCATGGATCATATCATCAAAAATGGTATAGATCACTCATCTTTCCACCAACCATATAGAAATTTCTCATAGGATAATGTTTTATAATTTTTCTATATTTCTAATGGTTTTTACTTAAGTATTACAATCATGGAGGGTAGAGGATCCTGGATGTTGATATGTGAATCCTTGGGCTTTTATGATTGTATATGCATACTAAAATGACATGAATTATTTCATATTTCATTTCTATCTTAGGATCTGAAAGTAATTTCATGGGGATTTTTTTTATTATTAAAACATATATGATTTTCATCCAAGATGGGATTCCAATGTCAATACACATTATTTTCAAAATAGTAGCACACATTTTTGGGTCATTGTCTTTATGTTTAATTTGATTCTATCACCCCCAAATATTTTGTGGGATATCGCCTCAATGATTTGAGTACCAATAAAAATAGACAAGGATACTAAGGATGCTCAAGTTGGATACATTTAAATGGATCCTTGTTGAGGTATATACCTACACTATACTCACTGATAAAGTGGTTCTTTCAACATAGAATGATTATATTGATCATAAAATAAAGAATGAAAAGTTTCATAACATCATTTTTGGATGTACGATGATGGGAAACATGAAGGAGAAGGGTCATAGGTAGTTTATCAATTCTTTTTGTCTTTGAAATGGGGTGATGGTGATTTTTGTAAGAAAAATATGGAAGGTAAAAATTCCTATTGAATACAAGGTGGATGTCATTTCTAATGATGTTGTAGGTAAACCCCTTGATTCTGGTATAGTGGAGGCATCATTGGATGCTGTTTTGGACATGAAGGGGGCTGCATATGTTCATATTCAGAAAGGTCAATTGAATTATCTTCTAATTTGATATATTTCTCATGATGATATTCAATTTGTGGTTTTTTAAGACACTTATGAACAACCAAAAAAATTTAGGTATGGATTACAGTAACCAACATTACTGTGTTGGGGAAATGATATACATGTCGGTGGTGTAATCAAACCTAATGATCATCAAAATGATGATTTCCACCATGAGATTTAGAATATCTTCATTTCCATAATTATATCTGAAAAATTTGGGAATGTATCTAATGATGAAGGGTTGAATGAATTCACTCCTATAATGGCTTCAGGAAGGGGCGGCCAGGCCTCATTAAAGGATATTATAGTATAGAAAAGGTGGCTGAAATTGACTGTGTCACTTATACCCCATCAAAGATAAGGCCGTATAAAGACTATTACAAATTAAAATAAACATTAAATACGAGATCCTATTATAAATTATCAAAAAAATATTAATATAGAGATCCTTTGGATCTTCAATCGGCGTAACTATAATTTTGAATGGGAAATTTTTGATAAATGTGATTATGAAAATGATATTCATGTTATGATCTCAGACTTTCATATTTGTTGGATGAGGGAATGTCCCCTTATTTTACCCAAAAATCATTCTTATCTACGATTATTTCATATTTAATAAATGGTCAAATTCGTTTTCTTTTAGCTAGAATTGTTTGGAATTTTTCTATTATAGTAAATTATTTTTAAATGTTATTGAATAATTATTACCTTAAATGATTAAAAAATGATGATAGTGTATTTATTAAATTAATAGAAAAATAAATTGATGATTATGAATATATTAAAAGTAATATAATTTTCAATTCAATTTTTTGTTCCATAAATTTGTTTACCTAAAAATAAAATAAAATTTATTATTTTAGTGTTTATTTTTTAATACAAAATTTTTTATTGGAGTTTTTTATATATCATCCCTAAACATTCACTCCCAGTTCTGGTGAAAAATTCATAAAATTTCCATATTTTTATTCAGTACTGATAAACATGAGTTAATTTTCAAAAATCAAAACAATCAAAATAAAAAATACATATTTGGTCACACATATTTTCATGAAGCTTTTAGTTTTAAAATATTTTATAATAGGGATCCACTCATATCAATATAGATTCATAAATAAATTGACCAAAAAAATGTGAACATCAAATCCCATTATACCTATATTTTCTTATTTCACATCAGGTCATCAACATCATCTATATATAATCACATATATAAGTAATTCATTCAAACACATTATTTATAACACAGGTAAGGGGAAACATATGAAGGTTGCGAAAAAATTATTTTTAAGGGTAAAATAAGCATTATAAATAAATTTCATAAATGAGTATAATAAGATAATAAGGGTTTGATGACATAATCACATGTCTATAAAATAAGTCTATTAATACCCATCAATACCTAGATCATAAAACTTGATAACGTGGATTGAGGCATTAAAAAGTAAATAGTAATAAGAATCAATAATCAAGTGTTGTGTGATATCAATCTTGCTAAAATTGATAATATTAAATCGATAACATGCATAGTTAAAAAAAATGGTATCTTGGAAAATCATATCATAGAAAACATACAGACCCATTACATATTAGAATAACCATACAACCCACTTCCAATATTATCATCCTTATAACATAATAATTACCCAATGAATTGGATAAGTATTTGAAAGCACCAATAGAGTAATCTACAACAAGCTCACTGAATGCTATATATGACATTCCATCATATAAGTTTTCACGGGCTCACGCAAAACTATTTGGGCCCACCCATATTATATGTTATAATACTATCTCATGATGTTATATGTGTAATCACATCGTAAAATTAATTTCTATGAAACCGTACATGATTAATGTAAAAATATCTTTCATTTCATCATAAAACTCATAAAAATTCATTATTTATTTTATAACTCAATTAACTCATCGAATGGGAATGAATTTTATTTCAATATCTTTTAATAATATCTGTACATTGGAAAAGAAACATGTTCTATAATAATATATCTGAAATAAACTTATTGCATTTAGAGAATGATGTTGACTTTATCAACACCAAATATCCTAGTAGTGGATAAGTACCATTAAAGGTTGTTGATGCGAATGAATGGAAATACGAATATAATATTAATAAATATATATTTCTGGAAAACAACATTTTCAATTTGATGATCCATTTTGAAAAAAATATAATTTTTAATATCATTTTCTTTGAATCAAACTTTTAAAAACTACGCACTTTCTTAATATTAAGAAATAAGTTTCTTTATAAATAGCTGTATAAAATTGTAAAGGGAATATAAAAGAAAAGATGGCCATGAAAAACATAAATATATAAATGTAATAAATTTTAAAATAACATTCCATTAGAACTGTAAAATGGTTATAAATGTTCATTGATAGAAATGATATTAGAATATTATTTTGACAATATTTTGTTAAAATAAAAAATGGGTTAAAATGTATTTAATAAATCCTTTTCAAAATGGTAAGAACATTTTTTGAAAACATTTTAAAAAAATTATTAATTTAATCTCATGAGAAAAAAATTAAAGTATATTATTAGTTTTATTTAAATTATTATAATGTTAAATAAAACTACTTAAATAGTTAAATTTATGTCCGATGTTTTGACTATATTTGACTTGTCTGTCAAAAACGACATAGTAGGGTTGACTACTGTCAAATTGGAAATAATCTTTACATATATAGAATAATAATCACAAAAAATTATAATATTTATATATCAATTAGACTATTTATTCTGATTTGAAATCATGGTTATGCAAATGAACTAACATTACGAGCATGGAGACAATAGGGCATACACACACATGTGTAATGTCTCTATTTCTAAATGATCATTTAAGAAAGAAGGAATGTAATATTTTTTTATAGAATAATAATCATATCATGAATAACATTTAATATAAAAATTTATAATAATATATATAAATATTGTTATTTGGTGGTCAAAAAAGGAATCACATCGCTTTGAGGAGACAGCAGTCTACACATCTGTGAACGATGTTATCATTTTTTAAGTGATTGAAAATGTATAAATAAAATGATATATTTTATTTCAATAATTATAAATATATCATGGATATAAAAAAATTTCATATCTATATTATATAGTTTATATATTTGATATTATAATATTCTATGTAACGTGTTAGTGAAAACTGAATCACATAGCTTTGTGAGACAGTAGTCCACCATACACATGATCTATATAATCATATCCCCTAATGTGTGAAATATATAAGGATATATATGATATAATGACTCAAAAGTTATATCTATCTTATAAATATAATATATATTCTTTATATCAATCATCAGACCCAACCTTTAGAGGTTATAATTGAAAAAAGGGTTGACATTGATTTATGAGGCGGTAGTCCTTCGCACACAATAACGATGATTTCATAACGCATTTTATGAAAGTGTGTTTGGTTTTATGTAATTAATTTTGACAAAAAACATTAAATAATTTGTATTATACTGATGTTTTTATATCATCATCATAATATAATAACTCAAGGAGTGGAGAAATAAAAAAAAATATGATTATTCATGATCATTACATGTTACATGGGTAACTCCATTGGGTTTTCATGAAGATACTTTAATGGATAGATTTATACCAGAAATAAACCTATTATTATGAGTATATGGAATTTTAGAAGTTATTTTTGAAGGTCATGACTGATGCACATAGGTTTTATTGTGTGATTAAGGGTGTATAGGTGGTGGCGTTTTATAAGTTGGGTGAGTGGAACACTTATTATGTTTTTGAAAGAGTGAATCCCACCCATGTCCTTTCTTGTTCCATAGTCCACAATAATGGTCCAATATAGATTATATACTTTATAATGTCAAAATATGTATATTAGATGGTATTTTTACATATTTTGGGTCAGTTTTACAACTTATATTCAATGCTTTACAAATAAGTAAACTGTTTTACATTAATAATTGTAATTTATTTATCAATTTTTAGTAATAATTACTGTAAACATTTATGTTGAACTTATTAGAAATTATAATTTTTGATAATTACAAATATGGACCACATTTTTTTTAAATGAATTTCATAGATGGGAATAAATTTAATTTAACAGTAATCTCACAAACACAGTGAGACAACATGTTTTTAATACGAGTATTTTTTAAAGTAGATGATTATATATTAACTCTATAAACAATAATAATAATTGTTCAAAATAAAAATAAAATAAAATAATATATAATTTATATTTTTAATTTAAAAAATTTCCCATTATGGATTATTTTAAATTATTAAAATTGTGAAACATTATTAATTTTAAAATAAATTTTAAGAAAACCCATTTTAAAAACAAAAAAAACTATCTTATACTAAAATGAATTATAATGTTCATTAAATGTAATTCATTGGATCAAAAATAAATTAGGTTACTAAAAATATTATTCAAAACATATTGTTACTTTTTGAAATAAATTTATTTATTGAAAATAAAACACTTATTTCGAAAATTGGTATTTACACAATTCATTGAAATATCAATATTTTCTAAAAAATAAAAAAATATTTCCAAAACTAAATTTTTGTATTAAAATTAAAAAAATTAATTTATTTTATTAAAATTAATTTCATTAATGTTTAAAAAAAATAAAGATAATTTCTCCATAAAAAGAAGACAAAAATTATTTTTGAAAAAATTCATTATGAGGGTTGAATTGGTTTTATTTTTTTATCATATGACTAAAAGACACACAATATGAATGTTAAAAATTATATAGAATAATATATATATATATATATATATATTTAATTAATATAACCCAAATAAGTTTATTTGTTTAATGTATTAGTATTATACAGAGAAGTAGGTATTAAAACAATTTTCCCCAAGAATTGTTACTTTTACTTTTATAAGGGTTTAATTTTCATTTCAAATTAATTGTTCATATATGAATATATTTAAACAATATTTTTATAATTTAGTTAATCATTCTCAAACCATCCATTCAAATTTCTAGGTTATAATGGTAATATATACATGGTTCATTTATGTTTGGTTTTTCATATTGAATACACAATCAAACATAATAATATATGGATTTCGGTAAAACAAGCTAAACATAGTGTTTTGGGTGCATTACACTATTTATTTTTTATTAAAAAATATCATGGATTTTCATCCTCTCCCTTTAATAAATTACTTTGTTGTAATATTATCTTTATCTGGATAATCAATTGCCATACATTTAAAAACACTTTTTTATAAACACATATTTTAAAAAGGGTTAATAAAAGACCCTCTTAATACTATAGATATTGAATTAAAAAGTCCATGTGGAATAACACATAACTAGATTTTCAAATAGTGGAAATGAAGGGAAATTGTAGATAATTAAAGATAGTGATTTAGGTCATTGATCACAAGAAAGTGAACAATCAATGGAATGTTGATGGCCTCAAAACAATAAATCTTGGATGATTGAAATGAAAATCTCTTTCATAAAATATGAATTTACTATTATAAAATTGTTTTCAAGATGCTTTTCGTATAGTTTATAAATTATACTAACATATATAGTAATATAATATTATAATATACAAACATAATGAGTTTATTTTCATATTTTAATCAATTTCCATCATAGTCTAATTTATTCTCCAAATGATTTCTATTCATGATGCTTCTTTATGCCTAAGGTTGTAAAATAATATATTATAGTCTACATAACCATAAAATTGATAACAATATCACCCTATTTAATTTATACATTAACCAATAAAAAAAAATTTCACAAGGAAGGAATAATCTTGAAATGAATAAACTATTAAATGACATATTAATATTAAAAATTCAATAGTATACCCAACATTGAGATGAAATCATTTGAAAACCCTATTTCCAAAAAAATCCCAATCACCCCAATATTAAAGAGTGTTTTATCCTCTAATGTAATCTAATTACTTTTTGATTCTAAGTCATAAAAATTATTTGGTGATCTTCTTTTGAAATGACATTAATCAAATAATCAATAAATCACTTTTCAATACAATGGTTATCTCTAAAATATGACTTATTCTCCTAATATCCAAGATAATATAAACCATAATGGTTATGATTCATTTAAATATCAATAATCTAAAATTTTAGTTCATATTTCATTTTAAACCACATATTTACAAATACTTCATCTTATTAAAATATCTCTTGATTTTCATTAATCATTTTATGGTCTCAAAACATAACACCTCATGAGGGTGTGGAAGACATTGGACTTAGGGTCATACATAATCCTATAGACTTATGTATGTATCCAAACATTTAAGATAACCTCACATTAAGAATAACTTAATATCCAAGTGTAACTAAGCCCTACTTTAAAACTAGCTATAACAACCCCAATCCCACACTCCTGGATCTAGATATAAATTCATAAAAAATAAATTTTCAGGTTTGATACAAAAAGCTGAACCAATTTTCTCCAACCAAAATGTTTGACATCAAAAAGAAAAAATTAATCACTTACATCGCGATGGAAGGTTTGGGTTTTGAGTTCTAGAGAATTAGGACTAACTCATATAAAATTGGATTAAATAATAACAATTTCATACATGTGAACATCATATCACATTATACCCAGCTTTTTGTATTTCATATTAGGTCATTAACATCATCTTTATAAAATCCCTTATAGAAATAATTCATTCAACCTCATTCGTTATAAATATGGGAAGAGGAAACATATGAACAACGAACTCAAATTCTCAGTATAAGTAAAATATGCATTATAAATTGAATGTAATAATTGAGTATAATAAGAGAATAAGGGTATGATGAAATAATAAAATCACATTTGTATAACATAAGAATATTCCTACCGATCAATACCAAGATCATAGAACTTGATTAAATGGAATAAGGCTTTAATAAAAGAATTAATAATAATAATAAATAATCATGATCCATGTGATATCAATATTGATCAAATTAAATATCATACATACATATATATATTAGAAAAAAAATATTGGTATATAGGAACCTCATCAGATAGAACTCATATAGATTGGAATAACCATGCCATTAACATACAAAATAATTTTATAAAGAGAAGATAACTATTACCTAATGAAATGGAGCACTATCTAGGTTCCCTAATATATATGGAATACTGGGCTCACCCAAATCAATCTGGGATGCCCCGTCATATAAAAAAATTGAATCATGATATGCTATCTTGGCTTTCAACTCAAATAAGTTATATCCAAGAACCACATCAAGATTATCTTAAAAATTCCCTTAATTTCCTCAAAAAATCATAGAAACAATAACTATTCCCTTTATAAATTGATTAACCCATATATAACAAATTCTTTCCCTGTCAATAACTTATAAACATGTTATAGTTGACAGAATGAAAAGGGATCCATAAAAATATCTTGAAATAATATTATTACATCTAGAGAAACATTATGGATGGAATCGACACAAATATCACCAAGGGAGGATAATTAACAACAATGGTTATTGATATTGATGAATGGTAATATTATTAAAATACCAATACAAAATATTTTTTTTTAGAAAATATACTTTTAATTTTGAAAATCACTTTCTATGACCTAAATAATTATTAAAATTGTTTTTTTGAAAACCACTTCTAAAAATTAATAACTTCCAGAATATTAATAAATAATGTTTATTAAAAAATGACATTATAATCATGAAAAGGAATATTCAATGAAATGATGGTCTATTTTGGATGAAAATCATTTGGTGAGTCACAATTGATTTTAATGGGTATAATTTTATAAAATCAATCATGTTGGGTGAACCATTTATGGATGGTCTCCAAAAGGTTTTGTTCGTGGAGATGGAAACACCCAACAACTCTAATATATATAATGACTCATAGACCTAATTTACAATGGTTGGTGTTCATTGGGTAGAATTGATAATGACACTTAGGAACTCGCATTAGTTGATTGGATGAGAAGTAGAGCTCATCACATCTATTTGCAGAGAACAATATTCAATTCAGGTAATCTATTTTATATTTAATTTATGTCTGTGAATCATTTGTTCATTATCAAGAATATATGACACATATCACCCTAAATTAACGATTAATTACAAAAATGGATGGGTTTCAAATAATAATTATGTATTTGAGGATCTCTATCAATGGAAGGTTCTTTATGTATTTGATGTTCTCCATCAATGCGATTCTTTTCATATATAGATGTTAAATTCTTAGGTCCCTCATTACAAAATTCTAGTATTAATCCATACAATGGGGTTCTCTACAGTTTATCATCATCCAATGAGAAGTATGTTTTTTATGATGTTAGTATTGAATCCATAAGATGGGTTTCCAACTTATCCTCATAAGAGGAATTAGAAGCCATGTAGTTCAGTTCCACTTAATAGGACACATCACCTTTTTAAGGTCACGCAATGATGACAAGACCATGCATTTTAACATCATGTTCCATGGACCTCAAGGAAATATTTTCCAAGTCAAATTGTAGTGGGATACATATGTCAAGTAGGATAAAGGGATAGGGGAGAGATATGGTATTTTTGTGGGGGAATTAAATTATTGAGGATATGATCCAATAAGAATAATGAAGTTATGGAAGATGAAGTTATGTTCCCCTTCAGGTTTGATTTGACCCTACAATGAATGTGGGCCGAAAAACATTAGTAATAAATTGGCAGTTGGGATTTGACCTAAGGGGGTATTCCTACGTAACGTAGTTATTTGGGAATCAATCTCATGTTGTTTGAAATGGTTTGGGGCATACACATATAAAGGAGGACCATTTGATTATGTATTTTTTTATGCTTATACAGAATATGAGTCACACTAGAGGTTATGGATTGTTCAAATTTTATGAAAAACACTATCCTCTAGGACCTAATGAGTCATGATCTATGTGATAAACATGAGTAACAAGTAGATTTGATGATCACAGGGTGGAATTTTTTCCACAGGTGGATGGATGCTAAATCCAATAGAGAGAGGAAGAGGGATTTGAGAGTTCACATCTCATCCTTTATTTTTATAAAAAGGGATAGTCAAATATAAAGATCATTCTATCAATGATTCGGGTTGGAGATGAGGATAAATTGTGCCTCAACTTCATGAATGGCTACAGACTTACTCAAGGAGGGATTCCCTTTGAGTTTGTTTGGAGATTATACTAAATAGAAGTCTCAATTTTCTATAAAAATGTGGAAAGTGTCAAATTAGAGTGTTTTGTGGGTTTTGGATGTATATTTCACTAAAAAGTATTCAATGTTGATGATTTTGGTATCATGAGGATGTCATGATTTTCACAAAACTCTAAACCCATGTGAGCCATGGTTAGAGTGAGAAATAAGATGAAGTAATTTATATGAAGATCCCCAGATCTATTGTTTCCAGTAGTGGACAAGGTTAGGGCCAAATGAGAGTGGGAAGTGAAAAATATTTGACCTACCCACTCCATCCAATTATTTTACAAATGATCCTGGAGGTGTCATTAATTCCACAGAAAGTGGATCAAATTAGATATTCATATTATCCTGAACCATACTGACTACATTGGTTTAGTATAGCAGAAGTGCAGGGTTGAACCCACATAGTGTGCAGAACTCGTCAATGAAAATTATAGACCAAAGGTTGTGTCATTCAAATTGATGTTTTATTTTATTAAAATAATTATGAAAAAAATTAAACTAATTAAAATATATAAATATAAGAGAGGGTAATCAGTTTCCATAAGTGGTTTTCCAAAACATAAATCAAGAGTTCACTTTTAATGTAATAATAATCAATGGATAATCTATCATCATATTTTATTGATTAGATATACGGTCAAATCATTTCAATCTACCATGTAATCTCATTCCTTCATGGTTAGTTGGATTAAAATTACTATAGTTCATTTATATGTGTTTACAATTATAGAAGAATAATCAAATACAATGGTCATGAACTAATTATCCTAATCTTGTTGGTTATTTTCCACTGTTAAACGAACATGTTCCATGATTTAATTAATTTTATATTAATAATTGAATGCAACACAATAACAATTTAATAGAATTATTCTGCAAGATATGAATAAAATTATAAACATTTATACTCACTAATTTCAATCGATTCCTCTCTCCCCTAAAAATTTATACAATCATCTTTAAGTGATCACCAATTATGAATACATATTATCCCATTGGTAAGAGAATAGATGAATGTTATTGATAAAGAAACGGATTAAAAGAGATACTTTTAAACTAAAATAGGAATTATCTAATTATTACATAAGATAAAGGAATTAAAAACATAAGCATATCCTATCTACCGCATGTCGGAACCCATCAGCATTCTCCCAGTTATCGCACCTCCACCATCGAATTGGATGATCATTATCCTTGATGAAAACCATATAACTTTTCTAATATGCCATTAATGGGGTTTCATTTAGTCAAAAAATGAGTTTAACAGCCAATAAAATGGTCAATGATATGAAAATCTCATTAGATGATCCACTGGAAATCATTTTTTTCTGTATTAGAGAATTACATGACATGTAATATTTTTACACATTGTGTAATCCTAAGACACATCATTTTCCTCTCATGATCTTTAAAAAGGTCATGTATTTTCAATTCACATCGTGTAATGATGTTTAACGTCGTGTAAAATCCAATTTTAGCACTGAAATTTTTGTTTCATCCATATTCTTTTATTCTGGGGCTTTATAAGTGCTCCATTTTCATTATAAACATTTTCTTTTGGACTATGAGGAAATGTCATTGTGAGAAGTGTTATTTTTCTCATCAACTTCCATGTTTTCCATTGAAATTTCTCCAAATTTTAATACTATATATGAATTTCAAAAAAATTAATATATGAAAACAATAATCTATTAAATAAATTAATATGAAATGATTTTATATATAAAAACACTTCAAAATATGTATAAAAATATAGTTTTCATGTATCATAGGCCGGGGAGGAGGAGCAAGAGTTCTACCACTGAAAGGAAAGGCATGGAACTTCCTCAAGGACAGATTTAGTTCCCCTAATTTTTGAGAGGATGATAAAAGGATCCAACAATGGACCTCATCAATGGGAAATGATATAAATCAACCAAAATCACTAGATTGGAGAGGTTAATAATTGAAACTCAAAGGTCATGAGAAGATCCATGGATGAGACCCTCCTTAGTGTGGGAACGTTGACTTGAAAACAATATGAGGTTCTTATTTGTCAAGGAGGTTACGATCAGAATTCCGCTTACCATAGGTAAGTAGATTTGATTAAAAACATTTATCAATCCAACGATATGACAATACATTATATGTTTATGTAGAAGAGGCATTGGCCTAATTCAATTCGACCATATGGAATTTCCCGATAGGGAAAAACTCCCTAGGGATCTCTAATGGTAGGGGCTTATTGAACTTTTTGTTCCATTCAGATTTAATTATATCATAAATATCCATCCATATTGGTGATGTCTCGATATCCAGCTATTGGATCGATCAATATGTCCATGATTGGGAGAAGGAAATCATCCTTCAATAATTCCTAGTTAAGATCTATGAAATAAATACATAATTTTATATTCCTTTTATTCAATTTGAAAAGGAATATGATAGGAAATATTTTTTGGATATTGACCCTATCGAATAAAATTAGATTTTATGAGCTTGTAACCTTCCACCTCAATATTGGTAGCATCAGTCGAGTGTGTCTTTATTCCTACCTTTTTATTGCCTTAGTGGTCCGCTCATAATCCCATGTGATGAGTGTCCACAACAAGGTACATGCCCCAAATTTCTATGTAGTTCTAGGTGAACACATCCTGACACTACTTCAGGAAGGAGTTATATACATCTTTTTGACTGAAAGTTAATTTTTATTTTTATCATAAACCCATTTTAAGGGATGAGGGGGAACCCAACATGACGTAAAAGACCTAAGACATAATACTATACCCCAAAGTTCCACAATCCATATAACTAGATCAAATCAATAAGTGAACCCATCCCCCCCCCAATAATAAAAAACAATCAATCCATCTTGAACCTTCCCATCACTTATTTGCTAGCTTTCCCATGCAGAGATGCATATGACTAGTTCTGATGGAAGAATCCATACCATCTCAAATATCCAATTATAGAAATTCATAATCTGGTGAAAATCATATCTCTAAACCACATCTAGATTTTCCCCTAAATAAGATCAAGAATCATTGACCCTTGAACACTAGGCCACAGATCAGATAACACCACCACAAGAGATTCACACAGTGGATTCATACCAAGAAGTAGATTCAAAACAAGAAGAAGATTCACACATAATGAAAAAATATATCAAAATACATCACTAAATAATCAGACTACTCAATCTCAGAAGTAAATCTGGAAGTAGGCCCCTCTGAAAACTGAACAAAACCCATCTCCACCATCATGACCTCCGTAGAAGGCCACTTCAAACACCCAAAGCACTCACAGCTAATGCAGAATGAGGAAGAATCCCTCAATCCACACAAAACTGGATTTTACCACTATACAATTTTTGCATTTCCATGAAGAGGTCATGCCTAATAACGCATTTTTGGATCTAGTCAGAGTATATCAAAGAGGCCATCGTTCGCAATGTCGGCCCTCCTATTGTAGATCTTGAAATGAGAATGCATCATCATCTTGGATGTCGAACATTCTATGTCTCTATAGTAGGAAGGCTCAAACATCACGAAATCAGCATACAGAAGCCCTGATGATGGGATCCATATCCATCCAACAATGGCGGAGAGGATGTTAGAGATGGGGGAATCCCTAGTGTTGTAGAGCCCCTTTTGGGACCATTTAAATTAACCAAACTACAATTTATTGACAGCATGTACTTATATACATCATTATCATCATTAGATATTGTTTAACTACAACATTTGGGTAATGGATCTTATTATATGCCCATATTTATTTCATTGAGTTCATCAATGGTCATATAGAAAGCTTACTCTATATGTAAGAGGGTTGTCCTTGAGGTCCTCCTCCTCTTCTTCTTTCTCATATTCATATTTATATATTTCAATTGGGTGTGTGAGGAGTGGGGTAATTTCTACCGAGTTAGGAGAGGACTATATTTCATGAATTTTAAAAGATGAATTAACTTCTTATGATCTAGAGGATAGTTTGATATTTCCTTCAAACTCTGAAAAGGATGGGGGAGATGTGTCTTTTTCCTCTTTCGATGATGATAAAAACTATGTTACCTCATCTGGTAAGGTTTGAAATTCTTGGAGCACTAAGAACTGATTAGATAAATATTCATCAACGCATTAACCCTTGTTTAGGGATTCATCATACTTTTGAACACTGATGGACCCAGTGGTCATGAATGGAATCGTGTAGAGCACAGAATATGAATATAAACTTATACTCAAATGATGGATCTCATTTATGGGTAACACATATTCTCCACCGATCTATTCAAAGGGTTGGCCGTGATTATTTTCAAACTGTTTTGGGTGGGGAACCAAGAAACATCATCAACCAATGGTTGATTCCCCTCATTCTAATAGAACCCATCATCGATATAAGGTTACTCATAGGACTTGAATAGGGAAATATCAATGCCCAATGTCCCTATATTTTTATTATTGAATTATATGAAAAATTGATAGTATAGTGAGATTTTTTATGAATGTTGTTGCAAATAATACCATCCTATAAATGCTTTGAAGGTAATATCATTCGAAATGACCAAAATATTTGAGTCAGGTATGTGGTCTCCAAATTAATCCTTGAACATGATTTGAAACAAAAACTATTGATTTTTATTCATATCCTTGTAGTGTTAGATTAGAAGGAAGTATTTTATCTTTATTGTAGCCTATTCAGCAAAGTTTCAATATTGGGATGATATTAACTCCATATCCATTGCATATTAAAAATATTCAAAAATAAAAATCATTATTCATGTTGAACATGAATGGCGGTTGAATGTTCCCCTTTATATCAACATCTTCATATTGATCTGTAAAGGAGATAACAATGTAAAATTTTATAAGGTCACTCTTTTTCAAATAGACCTCAGTAATGGAAACTTTATCTTCAAACTCTTTTGGGCTTATAAAAGCCTCTATGGGTCTTTCATTGAGGTATTTTGTTAAGATTAGATCATACATGATCAATATCTTGGTCGATACGAAGGATCCCGAAATTAGTATTTCATACGTTTAGTCCAAAGGTTTTCACTTCATAGTGTGAAGAAGTTCATTCATTGGAGATTCAGGGGATGTAGTACATGATGTCTATGGATCATCCATTGAAATAGGAGTTGGAGGTGCTCAAGTCCTTAGTTGGTTGGACTAGAGAGGTATTTTTTCATGTTGACAGTGATTAGACACCTATACCACCACTAATTGGTGTCCATGAGAGATTTCTTCAGTGTGGATTTTTGATGGCTAAAGGGGATTTTAGTTCTTATTTTTACTAGCTTAATGGATATTCCATGAGTTTTGACATGATTTACAGTTCGAGTTGGGATGTGTCTATAATTGTAGTTCTTACTATGAACTTGTTTTCCCCTGTATCCTGAAATCCTATACCCTCTTCCTCTAGTTCCCAAATCATGTATTGGGAACTATATTTATTATAAATAATCATCATAAAATAGGGGATCCATAAAATGAATGACATTAAAGGAACCAAATATTAACTCCTCATCTGATGATGAATTTTCATGTATGACCATTTCTGGGGGTACTATTTGGCAGGGCACTGCCTGTTGTTTCAAATACGTGGAAATAAAGTCTGAGAGGGATAAAACCAATTTTGGACCTGTTATAGGTTCGTCCTACTACTCTTAATTCATTTATTTCAAGTGAGTATTCCATTTTAATGGCATGATTTCAGAGTATTTTTGTCGATGACGTTAGATTTATTATATCAGAAGTAGCTCAGGGCATAGTTAGTCATTTTAACTATTCCTGGAAAATACCTTGATTTAAATTGATTAAGTATCATGAAATAAAACCATAAAACATTCATTACCTTATACTAATGAATTTCTTCCACTCACTCATACTTTTGTGGTAGTAGTGGAATCGTACGCTACAAATGATGGTGGCTTTCCCATTGTTACTTTCCCAAAAGCCACTATTTTCTCTACAATGTCATTGAAAATGAAAATTTCATTAATGGTGTGAACCAACATCCTATTTAAGTAGAAATAATATGTATGGAAATTTAGACCATCCTGTTTAGGCCTCTTAGGCTTGGGCAGGTAGAGAAAAGTCATTGTCCATAAAGGCTATAAATTAGTACTGGACCTGGTCATCTTAGAATGATTATTATCAGGTCCCTATCTCCTCTTGTTGATTCCACATATTTAACCATTTATTCTCTTTAAGAGGCATGTTTTTTCTGACTCCCAAGGGGAACTTCCTGATATGGATATGGTATTAGAGTTCAGACTAGTGATATAGCTAGTTTAAGTATGACAGACCCACCTACTCTATTCAGGTTTATTTATTAATGACCGGTGGGGTTATTGGATACATGAAATTAGTTTGATTTATTTAATATTCCATTATTTGATAATGGTAGGAGAAATCCTAAAATCCTCCAGTATATTTCACTAGGGTAAGTGGTGTTCACAGCTATTAATGAAGTTTTTCTATGGAATGTCTATATAGATCTTCAGGGGAAGTGGTGAGTTTAGGGACTAGGTTAGACCTTTCCATATATCAATGAAATTAGAGAGTCTGTCATTATCCTTTTTTTTGGAATTAAGAGTTCAATGATTGTTACCATTTACTGAATTATGTTTTACAAAAATAGAAACTGCTAGTGGAGGTCATCCCTTGTCGTTATTGATTGAGTAGGAAAGTTGTCACACCATACAAAGGATGGTCCTTTCATGGTTCAAATGATTAATCTGAGATTCATTACAACTATTTTCTTGAGAATCCCCTGAAGGAGATCTCAATGGGATTAAAATTTCATATGATTTTGTCTTGGATCAATTGATCCATTGAAAATAGGAAATTTAGGACTCCCAAATTTTAGTGGGGGTGGCATGTCGGTCCCCAATATGTGGTACAGTTTGTGTTTTGGATGTATTTGTGCATGCTGATCCTCTATGGCTTACAATCAAGATTACAATGACTCGATGGTGTCGGCAATACCTTGATGGATGTTGTGGTGAACAAAATATAAGACATATGATGTAACAGGTTGGTCATGATGTGCGAATTTTGTTTTATTTGTGGCTGATATACAATCGGTGACATTATTTGATAACATTCAAAACCCCAATTTTCATTTCGCATTAATGGAGAAAAAATATAGATACTCATCCATGATTGGGTCTAGGTAAAAAAAATTCATGCACCATATTAGACACCCATCCTTTCACTGTTTTTGTCTCTAGGATGAACCCTAATATAGGTACACTAGTTGGAAGTGTACGTTGAGTCTCTCCACATCGAGTTTTTTCGGTAGGAATACTACTTTGGGAAAATATGTTGTTGATTAATATCAAAAATTTATGTTCAATATCGTACCATGAGAATCAATATTCTGGTGTTACGATCTCATCCTTCTAAAGAGGAGGATATGGCTCATATGTTTCCCCACATTTATTCATTTATTGATATATATTCATAAGGAGGCATTATGGGATTCGTAGAGGGAGTACCCTAATTTAGGGAAATTATTTGGTTCCATATATGCACACCATCATTCATTTTAGTGTGGATAGTGGTACTAATGGATCCATTCTCCCCTTGATACTATACATTTACATGGTTTTCAATGTCATATGTGGTATTAAAGTCGATTATTTTCACTAATGTGTAACCCATTAAAGGCATCAAATAGGCTGTCGAATGATTAGAGGTTATTTGTATCCTTTACTTATCATATCCCATCCTTTATAAATCCTTTAAAAAAATCTTGGATAATATATTTATGGATGTATCTCCAATGAATCTCGGATGTCTCCTTCCCTTTTGAGGGAAATGGGTCACTACATGGGATGAATCGAGAGAAATTGCTTCTGGTTATCCTCTATATATGAGAAATCATTGATTTCTGTCAAAGGGGAGGTTGAGGTAAAAATACATCTATTCCTATGGGTTGTAGTACCTACCATTATTTTTTTCATTCTTTATTAAGAACTTTTGGATGTACAAGAGAATTTGGGTTAAAATTCCCCTAACCCTATACTATGGGGCTATTATCATATTGTGGAAGGTGTTACTACTGCCACCACCCTCGTGATCTCACTCATACCTATTCGAGAATGGTCTGGTTGGTATGTTAGGTCAACACAGAAACTAGTTTCCTTCAAATACATTTATTGATCCTAATGATTATGTTATCTTAAAAAATATTCCTACATAATATTATCTATTTCTTGGTTCAGTAGTTTTTTTATGGGTTTTTCTCATCAATCTTGGTGAATTTTATGCCTATTAAAGACTGATTATTATTAAATATTCCATCCTTCATGGGAATGGAAATGTTTTGATAGGTTCCCAAATGTAATGACAGTATAGGATATCATTTACATTGAGTTATTTTGAATGTAATTTGAGGTGAAATTTAGATATCCATTCCCCCCATCCTCGAATGTGAACACCTGATGCGGTATTAACAATTATATGACACATATCATTCAATTTACTGAGGCATGATAATTGAAGATCTTCTAGCCAACTCTTTGATTGTGGTCTCTACATAGATGGGATTTCCTCCATGTTGATTTGATAAAAAATATCTCTCAATATTTTTACACGGTTTGTATACCCATTGTTTGTGAATAATTTTTATTTCATGTCCTAAAGTGTTTTCCAGAGATTTATAAGAGTTTTTTGTATTCGATTATCTAAAATTTTTTTTTGGATGGTAAAAATGATAAGTGGTTATTGGTAAAAATAAAATTGATATATCAACACAGGCTGATTATCCTCCCCTGAGAAACATACCATTATATTGTTCTACTAGATACTATTATAATTGATGGGTCCATCATGAATTATTCTTGATGGGTTTTTCATAAGTATAAGGGATATAGGATGTCTTGTTGGAATTGTAATATACTTGGGATGGATCACATGATGAGCATTTCCTGGGGATATCGTTTGGTTGAGAAAGGATGTCTATAACACCCCAAGTTATTATGGAACATTTTTTTCCCAAATAAAAAAACTTTTCATATATATACATATATATTGCATTTAAATAATTATAACATTCCTTTCACATGACACTGACTTGACATACATTACATGAAACACTGAGTTTCTATAAAATATCTTGTTTTATAATTATTTAAGTGAGATAATTATAACCTAGCCATTAAACATTGTTATATGAAGAGTAATAACTAATTTTAAAATATTTTTTATAATGGTATTCTATAAAAAAACATATTTATAATCAAAGGTATTTTTTGGTAAAGTCTTTATGTGTTAACAAATAATATTTTCTCAAATGACCTGCTTTTAATGTCATTCTATGAAATGTTTTTAGAAAAATATAGAAATTTAATTTCATAAAAAATCTTCTTTATTTTATTTATAATGTTTCTATTATCTTCTGGATAATTTTTGGGATTTTTATGAGAAACATCATTTTTTAGATGAATAGTGAAAAATACAGTAGTTTAATTTAATAATGTATTTTAGTTTAAATTTTTTATAAGGATAAAATATATTTTAATCTATTTTCAAAGTTCAATTATATTCTATTTTTATCAATCAACACTATTTTGGTAATTGTAATAAATTTTATTTATAATTTAATATAAAAAATAGTAATTTATAGAATGATTTTACTTAGAAAATCTGCATTGTCAACACGACGATAGGATTAAATTTAAATTTACTTTTTAAAATTCCATAATTGGAAATTGGAAACATGGTTTCCAAATTATGATTCAGATTTTTTTACAATGTATTATTAGGTCGACATAGTTTTTGACAAAATATATTAGTGAACATAAATAAAATTAATTACAATTATTAAGGTAATGTTAATATTAATAAGGTACCAAACGTTAATTGCAAGGGCCCAACTGACCAAGAAACTTGTCCCTATAACCCATGGATGGCAATATTTAAACCCCATATTCCCTTGTCTCTAATGTGTTCCATTATTGGATCCACATAAAATGAGAATAACATGGAAAGAATTATTTTTCCCAAAATTTACATGAGTGCCACTCCCCCAACACTATAAAAGGCTTCCCCTCTCCCCACTTCATCAAACCTCTCAAGACACTCGGTATTGACTATGATCTTCCAAAATATCTCATCCAAAACCCTCACCTCACCCTTGAATCCTTAAATTAGTGATAATTAAATCCAAGGAATCCTTTTGGTGAAAACCAAAAGGAGTTACCCAAATAAGAGGAAACATTCTTCATCACGTTTTTAAATTTTCTTTCAATTCTCAATCCCCTATAAAATTCTTATTCCATGATTGTATACAAAACATGTAACATTAATGAAATCATATTTTTTATGCTAAGGGTTTGATCTAAAATTGCACACACTTCCATATAAGAGTTAAGAGACATAATCTTTACGTGTATTGAAAACTACCTCCTCACGAAATGATAATTGTTCATTTTTTATTTAGCACCTCGCATGATGGAAATTATGATGAAAAACACTATTTATACATGAAAAATATTATATTAATAATTAAATTGGTATTTTATAATTTTTAATTAGAATATACATTTATCTGTTCCATTCTATGTAAATATGATAATTTCATTTGAGGAAGTGGAGACTACTTCCCCTAAAAAAGATTTGATTCGTTCACACACTTAATATAATGTATTATGTATGAGTTTAGTGAATGTATATTATATATATTAAATAATAAATCTACTAGAATATATGTAACATCCCAGGTAAATAAAGAATGTGTAATTTTCATATATATTAATATTTGTGAATTAAATTTTAATTAGACATTAAAGGGGATGCTATGTATGATATCCTATTTTACACGCAATAACATGTTTCTTTAAAATCTTATGTTGCACACTACATTGAGTTTTTAGAAAATTAATATAATAATATTATTCTTTTGAAAGGTAGTTGACTAATAGTTGTTGTATTGGCAGGAATGAACATAACTAAATACAATATTATTATACATGTGTCATAATGTTTTTACATTTATCCAATAAAATTTAGATTCTTAAAATGTGAATGAATCCAATTTTAAGCATAAACACTCTAAAATTCTTTAAAAGTTCGATTTACTGCCTTTTGATGGAGAACCCCTTTGAAATGTAGTTTTGGTAACTTTTATTTGTTATATTTGACAAAATAATTTTCTTCTTTGGAATCAAGATATCAAAATTTTCTTTGAATGAAATTTTCGTATTGTTATGATAATGTTCATTTTTTTAAGGAATAGTAAAAAATACTACATTTAAATTCAATACCGTCTTTTAATATATTTTATTTATATATTTAGATTGTAATTTTAATTTTTTTTAAAAAGTATAATTGGTTTATATTTTTACCATCTAATCCAATTTTTGTAATTTTAAGTAATTTTAATCTTAATTTGGACAAAAACAATGGTAAATCTTCAAATAGTTATTATTTCTTAAAATCATGCATTTTTGTTTTGACAACGGAATTTAAATTTAAATTAATTTATTCCACTTCAATATTTTGAATTTTAAAAAATGGATTCCATATTAGGAATCATAATGTCCAAATTTTGTAATTATGGTACTTTTATTTTTAGACATTATGAATATTTACTTTACTAAATATGTTATTTGCCATGGTTAAAGGGTAAATTAGGTAAATAAGGACGAAAAAATAATATATTAATAATATTAAATTACCCTTACACTTTTGGTAACACTATTTTAAAATACATGTCCAACCATGGGAATCCATGGGTCGATTTTGTTACCCCATAGAGCCACATGGGAGTGATAATGAAACTTTATATTAATTAATTTCAAGTAAGGACAAAAGTAACATCGACATGTGTCTTTTTACAAAAACAATTTTTATATGGGGTTATATAAATTATCTGTTCAACAATAAATATTATTTGGAAATATATAAAGATTTTATAGATCATGGTATTTTATTTATAATTTTTAGACATTATATTAATAAATTTAATTATGACATAATCATGATGCAGTAATTGTTTCATTAATAAAGGACTCAAAACAAATGATATTATAATATTAAAACAAATATAATTTGAACCTTTTTATTCCATCAAATAATTTTATAGATTATTATGAATTGTTATATTTGAATTAATGAAGGTTATTTAAAATAATCAGGTTTTTTTGGGGTTTTTATAATGTCATGATATGAAGAGTATTTAAACTTTAAAATAGTGTTTTTAAATCAATTAATATTTTATTAAATGATAAAATTGTTCTAAAAATCTAAAAATCTTCCAAATGAAATATATGATGTTCTAGATGTCACTGATTATCCATTTTGGGTCACTTTTCATTTTATAATAAATATATTAACCATATAGTTTGAATATATAGATGGAATGGTAAAGGTAAAATAAGTAATCAAAGGGTTAAATAAAAAATATAAGGATTAAAAACATATCCAAAACCTGTCCACCTATTATTGGATGATTTTATTTCAACAGATATACACCTTATATTCGAATTAAATATGTTTTTGACAATTATAAACTGAAAATCCTTATTTAATAATATAATAATTTCAATCATTCCTAAAGAGACCCACCTCCCTCTTATAAAAATCAATCACCTCTAACCCTTACTCAAACCTCTCAAGCCCCCATGACACATCCAATATCTGCCCAAACAAGCTCTCAATATCCCTATATTCCTTTTATAATCCTTACTATAGGTAGAAAGCACCTAAATTAAGCCTTTTGGTTCAAACCAAAGGGAGTTACTTGATTTAAAGTAAGAACAATGAACAAATGAGTCAAGTCGGACACAAGGTAAGGGTACTTTTGCACCCAATGTCTATTCTTTGGGATGAACTTATACTTAGTTATTATTTCATGCTATAGATATGTGTGAATGAACACTTATTTTTTTACACATCATATATACTTATATTTGGCGTGTTTATATTTTTCACACATAATTATGTCATTGATTTATCATTAATGTAATGATACAATCATTTAATGGATCCTTTCATCCCCATATATTAGTCAAAGGATTATTTTTTTATATGTATTTTAATTTATATTTTCTTAGGTTGGGATATGTACTTATATATCAATTTTTTATGTACAATTTATGTCAAAGTGTAGAGAGATACTTTTCTATCTCAACAAATCATTTTTTCAATTTTAAAGTGATGTTGTTAGGCTGCCAAATTTTTGCAAGGGACTTCATCTAAATCATCTTTCATCGAGGCATATTTTGATTTATACATGAAATTATTTTATATGGTGTATAAACCTATTTTACTTTTAATTTAATTCAAAGCGAAACTTTTTTCTATGTATTGTTTTACTAAATGACAAAGGCAATGTTTATTTTTAACATACTCGGTAACAACGACCTTTCCGTCCTCGCAAGAATTTTCATATTTTACTTCCTTAACAAGATGTAATTATTTTTGAAGGAAAATAAATAGCATATAAAATTTTTATGTAATATGGTATTTAAAATGGTTTTTTATAATGGATTTATTATGTCAATATGTTGAAATGTTATATTGTGATTTCAATGTGTAAATTTTTTATTTAGTTTATGCTTGTTCAATTGTAATGATTATGTTATGGTTCTTGGGCATTTTTTTATATACAGGTGGTTCTATGATAATCCTAGTGAGGGTGAGCCTGTGATAGATCTCAAATGCATTGGGTAACACGATTGAGGTAAACATTAATGTTTCTCCAAGGATACTTTTAGAATATACAATGATGTGTATTCAAAATGTAAATCCCTACATAGCTGTGAAATCTACAACATAATTATATTATATATTCCTTATATTACCTTTATGATTTATGATTTCTGTATGTTATTCATAAATCTTATTATTTAATGAGGTCTGTTATGATTGAAAATTATTGATTGATTTATATGTATTTATTGATGGGAAAATGTTTCCTTTCCTTATTTGATAACCCTTACTGATCATTTTATTCTCACCACATGTTTTTAAATGTTTTTAATAGGACATAAATATGAATAGGGTCAAGGATAGGATCATGGAAAAGGCATTCAATCTAAAACATGTAACTAGACATGTTTCCTTTTTTAAAAGTTTTTATTTAAGAAAAAAATGGAATCTGAGTAGAGGTGTCTACTTTGTAATTTTTGAGATATAATATAATAGTTATTGCCTAATTCTATAAATCTATAAACCTGAAAATATCCTCAAAGTTGATTCTTGTAATAACTCAATATTATTTAATGTTTAAGGATTTGTTTTTATTATTGGTATCAGAGGTCAGTTTAGACAACATTGGGGATTAGGAGTTTTCGTTAAACACGTGTTTACTCCCTATGTCTATTATTTCAGTTAAACCCTTTTTTTGAAACTTATTCATATCAAGGAAAGTAAGTTATAGATAGAAGGAAGAGGTTATTAAACAACATTCTTATCTCTTCTGAATGACATACTTGCAATAATTATTCCAAAGTCATGTTCCGTTGATTGTGAAACTTTCTCAAACATACAAATCACTTGCAAGAAATTGTTTGAGATATAAAACACCACCACTATACCATGATATCATTGTGAATCATGGGTTGTATTTAATCAAATCATATTTTAACAATATTCTTATATTTTATTGAATAGTAAATATTATCAAATAATTTTCCAATATTTTACCTTATCACATGATTTTGAAGTATATTATGGTTGTGAAAAAAGTACTGAAGAAGGAGACCCTTGAGAAAAAAATTTATATTTTCTCTTACAATATAGTCTCTCAGAACAAACTTATTATATTTTAAATGGACCATTAATTGAAAGGTATAGCTCTAACTTGGTCTGACTGTTTTATAAAAATCATATTTTATCAGATGTTTTGAAATTATATGTCATTAATGATTATTTTTGTGAAACTATTATTTTTGCGAACACCCATATAACCCATGTTTTACAAGGTGTATTTGGATGAATGAAGAAAATGATTTTTAAGGATATCTAAATCGTTTTTTCAATGCATAGACCTTCTACGGACATGAAAAAGATGATGATGAAACCATATGTTCACCATGATCAAGGAATGGTATTCTTTATATTGGGAATAGTTTTATTTTTGTTATATGGAGGTGAAGAAAATGGCAATATATAAGATGATTAGGTCTTAATGTATTAGAATGAAAATGAATGGTATATGAAAACCATTGAGGTTAAAACATGTTAGGGTTATTTTTCTAGTTTCACAAATAGAACAATACACAGACCATGTGGCAACCCATCACATTAGACAAAGCTGCGAGAATTGAACCCACAACCAAAGTGCGACTGAGATTTATCACTTACCATTGGACTATGTGATGTCCCTGGTTTGTATGAATTATTATTTTCAGTTAAAATAATTTTATTGATAAAGAATAAGTTTATTTGTGATATTTTTCTATCCAATGGATATCCTTATTATATGAAAATGATTTCTTGATTAAATGATAACAATTAATTTTTTAAGACATTCTCTCTTTTGGGAACACTATTTTCTTAAGGAAAATATAATACCATGGGTTCTATTTTGTGAAGTAATGGTATAAATTTTATTTTGGAAAAATCTATGTATAACTTTTGGACATATGTTGATTTGGGTTATTTTTTGAAATGATTATCTAATCATAGAGAATATATAATTAGGTTAATTACACTTCAGTATGAGAGTTTAAGAGTAGTCGATGTTTTTAGTGATAAATGTTAAGATTCTCAGAGGATGACTATGTGATTAAATCCTCCTGAGATTTAGGTTTCAAAATTAGTATGTATTAGTTTGAAAACTTTTAAGGAAAATAGTGTATTGATTGATATTTCTTGAACTGTGGGTACTTTATGTTGAATTTTGGAGATTAAGAGTAGTATTTATTTTTATAAAGGATTATACCTTTTATATACTATCTGATCTCGTAATAACCATTTTTAGATTTATTCAGTCTCTAATTAAAGGGTAAATATATATTTATTCTTATTTGGATTATTTGATTAACTAGAAGTTGATTATTGAACTTTGGGTGTGACCAAGTCATCTTGAATACTAATCATTTGAAGAAAAGATGAGTTTTTGGTAAAAACTTATTAAAGAATGAAACTCTACTTAAAAGGTATCTATATTTCCTTATGTTCATATTCAATCTTATAACTAAATTTCTCATTGACATGAAAGGTAAAATAAAACAAAAAACATTGTCTATTAAATTTTCATATTGGGGAATCAAAGACTATTTAACCCATTGCAAGTTTAAGGTTTTCATATTGTTAACATTCTCTTTAACATGTTTTCTATCAATCTCCATCAGAACTTTATGGTTAGTTTCACATCAATATCCATGTTTTCAGACATGTAATCCTAGTATGTGTTATCTCGGGTGAAGTTTTTTACTTATCTTTATTTCTTATAAAATTATTGATTTATTGACTCTTTTCTGATGTGGGAATTTTAATGATGTTTATGAGCCCAATTTTAAAACTACAAGGACGTAATTCCCAAAGGAGGAAAAGGATGTAACATCCTCTATAAATAAATAATATGACAATTTTATATTTATTAATATTTTTTAATTAAATACTATTTTTACTTTAAAGGGAATGTTATTTCTGATAGATTACTCAACATGTAACAACTGGTTTCTTTGAAATCATATGTAGCACACAACTTTGAGTTATACTGAAAAATAAAATAATAATAATATTATTTTTAAATGGTAGATAACTCATAGTCATTCTATTAGTGGGAATGAACATAAATAACTACAATTTCATTATAAATGTTTGTTAAATGTTTTTAAGTTTATGCAATAAAATTTAGAAGATTAAAATGTGAATGAATCCAATTTTAACCACAAAACACTCAAATATTCTCTAAAAGGTCGATTTACCACATTTTGAGGGAGAACCCTTTTAAAATATAGTTTTTATCAATTTTATATGTTTTATTTGAGAAAATAATATTATTATTTATAATCAAGACAATAAAATTTAATTTGGATGAAATATTGGTATTTTTCTAATAATGATCATTTTTTAAGGAGTAGTGAAAAATACAGCATTTTAATTCAAAACTGCCTTTTAATATAAGTTAGTTATATAGTAATATTGTTATTTTAATTGGTATTAATGTGTAATTGGATTATATTTTTACTAATTAATCCAGTGTTTTTAATTGGAATTAATCTCCATCTTAATTTGGGGAAAAAAAGGTAAATCTTTTATTGGTTATTATTTCCTAAAAACACATTTTTTGTTTTGAAAACAGAATTAATTTTAAATTAACTTCTGAAGATTATTTGTTTTTAATTTTTAAAAATGAATTCCATACTTGAAATTGGGATTTCAAAATTGTGTAATTAGGTAACTATTATTTTTAGAAATTATGAATATATACTTCAGTAAATATTTTATTTACCGTCGTCAATGGGTAAATCTTGTAAATAATGGTGAAAAATAATATTAAAATTATGTTAAAATAATATTAAAATAATATTAAAATAATATTAAATTACCCATAAACATTTCCAAAACCTATTGGCTGATACATATCCGACCATGGTCATCCTTGGGTCTATTTTGGGACCCCATGTAGCCACATGGGAGTGATGATAACACTTCATATAAATTAATTTAATGTAAGGACAAAAATAACATAAACTTGAATCATTTTACTAAAAAAAATTAATATGGGATTATATAAGTTATCACTTAGACTATAAATATTATTTCGAAAGATAAAGCTATTTCCAACATCATGGTATTTTATTTAAAAAATTTAGACATTAAATAAACAAATTTAATTATGGAGCAATGGTGATGGAGTAATTGCTTCATTAATAAAGGATTTAAAAAATGATATTATAAATTTTAAAATATATTTATTTCGAACATTTTTAGGCCAAAATTTTTTATAGATTATTATAACTTTTTATCTTTGAGTTAAGGTTGTTTTTTAAATTAATCAAGTTGTTTTGATTTTTTTAAAAAGTCATGATATGAATTGTATTAAAATTGACATAAAAGAGTTTTTAAATTAATCAATATATTATTAAATTATAAAATAGTCCTAAAATTATAAAATTCATCCAAATTATATATATGACGTCAAAAAGGTCATTAATGATCCATTTTGAGTATCTTGAAATTTTATAGTAAATATATAAACCATATAGTATGGATATATTATAAGATAGGGTAATGTTTAAATAAGTTAATAAAGGGTTTAATAAAAAATATATGGATTAAGAAAATATCCAAAACCTATTGAATTATTAATACATAATTTTATATCAATATATATACACCTTATCTTCGAAATAAATATGTTTTGGACCTTTATAAACTGAAAAAACATATATAATAAAATAATATTTTCAAACATTCCTAAAGAGCCCCGCTTCTTTATAATAAGCCATCACCTCTAACCCTTACTCACACCTCTCATGCCCACTTGGCACATCCAACCTATTCCCAAATAAGATCTCAAGATCTCTCTCGTCCTCCTAGAATCACTACCTTAGGCATAAAACATGTCAAGAAATCCTTTTGGTTCAAACCAAAGGGAGTTACCTGATTTAAAGGAAGAACAAGGAGCAAACGAGTCAAGTCAGACACGAGTTAAGGGAACTTATTCACCCTATTTCCATTATTTGGTTTGAAAATCTACTTCTTAATTAGGTAATTATATAGATATGTGTGAATGACCTATGATTGTTTTACTCTTAATATAATCATATATTGAATGTATTTATATTTTTCACACATAATTATGTCATTGATTTATCCTTAATTTAATGACACGATCTTTTTAAGGGAACCTTCAACCCTCCTATTTTAGTAAAATAATTATTTTTTGATATGTCTCAGAATTGTATTTTTATTATGTTCGGATAAGTTATTATATAACATTTTTTTCTATATATTTTATTTTCAAGTGTTGAGAGATCATTTTCTATCTCATCAACTCATTTTTTCAATTTTCAAGTGACGTCGTTAGGCTATCGAATATTTATAAGGGTCTTCATCACAATCATCTTTCATTGAGGCATGTTTTGATATATTAATAAAATTATTTTTTATGGTGTATAAAACCCATGTAATTTTAATTCCATTCAAAGGGATTCTTTTTTCTACGTGGCGTTTTACTAAACGGCAATGGAATGTTTATTTTTAACGTACACGTAGACAATGACCCTTCCATTGCCACGAGTATTTTAATATTTTGCTTCCTTAACAAGTCGTGATGTTTTTAAAAGGAAAATAAATACCATATAATATTTTTTCGTATTTTGGTATTGAAAATGGTTTTTACAAAATATATTGAAATGTTATATAGTGTTTTTAATGTGGAAATGTTATCTTTCCTTTATGCCTATTCATGTGTTATGATTATGTTATAGTTCACAAAAATACTTTACATATACGAGTGGATTTGTGAAAAACCAATGGCAGGTGATCCTGAGATAGATCTCCAATGCATTGGGTAATGTGAAAGAGGTAAATGTTAATGTTTCTCCAAAGAGAATTAAGGAATATAGTATAATGGGTATTCCAAATGCAACTCCCTACGTAGCTATTAATGTTACAATGTAAGTATGTTATGTATGTCATAAGATACATTTATGATATATGATTTATTTATGTCATTCATAAATATTATGTTTTCATGAGGAAGGTTATGATTTAAAAGAATGGTTTCATTGATTTGAATTCATTTATGGGTTAATTTTTCCTTTCCATATTTTACAACCCTAATTGAACTTTTAATGCTCATCCCATATTTTGGAATGTTTTTCACAGGATGTAAAGATGAACAAGGTCAAGGATGGGATCAAGGAAAATTCATTCTATCTTAAACATGGAAATAGTCATGTTTCTTTTTTTAAGAGTTTTTATTTTATGAAAAATGGAAACATAGCAGAAGTGTCTATTTTGTAATTTTTGAGATTTAAAGTAATAGTTATGGCCTAATTCTCTAAAACTATAATCCTGAAAATATCCTCAATTTAAATTCGTAACTTAACTCAAGATTATGTAATTTTTAAGGCTAGGTATTTATAATATATATATATATATATATAAATATCATTTTCAATATTTCTTTCTTTCGTTGTGATAATAAAAACTAAATGATATTTAATGTGTATATACTTCTTACCGTATTAATGAATGATGTATTTCATTACATAATCCTATATTTTATTGATTACTATAACAATAATTTACTGATTATAAATGGTAAATATATCATAGTGTACATTCGTTAAATCATGATATAAGTATAAGGGCCAAATATATAACAAATAAAGACACATCTGATGTACAAAGTGAATGTTAACTGAAGTGATACCTTAACATAGGATTTTTATCAAGTAAATAATATTAGGTCACAATCAACCCATATATGGAATTAGATATAAGAATATAATTCTGTAAAATATGAATAATAAATTTCAATTTATTATACTAGGATCATGTATGAGTATGAATAAATGAAAGACACGTGGTATGGGGATTTAATCTCACTTTTTATTTCTATGAGATACATGCTTTATTCACTACTGAGTCCTTTTATGAATGTATTTATTTAATAATTCATTTTATTATATTTTTGGGTATTAAAATATAAATTATTTGATTTTTATTGCATGGTTTTAATGTTTCAAAAGTGACCGAATCGGTAAGACAATTTTGTCTCAATTACCCTTCTTTGAGACACATGGTTTATTATGAACCGACATCCATTTTTGAGGTGTATATATATAAATTAGAACTGTTATATCATGAATATACTAAATTTAATGATATTTTAATATTCATATAATTTTATTTTCATAAATGTATATTATGATCCCATGTTACCATGTAGTAAGAGTTTATTGAAACAATCACATCATTTATAGATATTGTTTCCTTTATTAAAATATTCTGATCCATATCTCATGAAAACTCATGAATTATATTCTACTCTGGTTATTCATGATATCATCATGTTCTAGTACCATTTTCTTGATCTTTAGTTCTTATGATATTTATGAAAATTTGATTTTATCTCTCTCTTATGTTTGGGATTTGTTTTATTGAAAAACCATGTTTTCAATACAATTTTCAAAACTATTTTCAAGTGATCCTTGAAAAAAATTTGAATTATTTTTAATTAGAAATGTTTTATTGTTTTCAATTAATTAATTGTATGTTTTCAATGAAATTTTTAATAATTTTTTAGATAATATTTTATGTTTTAACAAGAGTTTATTAATGCCGAAAGGATATATTTGTCATGAAATGTGTTTATGTGATCATTAAAAATTATTTCACATATTTTATATCATTGGATTATTTTACTCATAACTTTATGGGGAAATTATTCAATATATCTATTCATATAATTTCTTTAAATGGATTACATTTTGAAGGAATGTTGTATATGGAACATGTGTCTCATTAACGGGTTATATATGTCTTAAACCCACTTATTTTCAAGGATTATTTTTATGAAGAAATTTTTATGAAACTTTTTCAGAGTTAATGATATGAAAAATTATTTATAATTCCAATTTCATTTCATGGGTTATGATATGATTATTTATGATGGTTTAATACATATATGTATGATTTCATTATGGGATGTGTGGGACCTACATATCCTTAAAATGCATTGGGTAATGATTTATATCTTTTGAGAGATATAAGGCTAGAACAAGGATTGAACATGGTTAAGTATTACTGGGCCTAAATGAGGAGTAAACACAGTTCAGTAATACAGGGCTTGAATGAGGAGTCAACCCAGTTCACTAATGACTTTGTCCATATATATGGCCTCACCAGCAATGCCTTGACTACTACAGAAATCATTATATATGCTTATGTGTCATCCATAATTCCATGTGTTATTCATTTTTTTGTTTTCATGGATTATGTTTCTTATTTCTGTTTAATTAATTACTTATGAAATTCCAATATTTTTCCATCATTCATGTTAATGATCTTTGATATAATTTTTATGATATTATATTTTCATGATCATGTTATCTTACCCTTATGGTCATGATTATGCTTATCCATATCCCTTATTTAAACTTACTGGCCATCTTATCTCACACATTTTAATGTTTCCTTACCCTATGTTTAGAAGATTTGTATTATATTTGATGTTTCTAAGAAAGGTTTCATTAATGAAGAACCTTGTGGGATTTGATGTAGCTCATTTATATACCACTATTTATATATCCATGTTTCCAAAGACACTATAATAATATTATCTTTGGGATTCTCTTTTTATATTGTATTATTTATTTTGATAAATTTATATAATTTTAATGTATGAAAATATTGGGATTCAATATTTCATATCAGAGAAATTCCTTAGTTAAACTTTTAATCTACGATGAGAAAACCAAATTGAGAAGCCTAAGGATGTGTCTAAGAAAAAGTCAGGAAAATAATATGAGAATGTCCTGGAATTTTTTCAGAGGATAGATTGAGTGGTTTCCTAGAGTTACATCCCTATATAGATACTAAAAGTGCATGTGCCTCTTGAATAGATGTACCTATGGGTAACCACTTTAATAATATGTTCTGGGCCTAAGTTGTAGTAATCTGCTACATGAAAATGGGTCTTGCTGCACACCAAGTTTGACACTCATGGGAGATATTCATTGGGAATTCAAAAAATATTCTCAACACATCAGTAAACAATTTTTTTTCATTTGAATAAATTTAAAATTGAAATTGAATATAAAATCATAATAAGCTTTTCAAATTTTAACTTTAAGAACCCACTTAGTCAACCTGACTGTGAGATTAAATTTAAATTGATTTTTTCCACATATGTGATTGTAATTTGAAATAATAGATACCGTAATTTTAGTAAACAAGATTTTTTTATGTAAATATGGTCAAATTATTCATTTACAAAAATATTAGTGAATTTAATTAAATTTAATTACAACGATTAAGGTAAAATTAATCTTAGTAAAGAACTAAAAAGTAGTCATAAGGGCCAAAATGACCTAGAAACTTGTCAAAGAGACATTGTATGGAAATATTTATGCCTTCTACTACCAGATATTATTTTGGGACAATTATTGGATCCAAATTACATATTGAAACTTGGGTTTAATTATTTTTCCTAAAATATACATGTGTGTCACTCCACTGCCACTATAAAAATCCATCAACACCTTCTACTTCCTCTCACCTCTAAATATATGTTGGATTGACCAAAATCTACCAAAATAGATCCTCCAAATAACTACCATAATTCAAAAATTCTTCCGTTATGAATAAATCCATCCAACTACTCACTTTGGTGCAAACCAAAACTAGTTAACCAAATAAGAGGCAACATTTTTCCTAGAGTTATATTTGTTAATTTCAATTATCCACCAGTGATCACTTCTTATTATATAGTTGTATAAAAAATGAATCCATAATATTATAGGATGTTTTATTCTATGATTTTAACCTACACATAAAAACACATCCATCTAATGGGTAAATAAAATTATTTTTACATGTATGGAGAACAATCATCTCACGAAACGATGATTATTCATTTTTCTTTTACCGCATATCATGATGGACATTATGATTGAAAATATATTTATATATGATACATATTATATTTATAATGACTTTATTAATATGTAATTTTTATTTATAACATACCTTTATGCTTTCCATCTTGTGTAAATACGATAATTTCGTTTTAGGAAGTGTGGAAAACTACCCCCTCAAAGTGATGTGATTCCTTCACACAATAAAAAGAATATTTTAATGAATAATTTAGTGAATGGATGTGATATTTTTGAAGTAATAATAATACATTAATTATAATATATATTTATATGTCATTTTCCTTATTTCTCTCAATACAACAATTAAAAAGGAAACAGTGTTCACACGTACGTACGACTTATCATCTACATGAACAGTGTATTCTATTTCATATTTATATATTTTATAGACGAATAATATAAAAATATAAAAAATAAATATGATATTTATATCATTTTTTATACTATTTAAATCGGGATATAGGTATAAGGGACAATGTTATAGTAAATTATGATATATGCGAAGAACGAAGCAAATATTACCTGAAGTGAAACCTTATCATAAGATTGATAACAAGTGCGTAAAATAAGGAAATAATAAAACCATGGTATTATATATGATAATATTATTATTTAAAATATTTATAATAAATTTAATTTTATTACACATGAAACTTCTATGAGTATGAAGAGATTCAAGACACAAGGTTAGGGATTTCATCTCACTTTTTATCCAGAGATATATGATTTATACATCACTCATTCCAGTTATGTGGGGGTGTATACCTCCGATGAATGTATTAAATTATTCATATACATAAATTTAAATGTATTTAAATATCAATTAAATGATATTTATTTCATAGGGTTAATATTTTAAAAGATAGAAAATTGGTGACACATTTTTGTCTTAATTTTCCTTTTTTATAAATATGTTTTTTTATTCACTTACATTATTTTTTGAGTTGTATATACTTCTATTTTACATGTTATATCTTGAACCTAGTAATTTAATGTTATTTTAATCATCATATAATTTTAATTTTTTACATTTATTGTATGATATCAAGCTACCATGTGGTAATAGTTAATTGAAGCAATCTCATCGTTTATTGAGATTTTTATCAGTATGCTTACTTTATTATAATCTTATGACTAATTTCTC
This sequence comes from Viscum album, assembly GCA_963277665.1. Taxonomy (NCBI): domain Eukaryota; kingdom Viridiplantae; phylum Streptophyta; class Magnoliopsida; order Santalales; family Viscaceae; genus Viscum; species Viscum album. The sequence continues at coordinate 373,668,995 of OY728119.1, read as the reverse complement.
TAGAACAATCATAAATTGTCCTATACTATGGTTATTCATGCAATATAAATATTTTTACTATTAGTTTCCCAATCATTGGTACTTAAGATATTTATTAAAACATTTTATATAAAAATATGACTGTATATCTCTCTTCAGTAAGGAATGTGTTTTATTCCAAATCCATGTTTTCAAATATGTTTTCAAATGATCCAGGAATATTATTTTTAGAGAATAATGATTTTAAATTGTTTTTATGGGTTTTGAAACCTTTATTCTATTTTTTCAAATCTATTTATATTGGAAAATTCGTTCCAAAATCTTTTCTATTATAGAAGGAGTTTATAATTATGGGAAGGATATTTTACACAAAAAATGTTTCTAAAAGTTATTTCAAAATAATTTAACATCTCAGAAAACATCAATGGGTGTTACTCATAAATATATAGAGAAATAATTTGATTTTTCCAGTTTTATTCTTTATATTAATGGATTGTGTTTATATGGAATGTTTTTTTATGAAAACTACTTCTATGTCACTAGTTATATGCTTTTGAAACCCGCTTATTTTCAAGTGATATGTTTAGGATGAAATGATTATGAAAAATTTCATTTTCCATATGATATAATACAATTACATATATATAATAACCATTTCATTTCATGGGGTTTGATAAGATTATTTAAGATCTAGGGGAATATGTTTTAATGATTTAATTTTGAGATGGGTGAGACATATATCTCCCACCAATACTTCAGGTGATGATATATGTCTCATGAGATAGACATGGATGGAATGAGGACTGAACATTGTTAAGTATTAAAAATACCAAATGAAGAGTGAACTCGTTTTAGTAATACATAGCGGTAATGGGGAGTGAACCATGTTTAGTAATGGAATTTGTTATCTAGTATGGCCTCAAGTGAATTACCTTGATAAAAATAGAAATAATTATATATACTTTTGTGTCTGCAAAAATTCGATCTTTTATTCCTATGTTATTCTTTCACGGATTATATTTTTTAGTTCCTTATGATTCATTTCTTATGAACCACCTATTATAATTCCATGATTCATGTTTTTGATCTTTTATATGCAGGGTATGATCTTATATTTTCATGATCATATTCCCATACCATTATGCTCATGATTACACATAAATATCCATCTTGTTTACGCTTACTGGTCATATGAGCTCACCCATTTTTTTGTTTTATTCCCCCTGGTTCTGAAGATATGTTTTTTGTTCGATGTGACTATGAATGTTTCTATTAAAGAAGAACCTATTGGGAAATTATGTAGCTCATTTATATACTTTTGTTTATATTTCCATGTTTCCAAAGGCACTAGAATAGTATAGTATTTGGGTGTCGGTTTTTATGATATTTTAATTAATACACACATTATTTGTAATGTTAATGTATGATAAGAGAGGGTCACTATAATTTCAATTTTAATTGTTAGGGTATCTATCATTTCTGTCTGCCTCTTTCCATGAACCTTATATTATGAGTGCTTTATTATACTAAAATCATCATGGGGAGGACCTTATTTATGAAATGAGATTTCACTATAGGGTGGACCTTTGAAGTAAATTCCATCGTGGAGAGAACCAACATTATAGCTACATGTTAAAATATTGGGAGAATATTCTATATGTGTACCATAGGTAGGTCCTTTAAGGTAGAACACACCAAGGGGAGGACCTTCTTACAATAATGAAATGTCAATTCGTGGAGATTATTCATTACGAATTCCATCATAGCGTGGACTATAACCATAGCTCGATGTCTGACTCAAGAAAGAAGTTATATTGTGTATAACCTAGGAAGGACCATCATACAGGTTTATAGAAAGTGGAATACCTTCCAATTGTTTTACCTTCTATTCATGAAAAGAGATATTAGGATTATAATTCGAAGATTTGCTCTCACGATCAATCTATTTGTGACAACAATGGAAGCCTTGATGGTAGATTCTCAGGGGATGGAATTAAAATATGAGGGCAATAATGATGTGGGGGATGATTTTCTAAATTGTTACGTCCATTATCATAATTTGGAAAATGATTTTTAGGATTCTAAATCACTATTAGGAGATATTTGATGAACTGAATAACTCCATCTTCCTACAAATAAGGGTTATGATTCTACCAATAATTTTACAGTTCTCTTTGACATAATTTCTTATTAGGCACACTCTTATTAAAAACTAGGGACACATAATATAATTTATAGAATTTATATATGAGTTCTTACTAAGTAGCTCATGTGGGGATTCTAGAATAATTTAGTAATCTTCTATAGTTCTGGAAGGGATATATGTCTTCCCTAGAGCGGCCTACCGAGGAGACCAGTGTCACCTAGTTGGAATGGATATTTGTGCCAAATGTTATTTTCCATTTATCATAGAATTTTTTTGATGAACCTCCTAGATGGGAGATGTTATGTATATCCTGTATTGAGTGACCATTTTGTGGTGCAGATGAGTCACCCCACTTGGGGATGCACTGCAATGGGCCTGAATCCTTACTATTACCACTGACATGACAATTTCATGTTAGTTTTTTATTATATGGTTAGGAATTGATGTCTAAAATTCCATAATTTCTATAATATACTATGAACCACCCCAAAAGGTTATAGAAATATACAACAATTCCATTTTCAAGGTATTAATGTGGGTCTACCCGTAATTTTTAGTCGAGATATGTTTAATTTTTTTTTTGAATTTCTATTTTATTTTCATTGAAAAATTCTTGTACTAGAGAAGATATTTTCCTATGTTTTTTATTTCTTTTGTTTTTAATTTTAAATATTTTTATGGATCTGCAAAAATTATATCTTCATATATTTTTATATCATATTTTTATAATGGGCTTGATATAGATGAACAAGATTTTGTGTATGTTCATAGTTTTACGTCATATTTTACTGGTGGGAATCATATGTGTGTGAAATGATTTCATATTCTAATTTCCCTTAAATTTTACTGATAGGATTAATGATAGTTATATGTAGTATACATCTTCTCATAGGTTTCCTTCCTATTTTTTGTGGTATTTTTCAGAAGGAAAATTTATTATGGACTATTCGATATTTTTGATCATCGCCCACTATGAGATTCATTGATAAATTAGTTCCATATGACATCATCTAGGGCCCACATGGTGAGATCCTCTTCATCGTGAGGATATCGGCCATGAAATATTTTCAGTGATGATTACCGACTGTGGACCTTGGGTGGGACCCTTGTGCTTCTGGGATTAAGTTGATGGTGATCACTTTATCATTCTCCATTAGTTAAGAGAGGAATTCATGATTTTGTTATGTTGAATGGCTCATTATATGGTGGGATAAGACAAATGGTATTTTTTGATTCCTAATTTATTAATGTCGCAGGGAGGATGGATGGTGAGGATTTATAATATTAGGGGCCAATCGAGCTACCTCTTGTGTGGGGGGAGTACCATTCTAGTGTTACCCCCTAACTAATGCATTCAAAACAAAGTGTTGAAGACACAACATTAGCATGGGATTCTTATATTTGGATGAGGACCCAACCTATTCTATATTGGATATGGGAATCTGTGAGAACATATGTGATCCCATTGTATTGAAGAGAGTTCTAGTGGATGTTCCAGAAATATATTTGGGAAAACTCAAACAAGAATATCCCATAAAAGTAGAATATCCATAAATGAAAACATGATCCATAAATCATTCTACTTTACCCCCATCATTGTCATATTAAAAGGATCATGATTCTTGATAATACCATTACCTTGTACATGGATTCAAATTGGGTTCTCCATTTTGTATCCAATAACAATTACATTGTCACTCGACGATTGATTTTATGGGTTGAATTTTGTACAATCACTCATATTAGGGACACAGTTTCTAATCGGTCTACAATGGGTTTTTTTCATGGATCTAGAAATTACCATTTCTCGATAATCCACAATGAATCTTTGATCAACGTTCCAAATATAGGCATTTACTAGGGAGCATGGCCAATCATAGTTAATAACACATATTGGTCGATTGGATTGGATGTAGGGATCATCAAATCCTTTTTTGGGGAACTATTACAGTTTCTAGAACTCTATTAATGATTGAATATATGTTCATGAATATTTTTTTCATTCCCGTGAATGTATGATATGGATATCCTAGAATTAGGGATCAATTATAGACATATATGGGTCTGGAATCATCAGTCTGTATCTGAGGTTCTCCATTAATACAGGGATTTAAATATATCTAAGTATCTCCATGAATTCCACCCTTTTTTACAGGTGTTACATATTCGGTGGTACCTCATTAGGAAGAAGCTGGTATTAGGCCATTTGGTGAGGCGCTCTAGAGATTATCATCATCCAAGGAGACATAATTTCTTTTAATGTTTGGATTGAACCCATATTATGGGACTTATATGTACCCTTGTGAGAGGAATCAAAATCCATGCAGTTCAGTGTCTCTTAATAGGATACATAATCTTTTAAGGTCATGTGAGAAATAATAAACCATTTATTTTAAAATCATTTGACTCGGATATCTAGGGGAGTGGTTCCTAGCAATGTTTATAGGGGGGATTACTTCGATATGTGCCGAGAGATTGGGGATATATGTTGTGTCAAAAGTGGGGGCATGAACTAAAAAAGGATATGACCTAGTAGGGATGGTGAAGATAGAGACAAATTTGAAATGTATCCCTCTAGGGTGAATATGATCCAACTGGGAATGTGGCTCGGGGAACATTATTTTTAACATGGGTTTTGTGTTTTGACCTCATGGATGATTCATACATATTTCAATATGTTGGTAATCCATGACCATATAGTTCAAAAAGGTTTGGGTGTTACAACTATAGGTGAGGATAATTTGAGTGTGTATGTCGCCTCTTTTAATTTTTTAATGAGGAAAATCATATATAGTGATCTATCTAAATATTAACCGGGATGGTGAAGAGAAGAAATGGTGTCACCTACCAAGAGAAAGCTTATGGGATTACTCCATGAGGGATTCCCCATGAGTATGTTTGGGACTTATACCAAAAATGATTCCCACTTTTCTTGAACGGTGAGGAATGTCTTAACATGGGATATTTTGGGGATTTTCATTGTGTCTAACAAATTAAAGGACGCAATGTTGAAGGTTTTTGTGAACATGCACATGTTAGGATTAACACTAACCTAAAATCCCTTGTGATTCATGCATCGTGTGAGAAATTATAGGACATTATAGATCTAAATATCACACGATCCACTTTGTCCCATGATAGACAAGGTTATGTTCAAATGGGAGATGTTAAGGGAAAGTGAATTGATGTGACTCCACCTCCCATCATTATACCCTAAACTATATAAGAGGATAAATAGTTCCACATTAGGGAAGAAATGATTGGGGCTTACTTTAGTAGAAATATCCAATGCCCGATTTTAGAATGGATGAGAGAAGGACCCATCACTATCCATCATCAAATAGAAAGACTAGAAATCTGCCTCAGTCCCTATAATATAGAGGTTCACATGGGAACCTCTGAGTTCATGAGAACCTATAAGGCTATGACCCCCATAACCTTTTGAATATCAACTTGATAACATAATGAGGGTATTCAATTCAATGGAGGTAACCCTCGAGACTCCTCTAACCATCGGTATATAGACTTCAGAGGACATAGTTATCTATCTGCTGATCTGATCATATATATCAGGTGGATTTCAAAGCGTCCTTGACCTAATTTCCTTATAATGGTTCACAGGGTCGGTGTGAATCCCAAACATATTATATCGGGAAATGATGGTATTTTTAGATTAGAACTCCCTAGGATGACCCATTCTTTATAGATTGTTCGTATATAGGTTATGGTACCATCCACATAGCATGATTTTACATGGTGACAGGGTCCATCCCCATATCGTTGTGCTACGTAGACTGAGGTTATGCCTGTGAATCATGTTTCTACAGAGTTCTAGTTTGTACCTACATAGTGCTTCACTACAAGGTGCCATGTTCTTTCAATATTGTATTTTTTAATGTAGATAAAGGATCCCTCTATATATCTTATTTCTACATGGGATAGTGGACTTCAAGGTGAAAATAAAATTATAATCTATGTTCTGGTGTCTCTGAAGGAGTCTTGGGTTTTCAAACATCAAATAAATTTCATTTCATCCTTAAAGGATATATGGTGGGTTTTATTTATTATTGTTGAAGGATTTGTGTTTTGGATATCACCCATACTCTCCTCCTGATTCCATAAACTCTATCTCTTTTGGTTTCCCATGAGGTTATTTCATACAGGAATGGAGATACTGAGTACTAGGATGGTTGGCCATCTATAGTGGGCCACAAGGTTTAATTTATGGGATACAAAAAATGATTCTACAGTCCATGACCACTTTAATTCATGGGAGATGGAACTGACCATCAACACCCATGAATGGTATTATTTTATAGGGTCAATCATTCACAAAATATGGAAATCACCACCCTATAATTTAATCAATTTATCATTTATAGGGAAATTAATATTAAGGGGATGCAAATCGCCATCCGACCCCACCAATGACTTAGTTTTATTATTTGGAACCAAAAATACTGTCTCATCCAATGAATGATTTCGTTCACGGGATGTCTTGTTGGGTGGAATAATTCCATGTGGAGTAGAGGAATATAATGCAGTTTAGTGGACTGAAATATATTTCAACTTCATGATACGAATCCTTCCTTCATGGTTTCAACCCTTTTGATCATTTTCTTCAAAATATTTGATTGGCTTTATTTTTTTCCTTTCTAAATTTTCTTGATTTTTTTGTCATGTCAAGTGGTGTTTTTAGGACCCAAAATGGTCATGATGGAGGGTAAATCTATACCTTCCATATATGCACAATGATTTGGTTTTCACTATAAATTTTTTAGAGAAATGCATTGGTTATAAAGAGACAAGAAGAATGATTTGAATAAAAACATTAAAAGAGAAAATAGTAACAAATATAGCTAATAAATAATTTTTATGTGTGATTAAAAATATTTGAAAATGTTTTCATAAAATATATTTTTGGAAGAAAACGGATTTTTGATTGAAGAGGGGAGAGAACTCATATTTTCATAATAATAGTTTCTAAAAAAATTTAAGTAAAAAAGATCATAAAACCTAAAAAATTAATTAAAAATATCATGAATAACATTATGGTAATAGAATACATAACCATTGTAAGATTTCACCATTTAAGACTTAATCATACACAATCCAGATAAACAATGAGATTGCAACAAAAAACTTTTACTACTTTTATAACATTGAATTGTGAGACCCATGAATAGAATATATTAAAGGAAACGTAAAATAAAATTAAAATAAATTAATTAATGATATTACATGTCAATGGTGATTTATATATACTTCGTAAAACAACATGGGTTCATAATACGACATATGTCTCAAAGAAGGAAATTTGTGAGAAAATCCCTTATAGATTTGGTAATATTGAAACTGTAAACCCCAAGAAAGAGAGATCATGAAATGGATATTTAAATGAGTATTTATTTACTAATAATATTCATAAAATAATTTCATTGGAATTATATACACTACATATCCAAAATAATTTTTTAATATTTAATATGTATTAAATAATTAATAGTGAGATTAAAAAAACCCTTACCTTTATTTCGAATTGTCATGGGTGTTTTTTCACATTGAATAATAAAATAGTGTTAGTTATTTAATGTAGTAGGGACATATTAAATGTTAATTATTAGATTCATTAAACTTATTCTCATGTAATATACAATTACATAATCAATAAATTTTACATTGGATGTTTCAACCATATTCATATTTCATGTCAATAATGACTTAGGATGGTTGACAATGGTCATCGATGTCGTTATTTAATGTTATAAACGAAAATAATAATGAAATAATTATAATATATATTAATAAATTATAATTTTTAAAACTATAATGTAATATGTTTATAAAAAATAAACTAATTTTATGTTCATAGAGATCGTAAGTCATACGTTTGCATTAGTGACATTTATATTTTTCAATGACAATTATAGAAAGAATGTAACTACAATTTTAGCCTTACAGAATGAAAATAATTTCAAAAATAAAATTTTATTTTATTATATATATGTATATATAGAATTTTTTTTATGTGGTGGTGAAAAATAGAATCACATTAGTTTGAGGATATTATATGCCACACATCTATGAAAAATTTTCGAATTTTTTTAATGAGTGAAAAGATAAAAATAAATGCGATTTTATATTACTAGATTGATAAAATTTCCATTAATATAATAAATATTACATTTTTAGCACATATATTTATTTTATTTACACTTATTAACTTCCATGTAACGTGTTGGTGAAAAACAAATCACATCTATTCAATAGGTGGTAGTCCAACATACACACGAGTGACACTATCGTATCTCATGCGATATAAAACGTAAAAGGGCCTATATGATATAATGAATAAATAGATATATTTATGCTATAAATATCATATTTAGAATATATATCCATCATCATACACAATTGTGGGAGGTTTTAATGGAAAAAAATGACATCAATTCACAAGGCGGTAGTCATCTATATACACGAATGATGATTTCCTAACCCTTTTGATGTAAGTTTTTTTAGTTCTAGGAACTAACATAAAAAACATATCAGTATATTAATATACTAAGGTTTCTATATAATTATTTTATAATAATAATTGAAGAGGGTGTTTAATAAAATTAGAAAAACATTTTTCTTATGATTGTTGCTTCTTTTTTGGGTAACTCCTTTTAGTTTTCATCAAATTTCTTTATTAGAATAATTTATTCCCAATATAAGGATTTTGGGGTGAGGTTAAGGATTTTTAGATGTTTTTGGGAATTTCTAAGCTGATCCAAATTGCTTTTCTGTGTGAATAATGGGGGAGAGGGTATGAACTTTTATAAGTTGGGTTAGTGGAACACCTGTAATTATTTTGAAATAGAAAATTCCACCCATATTGTTTTATATCACTAGGACCAAATTATAATGACCCACAAATTATCATTTTATTAAGAGTACAACAAGTCATTACTAGGCATTAAGCGACATCCCCAAGATTCCAATGGATGGAAATAAATGCCAAAGGGTTTCAATTATAAATAGGGGACAATTTTCCCTTTAATTAATATACCAATAAGCCAACCAGCCAAAAACAAACATTCAATATAAAATGCACGAACAAATGAAAGAAGACTCGACTACTTCATGTATCTCAAAACCACATCAATGTAAGAAACAAAGGTAGAATAACCAAGAATCAAAGTACACATCGGAAAAACTAAACAAGACTCTCAAAAGACCTCAAGACTCCATGCTCTACATGCTCCAAGATCCACAATCATCGAACAACCCAAACATCATGATGTAGTGCTAGAAACATATGTAACATTAACTTTTCCCTTGTTCCAGAATATAGCATCCTCAAAGTAGAAAATTGACAAAACAAGAATGAGTATAAAACTCATTAGGTTTTTTCTTTTACTTCCCTACTCACACCATGAGGATAGAAGAGTAAGCAACAATTATATAAAATATTTTATATAAATATTTTTCTCAAAAACAGTTTATATCTAAATAAAAACAAGATTCCAAAACCACTCATTTCCAAAATTATACAAGTGCAATTGAAACAAATTTTCCTTGCAAGATATTTTTCCATAAAAATAACTAAACAAACTTTAATTTTTTTTTCAATATCCCTTTTTTGGAATACCCATCCATAAAAAAACCCATTCAAATAACCATGAATGCTATGTTTTGACAGTTACATACTCATGAGTGGTTTCTCATCGATCTACTATGTCATCCAAGGTTATTTTTCCCATGTGCCATTAACCCTTTAGCACTGAGCAGAATGTCATATTTCAACCAAGCTCTGTATATCCAATTCTCATGTTCCATTAACCCTTTGACACCGAGAATAGGTTCATATTTTAACCATGCACTGTATATGCAACATGAACACACACCACATATTCCCAATGATCATACCAAAACAACCCTTTCAATAAAATCGCCTTTTTATTGAAAATCATTTTCATCAAAACTATTTAAATGACAAATTATTTCAATTACAAACCATTTAAATAAAACTCCATTTCTATTGAAAATAATTTATATTAAAACCCCCTTTTTCATCAAGCATTTAGAAGTCCCATAAAATCCATAATTTGAAATAATCATTTTAAATACATGAAATAAACCCCCTTTGCACAACTATTTACTAAGATCATGCAATTTCACAAAAATCATAAATAATCAAAAATGGATATTTTTTCATGCATTTAATAATAAATAATCCAATATTAATTTAATACAATAAATTATATCAAGGGGAATCGATAATGAAGCCACCAACCTTGATGTTTTTGATGAAACTCGACAATAAAAAAGAACACACAAGAAGGCGAGTCAATTCTCCAAGAACGACCTTAGTTCTACTATCTTCACGAGATCATGACTCAAAATTGAATTATTAGGAATCCAAAATGTAGATCTATCAAATATTGGTGCATATCTGAGAAATAATATAGATTAGAGAAGTATTTTTAAGCATATTTGAGAAAACATGATAAACTAGAAAATGATGGTGACATACATAAAGAATCAGATCAGGATTCCACGAAAAAAACATAGATCTATTCCTCTATCATGAAACACAGCATATTTAGCCTTATTTGATGTTAAAAAACATATATATACAAACATGAGGAGTAGAGCAATGAAAATGAGAAGGAGAGGAGGATTTTTCTGAATACGGGAAAGAACCAAGAAGATCAGCACTTACACCATGGAGCAGGCTTGATATCACCAAGGAAAGACTCTAGGTCAGCTCCAACTTGTGTAGGGATGGTTCTACAGTATTCTAGGGATATTAATCTTGAAATAGGGGCGTTTTGAATCCAAAAGTAAATATGTAGATCAAAAATTAGTATGCTTCTAGAAAATAGGGTCTATATTTGACCCCTACCAAGGATTAACCACACGGTTTGGGTCAACTATGTATGGATCGTGTGACCTTCCTTTTAGTCCCAACACACCTTAAAAACCCCTAAAATCTCCCATCCTTCACCTTTACCGTTTTTATGGATACTCATTTTTTATGGAAATATCATCCTTTATGGAAACACCCAAATTTATGGAAACATCTCACTTTATGGAAACACCCATTTTATGGAAACACCCCACTTTATGGAAGCAATCCACTTAATGGAAACACACCACTTTATGGAAACAACCCATTTTATGGAAAAAAACCCACTTTTTGGGAAAAAACATTATAGAAACACCCAAATTTATTGAAACTCTCAATATTATGGAAACTATCTATTTTATAGAAACTCTCTATTTTATGGAAATTCTTGATTTTAAAGAAACTCTCTTTTTTATGGAAACTCTATAATTTAGGGACACCTAATCAAAGACACACCATTTAAAAAAACACAAGGAAAGGTTTATATACCTGAAACCGAGGGTTCTATACTAATAATAGTAAATTATATATTAGATAAGTTTTAGTTTATAAATATGAAAAAATAGGACTTTTGTACTTGTTTTGGATTATTTATACACCTTATATTTGATATCTAATTAATATGTCACCTCGTTTTTCCTATATCATTGTAAATAATTTCTACTCTTTTCACTAATAATTATGGAAAAAATTAACTTGACCATATTTTATATTATAAATTATTCTGATTGAAAACATGTAGTATATTCATTCTAATTAAACTCATAGAAGTTGTAAATCCTAATTTTACATTAATTCAGCATATGTGGTGAGACAATATGTTTTTATAAATAATAGTTTTTATAAAAATAGATGATTCTATATTTACTCTATGAATAATAATAATAATTTAATGAAAAAATTAATATTCAATAATATATAATCTATAAATCTCGATTAAAACATTCCATATTGTGAAGTAATTTTATTAATTAAAATGGAGAAACATTATGTATCTTAAGACTATTTTTAGAAAAATAGTTTTTTAGACCATAGAAAAATATATAAAATAAAAAAAAATATAGTGTATTAAAATCAATAACATTGATTAAATAAAACATATTTTAATTTAAAACATATTGGAAATCATATTTGGAGTTTTTAATTACGTAATTTATTGAAAATAAAATGCTTTTCACAAAAAATTGTTATATTTCACTATTGACTAAAAATTCAAAAATTTTGGAAAAATATCAAAAGTTCAGCCCAAGTAAAAAATGTTTCATATTAAAAACAATTATTTAATTTCGTGTAATATATTTTTAAAATTTTTCAAAAAATTATTTTAATATAAATAATGTATAAAAAGGTTACAAATAATCTTTTTAGAAAAAAGATCCAATTTTATGTGTAAAATTAGATTTATTATTTTCTCATATTTCTATAAAAAAATCATTAATTTTAAACATTATATTGATTGTATAATATATAATTTATCTATATGAACTCAAAATATTGATTTGATTAATTTATTGGTAAAAAAACACTTGTGTAGATGAAAATAGTTTTTCAGAAAAAATAGTTTCTTTTATTTTAAAAAAAATTATTTTAATTTCAAATAAATTTAAATAAAAGAATACATGTAAATAATATTCTAATAATTAAGTTATTCATGTTCATACCATCCATTTAAAAGACTATGTTATAATGGTAATATATATCATCGATCATTTTATATATGTGTTCCATGTTAAATATGCTATCAAACATTAAAATCTAGGTGTTGCAAGTAATGAAAGATTAACATAGTGTTTCATTTAATTTACACTATATAAAATAATTTTATTCTTTTATAATCATAGTGTGTTCAATTTAAAGTATGATAAAATGATTAGTGTCAAAAAAGTCATTATAGAATGTTTATGCCAAATAACATTGTATTAAAATACCTTGAATTCCTAAAAACCATATCATCAGCCAAATTATTTTTATATTGATATAAATATAAAAAATATTCCACTTATTGTCCAATTATACATTTAGAGAAAATATATTTACCCCTTAACAATGACACATTACTATTATGATAATTGTCAAAAATGGTTAAGAAGAAATAGAACTGACATCTATGTGTACAAAATTTATATTAAATGTTAAAAAAATTGTATTATGGGATTATTTTAGCTTATAATAATAATAAATATTAATATTACTAATTTATTTCCATATAAATATGAAAATGAACTCATATTAATTTTCTACATTAATAAATTCATAGATTACACCTCACCTCTATTATTAAAGGAAACTTCCTATCCTCTTTTCTTCACACGTCAATAACAATTTTGAAAGGAAAATTCTTGAACTATTACCTTCCTAAAATATCTCAACATTTTAAAGATTTAAATTTTTTAGGAATTATAAAGCCATTTAGGGTTTAATGTGTGATATAAAGGTGACTGTTTAATGAAGGGTAATAACTTAACCAGAATGATTGAGATTTATATCTTACCCCAACACCTTAAAATATTTTTCATCCATTGAGATATAATTCAATAAGTATATTCCATATAATGAGATATTATCAGGTTAATTTCATTACTTAAATCTATCTCCACTCCCATCAAATGGGAAATGAATCAATTTTTGTGTGTATAGTGGACTACCGCCTCATGAACCGACCAATTCGGTTTCCATCAGTGCATGTCACGAGTGGTTATCAAAATGGAATAAATATTAATGTATTTAATTAATTATATATATATATATATATATCATTATGATATTATATTATTTCATCTAATTTCAATCATTTCAATCCATTAAAAATTTAAACATTTTTCATTCGTATATGGTAACTATCACCTCCTCAAAGGGATCTGATTCATTTTTCATCACCACATCACATGGTTGGTATATATATGTGAATTTAATGAAATAATATAATATTGATGATATAATTAACATTATTTATAGGTAAAAAATACATTCATTATTTCTATCATAATCTTTCATAAATGTAAATATTACCCTCGCATATGTACGACCTATCGTATCCATGATTGAAATATAATTCATTTATCATAAAAATATTTCATGATTTTTTTAATAGTCTAATTTATGTATAAATATTATAATTATGTAATTATAATTACTCTATATATGATGGAATAATTAACACTTTGACCATGTTCATTATAATGAAGTCTTTTTCAAATATGAATTAAAAGTCCTTGAAATACATGATGTGGACTTAAATGATTTTGTAATTAAATATATAACTAAAATAAATGGATTAAGTGTAAGGGTATTATAATAGAAAATTTTATTGTGAAATTAAATAATTGATATATTATCATAATACATGAGCTAAAGGACATAATTGGAATGTCTCTGCTCGAGGTAAGGTACTTTGTCTCAATTTATATTCATTGAGGCATATTTTATTGTTATACACAAAATTAATTTTATATATTGTATATAATTAAAATTTTACATGTTATTTAATGAATAATTAATACTTCATGGTATTTTAATTTAAATTTTAATTATTTCTTCCAATGGTATTTTACAATATTCTTATCTAGTAGTAAAGGGTTTCTGAACTTAATTTTTCTTCTATAGGATATAACTTGTTTTTATTGACTTGGTTATAAAATTATTATGTGTAAATTAATATATAAAATGATTTATTATTTATTTCAATTTTTTTGTTATATTTTTTTATTACATGAAATCTTTCTATTTTGTAAGAGTCATTTCAATTATATGAACTTTGCAAAGGGTGTTTTGTCTTTATCTCTTTTTATTGAGACATGTTTCATGTTGTACACGATGATTTTTTTTATTATTTAATTACATCCACATGAATTAAATTTGAAATATTAATTTATAAAATTAATTTTATTTAAATATCCATATCATATTCTACCTTTAAATGTATTTTGAATTTAAATTTTCTAATGTTGTATTTGATTAGTGTTACAATTTACTTTCGGTTCATGATTTCTCATGTTCAATTTTGATTTGGAGGAAATAATATGTTCTTATTTTCTCAAAACACATCTCTTTTATTATCCTCAATATATTTATGTGGTGTCCATTTTAATTTCCATTTCAAACCTTACGGATTAATGAACCACTAAAAAAGTTGTTTTAGGTGATACCAATACTTTATCTACTATTAAATCAAATATATTTCCCTAAAATATATATGTTTTCTAATATGCATTAAAAAATATCATCTATAAACATTATTTTTTTACTAAATATATTTTACAATATATTTTACCTCTTTTTAAATGGATTTAAAATGAAATTTTATAACATTTTATACTTGATAAACTTTTGACTCTCTCTAGAAAATGTTTAAAAAATATTTCATTTTAAACATTTATGTTATGAATGGATTTTCCATTTATAACAAACATTATTTTCCATCAATATTCCTTTATAATTATCTAATAAAATCTTATAAGAAATGGATGTTCATATTATTTTAGGAATTTATAGTATTTAATATTTTCAAAATGAATGTGTATTTTCCCCAAATTTTTAAGGAATTTTTTTAAATGTCCTTTATTTTATGTCAACGTCATTTAGTTATTCCTCTACTTCATTGTGAGTATGATCTATTGTATCATCCCAGGTAAATATAGAAATAATGAATTCACTTTTTTATTAATATTTTTCAATTAAATATTAATTTTAATTTGAAAGAGTTTCTATGTGTAACACCCCAAGCTTCTATGGTACGCTTCTCTTTGAATAATGTGATAGCGTGTGTTGTACGCAACATCGAGTTCTAACACACCACAACCAATAAAACTAGCCATTATGAATAGTAATACCTACTTTTTGAAATTATATATATTTTATATTTCAAAATGGACTTCATTTTTGGTTTCGGAATATCGAGATTATCCTAAGATGAGGTTTTTGTATTTTTCTGAGAACTTCCAATTTTTATGAATAGTGAAAAATACTTAAAAAAACTTTTTTAATCAAAATAATTTATAGTGATAAATTATATTATTGAGTGGTTTTAAAGTATAATTATAATATATTTTTACCATTTTATCCAATGGTGTTGATTAGAATTACTTTCACTTCGAAATTGGACATAAACAATTATCAATCTTTTGATATATATTGATTCTTAAAAACACGCTATTTGTTGTGACAACGGGAATTAAATATAAAATTAATTAATGAAACTTTTATGTTTGAAATTTTTCAAAATAGAAATAATTTTTTAATTTGGAATATCAATTATATCTTAGGGTGAAATTTTGGCATTATTCTGAAAAACATCAATTTTTTGATGAATAGTGAAACTACTAAGTGGTAGTTAAAAAACTGAATTTTTCATAAAACATAATTTTACCACTTCTGTGAATGAAATTTCTAAAATCCGAGAGACACGATTAATAACAAGAATTAAAATTTGGTTCAATGACATGAAAATAATTTTTGGTGAATAGTAACTTTTTTCTTTTATTTACCACGATTAAAAGTAAATAGGGTAATTAAGGGTAAAAATGATATTAATATTACCCTGACACATGTCCTAATTCTGTTGGACAAGTTTATCTCGACCATAAAAAACCTTAAGAATTAAATATTAGCATTTAGGTCCACTTGTATTAGATTAGGACATTTATTATTAGTTAATTCAAAGAAGAGTTAAAAGAGTTAAAATAAATGTTTATTTACTAAAACATTTTTAATATAGGGTTATGCATAAGATAAATTCTATTTTAAATATTCATTAGAAATAAAAACTGATTTTATACATAATTATAGTTTATTTATAATTTTTAGACATTAAAT
The DNA here is from genome assembly GCA_963277665.1 of Viscum album. Taxonomy (NCBI): domain Eukaryota; kingdom Viridiplantae; phylum Streptophyta; class Magnoliopsida; order Santalales; family Viscaceae; genus Viscum; species Viscum album. Next base: position 373,652,166 of record OY728119.1, on the reverse strand, counting down.
AATTTAATTTATTTATGACACAATGATGATGCAGTAATTACAATAATAGTGAAAAATTAAAATAATTGATATTATAAATACCCAATTAAATATAATTTGAGACTTTTAAGGAATTACACTAATTTTGTAGGATAATATGACATATTCTTATTGATTTAATTGACTTTGTTCGAAGTAATCATTCTGTAATAAGTTTCAAAAAAATCAACTATTGAATAGTGTAAAAATTGACATAAAAGAGTTTTTAAAACAAATATTATATTATTAATTGATATTAAATTCCAAAAAATCTATGGTTTGGCCAAGAGACTTATATAATGATAGGTTTATAATTAATGGACCACTTAGGGGTCTCTTGGATGTATATAGTATGTTTATTGACTATATAATATAAAAATACAAAGTGACATGGTAAATGTTAAACTAATTAACTAAGAATTAAAACTAAAATATAAGGTTAATATAGTAACCAAAACCTGTATAAATTCTTTTAGTTGACTGGTTTTAGACCTATCCCCAACTTAACATTTTAATAATCAACTTTATATCCATTAGAAACCCAATATTAATTTATTATAAATTAATATTTCTAGTTTTTCCAAAGGTGCCCCGCACCCCTCTTATTAAAGGGCACTCCCCCTTCTCATTACATCACACCTTCAAAACCTTTTGGTTAGGCCAAAATCTGCCCAAATACTCTCTCCACTTCCCTCAATACAATCTAGAGTCCTTAGTTTGATCATAAATCCAACCTTTGGAGCCCTTTTGATCAAATCAAAAGGAATAACCCGAAGAAGATGTAATGATTTCACCACCCTTTTCCAAGTTCCTTTCTTCTTCCACTTCTTATTCCTTTGTTGTTACCATTCTAAAATAATAAATCCAGTATCATATATATACTTTGATGTTATTATAAATATGGTACAACCATATTCAGTATTATATCAATCCTTTGAATAACATGTCACCATACGTGCGTACGTACGGCTTACCGTCTCCACGTCGTGGTGTAATTTTTATTCAATATATTATTATTTGGATGAGTATATTAATGATGTTTAACTCATGTAAATAATAAATATAACATGATAATTATTCTTTATATATGATATAGTATCCAATTATATATTATTTTAATATCAAAAGAATGATATTGTCGCTCGTGCGTACGTACAGACTACCGTCTCCACAAACGCGATGAGATTCATTCTCCATCGTATCCATTCAAGTATAATAATCATTTGATGATTTAAAAATAATGTTTAAGGACTTTATATAATTCTGGATATGAATAAGATACAACCTATCCATGACAAACATGGATTATGTAACAAAATATATAAAAGAAAACGAGTAAGTTAACACCCAAAACGACGATAATACTAAGATATTATTAACAAAGAAATGTTAAAAGATCATGTATGATATCATATTAATATATATGATTCTTTTATAATTTAATAACAATTATTTCACCATTATACAGGAGGTCAACCTACACTCAACCATGGAAAAGTACAAGGTAAGGGTTATTTCACAATCTCTTCATTATCCGAGGTTGTTTATACGTAATAATCTACTGAGATCTCTTTATCATCCACATCCATGTTTTTTAAAAAATGTATTTCAAAAAATTTCTAATATTTAAAAGAATATGGGTTAAAGTCCTTTATACCCTTGTTTGACTTTTTATAATAGTTTTATAAAGGAATCTTTCCATCGTTTTCCAAACAAGGTTCTTTTTAACCTTTTCGACAGAATTAAGGTAAGAATGTTTTTTTAACTTATACGGCGGGTGTGGTTATTTTCCACCGTTATAAAATCTTCAAAGCTTCCCTTGTAAGCTTATAAGAAAATTTTCAAAGAAAATGTTTTATTTTATAAATATATGACTCTTAAATGATTTCAAAATAGAAAGAGATATTTCTCTAAAAAGAGTTTTGATTTCATCTCTGTCAACATCCTTTGATGGATTTTACGCTTATTTGAAGTTGATTTATTATGATACAAAACTTCTATATTGTATTGAAGGCTTTGTGATATGTTTGACTGTGGATGTGCTATTTTTATACAATTCATAGTTTATGGTGAAAGTATTAACATTTCGTATTCTAGTTTTAATACGAATGTTTATGTTATGTTTAAACATTTTCATATGGGAATGCATTGGACTTAATATGTGACGGGTGGAGCCCGCTATAGCTCCTCGATGCATCGGTAGGTCTCATGAGACAAACTACTGTCTTGGCACAAGGCCTTGGCAAAATCATATTTGTAGTCTTGGCACGAGGCCTTGGCTATGTGGTTATGATAGTCTAGCATTATGCATTCCATCATTATGAAAGTGGTAATTGATATTGCATGTGATTATTCGATTAGTAGAATATCCATGTGAATAAGTAAGTGGAATTATTTAATTTTATTTTTGACATACAATGTTTAATTTCAAGTTTAAAAGGCTTTTGTTTTAATTTATACATTGCCTTAAATTTTTATTCTTATTTATGAAAGTTTTCGCTATATTGTTATCCTTACTGGGCATTTGAGCTCACCCCTTTTTTATGTTTTATTTTTCCCAGGATGTGAATAAGTAATTTATGAATGACCTGTAGGGATAGTATGTGGGGATATGAGTGTGGGATATGGAGACTATGTTGTTGTATTAGTTTTTCACTTTATGATGTAATGTAAAACTTTATGAATATATCTAGTGTTTCCAAGGATACTAAACCAATCGGTCTTTCGAGATTTGATCTTTCTTATGATCATGCCAATGTTATGTTATAATGCACCAACTTTGGGTAACTGGTGTCGGGGTGTTACAGTTGGTATCATAGGAAGTTTAGTTCAAACCTTGGAAGCTAGATTTAGATAAACTCCGATTAGAGCACACAAATTTAAGATGTACCTTGAGGATTAGTATAGAAGAACTTCCAAGAATTTTGGTATTGTAGTGATTTTGTGAGTTTTCCGAGCAATACATCCCTGTCTGGATACGATCAGGTAGAGGCGGCTCTGGCGCAGATGTACCTAGGGGTAAAACCGGAAAACACCTGTTTGAGCTAGACTCGAACGGGAACTGGTGCACAACAACGGGCCTTGCTGCACTCTTGGTTACGACACTCCCGGGGGATATGGTTAGGATAAATCTCATTTTCTTTACAAATCATTGTGATGGGTTTATGAGTATATTCTTCCTCAAAGAAAACATTCTTATGATAATGGATTATATCCATAAATAGTTCAATTTATGTTAAGTGTTTTATAAGTATGGGATTATGTATTTTGATTCATAAACTGATCTAGTTTATACAATTGTTTATAAATAGCGCCTAGTGGATGAAATGGAAACCGTATCAATGAACGCACTCCATGTATGGATTTCTCTCCTTCTCAAGATAATTATAGTGGAGCTGGTGATGCATCTGGTGCCGATCAGCTAATCACCATACTGGGACAACTTACTCAGGTTATGAATAATAACCTTACCCCTATGGAGCACCCTGATCCACAGTGTGGATGATCAATATTAGATCGCTTCATGAGGCAACAACCACCAATGTTCAATAGGAGTACAAATCCCTTAGTAGCTGAGCAATGGGTATTTTCCCTAGAGAAAATATTTCAGGCTTCAGGGAGTAGTGAAAGGGAAAAAGTTATCATGGCAATTTACCGCCTCACTAGAGATGGTGATCAATGGTGGTCATTGATTCAAAATACTAAGGAATACGATGAATTATCAAATATGGAATGGTGGGAGTTCAAAGATATGTTTTTAGAAAAATAATTTCCTCGCGACCATCGAGCATATATGGAAAGGCAGTTTCTGAGTCTGAGACAAAAGGGGGATGAGAATGTCACAAAGTATGAGGCTAACTTTACAAGGTTAACAAGGTATGCTGGAGATTATATACATAACCCAAGAAGAAAGATTCATCGTTTCTTGGATGGGTTAAAACCATTTCTCCGTCGAGCATTAGTATCACAATCATTCTCGTCGTACGAAGACATTGTCTCATGTTCTATCAAGAACAAAAATGAATTCTCTAAGTCTTATGACATTAAAGAAAAGCAAGAGAAGAAGAGATCTGCTGATCAATCTGATAATGGAAATAAGCTGAAGAAGTGAAATGTTGAATATCCATCCTGTGGTAAATGTGGGAAGAAACACCCTGGTACTTGCTTGAAGAGAACGAGAGTCTGTTACAAGTGTGGTGAAAAAGGCCACCAAGATCGTGATTGCAAAGGGAAGAAGGAAGCCACCAATGTTCATTGCTAAAATTGCAGGGAGATAGGGCATTATGCAAATGAATGTCCTAAGCGTCAGGGGAACTTACCTCAAAAAATTCCAAGGGATCAAGGCCAAGCTTATGCAATCACTACTGCTGAGGTAGAAGCTTCGAAAGACGTAGTGGTAGGTAATTTAATGGTTTCCTCAAGTTTAGAAAATGCATTATTTGATTCTGGATCAATGCATTGTTTCATATCTTCCCAGTTTGCTAAGAAAATAAGATATTTCCAATTTGATTTAACAAGGGTGTTGTCAGTTAAAACTCCTAAGTGAAGTATCATTGCAAAAACGTTTTGTGAGTCAGTCCCCATTAGAGCACATAAATGGTCTTTATCTGCTGATCTCATCATCATACCTATGATTGAGTTTGATATAATCCTCAGTATGGACTGGATTTCGGACTATGATGCGAAGATTTATTGTAAGAAGAAAGAGGTTACGATTCTTGATGATGATGATAAGGAACACCTTATCTTTAGAGAAGAATCATCACCGCCTAATTCTTATCTAGATCCACCCCCAATAGATCAACTAAATTCAATTATTGAGGAGGAAGAGAATGAAATAACTGTGGGTGAGGAATGGAATGTTCAAATAGAGGATGTACTTGTTGTGAAAGAATATGTAGATGTATTTCCGGAAGATTTACCTGGACATCCTCCAGAACGAGAAGTTGAGTTTTCCATTGATTTAATTATTGGATCAAGGCCTATATCAAATACCCCTTATAGAATGGCCACTGTATAATTAGTCAAACTAAAGAAACAACTAGAGGAATTGAGTAATAAAGGATTTACTCTCCCTAGTGTTTCTCCATGGGGAGCCCCTATTCTTTTTGTTAAAAAGAAAGATGGATCCATGAAGTTATGTATCGACTACAGGGAGATCAATGCTATAAAAATAAATAAAAAGTACCCCATACGTTGCAATGATGATTTATTTGACCAACAACATGGAGCTCAATACTTTTGAAAGATTGACCTTCGATCTGGATACCATCAGTTCTGTGTGAAGAAGACAGACATTCCAAAGACAGCATTTCGAACCACGTACGGGCATTATGAGTTTACAGTAATTCCTTTTCGATTGACTAATGAACCCTCGGTATTCATGGATCTGATGAATAGAGTTTTCAAGGAATATCTCAATGAATTTGTGGTGATATTTATTGATGATATCTTGGTATAATCAAAAGGCTATGAAGATCATGAAAACCACTTGCGCATTATCTTGAAGACTCTGAGAAGACATGAATTATATGGGAAGTTTAGCAAGTGTGAATTCTGGCTTTAAGAGATTTCTTTTATTGGCCATATTGTCTTTAGAGATGGAATCTCTGTTGATCATTCTAAGACCAAGGCAATCCAAGAATGGCCAGCACCTACGAATATAACTGAGGTACGTAGTTTTATTGGTTTTGCAGGTTATTATCGACGTTTCGTCTAGAATTTTTCCCGATTGGATAACCCATTAACGAATATCACACATAAAGGGGTTAAATTTGTTTGGACAAAAGAGTGTGGAGAATGTTTTGAAGAACTGAAGAGAAGATTATTCAATGCTCCTATATTGACTCTACCATTAGGGAATGATGGGTTCGTTATTTATAGTGATCTATCGAAGAAAGGACTTGGTTGTTTCCTTATGCAGAATGATAGGGTTATTGCCTATGCATCACGACAGTTTAAAATTCAGGAAAAAAACCACCCTACTCATGATCTCAAGTTAGCAGCTATGATCTTTGCTTTGAAGATATGGAGGCACTACCTCTATGGTGAAAAATGTGAGATTTATACAGATCACAAGAGTTTGAAGTATATTTTCTCACAAAAAGAACTCAACATGAGTAAAAGGAGATGGCTTGAATTACTCAAGGATTATGATTGTACAATACACTACCACCCGGGGAAGGAAAAAAATGTGGCAGATGCTTTGAGCAGAAAAGACCATGGAGTGTTGAACAATATGAGAATTTAAAGGGATCTAATTTTCATGGATCTATTGAAGATGGACATGGGAATAACCAGGGAAGGTGAAACATCAATGCTTTTTCAAATGTTTGCCAAACCATCTTTACTAGAAAGAATTAAGAGTTCTCAAACTGACGATGAAGAATTTCAAAAGAAGATTAAAGCTCTGAATGATGGGAGATTGAGAGACTTTGTGTATTAAGATGGAATTTTGAAATTCGGGAAGAGGCTTTGTGTTCCCGATATACCTAATCTAAAAAGGGAATTGCTGGATGATTCTCATAGTTCCAATTTCCTTGTACACCCTGGGAGCACCAAAATGTATGGAGATTTGAAGGAACATTTTTGGTGGGACCACATGAAGAGGGAGATTGCTCATTTTTTGTCAAGATGTATGGTTTTCCAACAATTGAAAGCTGGAAGGCAACAGCCTGGAGGAGTCATGAAACCTCTTCCCATACCGGAGTGGAAATGGGACAATATTACGATGGACTTTGTCATGGGGCTACCAAAGACTCCTAGAAGGAATGATGCAATATGGGTTATTTTTGACCATCTTACCAAGTCAACATATATTCTTGCTATAAGAGAAGATCTACCACTGGAACGTCTAGAAAGACTATATATTAATGTAGTTGTGAGACTTCATGGAGTACCCCTATCGATTGTTTTTTATCGTGATCCCCGTTTTACTTCAAGATTCTGGAAGAGTCTTTAAAAATAACTGGATACTGAAATTCATTTGAGCACTGCCTACCACCCCCAGACAGACGGACAATCAGAACGGACTATTCAAACCTTAGAAGACATGTTGAGATCTTCCTCGCTTGACTTTCAGGGTATGTGGGATCAATATTTACCTTTGGTAGAATTTTCCTATAACAATAACTTCCATTTGAGTATTCAGATGTCACCATATGAAGCGTTATACGGGAAGAGATGTCGCACACCAACCTGTTGGGATGACGTGGATGAACGAAAACTTGTAGGTCCAGAACTGGTGGAGGAAACGATGGAAAAGGTGAAGGTAATCCAAAATAACATCAAATAAGCTCAAAGTAGGCAGAAGAGCTATGCCGATAATCGAAGGAAGGATTAGGAATTTCAAGTCGGTGATCATGTTTTCTTAAAGGTATCTCCATGGAATGGAGTCATAAGTTTTTCTAATTAAGGTAAATTGAGTCCTAGGTACATCGAACCTTTTGAAATTCTAGAATTAATTGGGGTTGTAGCTTACCGATTGGCAATGCCGCCAAGTCTCTCCAAAGTTCACGATGTGTTCCACATATCTCTATTGAGGAAATACATGCCTGACCCAACACACGTACTCACCTATGAAGAATTAGAACTGGAACCCGATCTGTCTTATTGTGAAGAGCCCGTCAGGATTCTTGATACAAGAGAACAAGTACTGAGAAACCGGACGACGCATCTGGTAAAAGTTTTGTGGAGAAACCATAAGATGGAAGAGGCAATGTGGGAACCCGAGGAACTTATGATGAATAACCACCCGAGTCTTTTCTTGCGGTAGTATTCTGTTAATTTCGAGGACGAAATTATTTGAAGGAGGGGAGAATGTAACACGCCAAGCTTCTACGGTACGCTTCTCTTCGAATAATGTGATAGTGTGTGTTGTACGCAACATCGAGTTCTAACACACCACAACCAATCAAACTAGCCGTTATGAATAGTAATATTTACTTTTCGAAATTATAAATATTTTATATTTCAAAATAGACTTCATTTTTGGTTTCGAAATATCGAAATTATCCAAAGATGAATTTTTGGTATTTTTCTGAGAACATCCAATTTTTATGAATAGTGAAAAATACTTAAAAACAACTTTTTTAATCAAAATAATTTATAGTGATAAATTATATTATTGAGTGGTTTTAAAGTATAATTATAATATATTTTTACCATTTTATCCAATGTTGTTCATCAGAATTAATTTCACTTTGAAATTGGACATAAACAATTATCAATCTTTTGATGTATATTGTTTCTTAAAAACACGCTATTTGTTGTGACAGCGGGAATTAATTATAAAATTAATTAATTCAACTTTTATGTTTGGAATTTTGTAAAATAGACATCATTTTAGAATTCGGAATATCAATCATTGCTTAGGGTGAAATTTTGGCATTGTTCTGAAAAACTTCAATTTTTGATGAGTAGTGAAACTACTATGTGGTAGTTAAAACACTGAAATTTTCATAAAACATAATTTTACCGCTTCTGTGAATGAAATTTCGAAAATCCGAGAGACACGTTTAATATCAAGAAGTAAAATGTGGTTCAATGAGATGAAAATAATTTTTGGTGAATAGTAACTTTTTACTTTTATTTACCACGGTTAAAAGTAAATAGGGTAATTAAGGGTAAAATGATATTAATATTATCCTGACACATGTCCTAATTCTATTGAACAAGGGTATCTAGACCAGAAACAACCTTAAGAATAAAATATTATCATTTAGGTCCACTTTTATTAGATTAGGACATTTATTATTATTTAATTCAAAGAAGAGTTAAAAGAGTTAAAATCAATGTTTATTTACTAAAACATTTTTCATATATGGTTATACATAAGATAAATTAGATTGTAAATATTAATTAGAAATATAAAACGATTTCCTACATAATGATATTTTATTTATAATTTTTAGACATTAAATAATTTAATTTATTTATGACACAATGATGATGCAGTAATTACCGTAATAGTGAAAAATTAAAATAATTGATATTATAAATACCCAAATAAATATAATTTGAGACTTTTAATGAATTAAAATAATTTTATAGGATAATATGAAATATTAGGATTTATTTAATGGACTTTTTTAAGTAATCATTCTGTTATAAGTTTCACAAAAATCAACTATTGAATACTGTCAAAATTGACATAAAAGAGTTTTTAAAATAAATATTATATTATTAATTGATATTAAATTCCTAAAAATCTAAGGTTCGTCCAAGAGACTTATATCATGATAGTTATATCATTAATGGACCACTTAGGGGTCTCTTGGATGTATATAGTAAGTTTATTAACTATATAATATAAAAATACAATGTGACATGGTAAATGTCAAACTAATTAACTAAGAGTGAAAACTAAAAGATAAGGTTAATATAGTAACCCAACCCAGTCTAAATTCTATTGGTCGAATGGTTTTTGACCTATCCCCACCATAACCTTTGAATAATAAACTTTGGAGCTATTAGAAACCGAATATGAATTTATTATAAATTAATATTTCTAGCTTTTCCAAAGGTTCCCATCACCCCTCTTATAAAAGGGCACTCCCCCTTATCATTACTTCACACCTTCAAAGCCTTTTGGTTCGGCCAAACTCTGCCCAAATACTCTCTCAACTTCCCTCACTACAATTTAGAGGCCTTAGTTTGATCAGAAAGACAACCTAAGGAGGCCTTTTGATCAAATCAAAGGGAAGAACCCAAAAACGAGGTAATGATTTCACCACCCTTTTCCAAGTTCCTTTCTTATTCCACTTCTTCTTCCTTTGTTTTTACCATTATAAAATAATAACCCCAGTATCATATATATACTGTGATGTTATTATAAATATGGTACAAACATATTCATTATTCTATCCATTCTTTGAATAACATGTCACCATACGTGCGTCCGCACGGCTTACCGTCTCCACGTCATGGTGTAATTGTTATTCAATATATTATTATTTGGATGGTTATAATAATGATGTGTAACTCATGTAAATAATAAATATAACATAATAATGATTCATTTATATATGATATACTATCCAATTATACATTATTTTTATATCAAAAGAATGGTATTGTCGCTCGTGCGTACATACGGACTACCGTCTCCACGAACGCGATGAGATTCATTCTCCATCGTATCCATTCAAGTATAATTATCAATTGATGATTTAAAAATAATGTTTAAGGACTTTATATCATTATGGATATTAATAAGATACAACCTATCCATGAAAAACATATCTTACGTAGCAAAACATATAAAAGAAAACAAGTAAGTTAACACCCAAAACGACGATAATACTAAGATATTATTAACAGAGCAATGTTAAAAGATCATATATGATATAATATTAATATATATGATTCTTTTATAATTTACTAACAATTATTTAACCATTATACAAGAGGTTAACCTACACTCAACCAAGGAAAACTACAATGTAAGGGTTATTTCACAATCTCTTCATTATCCGAGGTTTTCTATACGTAATAATCTACTGGGATCTCTTTATCATCCACATCCATGTTTTTAAAAAAATGTATTTCAAAACATTTCTAATATTTAAAATAATATGGGTTAAAGTCATTTATACCCTTGTTTTACTTTTTATAATAGTTTTATAAAGGAATCTTTCCGTCGTTTTCCAAACAAGGTGCTTTTTAACCTTTTCGACAGAATTAAGGTAAGAATATTTTTTTTAACTTATAAGGTGGGTGCGGTTATTTTCCGCCGTTATAAAATTGTAAAATCTTCCCTTACAAGATTATAATAATATTTTCAAAGATAATGTTTTATTTTATAAATATATGACTCTTAAATGATTTCAAAATAGAAAAAGATATTTCTCTAAAAAGAGTTTTGATTTCATCTATGTCAACATCCTTTGATGGATTTTACGCTTATTTGAATTTTATTTATTATGATACAAAACTTCTATATTGTATTGAAGGTTTTGTGATATGTTTGACTGTGGATGTGCTATTTTTATACCATTCATAGTTTATGGTTAAATTATTTACATTTCATATGCTAGTTTTAATACGAATGTTTATGTTATGTTTAAACCTTTTCATATGGGAATGCATTGGACTTAATATGTGACGGGTGGATCCGGTTATAGCTCCTCGATGCATCGGTATGTCTCATTAGACAAACTAGTGTCTTGGCACAAGGCCTTGTAAAAATCTTATTTGTATTCTTGGCACGAGGCCTTGGCTATGTGGTTATGATAGTCTTGCATTATACATTCCATCATTATGAAAGTGGTAATTGATATTGCATGTTATTATTCGATTAGTAGAATATCCATGTGAATAAGTAAATGGAATTATTTCATTTTATTTTTGCCATACTATGTTGAAGTTCAAGTTTAAAAGGCTTTTGTTTTAAGTTATAAATTGTCTTAAATGTTTATTATTATTTATGAATGTTTCCGCTATATTGGAATCCTTACTGGGAATTTGAGCTCGCCCCTTTTCTATGTTTTATTTTTTCCAGGATGTGAAGAAGTAAGTTATGAATGACCTGCAGGGATAGTATGTGGGGATATGAGTGTGGGATATGGAGACTATGTTGTAGTAGTAGTTTTTCACTTTATGATGTAATGTAAAACATTATGAATTTATCTAGTGTTTCCAAGGCTACTAAACCAATCGGTCTTTCGAGATTTGATCTCTCTTGTGATCATGCCAATGTTATGTAATAATGCACCGACTCTAGGTAACTGGGGTCGGGGCGTTACACTATGTTTTATACCATACCTGATATGTAACAACGTGTTTCTTTGAAATCTTATGTAGCACACTAATAATATAATATTATAATTATAAATGGTAGTTAACTCATAGCTATTGTTTTAAAATGAATGAACAAAACTAACTAAAATATGATTATACATGTTTGTTAAATGTATTTACTTTTATCCAATAAAAGTTAGAGGCTTAAAATATGAATGAATTTAATTTTAAGCATAATTTACATTAAAAGGTAGGTTTACTGCCTTTTAATGGAAATCCTCTTTAAATCTAGTTTTGGTCATTTTTATATGTTTTATTTGACCAAATAAAATTCTTCTTTAGATTTGGGGAATGAAATTTTACTTTGGGTAATTTTTTGGTATTTTTCAGATAAAGTTAATTTTTTAATGAATAGCGGAAAATATTGTATTTTAATTCAAAAGTGTGTTTTAATCTAATTTATTTATATTGTTAGAATATATTTTAAATTGGTTTTAAATTATAATTAGAATATATTTTACCATTTAATCCAATGATGGTCATTGGAATTAATTTCACTTTGAAATTGGACATAAACAACTATCAATCTTTTGATAGTTATTGTTTCGTAAAAACACGCTATTTGTTTTAACAACGGAAATTAATTTTGAATTAGTTAATGACACTTATATGTAATATATTTAAAAAAATAGACATCATTTTTGGATTCGTAATATCAAATATAGGTTAGGCTGAATTTTTTTTTTCTGAAAAAAATCAATCTTTGATGAATAGTGAAACCACTTAGTAGTAGTTAAAAAACTGACTTTTTCATTTAAATTAAATTTTACCGCTTCTGTGAATTGAATTTAGAAAATCCTGTATACATGGTTTTTACCAAGAAGTGAAATGTGGTTCAATAAGATGAAAATAATATTTGGTGAATAGTAACTTTTGACCTTTAGTTACCACGTTTAAAGGTAAATAGGGTAATTCAAGGTTTAAAGAATATTATAATAATTCAAAATTTACCATAACACTTGTACAAACATTATTCGATGAGTAATGGCCAACCATGGGCATCTTTGGGTCTATTTTGAGACCCCATGGAGCCACTAATAAAAGATAATGTCACTTTAAATTTATTAATTTAATGTAAAGGAAAAAATGACAAAAACACAAATCTTTTGGTAAATTAATTTTTATATGGTGTTATATAAATTATATTTTCTACTATAAAGATTCATTTTAATGATAAAAATACTTCCTACATAATGGTATTTTTTTAATAATTTTTAGAAAACAAATAAATTAAAATATTTATGACATAATAATGATGCAGTCTTTACCTCATTTGTAACGCCCCGACCGCAGTTACCTTGAGTCGGTGAATTATTACATAACATTGGAATGATCACAAGAAAGATCAAATCTCGAAAGACCGATTGGTTTAGTAGCCTTGGAAACACTAGATATATTCATAAAGTTTTACATTACATCATAAAGTGAAAAACTACTGCAACAACATAGTCTCTATATCCCACACTCATATCCCCACATATTATCCCTGCAGGTCATTCATAAATTACTTCTTCACATCCTGGGAAAAATAAAACATAGAAAAGGGGTGAGCTCAAATGCCCAGTAAGGATAACAATACAGCGGAAACTTTTATAAATAAGAATAAACATTTAAGACAATGTATAACTTAAAACAAAATCCTTTTAAACATGAACTTCAACATAGTACGGAAAAAATAAAATGAAATAATGTTATTTACTTATTCACATGGATATTTTTCTAATCGAATAATCACATGAAATATCAATTACCACTTTCATAATGATGGAATGCATAATGCTAGACTATCATAACCACATATCCAAGGCCTCATGCCAAGACTACATATAAGATTTTGCCAATGACTTGGGCCAAGACACTAGTTTGTCTCATGAGACCAACCAATGCATCGAGGAGCTATAGTGGGCTCCACCCGTCAAATATTAAGTCCAATGCATTCCCATATGAAAAGGTTTAAACATAACATAAACATTCGTATTAAAACTAGCATACGAAATGTCAATACCTTCACCATAAACTATGAATGGTATAAAAACAGAACATCCACAGTCAAATATATCACAAAACCTTCAATACAATATAGAAGTTTTGTATCATATTAAATCAACTTCAAATAAGCGTAAAATCCATCAAAAGATGTTGACATAGATGAAATCAAATCTCTTTTTAGATAAATATATCTTTATATTTTGAAATAATTTAAGAGTCATATGTTTATAAAATAAAACATTTTCTTTGAAAATATTCTTATAACCTTGTAAGGGAAGATTTGATGATTTTATAATGGCGGAAAATAAACGCACCCACCGTATAAGTTAAAAAAACATTCGTACCTTAATTCTGTCGAAAAGGTTAAAAAGCACCTTGTTTGGAAAATGACAGAAATATTCCTTTATAAAACTATTATAAAAAGTCAAACAAGGGTATAAATGAATTTAATTCATATTAATTTCAATATTAGAAATGTTTTGAAATACATTTTTTTAAAAACATGGATGTGGATGATAAAGAGATCCCAGTAGATTATTACGTATAAAAAACCTCGGATAATGAAGAGATTGTGAAATAACCCTTACCTTGTACATTTCCTTGGTTGAGTGTAGGTTAACCTTCTGTATAATGGTGAAATAATTGTTATTAAATTATACAATAATCATATATATTAATATGATATCATATATGATCTTTTAACACTGTTTTGTTAATAATATATTAGTATTATCGTCGTTTTGGGTGTTAACTTACTCATTTTCTTTTATATGTTTTGTTACATAAGCCATGTTTTTCATGGATAGGTTGTATATTATTCATATCCATAATGATATCAAGTCCTTAAAAATTATTTTTAAATCCTCAAATGACAATTATACTTGAATTGATATGATGGAGAATGAATCTCATCGCGTTCGTAGAGACGGTAGTCCGTACGTACGCACGAGCGACAATATCATTCTTTTGATATTAAAATAATATATAATTGGATAGTATATAATATATACAGAATCATTATAATGTTATATTTATTATTTACATGAGTTAAACATCATTATTATACTCATCTAAATAATAATATATTAAATAACAATTACACCACGACGTGGAGACGGTAAGCCGTACGTACGCACGTATGGTGAAATGTTATTCAAAGGATGGATAGAATACTGAATATCGTTGTACCATATTTATAATAACATCACAGTATATATAAGATACTGGAGTTATTATTTTAGAATGGTTATAACAAATAAATAAGAAGTGGAAGAAGAAATGAATTTGAAAAAGGGTGGTGAAAACATTACTTCTTCTTCGGGTTATTCTTTTTTATTTGATCAAAAGAGCTCCCTAGGATGGATTTATGATCAAAATAAGGCCTCTAGGTTGTATAGAGGGATGTTTAGAGAGTATTTGAGCAGAGTTTTGCCGAACCAAAAGGTTTTGAAGGTGTGAAGTAATGCAAAGGGGGAGTGTAATTTTATAAGATGGGTGAGGGGAACCTTTGGAAAAGCTAGAAATATTAATTTATAATAAATTCATATTCAGTTTCTAATGGATAAAAAGTTGATTATTCAAAGGTGAAGGTGGGGATAGGTCTAAAACCATTCAAATAATAGAATTTAGACAGGTTTGGGTTACTATATTAACCATATCTTTTAGTTTTAACTCTTAGTTAATTAGTTTGACATTTACCATGTCACTTTGTATTTTTATATCATATAGTTAATAAACATACTATATACATCCAAGAGACCCCTAAGTGGTCCATTAATGATACACCTATCATGATATAAGTCTCTTTTCCGAACCTTAGATTTTTAAGAATTTAATATCAATTAATAATATAATATTTGTTTTAAAAACTCTTTTATGTCAATTTTGACATTATTCAATAGTTGATTTTTGTGAAACTTATAACAGAATGATTACTTCGATGAAATTCCATTAAATCAATCCTAATATGTAATATTATCCTATAAAATTAGTGCAATTCATTAAAAGTCTCAAATTATATTTATTTGGGTATTTATAATATCAATTATTTTAATTTTTCACTATTATGGTAATTATTGCATCATCATTGTGTCATAAAATAAATTAACTTATTTAATGTCTAAAAATTATAAATAAAATATCATTATGTTGAAATTTTATTTATATTTCTAATTAATATTTACAATTGAATTTATCTTATGTATAACCGTATATGAAAAATGTTTTAGTAAATAATCATTGATTTTAACTCTTTTAACTCTTCTTTGAATTAAATAAAAATAAATGTCCGAATCTAATCCAAGTGGACCTAAATGATAATATTTTATTCTTAAGGTTGTTTGAGGTCGATATACACTTGTCCAATAGAATTAGGACATGTGTTAGGGTAATATTAATATCATTTTTACCCTTAATTACCCTATTTACTTTTAACCGTGGTAAATAAATGTAAAAAGTGACTATTCACCAAAAATTAATTTCATCTCATTGAACCACATTTTACTTCTTGATATTAAACGTGTCTCACGGATTTTCTAAATTTCATTCACAGAAGTGGTAAAATTATGTTTTATGAAAAATTCAGTTTTTTTAACTACCACTTAGTTGTTTCACTATTCATCAAAATTGATGTTTTTCAGAACAATGCCCAAATTTCACCCTAGGCTATAATTGATATTCCTAATTCAAAAATGATGTCTATTTTAAAAAATTCCAAACATAAAAGTTGAATTAATTAATTTTATAATTAATTCCCCCTGTCACAACAAATAGCGTGTTTTTTAAGAAACAATATATATCAAAAGATTGATAATTGTTTATATCCAATTTCAAAGTGAAATTAATTCTAATGAACACCATTGGATAAAATGGTAAAAATATATTCTAATTATACTTTAAAACCACTCAATAATATAATTTATCACTATAAATTATTTTGATTAAAAAATTTGTTTTTAAGTATTTTTCACTATTCATAAAAATTGGAAGTTCTCATAAAAATACCAAAAATTCATCTTAGGATAATTTCGATATTCCGAAACCAAAAATGAAGTCCATTTTGAAATATAAAATATATATAATTTCAAAAAGTAGGCATTACTATTCATAACGGCTAGTTTGATTGGTTGTGGTGTGTTAGAACTCGATGTTGCGTACAACACACTCTATCACATTATTCAAAAAGAAGTGTGCCGTAGAAGCTTGGGGTGTTACATTCTCCCCTAATTCAAATAATTTCGTCCTCGAAATTTCCAGAATACTACCGCATGAAAAGTCTCGGGTGGTTCTTCATCATATGTTCCTCGGGTTCCCACATTGCCTCTTCCATCTTATGGTTTCTCCACAAAACTTTTACCAGACGCGTCGTCCGGTTTCTCAGTACTTGTTCTCTTGTATCAAGAATTCTGACGGGCTCTTCAAAATAAGACAGATCAGGTTCCAGTTCTAATTCTTCATATGTGAGTACATGTGTTGGGTTAGGCATGTATTTCCTCAACAGAGATACGTGGAACACATCGTGAACTTTGGAGAGACTTGGCGGCATTGCCAATTGGTAAGCTACAACCCCAATTCGTTCTAGAATTTCGAAAGGTCCGATGTACCTGGGACACAATTTACCTTTCTTACCAAAATGTATGACTCCCTTCCATGGTGATACCTTTAGGAAAACATGATCACCTACTTGAAATTCCAAATCCTTCCTTCGATTATCGGTATAGCTCTTCTGCCTACTTTGAGCTGCTTTGATGTGATTTTGGATTACCTTCACCTTTTCCATCGTTTCCTCCACCAGTTCTGGACCTACAAGTTTTCTTTCACCCACGTCATCCCAACAGGTTGGTGTGCGAAATCTCTTCCCTTATAACGCTTAATATGGTGCCATTTGAATACTCTAATGGAAGTTATTGTTATAGGAAAATTCTAACAAAGGTAAATATTGATCCCACATACCCTGAAATTCAAGTGAGCAAGATCTCAACATGTCTTCTAAGGTTTGAATAGACCGTTCTAATTGTCCATCTATCTGAGGGTGGTAGGCAGTGCTCAAATGAAGTTCAGTATCCAGATATTTCTGAAGACTCTTCCATAATCTTGAAGTAAATCAGGGATCACGATCAGAAACAATTGATAGGGGTACTCCATGAATTCTCACAGCTTCATTAAAATATAGTCTTGCTAGACGTTCCAGTGGTAGATCTTCTCTTATAGCAAGAAAATGTGCTGACATGGTAAGACGGTCAACAATAACAAATATTTCATCGTTCCTTCTAGGAGTCTTTGGTAGCCCCATGACAAATTCAATCGCAATATTGTCCCATTTCCACTCCGGTATGGGAAGGGGTTGCATGACTCTTCCTGGCTGTTGCCTTCCAGCTTTCACTTGTTGACAAACCATACATCTTGACACAAAATCAGCAATCTCCCTCTTCATGTTGTCCCACCAAAAATGTTCCTTCAAATCTCTATACATTTTGGTGCTCCCAGGGTGTATAGAGAAATTGGAACTATGAGCATCATCCAGTAATTCCCTTTTTAGATCAGGTATATCGGGAACACAAAGCCTCTTCCCGAATTTCAAAATTCCATCTTCATACACAAAGTCTCTCAATCTCCCATCATTCACAGCTTTAATCTTCTTTTGAAATTCTTCATCATCGGTCCGAGAACTCTTAATTCTTTCTAGTAAAGATGGTTTGGCAACCATTTGGAAAAGCATTGATGTTTTACCTTCCCTGGTTATTCCCATGTCCATCTTCAATAGATCCATGAAAATTGGATCCCTTTCAATTCTCATATTGTTCAAAACTCCATGGTCTTTTCTGCTCAAAGAATCTGACACCTTGTTTTCCTTCCCTGAGTGGTAGTGTATCGTACAATCATAATCCTTGAGTAATCCAAGCCATCTCCTTTGCCTCATGTTGAGTTCTTTTGTGAGAAAATATACTTCAAATTCTTGTGATCAGTATAAATCTCACATTTTTCACCATAGAGGTAGTGCCTCCGTATCTTCAAAGAAAAGATCACAGCTTCTAACTCGAGATCATGAGTAGGGTAGTTGTGTTCATGTATTTTCAAATGTCTTGATGAATAGGCAATAACCCTATCATTCTTTATAAGGACACAACCAAGTCCTTTCTTCGATGCATCACTATAAATAACAAACCCATCATTCCCCAATGCTAGAGTCAATATAAGAGCATTGAATAATATTCTCTTCGGTTCTTAAAAACATTATTCACACTATTTTTTCCAAACAAATTTAACCCCTTTACGTGTGAGCTTCGTTAATGGGTTATCCAACCAGGAAAAATTCTGGACGAAACGTCGATAATAACCTGCTAAACCAATAAAACTACGTTCCTCAATTATATTCGTAGGTTCTGGCCATTCTTGGATTGCCTTGGTCTTTGAAGGATCAAAAGAGATTCCATCTTTATAGATAATATGGCCAAGAAAAGAAATCTCATGAAGCCAGAATTCACACTTGCTAAACTTTCCATATAATTCATGTCTTCTCAGAGTCTTCAGGATAATGTGCAAGTGATTTTCATGATCTTCATAGATTTTGGAGTATACCAAGATATCATCAATAAATACCACCACAAATTTATCGATATACTCGTTGAAAAATCTATTCATCATATCCATGAATACAGAGGGTGCATTAGTCAATCCAAAAGGCATTACAGTAAACTCATAATGCCCGTACCTGGTTCGAAATGCTGTCTTCGGAATATCTTCCTTATTCACACAAAACTGATGGTATCCAGATCGAAGTTCAATCTTTGAAAAGTATTCATCTCCATGAAGTTGGTCAAATAAATCATCAATGCAAGTTAGGGGATACTTGTTCTTTATTGTTATATCATTGATCTCCCTATAGTCGATACATAACCTCATGGATCCATCTTTCTTTTTAACAAAAAGAACAGGGGCTCCCCATGGAGAAACACTAGGGTGAATAAATCCTTTATTACTCAGTTTCTCTAGTTGTTTCTTTAGTTCAACTAATTCTACAGTGGCCATTCTATAAGGGGTCTTCGATATAGGCCTTGATCCAGGAATTAAATCAATGTAAAACTCAACTTCTCATTCTGGAGGATGTCTAGGTAAATCGTCTGGAAACACATCTACATATTCTTTATCAAAAGGTATATCCTCTATTTTAACATTCCTTTCCTCACCCATAGTCATTCCATTCTCTTCCTCCCCAATAATTGAATTTAGTTGATCTACTGGGGGTGGATCTAGATAAGAATTAGGTTGTGACGATTCTACTCTAAAGATAAGGTTTTCCTTATCATCATCATAAAGAATCATAACCACTTTCTTCATACAATAAATATTTGCATCATAGTCCAAAATCTAGTCCATACCGAGGATTATATCAAACTCAATCATAGGTATGACGATGTGATCATCATTTATGTGCTCTAATGGTGACTGACTCACAAAACTTTGTTGCAATGATACTTCCCTTAGGATTTTTAACTGACAACTCCCTTGTTAAATCAAATTGGAAATATCTAATTTTCTTAGCAAACTGGGCAGATATGAAACAATGTGATGATCCAGAATCAAATAATGAATTTTCTAAACTTGAGGATACCATTAAATTACCTGCCACCACATCTTTCAGAGCTTCTACCTCAGCAGTAGTGATAGCATAAGCTTGGCCTTGATCCCTTGGAATTTTCTGAGGTAAGTTCCCCTGACGCTTGGGACATTCATTTGCATAATGCCCCATCTCTTTTCAATTGTAGCACTGAACATTGGTATCTTCCTTCTTCCCTTTGCAATCACGAGCTTGGTGGCCTTTTTCACCACACTTGTAACAGACTCTCGTTCCCTTCAAGCAAGTACCGGGGTGTTTCTTCCCACATTTACCATAGGATGGATATTCGACATTTCCCTTCTTCCTCTTATTTGCATTCCCAGATTGATCAGCAGATCTCTTCTTCTCTTGTTTTGCTTTAAAGTCATAATACTTAGATAATTCCTTTTCGGTCTTGATAGCACATGAGACAATGTCTTTGTACGACGAGAAGGATTGTGATACTAATTCTTGACGGAGAAATGGTTTTAACCCATCAAAGAAATGATCAATCTTACTTCTTGGGTTACGAATATAATCTCTAGCATACCTTGCTAACCTTGTAAATTTAGCCTCATACTTTGTGACATTCTCATCCTCCTTTTGTCTCACACTCAGAAATTGCCTTTCCATATCTGCGCGGTGGTCGCGAGGAAAGTATTTCTCTAAAAACAGATCTTTGAACTCCCTCCATTCCATATTTGATGCATCATCATCTTCCTTCATATTTTTAATCAATGACCACCGTTGATCAACATCTCCAGTAAGGCGGTAAACTGCCATGATAACTTTTTCCTTTTCACTACTCCCCAAAGCCTGAAATATTTTCCCTAGGGAAAATATCCATTGCTCAGCTACTAATGGATTTGTACTCCCATTTAACGTTGGTGGTTGTTTCCTCATGAAGTGATCTAACATTGATCCTCCACACTATGGATCAGGGTGCTCCAAATAGGTAAGGTTATTATTCATAACCTGAGTAAGTTGTCCTAGTATGGTGATTAGCTGATCGGCACCAGTTGCATCACCAGCTCCACTATTATTATCTTGAGCAGGAGGGAAATCCCTACATGGAGTTCATGCATTGATACGGTTTCCATTTCTTCCACTAGGAGCAATTTCTAAACAAAGGTATAAACTAGATCAGTTTATGAATCAAAATACATAATCCCATACTTATAAAACACTTAACATAAATTGAACTATTTATGGATATAATCCATAATCATAAGAATGTTTTCTTTGAAGAATCATATACTCATAAACCCTTCATAATGATTTGTAAGGAAAATGAGATTTATCCTAAGCATATCCCCAGGGAGTGTCGTAACCAAGAGTGCAGCAAGGCCCGTTGTCTTCAACTAGTTCCCGTTCGAGTCTAGCTCAAAGCGGTGTTTTCGGGTTTTACCCCTAGGTACATCTGTGCCAGAGCCACCTCTACCTGCTCGTATCCAAACAGGGATGTATTGCTCGGAAAACTCACAAAATCTCTACAATACCAAAATTCTAGGAAGTTCTTCTATACTAATCCTCAAAGTCCATCTTAAATCTATGAGCTTTAATCAAAGTTTATCTAAATCTAGCTTCCAAGGTTTGTATTAAACTTCCTCTGATACCAACTGTAACGCCCCGACCCCAGTTACCTAGACTGGGTGCATTATTACATAACATTGGCATGATCACAAGAAAGATCAAATCTCGAAAGACCGATTGGTTTAGTAGCCTTGGAAAGACTAGATATATTCATAAAGTTTTACATTACATCATAATGTGAAAAACTACTACAACAACATAGTCTCCATATGCCACACTCATATCCCCACATACTATCCCTACAGGTCATTCATAAATTACTTCTTCACATCCTGGAAAATATAAAACATAAGAAAGGGGTGAGCTCAAATGCCCAGTAAGGATAACAATATAGCAGAAACATTCATAAATAAGAATAAAAATTTAAGGCAACGTATAACTTAAAAAAAATCCTTTGAAACTTGAACTTCAACATAGTATGGAAAAAATAAAATGAAATAATGCCATTTATTTATTCACATGGATATTCTACTAAATGAATAATCACATGCAATATCAATTACCACTTCATTATGATGGAATGCATAATGACAGACTATCATAACAACATAGCCAAGGCCTCGTGCCAAGACTACAAATAAGATTTTTCCAAGGCCTTATGCCAAGACACTAGTTTTTCTCATGAGACCTACCGATGCATCGAGGAGCTATAGCGGGCTCCACCCGTCACATATTAAGTCCAATGCATTCCCATATGAAAAGGTTTAAACATAACATAAACATTCGTATTAAAACAAGCATACGAAATGTCAATACTTTCACCATAAACTATGAATGGTATAAAAATAGCACATCCACAGTCAAACATATCACAAAACCTTCAATACAATATAGATGTTTTGTATCATAATAAATAAACTTTAAATAAGCGTAATATCCATCAAAGTATGTTGACATAGATGAAATCAAAACTCTTTTTAGAGAAATATCTCTTTCTCTTTTGAAATCATTTAAGAGTCATATATTTAAAAAATTAAACATTTTCTTTGAAAATATTCTTATAAGATTATAAGGGAAGCTTTGACGATTTTATAATGGCGGAAGATAACCGCACCCGCCGTATAAGTTTAAAAAAACATTCTTACCTTAATTCTGTCGAAAAGGTTAAAAAGCACCTTGTTTGGAAAACGATGGAAAGATTCCTTTATAAAACTATTATAAAAAGTCAAACAGGGGTATAAATGACTTTAACCCATATTATTTTAAATATTAGAAATTTTTTGAAATAAATTTTTTTAAAAACATGGATGTGGATGATAAAGAGATCCCAGTAGATTATTACGTATAAACAACCTCGGATAATGAAGAGATTGTGAAATAACCCTTACCTTGTACTTTTCCTTGGTTGAGTGTAGGTTAACCTCCTATATAATGGTGAAATAGTTTTTATTAAATTACAAAATAATCATATATATTAATATGATATCATATATGATATTTTAACATTTCTTTGTTAATAATATCTTAGTATTATCGTCGTTTTGGGTGTTAACTTACTTGTCTTCTTTTATATGTTTTGTTATGTAAGCCATGTTTGTCATGGATAGGTTTTATCTTATTCATATCTAGAATGATATCAAGTCCTTAAACATTATTTTTAAATCATCAAATGATAATTATACTTGAATGGATACGATGGAGAATGAATCTCATCGCGTTCGTGGGGACGGTAGTCCGTACGTACGCACGAGCGACAATATCATTATTTTGATATTAAAATAATATATAATTGTATATTATATCATATATAGAGAATCATTATCATGTTATATTTATTATTTTCATGTGTTACACATCATTACTATACCCATCCAAATAATAATATATTGAATAACAATTATACCATGACGTGGAGACGGTAAGCCGTACGTACGCACGTATGGTGACATGTTATTCAAAAGATGGATAGAATAATGAATATGGTTGTACCATATTTATAATAACATCACAATAAATATAAGATAATTGAGTTATTATTTTATAATGGTAATAACAAATAAAGAAGAATTGGAAGAAGAAATGAATTTGAAAAAGGGTGGTGAAAACATTACCTCTTTTTCAGGTTCTTCCTTTTGATTTGATCAAAAGGGATCCTTAGGTTGTCTTTATGATCAAACTAAAGCCTCTAGGTTGTAGTGAGGGAAGTTGAGAGATTATTTGAGCAGATTTTGGCCGAACCAAAAGGCTTTTAAGGTGTGAAGTTATGATAAGGGGGGGTTCCCTTTTATAAGAGGGGTGAGGGGAACCTTTGGAAAAGCTAGAAATATTAATTTATAATAAATTCATATTCCGTTTCTAATGGCTCAAAAGAATATTATTCAAAGTTTAAGGTGGGGATAGGTCGAAAACCATTAAAACAATAGAATTTAGACAGGTTTGGGTTACTATATTAAACTTATCTTTTAGTTTTAACTCTTAGTTAATTAGTTTGACATTTACCATGTCACTTTGTATTTTTATATT
This sequence comes from Viscum album, assembly GCA_963277665.1. Classification (NCBI taxonomy): domain Eukaryota; kingdom Viridiplantae; phylum Streptophyta; class Magnoliopsida; order Santalales; family Viscaceae; genus Viscum; species Viscum album. Next base: position 373,627,709 of record OY728119.1, on the reverse strand, counting down.
ATATAGTTAATAAACATACTATATAAATCCAAGAGACCCCTAAGTGGTCCATTAATGATACACATATCATGATATTAGTCTCTTGGCCGAACTGTAGTTTTTTAGGAATTTAATATCAATTAATAATATAATATTTGTTTTAAAAATGCTTTTATGTCAATTTTGACACTATTCAATAGATGATTTTTGTCAAATTTATAACAGAATTATTACTTCAAAAAAAGTCATTTAAATCAATACTAATATGTCATATTATCCTATAAAATTAGTTTTATTCATTAATAGTCTCAAATTATATTTATTTGGGTATTTATAATATCAATTATTTTAATTTTTCACTATTATGGTAATTACTACATCATCATTGTGTCATAAATAAATTAAAATATTTAATGTATAAAAATTATAAATAAAATATCATTATGTATAAAATCTTTTTAGCTTTCTAATTAATATTTACAATCAAATTTATCTTATTTATAACCCTATATGAAAAATGTTTTAGTAAATAAATATTGATTTTAACTCTTTTAACTCTTCTTTGAATTAAGTAATAATAAATGTCCTAATCTAATCTAAGTGGACCTAAATGATAATATTTTATTCTTAAGGTTTTTTTGGTCGAGATAAACTTTTCCAATAGAATTAGGACATGTGTTAGTATAATATTAATATCATTTTTACCCTTAATTACCCTATTTACTTTTAACCGTGGTAAATAAAAGTAAAAAGTTACTAATCACCAAAAATTATTTTCATCACATTGAACCACATTTTACTTCTTGATATTAACCGTGTCTCTCGGATTTTAGAAATTTCATTCACAGAAGTGGTAAAATTAAGTTTTATGAAAAATTCAGTTTTTTAACTACCACTTAGTAGTTTCACTATTCATCAAAAATTAAAGTTTTTCAGAACAATGCCAAAATTTCACCCTAAGCTATAATTGATTTTCCGAATTCAAAAATGATGACTATTTTAAAAAATTCCAAAAATAAAAGTGTCATTAATTAATTTTATATTTAATTCCCGCTTTCACAACAAATAGCGTGTTTTTAAGAAACAATATATATCAAAAGATTGATAATTGTTTATGTCCAATTTCAAAGTGAAACTAATTTTAATGAAAACCATTGGATAAAATGGTAAGAATATATTATAATTATGATTTAAAACCACTAAATAATATAATTTATCACTATAAATTATTTTTATTAAAAAAGTTGTTTTTAAGTATTTTTCACTATTCATAAAAATTGGAAGTTCTCAGAAAAATACCAAAAATTCATCTTAGGATAATTTCGATATTCCGAAACCAAAAAATGAAGTCCATTTTGAAATATAAAATATATATAATTTCCAAAAGTAGGTATTACTATTCATAACGGCTAGTTTGATTGGTTGTGGTGTGTTAGAACTCGATGTTGCGTACAACACACGCTATCACATTATTCAAAGAGAAGCGTACCGTAGAAGCTTGGGGTGTTACATCATTAATAAAAGATTTAAAAAAATAAGATTATAAATTTTAAAATAACTTCCAAAATCTGTCCAATTTCTATTGGATGATATTATTTCGACTATTAGTATTATTATCTTTGACTTTAATTATTTTTAGACCTTTAGAAACTGAAAATCATTATATAATAAAATAATATTATCACACTATCCTAAAGAGCCCCTCCCCTTATAAAAGGAGACCACTTCTAACCAATTACTCATACCTATCATGACTTTTGGCTCATCCGACCTCTTCCCAATTAATCTCCCTACATACCTCTCCTCCTCCTAGAAGCCTTACCTTAGGTAGTAGGAACTTTAAGAAGTCATTTTGGTTAAAACCAAAGGAAGTTACCCAAATTAAAGGTAACAGATTCTTTTAACTTATTTTCTTTTATTTTACTTCTCCAACCCCTATACTCTTTTTATTTCTTTATTTTATGACAACAAAAGTATCCTCAATATACTATGATGTTGTTATGAAAAGGATTCAAACTACACTTACACACACCTCAATCTAATGGGTGAAGAACATAATGTTTCTGTGGATGGAAAACTAACGCCTCATGAAATAATGATTGTTCGATTATATCCTACCACCTCTCATGGTGTCCATTATGATGGAACTGTATTTATATATGATATATATTATTTTAATTTTTTCTTTATTCTTCTGTAATTTCCATTTATAGCATACCTTTATGGTTTCCATTATGGGTAAACCCGATAATTTCATTTGAGGAAGTGAGGACTACCGCCCCCTCAAAGTGATATGACTCGTTCATACCATATGTAGTATGTATAAAGGATAGATTTGATGATATTATATATGATACAATACTGTAAATATGATACTACTATGTATCATTATTTTTAATTCCATTAAATATGAAATAGAAATGGAAGTAGCGTTTATGCATATGTACGACTTACCATCTCCATGAACGGTGCATTTCATTTCATACTTCTAAATATTATGTAATATTATAAATACATGTATATTCTTGATATATATCATATATATGATACCAAAATCATGAATATCATTCTGGATATAATGAACCTTTGACCACATGAACAACATGTAATTATAAGAAGCCCATTTTTTACTCAAGTACCAAATATCGAAAAAACGATCATCATTAACATAAATGATTAAATAATGTTTGTAACATGGTAATAATTGATATAAAAGGAATAATATACTTGAAAAAAATTCTTAAGCAAGAAGAAATTAACTTTAGTTTATAATCAAGGAAATTAAAGAACGATCGAATCAAGTCGGACGCATGGTAAGGGAACTTCTTAACCCATTTCTCATTCTTTGGGTTAAACTTATCATTCTTATTTATGTCGTTCTTTGATTATGTGAGAAATGAATTATTATATCATATCATGTATTTATACTTTCTTTATGTGAGATTATAGTGAATACAAATAAGCTATCTGGTTTATTTACAAAAATGATCTTTGCAAGGGACGTCGTCTCAATCTACTTTCATTGATCCATATTTTCATTAATACACAACTTTCTTTTATAAGGTGTATAATCCACTTAGACTTTTACATTTATTCAAAACGAATCTTTTTCTATGGTGCATTTTACTAAACGACAAAAAGAATGTTCCTTTTAACATAAGCGGTGACAATGACCTTTTCCGCTGCCATGAGTATTATATGGTCTTTGGATTCATCAACAAGCCGTAATATATTTAAAAGAAAATAAATACCATATACTCTTTTATGTATTTTGTTATTGAAAATGTATTGATAATGGATTTGTTATATCAATATATTTAATTGATATATTGTGATTGAAATGGGGAATTGTTTTCTTTCCTTTATATTTGTTTTATGTCTTATGATTTTATAATGGTACATGGACATTTGACGAGTGGTTACGTGATAAAACAAATGACGGGTGAGGATGTGAATACCAGGATGGGTGGTTTCGTTATAACCTCCAATGCATTGGGTATGGAAGTCAGCCGTATGGCTAGTCCATTTAGTGATATGTGTGGAAGTCGACCGTATGGTTATTCCATTTAAGTATGTTTATGTCCCATGTTACATTTATATGTTATGTGGTGTTTATATGGGTTTTATGGAAATATTTTGGTTACAAAAGGGTAAGTAGTGATCTTTTATTCAGTAAAGAGTATTTACTAATTCATAAAGGTGAAAAGTTTTACTTATGAAAAAGTATTAATTGTTTACTTGTTGTTTTAAAAAAAATATTATTTTTCCTTCTTTGTGTATCCCTTACTAAGCTTTTTATTCTCATCCTAATAGTTTTGAAATGTTTTTCACAGGACATAATGTGGAATAGGGTTAAGTATGATATCATGGAAAAGTCATGCTGTCTAAAACATGGAACTAGTCATGACTCTTTTTTCTAAGCGTTTTTTTATGAATAAAATATAAACTGAGTACAAGTGTCTACTTTTTAATCTTTTGAGATGTAATAGTTATGTCCTAATTATCTAAAAATCTAAACCTGAAAACACCCTCAATGTGAATTATTAACTTAATTCAAGATTATGTATATTTTAAGGTCTGGTTCTTATAGTTGGTATCAGAGGTCGGTTTAGATAACTTTATAAGTTATGGTATTGTTAAATAAATGTCCATAAATTAATAAATGGTAATATTGAAATGATATAGAATTTATATATTACCATGTTGCTTCATCGAAGATATTTCTATATTAATAATGGTTTTTCGTAGAGGAAATAGAGCAGTTTTTTTGGGAAGGAATACAGAGGGAAATGACCTTCTAAATCGGCATCCTGAGATGTTCAGAATCAGAATTGAATAGTTTGTTGCTGTTATGACTCAATTGATTCAGGTGACAAATGGTGGTTGTTTTTCATTGATGATATTTGGGTTTATTCAGAAAGTAAGTAGGAACATTAAAGTCATTTACGGGTTGTCTTTCAAACCTTAAAAGAAATGAAACTATTTGGGAAATTCAAAAAAAGTGATTTCTTGTTGCTACAAATTTCTTTCCTCGGTCACATTATTTCAAAAAATGGCATAATGTTTGATCCTACTAAAACAAAAGTTGTTGAAGAATGTCCAATACCAAAAAAATATAACCGAGATTCATAGTTTTCTTGGTTTGGTAGGTTATTTTTGGAGGTTAAAGAAAACATTTTCACGGTTCTATTATCTAATGAGTATATTAACTCGAAAAGATGTTAAGTTCATTTGGACAAAAGAATGTGATGATAGTTTTCATCAATTGAAAAGAAGATTTCTGAATGCTCTAGTTTTAGCACTGCCTTCCAGAAATGGTGAGTTTTTTATCTATAGTGATGCTTTGTTGAGAGGTCTTGGTTATGTCCTTATGAAGAATGATCATGTAATTTCTTATTCTTCAACCTTTACAAGTTTCAGGGTGGAAATGGGAAAAAATATCCATGGACATCATTATGGGATTACCGATGACATCTCAAGGTAATAGTGCAATCTGAGTTATTGTTGATCGATTGAGTAAATCGGATCATTTCCTTCCAATTATAGATACATTGTCTCTAGATAAACTTTCTCGGTTTTATGTTAAAGAGATATTCAAGTTTCATGGAGTTCCCCTCACCATTGTATCTGATCGTGATCCCAGGTTTACTTCTATCTTTTGGAAAGGCCTTCAGAAGTCTTTGGGTACGAATTAAATTCTAGTACAACTTTTCTTTAGCAATCAGATGGGAAGTCCGAATGAACAATTCAGACCATGGAACGTGCTTGTTCACTGGATTACCATGGAATTTGGGACCAACATCTTTCTTTATTTGAATTTTATTATAATAACAGTTTTCATTCGAGTGTACAGATGGCTCCATTTTCTGAATTATATAGAAAGCATTGTCGAACTCCAAATTTTTGGGATGAAGTAGGTGAAAGGAAGCTGATGGGTCCAGAATTGGTAGAATTGATGGCAGAGAAAGTTCAGTTGATTCAGAAGCACATGAGAACATCTCAGAGTAGACAAAAATGTTATGTAGATAACCAGAGGATGGATCTTTTGTTTGAGGTAGGTGATCATGTCTTTATTAATGCTTCTCCATGGAAAAGTGTGATGCATTTTGGTAATAAGATAAATTTGTGTTTGAGGTTCATTGGACCTTATGAAATTCTGGAGAATTTTGGTTCAGTTCAATATAGAGTGGCTTTACCTCCAAGTTTTTCTCAGGTACACAATTTTTTTCATGTTTTTATGTTGAGAAAGTATATGTCATATCCATCTCTTGTTTTGAGCCCAGAGGTAGTTCAGTTGGAAGAGAATCTCTCTTATGAAGACCAACCCGTTCAGATTCTTGACCATAGAGAGCAGGTGTTGCAGAATAAGTTAATTCACCAGGCAACTGTAACACCCCAAGATTTCATAGTGTGTTATTTCTTCAAAATAATTCAATAACTTGCACTACACGCAACACTGAGTTCAATTGCACCATGACTTGCCAAAAAAAAAAGCCATTAAAAGAGGTCATGAATAGTATTAACTAAATTTTAAACTTTATATAATCCTTATAATTTTAGAATCCATATTATGAGTTTCTTAGTCATAATGCAAGAACAGATTCATTTTCAGTATTGCACTTTTATCAACTTTTGATAGTGAAACCTTTTTAAATACAATATTTTAAACTTTTTGACTAAATGGAGACATCAAAAAAATTTAAAATGAAACATCCCAAGCTTCCACGGTACGCTTTCCTTTGAATAAAACAGTAGCGTGTGTTGTACGCAACTTCGAGTTCTAACACACCGTAACCAATCAAACTAGCTGTTATGAATAGTAATACCTACTTTTTGAAATTATATATATTTTATATTTTAAAATGGACTTAATTTTTGGATTCGGAATATCAAATTTAGCCTAAGGTGAAATTTTGGTACATTTCGGATAACTTTCATATTTTGATGAATAGTGAAAATTACTAAATTTTAATTAAAAACAACTTTTTTAATCAAAATAATTAATAGTGATAAATTATGAATTTGAGTGGTTTTAAAGTATATTTAGAATATATTTTTACCATTTAATATAATGTTGGTCATTGGACATAATTTTACAATTAAACCGAACATAAACAAGTGTCAATCTTTTGATAGTTATTACCTCTTAAAAACACGCTTTTTGTTTTGACAGCGGGAATTAATTTTAAATTAATTTCTGCCACTTCTGTGTTTTGAATTTAGAAAAATGGATTCCATATTTGGAATCAGGATGTTCAAATTGTGTAAATAGGTAACTTTTATTTTTAGACATTTTGAATAATTACTGCGGTAAATATTTTATTTACCATGGTTAAGGGTAAATCCGGTAAATAAGGGTTAAAAAAATAATATTATAATAATACTAAATTACCCTAAAAACGTGCCTTAACCCTATTGGTTGATAGATGGTCGACCATGGGCATCTTTGTGTCAATTTTGGGACCCCATGGATCCACTTGTAAGTGATAATGACACTTTATTTTAATTTAGTTAAAATGAATACAAAAATGACACAAGCATATATCTTTTCGAACAACAATTTTTACATAGGGTTATATATGTTGGATTTTAGATTATAAATATTCATTAAAAAGATAAAAAGATTTCCTACATAATGATATTTTATTTATAATTTTTAGACATTAAATAATTTATTTTATTTATGACACAATGATGATGCAGTAATTACTATAATAGTGAAAAATTAAAATAATTGATATTATAAATACCCAAATAAATATAATATGAAACTTTTAATGAATTAAACTAATTTTCTAGCCTAATATGATATATTAGGATTGATTTAATGGACTTTTTTCGAAGTAATCAATCTGTTATGAGTTTCACAAAAATCAACTATTGAATAGTGTCAAAATTGACATAAAAGAGTTCTTAAAACAAATATTATATTATTAATTGATATTAAATTCCTAAAAATCTAAGGTTCGGCCAAGAGACTTATATTATGATAGGTTCCTCATTAATGGACCACTTGGGGGTCGCTTGGATGTATATAGTAAGTTTATTAATCATATTATATAAAAATACAAAGAGACATTGTAAAAGTGAAACTAATTAACTTAGAGTTAATACTTAAAGATAAGGTTAATATAAGTACCCAAACCTGTCTAAATTCTATTGGATGAGTTGTTTTCGACCTATCCCCACCTCATACTTTGAATAGTCAACTTTGGAGCCTTTGTAAACCGAATATGAATTTATTATAAATTAATATTTCTAACTTTTCCAAAGGTGCCCCTCACCCCTCTTATAAAAGGGCACTCCTCCTTCTCATTTCTTCACACCTTCAAAGCCTTTTGGTTCGGCCACGATCTGCCCAAATACTCTCCCAACATCCCTCACTACAACCTAGAGGCCTTAGTTTGATCAGAAAGCCAACCTAAGGAGCCCTTTTGATCAAATCAAAAGGAAGAACCCGAAGAAGAGGTAATGATTTCACCACCCTTTTCTAAGTTCATTTCTTCTTCCACTTCTTCTTCCTTTGTTCTTACCATTCTAAAATAATAACTCCAGTATCTCACATATACTGTGATGTTATTATAAGTATGGTACAACCATATTCAGTATTCTATCCACCCTTTGAATAACATGTCACCATACGTGCGTACGTACGGCTTACCGTCTCCACGTCGTGGTGTAATTGTTATTCAATATAATATTATTTGGATGGGTATAATAATGATGTGTAACTCATGTAAATAATAAATATAACATGTTAATTATTCTGTATATATGATATACCATTCATTTATATATTATTTTAATATCAAAAGAATGATATTGTCGCTCGTGCGTACGTACGGACTACCGTCTCCACGAACGCGATGAGATTCATTCTCCATCGTATCCATTCAAGTATAATTATCATTTTATGATTTAAAAATGATGTTTAAGGACTTGATATCATTCTGGATATGAATAAGATACAACAAACATGGCTTATGTAACAAAACATATAAAAGAAAATGAGTAAGTTAACACCCGAAACGATGATAATTCTAAGATATTATTAATAAAACAATGTTAAAAGATCATATATGATTCTTGTATAATTTAATAACAATTATTTCACCATTATACAAGAGGTTAACCTACCCCAACCAAGGAAATGTACAAGTGAAGGGTTATTTCACAATCTCTTCATTATCCGAGGTTGTATTATACGTAATAATCTACTGGGATCTCTTTATCATCCACATCCATGTTTCTTCGAAATGTATTTCAAAACATTTTTTACTATTTACAAGAATATGGGTTAAAGTCATTTATACCCTTGTTTGACTTTTTATAAGAGGTTTATAAAGGAATCTTTCCGTCGTTTTCAAAACAAGGTCCTTTTTAACCTTTTCGACAGAATTGAAGTAAGAACGTTTTTTTTAACTTATACGGCGGGTGCGGTTATTTTCCACCGTAATAAAATCCTCAAAGATTTCCTTACAAGCTTATAAGAATATTTTCAAAGTAAATGTTTTATTTTATAATTATGTGACTTTTAAATGATTTAAAAAAAAGATATATTTCTCTCAAAAACATGAAAATCCAGTGTAAATGTATACGTATTTAACGCAAGCTTAAAAATGTTTTCAGAAAACCTGACTCTCGAGTTTGGTAGACAGGAAGGGATCGGGAGTGGACCCATCATGGCCTGTAATTAGTCGAGAAGTCTCAGAATTAGTTATTTTGTTTTCAGAAGCTTGCATAATGTTTTCAGAAAAACACTGGAGTGTATTTTAGCAATTTTAAACGTAAGTATCTTCTAAAAAAATTGCATCGGTAGGTCTCATGAGACAAACTAGTGTCTTGGCACAAGGCCTTGACAAAATCTTATTTGTAGTCTTGGCACGAGGCCTTGGCTATGTGGTTATGATAGTCTGGCATTGTGCATTCCAACATTATGAAAGTGGTTATTGATTTTTGCATGTGATTATTCGATTAGTAGAATATCCATGTGAATAAGTAAATGGCATTATTTCATTTTATTTATGCCATACCATGTTGAAAGTTCATGTTTGAAAGGCTTTTGTTTTAGTTATACATTGCCTTAAAAGTTTATTCTTATTTATGAAAGTTTCCGCTATATTGTTATCCTTACTGGGCATTTGAGCTCACCCCTTTTCTATGTTTTATTTTTCCCAGGATGTGAAGAATTAAGTTATGAATGACCTGCAGGGACATTATGAGGGGATTATAGTGTGGACTGTGGAAACTTTATGTTGTTGTTGTAGTTTTTCATTTTACGATGTAATGTAAAACTTATGAATATATCTAGTGTTTCCAAGGCTACTAAACCAATCGATCTTTCGAGATTTGATCTTTCTTGTGATCATGCCAATGTTATGTAATTAATGCACCGACTCTGGGTAGCTGGGGTCGGGGCTTTACAGTTGGTATCAGAGGAAGTTTAGTACAAACCTTGGAAGCTAGATTTAGATAAACTCTGATTAGAGCACGTATACCTAAGATGAACTTTGAGGATTTGTATAGAAGAACTTCCTAGAATTTTGGTATTGTAGAGATTTTGTGAGTTTTCCGAGCAATACATCCCTGTCTGGATACGAGCAGGTAGAGGCGGCTCTGGCACAGATGTACCTAGGGTTAAAACCCGAAAACACCGCTTTGAGCTAGACTCGAACGGGAACTGGTGCACGACAACGGGCCTTGCTGCACTCTTGGTTACGACACTCCCGGGGGATATGCTTAGGATAACTCTCATTTTCTTTACAAATCATTATGAAGGGTTTATGAGTATATACTTCCTCAAAGAAAACATTTTTATGATTATGGATTATATCCATAAATAGTTCAATTTATGTTAAGTGTTTTATAAGTATGGGATTATGTGTTTTGATTCATAAACTGATCTAGTTTATGCCATGGTATAGAAATGGCGCCCAGTAGAAGGAATGAGAACTCCAGAAATGCACATGATCCAAAGAGAAGGAAGGATCATATCTTTCATGGTCTTAAGCTAGAATTTATAAGAGAAATAGTCTCCCATGTATTATCATCATATGAAGAAATAATATCATGTGTTGATAAGATAAGTAAAGAGTTTACTGAGTCCTATGGCTTTGAAGGGAAGCAAGAGAATAAAAGGATGGAAGAGAGAAAAATGGATAAAGGGAAGAGGGAAAAGAAGAATTTTCCCATATGTGGTAACTGTGGAAAGAAACACCCTGGAAATTGCCTGAAAGGAATGGGAGTTTGTTATAAGTGTGGAGGAAAAGGGCACAAAGTACATGACTGCAAGGGTAAGAAAATGGTTTCAAATGTACAATGCTTCATTTGCAAGGAGTTTGGACACTACGCGAACCTATGTCCCAGTCATCAGACTATGCCACAAATGATGCTATTGGATAATAATCAAGTTATGATACTACCACAGATGAAGAAGAATGATTAGAGTTCTTATGTTGATTATGTCAATTGAGTGTTGTATCAACAATGTACTTGTTATAATAATTATGGAGTATATAAGGATTGTACTGCAGTACTATTTCATTAAGGACTTGAGATTGTGTGGAACAAAGAAAAGTGACTCAATATCAGGATAAATTTTTGGAAAATATATGGTTGAGAGAATGATAAACCATAATATAGTTCTGATACCGAGGTAGTGATTTTCGAATAATACATGATTATTTTGGAAAAATTATATTGGATATTCTTGACTACCTTGGAACTGATTAATGATTTTTATATTCCATCGTTGTTGGGGTTTAAACCATTTTTGGATTAATGAAGTATATCCAGCATTCTATATGGAATAAGGGAGCATGAATGTAATCAATAAGGAATATGGTAATACATGATGAAGGTATTCATATGCTATTACGAGGTAAAAAGGATCTATATTATGTTTACCTTCCTTATAAATGTTAGACTGTGAGTTTGGACAGAAGTATTTTGGATAGTTCTAGTTTGGATTATTTTGGATTTCCATAAAAAGGACAACCCGGAGGTCGGGCGGCAACCCATCGCGTCCGGCAAGGCTGCGAGACTTGAACCCGCAACCGAAGGGCGACAAGGGTGTATCACCTACCACTGGCCCACGAGATGTCCTGGAATAAATAATGTAGTTTTTATTAAAAGATCTTTTAGATGAATTATAAATTCTTTTATTTTGGAACCCTATACGAATAGTGTAAATAGAATTTTTTTTTCTATTAGAGTGAAAGATGAGTTTGTGGTAGAAATTTATTAATGGATAAAAAACTAATTATAAAGTAAGTATATCTCCTTATGATCTTAGCCAATCTCATAAATAAATTCCTCAATATTAAGAAAAGAAACTTAGAACAAAAATGTTGTCCTAGATGGTACCTTAAATCATCACTAATTTATGGCTTTGGGATTGTTGGCCTTTTCATAGCCATGTTCTCTACCACTCTCCATCAGATAATTGATGGTTAGATTTCTCTTCCATATCCATATTTTCCTACATGGAACCCTAGTATGTGTTATTTTCGGTAATCTTCATACTTTCCACTCTTTATTTTAAATAGAGGCCTCATTAATTCATTTTTCGATGTGGGATTTCAACTAGGATATTTTGAAACGTCAAAAATGTGTTATCCTAATACCCTATGTTTTGTTGAACCGATGGTATTTCAAATCATCATAGATTGATGAATTTAAGGACCTAAATTTTATACTTGTTTTTGATTGATGACCTCAATCACTACCTATAAATATTTACGTTTTTCCTCCGATTATATGTCTCTAATTTCCACCAATGTTCTCTTAATCGAGATCATAATTTGGTGGTGACCCTTTGATTTCTCTTTTCCTCATATTAATACTAAATTTTAGTAACCCAATTTCCGATGTGGGGTTTCCCACAAATATATTTTCTACTTTCAACCTTTTATTTTTGAAGAACAATTTCAAATTGCGAGGACGCAATTTATTGAAGGAGGGGAGAATGTAACACCCCAAGATTTCATAGTGTGTTATTTCTTCAAAATAATTCAATAACTTGCACTACACGCAACACTGAGTTCAATTGCACCATGACTTGCCAAAAAAAAAAGCCATTAAAAGAGGTCATGAATAGTATTAACTAAATTTTAAACTTTATATAATCCTTATAATTTTAGAATCCATATTATGAGTTTCTTAGTCATAATGCAAGAACAGATTCATTTTCAGTATTGCACTTTTATCAACTTTTGATAGTGAAACCTTTTTAAATACAATATTTTAAACTTTTTGACTAAATGGAGACATCAAAAAAATTTAAAATGAAACATCCCAAGCTTCCACGGTACGCTTTCCTTTGAATAAAACAGTAGCGTGTGTTGTACGCAACTTCGAGTTCTAACACACTGTAACCAATCAAACCAGCTGTTATGAATAGTAATACCTACTTTTTGAAATTATATATATTTTATATTTTAAAATGGACTTAATTTTTGGATTCGGAATATCAAATTTAGCCTAAGGTGAAATTTTGGTACATTTCGGATAACTTTCATATTTTGATGAATAGTGAAAATTACTAAATTTTAATTAAAAACAACTTTTTTAATCAAAATAATTAATAGTGATAAATTATGAATTTGAGTGGTTTTAAAGTATATTTAGAATATATTTTTACCATTTAATATAATGTTGGTCATTGGACATAATTTTACAATTAAACCGAACATAAACAAGTGTCAATCTTTTGATAGTTATTACCTCTTAAAAACACGCTTTTTGTTTTGACAGCGGGAATTAATTTTAAATTAATTTCTGCCACTTCTGTGTTTTGAATTTAGAAAAATGGATTCCATATTTGTAATCAGGATGTTCAAATTGTGTAAATAGGTAACTTTTATTTTTAGACATTTTGAATAATTACTGCGGTAAATATTTTATTTACCATGGTTAAGGGTAAATCCGGTAAATAAGGGTTAAAAAAATAATATTATAATAATACTAAATTACCCTAAAAACGTGCCTTAACCCTATTGGTTGATAGATGGTCGACCATGAGCATCTTTGTGTCAATTTTGGGACCCCATGGATCCACTTGTAAGTGATAATGACACTTTATTTTAATTTAGTTAAAATGAATACAAAAATGACACAAGCATATATCTTTTCGAACAACAATTTTTACATAGGGTTATATATGTTGGCTTTTAGATTATAAATATTCATTAGAAAGATAAAAAGATTTCCTACATAATGATATTTTATTTATAATTTTTAGACATTAAATAAGTTATTTTATTTATGACACAATGATGATGCAGTAATTACTATAATAGTGAAAAATTAAAATAATTGATATTATAAATACCCAAATAAATATAATATGAAACTTTTAATGAATTAAACTAATTTTCTAGGCTAATATGATATATTAGGATTGATTTAATGGACTTTGTTCGAAGTAATCAATCTGTTATGAGTTTCACAAAAATCAACTATTGAATAGTGTCAAAATTGACATAAAAGAGTTCTTAAAACAAATATTATATTATTAATTGATATTAAATTCCTAAAAATCTAAGGTTCGGCCAAGAGACTTATATTATGATAGGTTCCTCATTAATGGACCACTTGGGAGTCGCTTGGATGTATATAGTAAGTTTATTAATCATATTATATAAAAATACAAAGAGACATTGTAAAAGTGAAACTAATTAACTTAGAGTTAATACTTAAAGATAAGGTTAATATAAGTACCCAAACCTGTCTAAAATCTATTGGATGAGTTTTTTTCGACCTATCCCCACCTCATACTTTGAATAGTCAACTTTGGAGCCTTTGTAAACCGAATATGAATTTATTATAAATTAATATTTCTAACTTTTCCAAAGGTGCCCCTCACCCCTCTTATAAAAGGGCACTCCTCCTTCTCATTTCTTCACACCTTCAAAGCCTTTTGGTTCGGCCAAGCTCTGCCCAAATACTCTCCCAACATCCCTCACTACAACCTAGAGGCCTTAGTTTGATCAGAAAGCCAACCTAAGGAGCCCTTTTGATCAAATCAAAAGGAAGAACCCGAAGAAGAGGTAATGATTTCACCACCCTTTTCTAAGTTCATTTCTTCTTCCACTTCTTCTTCCTTTGTTCTTACCATTCTAAAATAATAACTCTAGTATCTCACATATACTGTGATGTTATTATAAGTATGGTACAACCATATTCAGTATTCTATCCACCCTTTGAATAACATGTCACCATACGTGCGTACGTACGGCTTACCGTCTCCACGTCGTGGTGTAATTGTTATTCAATATAATATTATTTGGATGGGTATAATAATGATGTGTAACTCATGTAAATAATAAATATAACATGTTAATGATTCTGTATATATGATATACCATTCATTTATATATTATTTTAATATCAAAAGAATGATATTGTCGCTCGTGCGTACGTACGGACTACCGTCTCCACGAACGCGATGAGATTCATTCTCCATCGTATCCATTCAAGTATAATTATCATTTTATGATTTAAAAATGATTTTTAAGGACTTGATATCATTCTGGATATGAATAAGATACAACAAACATGGCTTATGTAACAAAACATATAAAAGAAAATGAGTAAGTTAACACCCGAAACGATGATAATTCTAAGATATTATTAATAAAACAATGTTAAAAGATCATATATGATTCTTGTATAATTTAATAACAATTATTTCACCATTATACAGGAGTTTAACCTACCCCAACCATGGAAAAGTACAAGGTAAGGGTTATTTCACAATCTCTTCATTATCCGAGGTTGTATTATACGTAATAATCTACTGGGATCTCTTTATCATCCACATCCATGTTTCTTCGAAATGTATTTCAAAACATTTTTTACTATTTACAAGAATATGGGTTAAAGTCATTTATACCCTTGTTTGACTTTTTATAAGAGGTTTATAAAGGAATCTTTCCGTCGTTTTCAAAACAAGGTCCTTTTTAACCTTTTCGACAGAATTGAAGTAAGAACGTTTTTTTTAACTTATACGGCGGGTGCGGTTATTTTCCACCGTAATAAAATCCTCAAAGATTTCCTTACAAGCTTATAAGAATATTTTCAAAGTAAATGTTTTATTTTATAATTATGTGACTTTTAAATGATTTCAAAAAAAAAAGATATATTTCTCTCAAAAACATGAAAATCCAGTGTAAATGTATACGTATTTAACGCAAGCTTAAAAATGTTTTCAGAAAACCTGACTCTCGAGTTTGGTAGACAGGAAGGGATTGGGAGTGGACCCATCATGGCCTGTAATTAGTCGAGAAGTCTCAGAATTAGTTATTTTGTTTTCAGAAGCTTGCATAATGTTTTCAGAAAAACACTGGAGTGTATTTTAGCAATTTTAAACGTAAGTATCTTCTAAAAAAATTGCATCGGTAGGTCTCATGAGACAAACTAGTGTCTTGGCACAAGGCCTTGACAAAATCTTATTTGTAGTCTTGGCACGAGGCCTTGGCTATGTGGTTATGATAGTCTGGCATTATGCATTCCAACATTATGAAAGTGGTTATTGATTTTTGCATGTGATTATTCGATTAGTAGAATATCCATGTGAATAAGTAAATGGCATTATTTCATTTTATTTATGCCATACCATGTTGAAAGTTCATGTTTGAAAGGCTTTTGTTTTAGTTATACATTGCCTTAAAAGTTTATTCTTATTTATGAAAGTTTCCGCTATATTGTTATCCTTACTGGGCATTTGAGCTCACCCCTTTTCTATGTTTTATTTTTCCCAGGATGTGAAGAAGTAAGTTATGAATGACCTGCAGGGACATTATGAGGGGATTATAGTGTGGACTGTGGAAACTTTATGTTGTTGTTGTAGTTTTTCATTTTACGATGTAATGTAAAACTTATGAATATATCTAGTGTTTCCAAGGCTACTAAACCAATCGATCTTTAGAGATTTGATCTTTCTTGTGATCATGCCAATGTTATGTAATTAATGCACCGACTCTGGGTAGCTGGGGTCGGGGCGTTACAGCAACGGTTTTGTGGAAAAACCATATGATTGAAGAGGCAATGTGAGAATCTGAAAATTCTATGAGGGATAAATACCCCAACATATTTTGAAAAGTGAATAAAAATTACTAGGACGCAATTTCCAAAACGGGGGGAAGGATGTAACATCTACGATAAATAAAGAAATAATTCATTCTATTTTTTATTAATATTTATGAATTAAATATTAAGTTTACTTTAAAAGGGTTTCTCTGTTCGACAACATACCCAATATGCAGCAACATGTTTCTTTGAAATCTTATGCAGCACACTAATAATATAATATTATAATTTTAAATTGTAGTTAACTCCTAGCCATTTAATTGGCGGGAATGAAAAAAACTAACTACTATATGATTATACATGTTTGTTAAATGTATTTACTTTTATCCAATAAATGTTAGAGGCTTAAAATATGAATGAATCTTATTTTAAGCATAATTTACATTAAAGGGTCGATTTACCACCATTTAATAGAGAACTCATTTAAATCTAGTTTTGGTCATTTTTATATGTTCTATTTGACAAAATAAAATTCTTCTTTAGATTATGGGAATCAAATTTTACTTTGGGTAATTTTTTTTGGTATTTTTCGGATAAAGTTCATTTTTTAATGAATAGTAGAAAGTATTGTATTTAAATTCAAAA